>CM075428.1:12401261-13746000 GCA_037832385.1 Rhizophora apiculata | reverse complement strand
ACAATTTTATAGAAGCAGCTGAATTAGAGACTATAATAGTATACGTGTCCGTTCAAAGCAATTCATGCGCATTTCATGAGCGCTGCCAACAGCCTCTCCTTCTTCTACTCTCCATTCTATAAAAATAGAATAACAAATAACAAAAACGACTGATAAATATAATTTTTTATGTAAAAAATTTTTATAAAAAAATAATTTTAAAGAAAAATATATTTAGAATAGAAATTATTTATTATTAAAAAATTTTTTGACATAAGAAATTATCATCTTAATTTTAATTAATTAATTATTTCTTATATATTAACGTAATTTGTTTCTCAAGACCCGTATATTATTTACCGTGTCTACTTCTATAAAATGGTGTAACGTCCTAGAAGAAGTAGAAGGAAAGACCGCTAAAACTAATAGCACACACACTTCGTCTCTAGGGTTTACCAAGACAGCCAGTTCGGTTACTTTCCGAATCAAGCCATGCTGTTCGGTCAACTCCGTATGCGTCGAGCCTCACCTCCCTTTCTGCTGTTCACTGTTCCTTTCCCTATCAAATCGATCTGGTCAAACATCAATTTCTCCATCGATCAGTCCGTCGGTCATGGCGGCATCATTTTCTTCTTCTTCAATCGCGGTTATTCATGGCTTCTTCGCTGTCGCCGTCGCCAGAGAAACAATAACAAACTGTATAAAAGAAGGAGACGAGATAACAGAGGAACGGTACTGTTGAGGGATGCGATTTCAATCACTGGCTCATCACAGTAGATTTTCCTAAGGACGCCCAAACCCACACCCGAAGAGATGGTTGCCACTTATAGCGGATTTGCGCCCAGGGACTCAAATCTCGTATGCCAAACCCTTAAGGCCACGTGTTATTAAGTTTGTGTGTGTGCAAGATGGGATTTTAATTTTAAATGAGACTTATGCTAGTTTTTTTTTTGTCAGTTTAATGCATTTTTTCTTTACTAATATGTATGGAAATGGTAAATGGGAAGCATGATGACTTGTTCATAGCGAATTAGACAAAATGATTTTTAAGAAACGTTGTGCTTTTCACTTATACAGAACTATGAATATAAGAATAAGCATGTTTTTTTCAATTTATCAAGAGATTAATGATATCAACGAAGCATTGCTACCCATTCCATAATGGATGCGGGTCTTGGATCTCCCAGGTTTCAGGGGTACGCAATTTGTATAAGAAGGACAGGTCAATCCCACTTATATTATCTCTTTACATAACAATTTTAGTGCCCAGTTGCACCTGGTTCCAAGTTTGTGTTACTCAACTTGGCCAACAACTATCTGCAATTTAGCTTGTTTAAATTTTCTGGGTGTTCCTGCTTCTGGCATCTGTGTTTGTGCATTTTCTTTGATACAAATCTTTGGTGGCAAGAATTTCTCATGATGATAGATAGTTGATGGTCAGTGTCTGATAATTTTAAGATTGTCCATAATTAGTATATTTTCTTGATGGTATGTACTGGAATGGGATAGGTAATACATTGCCTGATGTTGTCATTGGTTACTGTTTTATGTATATGTAGTCAAGATGATACGTGTGCTCATGTACTGCAGACGTTAATTAGATAATCATCCAATTACTTGACAATCTGCATGTTGAGTAGAGTGAAAGAAAACCACTTACTGATCAGGTCTTTCTTTATGCAGTACTTGCCATTCAGGTTCTATTTGCTAAAATGCACAATTGTAGTGGAAATCTGTGGCTATATTAAATTAGAGACAACTAATATTTCTTTCTCTTGAAATTAGCATGTTTTAGGGTGTCAAAAGGCTGGTGTATGAGATATGTATTTTTATTTATTGAAAGCTTTCATTAATTGTCATGTCAAGTAGCTTTTATGTTGGGCCTTGATGATTAACCACGTTTGGCTTTGGATATATCCTATAGGTTCCAGTATTGAGGAGGGCAAAAATGAAAATATATGCTTGTAGCACAAAACTTATCAAGGATTTTCAGGCTATAATGACAGAGGAGGAATCAGAAAAGTTTAAAGGTTTGGTGCTTTTCTTTTCCTGAACAGGTCTAAAGGATAACGTCTCCTGACATCTTTTTACTTAAATAGAATTGGTAGATATGGTTTCTTTTCTCAACATGTCTAAAGGATAATGTCTCTGGCATCTTTTTTACTTGAATAGAAATTTCGTAGAATGGTCATTCTTTTTTGGTTTGTGTTTTTAGTTTATCACAATATTGCATTTGCATGCGTTATCTGTGTTTTTTCTGTGCTCAGAATGCTGACTTTTTCACCTATGCTTTAAACAGATGTTCCTGGCGTTGTTTTTGTGTTGCCAGATTCCTACATTGATCCTGTAAACAAGGAGTATGGAGGTGAAATTTCCTTGTTGGATTTGTTTTTTTTTGTCTGTTTACTCCTTGAATTCTATTTTCTTACAGCTCATAATAAAAATTTGGCTGTTTGTCATTAAGTGTCTTTAGACCTATGATTAGTGCTGTTCTGAGTTTGGAAATAATATATCATTGAATTTTGTTTTAATTTACCACTTTGTATTAACAGGGGACAGTATGAAAATGGAGTTATCACACCAAGACACCCCCAGTTCAATATCAGAGGGGAGGAGGAAGATCCCGTGACCGGAATAGGAATTTTGAGCAACACAGATATGACCGGCAAGGATTTCCAATGCCAAATCGACAAGGAAGTCCTCAATATGAACCAACAAGGGTTTTCACAGGGGAGCTAGTAGGAATTATGGGCCTCCACAAAATTACCCACCACAGCAAATTATGGTCCTTCCAGAATTACCTCCACAACAAAATTATGGTCCTCCACAGAATTTCCCTGCACAGCAAAATTACAGTCTCAGAATTTCCTCCCAGCAAAATTATGGTCATCAACGAAACTATGTGCCTCAGCAAACGTATAGACCCCTTCAAGATTACCCAGCCCCAGCAAACTTATGGCAGGCCAATGAACAATAACAATTATCAGCCAAGAGGTCCCATGCCTTCATATCAGGGGAAATTACAACCAAGCTCATCAGGGAAACACTTATGCCGCAGACCAAAGGACTTCCCACAAGGATTTCAGAGAGATCCTGGATTCTTTGAGCAGAGGGATTTGAGGGGAGATAACAGGAACTATTCTTCAATGTATGGAGGAAATGGTCAGGGAACTGGACAGGATTTTTCAGCTGAAGATCAAAGTTTTTCCCTAGGGGAGCAGACAAACAAACCGGGTGTGCAAGGGAATTATTCACATATGGAACAGACAGGATCAGACCAGGTAACACATCCTTTTAAGTAACTAATTAAAATCTCATTTACTGATGCCTTAAAAGAGTTACTTAGCTTGCGATTATTATTACATGATGGTTTTGGCCTTTTACATGTCGTGTGATGAGTAAAAGTGCTTTTATGGTACAAGATTTTCTTAAAGATGGTATTACAAGATGTTTTCTCTAATTATGTGTTCTGACACTGAAATGAGAAGTGGGATCAGAATAAAAATGGCAGGAATTTCTTAGGTGTTCGCATTGCTGCCCCAATCAGCAATTAGATTTTTCTCGTTGCCCCGTGGAATCTTAGGAGTGGTCCTCAACTTTTCTGAAAGCCGACAGAATTAATGATTGTGAGTGTGTTACCCATTATCACTCACACTGATTATCTAACAATTCTTGGGTTTTACAGGGAAGATACTAAGAAGACTTCAGATGGTAGGAAGTCTCACATGGTAGAGTCAATGGATAATAAGAAGACCCACATCTCTCATTTTGCTGCCTTCACTAGCGTTGAGACGAATATTAAACTTCTTCAAAATCTGTTGAAGTAAATGTTATGATTGGAAAAGGTTGTCTTGATCCAGGAAAAGAAAACAGTTCTCTTTGTGTTTGGGTTTAATAGATTGAAGCTAACCTTTCTATGTTGGGAGTATTTGACGATGTGTTGGATCCTTTCTTTGTTTTTTATGGCTACTGTATATGTGCGCATGTTTTGTTCATAAATTTGAGTTGCCATCCGAATAGCAATTTCTTCTTTAATTGTTTCGCGCTTGTTTACATTCAGATGGAACTGCTGGCGTTTTACTGGACGTCATTTGCTAACAAGGACGGCTTCTAAATGGATCTGTTTAAATGTGCATATGAGAAATTTTGAATGCAATGCTTTAGTTGCAGCGTGGACAGCTCGATGCCGTCCGGAAGAGATGATTTCTGGCAACTTGGAGTTGGAGCGAGCGAGCTTTTGCGTTCCATGCAAATGTCACTCTTTAGATGGCGAAACAGAATTTAAACGTGTGTGATTTGCATTTTCTCCAGAATATTAAAATTTAGGATTTAATCCCCAAAGAAGTTTTTACAGAGACTCCATATGTCACCTCAATGGGAGTTGAATCAATCGATACTCTAATTAAGGAATTCACGAAATTTTTGAAAAACTATGCTTAAAATCAATTAATTCGACAAGTAGTTTTGAAAGATGCCATGGAGCAACCACCCAGGTGTAAGTATCTTGTAATCCTATACATACATATATATATATATATATAGTGATCAGAAGAGTAATTAAGGCTAAAGTCAGCTGCACTCACTCCCATTATGCACTTGTGCTAAACTTGAGAGAACTCATCCTAGATTGCAGAATTTTAAATCATCTTGTGACAAGTGAAAGAGGTTCAAACACTTTATATTTAGTTACAATATACGTACCCGCGCATGCAAGTAATTGGAATTAAGAAAGATTGAAAGAAACAAAGTGAAAAGATAGAGCAAGGAGGAAAGAAACGGGGGGAGAAAAGTCCCAGAGCATGGGAATCCGCGCTTCCCCTAACTCGAGTTCGATAGCATTTTTAACAAGTCGCTATCAAAAATTGCTGTCTTATTGTTCATCAGCAAGTTACATACAGAACTAAAATTTCAGTTTTCGTCATCGGTAAGTCCTTCCAATATCTAAGAGTACAGCCATTGTGCAATTAGTGCACCTAAGCCATTATCTTTATAAACTTACAATTTTATAAAGAACTCCTTCAGATATTGTTGGTTAGCCAGAAAATCGTTGGTCAATCCAAACCCAAAAAGTGGCTATTGAGAGAGGAGATCTAAATTGAAAATTGTAGAAATGTCTAGGTTGATGCGATGTCTAAACAGAAGAACTTCTACTGCTCTTAATCATAAAAAAGAGGTTGATATACGATACTAGAATAGACAAACACTACAAATAGCTAAAATCAAACAACAATTACAAAATTGGAATATATCAAAAAATCAAAAAGAAATGTTTTTAAAATAAAAAATTTTGATAATATTTTTAGTAATTATATAATAAATATTATAAAAAAAAACTCATCATATCAACCATAATGTTAACAAATTAGTTTAATTTAAAAAGAAATAAAATTATGCAAAGCAAAATATCGATTTCTACATGTAAGATTAGTTCAAGTAACAATTAAACCTCTGCATCGATTAGGAATTGACATTCCTATACTACTATGTTTATGAAACAAAAGAATGTTAGATTTTATAAATTCTTTACAAATCGAATTTGAAATTTAATTTTGCAAATGAATCAATTTATCTTAAATATTATTCAAATTACTCTATCTCTTTATTTGACCAAAATATTAATAAATCCTTAATATTGAATTTATAAAAAATATGTTACCTAGATCTCAAAATATTACTTTAATATATAATGTTTATTATAAAATTTTACCTTTAATATTAAAACCAAATGCTATAAGAAAAATTTCAAAAAAAAAAAATTTTATTAATAGAAATGAATTCTAAAAGATTATTTGTAAAAATTCTAAAATTTTTATATTAGTCAAGTCTCTCTTCTTGAAAAAAGGACCCTACCAAATATACAATTACCTAAACTTATCACACTTCAAAATGTAGCCAACTCAAATTATTCAATATGAAAAAAAAAATTGCAAAAATAATATTTGCATCATAACAAATACAATATATTAATATATCAAAAATAAAGAATTCTACAAATGACTTACTTTCTATATCAAAAAATGAATTTTAATGTAGTAGATTTTAATAAAACCATTCCTCAAACATATTACAAGAAAGATAAGTCTCTATTAGTATTATCTACTTATAATGAAATGCAATTTACTAATTAATTAAATTAAAATGTTTGATAAGTTTACATTAAATAAAGAATTACTTTATAAGGAATTTTATTCAAAAGACAATAAAATTAATAGATAAGTATTTATTAATAATTATTTAAAACAAATAGGAAAATTAATACAAGAAAAATATTATGAAAAATCAAATCAACTAGAAATACATATAAACCTTTTTGAATGGTTTAAGTTATATCAACATAGATTTCATAAAGATATATATGTAATTAAAGGTTGAACACAAAATTGGAAAACTTATAAAAATTATATAATTAAATTAATTCATCCTTTCATGGAAAAATTTAAATTTTCATTCTATAATACAAAAATTATAGTCATTCCTTTTCAAGTATCAAAAGTAGACCATAACTTTACAATTTTATGCAAAAAGATATTAGGAATATACAAACCTAAAAAATTATACAAATAAACTTCTAAATATATTAGTTGAATTGGTATATGTAATAGAAAAAAAGATATATAAGGACAATATATACCTTAAAAATACTTTTAATTTAGTAAATAACCTAAGTTAATCATTAATATTAAGAACTTTATTTTTAACCTAAATTTATCCTTTTCAAGTCAGCACCAACAAAATTACTACTAACATTGTTAAGAAAGAAATATGTGTTGAATTTATAACTCAAGTAAAATAAATTGAAATACATACATTAGAAACTATTTCAATATTCAAATAATTGGTATTAATACAAAAGGAATAGCATCCACATTCATTAAATCAAAAATCAATTATAAAAAGATTAAACAAGAACTTCATAGTAAAACCAACCAAGATATTTTATAAGGTTTTTACAAACAATTTGAAAAAGATGTATGCTTAAAAATACCTATAACTTTATGGAATTGAAAAAGGCATATTATATAATTACCTTATATTAATAACTATAATAAAACAAATATTCTCATTAAAATGAGACCTATTCAAATGAATAAAGAATTATTAAAATATAATAATAAGAAAATAACAAATTATTAAAAAATATATTATTAGACCAAGCAAGTCACCTTAGTTTTGTTCTTTTTTCTTTTTCTTTTTTTTTTAATGTAAAAATTAAAAAGAAAAGAAATGAGGTGCACCTAAAATTAGTAATAAATTATAAACTTTTAAATAAAGTCTTAAAATAGATGAGATATACTATAACTAATTGGAAATATTTCATCAAAAAGTTATCAAGTGCTAATATTTTCTCTAAATTTGATATGAAATTAGGATTTTGCAAATATAGATTTGTGAAAAAAAATAAATACAAATCAGCATTCATAGTCGCCTTTGGACATTATAAGTGAAATATAATGTCATCTGAATTTAAAAAAACACTCTTTTTGAGTTTCAAAACATAATGAATGATATTTTTTAATCGTTATACCAAAATTATTATAGTCTATATAAATGACGTATTAATTTTCTCTCAAAATATAACATAGCATTTTTCTCATTAAAAAAAAAAAGAAAAATAACAACATTAAAAATAATGGGTTAGCGTCTTTACTATGAAAATGCAACTTGTTGTGGTGAAAATAAGATTTCTAGGATACAAAGTTTTTCAAGGAATAATTATACCTATAAATAGATCAATCGCAAAAAAAAATTTCAAATTAAATAATTGATAAAATATAATTATAAAGATTTTTAAGATATATAAATTATGTTATTAATTTTATTACTAATATATGAATTATTTCTTTACCTTAATAAAAAAGTGATTAAGAAAAACCCCCTTAGTTAGACCCAACAAATGACTGATATTGTAATTCAAATAAAATCATTCGTCAAGACATTAACTTGTCTATGTATACCTAATAAAGATGCATTTTTGATAATAGAAATACTTGCTTCTAATAAAGGATATGGAGGAATATTAAAACAAAGGTTAAATACTAATGAGAAAATAGTATGATACCATTCAAGCATATAGCAAAGACCTCAAATATAATATTCAATTATTAAAAAAGAAATATTAAGTATTATCTTAAGTATCTTGACTTTTCAAAATGATGTTTTTAATCAAAAGTTTTTAGTAAGGGTTGATTACTAACCTGTTAAATTTATTTTACAAAAAAATGTTAAAAATCTAGTTTTTAAACAAATTTTTATTTGATGGCAAACATTGCTTAATAATTTAGATTTTGATATTGAACACTTATAAGGAAAATCAATTGTTTACTTTTTTTTTTTTATCATATGAATTTTTTACAAGAAAAGGTTAATCAAAATGAGTGAATAAAAGTTACTAAAGATTCTTTTCATCTCAAAAGACATAATATAGACATTAATCCAAAAGAGTCAGCATTGATTGAAGAATCAACATTGATTAAACCTCTTTTAGTTACTCCTACTGATGTTGTTTCTAATTTAGCTCCAAAAATTTATCAAGAAGCTTTACAACTAAGACCCAAAGCTTCTCCTATAACCATTTCAACAAAACCCTCCTCTCCAAACATGTTAATTTTACCTAAAAATTCCTTTATCTTCTAATCCTCCTTTTTCAAACCACAAACCTATATAATATATTAAATGAGACATGATACTCATTTACATATCAGAAAAAGAATAATCTGATCTTAGATAAAATCTTGACTGAAAACAAATTCTCCTCAATGTGTTCCTTTATAATTCTCATATTTATCATGCTATGAAAAATAAAGATAAAAAATTTTATGTGTCTATACTCATAAATTTAGACTCAGTTGAAATAATTCATATTCTAGACAAAAACAACCTAAAACAAATCTCTCACTCCATTCTATTAAAAGATTGTGAACCATTTCATTATACAAAATTTTCTCAAAAATACTATCTCTTATGTATAATTACCATGATTATATGGCAACTTGGTTTAATTTTTACATATGAGAAATAGGAATCATTCCTAGTTCTTTCACTTTCATCGTGAATTTAAACAAAATCTACCTGCAGTATTTCGGTTTAATTAGAAAGATCTTTTCTCCTCCTATTAAAATTGGATACTCACATTTTTCAAAACCCAGCGTTAATGGCGTCCCTTTAACCTGCCGTTTTTCTATTTTTTTCAAAATTACTTGGACCGTAGGCTGGAATGACAAAGTTACTGAACCATATGGATCTATTTATCCCAAACAACTTGAGAGACAAATTTGTATTAAATAGTAAAAATCGATTCTAGATGGGGAAGCAAATTTACGGGCAATTATTGCATATCTTAACACTAATACTGCTAGCTAGCATCCATCTCCAAGTAAGCTAAGAAATAACAGCTATTTTCCAAAATTTAAAGTTGATTTAGCATCACGCTTCTCTCTTGAGGAATACAAAGTAAAATGAGCGTGCAAAGCAGAAACATTAGAATGCATTTGTATTATTCAGGCATTTTAGCTGAAGTCTTTACTCAAGTCTGATCAAATTCTATGAGTTTTAATTATTTTATTAAGGTTATTCACCATTCTTATTTCTTATCACTATTTCATTACATCTATTTTAATTATTACATTTATTTTTGCATCATTTATATATCATGAAAACTGTTGAGGAAGAATTTCAGTTTTGTAAGAAAGACCTTTTAAAATATATCTCAATAAACATAACTTTTTTTCTCTAAATCTGGATTACCCAATCATTTATGGAGGCCCCATGCAGATCACCCTGACGTAATGGTATTAAAGCCTGAGACCCCCGATATGGCTGATGGCAAAATTTTTTTAACCATTGTCTGCAATGGACAAATCCCAAACAAGCTTTCATTTAGGAATCTGCATTCCATGGTGCCCAACACATTGATTGTTATGCTAGGTTGTTGGAGTGAAGTTCACAAGAACTGAGCTTTAATGGCTAGACTAATATGTTAAATACTAGTATGAATGCTTGTTGTTAAATTAATTAACATCAGTGGTCCTTATTGTTTAAAATATGATTCAAAATAAAAGGTTTAATATGATGGTCGGTTAGATATAATGGTAATTTGAGTTATCGGGTTTAAAATTCCTCCACTCTCCCTGTTCAAAGATAACTGTTACGGGAAGAATAACGGTTATCTCTATTTAAGGATAACTGCTTTGGGAAGGATAACGGTTATCCCTATTCAAAGATAACTGTTACGGGAAGAATAACGGTTATCCCTATTCAGAGATAATTGTTACGGTAAAAATGATCATTATCAGAAAAGAGGAATAATTCCCTGATTAGAGATAACTCTCAAAGGGGATAACAGTCGTATAGATTTTTTGTCTGTCTCTCCACCATTAGAGAGAAAACGAATAGCAGTGGAAAGGGAAGAGTAGAAAAAAAGAAAGAGAAAAGAGAAAAGTGCTCAGGAACAAAACGGTAAAGAGGATTCTCATTTTCGCTACGGGACATCAACATAATGGACAACGGTATGTCAGTTTTATTTTACTACAATTTAATTGTTAGCATTCGCATAAAGAAAAGATCCTGCGTTACAGAAATAAGAATTTCATGAAAGAAATTCTAGAAAAGTCTAATAATTGGTATCAGAGCGGGTCTGCGAATACTGCAATTTGCCTTGTTTCCCTTTTTTTCTTTTCCCTTTTCCCTTTTTCGGCGCCAAAAGGCTTAGGCGCACAAAGGAAAAATGGTCGGCATCGGAAAAGTGGAGAAGAACGCCGGCCGTGGGAGTCTGCGCTGCCGGGACCCGAATCGGTCCGGGTACGGCAGAGCGGCCTCCTGGAGGGAACCGCGGTTCCAGATGTCGCCGGGGACCTGGATCACCGGCGAAAGGACTGCCAGCGGTCGCCATGCTTCCGGGTGTACCGGGACCCGAGCGGTGGACGGCAACCGCGTATGGCCAGGACCCGGACCCGCGCCGTGCTTCCGGGGTGTACTGGGACCCGAGCGGTGGACGGCGACCGCGTATGGCCGGGACCCAGACCCGTGCCGTGCTTCGGGTGTGTCGGGACCCAAGCGGTGGACGGCGACCGCGTCTGGCCGGGACCCAGATCGGCCTGCCGGGCATGGCTGAAAGCCTCTCTGCGGCGCCGGTGGGGCTTGCCGGCGTGGAATGAGCACCGGCCATGGGTCTGGGACTCTGCGGCGCCGGCGAGGGCTTGCCGGCGTGGAGTGAGCGCCGGCCGTGGGACTCTGCATTGCTGGAGCTTGTCGGCACGTAACAGTGCGCCAGCCACTGGACCCTGTGCCGTGAGTGGTTGTCAGTTGCGCCGTGGGTGGTTATCGGTGCAAGGTGTAAGCCGGGTATTGGAATAGTGCGCCACCAGCGTATTGGCCGGTGTCAACTCCCACAGAATGGAAAGTCAAATTTTGAAAACTTATTAGTCACCAAAGTGGCCTGGCTTGAAAGAATTTGAATGTTGATTGCGAATTTCAGTTGTTCATTTTTTGATGCTAATAAAGTATTGTATATGAACAATTGTAGTTATCCAAAAATGGATCATTGCCTATAATTAATGACACTAAAGGGGATTGATTGATATACTGGGTAAACATGATTGTATATCCAAAGATAACATTCATGTTAACTCTGGTATGATTAATTGACCTATTAAAGTATATTTAAATTAGCATCATTATTGATTGAAATTATGTATTTGAGGATCACCCAAAGGTGAACTTGAATACGTAGTTAAAGTTTGTAATTCATATATCTGAATCCATTAAAGTTCACTCAAAGCATTAATGTGTAAATTTGGATCATGTTTGCAGGTTCCAATAATGTTTTCGCCTTGGGTAATGTAATGATCAAATTCAATGGACTGAACTATGCAGAATGGTCTGAGCATATTCAGTTTCATTTAGGTGTTTTGGGCTTGGACTCAGCGGTCATTTCGGATGAAAAGCCTGCAGCCATTATCGGGATCAGTACAGAATCTGAAAAGTCTCTTCACGAGGCTTGGGTACGGTCCAATAGGCTGAGTTTGAATTTGATGCGAATGACGATGGCTGAAAATGTCAAGCCATCGATGCCCAAGACGGAAAATGCAAGGGAATTTATGATGAGAATTAAGGAATACTCTCAATCAGACATAGCTGATAAATCCATTGTAGGAACCCTGATGAGTGAGCTGACAACCAAGAAATTTGATTGGTCACAGCGTATTCATGATCATGTGACCAGTATGGCTAATCTAGCAACAAAGTTGAGAACGATGGGTATGGATGTGAGTGAATCCTTTTTGGTTCAATTCATCATCAACTCACTGCCTCCTGAATTTGGCCAGTTCCAAGTGAATTATAATACTATTAAAGAGAAATGGAACTTTCATGAAATTAAGGCCATGTTAGTTCAGGAGGAATGAAGATTAAAGAAGATGAAGGATCACTCCATTCATCTCACTGTTCGTAATGATGCTAGTGGTAGTAAGTCTAAACCACATCAGAAGAGTAAGAAGAAGGACAAAGCCTCTGTGAAAGTTGCTAGAGGTCAGATCCAAAAGGATCAGAAATGCTTCTTCTATAAAAGGATGGGTCACTTCAAAAGGGATTGCCCCAAAAGGAAGGCTTGGTTTGAAAAGAAAGGTATGTACTGTATATTAGTATGTTTTGAATCAAACGTAATTGAAGTGCCCAATAATACTTGGTGGTTAGACTCTAGAGCTACTATTCATGTGTCACATATTATGCAGGGATTCCTTTCAATCCAGCCCATAACAGGAACTGAACAGTTCCTCTACATGGGAAACAGAATGAAGGCACGAATAGAAGGAATTAGGACGTACAGATTGATCTTGGACACTAAGTGCCACCTGGATCTAGAAAAGTGTCTCTATATTCTTGAATGTGCTAGAAATTTGGTTTCTGTTGCAAAGTTGGATGAAGTGGGATTTAATCTTAAGATTAGAAATGATGCATTTTCATTGTATAGACATTCGTACTATTATGGATCTGGTACTTTGGTTGATGATTTGTACCGTTTTAATCTTGATGTTATGTATGCTGGGGAATCACGAAAGGTGGATATTAGAGAATTACAAAATGAAAGATCCACAGTGAGTACTCCTACTCAAGTTGGTATCCCCACACCTAGTGTTTCTACTCAAGTTATTGTTCCTTTTGTTGCATCACAGTCACGTGACATGCAAGGACAACAAATTGATACTCGAAACATGCAAAGTGAACGCATAAGAGATAAACCAAGTGACAATGTGCAGTTTACAAATGAACAAGTGATACCACAACAAATGGCATTACAGAGGTCTACGAGACAGAAAAGGCCAGCTGTATCTAATGATTATGTGGTTTACTCACTTGAGCATGAATCGGAATTGAGCATTGATAAAGATCCGGTCTCATTTCAACAAGCCATGGAATGTAATGATTCTGAAAAGTGGCTCAATGCCATGAAGGAAGAGATGAAATCGATGGATGTAAACCAAGTCTGGGAACTGGTAGAGTTACCTGAAGGATCAAAACGAGTTGGCTGTAAATGGGTCTTCAAGACCAAGTGAAACTCGAAAGGTAACATCGAAAGGTATAAAGCCAGACTTGTTGCCAAAGGTTTCCCTCAAAGGGATGGTATTGACTATAAGGAGACTTTCTCTCCAGTCTCTAAGAAAGACTCCTTAAGAATCATTATGGCTTTGGTGGCTCAGAATGACCTAGAGCTCCACCAAATGGATGTAAAGACCGCCTTTCTGAATGGTGACTTAGAAGAGGAAGTGCATATGGACTAACCTGAAGGTTTCATCACCATTGAGCAAGAAAATTTGGTGTGTAAATTAAAGAAATCGATATATGGACTGGAACAAGCTTCTCGACAATGGTACATTAAGTTCAATGATGCCATCACGTCATATGGCTTTGTAGAGAACACCGTTGATCAGTGTGTCTATATGAAGGTTAGTGGGAGCAAGTTCATTATATTAGTCCTATATGTCGATGACATTCTTTTGACTGCTAATGACATGGGTTTGTTACATGATGTTAAGAAGTTTCTCTCTGAAACCTTTGAAATGAAAGATATGAATGAGGCATCCTATGTGATAGGAATAGAGATATTCCGTGATAGATCACAAGGATTGTTAGGATTGTCTCAGAAAGGCTATATCAATAAAGTATTAGAGAGATTCAGAATGGAAAATTGCTCAACAGAAACAGTTCCAATTCAGAAAGGGGACAAGTTCAATGAGTTGCAATGTCCAAAGAATGATTTGGAACGGAAAGCGATGGAATCAATTCCCTATGCATCACTCATTGGAAGCCTGATGTACACGCAAACATGTACTCGGCCAGACATTAGTTTAGCTGTCGAAATGTTAGGCCGATATCAAAGTAATCCTGGAATAGACCATTGGAAAGCCAGAAAGAAAATACTTAGGTACTTACAAGGCACCAAGGATTATATGCTTACTTATAAAAGATCAAGTCATCTTGAAATAGTAGGCTACTCGGATTCAGATTATGCTAGATGTGTAGACTCGAGGAAATCTACATTTGGTTACATGTTCCTCCTGGCTAGAGGAGTAGTTTCTTGGAAAAGTGGGAAGCAGTCTGTCATTGCTACTTCCACTATGGAGGCTGAATTTGTAGCATGCTTTGAGGCTACTATTCGTGCATTATGGATGTAGAATTTTATCTTAAGGCTTGGTTTGGTCGACAGTATAGAAAAGCCGTTAAGAATTTATTGTGATAATTCCGCAGCCGTTTTCTTCTCTAAAAATGATAGGTATTCTAAAGGTGCGAAACATATGGATTTGAAATACCTATTTGTCAAGGAAGAAGTGCAAAACCAAAGAGTGTCTATTGAGCATATTGGTACTGAATTGATGATAGCAGACTCATTAACTAAAGGTTTGCCGCCGAAAACGTTTACTGAACATGTTGCTCGGATGGGCATTTTGGATAGGTCCTCATTCTCCTGAAACCAATATTTTGTACTACTCATATCATTGTGACCCTCATGAATTCATTTAAAGCTATGGCTTTGCTTGTGTTTTGTTATCTCCGTTTAGTTGTATACAGTTATAGTTTGTGAGATAACTAATAGCATGTATGGAAATGACAATTTAAGGTTTCAATGTTCCTCAGTAAGGTTGTTATGAATTATGATGATTGTGTGATACATGGAAGGAACCATGTCGCTAAAAGATGTGTGACCGCCATGATACAATCGTTTTATTTCAATCAAGTATTGTGATTTGATGATCTTCAAGGATTGTGCGCACTTATTTGTTATTGATTCATCAAATCATAACAAGGGCCAAGTGGGAGATTGTTAAATTAATTAACATGAGTGGCCCTTGTTATTTAAAGTATGACTCAAAATAAAAGGCCTAATATGATGGTTGGTTAGGCATAATGGTAATTTGGATCATCGGGTTGAAAATCCCTTCACTCTCCCTGTTCAAAGATAACTGCTATGAGAAGGATAACGATTATCCCTATTCAAGGATAACTGCAACGGGAAGGATAATGGTTATCCTTATTCAAAGATAACTGTTACGGGAAGGATAACGGTTATCCCTATTCAGAGATAATTGTTACGGTAAAGATGATCGTTATCAGAAAAGAGGAATAATTTCCTAATTAGAGATAACTCTTAAAGGGGATAACAGTAGTACAGATTTTTTGTCTGTCTCTCCACCATCAGAGAGAAAACGAATAGCAGTGGAAAGGGAAGAGTAGAAAAAAAGAAAGAGAAAAGAGAAAAGTGCTCAGGAATAAAACGGTAAAGAGGATTCTCATCTTCGCTACGGGACATCAGCATAATGGACAACGATATGTCGGTTTTATTTTACTATAATTTAATTGCTAGCATTCGCATAAAGAAAAGATCCTGCGTTATACAAATAAGAATTTCATGAAAGAAATTCTAGAAAAGTCTAACACTTGTTTGTCCCTCTACGACATTGACAAATTCTAATTACGAGCTCAAAAGCTTTGGCTTAGTTATACAAGTCAGGGTGGACTCCATCTGGTTGGGTGGCTTCTAAGGAACCTTTTATTTTCCATGGTGAACTGGAAATGTGATTCTAGAATCAAAATCTCTCCATATATGGAATTTAGCTTCAGAACGCATGGGAAGATGCTTTAATAATGTGCTTGGACCTTGCACACCTCCATGCGGACAGAGATCTACAAAGCGTTAAGGAAAGAATCAATTATAACCAGTGACCCCTATGTGTCCGTGTCCGTTTGCCTGGCAGGTGCTACAGAGGCTCAAACTAGAGTGATTGCTAACTGCGAAAACCCCTTGTGGGATGAGAACTTTCGTGTGCCAGTTGCCCATCCTGTTTAAAAGTGGAGTTTCATGTTAAGGATAACGATGCTCTAGGGTCTCAACATATTGGAGTGGTAATGTACGATTGGTTTCCTGTCATTTGCTATTGAATAAATAGCTTGAAACCCTATCCGGAGTTAACACAATTCCATTCAATTTAAGCAATTGAAGAAAATCCTTTATATAAAATGTGGTGTTGGTGCTGCACCAGATGATGTGGGAATTCCTAATACATACATTTCAATCAGCAAAGTTGGAAGTTTGACTCTTTATCAAGACGCTTATTTTCCCGATGGTAAGCTACCTGAAACATTACTACTGTGACACCAGATGGACACGTTTTTTGAGCACAATTTAAGCTACGACCTCGTATGTATTGTTAGGCGGTCTATTTACCATTGTGTCAAGCTTCTGAAGAAGCCAACAAAGCCATTACCGTCTCGAGGAGAGCTCACATTGCACAAGTCACAAGAAGGAATCTTTGTGGTTATGTTGATATGGGATGAGAAGACTTCCCATGGCAAGTTTTTTATTGAAGACAGTACTACTTATGTGACCTGGATTAAATATAGCTGATGTCAATATTCAGAATGTCTTGCTTTGAATGTCGTAGAGCTTTTTTATTCTGCCTGCGATACTGAAGTGCTTTCAAGCCAAACACTTATGACTCAGACTCATTTCAAGTCATTTGAAGTTTTTGCTAGTTCATCGACTATGTTTCTCATTAGCCCAATTGAAGCGAGTTCGTAAAAATAATCTCCGTTAAACTTTCAAAATTCCTCAATTATGTGTCTATTAGGTAGTAATCAAAGTTTTTGATTTCGGGATCCATAAGTTCTTTCAAGTTCATTGACAGTACTTTGTTAAATTAATTAACATGAGTGGCCCTTATTATTTAAAATATGACCCAAAATAAAAGGCCTAATATAATGGTCAGTTAGATATAATGATAATTTGGGTCATCGAGTTTAAAATCCCTCCACTCTCCCTATTTAAAGATAACTGTTACGAGAAGAATAACGATTATCCCTATTTAAAGATAACTGTTACGGAAAAGATAACGGTTATCTCTGTTTAAAGATAACTGTTACGGTAAGGATGAACGTTATCGGAAAAAGAGGGATAATTCCCTGATTAAAGATAACTCTCACAAAAAGAGTAACGGTTGCATGGATTTTTTCCTTCTCTCTGCCATCAGAGAGAAAACAAAGGCAATGAAAGGGAGAGTAGGAGAAAAAGAAGGAAAGGAGGAGAAAAGCATTCAGGAACAAAAATGAAAAGAGGATTCTCATCTTCGCTGTGGGGCATTAGCATAATGGACAACGGTATGTTGATTTTATTACAATTTTATTACTAGTATTCATATGAAGAAAAAATCCTGCATTATAGAAATAAGAATTTCATAAAGAGAAATTCTAGAAAAGTCGGTATCAGAGTCAGGTTAGCGAATACTACAATTTGTTTTACTTTTATTTGTCGCCTGTAATGCGGTGGTGCTGCCCGACAACGAGGTCCTTGACCGGTGGTGGAGAAGGAATTTTCCGAATGGATGCCGCCATGTAAAGGGGACCGGTTACTGGAACAGTACGCCGATCCGTATTGGACGGTGTTAACTCCCACATAATGGAAAATTTAAATCTTCATAATTGAAGATTTTTTTTTAAAAGTTTATTAAGGTCACATCAATATGACTCAAATATTGAAAGCTTGTTAGTCACCAAAGTGGCCTGGCTTGAAAGGATTTGAATTATTGATTGTGAATTTCAATTGTTTATTTTTTTGAAGCTAATAAAGTATTGTATATGAACAATTGTAGTTATTAATTATGAGGTTAGGAGATCATCCAAAGATGGATCATTGCTTATAATTAATGACACTAAAGAGGATTGATTGATATACTGGGTAAACGTGATTGTATATCCAAAGATAACATTCATGTTAACTCCAGTATGATTGATTGATCTATTAAAGTATATTTAAATTAGCATCATTATTGATTGCAGTTATGTATTTGAGGATCACCCAAAGGTGAACTTAAATAATTAGTCAAAGTTTATAATGCATGTATCTGAATCCATTAGAGTTTACTCAAAGCATTAACGTGTAAATTTGGATCATATTTGTAGCTTCCAATAACGTTTTCGCCTTGGGCAATACAATGATCAAATTCAATGGACTGAACTATGCAGAATGGTCTGAGTATATTCAGTTTCATTTAGGTGTCTTGGGCTTGGACTTAGCAGTCATTTCGGATGAAAAGCCTGCAGCCATTACCGGGACCAGTACAGAATCTGATAAGTTTTTTCATGAGGCTTGGGTACGGTCCAATAGGCTGAGTTTGAATTTGATGCGAATGACGATGGCTGAAAATGTCAAGCCATTGATGCTCAAGACGAAAAATGTAAGGGAATTTATGATGAGAATTAAGGAATACTCTCAATTAAACATAACTGATAAATCCATTGTAGGAACCTTAATAAGTGAGCTGACGACCAAGAAATTTGATTGGTCACAACCTATTCATGATCATGTGACTAGTATGGCTAATCTAGCAGCAAAGTTAAGAACAATGGGTATGGATGTGAGTGAATCCTTTTTGGTTCAATTCATCATCAACTCACTGCCTCCTGAATTTGGCCAGTTCCAAGTGAATTATAACACTATTAAAGAGAAATGGAACTTTCAAGAAATTGAGGCCATGTTAGTTCAGGAAGAAGGGAGATTAAAGAAGATGAAGGATCACTCCATTCATCTCACTGTTCATAATGATGCTAGCAGTAGCAAATCTAACCCATATCAGAAGAGTAAGAAGAAGGACAATGCCTCTATGAAAGTTACTGGAGGTCAAATCCAAAAGGATTAGAAATGCTTCTTCTGTAAAAGGATAGGTCACTTCAAAAGGGATTGCCCAAAAGGAAGGGTTTGGTTCGAAAAGAAAGGTATGTACTGTATATCAGTATGTTTTGAATCAAACATAATTGAAGTACCCAATAATACATGGTGGTTAGACTTTGGAGCTACTATTCATGTGTCACATATTATGCAGAGATTCCTTTCAATCCAACTCACAACAAGAACTGAGAAGTTCCTCTATATGAGAAACAGAATGACAGCACGAATAGAAGGAATTGGGACGTACAGATTGATCTTGGACACTAAGTGCCACCTGGATCTAGAAAAGTGTCTCTATGTTCCTGAATGTGCTAGAAATTTGGTTTCTGTTGCAAAGTTGGATGAAATGGGATTTAATCTTAAGATTAGAAACAGTGCATTTTCATTGTATAGACATTCGTACTATTATGGATCTGGTACTTTGGTTGATGATTTGTACCATTTTAATCTTGATGCTATGTATGCTGATTCCTTATTTCTTGTTAAGCATAGTATAGGTAACAAATGCAATGTGCATGATGATAGTTCTGCTTTCTTATGGCATCAAAGATTGGGTCATGTATCCAAAGAAAGGATATTGAGGTTGGTAAAAGGTGATATCCTGCCTCAATTAGATTTTACTGATTGGGATGTGTGTGTTGATTGTATAAAAGGGAAACAAACAAGACACACATTAAAGAACCCAACCATGAGAAGTAATGCGCCTTTAGAATTGATACACACCGATATTTGTGGCCCCTTTGATATTCCCACATGGGGTGGTGAAAAATATTTCATCACATTCATAGATGACTACTCACGGTATTGTTACTTATATCTACTGCATGAAAAGTCCCAGTCAGTAAATACCCTGAAAGTGTTTATTGATGAAGTGGAAAGGCAGTTAGATAGAAAAGTAAAAGTGATTAAGTTAGACAGGGGTGGTGAATATTATGGAAAATTCAATGAAATTGGACAATGTCCTGGTCCATTTGCAAAACTTCTTGAAAGTCGAGGCATATGTGCACAGTATACAATGCCTGGTACACCACAACAGAATGGTGTAGCGGAAAGGCGAAATCACACACTTATGAATATGGTTAGGAGCATGTTGAGTTACAGTACTGTACCTTTATCCTCGTGGATGCATGCATTAAGAACTGCTGCATATCTGCTGAACAGGGTTCCTAGTAAGGTTATCCCTAAGACTCCTTACGAGTTATGGACAGGAAGGAAACTCAGTTTGAGACACCTTCATGTTTGGGGTTGTTCAGCAGAAGTACAGATATATAATCCACATGAAGGGAAGCTTGATGCAAGGACCATTAGTGGTCACTTCATTGGCTATCCTGAAAAGTTTAAAGGATATAGGTTCTATTGCCCTAACCATAGTCCTAAAATAGTTGAGTCTGGTAATGCTTGATTCATTGAAAATGGCCAGTTCAGTGGGAGTGGGGAATCACGAAAGGTGGATATTAGAGAATTACAAAATGAAAGATCCACAGTGAGTACTCCTACTCAAGTTGGTATCCCCACACCTAGTGTTTCTACTCAAGTTATTGTTCCTTTTGTTGCATCACAGTCACATGACATGCAAGGACAACAAATTGATACTCGAAACATGCAAAGTGAACGCATAAGAGATAAACCAAGTGACAATGTGCAGTTTACAAATGAACAAGTGATACCACAACAAATGGCATTACAGAGGTCTACAAGACAGAAAAGGCCAGCTGTATCTAACGATTATGTGGTTTACTCACTTGAGCATGAATCGGAATTGAGCATTGATAAAGATCCAGTCTCATTTCAACAAGCCATGGAATGTAATGATTCTGAAAAGTGGCTCAATGCCATGAAGGAAGAGATGAAATTGATGGATGTAAACCAAGTTTGGGAACTGGTAGAGTTACCTGAAGGATCAAAACGAGTTGGCTGTAAGTGGGTCTTCAAGACTAAGCGAAACTCGAAAGGTAACATCGAAAGGTATAAAGCTAGACTTGTTGCCAAAGGTTTCACTCAAAGGGATGGTATTGACTATAAGGAGACTTTCTTTCCAGTCTCTAAGAAAGACTCCTTAAGAATTATTATGCCTTTGATGGCTCATAATGATCTAGAGCTTTACCAAATGGATGTAAAGACCGCCTTTCTGAATGGTGACTTAGAAGAGGAAGTGCATATGGACTAACCTGAAGGTTTCATCACCACCGGGCAAGAAAATCTGGTGTGTAAATTAAAGAAATCGATATATGCACTGAAATAAGCTTCCCGACAATGATATATTAAGTTCAATGATACCATCACGTCATACGGTTTTGTAGAGAACACCGTTGATTGGTGTGTCTATATGAAGGTCAGTGGGAGCAAGTTCATTATATTAGTCCTATATGTCGATGACATTCTTTTGGCAGCTAATGACATGGGTTTGTTACATGATGTCAAGAAACTTCTCTCTGAAACTTTTGAAATGAAAGATATGAATGAGGCATCCAATGTGATAGGAATAGAGATATTCCGTGATAGATCACAAGGATTGTTGGGATTGTCTCAGAAAGGCTATATCAATAAAGTATTAGAGAGATTTAGAATGGAAAATTGCTCAACAGGAATAGTTCCAATTCAGAAAGGGGACAAGTTCAGTGAATTACAATGTCCAAAGAATGATTTGGAACAGAAAGCGATGGAATCAATTCCCTATGCATCACTGGTTGGAAGCCTGATGTATGCGCAAACATGTACTCGGCCAGACATTAGTTTCGCTGTCGGAATGTTAGGCCGATATCAAAGTAATCCTGGAATAGATCATTGGAAAGCCGGAAAGAAAGTACTTAGGTACTTACAAGGCACCAAGGATTATATGCTTACTTATAAAAGATCAAGTCATCTTGAAATAGTAGGCTACTTGGATTCAGATTATGCTAGATGTGTAGACTCGAGGAAATCTACATTTGGTTACATGTTCCTCTTAGCTGGAGGAGCAGTTTCTTGGAAAAGTGGGAAGCAGTCTGTCATTGCTACTTCCATTATGGAGGCTGAATTTGTAGCATGCTTTGAGGCTACCATTCATGCATTATGGATGCGGAATTTTATCTTAAGGCTTGATTTGGTCGATAGTATAGAAAAGCCGTTAAGAATTTATTGTGATAATTCCGCAGCTGTTTTCTTCTCTAAGAATGATAGGTATTCTAAAGGTGTGAAACATATGGATTTGAAATACCTATCTGTTAAGGAAGAAGTGCAAAACCAAAGAGTGTCTATTGAGCATATTGGCACTGAATTGATGATAGCGGACCCGTCAACTAAAGGTTTGCCACCGAAAACATTTACTGGATATGTTGCTCGAATGGGCATTTTGAACAGGTCCTCATTTTCTTGAAAGCCAATATTTTGTACTGCTCATATCATTGTGACACTCATGAATTCATTTAAAGCTATGGTTTTGTTTGCGCTCTGTTATCTCCATTTGGTTGTATACAATTATAGTTTGTGAGATAACTAGTAGCATATTTGGGAATGACAATTAAAGTTTCAATGTTCCTCAGTAAAATTATTATGAATTATGATGATTATGTGATATATAGAAGGGATCATGTCGCTAAAAGATGTATGACCGCCATGATCCAATCATTTTAATTCAATCAAGTATTATGGTTTTATGATCTTTAAGGATGTGCACACTTATTTGTTATTGATTCATCAAACTATAACAAGAGACAAGTGGGAGATTCTTAAATTAATTAACATGAGTGGCTCTTGTTATTTAAAGTATGACCCAAAATAAAAGGCCTAATATGATAGTCGGTTAGGTATAATGGTAATTTGGGTCATTGGGTTTAAAATCCCTCCACTCTTCCTATTTAAAGATAACTGTTACGGAAAAAATAACGATTATCCCTATTTAAAGATAACGGGAAAGATAACGGTTATCTCTGTTTAAAAATAACTGTTACGGAACGTTATCGGAAAAAGAGGGATAATTCCCTGATTAAAGATAACTCTCACAAAAAGGGTAACGGTTGCACGGATTTTTTCCTTCTCTCCGCCATCAGAGAGAAAACAAAGGCAGTGAAAGGGAGAGTAGGAGAAAAAGAAGGAAAGGAGGAGAAAAGCGTTCAGGAACAAAAACGAAAAGAAGATTCTCATCTTCGCTGCAAGACATCAATATAATGGATAATGATATATTGATTTTATTACAATTTTATTATTAGTATTTGCATGAAAAAAAAATTTTTTATTATAAAAATAAGAATTTTATAAAAAGAAATTTTAGAAAAGTCTAACATACCTCTCTTTCAAATACAGAAATTATTTGTAAAAGTTATTGTATGAGGTAGCAGGCCACAATCACTTTGGAATGAAGGTGAATATAAATATGTCATGGGTCTCGAAAGGAGTTTCTGCAAGAACTTGAAACTTTCTTTATTTGGTTTCCTTTCGTGTGTAGATTAACGGGCAATATATATTGACATTCCAGGATTTCGGTTCCAATTAATAAATACACTTCATTACGGCTAACGTGCCCTCATTTGCAGAAGGGTGACAAGAAATTAAGAAGTATTTCGAGCATTCCAATGTACAATGTATGCTTGCACGTCGTTATGCAAGCAATAAGCTTTTGGAATATTCAAGCAGCAGGCATCGAACCTCTTACGTTTCAGCTTCAGAATCAAGGTTCAGGAAATAAGAGGAAGACTATTGCTTTGATGGATGGTCTGGATTTATGTGATGGTCTCACCTTCCTCAGTAAAGTTAGCACGGCGTATTTGGACTGCATTTGGTGAAGAATGATGCCACGTTCTTTGCCATCAGAAATGAAGCCAACTTTGTTGAACGCTCAGTTATTTCCTGACACCCAAATAAGACACTACTAAATATTAAAAAGCGGTATAATAAGCCTATTCATGAACCAGAGAAGTTGGCTTTTAAGTGCAGGATTTGGTTACATGGGCATTTTTGAAGGGTGAAAAATTAGTGAGAAAATCTCTTAACCAGTTGTTAGAGTAATGGCACCGATGGATATGGTTAAATACCAATGTTTCAGTATCATAAGAGTCTCCTTAAATAAAATGACTTAAAATTAACAATTAACGGTCAGATAAGAAAGACCGCATAGCGCAGTGGATTAGCGCGTCTGACTTCGGATCAGAAGGTCGTGGGTTCGACTCCCACTGTGGTCGACTTATTAATCTTTTATTGACTTTTGCACCGCTTAGGCTCTTCAATTTTATTGTGTCTCATACGTATATAAAATAATTTGACTTTTTAAAATATTTTTTAATTTTAAAAAATTTTTTATATTTATAATTTTATAAATATAAATATATGTATATTATTTTTATATTAAAAAAATATATTTTATATTATAAAAATAATATTTTATATAATAATATAATATAAAATTATAAAAATTATTAATTTATTATAAAATATTTTACATGAAATAAAAAATTATTTTACATTTATTTACACCCAATTCAATTGAATGTTCGGTATTTTTAGAATATATATATATATATATATATCGGCAACGGATGTGGGCCGTTGGGAATAAAAGAAAACCCGGCCGGCCCAAGAGGGCAGTACACAGTGATCTTTGTGAATAATACACAGTGGGTGAGGGTTTAGGGTTGGTTTTAGCTCATTGCATTTTCTTCTTTCAGCAACTGTAAGTAATTTCTATTTTCTTCTGGCTATAAATGGGATTTGCTTGCCAATTTCTTTTTATTGGAAAATAAAGTTTTTGTGATTAAAAAGGCTTAGGAATTTTGGGGGTGTTTTCTTATTTTGATCATCTCTTCAATTTATGTTTTGATGTTGCGGTTGTTCGATAAAGCGAACATTTGTAAGTAGTAAAATGGTGGACTGGTTTTTTCCATAATAATTTCCAGGGAACCAAACATACTATTTTCTCACTGCATTTTCTAGATGGGAAATGGGGTGTTCTGTTTTTTTTTTTTCCCCTAATTTTTCTTTTGTCGATTTTCTTTCTTTTTTCGACAATTTAAAAAACAAAAATCAAGGTGATTGCCCCAGATGGCTTCAACCGGACAATCACCGTCCCTTAAGAGACGAGAACCACCGGTGACAAGAGAAGGAGATCAACTGAATGTCAGTCCTTTGGGGGCCGGGACTGAAGTGGGTCGATCCTGCGTTTACATGTCCTTTAAGGGAAAGACTATATTGGTATGCCATACAAGCCTTTGTCTCTTTACCTGATGTTCTGTTTTTATTTTTTATTTTCTAAGTCTTGACAGGCATTGGTTGCTTTTAATAATTTTCTGTTCTCCTGATAAATTCGTTTGGGTGTTGCAGTTCGATTGTGGAATTCATCCAGCTTACTCCGGCATGTCTGCTTTGCCGTATTTCGATGAGATTGATCCTTCCACTGTTGATGTACTTCTTATAACACAGTATGTATCAGCAATTCATAATTTTCTGTTTTCTCTTAATTTTCATAATTTTGTTGTTGCCTATTTGAACTTTGCTCCCATGAGTGAATTCTACTTTTTCTGTCTGTTCTTCTGACAGACACGCAGAGTTATATTGTTATCGATCATGGGAGGAGTGCTTTTTTACCTTAAACTAAATTTGATGCTTTTTGCTTTCAGCTTTCACTTGGATCATGCTGCATCCCTACCTTACTTTTTGGAGAAGGTGTGTTTTTCTCCTGTTGCAAATCTTATTTCAATAGAGCTTTTTGAAATTCAAGCTGAAATATTTGAACTATTTATCAGACAACGTTCAGAGGTCGAGTTTTCATGACTCATGCAACAAAGGCTATCTACAAGTTGCTTTTGACAGATTATGTGAAAGTAAGCAAGGTTTCAGTTGAAGATATGTTGTTTGATGAACAAGATATCAATCGTTCTATGGATAAAATTGAGGTTTGCTTTCTCTAATTTCTGCATCCCTTTCCCCCACATCTTCTCCAGCATTTTATTTTTCTGGAAAATTGGCTCGAACTTCTCTATCACTTTTCTGGGCAATTTTCTTGTTTGTGAAAACATAAATACCCAACAGGAGTATTGGTCTTGATAATTACTACAAAAATCCAAAATTTTCCCTGCAAAAGATAATGGTAAGGATTTTTGGCAGTTCTGGTTTGAGCTAGGGTCCTTTTAGTGAAGATAGGTTCTTGACATTGATGAGTAAATATCTTTGTAGCATCAAAAGCTTGGAGTTTTCTGCTTTTTGGTTTCTTGAAGAGAGTCCTCCAGGAGGGAGGTCCATAAAGGTATAAATGGAGGAGAAGACTGTGTAATGTTTGGATTTTTGGTTGTGATTGACAATACCAAATCAATTCAAACTCGATTAAGTGATAGATTCCGTGTCCAACTCTGTTAACAAGTGAATGCTTTTGGAATGTGATAGCTTCTGTCCCTTATCTGGTGTTTAGAGGGTTTTGACTTCAAACATGGCACCAATTTAGTACGCCTCAGCTAAGACCAAATGCAAGATCAGAGTTACTTTCTCTAGTTCTACTGATGAATCCACAGTGCACTTTGAATTCCAATTGAATCTAGAGATTTTATCTAGTTGTCAAAATGTCCTGTTCAATGCTTTTTCTTAATACCTCCATACTGTCGATGCCATCTCGCCTTTGTTCAGTGTGCACCTGTTAGTTACACCCTGGAAGGGGCCAGATAAATGAATGGATGCGTATGGAAACAGAAAAGGAGACCAAAAAGAAAGGATGAAGAAGAAAGTGAAAAACTGAAATCTCATGAAATATAGAGATCAGTGAATGCAGCTTTGTTGTGTGCATGGCATCTGCAGGGTGTGTTCTTGTTCACCCTCTGATGTGTTACAAAATTTTATACATGTATTCTGTAACAAAATTTCTATAAAGCCAACTAGGAGCTCCTTACACACACACACACACACACACACATTATCCATTGCACTTCCAATTTAGTGTTTTATTATCAGAAAACCTTCTCTGGTTGATTTGGGTTTCCCTTTTTAGATTCTGCAACATGGTACCTTTGACAGGTTGCTTTCTCATTTCCACTTGCCAACAACCTGAATTTCTGTCCCTTTAACTCTTTATGGTGTTATTTTTAGCACCATTTTTTTTTTCTTTGTTAAAATGTTTTCTTCATTTCAAATCATACAGTAAAGTTTCTTCTGAGAACAATTTGTGCTTGTTCATCCTCTCTGATGAAGCAGTATACTGTCAACGAAACTGTTTGAATGTAGGTTTTTCGTCAATCTTAGAGGATTTTGCTTTGAATGCATTGTCCCTTGTGTTACAGTAGATTATTCATTGCTCCTTGAATGAGACAATAAATGAGAAATAACAATTTGATTGCTGTGACTCTGCAAAGGGGCTGCGCCTCAGTTTTCTTAGACCCACTCAACCCTACATCATTTGTCAAAGTAATCCATTTGTAATGTTACGAAAAAGATCTATCTTGTTTATTAGTGGATGCTTCATTCCTAATGGGCATGGTTGTCATCTGAACTTTTCCCATATGACCTGTTTTTTTTGTTAACAGTCCTTATGTTAGTTATTGTTTTTATTACTTTGCAGGTTATTGACTTCCATCAAACAGTGGAGGTGAATGGCATTAAGTTTTGGTGTTATACTGCAGGCCATGTCCTTGGTGCTGCAATGTTCATGGTTGACATTGCTGGTGTTCGGGTCCTCTATACTGGAGATTATTCACGCGAAGAAGATCGGCATCTTCGTGCTGCTGAGATGCCACAGTTCTCGCCTGACATATGCATAATTGAATCCACTTATGGTGTTCAGCTCCATCAACCTCGACACATTAGGGAGAAGCGTTTCACTGAAGTTATCCACGCAACCATTACTCAGGGGGGTCGTGTTCTAATCCCAGCATTTGCACTTGGCCGTGCCCAAGAACTTCTCTTGATCCTTGACGAGTACTGGTCAAACCATCCCAAGCTCCACAACATTCCCATATATTATGCGTCTCCCCTAGCTAAGAAGTGTATGGCTGTTTATCAGACATACATCCTTTCTATGAATGAAAGGATCCGCAACCAGTTTGCAACTTCAAACCCATTCAAATTCAAGCACATATCTCCTTTAAATAGCATGGAGGATTTTGCTGATGTAGGACCATCAGTGGTCATGGCAAGTCCCGGTGGACTGCAGAGTGGTTTATCAAGGCAACTGTTTGACATGTGGTGCTCTGATAAGAAAAATGCTTGTGTTATACCTGGATATGTTGTGGAAGGGACCCTGGCTAAGACCATCATTAATGAACCGAAGGAGGTAACACTTATGAATGGGCTGACTGCTCCACTCAACATGCAGGTTCATTATATTTCATTCTCTGCCCATGCTGATTATGCTCAGACAAGTGCATTCTTGAAGGAACTCATGCCTCCTAACATAATCCTTGTGCATGGAGAAGCTAATGAGATGGGTAGGCTCAGACAGAAGCTTATTTCAGAGTTTGCTGATAGCAACACCAAGATCTATACCCCTAAGAATTGCCAGTCTGTTGACATGAATTTCAACTCAGAGAAAATGGCAAAAACCATTGGGAGACTGGCTGAGAAGACCCCAGAGGTTGGGGAAACTGTTAGTGGCATACTAGTAAAGAAGGGCTTCACTTATCAAATAATGGCACCTGAGGATCTACATGTATTCTCACAGCTATCAACAGCAAATATTATTCAGAGGATCACCATTCCATTCTCTGGTGCTTTTGGTGTGATAAAGCACAGGCTTGAGCAGATGTATGAAAGTGTGGAATCTGGCATGGATGAAGAATCTGTGGTTCCAACATTGCAAGTGCACGGGCGAGTGACAGTGAAACAAGACTCTGACAGACATCTTTCGCTTCATTGGACTGCTGACCCTATAAGTGATATGGTATCGGACTCAATTGTAGCTTTGGTTTTGAACATCAGTCGGGAGATACCTAGGGTAGTAGTTGAAGAAGAGGCCTTAAAATCCGAGGAAGAGAATGGGAAGAAAGCAGATAAGGTTATATACGCACTCCTGGTTTCACTTTTTGGAGATGTGAAGATCGGAGAGAATGGAAAGCTGGTGATAAGTGTTGATGGAAATGTGGCACTGCTTGACAAACAAAGTGGGGATGTTGAGAGTGAGAATGAAGGACTTAAGGAAAGAGTGAAGACTGCATTTGGGCGAATTCAAAGTGCTGTGAGGCCTATTCCTTTATCTGCTTCCTAGAGTTTCCCTTGTAGTTTCAGCATGTTGCTTCTGGACTCTCACGATGATTTTGCTTGAATCTAGGCTTTCTTTTTGTCATTTTAACTTCTTGGGGATAGTTCAGCACTCAAATAGGTTTTATCTTCCTGTATTGTAATTTTTCAGACACCATTGGTAAGAAAAATATTGGAATTGTGTGTTGAGATTTTAGGCACTTCTTCTGCATGCCTTTGCTGATACCAATTAAATTCAAGACTAAGAGTTAAGCTTACTTGAGTGGATTAAAGTTGTTTCAAATCTTTCTATTTTTTTGATATACAAGATGCATTCATGGTAAGGAAACATATAAAGAGATTCTTTAGGAGTTGATAGTTAGAAGCTAATGTGGCTACTAGATAAGAAGTTAGTTTATTAGCTTGTTTTTATAGTAGTTATTTTATTTAAATAATGGTTATTGTATTTAGGTAGTAGTTATCTTATTTAGATAGTTTATTATTTCTCTAAGTTTAATTTTAATAATAGAATAAGTTAGTAGAATTTTATTTTATTTTAATTTTTAAAAATTCTTTATATTTGGTCTATTTAAAGGATGTTATGATGAATAAGAAGGGGGGTTTGAAATTTCCTTAAAAATTGTTGACAAAAAGTTTGTTAGAAAACAAGTTTTCTAAACAAGTATAAGGCCTTAAAAGGGAGGAAAAAAAAAAAACAGAACTTTAGTAAAGAGTAAAAGGATTTTCTTGTGAATTGTCTTGTGATTAGGTTCTACATAAAAACACATAAATTTGATATTAGAGTTAAGGGTTGTTGACAGAAAGTTTGTTAGAGAATAAGTTTTTTAAACAGCAATTATAAGACTTAGAAAGGGGATAAAAAAAAAACCTTTAATAAAGAGTAAAAGGATTTTCTTATGAATCGTTTTGTGATTAGGTTTTACATAAAAGCACATAAATTTGGTATCAAAGCCAATTGTCATGGATGACTTTGCAAACATGCCAAGTTAAATAGATGTGTTCATGAGAAATATCAAGCAGAGGCTATATAGGGTGGAGGACCATTAGTAGTCTAATAAACAGTTATCTCAGCAACTTTAGAGGGTGATAAACTTGCAATTGGAGGAGATTATATGAGAGCTGAAGAGGCATGATAAGAATAATGAGATAGGGAGCAACAGTTGCACTTATATGAACCAAAGAGAGGAAACATAATGTTGGGTAAGCAGAAGGGATTATTACTATTCTCAAGTATCTTAAATTAGAATTTCCTTTATATAATGATATTAATGATCTTTTGATTTAGATCCATAAGTGCGAGCAACTTTTTGAAAATCAACAAATGCCGAACAAGAAAAAGGTGGGATAGCAACATTTCATCTTAATTCAGGGGGAGGCATAGCTATAGTTTTACAAGGTGAAGTAAGAGGGGCTAGGTATGAATTAAGTGGCATTTACATAGCAGTGCCACCTAAGGTTTGGTCCTTGTATAAGTTTATACTCTTAGGTGAATTGGCCAACTTAAAGCAAATAAGAACAATAAAAGATTACTAGAAGGAGTTTTAATCCTTACTGGTAAGAACTAAAGAATTCACTATAAAATAGCAAATTAGCCTATTCATTACTAGTCTTATAGAGGGGCTGTGATTAGAGATAGAATTGTAACAACCCAGCAACTTAAGAGTTGCTATGAATTTAAGCCACATATGAAAAGAAAAAAAAAAAAAAAAAAAGCCCAGTTCTTTGAGGGAGGAACCCTAGGGTAGCACTTGTTTAAAGCAATTTAAAGGCAACCATTAAGGGAACAATTACAAAGAAGGGAATTCTGGGATAAAATCCAATACCAGGAGCATAAACACACCATTTTTTAAGAAGTTGATCAAGGAAAAGATAGAGGAACGAAGGGTGAAAGGGCTTTGCTTTAATTGTGATGAAGCATTCTCTTCGGGACATAGATGTAAGAAGTTGTTTTGGGTAAAATTGACAGAACCTAAAGAAGAGGATGAGGGAGGGCCAAGCAATTTAGAGATATCTTTGTATGTTATAATCGAGGTAAGAAACTCACCAACGATGCAACTAAAAATAATGGTGGAAATAAGACCGATATAGGTATAAATAGACTTCGAAAGCACTTATAACTTTATTAGTGTTGTCATTGCAAGACAACTAAGTCTTTTGGTCATACACAAGTAAAGATTACAAGTATTAGTAACTAATGAGGAGAATGTTCCTAGTTGTGGTTAGTGTAAGACTATTTCATTCTAGGTTATTTGTGGCACTTTTACTATTGATTTATATGTTATTCCTTTAAAAGGGTTTGATGTCTTTTTAGGAGTTAAATGGCTACATACTTTGGGGCCAATTATATGAGATTTTGTTGATTTAATGATGAGCTTTGTCCTTAAAAGGAACCAAGTTAAGTGGTAAGGACAAAGGTTGGATAAAGAGGTAAGAGCTCATCATATTCAAGGGTCCTTTCCATCCTCAATTAAGCTCAAGAAGTTACCAGTTGAATTTTCAAATTTATTTAAAGAACCAACGAAGTTACTTCCTACTTATGAATGTAACCATCAGATTACACCCCTTCTAAGATTAGGACTAGTAGTAATTTAATCCTATAGATCTCCCCACCATCAGAAAGATAAGATTGAGTGACAATGTGAGGATATGTTGGCTTATGGCATCATCAGGTTGAGTGGGTTACCATTCTCCTCCCTTGTGTTGCTTATTATGAAGCATGATGGGTTATGGAATTTTGGTGTTAACTATTAGGAGTTAAATACTAGGGCTGTGAAAGACAAGTCTCCTATTTCGATGGTAGGGGAATTGTTAAATGAGTTATGTGGAGCATGATATGTTTCCAAGCTAGACTTAAAGTTGGGATATTATTAGGTTTAGATGGATGAGGTAGCTATAAAGAAGACTGCATTTCAGACCCATCATGGCCATTTTGAGTTTTTGGTTATGCCTTTCAACCTCAACGATGCTCCCTCAACCTTTCAAACCTTAATAAATGTAATCTTCTGATCTCACTTGCATAAGTTTTGTCTTTCTTTTTTCCTTTTTTTTTTTTATTGATATATTAGTATATGGTAAGATATAGGTTGAATATTAACAACATTTATGTATTGTTTTGGCTTTATTGCTTGTTCACCGGTTGTTTGTAAGGAAATCCAAGTGCATCTTTGGATAGACCCAAGTGAAATACTTGGGTCACATTGTTCATGGTGTAGGCATCTTAGTGGATCCTTTAAAGGTCCAAGCAATGACTAAATAGCCAACCCCCCACTTAGTTATAAACCTTAATGGATTCCTTGGATTACTAAGGTATTATAAACGATTCATCAAGAGTTATAGTGAGATAGCAACTCCATTGACCAATTTGCTTGAAAAAAATTCCTTCTAGTGGAATAAAGTGGTTGCCAAGGTTATTTCCACGCTTAAGAAAGCCTTAGCTGAATTGCAATTTTGCAATTACTTCATTTCAATGCAAAGTTTATGGTAAAGTGTAATGCCTCTGAGAAAGGAATTGACATTGTTTTGCGCTAAAAGGGTCATCCTATTGCATTTTTTAGTAAGCTAATTGTGGGGAGGTACTCCAACTTGCCAACATATAAAAAGGAGTTAATTAGGCTGGCAAAGGCAATACAACATTGATGTCTATATCTATGGGGGGAAGGTCATTCCTCATTTGAATCAACCATTTTAGCCTCAAATAACTCCTAAAACAACTTTTGTCTACCTTTCCTTGATAGTATTAGGTGAGTAAATTGATGGGTTTTGACTTCATGGTGGAATACTGGGCTAGTTCTTTAAAGTAAGCAGCAGATGTGCTATCTTGATGAGTCAAGGAAACAAAAGGGGTCCTTTGTGCAATTTCCCAACAACGGTGGTCACTCTTTGACAAAATAAGAGAGAAAATTGCATCTAAGATAGTATTGTAAGAGTTATGACAACAAGTCAAATTAAGAAAGGAAAGTACTAACTTAACAATTCATAAGGGATTGATTTTGTATAAGGGTAGGGTTTATTGACTCTTAGATTTCACCGTGATTCACACAATCTTAACAGAAGTTCATAACTTTACACTTGAGGGCCTTCAAAAATCATTGCACTAAGTCCAGGTTAATTTTTATTTCGAAGGAATCAAAAGAATAATGGAAAAATTTATGCAACAATGTAGTGTATGCTAATAGAATAAATGGGAAAATCTTCATCTAGTAAGGTTAATGCAGCCCTTAATTATTCCCATTCATATATAGGTTAACGTTCCAATGGATTTCATTGATGGGTTACCAAGGGTAAAGGGTAAGTCTATGTTATTTATAGAGGTTAACCAATATTTTAAAATAGCTCATTTTACACCTATTACACACACTTACATTGCCATCTTTGTGGTTCATGTGTTCTTTGAGAGGATTTTTAGATTGTATGGCCTTCTAAAGTCAATTGTGATTTCACAAGTACATTTTGGTGGGAGTTGTTTAAGTTATATGAGATGAAATTGGCCTTTTCATTTGCATACCATCCTTAATTAGATTATCAGACGAAGGTAATGAATAAAACCATTAAGATGTACTCATGATGTTTTATGGGGGATTAACCACAGAGTTACGTTTGAATGGATTCTTTGGGCTAAATTTTCTTATAACACATCCTTTCATTCCTCTTTGTACGCTACACCATTCCATGTGGTGTATAGTCATGACTTTTCACATTTTTTGTCTTATGATATGGTGCCACAAAGTTAAATGTGTTAGATTAAGCCCTTTAGGAGCATGATGCAATCTTAGCTACATTATGGGGGTAGGTTGTCAAGCATAAGTATGAATGAAGCAAGCATATGAGCTTCACCACCATAAGGTCGCCTTTACAATGGGGGCATAAGTATGGCTGAAGTTGCAGCCCTATAGGCAATTATCAATGGTTCAATGGGATTTTCAAAAGTTAGCATATAAGTATTTTAAGTCATTCCAAGTGATCTAGCACATTGACAAGGTGATTTATCATTTGACTTTACCATAGGGAAGTAAAACCCATTATATAGTGCATGTGTTATAGCTAAAAGCATATGACTTTAGTCCTTCTTCCACCACTATTGAAGGACAAATCAAGTCCTATTCCTATAACAATTTTCCAAGCTTGGCTTAATAGGGGAAGGTGGGAGTTATTAGTGCAGTGGAAGGATTACCATTGAAGGAGGCTTCTTGGGAGTTTCTTAATGATTTTGAGATGACTTATCCTAAATTTGAGCTTGAGGGCAAGCTCTTTGCCAAAAGGGAGAGTACTGATATGCAAGATGCATTCATAAGGAGGAAGTATACAAGGAGAGTTGTTATGAGCTAATATGGTAGCTATATAGGAAGTTATCAGTTTATTATCTTGTTTTTATAGTGGTTATCTTATTTAGATAATTTATTATTTCTAGAAGTATAATTTTAGTAAGAGAATAAGTTAACAGAATTTTATTTTATTTTAGTTCTTAAAAACTCTCTATATTGAACCTATTTAAAGGATGTTATGATGAATAAAAAGGGGTCCAAATTTTCCTTAAAAATTGTTGACAAAGGGCTTATCAAAGAACAAGTTTTCTAAGTAGCAACCATAGGGCCTAAAAAGGGAAAGAACTCTAGTAAAAGGATAAATGATTTTCTTATGACTCCTCAATAACTAGGTTCTATGTAAAAACACATATCATTTTTCCACACAAACCACACAACATGCATTCTTATTTAGTAGCCAAATCCATAATTATTAGACTGTGACATGTGATTGGATGTATAAGTTAAAATGGTTTATTAGTTGACTGTGTTTCAAAAGCAAAAATTAATGTATTATCCACCAAGCAAAGAGAAAAAAAATGAAAAAAGAGGGAAATACTTGCAAACCTGATTGTTTTCAAATTACTTGTAAACTTTAATATATTTTGATTATAAATTTTATGCATGCTACCTTGTGTACATATTTGTATTGATGACCTTAAGTAATTCATTTTTTAAAGCAAATTATTAATTAGTTTTATTTTGAATATATGGGAAAACATTTGTTCTTTCATTCTCACATAACATTTTAGATCATAAAAAATTGTATAATAAATATGATTTTTTTTCCCATATTATTTATACACAATTATAATTTCTCCCCTTTTTTTTGTGCTTTCTCACCTTAAAACAACAACCCTTATTTGGTCATGGTGCAATTAATTTATTATAATATAGTTCCTTTTCCCTAATAATATAGGATAACTTTACAAAGGTTTGCATTCTTTTGGCTTCTCTAATTATATAAAGCTGATCTAAAATAGTTTTAAAAAGAGTGATGAATGACTAACAAGCTTGTGCCTTGTACAAATTTTAATTTGAAAAAAAAAATTATAAATGACACATGGGACAAGTTAAAGGAGAAAGCCATGCTTGTATATGGTTTTAGTAGTATAAGAAACAGAGAGAAAAGCACTTCAGACACAATGTTGGCTAATACATTCACAATTTTAGTAGATATATAAGAATTTTTTAAGGGGTTTTGAATTTCAAGAATTGTTATTACAATTTAAATATGAAATTGTAAGGAATTTTAAAAGTAATTCAACTTTTCATATGTATATTTTCTCTTAATTAGTGTAAGAATTGCAATAACTATATGAATCTCAAAATTCAAATGTATCCTTTTTCTTTTTCTCTCTTATCTTTTCTTTTCATGCATACATATGCTTTATTATTAAAAAAGATTTCCATGATAAGCCAATAAAAAATGCAATCATGTTTTTTTTAGCAACCAGTAATAAAATGTTATGAATGTTAACACCTTCTTAATTTAACCGTGGATGAAACTCTTATTTTAAATTATTACATTTTTAAAAATTAATTACTATATTTTAAAATTTAATTAATTAGTTATTTTACAATAATTGAACAAATTGTTATATAATTGTTTGACTAATCATAAATTAACTGTTATTTGTCTATTACTAAACATTATGTATCATAATAATATTAGTCATTTATTATTATAAAAATTTATATCAAATATTATTATATTTTATGAATTATTAGATTATAACTAATATAAATTAATTTTTTTTTTAATTCTTATAATATAATAGATATTATTAATAACAATCCATAGTTTATTATTAAGTTAATCAAAAATTTGTTATTTATATTATCTCACTATTTGAGATATATATTAATTAAAATGTCTATTGCATTCTACAATGATATCATTATAATTTATTGTATTGAAATGATTTGTCTACTATGGTGTAAACTATTTTTCAAGATAATACCTAACATGTTTCAAACACAATATTCTTTTATTAATTTATTTTTATTATAATATCATGTTATTTTATCAATTATATTTTTAACAATCATAAAAATATTTTCTTATTTTATTATATGCATATTTTAGGATTTCATAATTATTAATTAAATTTTTAAACTTTACATAACCTTATGAAGATAAGACAACAATATCTCTCTTGTACTTATTTTGCATTAAAGTAGTTGAATTGTGTAACCAAATAGATAAAGAACAATTATATTACTGGTGTCAAAGAATTCCAAGGTAGGAATTACAAGTTAAAGTTAATAAGTAGTATCTTGTATATATTTTAGTTTGTTTGGAATACATTGAAAGAAATGATTTTCAAAAAAAAAAAAAATATAAGAGACATATATAAGTGTAAGGTATTTAAGTTGGAAGTAATTTGCTTGAAGAATATTCATTGGCACTTCCTAAGGTGCATTAATTATTTACTTTCATTCTTTTTGGGTTTGTTTTTCTTTTTTAATTTATATTAATTTCTTTTTTGAGTGCTCTTACTACTGAATGTACTATATCATTCTAAGTGTTTTAATGGTCAAGTATATAAATGTCATTACTTCTTATATATTCCATTTTTTAAAACAAAATAGTTAGTAGTCATTTTTCGAAGATCTAATGGAAGTTTGTTGTATTATATTCAAACATTTGTGTGACACTTTTTTCTTAATATGTTAACTATTCATGGCCATGGGATTATTCTATTGGTTAAATTAGAAATAGATTAAAGACCATTAAGTTTATGTTAGGATAGATTAGTTGGTGGCAACAGAGAAGATATTGACTATGATTAAGTGTCATTATGAGAGTTTCCTAATATACTTAAATATTTAAAATACATAAATTATAAGAAAGCAAAATAATTATAAAGTATATACTCAAAATAAGACTTTTGTGAAATGTTATGTAAGAATTATAATTGTCCTAGGTGTTAATGTTATGTTACATTTCTAGTTAGAGGTTTATGAGCATAGATTAAGCTACATATTTTCCTAACTTCGCTGCTACTTATCTTACCATCATATACCACATGCAACTAAGGCAAAACCTATATCTTTCCCTAACATTTAACATGGGTCTTTATGAGTTCATTCAAAAGGTAACATTTATATCTCCAATGTGACATCTATTATTCTAAATAATAAAGTGAAGATATAGTAATATGACAATTTATTGATGAATGATATTAATTTATTCTATGATTTTGTTTACTTGATTAAATTTTCTTGTTATCATTATCACTTTGGAATCTTAAGGCAAACATGAAAATATGGTAAACATTGGTCTTTATTTTCCTAAAATTATAGCTATTAACGATTGATGGAATGTCCTTAATGAATTCTTAAGTCCAAACCTTTGGCCTTTTTATATCTTATTAGTAATTTGCATGACTTGGAACATTGAGTCCTTTAAATATTTGCTCTATTTAAGGTATAAGTCATTTTATACCTATTTTTATGTGCTTTAAGTTATGTAAACTCAAGGCTTTGATGCAATTCAAGCAAAGATGTCTAATTATTATATGGCAAATTTATAATATTTTTTCTTGACAATTGTTATCAGTATCAGCTTACATAACAATGTCATGAAAGGTTGGAGAGTATTTATACTTTTTTACTAGATAAATCATTACAATATAGTTTTATCTTTGTTATTAATTTTTCTTACAAAAGGATAGTAATGCTTGCTCTTCTAGTTGTTCGTAGAACCAAGTATAAGGAATTATACTAATGACATTTTTTGGATTTTCAAAATGTAATTATGTGAACTAGTTGATACTTATAAGGTAGTAGATTGAGATTATTGGTAAGGGTGTGCTGGTCTACCTTCGAGCAACATTGGTTTGGTCCATAAATTTTATGCTTATATTCAATTATAATATATATTATAATGAATTTTCATTATAATGAAAGAGTATAATGCTATTAATTTTTTTTTTTTTAATTTCAATGAAATGTGTTCACTTTTATAGGTGAAGTGATGGTTTGAAAGCCTAATAAATAAACAATTATTACTTGATTTACATTAAATTTAAGTTTATAGCCATAAATATGGCTAGTGTAAAAACAAATTGGCTAATAAATTCTTTAATAGATATTATATATTATGGGTAAAACCAATACTATTATTGTTGATGTGTTGTAATAATCAAGTCTATATTGCTCCTATTGAGAGCAAATCATATAATGGAAAGAATATATATGTTTATCTAATTCATGAGTTAATAAAGCAAATTGCTAAATAATAAAGTGATCACTTGATTTTGTATATTCAAAGATGAATTGACTTGGTCTTCTAACTAAATCACTAACTAAAATGCTAGTGCAAATTACATTAAAGAGAATAGAACTAATGCCAACAAAGAATTGCCAAAAGTGATAAAAACCCAACTATATGATAAGAGATTATTTGAAATAAGTTCATATGAGTAATAACAAGTCACTAATTGAACTTACATGTACTATCAAAATTATAAGTCCCTTTCTATGGTGTGTAAAGTATAAAAATTTTAATGTTTAAGGTTGTGTTATACTTTTAATGAATTTTATAACTTTTATAGGTATTGTGTTACTAGAATGTATATTTGATAAATTCAACTATATGATAATAGATTGAGACTACTTTTATGAGATCTTAGGCAAAATCTTTATAACTTACTTAAAAATAAATTAGGTGGATGCATAACTTAATAACGTGCAATTGCATTAACCAATATGATTTTAAAAAATATAACATGAAGACGAATTCACTAATATTCATAAATAAGTTATGATTCATATAAATTTTTTATTTCACCATACTTTTAAATATTAAAATTTATACATTATAATCTTTAATTCATAACTCAAAAGGAACCAAAGTTCATGTCTTATATTTTTATTGATTAACTCAAGAGAATTAGTTTTTAAATAGAAAGGGATTGTTGTAAATTAATGTCTTTTCAAAAACTAATTACTATATTTTTAGAATTAGTTAATTAGTTGTCAAACTAGATATTATATGACCTTTGGACTAACCATTATTTATTCATTATTAGTTATCATGCACCATAATAATGCTAGTTGTTTATTAGTATAAGAATTTATATTTAATATTATTACATTTTATGAATTATTAAATTATAATTAAAATAAATTAATTTTTTTTTAATTCTTAAAAAATAATAAATACTATTAATAATAATTCATAGTCTATTCTTTACTTAAATAAAAATTAAACTGTTTTATTATCTCACTATTTGAAATATATATTAATAAAAAGTTTTGTTATATCCTAATAAGATAACCATTGCACTTTGTTGTATTTTGATAATTTATTTACTAAGACAGAAATTATCATTAATGATAATGTCCAACACATTTTAGATATGATATGTTTTAGTTAATATATTTTTGTTATAATATCATATTTTTTTTATTAATTATTGAAAATACCTATTAAATAAAAATTACAAATCACAATTTTATTAAAAACAAAATTTGCAAGTATTTGAGTGAAATATACATACTTTTATTCTTTGTCAAGTTAAATATTTTCTTCGACATGGATTGGAGAAGCTGACCTTATGGGTATGATTTTGGTTTATTATTATTATTTTCTTGGTTTAACCTCTTTCTTTCCTCTTTAACTTATTACCAACTTGTGTAATAGATCTAACTCCCAAACAAAGACTTACATATACAATCTTTCATAAATTATAAATATTGCTCAATATTAATACAATCTATTAATAACCATAAATGCAAGAAGAATTCTAGGAATTAAGAATTTCAAGATACAAAAATGACTTACTTGATAGGAAGTTCCTTTTTCACTGCTTTTCAAAATTTTCAAATTATTTAAAAATTTTATATAATTTATAATCCAATTAATATGAATTATTTTTAAATTGTCTGAATTTTTGAATTATTTATATTTATTTCTAAATTTAATAATAAATAATAAATAAATAAATATTATTTTTTATATCAATTATTTTTATCTTATATTTTATTTTTATTTAATAAATTAAGTGATTATAAAAATAATGAATTAAGAGATAATAACACTGAAAAATAAATAAATTATTTAAAAGTATTCAAAATTATTTAAGATAAAAGAAAAGATAAGTGAGGTGACATATTTTTTTTCATTTTATCATAATATTATTAAGTATTTATAACACATAAGTACAATACAAATTAAATAAAATAAGAAGGTGGAGTGTAATTTTTTAAGAAAAATTTATATTTAATATACTCTAATATTATAATTAATTAATATTAATTAATTATAATAAAAATAATATAAAAATACATATATTATTATATTTTAACAAAATTCATCATATTTTAATAAAAATAACTTAAAAAATGTAAAGATATTTTTCTTACTTAAATATTTTACGACGACACAATACAACTAAAATATTAAGTTTTGAAATTTAAGTTTAAAACAGTTTAAAGATACTTAATATTTTTTAAAAAAATATTTATAATGATACTTTTGTAATCGACCTCTCTGAACCAACTAAGGTTTGTACGTTGGTTCTCTCTCTCTCAGCCTTGTCGTTGGAGCGGGCTAGTCCCTCTCGGTCTGGATTAGCTCCCACAATTATTAATCACTCACTGCATGATATAAAATTATTTTGTATTTATTTACATCAATTCAATTGTATGTTTGGTATTTTAGGAAAAAATAAATAAATAAAATAATATTATCGGCAACAGCCACTCGGATTTAACAAAAATCGGTCCAACCGATGTGGCCCGTTCGGAGTAAAAGAAAACCCGGTCGGCCCCAGAGGGCAGTATTCAGTCTTCACGGTTCATGGACTGTGAATAATACACGGCACGTGAGGGGTGAGGGTTTAGGGTTGGTTTCAGTTCTTTGCATTTTCTTCTTTCAGTAACTGTAAGTAATTTCTATTTTCTTCTGGGTATTAATGGGATTTGCTTGCCAATTTCTTTTTATTGGAAAATAAAATTTTTGTGATTAAAAAGGATTAGGAATTTTTGAGGGTGTTTTCTTGTTTTAGTCATCTTTTCAATTTATGTTTTGATTTTGTGGTTGTTCGCGACCATTTGTAAGTAGGGAAATGGTGGACTGGTTTTTGCCATAACGATTTCCAGGGAACCAAACAGACTATTTTCTCACTGCATTTTCTAGATGGGAAATGGGGGTTCTGATTTTTTTCTTTTTTTTAAAATCTCTTAATTATTCTTTTGTTTTTTAAGATCCAATAGATGAATTTGCGTACTGGGATGACAATTTTATATTAGGTTGCTTTACTTGATTTATTTGTCGATTTTCTTTCTTTTTTTTAATAATTTTAAAAAAAAAAAAAATCAAGGGTATTGCACCAGATGGCTTCGACTGGACAATCACCGTCCCTTAAGAGACGAGAACCACCGGTTACAAGGGAAGGAGATCAACTGACTGTCAGTCCTTTGGGGGCCGGGACTGAAGTGGGTCGATCCTGCGTTTACATGTCCTTTAAGGGAAAGACTATATTGGTATGCCATACAAGCCTTTGTCTCTTTACCTGATGTTCTGTTTTTATTTTTTATTTTCTAAGTCTTGACAGGCATTGGTTGCTTTTAATAATTTTCTGTTCTCCTGATAAATTCGTTTGGGTGTTGCAGTTCGATTGTGGAATTCATCCAGCTTACTCCGGCATGTCTGCTTTGCCGTATTTCGATGAGATTGATCCTTCCACTGTTGATGTACTTCTTATAACACAGTATGTATCAGCAATTCATAATTTTCTGTTTTCTCTTAATTTTCATAAATTTGTTGTTGCCTATTTGAACTGTGTTCCCATGAGTGAATTCTACCGTTTTCTGTCTGTTCTTCTGATGCTCACGCCTGGTTATATTGTTATTGATTGCGGGAGGAGTGCCTTTTTACCTTGACTAAATTTGATGCCTTTTGCTTTCAGCTTTCACTTGGATCATGCTGCGTCCCTGCCTTACTTTTTGGAGAAGGTTTGTTTTCCTCCTGTTGCAAATCTTATTTTAATAGAGCTTTTTGAAAGTCAAGCTAAAATATTTGAACACTTTATCAGACAACGTTCAGAGGTCGAGTTTTCATGACTCATGCAACAAAGGCTATCTACAAGTTGCTTTTGACAGATTATGTGAAAGTCAGCAAGGTTTCAGTTGAAGATATGTTGTTTGATGAACAAGATATCAATCGTTCTATGGATAAAATTGAGGTTTGTTTTCTTTGATTTCTGCATCCTTTTCCCTCACATCTTCTCCAGCATTTTATTCTTCTGGAAATTTGGCTCAAACTTCTCTATCACTTTTCTGGACAATTTCCTTGTTTGTGAAAACATAAATACCCAACAGGAGTATTTGTCTTGATAATTACTGTCAACAAAACTGTTTGAATATAAGTTTTTCCTAGATCTTAGAGGATTTTGCTTTGAATGCATTGTCCGTTGTGTTACAGTAGATTATTCATTGCTTCTTGAATGAGACCATAAATGAGAAATAACAAATTTGATTGCTGACTCTGCCAAGGGACTGTGCCTTAGTTTTCTTAGACCCACTCAACGCTACATCTTTTGTCAAAGTGATCCATCTGTAATATTAAGAAAAAGATCTATCTTGTTTATTAGTGGATACTTCATTCCTAATGGGCATGGTTGTGATCTGAACTTTTCCCCTATGACCTTTTTTTTCCTTAAGTTTTCAGTCCCTACAGTAGCTTATTGTTCCTATACTTTGCAGGTTATTGATTTCCATCAAACAGTGGAGGTGAAGGGCATTAAGTTTTGGTGTTATACTGCAGGCCATGTCCTTGGTGCTGCCATGTTCATGGTTGACATTGCTGGTGTTCGGGTCCTCTATACTGGAGATTATTCACGTGAAGAGGATCGGCATCTTCGTGCTGCTGAGATGCCACAGTTCTCACCTGACATATGCATAATTGAATCCACTTATGGTGTTCAGCTCCATCAACCTCGACACATTAGGGAGAAGCGTTTCACGGAAGTTATCCATGCAACCGTTACTCAGGGGGGTCGTGTTCTAATCCCAGCATATGCCCTTGGCCGTGCCCAAGAACTTCTCTTGATCCTTGATGAGTACTGGTCAAGCCATCCCAAGCTCCACAACATTCCCATATATTATGCATCTCCCCTAGCAAAGAAGTGTATGGCTGTTTATCAGACATACATCCTTTCTATGAATGAAAGGATCAGCAACCAGTTTGCAACTTCAAACCCGTTCAAATTCAAGCACATATCTCCTTTAAATAGCATGGAAGATTTTACTGATGTAGGACCATCAGTGGTCATGGCAAGTCCTGGTGGACTGCAGAGTGGTTTGTCAAGGCAGCTGTTTGACATGTGGTGCTCTGATAAGAAAAATGCTTGTGTTATACCTGGATATATTGTTGAAGGGACCCTGGCTAAGACCATCATTAATGAGCCTAAGGAGGTAACACTTATGAATGGGCTGACTGCTCCACTCAACATGCAGGTTCATTATATTTCATTCTCTGCCCATGCTGATTATGCTCAGACAAGTGCATTCTTGAAGGAACTCATGCCTCCCAACATAATCCTTGTGCATGGAGAAGCTAATGAGATGGGTAGGCTCAGACAGAAGCTTATTTCAGAGTTTGCTGATAGCAACACCAAGATCTATACCCCTAAGAATTGCCAGTCTGTTGACATGAATTTCAACTCAGAGAAAATGGCAAAAACCATTGGGAGACTGGCTGAGAAGACCCCAGAGGTTGGGGAAACTGTTAGTGGCATACTAGTAAAGAAGGGCTTCACTTATCAAATAATGGCACCTGAGGATCTACATGTATTCTCACAGCTATCAACAGCAAATATTATTCAGAGGATCACCATTCCATTCTCTGGTGCTTTTGGTGTGATAAAGCACAGGCTTGAGCAGATGTATGAAAGTGTGGAATCTGGCATGGATGAAGAATCTGTGGTTCCAACATTGCAAGTGCACGAGCGAGTGACAGTGAAACAAGACTCTGACAGACATCTTTCGCTTCATTGGACTGCTGACCCTATAAGTGATATGGTATCGGACTCAATTGTAGCTCTGGTTTTGAACATCAGTCGGGAGATACCTAAGGTAGTAGTTGAAGAAGAGGCCTTAAAATCCGAGGAAGAGAATGGGAAGAAAGCAGAGAAGGTTATATACGCACTCCTGGTTTCACTTTTTGGAGATGTGAAGATCGGAGAGAATGGAAAGCTGGTGATAAGTGTTGATGGGAATGTGGCAGTGCTTGACAAACAAAGTGGGGATGTTGAGAGTGAGAATGAAGGACTTAAGGAAAGAGTGAAGACTGCGTTTGGGCGAATTCGAAGCGCTGTGAGGCCCATTCCTTTATCTGTTTCGTAGCGTTACCCTTTATTTTTGTAAGATAATAAATACTATTGGTAACAATTTATAGTTCAATGTTAGATTAATCAAAAATTAAATTAGTTTTATTATCTCACTAATTGAGATGTATATTATTAAAAATGTCCACTGTATTTTATAAAAATAACTGTTACTACTTGTTATATTAAAATAATTTATTTGCTATAATGAAAATTATTTTCAGAAGAGTACTTAATATATTTAATATATGATAATTTTTTGTTAATTTATTTTTATTATAGTATTATATTATTTTATTAATTATTTTTTTAATAATCATAAAAATATTTATTATTATTATTATTATTATTATATGTATATTTTAAAATTTTATAATTGTTACTTAGATTTTTAAACTTTATACAATTTCTTATACTTATTTTGTATTGGTATATTTAAATTGTGTAACCAAAATAAGTGAAATACAATGAATTTGTTGGTATTGAGGGATTTTAAGTTGGAAATTTTAAGTTAATTAATAATATTTTTTTATTTTGTCTATATTTTACTTTTCTTAAAATATATTGATAAAGATGATTATTAAGAAAAAAAAATATAAGAGACATATATTAGTGTATGGTTTTTAAATTAGAATTAATTTGCTCGAAAAATATTTCATAGGCACTTCTTAAGATGCATTAATTATAAACTTTTATTTATTTTTTGGTTTTTAATTTTTTTTCTTCTTTAATCTCTATCAATTTCTTTTTTGAGTGCTCTTACTATTGAATATATTATGTTATTTTAAGTGTTTTAATGGTCCAGCATATAAATATCATTGTTTCTTATATATTTTATTTTTTTAAAAAAATACCTAGTAGTTATTTTTTAAAGTTTTGTTAAAAGATACACGTATTATATTTAAATATTTGCATAACACTTTTATCTTAATATGTTGATTATTCATATCATGGGATTATTGTATTTGTTAAATTAAAAGTAGATAAAAGACCATTATGTTTATGTTGGGATAGATTAGTTAATGGCAACAAAGAAGATGAAGATTATGATGAAGTGTTATTAGAAAAGATTTTTACTACACTTAGATAATTAAAATACATAAATTGTAAGAAAACAAAATAATTACAAAGTATATAATTAAAATAAGACTCTTGTGGAATAATAAAGTTAAGAAATCTTCTAAGCATTAGTGTTTATGGGAGAATTGTAATTCTCCTAAATGTTAATGTTGTGTTGCCTTTCTAGTTAAAGGCTTGTGAGCATAAATTGAGTTGCATATTTTTTTTTATCTTTACCTCTATTTGTCATACTATCATGTATCACTTGTAACCAAGACAAACATCATATCTTTCCCCAACATCTGGCATAGATCTTCATGAGTTCAGTCAAAAAGGTAGCATTTATATCTCTACTGTGACATCTATAATTCTAAATAATAAAGTGAAGATATAGTAATATGACAATGTATTGGCAAATGACATTACTTTATTCCATGATTTTATTTACTTGCTTAAATTGTCTAGTTGTCATTGTTACTTTGGATCTTAAGGCAAACATGAAAATATGGTAAACATTAGTCTTAATTTTGATGAAATTAGAGCTATTGATGATTGATACAATGTTCTTAATGAATTCTTATGTCTGAACCTTTGGCCTTTTTGTGTCTTATTAGTAATTTGCATGACTTGGAACATTAAGCCCTTTAAATATTCACCAGGCTTAAGGTATAAGTCGCTCTAAACATATTTTTATATGCTTTAATCTATGTAAACTTAAGGTTTTGGTGTAATTCAAGTAAAGATGTTTAATTGTTGTATGGTAAATAAATAATATTTTTTTCTTGACCATTGTTGTGTAGCTAGTATTAGCTAACTTAATGATGTCATGAAAGGTTGGAGTGTATTTACACTTTTTGACCAAATAAATCATAACAATATAGTTCTATCTTTGTTATTAATTTTTCTTGCAAAAGGACAATGATACTTGCTCTCATAGTTGTTTCTAGAGCCATTTATAAGAAATTGTAAATGTGATTGTGTGAACTAAATAATACTTGTAAGATAACATATTAAGACTACTGGCGAAGATGTGCTAGCCTAGCTTTGAGCGGCATTGGTTTAATCCATAATTTTTATGTTTATATTTAATTATAATATATTTTATAATAAATTTTCATTATACTAAAAGAGTATAATGATTTTAACTAAATTTTTTATTTTGATGAAATGTATTCCCCTTTAAAGGTGAAGTGATGGTTTGAAAATGTGATAAATAAATAATTTTTACTTGATCTATATTTAATTTAAGTTTATAGTCATGGAGATGAATTCATTAATATTCATTGAGAAATTATAATTCATATAAATTTTTATTTCACGATACTTTTAAGTATTAAAATTTATACATCATAATCTTTAATTCATAACTCTAAAGACACCAAAATTAATGCGTTATATTTATATTAATTAACCTTAATACCAAAATTGATGCGTTATATTTATATTGATTAACTCAATAGAATTATTTTTTTCAATAATAAAGAATTGTTGTAAATTAACATCTTTTTAAAAATTAATTAATATATTTTTAAATTTAATTAATTAGTTATTTTATAATTATTAAATTAAATATTATATAACTATTAAATTAATTATTATTTATCTATTATTAATTATTATATATCATAATAATATTAATTATTTATTAATATAAAAATTTATATTCAATATTATTATATTTTATAAATTATTAAATTATAATTAAAATAAATTATTTTTTTTATTATTATTATAAAATAATAAATTTTATAAATAATAATTTATAATTTATTATTAGATTAATCTCATTATTTAAGATATATAAGTGAGAAGTTATATTATATCATGAAAAGATAATTATTATGATATGTTATAATGAGATGATTTACTTATTAGAATGAAAACAATCGTTAACAACATTATTTAACACATATTTTAAATACAATATTTTTTTATTTAATATATTTTAATCATAATATCATGTAATTTTATTGAATATTAATTATTTTTCCAAAAGGGCTTTAACGAAATTGCCCCTTCCCAAATATTCTACTATATGCTTCGAAGGCGCCTCTCCTTTTTGGGTCTTCCTCTCCTCTCTGACTTCTACGGATAGGATATCTTTGCTCCCTCTTTTTCCTCTAATGCTGAATCGCTTTTCTCCTTACCTCACAACAAAGCTTCTTCCCTTTAGCTTACAAAATCCTTCTCTTCGCCCGCATGAGACTGAAAGGATATATGAACTTTCCCTATCATGGAAGTTAGCTCAAAATTTATCTTCTTTCTAGCTTGAAAATCCCTCGTTTACTCTACTTTTTTCACTCTAGTGCAACACATCCAAATTAGAATTTTGAAATCCCAAATTAGCTTTTGGCAAATTTTTTAAAATCGCAATAACATTGAAAATACTAATGACAAACCGCAATTTTTTTTAAGATTTTACGCGTATATGGGTGAAATGTACATATTTCTATTCGTTGTCAAGATAAATATTTTCTTCAACATGAATTGGAGAAGCTGACTTAATTCTTGGCTCAACATCTCCCTTTTCCTCTCGGCTTACCACCAATTTTTGTGCAAATAGATCCAACTCCCTGACAGAGATAGCACTCACGATTAAGACAAACAACACTTCATCACAGTGAAATGCATGAGGATAGCAGGGCTTACATGTCCGATCTTTCATGAATTATATAACTCGCCCAATATTAATACAGTCTATTATTGACCATAAATGCAAGAAGAATTCTAGAAATTAAGAAATTTCGAGGGACTCAAGTGATGTACTTGATAGGAAGTTCCCTCTTTTTCTGCTTCTCAAAATTGACCAATTGTCAAAAACTTTATGTACCCTGTAATGCAATTAATATGAATTCCTCTTAAATTGACTCAGCCCTTCGATTATCTATATTTGTTTTCAAACTCATTAATAATAATAATAATAATCATCTTTCACATCAATCTCTCATGTCCCCATATTTCATCTTTATTTGGTAAATTAAGTGGTCATGAGAATGGCTGGAGTAGGTTCAAAGATAATTGTAATGAAAAGTAAACAAACCATTTTAAGAGTGTTCAAAATTACTAAAAATAAAAGAAAATATATGCCACGTGACATTTTCTTGACTTAGGTTTTGTGTGCGTGTATATATAAAAGTCGTTAATCCGTCTCTTGTTTGTTATGTGAAAGTTATATTTAGTTTGTAATGGCCAGTTTCGAGTCAATATGCTCCTAAAGAAAAGGAAAAGGGGAAAATGTGATGTATCAATCATAACATCATTAAGCATTTATAGCACTATAAGTACAGCACAAATTAAGTCAAATGGGGAGGTGGAGGGCAATTCTTTTTAAAATAAATTTATATTCAATATACTCTAATGCATAATAAAAAACACATCATGGTTACTTATCATTAATTTAACATAATGAAAATTGTGTAAAAAAAAAAAAAATACATTTATTTTTATATTTTAGTAAAATTCATGATGTTCTAATAAGGATAGCTCAAAAAGATACAAAGGCGTTTTTCATACTTAAAATCATTTGCGGCAATACAATACAACAAAAATATTACGTTTTGAAATTTAAGTTTAAAATATTCTCTTTTTCCTTGTTTTGTAATAATTTAAAGGTAGCTAAGTGTTTTTCTAAATATTTATAATAATATTTTTGTAATTATTTTAAACTTCTATTGGCTGATACAAATTGGAGGAGACTAATTGTTGGGAGAATCAAAAGTCAATATTTTCTTTTTTTTTTTTTTGGGGGGGGGGGGTTGTATTCTAAAAATGCAACGTGTAATTTATTACTAGGTCTTAAGTAGCAATATATAAGGTAAAAATTTCAACCTTTTTTTTTTTTGTTTTTTAAAAGAAAAAATTATATCCTTACATGCAAACATGAGCATTCTTTGAAACCTCAGTGTATTTTTTCGTGCTTAACGGCTTAAATCATGTAATATGTACTAATTTAGAAGGTTATTACGTTAGAAAAATTTTATTTATTCTTTTTTATTTTATTTTAAGATTAATATTTACACTCATCAAAATTAAAAATTTCCTAACACAATAATAACATCAAAATTTTAAGCATAAGGATGAGACATTCAAAATTTGTGTCATGCATCTCATATTTTTGATACGGATTTATGTGAGAATAATGTTAATCTATTTTTAACCACTACTAACTAAGTGTGCTTATTTTTATTTTTATTTTTATTGTCTCTTGTAGATTCTCTTCATTGATTCATTTGTTTTGTTGGTAGGCATGTGGTGAAAGAATATCAGTAAAATTTTCAATCAATTTGACATGAACGAGTGCATTTTTTAGGATCCCTCTCGTAAAATTCTTAGTTGACACAGAAGCCCATCCAAGGTATTTTTTATCGTTAAGACAAAATAATAATAATAATAATAAATATATATATATATATACACACTGTTGCAGTCTCCGTTTTATACTTCCAATAACGGGCGACGAAAGCGTGGAAAGGTAAAGAACGCCAGAGTAATTAAACCCTTTATGGCCGAAGACCACAAGGAGGAGGAGGAGGTGGTGGAGGAGGACGACGAGAGGAAGACTCCACAGCCGCCGACGCCATTTCCGTCGCCACACGGGTCATTGGCCTTCTCCATGGGGCCATAATCCGGCGGCGCTTTGTAGCCTTACATCTAAACAAAAAAGATCGCAAGAAAAATTGTTTCAGTTTCGGTGTAGAGGGAGAGAGGATGGGGAAGGGGCCCTTCCCATGTCTCCGCAGAAGCAGCCGGCGCCGCCTGAAGAAGTTACCGGAGCCGCCACAGTTATCATCACCACCGCCGAATCCGTTGATCGATGCCAGTAATAATAATAATAATAATAATAATCAGGATAACAATGGGGGTAATAACAGTTTGATTGCGGCTGCGGGGAAGGGGAAGAAGAAGGCGGGAGGGACGGCGAGGCTGTGGATGAGGTTCGATCGGTTCGGTAACTCGGAATTGGTGGAATGCGGCAAGAGCACTATTATAAAGCGTGTGGGCATTCCCGCTAGGGATTTGAGGATTCTTGGCCCTGTCTTCTCTCACTCCTCCAATATTCTTGGTAATCTTTACGCATACAATTTCTTTCGATTATTTTTGGTTATGGGATTTCGGGGCCAGGAACGATTTGGGCGTTTTGATCCTCAGACTATATTATTAGGGACTTCTTGAGATACTTTGATGTGGATATTAATTTTCTTTGTACATGCAAAGCATTGCCATATTGTTTAAGTAAACTCCATGTTTATTTTCTTTTTCCCCCGTTTTTTGAAATTTTTGCGGTATTAATGGAACTTGCAAATTCGAGAACCTGGAGTTCATTTATGTGATACATACAAATGATCCTGTCTACCTCCTCTTCTGTCTGCTCATTGTTTTCTTACCTTTTCTTGTTGGATTTGTAAATCCATTGACTGTAATGAGAAAAGAGATTGGCTTCGTTTTTCTCCTTGCACTGCAGCCAGGGAGAGAGCTATGGTTGTGAATCTAGAGTTTATAAGGGCTTTAGTTACAGCTGAAGAAGTGCTGATTTTGGATCCTCTCCATCAAGAGGTTCTTCCATTTGTGGATCAGCTAAGGCAACAACTTCTTCATAAAAGTCCATCTAAGAACCAGGGAACAGGACATGCTGATAGTCCAGACAATGAGATGCCTGCATGTGTTATGACTGGTGGACAATGGCTACCTCTTCCTGAAGCTGAAGGATTGCAAAGTGAGCTTCCATTTGAGTTTCAGGTTCTGGAGATTGCACTAGAAGTTGTCTGTACATATTTGGAGTCCAGTGTCGCAGATCTCGAGAGATATGCCTATCCTGTGTTGGATGAACTGGCTAGGAATGTTAGCACCAAGAATCTTGAATATGTAAGGAGTTTGAAAAGTAATCTCACTCGTCTGCTGGCTCGGGTACAAAAGGTACATTTCATTGTCTCAGTTATTTCTTCCATACAGGTCATATAATCTGTTAAAGTATTTGTCAAGTTGTGCTGCATTACCAGTGCTTGATTTGTCACCTTGTGGAGAAACTAAAATTGATGAACTCTGGAAGAGGAAATATTGGGTCATTCATTACATTTGCCAAGGAAATTTTTACAATGTTAGTATTGGGAACATTATTCATTAGGAGACAATGTGTTAAAAACAAATCTTTTATTCCTTCATACTGCTTTGGCACTCAAAAACTCTGCTCATGTTATTTTCTTGTTTAATAACCTGAAAAAAGCATCAACTTTGTGAAAATTTTCAATTCTGACCCAAACTTTATTCATTATAATTAAGTGCACTAAGTTTCTTTCTCATTCACATATGACCTACTAAGAGGGGGTGACCAAACTCAGATAGATGACATGAGGAGAGGGATAGGTAGATCTAAATTGACTTGATAATCTTTAGTTAGGAAGGATATAGAATATTTAAGCCCACAGCTAATCTATTGGGCAATAAAATAAGATGACGAGAAAAGATTCATGTAGTCGACTCAAATTAAATTTGGGATTGAGACTTTGTTGTTATTGTTGTTGTTGTTGCATCTGACCTACCATTGAACAACCGCACATGGCCCATTAATTAGATGATTTGGAATACCCATGTCTCTATCATGCATATGGTTTTGTTAGTTTACCTTACACACACACAATGATAGTAATGTATAAATGTCACCAAGGGTTTGCCCCAGTGAGAAGTGTGAACTTGGAATTGTGTGGGATAGGTGCATGGTTTCAGGTTTGAATTCTCATGGGTGCATTTCGTGAAGCAAATGGGAGCTGCAGGTGTGGGGATTGTGCTAGCGATTGGTGTTTTCTTAAATTGTGCACAAGGATGCATGCCTTATGCTATAAAATTATTTTTTTATAAATGATTCTTTGAGTGTGTGGCAGTTGATGCTGAATCATGAATTTGTTGTTAATTTCTCTCCGCTGATGACTGCATGTCTGCATGATCTCAGGTGAGAGATGAAATCGAACATTTATTAGATGACAATGAAGACATGGCAGACCTATATTTGACAAGGAAGTGGATTCAGATTCAGCAATCTGAGAATTTGTTGGGAGCTGCAGCTTCAAATGGCATCATAGCTGCTGCGCCCAATTTACTTCGACTTAGTTCCCACCGTAGTGCTTCTTATCGAAGTGTGAGTCTGGTAACGGGTAGTGTTATGGATGACAATGATGTAGAGGATTTGGAGATGTTGCTTGAGGCATACTTTATGCAGTTGGATGGCACACGGAACAAAATATTGTCTGTGAGTATTTGCTTCCTTGAGTAAAGCATTAGCAAATCTTGATAACCATTGCAGGCTTGTTCTGTGAATATTTGGTTAGGGCCTTGAATGCTGGTCCAGTCATCATTTTATCATGATAGGAATAGTCATTCTTTATCATGCCCATATGATAACTTGATATATGCAGGTTATTCAAGGAAGCTTTGTGTATCTCATGGATGATTGTATTTAAAAAATTCGCTTAACCTAGCACAAAGTTCAGAATAGTTAGGATGGTTGGATTTTTTAGGATTAATATTGGCCTTTTTCCTGCTGGTTATGCCAAAATAAAAGCTTGGGGCAATCCCATTTGTTAAGGAATACATTTCAAGAAGGACAGACACTGGTGAATCCTGTTTGCTGACTATGACATTGCTTGTGAAGTTCAACAAATTGAAGATATCTTGCTTAAAAGTTAAAATATAGTGCCTTGAAGCTGTCAAGAGTTATGAAATTGAGCTGCATAATCCATTATTAGAGTTATCAATTTGGCTCCACTTAATTGGAACGCTAGTGATACTTAATTGAATTTGCAGGTTCGTGAGTATATTGATGACACAGAAGATTATGTCAATATCCAGCTTGACAATCAGCGAAATGAACTCATTCAACTGCAATTGATATTAACCATGGCATCATTTGCAATAGCTATGGCAACCTTGATTGCTGGGGCATTTGGCATGAACATTCCTTGTTCATGGTATGATATACATGGAATATTTGGCACCGTTGTTGGAAGTTTTATATCAGCATGTTTTGTGGTATACCTGCTTCTCTTAGGATATGCTAGGTGGAAGAAGTTGCTTGGTTGACAAACCTGGCTAATTGCCAGCTACAACTTAATGTACTCAAGATTCAATTGTTGAACCAATGTGTGTGTGGACATAACAAGGTATGCTTTGTGTCATTTGGTACATGAGACTTGAAAACAATTGTCAGTTATGGAGTCTTATGTCTGAACAACTTACGGTGCAATAACATGTATCTGCTCTGGGTTGCCTCTTTTTCTATCACCCGGTGAGTTTTTGGGATTTTGCAAATGATGGGCTTGCTTGTAGGCCATTTGCATGCTTGAACCTTTTTCTTTTGGATAGACTATACGTGTGTAAGCCGAAAATTTTTCCGTCTTGTGGCATCGTTAAACACTGCTAATTCAATGTAATGGAAAAGGTTGTGACTAGCAATTTTTCCTAGAGCATGCTAGGCACACCTGTAATTAGGAGGTGATGAGAATTTCGTCCTGCTCTATTTTCAGGGCCTTTTTAGCCACATAAATTCTGTTCTACAGATTTTTGGGAATGATACGTAGTTTTTCAGTGATATTACTCTTTTCAGTTGATATTCACAAATTGAATATCCTTCAAACATACAAGTTGGGAGGAGTTGCTGCTGTCGGAGGAGTGTGTGTGATCGTTGAAAGATGGCGTGGTCGCCCTCCTCCAGGTGAAACGTGGGATGCGGATTACGGTAATGGGTCCATGAAGTAAATGGAGGCAGAACGGATAATCGGAGATAGCAGCCACGGGGAGGGTTGCGACCAAATTTTCCTCAAATCAGCCAAGGTTTTCAGGACTCGTCCAAACGATGCTCTACATAAATAGCATAACCTTCGGCTACTTGGAGCAGGCAGAGTCTAACCATGTTCAAGTTCAACTTGTTCTTTTAGACGAGTTTGGAAATTAGAATTGCTTCATGAGTCCAGTCCAATAATGGGACTATTTTGTTGAATGAGCTTTAATGGGTCTGAGTTCTTATCAAGCTGTTTTTTTTTTTAATTTTTTTGAACCATTTACGAGCCTTAACAAATTAATTTATTTACTAGTTGTATTTCAAAGAATAAACTTGGGAATCTCTTTGTTTTTAAGAATACATACTAAGGTACCGACCAAAGAATTTATACTGTGGTACTGACTGCCCGTCGAATTGATTAGTGTATGTATCTAGACAAATTCTAATTAATATATTCTGAATTAATATGCTTTGGTTGAACAAAAAAAAAAAAAAGAAAGGTTTCTGTTAGTTTTTAAAGAAAGACTTCCACTTGTGGGGGTATATATATTGGATATTCATTCTTTAAGAAAAATTGGATAGAGTGGTATATATTGAAATGTTGGGTGATTGAATCGTTTAAATTTAAAATCTAGGATTTAATTAATTAATTAATTATTATTTTATTTATTTATTTCGGAGGATGAACCGGCGGACTAAAGTTGAGCGGCCAATGAGAAACCCAAAATAGAAGAAATTTCAAAGTTATACACATAATGAAGTGTAAGAACGTTGTGGCTAGGCACCATCGAAATTACTTCACATTGCATGAAAACTGACCAGAAACAAAGAAGATGAGTGTCTATTATTGGAGAATTTTTTGATAATTTGTAATTATAATAATCTATCATCGTGTGATTATTCACTAAATATTTTACTTTATTACACTTGTATTAGGTTAGATATTCTCCTATCTAGTTACTTAATTATATTCTAAATCAGTTTTAAATTATTATTCAAAATTTTAGCCTTATCTAGTTTTAGTTTTTTAGTTTTACAAATAGGATTTAACTCTACCGCTTATGATATTTGATAAGTGATATTGGTATTGAATTTATCAACGAATACTATTTGGGTGTTGATTTCTGCGTTTATCTTTTTACTTCTTATATGTTCTTTATGTTCATATGCCAAATTGCACGGGGTATAATTTTAAAGCAATAAAAATGACTTAAGAAAAAGAAAAAAAAAAAAAAAGAGGCATTTCTTATGTCATTACCCCTCATAAATCAAGAAGATATAAGTTTAAAAAAATTGCATAAACTCTGTCGTTCTCATCTCAATCTCAAAAGCGTATTAAATTAAGATAGTTAAGAGAATCATGTAAATCAAGTATGACAAATTAAAGGATTTGCATAAACTCCATCGAATGTGTCTCAATCACACAAAAAAAATTATCAAGCAGAAAAAAAATAAAAAATTAAGAATCATGTTCGGTTAATGACTATCCTCTAAAATTGAAAAATAAATTAAAGTCTTAATTTGTTAATAACCATCCTTTTATTTACTTTAGGCAATATAATATGCATTCTAAAAGTGGGGTTCTTCCATTCAGGAGCCCCAATATTTATTACTCACGACCCAAATGAAACAAAGAAACAGTTGATTGTGGCCCCAATGTCGTAGCTTTCAGAAACAGACCGGACCGACAATCAGACTAAAAAATAGTTAATTGATCATTGCTCCGGTCAAGTTTGGTAAAAAGATTGGATAACAAATTGAACCAAAAAAAACAAAAAACAAAAAACAACAAGAACAAAAAAAAACAAAACAAAAATTGTTTATCTTAAATTGACCCAACGGTTCAACTAGATAGTCAAACCATTGAAGTGGATAAGTTAGTTTTTGCTTTCTTTTTCTTTTTTTTTTTGCAAATATATATATATATATATATGCAATTAATTTAATTTTGTTTAATAATTTGATTAATGAATACATCCATTATATGGAAGTTCATCTCAAATAAAAAATAACTCTGAAGTGGAGACTATGAGATCAAGTTAAAATCTGACCCTTGATTTATAACAAAACTTAATTAGTTTAATTTTTTAAATTAAATAATCATCCTCAAAACATATAGTATTTATTGAAAATCTTTTAGTCATCTCATTGTGGAAGAATTCCTTATGGATTCTTGTGCCTCTCAATCTTGCCATGCATAACTTTCAACTCCTAGAAAGTGCAATAACTGTATTGATGTCTATAATTTATGTTGTCATGAAAGTGCAATAACTTTCATATCCATGTCCCATTAATCTAATTGGTCATTATGCCCTAATTTATACATTACACTGTTATAACTTTTTATTACATATTTTTAATTATTAAGTAAATGAGCATAATTAATCATAAAAATTATAAATGTGCATTAATGGCATTTGAAATACCTCAAATTTTCTGTGTTCACGTAATAAAGCTTGTTTGATTTGGTAATGTGAAGACAAGTTTCAGTGAATTGAACATAAAAGAAAAGCAATCTTCTTGATTTTAATTTTGATTTTCTGACATAGATATTGATATTGGCTGTCCCTTCATAATCAAAAGATTACCGTGCGCATGTGATGATACCCTTTTAGTCAAACTTAATGAGGGATCGGTCCTTGTCAATTGTATATTTCATTTTCAGGAGCCACAAACATTATATAAGATAAAAGAGTTCCAATCACATTTCATTGTCTACACCCTTGGTGTGAGTCTTTAACACGCTCACTTTATCTCATTATTAGGGGAGCACACCCCCTTGGTTTGAGTCTTTCACATATTCACTTTGTCTCATTCCCTTGGTTTGGTATTATTTAGTCTACTTTTATGTTTTTTGGCTGCTTTTACCTACCCATGGGTTGGTGTGGAAAGCGTAGTTTCGCGCAATTTTAAAAACTAAGGTCTTGAAAAACGCGTCATCATCTATATATATATATATATATATATAAAATAATGATTGGGGAGCTCTTTCACGACCGTCGACGCTATATATACCATGGCTTTGAAGTTAAATTTAGTTGGATTCGATGCTGAAAACCTGGAGATTCACGGCAAGTTCTCTTTTGTTGCTCCCCGCTTGAATTTTGCCTCCATTCACCCTTTTATCCTCCACACCACTTGAGTTGAGCTTTTCCAAACTGTAGTCGAACTATATTGATACAAATGGCGCTCATGCCTCTCTGCGAAAAGGTGCTGCGAAGAAATGATGCTCATAATCAGTTGACTTTTCCAACACGTGCCCTTGATGCCCTTGGTCTTACCCCAGGAGTTCGTCGGACGGATTTCCAAGCATTCGATTCAGAAGATGTTCCGTGGATTTTCCGTCTGACCACTCGTTCTGGTAGATATCGAAAACCAGTGATTTTAAAATCATCTTGGAATCGTTTCGTGATTGATAAGCAACTCCGTGCTGGGGACAAAGTAATGTTTTTGGCTGAGGAAACTCATGATGGGTCGAGGATTCACGTTAGAACTCAGAAGAAATGCATCAACATTCTTGGTAACGATGATTATTATGTTGACGGGGAGAGACTCCTCAACACCAATCCGTTCTTTAGTGTCAGTTGGTGACGTGTGTGTGTTCCCTGCCCCTGCTAATTGGGTCTTGATTTTTGCGTTTATCCTTTTACTTTTTATATGTTCATAAGCCAAATTGCACGGGGTATAATTTTAAAGCAATAAAAATGACTTAAGAAAAAAAAAAAAAAGAGGCATTTCTTATGTCATTACCCCTCATAAATCAAGAAGATATAAGTTTAAAAAAATTGCATAAACTCTGTCGTTCTCATCTCAATCTCAAAAGCGTATTAAATTAAGATAGTTAAGAGAATCATGTAAATCAAGTATGACAAATTAAAGGATTCGCATAAACTCCATCGAATGTGTCTCAATCACACAAAAAAAATTATCAAGCAGAAAAAAAAAAATTATCAAGCAGAAAAAAAAAAATTAAGAATCATGTTCAGTTAATGACTATCCTCTAAAATTGAAAAAGTGGGGTTCTTCCATTAAGGACCCCCAATATTTATTACTCACGACCCAAATGAAACAAAGAAACAGTTGATTGTGACCCCAATGTTGTCGTAGCTTTCAGAAACCTCAAATTTTCTGTGTTCACGTAATAAAGCTTGTTTGATTTGGTAATGTGCAGACAAGTTTCAGTGAATTGAACATAAAAGAAAAGTAATCTTCTTGATTTTAATTTTGATTTTCTGACATAGATATTGATATTGGCTGTCCCTTCATAATCAAAAGATTACCGTGCGCATGTGATGATACCCTTTTAGTCAAACTTAATAAGGGATCGGTTCTTGTCAATTGTATATTTCATTTTCAGGAGCCACAAACATTATTTAAGATAAAAGAGTTCCAATCACATTTCATTATCTACACCCTTGGTGACTTTATCTCATTATTAGTGGAGTACACCCCCTTGGTTTGAGTCTTTCACATATTCGCTTTATCTCATTGTTAGTGGAAGTTAATATATAAAGTTGTGCTTGTTAATGATTTTAATATTTAATATATCATGTGTTAATTACATAGAATAATATTTTAAAAGTATCAATTTTATATCAATAAAATATAAAAATTTGATATAATTTATTAAATTTATAAGTTTTATTATAGTGTGTATATATAAAAAGTTTTAATTCAACAAGAAGAATAATTATGACATTCTTTTCATTTTTTATAAATTATGAATTGTGATTTTGGTATTATTTAGTCTACTTTTATGTTAACTAGTCAAATTTTGTCGGTAAGAACCACGCAAGTCCTGGTTTGTCATATGAAAATTTCGTTCGACGTGTTTTCAACTCTAGTGCTCTTTGTATTATTAACCACGTAGTCTCGTAGTAAAACAACTGGACCTTTTAGTTTTGGCAAGAGATTTAATTAATTATGAAACCGACGAACCAAAGTTGTTCGTTTAAGATGTGCTGAGGCCCCGTTATTGCCTGTTAAATATTAATATATTTACTTCTTATTACTTGTAGTGAGTGATGACATGCATGTTAGATAGTTGATACAATGTGTTGCCAACAGGTTAGGTGCTCCATGACGCTATGTTGGAACATTCATGGTGTCATGAATTTTCCTTCTAGTGCTAAATGTCAATTTCATTTTGGTATGAACAGAGAACCATTATTTGGGTTTTTGAATCAATAAACTTCAATTTTAATGTCTTTATAAAGATTTTATGAGTGTTCATAAGATTAGCTCCAATATACACATTTGACGGGACATATTTTATTTTATTTTTACCTCTTGGTAATCTACTTCTACCTATTTATTTATTTGTGCTTATGTCGTAAACCATTCTTGGAATTGATTTGGGTAATTGAGCAGTTTGGAAGAGCAACATCCGGAACAAATTTTTCGTGTGTTAGGGAGAAAGCTCTAAAGAATATGAAAGTTGGGATATTTAGGGTTCATATAAAAGTGTCTACTTGTTTGTCCCAACTCTTATGAAACATGCAATCAACCCCATGTTCATACTTTCTTCTTCTTCTTCTTCTTGTATGTTTTTTTGACTCTAACGATCAAAAGTTTCCACAAGGTTTAATATCAGATAAGGGAACTGTTACATATCATGTTTTGTTCATTAATGGCTTCGAAATCATTTTACATTGGTGCACTTTGGACGCTAAGTATTGTTTCTTGGTACCCAACTAAGTGTTGTGTATAGCTACCATGGCACGAGCATTACACAAAAGCCATCGGCTTAATGCGCTGAAGTTGAAGTTATGTAAGGAAATTCTCTCTCTCAAAAATTTAGCAAAATCCTGAGCAAGTTAGACTATATCCTTAAATGCATAATGTAGAAGCACCCGATGAGGATTTTTTCTCAAGATTCTAAATTTGTCGAAATGTTCTTCAACTGTTGACGGGTAATGTTTATATAGATTAGACCTTAGGTTTGACGGTCTTTGAATTTTACCATATTGTTGTACTAATCTTATAATACATAGTCAACAAAAGAAATTGATGCAGCCGAAATAAAATAAAAACAAAAACAAAAACAAAAAAAAAAAAAAAAAGGAAAATAAGTGTTCTGGATACGTGAAATAAAATTCTGAGAACTGGTTGACACTTGTAATGCAGTGAGCTACAGCCACTAACAAAGGTTTGTTAGTTTATCCGTTTAAGGAGCACTGGTTCGAGATATAAACTTCGTACCTATTAACTATAATATATTTTATAACAAGTTTTTATTATATTAAAATAATATAATAATATTAATTAAATTTTTAATTTAAATAAGATGTATTTATTTTAAAAAATAAAATAATAATTTAAAAATATAATTAATAAATAAATAATAATTATTTTATTTATACGTGATTAATGTAAAAACAAATTAACTAATAAATTTTTCAATAAACATTTTATTATAAATAAAATTAATAAATTATAAGGATATAAATTATTAAAATAATTGAATAATAACGTGAAATCGCCTCAAATATAATCTATTAAAATAATTGAGTAATGACGGTGAGATAGCTCAGTCGGAGTACCTATGTTATGTTTTGGGATGGCTAAGTCAGAGTACCCATGTTTTGTGATAGCTCAGTCGGAGTACCTACGTTTTTTGTGCTTAGCTTTCTGCCAGCTAAGTCTAAGTGGCTACTCTTGTGTTGATAAAGTGGAATAGACATATTTATCTCAGATATAAATTATTAAAATAATTGAGTAACGTCACCCATGGTTTTTTCGGCTGCTTTTACCTACCCATGGGTTGGTGGGAAAGCGTAGTTTCGCGCTCTTTCACGGCCGTCGACGCTACATATACCATGGCTTTGAAGTTAAATTTAGTTGGATTCGATGCTTAAAACCTGGAGATACACGGCAAGTTCTCTTCTGTTGCTCCCCACTTGAATTTCGCCCTTTTATCCTCCACACCACTTGAATTGAGCTTTTCCAAAATTGTAGTCGAACCATATTGATACAAATGGCGCTCATGCCTCTCTGCTGCGAAGAAATGTTGCTCCTAATCAGTTGACTTTTCCAACACGTGGCCTCGATGCCCTTGGTCTTGCCCCGGGAGTTCGTCGGACAGATTTCTAAGCATTCGATTCAGAAGATGTTCCGTGGTCTGACCACTCGTTCCGGTAGATATCGAAAACCAGTGATTTTAAAATCATCTTGGAATCGTTTCGTGGTTGATAAACAACTCCGTGCGGGGGACAAAGTAATGTTTTTTGCTGAGGAAACTCGTGATGGGTCGAGGATTCACGTTAGAACTCGGAAGAAATGCATCAACATTCTTGGTGATGATGATTATTATGTTGACGGGGACAGACTCCTCAACACCAATCCGTTCTCTAGTGTCAGTTGGCGACGTGTGTGTGTTCCTGCCCCTGCTAACTTTGGGCAGCAGGTTCGGGAGTTTCATTTCTGTTGGATTGTATTTCGTGTGATGGCTACCATTCTGTTTTGGGGTTGCTGCTCCAAAGTAGATGCCTGCTTGATGTTGATCGATAAAGCAAAGGAGACAAAATGGCTTCGCTTGTTTCATTTAAAGGACTACTGAACTTGTAAAAGTGGAAAGAGTGGCGGTTCGTCTTCACTTGACTATGTTGGTGATGGTGATGATGATGTTGATGTGGAGAGTCTCAGTCCGTTCTTTAGTGTCGGTGATGGTAATTTCCGTAATTTGAATCTGAAGTTTTCGTAACGTATGTGTGTGTTCATCGCCCTGCTTATTTTGGTGCAGCATGTCTAGGAATTTCATTTCTGTTGGATCGTATTTCTGCACGTGATGGCTACTATAATGTTTTGGGTTGCTGTTAGAAGAAGCGGCAAGAGTGGCGGTTCGCAGTGTATTATGTGAACGGAATTCTTCTTTATCAGAAAGATTTATTTATTTATTTTGACAAAAGGGTAACAATTTTAGATTGTCTGTTCTAGTTTGTTGTGACAGAAGTTCATAATTGACGCGTAGCATCTAAAACCAATATAAAATCTCAAATATAATATTTAATTAATACCATATAAAAATATATAAAATATAAATATTTAAATTAAAAATTATTAATAATATATAATTAGTATATGAACGATAATTTACAAAATTTTAACATAGTTTACATTAAAAAAAAAAAAAAACAACTTAGAGGCCTAATCCACAAAATATGCACTTCAGCTGCATCGTTATCGTTGTCATTATCACCGTCATTTTATCGTCGTACAAAAAATAAAAACTTTAACACACAATAATAGTTTTCCAAATTTGACAAACAGAGACTTTGTATCGCTATGGGATCCTTGCAGAGGCATCGAACGAGACCAAGACAACATTTGGCTCTGTTTTACGTTGACTTCAGTGACCCACACACTCGGAGCTCCTCGAACATTGCATCATACTTCTTGGTTAGCTCATGACTGGTAGATCAGATTGAATCTTCGTGCCTTTATTTGATCTGCTCAGCAGCTTTTCCATGGTTGGCCATGGCAGGATCGGTGGCTTTGATACCACTGTTCCCGAGACTCAGGGTTCAGGGGAAATTGAAGACAGATGAAAAATTGACTTTGATTTTGACTGCAAAAATGGAGAAGGCGAGATCAAAGAGGAAGAGAGTGGAAATTTTGCGGAGAGAAAGAAACGAAGGTATTTGATTAAAATATTTTCTGATTACAAATCACACCTATTGCTACGATCTCCTCTCTACTTACATACCACTCCCAAAAGAGTAATAACCCAATTCTAGAACTGTTAGCTGTTACAATTCATGATAAAACATAAATAAAAAAAAAAAAAAAAAAAGGAAGACCTCCTCTGCAATGACTTGGGTAACTGCAGAGCTTCCCACAAATCTTCCACGTGTCCTTTGTCCTTTCCTTCCCGAGCTCTTATTGTGTTCTTTGCAACAGAAAATCGCCGTGACAACCATGCAAGGATGCTTCTAACCCAAGGTACGTCCATTGCTGACTAAGAGTATCAAACACCCAACAAATAGTCACCCCCAACCTTCATCTCCAAACCGAGGCTCAATTTGAAGGGAACATGACAGGGGATTAGTTTGTTTCTCTAGGATTTCAAATTGAGGTGGACTGATGACTGAGTTTAAAGTCATATATATGCAAGCGACGAATTGTGGGAGAGGATGGGTTTCTTTAGGTTTCCGAAGGCTCTTGAAAAACAAAAGAAAATGAGGCATAAAACATGCTGTAAGGCGGAAAATAAGTTGGTTTAACGACGCAAGCAATTTTGGTGTTAAAAAAACCATTCAAAATTACTGCATCGATGCATTGAAATTTTCTCCTCAAAATAGTGTGGGCTAAAAACTATATTTCATCTTATTCAGAAGAAGAGTTGCATTTTAAAACATCGAGGCATAACTGTTGCATTAAAACCCTAATGCTTAAAAGTAGTGTGAGTTGGTTCAAAATCCTTACTCACCTATTCAAAACCATTGCTTTTTTCAAAACATATGACTTTGATTTTGAACTGCTTCCTAAAATTAGTGTCTGCTCAAAATCGTTATTCATCCCAACCGTTTTCAAGAAATCGCCACAGAAAGGCTACTATTGTTGTAACTAACGGCTACCTTATATTGTTTATGTGACAACTTTAAATTGTCACCGAGAAACTGTTACCTTAAATACTCTATTTTGTAGTATTTTTATTTTTTAATGTTCTTGGGGATTGGAGAAGGGAAAACACAATGAGGTACAACTTTCCTGGAATAAAAGGGTGGCTTTTTTGGGGGGGGGGGGGTGGTGGTGGCTGAGAATGCAAGTAACCAGTGAGGGCTACTTCTTTAGCTGATGCAGGATGGCACCAGCCTCAAGACAGGTCCTAGCAATGACACCATCCATTTTTATCCCGAGTGAGGTCTGCAGAATGCGGACACAGCAGCATGCCGTGCCTGCTGCTCGTGGGAGCCCCTTAGTGGACTCGAGGCCATTAATCCCGAGACCCACCATCTGTCCAAGTGAACTGCTTCGTTGTCTTAGTACTAAACGATTAAGAATTGGGTTGCGGACTTTACCCTACGATCCTTGAAAAGGAAGTTGATGGTATCACGCTGCAGTGACTTCAAGATTAGAAAATTTACCAGTGTTTGTGGATAAGCCTCTCGAAATGCAAGCATGACGGTGGCCTGTGTGCAAATGCCAAGACTTCAATTTGTGTTGAGGACGTGCATGCTGTTGTATTTATTTATTTATTTATAAAGAAACGTCACCAGCGACCCATTGAACTTTCAAATTGCTTAGTTTGTTTTAAAATTATAATTAAATTGTTGAATATGATCTGTTTAAATTATAAGTTGTAACCAATTCATTTTAGGATAATTTCCACATTTTTATTAATTATTAATATTATCTATACCTTTATATTATTGTTTAATTATTATCATTATCGGTATTATTTTTTATCATTCGTCCCTCCTTTTCCATCTCAGAGTTTAACCATAAAACAGAAAAGAGAGAACACGCAAAGAAAGACAGAGAGAGAGGGAGACAGAGATGGATATTAATTAAAAAAAGCAGCAACAACAAACCCTAGCACAGAGAGAGCTCATTGGATTTCGTGTTGCATTTGGAGATCTCGGATTTCCCGAGGTGAATTCTTGTTTTTTTCATTCTTTTATTTTTTTGGCTTTAAACATCGAATCTTTTGGGGGTATTTGATTGTAATCTATTGGAATGAGATGGGATTCTGATTTGGTTCAGTTCTTTTTATCGTACACTGTGGAATTCCTATTTGTGGAAACCACTGATTTTCGTTTCTGGAGGTCTATCGTGTGCCTGGTTGTATCCACTTTTCTATTCGTCTCTTTGTTTGGTTGCCGAGAAAATGTGGGTAAAGAAGATAATTTGCAGCTCTTCCCCCTTCTTATCCCCTTTTTGATGTGTGTGCGTGGGCTCTGTAAGTGCATCTTCTCTACTATTATATCTTTGTTGATTTGTATTTTTGAGATTCCTGTTCAATTTTGCTGTTTATTCCTGTTTTTTCTTTTTGGTTTAATTGGCGCCAATTGGGACTCAAACACGAAACCTTCTGCCCTGGAGGCGACACGACTCCAATATCATCGATCTAAAACTCATTGATAGCTGTTTATTGTTATATGTAGGTTAATGTGCAAGCTTTGGCATATGTGCGTTAATTAGATGGTGTTATGGGTTTGCTAAATTGTGCAACGTCAATTTTAAACGCTAAAAATAGAGAGATGGACATTGCAGATGTCAGGGGTTTTGAAAATGAAATCATGTTGTAACAAACATTTGGTAGAACAATTAAAGTGAATGATTTATTCCATATTTTATAAGGTAGTCGCCTCCAATCACATTTGTTCGTGGGTCTTGGAAACCTTTTTCAACTTCTAGTATTCAAGAGTGAAAGAGAAACCCCCACTTTTAGAGCCGACAGTAGATTAAACTTAAAGACTGTTGATTATACTGCACTGAACTTGTGCATTATTAATGAAAGAAAGTACTGGCTCAACTTGTAGTTGAAAAGCTAGGACATAATTTTGTTCAAGAGATGAATGGATGACAGTTTTCCCCTCAAGGTATGATCTGGTATCTAAACCTTTTGATAAAACATGCCGGTCAAATATCTTTCATGGGTAACTGTGAATGTTTGATTAGCAAAGCCTGTTGATAATTATGCAAAACTGCCTGTATGGAATAGAAGTTCCTCAAGTTCTCTATTGTAGCTATATGTTGGGGGATAGGATTACATGCATTTAGCTTGTGCTTTGCACCTTTAAGTATTTTTGTGGTTTATTATCTTCAGAGTTATACCTTGAACATGGTTGGAAAACTAGAGAACAAGTGTAGGCAGATAGAAGCTTCCCTCATTCATGTTCATTTTTGTATTTCATGGTAGTAAAGCAGAGTTTGAGTCCTGGCAATCGTGGTCTTTGAGGAAACTTCAAAAAACCAATGAAGAACTGCTTTTACCATGCGCATAACATCATATCTTCATTTCCTTACTCTGACATTTCTCTCATTGGCATGCATATTTGTTGACAGCGATTAGCCTTTTGGCTATGGCAAATTCCAAAGGTTCATCAAACATCAGAAATTTGACATACTCTGGAAAACATGCTTTGCTTCCTCCAAAGAGCCCATTTCCAAGTATTTCTCCATCATATGCTGATTATGTTCCCAGCAATATAATTGGATCAAAAGCTGTTCAAAAGCCTGCAGAAGGAAACATGCATCACCAGCGAGCTTCCTCTGAGACTTTCCCCATAGATGAACAACCTTCTTGGCTTGATGATCTCCTTAATGAGCCAGAGATGCCCGTTCGTAGGGGAGGTCATCGCCGTTCATCAAGTGACTCCTTTGCATACATTGACGTAACTGATGTTTCAAACATAGGTTTTGTAGCACCGGATGAATACAGATATAAAAATATGATGTCAATACCTTCTTGGGGATCTCAAGAATTTGATCATCATAAAGATACTAGGCAAACTTCTCTCTATGTTGAGATGAACATGATTAAACAGAAGAATATGGCTTCTGATTCATCTTTGAATGCTGCAAACTGTCCAAGTGGGCTTCCTTCTGTCACAGAGAATGCTGTTTTACGGAGTTTAGGATCTTCATGTGGCTCACAGGAATCAGATGGGTTTCCATCTTCAGTAAGTAAAAAGCAAGATCAAGTTGAATCTGTTCCAGTTCCACTTGATACAAAAGCTGCCTCTGACAAGAAAGATGGTTCTCATGCCAAGTCATTGGCATCAGAGACTGATACAAAACGTGCTAAACAGTAAGTGATTTTGTTTACTTCTCTGATGCTGTTTGACGTATTCTTAGCTAGCTAGTTATATTACTATGACATGCTGCATGGTTTAACAATATTATTGCAGCCAACAATTACTTGTCAGTTTTATTACTTAAGAATGGTCAGCTAGATATATCTCTTTTGTTTCCATGTCTGAACTTCTACCTGTACAGTGAAGAAAGGAATGGGTCACTTAGGTGTAGAGAATAATGTGTTTTGTCAAACTATCTAGACTACTGCTGTAGTGGTCCCATTCTAGTGTTGATGATACAAGCAAACAAAAATTAATTTGCTCCACTTAACTGTTTGAACCATGAATTTCCTTCCTGACTACACCTGTGCTGGGTACACTTTAGTAGGTGCTGTATACATATGCATTTATTATATGCTTTCACTTTAGAAGCTTCCTTCTTTGCTGAGGCCTGCCAAAAATGTAGTTTCTAACCAATGCAATTTTTTCCTTGCTTCAAGCATATGCCCTACAATTCCTGTCATAAACCTAAAAACAGTTAATAAGAAGAGTGTTATTTTCTTGATGGACGAAAGGTTAGTTGTATTGCGACTTCCATAAAAGTCCACATGCTTCCCTTATCCTCATATTCAACACATGCAAATGTGAAAAGGAAGATGGAACCAATAATAGAGCGTCTCTGGGTGTAGTTATATGGTTGAAGACAAAGGGACAGGGAAGAGTGCAAAGGAATGGGTGAGAGGAGTTATTACAAGATGAAGTGATTTTTGTGACTTTTTGGGCTTTGCCACCTGGATGGATCTTTAGTATTTTTCATCCTGTTCTTTACTTTTCTAAATTGCTTTGTCATTTGGTTTCTTTGCTGCATTAAAATTAAGCAAAATTAGTTCTGCCAATGGTTTCTTCTTTGGTACATTTTTTGAAGATGCCTGACAAGTGGTAAAGCAGTGAAAGGTTGTATGTCAATTCCTGTCTATGCTATAAGCCATGGTTTAGAATGTAGAAAAGCAAGGATTGGTTTAGTCATAAGGTATTTGATATTTGATTTTCTTACATGTAAGTCAAAATATCAAAATGTTGATTAAAGGGACCAAAAGATTGTGCTTAATGAAGTTGTATAAGTAAAACCGGGTAAGTGATGCAATAGCTTTCAAACCCTGTTAAAAGCTAGCCAATAACAGCTAAGCAGTTACAAGTTAACAGTTAATCAAATATCAGATGGTATGACACAAGAAAGAGCAACTAAACTGTATGCATGTGTGATTAAAATTATGCTCCAAAATTTTAGCTTTTTCGCATTTAGCTAGAAACAGGAAAGAGCACCTAAACCGTGTGTGATTAAAATTATTTAGGTTATTATCAAAATTGTAATTTCCATGATCCTAACAATCATTCATGGTTTTGAACAATCTGGGGTTGAAATTCTGGCAATTTGCTGCCAGCTGTAGAGAAACAATTGGAAAGAGCTAGATTGAGGCACCTGGTCTGTGAAACATGGAATATGTTATTCTAATATCACAATTTGGAATAATTGAATTTGAACAGGATTGCATGCCATAACAAAGGAGATGTTGAGTCCTAATTTATTCTATTATTACAATTTGGGTGCTTGACTTTGAGCAGGGTTGGATGCTTCAAAGTTAGATAATGAGTTAATATCTGACAATAAAACTTAGTATGCTATCTGATGCAGGCAATTTGCCCAACGTTCCCGGGTCCGGAAACTTCAGTACATAGCTGAGCTTGAAAGGAGTGTACAAGCTATGCAGGAAAGTGGTATTTTAAAGCCAATAGAAGATATGGTCATGCTTAATTATGGAAATAAATCAAAAGAGTATATCGTGTTCTCTTTTAAAAAGATGCTGAAAAGAAAGAAAAATGCAGAAGTGAATGGAAAGATCTAATAAGTTCTACATTTTTTATTCCACAGGTAGAGGGATCTGAAGTTTCAGCTGAGCTTGATTTTCTCAACCAACAAAATCTTATTCTAAGCATGGAGAATAATGCACTTAAGCAGCGGCTAGAAAGTTTGGCTCAGGAGCATCTTATCAAATACTGTGAGTTCTATTCTGTACACTTCTTGGCAGTTAAAGTTGCTGATATATAGTCCTCCTATTTTCTTCACCCTTTATTTGGCAAAGCACATTGGAATATCATCCTACTAACCTCTTATTTTGGGATTTTATTTTATCCTATTTGGCCCTTGTCATGTTCTTAGACAACAGATGCGAGTAGTTTTTGGAAAATGAAAGTTAATCTATTTGGAATTGTGACAATACAGCCTATTACATAATCCAGAGAATGTAGAAACTTTAATACAATTATAAAACAAGTGGGAAGAAAGAGGGTAAGACTTTGCTGAGTAGAATAGACAGAAGTGTTATGTGTAGTTTCATCAGAGAAAGTATGGTAATGGGAAGGATTATCTATCACATACAGGGGACCTGATACAAAAAATTGTTAGGGAATGATTGGATGGTTGTCTCTCATTAAGAAGTCCAATACCCCATGGGAAATATCCATGTCTGTGGCAATGCAGCAGGGATCGATCCGGCCATGTTTCCGTTTTAACCAGAACTAAAATGGAACTGATTCCACAGTTCTGGTTAGAGCTGGAACAGTGGGAGGCGGGTACAGATACAGTTTGCCCCCGTCCAAAAACTGAGCCCTAATCATAACTAGCCATAAAACCAAACTAGAAATGTCAGAAAAAACAGAAATAAAAGGCTGAAATAGTCGTTACCTTTTATTTTTTCAAAGGAAAAAAAAGGAAGGGAAAATGCATGGGGCCCAGTTCAGAATCACACTGGAACTGGAATTGGTCAAGAACTGAAACTAAAAATGGCCCCAACCAGAACCAGATTGTCTGATTGTAGTTTGGTTATGGTTCAACCTTTTTGTGGAATAAGAACCAAACTAAACCATGTTCAGGTTGAGATTTAGATAAAAATTAGAAGCATTAAAGGCTGGGTTTGATTTCTCAAGATTGGAAACTTTGTCCTCTGTAGGGCTTTCAAAAGTTTTTATTGGTATGTTTGCTTTCTCTGGGAAGGTTTTTACAGTGACATCTTTGGAATATACATTTCTGCCATTGAAACAGAGATTTCTGCTGTTGTGGTTGTATTAGCAGTTGTGGCTTTACTACTTGGACTTCCTGATCTGATATTAGCAATTGCGGCTTTACTACTTGCTGAATTTTAATTAAAAAAAACAAAAAAACAAATTATTGACTGAAACAACAATGGGAATAAACGTGGAGGCTGGCTGGCCCAGTAGTTATATCTGCCATGGTAAAGTACAATTAGGATTATTATGGCATGTGCTCTGAATTTCACTGTGCTCTATAGACATGTATGACTCGTGTGTAAATGATAAATCCTTCTGTTCTTTTGGTTACAATACTTCTCAATATTGCCAGTCGTGTTTTGCACTCTTCTAGAAGGGTAGTGAGAAAAAAAAGAATGAATGGGGGTCCTCGACTCAAATGTTGATTATTGAAAGCTAAATGTGTGCCCGTGGACCAATAGAAAAAAACAAAAAAAATAATATCTGCTTTAATGATTAAGGAAATGAACTGATTGAGATAAAATAGTCAGTGCATGCAGAGTGTAATGGTTTATATGCCTTGATATGGATGGAATTCTTTTATATTCTTCTTTTATATATAATCGCAATGAATATTTTGAGGGTGTTTCCAGTGGAGCAGGAAGTTTTGGAGAGGGAGATTGGCAGGCTACGGGCATTGTACCAGCAGCAACAGCAACCATCTATGAGTCATCGTCGTTCTAACAGCAGGGACCTTGATTCCCAATTTGCAAACCTGTCCTTGAAACACAAGGATACCGATTCTAGCAGTGACCCCGTGTCTGGTCCCCTCCACATTTAGAGATATGCTTAAGCCAGGATGTGCTGTGACACTATTCATTCTTCTGGCCGCCACATTGACCGAATGACTGTTATTGTTGTTTCTTGAGGGGGTAGAGCTGGGCTCTTCAGTCATTATTTTCTATCCGGATGCATGATTTTTCATTCTGCTTCCTTGCCTTCTTTCCCATTTGATAAATTGCACCTGGTGGTCATTGCTCGACATACTTGTTTCGGGCACACAAATCACCGGAGGTGATCCTATAAGTTCAAGTTGCTACACGTTAGGAAAAGCCACCGGAGGTGATCTCTTGGTCAGTCATCTGTCAAGTTACCTGTCACTAATGATCATAGAGATGCTTTCCTGTAAAATTTATCTAATTCAATCAGTGTTGTCTTTCTGCCTTCTAGGTATGAGAGTAATTTCATTGGTACTTAGGCAGCGTTCTGTATCATTCAAGTAAGATGGCTAAACAGATGGTGCGTATGGTATTTCTAAGGTATTTTCGTTCGAACGGTGAACACTTACAATTTGTACATGTGAACGGTATTAAAATGGAAAGAAAATGAAGCTGCTTGTAAGTAAAGAAAGTTGTCTCAGTAATACGAATGGATTGTCCCTCATGGAAACTGACGTTTCCTCGTAGTAAGCTTCAATCAATCTTTTTTGTTTTTGAAAAAAAAAAAATTATAAGTGAATTCCCTGGCTGTGACTTCTATTGGTAATGGTTTTTAAGCTCCCTTGTAGCATGGGGACAACTTCATGCTTCCTAGAATACCTCCAAGAACGACAAATTTATCACTAAATGCTTAAAAATTTTGTGACCACTTAGCAAAAATATCAAATTTCCTACATAGATCTCAAGTTTAACACACTCCTAAAATATTTAGGGTGAGCAACAATAATGAAAAAAAAAAAAAAAAAAAATCACGACAGGGGCTGAAAGTGGCACCATGGCCAGTTTTGGGGAGTGTCCTAAGTACATGTTGGAAGAGGGCAGGACATATTCAACACTGTTAAATGAAATTCTCTAGGGAAAGCCCCCGTATGCTTCTCCAAAATTGTAAGGAGTGCTTCCCTAGAATCCATTACTATTAGTCTGAATTAAGATTGTTTATCAGACCACCCCATTGCAAAGTTCTAAACATCTTTTTCTTCCCTTTTTATTTTTTCTTTTTCTCATATTGGTCCTGCATGGAATCTCTTAAAGGCATGCATTGCAAGGAGTGCTTCTGACATCTACAGGCAAGTTGGGAGGCCTATAGTCTTGGATGCGTCCATAATATAATTGAGAAGTGCGCAGTTAAAGCTTGCGTCAAAGCCTTTTCAAAAGTTGGGTCAGAGCACCAACCATGCAAGTTCCACTGAGAACAATTCTTTGTGATATTCCGGTTAGTGGCTGTCTTTTCCAAACCTCCAATATCGTTTGCAACTTTCTGTATGGCATGGGGCACAAACACAGGACCAAAGGCGGTGGTTCCACCCCACTTTGGGTCCTGTTTTTATCGCAAAAGGGATGGTGTGGTGTCTCACCGCTTGCCAGACCTGCAGTCAGTTTTGAGAGAAACAAGCGTCTTTTTGGAGACCAAGAAAACAAAACAAAAGAAAAAGGAGGCACCCAGAAAAAAAAAAAAAAGAAAAAAAAGAAAAAAGTTTCTTAATTTCAAGCATCGATCCTCTCCCATGCTCTTTGCAATGCTGCTTGTTTGTCAAAATTTCTTTTGGTGTTTTTATTCATCATTCCAAAATTTTCAGACTATGCAAAATCAATTATATTGAATATCTTGTGTTTTGAACTTTATAACAATTTGCACACTATATTTTAAAATATAATAATAAATATATTATTATTATTAATTATTAGTTAAATTTAATCATAATAGTTAAAAGATGTATTTTTTATTTTTTTTGTACAATATTTATAAGAAATAATTAATAATTAACAAAAATTACATATACAAAATAATTTAATTTACATTTTCATTAACAACAACAAAATAAATAATTCAACCTAAAAAATAATTTTATTTTTATTTTAATAAATTAAAAGTAATTTAATCTCTTCCTAATATTTGTAATAATATTTTTATAATTATTTTAAACTTATTTCTAAAACATATTTAACAAAATATGTTTATTTTAATAAAACTCAAATGTTAACATATTTTTTTATTTTTAAAAATAAAAGATGTAAATTATTATCAAATTTAAATTAAAACATGTAAAATATAATTTTTTCTTTTAAAAAAAGAAAATTTCTAGTAGGAATAAATATAAACTTTTAGAATGTTTTTTTTTTTGTCTTGTTAGGATTTTTCGTTTCTCAGCAAGTTTTTGTACGGCCCATTAGGTCTCTCTTGAAATTCTACCACCCAAGGTCTAGGGGCTTCTCTAGTTGTATTATTTATTTTGTTTTAATGAAACATTATTTATTAGAAGGTGACTTCTCTAGTTAATTTTTGCATTTCTGTGAAATGTTTTCTCCAGTAACCTTGTAAATTTCAAAATTAACAAAGTTAGTTTATTAAATCTCACGGGATTCAACTCTTTTGAACAAAGTGATGTGTCTAAAACACGTGGTTGCGAAGGATTCAATCTTAAAATTTTCGCAGAAAATTCAATTTTTATGTTGGGAATTGGGGCAAATTTCTAAATTGGCACTCATAAAAATATAAACCAACCAAATGGAGTTGACTTATAACATTGTCAAGCTCAGCTAAAGATCGATTTAGAATTATTTTTTTAAAAAAATTAATTTTTTTATTATTTTTAATTATAAATATTTATATTATATAAATTTTAAATATATATAAAAAATTATTAATATAAATTATAATATATATTAATTTGTAATAAAATAAATTAAGTGAATTATATACACATATATATATATTGAAATTTTAATTTTATTAGAATATTAAAAAAATACAAATTAATTATTAATTAAATATTAAATAATAATAAAATATATTAAATAAAATATTTAAAAATTATAAATTAATTATTAATTAAATATTAAATTAAAATTTCAATCAAATATTTGAATTATTTTTAAAATTAAAAAAAATATTTTATCAAATATTTTTAAATTTTGATAAATAATATAACTTTTTAATTGACTATGAAAAATAAAATTGAAACAACTTTTAAAAATTTTATTCACAAGTTTTGAACAAGTCAAAATCTACCCTTATCCATATCTAGCTCGTCGAATGAGTTTTTATTGGATTGAGACAACAAGCTCGCAACGAAGGTTTAGATTCGTTTACAATCCACCTATCGCACCTAGCTGAACGTATATTGGATTTGAACCCCTTTACATAGTGCTAAACACCCTACGCGACGGCGTAATGACCATTTGGAGAAACAAAGGAAACTCAACGTGGGGAACCTTTTTTTTTTAAAAAAGAAAAAAGAAAACAAGCCGGAAAAAAGAGTCACACAAACGTTGTTTAAAGCATCCTTTTATTGTTCTTATTTTACTCTTCTCCTCCTCGTGCATTTTCAATATAACCTCCTCTTTGTTTAAATATAACAAAACTCAATTATAATTTTTTTTTTTTGGTTCTAATAAAAATTTTTCCATTAAAACTAACTAACTTACATAATACTATTTACATGTTCATAAATCAATTTAATATGCATTTAGTCACTTATTTTTATCATCAAAAATGATATCAAACTCTAAATATTCTCATCTCCCAGAGTCATTTTTCTAGTATGTTTTTAATAAGACCACACAAAATGTTATGGCTGACCAGAACCGTTTCCACTACACATGGCTTGCTCAAGTAAATTTAGACCCGACCCACAACACATTTCCATGAAAATTTCTCATGGTAATACAAGGAATTGTCTTAGTGTCTTCAGTACACATAATACAGCAAGCTCATTCCAAGGGTGATGAGTAAACAATCAACTTCCTTCCCTGAATAATATTTTGGGGCACACATCCGTTTCTGGCCATTTATTAAAAAAAAAAAAAAAAAAATTCTTTGTTTGCACTGATTTTCAAGTTTAGTTGAGCTTTATTTCATATAAAAAAATAACTAGTAAGTGTCAATCATAATCAGCTACTAGTGTGTTCAAGAAAGTAAATAAATAACTAAATAAAAATGTCATAGTTTGTTTTTATTGTGTTTGAATAAATAAAAAAAAAAAAAGAGAGTGAAAAATAGCTTTAAAAACCTATGATTACTGCTCTAAAAAAAAGAAAAAAAAAGATTTAGTATTTCTTGATGACACCGATCATTTATATAATAAGTAAATATTAATTCTTAAAACTTTGGTCGTGTGTAATCTTATTAATGATGTTGGATCTTGAGTGAGAGATACACTGATGATTGATAAATTTCACCACTCTCTCATTGGTACAAGAGAATAGCATCCACAGAGAGTTTGTATATTTATAAAAGAAATTGTAATTTGTGTGTTAGAAAGATTGTGTATATATTCCCCATAAAGCACTTTTCCCACCATTACTTAGTATAAAAAGGATTCATGCAAACGTGTTTCGTATTGCTTACAATCTCGGGGAGGGAGAGAGAGAGAGAGAGAGTGCTTATAGATTGTGCTTCTAAGATTAAAACTCTACTTGATACATTTTGTAGGACCTTTTGGCATATTTTTAAACGGTTGACATTCTGCCACAGTATGTTTGATATTGAAAATCATTCGTGTTTAGGCTAACGAAAATAAAGTTTTAAGAGAATACGCTAGTCCAGTCCAAATAAGTTAATCTAGTGGTACTTCTCTCGAAAACAATAATAATAACAAAATAAATAAATCCAACATACCAATGACTCATGGAGCTTAGGAATCCATGTGCAATGATCTTCCTCTTCTTCCCATTGAAGACGTGCCAAAAATATGATGGTCGACACTTTTCAGATGAATATGTTCAAGTGGATAGATAAGACAGTGATAGATGTGCAGTTGCGTCTACAGGATGTTTAGGTGAGTAAAGAGATGGCAATCGCGTGGCTTTGCCTACAAGAGCTGTTTGGATGTGTGACAACATTATCACTACTCCAATCTTGATATAAGGACTAGTCAATCAAGAGAAGTTATAAGAAAAATGTGTTGAACATATATTGCTATTCCTCTGAAGTTTCGGTTCTTGATTCCTCCCATCAAGTTCATGAAATTTGTCTTCTTTTCAGTCATCTACGTCAATTTTTTACGGCAAATTTTCTTCGACGTTGATCATTTTTATTCTCCATCATTTCGAAATTTGAGGTCCAAATTTTTTAAACAAAAAAAAAAAGTGGAGTGTAAAAAAAAAATTTATTATTTAAAATGTTATCAATATTTTGTATTTATAATAATATTTTATTAAAGAATCATGTTATAATCTTTTACTTAAATATTATCTTAATTAGAGTTTAAACCAGACTAATTTTATAAATAAGATCTATACTATCTTATTTTATAGGAGATCTATTATAAATAAAATTTTTACTATTTTATTTCATAAGAGATCTATTATGAGCATTGAGTTTGATTTTTTGAGTAATACTCGCGTATCCCACGTTGGGTTGTGTTGTTGGGTAGAATTCCCCGTGTTATTCTTTGCACTATCCCTAGACTTGTTCCGGTCCTACCGTCAAGAGATCTTACAAGAAAAGACAAATCTAAAAATGGAACTAGAAAACACACAGAAAATCCTTCCACTTCTACTGCATACCATTTTGGAGGACGGAAAAGAAAAATGGAAAAAAAAAAAAAAAAAAAAGTACGTCTACGCAGAATTAAACGGCAAATAAATTACACCAACCACTTGCCAATAGCCCCATACCTTCGTTTTCATTCCCATTCCAAAAAGCACCCCAATCTCGTTTGGTTATATCCCTTATTCAGCAGCCCCTATTCCTCGTCCCACTATCTAACAATTTTAATTGCCGTTTGCTTTGTTATCACCATTGGCCTTGGCGACAACTTGAAACTTACTGACAGCAAAAGATGGGCAGACATGGTGACGCAAATACAGATGTACGAATGGCAACTTCATTCGGGACACATTGGATAAAAGCCCAAAGGATGCTGAGGGGGAGAGAGATGGCAAAAATGGGAAAACTTTTGGTGGAATGGAAAGTTGATGTCAACAGGCGCAATAGAAGAAAAGTGGGACAATTTATCACAAAGGAAACAGAGAAATAAAATTCCCTGGGGAGCAAATTAGATTAACAATCAAGCTGGGACCAGGCTTTGCAGCTTCATCAAGAGACTCAAATCAGTTAAAAAGGGACATGCCAAAAAAACAAAAAGGGAAAAGCAGCTTCTTCTGCGGGCAAGGCAATCAGTTCCACAGAACCATAGACCCGGTTGCAATATAAAAAGGTGAAAACTATTTATTCAACTCTGCCATATTTTTTTTTCCATGATATATGAAATTTTCCCTGTATTGAATCAGAAACTATGCTGAAAGTTGCAACCAAAATCAATGTTACACTTCCCCTGCTCACTTGCATGTAGGCATGAACTCATGCATGTACCTACAAGCATGCATGCACATATGCATACAAGCATGCATGCACATATGCATACAAGCATGCATCAATGACTTTCTGTTAAATATACACAAAAGGACACATCCTCATCAGATTTAGAAAGAAAAAAAAAAAAAGGAAAAAATAATAAAATAAGGAAAGTGGATAATTTAAGACAGATTAGCTAGAATGTAGAAATAGCAGTAGTCAAATTGGTACCCGAAAAGTCAAAAGACAAGCAGAGCTGTAATAACTCACAGCTTGTTAATAACAATCATGCGCACCTATGTCTTTAGGCATTGTCTTCAGCGAAGAACTCCCATTTTGTATGATCCAAAGTACTTAAATCGTCAAGTTCAGCAATGGCAAGCAAGTATTGTGTGAGCTTCACAAGCTCCTGGTCACTGTTTCGGTTTGCATGGGCCTTCTTGAATGGCTTAATTATCAAACCATTTTGTGGATTCATCACACAATTTCTTCGTAGATCATCAAACATTATAGTGTTTTTTGGATTGTAGAACTGTAAAATAGCCAGAAAGCATGGTATGTTAACAGTGTAATGCTAAGACATCATATGAAAGATGAAATGTCTCCACTTTTACAGGGTATAATTGTAAGATCAGCTGAGCATTTGAAAATCACATTTGCATGCCAGGCAGCAGGCACAAGGTCATAGGTAGCATCCACAGACTTATAACTGTTGTTAAAATGAATGTCATTTTTCAGGGAAAGTTGCTCTTTTTTAACTAGCTCAGCTAAGATGGATACCTATATGTGATGCACAAGATGGATTTAATTTCTAGATATTCCTTCCATCAACTCCTTAATGAACTTATGGAACAAAGAGAAATAAAAAATTGTCTTAATTATTTCACCTCAGAAAAATGAGCCCAAATCAATCCAAGTGGCTTGCAGTCAAAAATCCCACGAGAATCTGATTGTACAGTAATCATAGCTAAATGGTCAAGAAGAGCTGTGATTTTGTAGTTGGGATTATTCAGCACCCCAAGCTGTCCCATCTTCAGTTCAACCCACTTCATGCTGCAGAGTAAAAATAAATTCATGGACTAAAGGACATGTAGAGGAAACAACTTAATGTCTTATCACATCATGGGTTATAGCAAACAAGACAATATCACATGGAAAGTTTTCTCAATAACAAAATAGAAAGTTGGTGAGGAAAAGAAATATATTGAAAGCCAGAAACCAAGTCCCACCAAGTTTCATGGAGTTCCATGCATTCAAACACCCATGGAAAGGACAATAGATGAAATATTGTAACCAATATTACAAGAATGGGCCAAACTTTCACAATGAATATTGCATGGTAATAATGGAGAAAGACTGGTGCTGAGCTTCTTTGATCTAAAAACTATTCAATTTCCCTTTCCCTCAAAATTAAGTTCATTCAACTCCTTTATTCTTCTATCAACCCCCTTTTTATGAAGGTAAATAAAAGGTGGGGTGCGGGTTGCCCCTGTGAGTTAACAAAAAGATTTCTAGTAAGAAGAAAACAGATGATAAATCAGAGTGAAATAATAATCTGACCTGGTAGCAGACCATATCATAATATCATACTCTGCATAGACAGCAGTGAGAAACTCATGAAGATCTGCACATTTCAATCATCAAGAGGGACAAAATATTATGATAAAATACGAAAAGCAGTTATAATCAGATTCTTACAAGGCCGCATGAGCTCAAGAGGGTTCTCTGCTGTGGACCGGTGATCAAACAGGGTATAATCAATATCAAGAACAAGTAGTTTCTTTCCTTCACGACAGGGATTTCGTAGGTCAATCTGTGACTCAACAAAATGAATAACATCATTAGCAATCTCAATGGACGAAAACAATCAAATTAGGTACAGAAACTCATTCCCTGAGAAATATCAAAACATGGTTAATGTGGGACTCAAGTCATGCACGTCTAGCTACAATATATATGCAGTAATTCCTTGCAAGATCTATTATTGAGGGGAAAACCAAAACTAAAACTGCACGTAGATAATTATTACTTGACAGTCTAGCAGGGAAATGAGAAGGGGGCAGTCCCTATCATACAGCTAGAATAGCACTGCATTGGAAAAGAAAGATCTGTCTGCACAGCCTTTAAGAACCCATAGTGATATACATCACCTTTGAGGTAAGTATTTAAAGTCTCCACAAACCCAATACCAATTAACTCCACACAAGCATATGCATATGCAACTGCTAGATTTGCACGATTGAATCTCTGAACTCCACAATTCTAATAAGGTAATTTGACTAAATTGTGGCCTGAGATTAGGCAATTACTCACATTCTCCTTTCATCAGGATATAATACACAGTGCAGGATTTTACAGACAGTGATAATGGCAATAAGTATGCATGCCATTACTTGAAGTATCATTTTGTTATGCTTTGCCAAAACTATACTTAATAGTAAAAAAAGAAATGTATAGGATGTTCAAAAACTGGAGATTCATCAATCAAATTAAAACACATTAATAGACGGTGAAGGACAAATCCTCGAGATCATCAGCAAAGATATGAACAATTCATATGAAAATGGCCCAGCAGAATTTCATCCCATTCAACAAATCTGCCCAATACAAAAGAGAGATTCAAAAATCCTGAACCACATACAATAAAGAAATTGCTTCCATTAGGATATGTTACTTGCATGTCGCAAAATTTTGCATAAATTTTCCTGTCACACAATAGAGAGAGCAATTAAAAGCTCTAAAAAGTGACTGACATTTCCTTTTGTATTTGAACCTACTAACAGCCTTGGTATCCAATTTGGCATTTTCCTCAGGAGGTGTTGAGAAGAAATTGGAATGAAATAATATCCATGGGAAACAAAAAAACTGATTGACATCACGAAGACATTTATCTCAATTTAGGCCCTAACATGAAACAAAAGAATCACCAAAATCATTTAACATGAACGTATGCTTCCCTAAAGATAAATAAGAAAACATCCAATTGTTAGACAAAATTAACTTTTTATGTCCAATTGATCTCTTCTAAAAGACAGAAATAACTAAATTGCAAAAGTTAGAAACTGACCTTGTATTGATCAATACGCCTCCTTAGTTTTTGCTTATTGACTTCCTTGTCTTTAATGTCTACAGTTTCATTCTGCCCAATCTCGAAGTCATCTATAATCTCAGGGTAATCCCCTTGATCCACGATTATGTCATCTTCAACAGTTCTGGGAATTAAGTTGAATTCACGTCAATTTCAAGTCATTACAAAATGCAAATAATGACGTCTATCTATCTAATAGGCGGCACTCCTCTCTTTCATGAATTTAGTTTTTCTCTCTTCTTTGTTCCTGTTTCTCACAAAAATTGCAATTTGGACCATCAACAAAACACCAGATCCAACAACTGAGCCATGAAAGCTTAAATTGTTGATCCTTCGCTATTATATCCAGCACCAAATAACTTGTAATTTGCAAAGAAACAAAACTTTTAACTACAAATCATCAAAAAAAAAAAAAAAAGAAAACTTGGGTGGGGGGGCGGTCAGTGAGAAACGCGGGGGGCCAAACAGAAGGAGAATCGAATGGAATGGAACCCGATCATGGTCATCTTGAGAGACGATTTGAGGGGCAGCTGTGAGAGAAGAACAGAGTCGTCGGCGAGTTTGTTTCCAATTTTAGGGTAGAGGAGCTTCTGCCTTTTAGGCAAGACGGTTGTGAGTTGGCAGATACGGCGCTTTAATTCCGCCACCGAGTCGTCGCCGCACACTCTCACTGTGTATTCCTTACCGCTCCACTTCACCGTCAACGTCAGCTCCTCCTCCGTCACCGGCGAGCTTGATACCACTGATGAAGACGAAGACGAAGATGAAGATGAAGATGAAGATGCTGCCGCCGCCATTTTGTTCCCGTAATCTCTCCCCTTTTTTAACCCTTTGAAGTTTTGAAGACGAATGAAGCTAAAATGTTCTACCGAGTTCCGTTAAATTTACTCTTACCTTAAACTCTCTGTGTTTGGTGCATAGTACAGCACGTGATGGTCTGGTTAAAATCGAGATCGAGATGGGTGGTTAAGATCCAATCGTGGAATGAGAAGATTTTATTGAAAATTTTAAAAATAATAATAATAAAATTACAATTATACTTAAAATTAAATAAAAATTATTTTTACATATTATGAAAATTTTTTAAATATTATTAAATAAAAATATTATTTTTTAATTTATCTTTTAGTTTCTAATTAAATAATATCACATAAAATATAAAATATTAATTAATAAAATAAAATAAAAATGTTTTTTTAATTTTTAAAAAATAATTTAAAAAAATAAAAAAATAAATTTTATAATTAAAAAATAAAAAAAAATTCAACTATTCTTGATCAATCACGTGAAGCTAAATGATATAAGAAGCACAACAAAAAAATATCCAAGTAGAAGCACAATCATCAAAATAACATCTTCTTTTCGGAACTCATATCTAAAGAGTCTCTCCCCTTTGCAGCAAACCAGGAATAAGGCGAAATTACCACTTGACTCCTTTATGAAATATGTAGCTGTACTTTAATCTTATCTATATCATCTCAAGGCTTATTCAAATTCTCCTTGAGCTCTTTAACTTCCTTAATTAGGGAAGATGAATATGCTCCAGTGGATGCTTGGGAAGGAGCTAAAGTACTTGCTGTGGTTGGCTTTGTGCAAGATTGCTTTAAGCTTGATCCTGGTTTTCTTAAAGGTGTAGATCATCTCCCTTCACTTTTAAACAATTTCATTTACTTAAGGATAGAAGTACCAATATTCTTACCCTCGCTTAATTATGAATCAACCTTTCTTGAAGGTGGGACTCCTAGTTTCAAGAGTATATGGCTTTAATGCATGCAAAAAGGAAAATTTTTGGCCTTCTCTTATGAAGCCATTTTAAGCACTTTTCATCATTTGTTTAGATAAATTGAATTTCTTATTTTTCAAGATGTAGGTTAATACAAGATATATGAAAAAAAAAAATTAGTTTTAAATTTTATAAATTTTTACAATTGAATCCCTAACTTTTTTGTATTTTCATTTAAGTAATATACTTTTCAAACTTGTTCCAAATTAGTCATTTCTAGAAAAAAAAAAAAAAAAGGTCATCTCATTAATGATTTTTATTTGGACAATGTATGATTTCTAACAATTATAACCTTTTATGTTCAAAAAGGATTAATTTGAAATAAATTTAAAAAATAAATAATTTAAATGAAAACGTAAAAATGTTTATAACCTAATTATAAAAATTCATAAAAGTTTAGGAACAATTATTTGTAAATCCTAGGTCAATACACATATATCTAAAAAGGTTAAGTAATCATAATGCTCACCCTTTTTGGATTGATGTTGGAAGCCATAATTATTTGTAATATTTTTGACTTGATAAATAAGGAAAAAGCTTTAAAAGGTTTCTTAATGTCAACAATTTCTTCACTAATCTCAATTTTTCTTTTAAAGACAATTTACAGTTGTTTACGAGAACTAAAATTTTCAAATATAATGTCTCTTTAATTAGCACTATCACCTTCTAAAGGCAAATTCAAATTCTTCACAATCACTTTAAGAGTAATTTTCATTTCCTTTCTATTCACATAAGAAGTAATTACAGTGTAAATTTTATTTACTTTTATTTACTTTCTTAAGAACTTGGTGTACTAGTTTGAAGGGTTTTAGAAGTTTTAACTTGTTCAGCATACTAAGAAATGGATGTTAGTACCAGCACCAGCACTACTTACAGTAAGAAGGTTCCAATCTTTAATAGAACCAACTACCATATGTGGAGAGCGAGAATGCAGGTGGTATTTGCAACCATGGGTATGAACGTGGTGAAATCTATATAGGAGGTTTTTGAACCTCTAAAAGAAGGTAAAGATCCAATCCCAGAGGAATTAAGACAGTTTGAGATCAATGAAAAGACCTTAAATGTCATCATTTCAGCATTGACAGATGCTGAGTATGCTAAAGTTATGGACTGCAAATCTACTAAGGAGATATGAGATAGATTACAGAAGGTCTATGAAGGTGATGGCAAAATGAAGGAGGCTAAGCTTCAAGTTTTCAAGGAGAGATATGAATCCCTCAGAATGCAGAAGAATGAGACAGTCCAAGAGTTTTTCACCAGGGTTATTGATGCTGTAAACGACCTTAGAAGTCATGGGAAGAACAAGAAGGACTCATCTATTGTGAAGAAAATTCTGAGAATTCTCCCTGAGAGGTTTGCCTTAAAGGTGGCAGCCATAAAGGAGAGTAAAGATCTCAATTCTATGTCACTGCATGATCTCCAGTGCAATCTCATTGCATATGAGATGAAAATAAAGTCAACTGAAAGCTCCTCAACATCAAAGTTATCAAATGAGGCAGCTTTCAAAGCTATGAGACACTTGAAGATAAGAGAAGAGGAAGAATAATCCAGTGAGGATGATAATGATGATGATGAAGAAAGTGAAGGTGAAGTGATGGCTTACTTCACAAGGAAATTCAAAAAGGGGTCTAAGAAGGGAAAAGGAAAGTTATTCTTGAGATGTTATCGTTGTAGGCAGACTGGATACTTTGCTTCTCAGTGTAAAGTGAAACTTGATGATGAAGATGAGGATGGTGATGATGAGCAGAATTCAAAATGGAGAAGACCATCATCCAAGTCAAGGAAGTCCAGCAAAAAGACTGCTAACCCACAGAAGAAGAAGAGAGGCTTATTCAAGAGTTATGTGAGCCAGACAAAAGAAGCCAATAAGGAGGAAAATGTAGACTCATCAGATGAGCATACCTTTATGGCATCAACTCGATGTGGTAGTTCAACCTCTGAAGAGGTAGAGGTTATTGATGAAGAAGAACAAGATCTTGAAGCTGAGTTGGAAGTAGCTTCAAAGGAGATAATCAGAAGGGGCATAACCATAAGAAGGTTGGAGGCCCATATAAAACAAGTTGAAACAAAGATTGAGGAAGTAGAAAATCAAAAGGATGAAATAAGGGCTGAATATATTGATTTGAAGAGAAGATTTGAAAAACAGATCAAAATATGTTAAGACCTTACTCTGGAGCTTGGCTTAAGGACTTCAACAATTGAAGAAATGGAGATAGAGTTACTGAGACTTCAGCAACAACTCAAAAAGAGTGAAGAGAATTTGCATAAGCTTGAAGTGTTAGGAGAAACAAGCTCTGCAAGAGAATAGAAGAATGAAGAGAAAGTGCAGCAATCTAAGGCTACATTGCTTAAAGATAATGAGACTTTGCCATAGAAGTTGAAAGAGAAGGTTAAGTTTCAGAAAGAAAAGATTGATCAGTCAGAAACAGTGAAGGCTAAAAATAAAGAACATTTGAAGAAGCAACTTAGGGTTGTAAACAAAAATGAAGAAAAGAAAGTCAGCCAGCAAAGGGCTATAGCTGAATAAAAGAAGGAGAAGATGGTGACTAAAATGAAAGCCACACAAGTAAAGAATCCAGAAACCTTACCTACACAGCAAGTAGTGAACAAAAAAAAACAAGCTGTGATTAGACCCAAGAAGAGAAAATTTTAAGGTTACTGTCTTTATTGTAAAGTTTGGGGTCATAAGATAAGTAAATGTCGGTGGAGAAGGCCAGTATATGTCTCTAACTTGAGAAGATCCGATGCTGCATACAAGAGGAGACAATACAAAATTCAGAGGAAGACACCTGTTGTAAGTTCTTACACATACTATAAAAAGTAAGGACACACTGACAAGATTTGTTGGTGGAAGCCTAAACCAGTGGTTTCAAAGAACAAGTTTGCTATATTGGTAGATTTGGAACAGTGTAAAAGGTGTGGGTAGGATGGCCATAATGCCAAGGGATGCATGACACTTCTCCCTGAGTAAGAGAAGGCACTCAATGGCATAGTAAAACCAACTGGTATAGTCAAAGCTGAGAAAAAGTAGAAATATATCTTCAAGTCAGTTCAAAAGAAGGAATATGGAGTTAAAAGGGAGGAGGCTAATATAGTTGAAATTGAACTAAAGGCTGACTACAAGGATAAGCAGTGGATCCTTGATAGTGGATGCACTTCACACATGACAGGAGACAAAAGTAAATTATCAAAACTGAACAAGTCAAGAGAAGGTAGAGTTAAGTTTGGTAATGATGATTCACTTAACATCAGTGGTCAAGGGTCAGTAAATATTGGAAAAGGAAAGCTGAAAGATATTCTGCACGTTGAAGGAGTCAGATATAATCTAACATCTATTAACCAATTATGCAATGAAGACTATAAAGTTATATTCACAAAAATAAGTTGCCAAGTAAAGAGTAAAGAAGGCAATACTATTGCAGCTGGGAAGAGAATAACTGAAAATTTATATATGATTGATGAGGACAAGACAAGTAGCTATTTACTTACAAAAGAAGAAGAAAATCAACTCTGGTATAGGAGGCTGGGACACTTAACACAGAAGAACATGAGGAAGCTGACCACTACTCATGCAATCAGAGACATTTTAGACCTCAAGAGAGAGAGAGGGAGTATGTCTGCTCAGCATACTCTAAAGGAAAACATGTTAGAAAGTAGTATAAAACCAAAGAATTCAGTTCTGAAGCAGTGCTTGACATTGTACATACTGATTTGTGTGGGTCGATGAGAACAAAAGGGTTGAATGGTGAAAGGTACTTCATCTTGTTTGTTGATGATTATTCCAGAAGGACTTGCATCATGCACCTCAAATACAAGTTAGAAGTTTTGAAATGCTTCAAGAGATACAGAAGATTGGCTGAAAATGAGAGTGGAAAGAAGATCAAAGTATTGAGGTCGGATCAAGGCACTGAATTCACAAATGAAGCTTTTGAAGATTACCTTGCGAAGCATGGAATTCACCATCAAATGGCAGCAACAAGAACACCTCAACAGAATGGGGTGATAGAGAGGAAAAATAGAGCTGTGGTTGAAATGGCAAGAACTCTACTGCTGGAATCCAAACTTCACACAAGATTTTGGATAGAAGCAACATTTACAGTCGTGCACCTATTGAATAGAGTTTTACTAAGGCCCAATACTAATAAGACTCCATATGAGTTATGGAGTGGGAAGAAGACAACAGCCAAGTATCTTAGAATCTTTGATAGCCTATATTTTGTGAAGAACAAGGAGCAAAACTTGGGAAAATTCCACGCTAGGTTAGATAAAGACATCTTTGTGGAATACTCGGCAAAGACAAAAGGTTATAGAGTTTTTCTACATAAACTGGGAAAAGTGGTCACTTCTAGTGATGTGAGAATAGATGAAAACTGGAAAACAATGCATAATGGAGAAGCTAAGGATAGTGAAGAAGAGGATTTCAAGATAGATGAAGAATCAAACCAACATGAAAAAAAGTAAGTTTAGATTCAGAGAAGAGTGAGTTTGAAGATGAAGAAAGAGATTCTTTCGTAACTAAGACTGTGCAAGGGAGAAAGACAAAGAAAACGTGGACCAGTACTCATCAAGGAAATCAAATCATAAGTGACCCATTAGTAGGAGTTACAATAAAAAGAAGAATTGTGGGAGCTACTACTTTACTCTCACAAGTTGAACCTAAATCTGTTAAAGAGACTATATAAGACAAACCCTGGGTCAAAGCTATCAATGAGAAGCTGGATCGAATCAAGATGAATGAAACATAGGAGCTAGTTCCAAGACCCATTAACAAGAATGTCATAGGAACAAAATGAATGTTTAGAAATAAATACAATGAAAATGGCAAGGTGCTGAGGAACAAGGTTAGGCTAGTTTGTAAAGGTTACACTCAGATAGAAGGAGTAGATGTTGATGAAACTTTTGTACCAGTAATAAGGTTGGAAATTATCAAAATGTTCTTAGTTTTGGCAGCACATAAGAGGTATAAAATTTACCAGATGGATGTGAAATTAGGCTTTCTGAATGGGCTCCTGAAAGAAGAAGTGTATATTGAACAACCCGATGGAGTACAAATCAGTGAGGATGAGACACACATGTGCAAGCTGAAGAGAGCCTTATATGGCCTTAAACAAGCCCCAAGAACATGGTACAACAGGTTGGATGCGTATTTGAGAAGGTTGAACTTCAGAAGAGGAACAATTGATAATAACCTATATGTGTTCAACTCAGAGAAAGGTCAATTGATAACTATAGTATATGTAGATGACATCATCTTTGGAGGGGATTACTCTGAGCTATGTCAAGAATTTGCGCAAAAGATGAGTGAGGAATTTGAGATGTCATTGATTGGAGAAATGACTTACTTTCTTGGATTACAGATAAAACAGTGTGAAGAAGGTATTTTTATTTTTCAGACAAAATATGACAAAGAGATGTTGAAAAAGTTTGGCATAGAGGATAGCAAATCTATCAGCACTCCTATGATAGTGGGCTGCAAGTTAATAAAAGATCAGGAAGGAAGGAGTACAAGCCCCATAGAATATAGGAAGATGATAGGGAGCCTTCTGTACCTTACAACATCAAGGCCTGATCTCATGCAAGCTGTGTGCATCGCCAGCAGATTCCAAGCTGATCCTAAGGAATCTCATGTGTTGGCAATGAAAAGAATCCTAAGATACCTCAAAGGGACACTGGAAATAAGTTTGTGGTATCCTGCCATGGATTCTGTAAAACTCTGAGCATACACTGATGCAGACTGGGCAGGAAGTATAGATGACAGAAAATCAACCAGTGGCTGCAGCTTCTACCTGGGTTGAAAGTGTGTTGCATTGTTAAGTAGAAAGCAAAATAGTGTTATTTTGAGCACAGCTGTGGCTGAGTACATGGCTGCTTGTGCATCATGTACTCAGGTGATATGGATGCAAAGACAATTGGTAGATTTGGGTGTTGAAGTGAAGTTACCAATGAGTGTACTTTGTGATAATCAAAGTGCAATTGATCTCAGTAAGAATCCAGTTCAACATTCAAGGAGTAAGCATATTGATATCCAATATCACTTTATCAAGGATCAAGTGAAAGAGGGCACGATTTAGTTGGAGTATGTCGGTACTAAAGATCAAATCTCAGATATTCTAACTAAACTTCTGTCCACAAAGTGATGGAGAGAATGAGTCTGTTTGTGCAAATGCCTCCTCAAGCCTGAAGTTCAGGTGAATCCTCCATTTCTACTTTGCGGGTTTTTCAAATTTGTAATTGGTTGGTAAAGGGGGAGAGAAACAACAGTGCAGGGGGAGCTGTTGAGGAAGGAGGAGTTCATATTTAGGGGGAGTTGTAATCCATTTGCTTCTAGATTACTACATAATGGCTTTTGTTGTGAGTATTGCCAACAATTACAAAGGGGGAGATTGTTGTTCCCACAGTCTTGTATGAGTTGTAATTGTTGTCACCTAGATTTAAGTGTGCAAGCAGAAGTGGCTCATTTAAGAATTCAAGGGATGAGTTTTCAGTAGAAAGAAAAGGGCAAGAAAAATAAATTAAGAAGGAGGATAATACTAAATTTTGAATGGAATAGTAATATGAAGCCACATGGAGAGGCAAGAAAGGAAATCCGCTGTAGCTACAGTAAGCCCTACTAGGGTTTTCATAGAAGGGAGTATATAAACTAAGACTTATCTCTTTTGGAAAAATAACCCAAAAAATAATGAAACAGAGCAAATTAGAATCGGTGTGAGTAGACCAGAAACGTGTGACGGTGACAGTAGACCAGAAACGTGTGACAGTGTGAGCAGACCAGAAACGTGCGACGATGTGAGTAGACCAGAAATGTGCGATGGTGTGAGTAGACCAGAAACGTGTGACGGTGTGAGTAGACCAGAAAAGTGCGACGGTGAAGGCAGACCAGAAACGTGCGACAGTGTGAGCAGACCAGAAACATGCGACAGTGTGAGTAGACCAGAAATGTGCAACAGTGAAAGTAGACTAGAAATGTGCGATGGTGAGAGCAGACCAGAAACATGTGATGATGAAAAACAGACTAGAAATGTGGGAGACAAGAAAAGGGTGAAACACCGTGAGACCAAGTGAGGTGTGAGACCAGGTGAGGCGTGAGACCAGGAAAGGGTGAAATGGGTGACACTAGAACACACCGAAAGACCAAAATTGGTGAGACCAGAAAAGGGTGAAACGGGTGACACCAGAACACACCGAAAGACCAGAATTGGTGAGACCAGAAAAGGGGGAAACGTGTGACATCAGAACACACTGTGAGACCTAAAATTAGTGAGACCAGAAAACAGGTGAGAGCAAACCAGGTGAGACGGTGAGACGGTGAGACCAAGAGTTGGGTGAGACAACCTAGAGAAGAAATTCGGTGAAGCATTTGAGAAAACTCAATGAATTTTTAGATTTCTTCAAGAGAGGCTAGAGAGTGTTTTGGTGATCTTTCAAGTGGTAGTGAAGCAGCCTATTCAAATCAAACAAAGGCAATACAAGTTAGAAGAAGGGTAGACACAGTAAGTGACACTCTTTATACTGTGATTGTTTTGTATTTGTAATAGTGAAAGGAGTAGAATATTAAGACATCCATTGTAATCATAAGGGATACTACACTGATGTTCTCAAGTATAGTGGATTGTCTCGGTAGAGGAAGAATCCTTACCACTGTGGAGTACGTCACATTGATGGAACCACGTAAATCTCTCATATCCTTACTTTGAATTTACATTCTGTGTTTTGAATTGAGTTGTGAACACAGTTAAAGAATCATCAAATCCATAACCTAAAAGAAGACCTAGTCAAGAACAACTGATTCATCTAATAGGTAAGGTGTCTGAAAGGTAACTTTGGGGACTATTGTAATCAGTAGGTAACAATAGATCTACCTTAATTGAATCTGGGAAAGAGTTCATTTTGGTTTAAATTATCAGAAGTTTTTTGAAGGAGTGTGATACTGATTCACCCTCCCTCTCAGTATCACAGATTAGTAGATCTTAGAGTGAAGTTGGAAACTTAAAAAATGATGATTTAAAATTTTTTGAATTCAAAAAACTAATCAATTACTTGTTAAATATAATTATAATCTAGTTTAAAAGGAAAAACAATTACTAGAGTTATCTGTGATTCCTTTTCTCTTTTAGGTCTATTAGTGAGTTATTGCAAACCATCATTGTCCAAGTATTTAACCTTTAATGGTTAATTATAGAGATAAGGAAGAAATAACTTTCAGAACTTAAAAACCTTTTACAAAGTAAGAGGAGGAGGCTAGTAACCCTAATGTTCTAAGCATGAACTATCTGACCATCTTATGGGATATTTATAAGAATTTTGATTTTAGAACAACCTTTAGGCGCCTTGTGTCAATTTTTAATAAATTGCACTTAACTATTAAGTAATCAAATATTATATAATTGACTTTATAAGTTTCTTAAATTTTTCGATTAAGTCTAATTTGATCTCCATTTTATTTTTTCTCAATTCTTCTTATGTTTGTGAATTTTTAAGATTTCAACATATTAACAATAAATGTGAGTCATAATTATGAGGGTTTAGATAAATAAAACTCTTTCAATTTATTATTAGTTCTCTAATTAATTAATTCATAATTATAGATTAATATTGACATGTAACCATATATTAAAACTACCCAAATATTAAAATTATTAAAGTAGTTTAACTAATCCCTTTAATGCATGATTTTTTAGTATAATTCAATTTTTCCATTGTACTAATTTTTCAATTAGATATAGGGTATGAAATTAATATATACTCTATATTATTTAATTATATAAGTTTCCTAAACATTCATGTGGCTATTAATTTTAAAAATGAGATCATAACTCCTTATGAATCATCATAATGCTTTGTGTTGGATTTCTTGAATCAATATTCATTGGAAACAAATAAAATATTCTTCCATAATTACTTTACAGCGACAAATTCAACTTCACTATTATAAATAATCCTTAATTAAAATAACTTAAAGGTAAGATTAAAGTATGTTGATTCATATATGAGACACCTTAATGATCTCGAGTTTAAAGATCATTCACATGATCAATTCTTAGATATATAAATAATGTTTTATTTAGAAATTTTCAAAGTGTGTCAATTCAATAAATTTATTTAACTAACAAACATTCACTTATTTGTTTACATATTGATATATTTTAATTTATAAACTTAACTACTTATTTTATAAGAAATAAATATTACGTATATAAGTTATACAGTTTCATTAATATTTTATTTTAAAGATGCATTGGTAAAAATATTTAAAAATAATATTTTAATATAATAAATATTTTATAATTATAATTTTATTATAATTATTTTTATAAAAATATATTTATTTTATAAATTTTATTTTAAATATTTATTAATAATTATATTTTTATATAAATAATATTAAAAAATAAAAATATTTTTAATTAATATATAATATAAATAAAAATATATTTATAATAATAATAATTAATATATTGACTAATAAAACATTCACTGATATGTCGAGGGTTGAAGGCTCAAATCCGTCAATCAACTTCGTCAATCAACTTCGTGAAAAACGAGCACTCCAGCAGTTGGGAATGATCCAGCTGAATGCTTGGAGACCCCAGAGAGGATTGCACAAAAGATCAGTTTCCGCTCTTCTTGGCTTGGCTCTCCAAGCACTTCTTCCATTCGCAAGCATTCTCCAAGTTCTAGGAATCTCATTTATTCCTTTTCCTGATTTCTAACATATTGTTTTATTTATTTATTTCTTTTATAGTTTATATTGTCCAGAGAATGCGACTTTTTTTTACTTTTGTACTTGTGTTTCCGCTATCCCAGGGAATCAGACAAGCACATGTTAGCAAAGCAAACAGGGCTGACCAGAAGCCAGGCATGCAACATCTGTAGAATTTTAGGATTTCTGCTTTAGTTCTGTCTTGCTTCTTTTGAGAAGAATTATGCATTGTTTCTTTTAATCTGTTCCGTTGTTTTCGAGACATTTGTTAATTGGGTCAAATCATTAATTAATTAACCTTTTTAATTTATTATGACAAATATACCATAAAAAATTAAATATGTTTTATTTGATTGAATTAATTAATGATTCATACCCAACTCAGTAGCGCATGAGGTGAAGTCTTTTCATTATTATAATAAGAAAAGAAAAAAGGCCACTAAAACTCGATTGTTTTTTCAAAGTCAGTTTGAATTTTGGTTTGGATTATCATATACGCAGAGCCAAATATCACCTAGGGAAAGGATATGCTTAGATAAAGAAGAATTCCATTCACATAATATATAATACGGGCTTTCGAGCAGTAGTTTTATTGGATCTCCGGATCCATTGATCTAATTGGTAATTATGTCCCAGAGTTTAGTCGTGGGGGTGGATGTGCAATTAGTGTAAATGTGAGCAATATAAGTGAATTTTGGGTAACGGATTAGCAGCTACCAGATCTATGTGACGGGATGTTTTCTTTTGCTGTAGTAGCCTTAGTCAATATGAGGTAATGTTGGGCTACCAAAACGTCTAATTTCCTAACATGAAACAAGTCGGTTGCGTATGTTTTGCTCTCAAATTCATGACTTTGATGTTGCTAAAGCTAAAGTCAAAGTAAAGTTAAGCTGTCTAGTAACGAGCTCAAATCAAACCCAGAAGATAATATGGAGGAGCTTCCAAGCATGCTTAGTCGCTTGGGTTATTCTATTGATGTCTGGCCTCAAGTAGTTAGTCAAGTGAAGACAGAACCACCACTCTTTCCACTTCTTCTAGTTCAGTAGTCCTTTTTGTCTCTTTTATTTTATTGATCAACTTCAAACATGCAACCCAAAACAGTATAGTAGCCATCACATGCAGAAATACAATACAACAGAAATGAAACACCTGAACCTACTGTTGCAAATAAGGTAGAGGCAGGACACACGTCACCGACACTAAAGAACGGATTGGTGTTGCGGAGTCTCTCCACGTCAACATAATCTTCTCCTTCATCATCACCATCGCAGAGAATTTTGATGCATTTCCTCTGAGCTCTAACGTGAAACCTCGACTCATAGTCACTTTGTTCAGTAAAAAACATGACTGTATCACCCTCAAGGAGTTTAACTAACAAACAGCCACTTACTTGTTTACCTATTGACATATTTTAATTTATGAGATCAATTATTTATTTTATAAGAAATAAATATAATATAAGTTAGTCTTATAATATTATTAATAACTTGTTTTAAAAATATATTGATAAAAAATATTTAAAAATAATATTTTAATATAATAAATATATTATAATTATAATTTTATTATAATTATTTTTATAAAATATATTTATTTTATAAATTTCACTTTTAGTATTTATTAATAATTATATCTATATATAAATAATATTAAAAACTAAAAATACTTTTAATTAATACATAATATGCATGAAAATATATTTATAATAATAACTATTATATTAACTATTAAAACATTCACTAATATGTTGACGGTTCAAGGCTCAAATTCGTCAATCAACTTCGCGAAAAACAAGCACTCCAGCAGTTGGGAATGATCCAACTCAACGCTTGGAGACCCAGAGAGGATTGCACAAAAGATCAGTTTCCGTTCTTCATGCTTGGCTTGGCTATTCAAGCACTTCCTCCGTCTGCAAGCATTCTCCAAGTTCTAGGAATCTCATTTATTCCTTTTCCTTTCTTATATGATTTCTAACATATTGTTTTATTTATTTATTTATTTATTTTATAGTTTATGTCGTCCAAAGAATGCGACTTTTTTGACTTTTGTACTTGTGTTTCCGCTATCCTAAGGATTCAGACAAGCACATGTTAGCAGAGCAAACAGGGCTGACTAAATTTTAGGATTTCTGCTTTAGTTCTGTCTTGCTCCTTTTGAGAAGAATTATGCATTGTTTCTTTTAAGCTACAAATGTCCCGTTGTTTTCGGGGACATTTGTTAATTGGGTCAAAACATTAATTAATTAAACTTTTTAATTAATTATGACAAGTATACCATGAGAAACCAAACATGTTTTATTTTATTTGATTGAATTAATTAATGATTCATGTCCAACCCAATAAGAAAAAAAAGAAAGCCACTAAAACTCGATTATTTTTTCAAGTCAGTTTGAATTTTGGTTTGGATTATAACATATACGCAGGAGCCAAGTATCGCCTTGGGAAAGGACATGCATGGATAAAGAAGAATTCCATTCACATAATATATAATACAGACTTTAGAGTAGTAGCTTTGTTGGATCTCCTGATCCATTGATCTAACTGGTAATTATGTCCCAGAGTTTAGTCGTGGGGTGGATGTGTAATTAGTGTAAACGTGAGCAATATAAGTGAATTTCGGGTAACGGATTAGCAGCCACGATAGATCCGATCTATGTGACGGGATGTTTTCTTTTGTTGCAGTAGCCTTAGTCAATATGAGATAATGTTGGGTTACCAAAACGTCTAATTTCCTAACAGTGAGGTATGTCAAAAATCACCGACTTATCAAGTCGGTTGCGTACGTTTTGCTCTCAAATTCATGACATTGATGTTGCTAAAGTTGCAGAAAGTCAAAGGAGTAGGGGAAGTCAAACATACCCTCAAATTCATGTCATTGATGTTGCTAAAGTTGCAGAAAGTCAAAGGAGTAGAGGAAGTCAAGCTGTCTAGTAACGAGCTCAGATCAAATCCAGAAGACAATATGGAGGAGCTTCCAAGCATGCTTAGTCGCTTGGCTTATTCTATTGATGTCTCGCCTCAAGCGAAGACGAACCACCACTCTTTCCACTTCTCCTAGTTCAGTAGTACTTCTTGTCTCTTTTATTTTATTGATCAACATCAAACATGGAATTATTATCGAACAGCATCCCAAAACAGTATAGTAGCCATCACATGCAGAAATACAATACAACAGAAATGAAACACCTGAACTTACTGTCCCGACTAAGGTAGGGGCAGGAACAGGAACACAAACAAGTCACCAACTGACACTAAAGAACGGATTGGTTTTGCGGAGTCTCTCCACGTCAACATAATCTTCCCCATCATCATCACCATCGCAGAGAATTTTGATGCATTTCCTCTGAGCTCTAACGTGAAACCTCGACCCATGATCAGTTTGTTCAGTAAAAAACATGACTCTATCACCCTCACGGAGTTGCTTATTAACCACGAATGGATTCCAAGATGATTTCAGAATCAGTGGTTTTGGGTGTTTACCGGGGCGGATGGTTAGATGGAACAGCCACGGAACATTGTCTGCATCAAATGATGGGAAATCTGTCCCAAGAACTCCTGGGGGAAGACAAAAGGCAGCAAGGGCATTTGTGGGAAAAGTTAGCTGATTAATAATATCATTTCCACGCAGTTCCTTCTGGCAGAGAAGTTTGAGCGCCATTTGCACCAATATGAGTTGAACTAAGGTTTGGAAAATATTTGAGCTCAATTCAAGTGGGGAGCAACGAGGAGAACTTGCTGTGGGTGAGATATGGCAAGTCGTGTGAGGCTTTATACAATATCATAGTTCGGTTTTGAGTTTCTGGTAGTCCTAGTCATTTTATTTTTTGTTTGGGTGCTTTGGGGAGGGTGGGGCGTCTAAACTGGTTGATGGATCATATTCAATCAAAGAGCTTGACTTTTATATCACTCACTTATAAGAGAATCTTCTCAGCCCATGCTCCCTCCGAGAGTGAGATTGACATGATTTGTCCATGCGAGTGCGTCCAACGACTAATGAACCATAATAAGGCTCATTATTAGAAAGATCCAACCCTAATGAAATTCATTGAGAAAATTTTTAATTTTACTCATTTAATAAATAGATAAAATTAATTTACTTCTATAAATAAAAAAATAAAAAATTTAAATAAAATTCAACGAAGATACGTGGTTCAATACAATAAATTTATTATATTTTTTTTTTTAAAAAAGAATAAGTTTAGTAAGCATGTAAAATTTAAATTTGGTGAAATTTGAATTTCATTAGTTATTGTTGGGTTGGTAAGCTTAGCATTAGATCAACAATCATAATTATTGATGAACTTAACACTGGATTAATAGGGGTAAAGATCAACAAGTGCAGTGCTTGATAAGCTTGCACCAGATATCACAGGAGGTATAAAGCACACAAAATTGGGCAGTTTTTGGGATCTACTGTCGTCGGAAGATTGTGGACAAAGAGAGGGGTGGCCGCCACCACGAGGTACTGGGAAAAGTCTCTCGCTTCCTTTGCTGGGATATTGAAATGCTATTCGTATATTGTGAGCCAATATTACTTTGCTAGATTTATATGACATGCTCCTTGGTCCTTTCTAATCTCCTTTGATTATTTTATGACTTTCAGTATAATTTTCACGTGATGATATTAATAAGGATAATTTCTATGAACTGTTAATAGGCTTTCAATCTGATTTAATGATATTTGGTGTCCTTCTCTTTGGTTTGACTTAAGAAAAATGTTTTCCTTTTAATATAAACGCGTCACTCCTTGAGCACCAAGTGTACACCTTATTTGGATTATTCTTTTGATTTTATGAGCAACCAAAACTTTGACTACAAATATATTATAGATGTCACTTTTAAGGTACATATTAATTATTTCTTAATTCGGTCAATTTTCACCTAATCACATTTTCTATTGATACCCAACTTTTCTTAATTTGCCTTTATCTGGTGGGTCTGAGATATGATTCGACCCATGCGTCTAAACCTGGGTCCTCCTTGATCCAGCCTCATCGGGTTCTAGTACGATTATATACCGTTATAACGTTTTATGACATTCAGTGGAAAAAGCCACAAGCTCTCAATGGTGAAATAGGTTAAATCATTATGGAAAAATGCGCAAATCCAAGAGGCTTACGGGGAGATTTTTCTTTTTATAATGAATCGACTTGTCAAAGCCCAAGATGATGGTTTCTAGTTTTTCCCCCATATTTATATTTAAAGGAGAAGCACAGCTGCTAATGGACTTGCCAAGCAAGGGACGTCTCGAAAGAGTTTTTGACTTCTCTGCTTAGCTCTAATGCATGTCTTTGAATCCGTATCTCCTATTGACTCCCGCTACCAGCTAGGCATAATTTACACCTGTAATAAGCATATTTGCGTTGTACTTGCATTGCTTGGAATCGTCTTTACTTTCCGGTAGTAACCTCGGCGTTTTCTCATGCCCACCAACATGTACATGCTTGTTTTATTTGCCTAAATGAGTGTGGTTATCAGTTGAGTTGAAGAAAGGCGAAAGATGCAACTGTCAAATATTTATTGTTGTGATATCTCCATCAGAAATTATGGACCACACCATTATTTTCCACAATCGTAACCATATAAAACACTTGGAATGAAATTATAGTTCATTCAAAGTTAAGCACGCGGTCATGACTTTGCCGACAACATACAAGTCGATGGTGTGGTTAAATGTTAAAGATTCTCTTATCTTCTATGCACCGACCTTACCAGACTATAAATGTTGAAATCCCAAAAAAACACAAGTAAACAAAACAAAAATGGGATCACAATCACAAATCGGACAAAAGTTGCATACAGAAAGCAACCAGACGATGGCATAGCCCTATCAAGAGGTTGACGAGGGCCAGGGGCTTTCTAGTTCCAAAATGAGTTAGAAGGCGGCGCTTGCAACCGGCAGGCTTCAAGCCGGTTGAGCAAATTAAAACTAATAAGAGGTCAGGAGGACAAAGAATATTCTACGTATCTTAATCACCGACCAGTCCAAACTGTTTGAAATTAAGCATATACGTACTTATTTTTATGGGCTTGCATGTATCACAAGAAACAAGACCTTGCAATTTCGTCCGACAAAAATGGTCATTGCTTGTCCGTCAACAAAAACAAGGCCGTGCTATTTCGGCGGCCAAAGCGGCACACACGCGAGCACAAGATGCTTATGTTTAATAGTCGGTTCACACCAGAAAGCCCCATGGAAAATTAGGTAACGACATCAATATTGAAACATTGTGCCGCAGTGAAAAGTTTCTTTTGTTCAGTTGAAATGGGATGGAGATTTTAAACATTAACAGCACGCTGTTAATACATCTTAACGGATTCTGAAGTGGTTTTAACTACATTTTAAGGTTGCAAACGTCGAGTGTTTACCCTTTGCTAACATGAGATGTTAATGTTGGGCTACCAAAAGTGTCTCATAATTGCGACCACGTACGAAACGAGAGTGATGGCAAAAGTTCACATGCCATATCAGTATGGCGATCCTTTTCTGACCTTGATCAATTATGCTGTGTGGCTCTCTAACTGCTGCTTGATGCATATATATTCATGTCTTCCGATTTACTTTCTCATCAAATCAATTGGTCTGGCACCTAGCGTTGCCTTTTTTGTTTTTTTTTTTTGTTACAAGGGAGGTCAAAGCCGGTCAATAGCTAGACTATTAGAGATTAATGACGAGAGGAAGTAAGTCTGAAGATATCACAAGAGATGTAAAGCATCCCAACAGGACTAAAACCCTGAATTGGAGAGTTTTTGGGAGGAGGGTAGCGTCGAACCTCTGACCTCGTGCCCAACTTTTATTGCTATTAAGTTTATTTGATTTTAAACATCTAACTCATATTTAATTTTTATTTTAAATAATAATAATAATATAACAAATAATAAATAATAAATTAAGTAAATACAAATAACATAAAGTGAAGAGATAAAAGAAAATAAAAATTATTGATTCAACGCAAATTAAAAGTCTATTTCAATTTTTTAAGTTTTGCATTTTTTTTAGGGAGGTATTAGGTTGAAAATAGTTTTATTAGAAAATAAAAATAAAAATAAATAATTTTCATTTTTAATTTTTGATAATAGAAAATCTTATTTCTATTTTTTAATTTATGAGAATAAGAATTAACTTTCATTTACTTTTCATAATTAATTTAGTTATCATTTTTATTTTATTCTCACTACAAAATAAATAAAATATAATAAAATATTAATTTTATATCTATATAGATAAAATAAATATAAGAAATAAAATTTATTAACAAAATAGTAATTAAAATAAATAATAATAAATATTTTTTTATTATAATAATATTAAATATTTTTAAATTATGATATAAAATCAAATATATTTTATTTAATTGAATTAATTAATAGTTCATATTCAACCCAATAACTCATAAGGTAAAGTCTTTTCATCGTTATAATAAGAAAAAGAACAAAGGCCACTCAATTGTATTTTCAAGTCAGTTTGAATTTTGGCTTGGATTAACTTATATGTAAGAGCCAAATATCACCTTGGAAAAGGGCATGCTTAGATAAAGAAGAATCCCATTCACATAATATATAATAAGGGCTTTAGAGCAGTATGTCATAGGCTAATAAATTAAAATCCAATCCATTAAAAAATCCAAATTCATTACCAAAAGTTTGATGAATTCAAGAAAATTCTAGAGATTCTATGGTTATTGGGCCATAAAATTCTCTAGAACCCTATAACTTATACATTATTCTAAAATCTATAATACTCTATATAAATATCTAAGAATATTTTAGATCTAAGGTAAAGAGGTATAAATACCTCAAGCCTTATTCATTTGTATCAAGCAATCAACCAATGTTATTGAGAGCAATCCAACCTTTCTTTGTGCTTTTTCCAAACCTTCTCTTATATTTTTCTTTACTCTTTCTTTAAGCTTACTAGTAATCTTCCCTTGAAGTTGTCTAATGTCGTATGGGATTTGGATTGTCCACAAACTCATCCTATGATAGTAGGTATCATAGCCTACTTGCAACTGTCAAGCACCAAAGATGGCTTCCAACAGTGAGGTTTGTGTGGAGGAGCAAAGCTGTGGATGAGAGGAATAATGCGCCTATGTCACAAGACATGGTAAATTTAAGACTGCTCTAATGGAGGCCCTGGAGTTTTGTGTTGCAGAATTAAAGAAGAACTGCTCAAGCATAGAACCAACCCTTGAGGAGCACTCCACCCAAATTGACAACCTGGAGATATAATTTAGAGAAATCACCAGTGTGGTGAAATCCACCATTTGGGAGCTTAGCCAATCCTTCAAATGTGATCTTGACAACATCTGACAAAAGGTGCGTGGTGATTGTTCCTTCACTAAAAATAAGTTATGAGACATTTAACATGAGGTAGAGGGTGTTTGTGCCAATTAGCATGAGTATAAGCAAACCATTACTAGTGGGTCATGCTCCACTAGTATCGTTGACCTTGGCACGATCCAAGTGCCTAAACTTGCTACCTATAATGGCACTCATAATGCTATGAAAGTTGAGAACTTCTTTTTCAACTTAAAATAATACTTTGAGGCTAAGTTTGTTTAAGATGATGTAGCAAGGATTTGCACTATTCCCACATTCCTACAAGATATCATGCAACTATGGTGGCGTCACAAGCATGGTGAGGTTGGCAAGGGTATTTGCTCAATCGACATTTGAGAAGACTTTAAGAAAGAGCTAAGGAAGCACTTTTGCCCAAGTAATGCCGAGAAGGAGGTTCAAGGCCATCCTTGAGATTAAGGACTTATTCGACAAAGATTCCCTCTTTTACTTCATGGATGATTAAAAGATTGGGCTAGAGTTGAACTTGAGAGACATAATGTGCAAAGCTTAAATGAAGTCATTGTCACTGCCGAGTCTTTTGTGGATACAACACCCAATCCAAGGAAAGATGATCCAACCAACGTAAAAGTGAGGGAGAAAGATCCAAAGGAGTAAGGATCCAAAGACAAAGGAAAGGCTAAAGCCCCGCCATATGGTGAAAGGCATGATCAAGATAAGACCGATCCTCCTAAACCAAAAATAACATATTTTATTTGCAATGGTTCCTATTGGAAAAGGGATTGCCCCAAGCATAAGACTCTCAATGCGATCATGAGCCAATTTGAAGATGACCCTTCATGAGATATCCAAGGTCAAACCGAGATAGGATCACTTCGAATCTTGGCAGCCATAAAAGGGAAATCCACACAACCCCATGTTGACCATAAGGGTTTACTATACATCCAAATCACCATCAACGGGAAGCAATCTAGAGCCATGCTAAACATTAGAGCTTCCCATAACTTCGTTTCCATGGAGGAGGCCAAACGACTTGGTTTCAAGCTAGTAAGTAAGGGTGGAACCCTTAAAGCAGTGAACTTACCAGCAAAACCAATTGCTGGCATTGCTAGTGACATTCCCATAGCACTTCATGCATGGAAAGATATCATCAACTACTCTATAGCCCTATAGATGATTTCCAAGTGGTATTAGGCATGAAGATTGTTGATAAGGCATAAGCCTTCTTATTCCCCAATGCCAACTCCTTGGAATATTGGAGGGAGAAAAGGCTTGCACTATCCCTACTGAACGTGCTCGCTAATTAAAGGATCAAGCCTTATTTGCACTACAATTTAAGTAAGGTATGAAATCTAACCCAAGCTACTTTGGTACTATTCATGGGCTCAATAATGGGGATACCAACCCTAAGATTACCTTGCCCATCGAAGTAGCACAAGTCTTTGAAGAGTTCAAGGATGTTATGCCACATGAGTTACTAAAAAGGCAACCTAGGCATGAATGGATCATGAAATCGAGTTGGAGCCAAATGCCAAGCCACTTACCTTGGCATTATACTGTATGACACTACCCGAATTGTAGGAGCTACGTAAACAGGTTTAAGACTTATTGGACTTAGGTTATATCCAACCCTTAAAGTCTCCTTATGGTGCCCCTATGCTCTTTTTGAAGAAGAAAAATGAAAGCCTACACTTGTACATTGATTATTTAGTATTAAATAAGGTCACCATAAAAAACAAATATCCAATACTATTGATTTCAAATCTCTTCGACTAGCTTGGCAATACACGATGGTTTTTAAAACTAGATTTATGTTCAGGATATTACCAAGTATGCATTTCAGCCAAAGATGAACCTAAGACAGTATGCGTAACAAGGTATGGATCCTTCAAATTCTTAATTGTACCCTTTGGTCTCACCAGTGCATCGACAACATTTTGTACACATATGAATAAGTTATTCCATCCCTTGACTGATTCATGGTAGTACATCTAGATGACATCATGATGTACAACAAGACACTCGATGAGCACTTACAGCACTTATAACAAGTTTTCCAAGTATTACACAAGAATGAACTCTACGTCAAAAGAAAGAAATGCTCATTCGCCATACAAGAAGTAGAGTTCCTTGGCCATTATATCTGGGATGGGAAGCTTATGATGGATGTAGTAAAGGTAAAGGCCATCATAAATTGGGAGCTACCAACCAGAATACCTGAATTAAGATCTTTCCTTGATCTAGCCAACTATTATCATTGGTTTATCAAAGGGTACATAGTTAGAACAACACCCTTGAACAACTTATTGAAGAAGGATCGTATATGGAGATGGATAGAACAATGCCAGTATGCCTTTGAGGATTTGAAGAAAACCATCTCTGAGGAACCTGTCCTTCACCTTCCCCATCCAAGTAAAGCCTTCGAGATACACACTGATGCTTTTGACTTTGCCATTAGAGGTGTTCTTATGCAAGATAACCATCCCATTACTTTTGAAAGTCGGAAGTTAAATGATAAAGAGTGTTGTTACACTGTACAGGAGAAGGAGATGACGAACAGTGTCTATTGCCTAAGGACATGGTGGCATTATTTACTAGGCTCATATTTCTCCATTATAATTGACAATATGGCCATAACTTATTTCCAAACTCAAAAGAAGTTGAGTCCGAAGCAAGCTTGGTGGCAAGATTTTCTTGTTGAGTTTGATTACCACTAAAAGTACAAGTTAGGGAAAGCCAATGTGATAGCCAATGCCCTTAACAGGAAAGTAGAGCTTACTTCATTAACCATTAGCCAACTTGAGGGCCTTATCATCACCCATATCAAAGAAGGCATAAACAAAGACCCTATAATGCAAAACCTTGTCAAGCTCACTCGTAAAGGCAAGACTTGATGGTTTGAGGAAGATAGTGGGCTACTTTTGATCGTTGGTAACCGAATTGTGGTCCCAAGGTATGGAAATTTGAGGAGGTAAATCATCAAATAATGCCATGATTCCTGATAGGCCGAATATCCTGGCGTTGCATGCACCCTTACCCTTCTTCAATCCTCCTACTATTGGTCACAAATGCGAGACGATGTGGAAGTATACGTTGGAACATGCCTTATTTGCCAATAAGACAAGATTGATCTACACTATGTTGCAAGTCTTTTGGAGCCCTTACCAATCACCAAAAGACCATGGCAAAGTTTATCCATGGACTTCATCATGGTGTTACCAAAGTTCGAAGGTTATGGAAGCATTATGGTGATTATGGATCAGTTCAGCAAGTATGCTACCTTCATTCCAATTTCCCGGGACTACATTGCTGAGGAAGCCACCTGTGCTTTCCTCAAACATATCATCAAACTTTGGGGAGTACTGCACAACATTGTAAGTGATCATGACCCTTATTTCACTAGAAGGTTTTGGACAAAACTTTTTAAATTATTAGGGATCGATCTTAACTTCTTTACCAATTTCCATCCCCAAAACGACGGTTAAACCGAACGCATCAATGGATTACTGGAGCTATATTTGAGGTACTATGTAAGTACCCATCAACAGGATTAGGCCAAATTGCTTGATTTGACTCAATTTTCCTACAACCTTCAAAGGAGCGAAGCCATAGGTAAAAGCCCTTTTAAGATTGTTACTGGCCAATAGCCCATGACACCTCATGCCATCGCTTCATCATACAATGGCAAGAGTCCCAGGGCACACCAAATCACTAAGGAGTGACATAAGCAAGTCGATATTACTTGAGCTTACCTGGATAAAGCCGCTCAAACGTTGAAGAAATGGGCAGATCAAAAGTGGAGACACATTGAGTACCAAGAAAGAGACAAAGTACTCGTTAGGCTACTACCCCAACAATTCAAGTCACATCACAAAGTACACAAAGGATTAAACTAAAGGTACAAAAGGCCCTTTTTGATCATAAAATGCGTTGGGAAAGTCTCCTACTAGGTACAACTGCCATCCAACCTTAAAATCCATCCTGTCTTTCATGTAAGTTTCCTCAAGTTGTATCATGAAGACATGGAAAACCCTAAGAGAAACAAGTCCACACGAGCACCAACGATAGTTGCAAACATCACCAAAGTTAAAATCAGTAATGGTCATTACATCTCAGTCAAAGGAAAGGGGATCGTTGCAATAACAAGCTATTCAGGTACAAAACTAATTCATGATATTCTTTTCATTCCTGAAATTCAACAAAACTTGTTGAGTGTTGGTCAACTGATTGAGAAAGGCTTTAAAGTTGCTTTCGAAGACAAATATTGTCTAATTAAAGATGTAACCAACCAAGATACTTTTAAAGTTAGGATGAAAGGCAAAAGTTTTACTCTAAATCCATTGGAGGAGGAGCAAGTAGCCTTCTCAGTCAAAGAGAATATCATAAAAGTTTGGCATAAAAGGCTCAAGCATTATCACCATTAAGGGTTGCTGCAAATGAAGTCCAAGATGATGGTAAAAGATCTTTTAGAATTTAAAGATCAAATTTCAAGCTACTAAGCATGTCAATTTAGCAGCTCAATAGAAAAGCATTTCCAAAGGCAACTAGGAGAGCATCAAGGAAGCTACAATTGATTCACACAGATGCCTCAGGCCCTCAAAGAACACCTTTTTTAAAAGGTAGTCTTTATTATATTGCCTTTATTGATGATTTCATTAAAATGTGCTAGATTTTCTTTTTGAAGTTTAAATCAGAATTAGTTCAAGTCTTTTGGAAGTTCAGGGTAAGAGTTGAGAATGAAAGTGGTTGCAAAATTCAAATTGTGAGATCTAACAATGGAAAGGAGTATATTTCAACAAAATTCAACTAGTTCTATGAAAATGTAGGCATTGAACATTAGCTTATTGCCCCTTACACTCTACAACAAAATGGACTTAGTGAGAGGACAAATAGATATATTATGAAAATGACAAGATGCATGTTGCATGAGAAGAATTTGCCAAAAAAGTTTTGGGTAGAGCCAGCAAATACGACTGTGTTTCTTCAAAACAAACTCCTAACAAAGGCAGTAAAAGATCAAACACCATTTGAGGCTTGGTGTGGTTACAAACCATCACTAAGGTTTCTTAAAATATTTGGTTGTTTGTGTTTCACTCATGTTCCACAGAGCAAATGTGACAAGCTAGATAGAAAAGCATTATTAGGCATTTTTATAGGTTATAGCACTGTCATGAGGCCTATAAAATTTTCAGCCACAAACTAGAAATATTGTTGTTAGCAGGGATGTTCACTTTGTGGAGAATAAGGAGTGGAACTAGGATGATGTAGAGAAGAAAGGTTAGACCATGACAGAGTTGAAACTTAAGTCTCTTGGTTCAAATACTGAAGAAGAAGAAGGCTGACAAATTGAAACAATAGATGAAGTCCCAGTGAGAGGAATTAGGCAGCTCTTTGACATTTATGAAATGTGCAATATTGTTGTGTGTGAACCTACATATTATGAAGAAGCAAAAAAGGATCTAAGGTGGAAAACTGCAATGAAGGAGCTGTCTATGATAGAGAAAAATAAGACGTGGATTCTAGTGGAAAGACCTCAAGACAGAAAGGTGATTGGAGTCAAGTGGGTGTACAAAACTAAGTATTTTAACATCAAGTTATTTTTTTGGAGAAAAGTTCAAAAAGAAAAATTTTTGACTTTGTTTACTGCAAATTTGAAGATCAATTGATAGATTTATTTACAAAGTCACTTTCAATCAGTAGGTTCGAGTTTCTAAGGCAGAAAATTAGTGTTTGCAGCTTCTAAAGTAAGGAGGAGTATTAGGAAAATATTTCAGGACTGAAACATATTTACGTATAGTTCATGTGTTTTGATTTTGTTTTATTGTCCTTTTTTTAAGAAGCAGTTGGGTTGTTTAATCCTATCTTATTTTTAGGAACGTATTGTTAGTAGTTAGTTACCTTTTTACATTTAATTTGTAATGTCTTTTGAAAAAAATTGAAGTGCTCATATTTGCAGTCCCAGACTTTTCTTTTTTCTGTCAAAATTACTAACAGGTGCATAGATGTTGACCAACACAACTTTTTGCCCAAGAGATATGACACGACCTTCCATCACAATAAATCTACCCGAAATTAACTTGTTATGCAATTCAAAGATAAAACAATCCCAAAATGTCACAAAACCACTAGCAGCCCAGCCTCAGTTGCCAAAAAACGAGCTCTTTGCCCTCCCCACACCTGTCTTAGCAACGTATCCTTGATGTGGGAAAGCTTGGTCTCTTGAATAAAAAAAATACTAAGTTTTATAGAGGACACCCATCTATTGATAGCCCTCCTCTTTGTAGACTCACCCAACCTCCTCACATTAATGGTAGTTATAATCATCAGGAACAAGTAGAATCCATCCTGTAGCAGCTGAAAGCAGCAAGCTAAATACCCCTCCCTTTGCCGTCCATAGAAGATTGCCACTTGATGACATACTCTTCCTGCCCTACCACTTGCAGGCCCAAAGATTGGCCAATTTCAAATACCTGCACAGGTTCCTGGCGTAGAAACCTGTTACGTAAGTGGATATGCCCATCTGAAATTTAAGCATCCTCTGAAAAGACTTCTTTGGATGGAGTCTCGGCACGATTTGGAGTTTACCTGGCAACCTTCGATTCATTCCTGTGACCTGTTTCTTTCCCCCCTGCACCCTGGTAACAGTGACCCCTCCCTTCCGCTTCGTTGAAGCAGTTACGGCTTTGTTAACCTCAACTATCTTGGTATCCATTGTCCCTTGTGCCTTGACCCTTTGGAGACCCTCAGTGTCCTGTTTTGAAGGACTCAACGAAACCCGTTCAATCAAACAACAGCTCGAAATATTCAAATTATGGTCTCTGTTGCAGGCCTGTTGGGAAGTATAAACCCACGTCCATCCCCACAAATTTCCCGCAGCACCCACTCAATTTGGACAAGAAGTCCTCATACATGTTGATCAGCCCTCACCATGTACGAGGTCCATGGCTTCAAGCTCTGAAACCACCCAACATTGTGACTCTGAAAGGAAAGGCTCCTCCTCGTTGGATTTTTCATATATATGTATATACAGAGAGAGAGAGAGTGAGTATTATATTACATAATAATTAATATTATTAATGATATAAGAAAAAAAAAAATATAAAAATTATAAATATTTAAATTATTAATCAAAAAATTATTTCACTGTAAAATTATTTTATCAATATATTTATTTTAAATTTTTATATTTATAATTATTAATTTAAATTATTATTATGATAAATATTATTATTATTAAATAAATTTATTGATATAATTTTTATCTAACCCTTAACTTCTCGTTATTATACGACATGCTCCTTGGCACACTCACTTTAGATTGCATTTTGTTTTTTGTTTGTTTTATTATTGTATTTATTTTTTTATTTCCTTGAGCCTATATATATTTTTATATCAATATTGTAGCCATACTTTTTATTGTTTGAATTGTAGATGTTAATAAAAATTATAGCCGAATGCGTTGGTATTTATACTAAATATATCTTACCAAAATATATATTTGTTTGATTAATCAACAAAATACATATCTTGCCAGCAAATTTATGAGACAACTAGATAACAATACTTAAGAAACAACGTAATAACAACAAAAAATGTGAACTAATCTCATTTTATTTTATTTTATAAATAAATGATGAGAAATGCAAAATCATTATTATACTATTTTTTTGTTATTTTTATATTACTTTTTATGTGTTACTATGTAATGATACTCTTTGTAAAATATGGTTTTTTTTATTTTTATGATAAGAATAATTTTAATTTAGTCAAGTTTATTAAAAATAAGAAGGAAAATTACCATTAAATTGGGTAGTTTGCTAGTTCTAAAAAGTAATGAGGGCTTGGTGCTTTTCAGAAAGTTAGAGCTTATATCCACGCATTGCTAATGAAAATAAAGTTTAAGAGAATATGTTAGTCCAACTCAAAAAAAAAAACAAAAAAAAAACAAAAAAAGGATGTCAATCTAGTGAATTAGTCCAACATGCCAATTAATTTTGGAGTTTTGGAACTGATGTGTAATGATCTTTCTCTTCCCATTGAAGACATGCCAAAAATACAATAGTCAACATTTTCACATTAATTTGTTCAAGTTGATAGAGACACAGTGACAAATGTGCAATTACCTCTACAAGATGTTTAGGTTAGTAAGGAGATAGCAGTTGATGTGATTTTAGCTACAAAGGCTAATTTGGTGTATGACAACCTTATAATTTCGATAGCAGTACTCAACTATAAATGTGTGGAACAAATTGTTGATTTTGTTATTCCTTTGAAGTTTTAGTCTTTGATTTCTCATATAAGGTTTGTGAAATTTGCTTCTTTTCACCTAAGTCAATCTTTGATGACAAATTTTCTTCAGCATGTCAATTGTTTTTCATTCTCCATCATTTCAAAATTCAAGGTCAAGATATTTTAAATAAAGAAGAGTAATAAAGAGTAAATAAAAAAAATTCTTACTATTTTAAATTATTTTGTATTTATAATAATATTTTACTAAAAAATTATGATATAATCTTTTACTTAAATACTTTTTTAATTAGAGTGTATTTTTCTATTTAAAATCTTACTCTTGTTTAGTTTAAATCAGTCTAATTTGATATATAAGATTTCTATTATGTTAATTCGTTAGAGACCTATTATGAATCAATATTAAAATTACTCAAGTATTGAGTTTAATTTTTGAGCATTTTTCAGTATTCTCACATTAATTTATATTTTTAGCTTGATTCCCTTGTTATTCTTTTGCTCTATCCTTAGACTTCTTTTGGTCCTCTGTCAAGAGATCTTATAAGAAAAGACGAATCTAAAAATAGAACTAAAAAACACAAAGAAAATCCTTTGAATTGTAATGCTAACCATTTTGGAGGACAGAAAAGAAAATGAAAAAAATAACTACGTTTACGCCAAATGAAACAACAAATAAATTACACCAACCCTTAGCTTATAGCCCCATTTCGATGAATTATGCTAAGCTCCTGTGCTCTAGTCACACATCCTTCCACAGTTAAGTGCAATCTTGCAACAAAATAACTCTATTTGTTTATCATAACCATCGTGGTTGGTTTCAACCCCCGTATTGGTCCATGAAACTTAACCGTGCCTTCATTTTCATTACCATTCCAAAAAGCACTTGAATCTCGTTTAGTCATATCCCTTATTTAACTGCCCCAATTCCACGTCCAGCTATCTAACAATTTTAATTTCCATTTGCTTTGTTATCACCATTGACCTTGGTGACAACTTGAAACTTACAGCAAAAGATGTGCGGACATGGTGATGCAGATACAGATGCACAAATGGCAACTTCATTCAGGACACATTGGATAAAGCACCAAGGATGCTGAGGAGGAGAGAGATGGCAAAAAAGGGAAAACTTTGGGTGGAATGGAAAGTTGATGTCAGCAGTGAGTTGTAAAGATCATTATCAAAGACTTCAGAACAATATTTCCAAAAAAAAAAGAGAAAGGTCGGTGTGATCTAGGCGTAATGAAAGGAAAGTAGGGCAATTTATCACAAAGGAAACAGAGAAAAAATTCCTTAGGGAACAGATTAACAATCAAGCTGGGACTAAGTTTAACAGCTTAATCAGGATACTTAAATCAGTTAAAAAGGGACAAAAAAAAAAAAAAGCAGTTTCTTTTGCAGGCAAGGCAATCAGTTCTACAGAACCATGGACCCAGTTGCAATCTAAAAAGGTGAAAACTGTTGGAAATTGATTCAAACTCAACTAGTATTATTGCTATTTTATCTCTATTTCTTAATTTATCTTAACTGTTATTATTTTATTTTTTATTTTTTTCTTTTTAGGGTTGTTCATATTTTTTGTTAATAGTCACATATCTATTAGAATAATTAAATTTTTTTAAATTTATTTTATTTTTTATATTACCTATAAATAGACAAAATTTTTATAAAAATAAAATATAAAGATAATTTGAATATTTTCTATTCATTTCTTATTAAAATTTTTATGTAAGTTTGTGATTGTCACATATTTGTTTCAACAAATTTGGTATCAAAGCAAGGTTCGGTCTCTTGACTAGACTAAAAGAAACACAAGAGGTTGAGAGTATTGCAAGCATGACAACCAACACATTCTCATCGTCTCAACCATTAATCCCAATTTTCAGTGGAGAAAAGTATGAATTTTGGAGCATTAAGATGAATACTTTGTTTAAATCTTAGAACTATGAGACTTGGTTAAGCATGGCTACCTTGATCTAGATGATGAAGTTTAATTAAGGGAAAATAAGAAAAAGGATTCAAAAGCTCTCTTCTTCATTCAAAAGCTCTCTTCTTTATCACCATTGACCTTGGTGACAACTTGAAACTTACAGCAAAAGATGTGCGGACATGGTGATGCAGATACAGATGCACAAATGGCAACTTCATTCAGGACACATTGGATAAAAGCACCAAGGATGCTGAGGAGGAGAGAGATGGCAAAAAAGGGAAAACTTTGGGTGGAATGGAAAGTTGATGTCAGCAGTGAGTTGTAAAGATCATTATCAAAGACTTCAGAACAATATTTCAAAAAAAAAAGAGAAAGGTCGGTGTGATCTAGGCGTAATGAAAGGAAAGTAGGGCAATTTATCACAAAGGAAACAGAGAAAAAAAAATCCTTAGGGAACAGATTAACAATCAAGCTGGGACTAGGTTTAACAGCTTAATCAGGAGACTTAAATCAGTTAAAAAGGGACAAAAAAAAAAAAAAGGCAGCTTCTTTTGCAGGCAAGGCAATCAGTTCCACAGAACCATGGACCTAGTTGCAATCTAAAAAGGTGAAAACTGTTGGAGATTGATTGAAATTCAGCTACTACTGTTGCTATTTTATCTCTATCTCTTATTTTTTTCTTTTTAGGGTCATGCATATTTTTTATTAATAGTCACACATCTGTTAAAGTGACTATATTTTTTAAATTTATTTTGTTTTCTATATTACTTATAAATAGACAAAATTTCTATAAAAGTAAAATACAGAGGCAATTTAAATATTTTTTATCCATCCTTGTTAAAATTTTTTCGTGAATTTATGATTGTCACATATTTGTTCCAACAAATTTGATATCAAAGTTAGGTTTGGTCTCTTGACTAGATTGAAAGAAACACAAGAGGTCGAGTGTTTTGCAAGCATGACAGCAAACACATTCTCATCGTCTCAACCATTGATCCCAGTGGAGAAAAGTATGAATTTTGGAGCATTAAGATGAATACTTTGTTTAAATCTTAGGAACTATGAGACTTGGTTAAGCATGGCTACCTTGATCTAGATGATGAAGTTTAATTAAGGGAAAATAAGAAAAAGGATTCAAAAGCTCTCTTCTTCATCCAACAAGCAGTGCATGACAATATTTTCTCTAAGATTGCAATAGCAAACACCTTCAAAGAGACATGACAAATTCTAAAGAAAGAATTTTAAGGTGACTCAAAAGTAATTGTAGTGAAGTTTCAACTCATCCAACGTGACTTTAAGACTACGTCAATGAGACATAAAGAGTCTATCCAAGATTCTCTCACAAGTATCAGCCATTATAAGTCAAATGAGAACATATGATAAGACATATTTTGACTAAATTGTTGTTGCAAAGGTTCTAAGGAGTTTAACCCTAAAATTTGATCATATAGTTGCTGTAATAGAAGAATCTAAGGACTTATTTATATTTTCTTTTGATGAATTAATGGGTTCTTTACAAGCTTATGAAGTTAGGTTAAATAGAATAGTAGAGCAAGTATAAGAAAAGGTGCTTTAGGTGAAGGGAAGATTCCAAATTTGCAACAAAATGTTGATTCGTATGAAGAACCAAAATCAGTTGGTGCAAGAGGCCGAGGTAGAGGAGGTTTTCGTGGATGAGGACATTTTGGAGAAGGATGACAATGACAATCCATTCAATGCCATTATTGTAAGAGATATGGGCATAACAAGGGAAAATGCTGGAGGACAGTTTCTCAGGCAAACTATACTGTAGAAGTAAATGAAGGAGATGAGAAGGAGATTAAATTATTTATGGTAAAGTATAAAGCCACGCAAGAGACAAGAAACGTTTGGTTCTTGGATAGTGGATGCTCTAATCATATGACAAGCATACACTCACTCTTTAAAGACATTGATGACACATACAAAATGAAAGTTAGGCTAGGTGATGATAAGCAAATGTAGGTCGAGGGTAAAGGAATTGTGGCGATAGGTAGTGTAAATAAAGGTACAAAACTAATCTTAAATGTTTTCTTTGTTCCAAGTCCTACATAGAACCTATTAAGTATTGGCTAATTGATAATTAATGGCTTCTTAGTATTATTTAAAGAGAATTCTTGTGTGGTTAAAGATAAGAAATCACAAGAAGTATTAGTGGAAACAAACATGACAACAAATAAGCTCTTTCCTATTAATATGACTAATTTCCAAGACCATGCAATGACAATATGTGGGAAAGAGGAACTAAAGATATAGCATTTACATTATGGCCACCTTAATGAAAAAAGCTTAAAGCTATTGTAGCAAAGAGAAATGGTTCAAGGACTCCCTAATATTAAATCCTTATGAATATGTGAAGCATGTGTTTATAGCAAGCAAAGTAAGAAGCCATTTCCTGAAGGATCAGCTTGGAAAGCAACAGAAAATTTAGATTTGATACGCGTTAATATATGTGGTCCTATAAAGACTATTTCTCTTGGTGGAAGCAAGTATTTTATATTATTAATTGATGATTGTAGCTGAATGAGTTAGGTCTATTTCTTACAGGTGAAATCAGAGGCTTTTGAGGTTTTTAAAAAGTTTAAAGTCCTTATAGAAAAATAAAGTGGGAGATACATTAAAAGTTTGAGAACTGATAGAGGTAGGGAATTCACATCTTATGAGTTTAATCTATTTTGTGATAAGAATGGAACACGCAAAGAATTAATAGCCCCACACACATTGGAGCAAAACGGAGTAGCAGAACGAAAGAATCAAATTGTAGATGAAATAGCCAAAAGCATGCTGCAAGAGAAGGATATTCCAACTTAGTTTTAGGTAGAAACAATTGTAACTGCAATCTATCTGTTGAACTTATCTCCAACAAAAGCAATAGCAAATCTTGTCTCATATGAAGCTTGGACAGGTATAAGGCCTTAGGTAAGCCATTTAAGGATTTTTGGTTGTATTGTATATGCAAACTTATTAATTCTCAAAAAATATAGCAAACTTGATAAAAAGACTATAGAGTGTATTTTTGTTGGATATTGTACAAAGTCAAAAGTATATAGATTTTATAACCCTATAAATGGCAAAGTGATTATAAGCAGGAATGTCAGCTTCAATGAGGAGGATAGATGGAGATGGCATAAGAGTGAAGAAAGTGGAATTCAACTTGACACAAGGGAAGAAACTGAGAATAAAGCCCCTATAACTAATGAAAAATAGCAAATCCAAACTTCACTAGTCTTACCATTTGCTTCAGGCACTTCAAGGTCTATAAACTTGAAACATAGCAACACTTTAACATCTCCCTTGCAAAGTTCATCCGAAGAAGAGCAATCATGAAAGTATAAGTCCCTGAAGGACATCTATAGAGCCATTCATGTCATGTATGTTGTTGATCCCACAACATTTGAAGAAACTATCACAAAAAAGGAATGGTATAAGGTAATGGACAAAAAGCTAGCAGCCATTAAAAAGAATGAAACATGGCATCTTGTGAAACTTCCTAAAGAAGTGAAAGCTATAGGAGTGAAATGGGTGTTTCGAATCAAGTATAATACTGATGGGAGTATACAAAAGCATAAAGTGAGATTGGTGGCCAAGGGGTATTCACAACAGTATGGAATTGATTATGATGATACATTTCCACATATAACAATGTTAGATATGGTAAGGACTTTCTTAGCTATAGTTTTACACCTAAATTGGTCAATTTATCAATTTAATATAAAGTCTGCATTTCTAAATAGGGAATTGGAAGAAAAGGTCTATGTCTCGCAACTTAAAGGGTTTAAAATTCAAGGCAAGGTAATGATTTTCTTTATGTTTGCTAATATGTTAATGATATGACATATATGGGATCATTTGTAGATCTTGTGAGCAAATTCCAATTCATTATGAAGAAGAAGTTTGCAATGTCTAATCTTGGAATACTTTGCTATTTTCTTGGCATTTAAGTAAAATAAGTTAAAAGTGGTGTTTTTATCTCTTAGAAGAAATATATCATTGATCTCTTAAAGAGATTTAATATGCTAAATTACAAAAATGCTTCCATACATATGAATTTGACTGAGAAGCTTCAAGCAAATAATATCACAGAACTAATAAATGAAAGACAATTTAGAAGTCTAGTTGGAGGATTGATATATTTAACACATTCTAGACCTGATATTGCATATTTAATTGGGGTGATATCCAAGTTTAAGTATAACCCAACAAGGCATCATCTTGGAGCTGCTAAGAGAATCCTACGTTATATAGCTGGAACAATAAACTTTGGAATCTGATATGGTAAAATTTCAAAATTCAAACTACATGGCTTCATTGATAGTGATTGGGCAAATTGTGTAGAAGAGAGGAAGAGTACTTCAAGATTCACCTTCAGCCTTGGGTCAGGAGCAATAACGTGGAATTCAAGGAAGCAAGCTACAACTGCCCTATTATCTTCAGAAGCAGAATATATGGTTGCAATAGTTTCAGCATGCCAAGTAATTTGGTTGAGAAGAATACTATCTGATTTAGGCCAAAAGCAACTGGGAGCAACAAAAATCTATTGCAATGACAAATCAACCATTGTCATGACTAAGAATCTTGTGTATCATGGAAGGACCAAACATATTGATATAAGGGCACATTTCATACAAGAGTTGGTAGCAAACAAAATTATCACTATAAAGTATTATAGTAGTGAGAAACAAGTGGCAGACATTCTTACAAAGTCACTGTCCAAAGACAAACATGAATATATGAGGTTACAGCTTAGAGTGTGTGAATTTGAATTAAGGAGGAGTGTTGGAAATTAATTCAAATTTGGCTATTGTTTTTATTCTATCTCTATCTGTTAGTTTATCTCAACTGTTACTATTTTATCCAATTTTTTCTTTTTAAGAGTCATGCACATTTCTTATTAATAGTTATATGTATGTTAGAGTGACTATATTTTTTAAATTTATTTTGTTATCTATGCAACATATAAATAAGCAAAGTTTATATAAATATAAAATATAGAGGCAATCTGAATAATTTTTGTCCATCATTGTTGAAATTTTTACGTGAATTTGTGATTATCACATTTCTGTTCCAACAAATTATTCATCTCTGCCATATTTTTTCTATGACATATGAAATTTTCCCTGTATCGAATCAGGAACTATGCTGAAAGTTGCAACCAAAATCAATGTTACGCCTCCCCTGGTCACTTGCAAGTAGGCGTGAACTCATGCATGTACCTACAAGCATGCATGCACATATGCATACATGCATGCATCAATGACTTTCTTTCAAAGATACACAAAAGGACACATCCTCATCAGATTTAGAAGGGAAAAAAGAAAAAAAGAAACAGAAAACAAAGAACAAAGATAGTGGAAAATTTAACTCAGATAAGCTAGAATGTAGAAATAGCAGTAGTCAGATGGGTACCTGGAAAGTCGAAAGACAAGCAGAACTGTAATAACTCACAGGTTGTTATAATAATCATGCATACCTATGTCTTTTGGCATTGTCTTCAGTAAAGAACTCCCATTTTGTAGGATCCAAATTGCTTCAATCGTCAAGCTCAGCAATGGCAAGCAAGTATTGTGTGAGCTTCACAAGCTCCTGGTCATTGTTTCAGTATGCATAGGCCTTCTTGAATGGCTTAATTATCAAACCATTTTGGGGATTCATCACACAACTTCTTTGTAGATCATCAAACATTATAGTGTTTTTTGGACTGTAGAACTGTAAAATAACCAGACATCATATGAAAGATGAAATGTCCCCACTTTTACAGGGTATAATTGTAAGATCAGCGTATCATTTGAAAATTACATTTATATGTCAGGGCAGCAGGCAAAAGGTCAAAGGTAGCATCCGCAGACTTACAACTGTTGTTAAAATGAATGTCATTTTTCAGGGAAAGTTGCTATTTTTAACTAGTTCCATTAAGTTTCATGGAGTTCCATGCATTCATACACCCAGGGAAAGGACAATAGATGAAATATTGTAACCAATATTAGAAGAATCGGTCAAACCTTCACAATGAATATTGCATGGTAATAATTGAGAAAGAACGGTGCTGAATGCTAGCTTCTTTGATCTAAAAAATATTCAATTTCCCTTTCCCTCAAAATTAAGTTCATTCAACTCCTTTATTCTTCTGTCAAACCCTTTTCTAGGAAGATGAATAAAAGGCGGGGTGGGGGCTGCACGTGTGAGTTAACAAGCAGATTTGAAGTAAGAAAAATACAGACGATAGATCAGAGTGAAATAATAATCTGACCTGATAGCAGAACATCTCATAATATTGTACCCTGCATAGACAGCAGTGAGAAACTCATGAAGATCTGCACATTTCAATCATCAGGAGGGACAAAATATTATGATAAAATACAAAAAGCAGTCACAATCAGATTCTTACAAGGCCACACGAGTTCAAGAGGGTTCTCTGCTGTGGACCAGTAATCAAACAGGGTATAATCAATATCAAGAACAAGCAGTTTCTTTCCTTCACGACAGGGATTTTGAAGTTCAATCTGTGACTCAACAAAATGAATAACATCATTAGCAATCTCTGGGCAGGAAAACAATCAAATAAGGTTCAGAAACTCATTCCCTGAGATATATCAAGATGGAAAACAATCAAATTGGTCACACAAACTCATTCCTTGAGAAATATCAAGGGACACACGTCATGCATGTCCAGCTACAAGATATACGCACTAATTCCCTGCAAGATCTATTATTGAGGGGAAAATCAAAACTAAAACTACACGTAGATAATTATAACTTGACAGTCTAGCAGGGAAATGAGAAAGGGGCAGGCCCTATCATACAACTAGAATAGCACTGCATTGGAAAAGAAAGATGAGTCTGCACATCACCTTTGAGGTAAGTATTTAAGGTCACCACAAACCCAATACCAATTAACTCCACACAAGCATATGCATTTGCAACGGCTAGATTTGCACGATTGAATCTATGAACTCCACAATTCTAATAAGGTAATTTGACTAAATTGTGGCCTGAGATTAGGCAATTACTCACATTCTCCTTTCATCAGGATATAATACACAATGCAGGATGTTACAGACAGTGATAATGGCAATAAGTATGCGCGCCATTACTTGAAGTATCTTTTTGTTATGCTTTGCCAAAACTATACTTAACAGTAAAAAACGAAATGTACAGGATGTTCAAAAACTGGAGATTCATCAATCAGATTAAAACACATTAACAGAGGGTGAAGGACAAATCCTCGAGATCATCAGCAAAGATATGATCAATTCATATGAAAATGGCCCAGCAGAATTCAACCCCATTCAACAAATCTGCCCAATACAAAAGAAAGATTCAAAAATCCTTTTAAACAAAGCTTGATCTTGATTTTCTTGAAGGTGTAGATCATCTTCCTTCACTTTTAAACAATTTCATTTACTTAAGGGCAGAAGTATTCATGTTCTTACCCTCATTTAACTATGAATCAACCTTTCTTGCAGGTGGAACTCCTAATTTCAAAAGTAGATGGCTTTAAAGCAGGAAAAAAGGAAAATTTTTGGCCTTGTCTTATGGAGCCATGTTAAGCACTTTCATCATTTTCTTCAATAAATTGAATTTCTTATTTTTCAAGATATAGGTCAACACAAGATATACAAAAAAATTGGTCTTAAATCTTATAAATTTTTACATTTGAATCCCTAACCCTTTTGCATTATTATTTGAGTAGTATACCTTTTAAACTTATTCCATATTAGTCATTTTCTAAAAAAAAAAAAAAAAAAAGGTCAACTCATTAATGATTTTTGTTTAGACAATGTATGATTTCTATCAATTTTAACCTTTAATGTCCAAAAAGGACAAATTTAGAACAAATTTATGAGATAAATAATTCAAATAAAAATACAAAAATGTTTAGGACTTAATTATAAAAATTCATAAAAATTTAGGAACAACTATTTGTATATCTGAAGTCAATACATACATATCTAGAAAGGTCAAGTAATCATAATGCTCACCCTTTGGATTGATGATGGAAGCCATAATTATTTGCACTATCTTTGACTTGATAAATAAGGAAAAAGCTCTAAAAGGTTTCTTAATGTCAACAATTTCTTCACTAATCTCAATTTGTCTTTTAAAGACAATCTACAATTATTCTTGAGAACTAAAATTTTCAAATATAATGTCTCTTTAATTAACACTATCACCTTTCAAAGGCAAATTCAAATTCTTCACAAGCACTATAAGAGTGATTTTCACTTCCTTTTTATTCACATAAGAAGTAATTACAATGCAAGTTTAATTTACTTTTATATTAACAAAGAATATCTTAATTACTTCAAGATAGAATTTTCAATGAAAAGTGATTATACCCACCTATTTTTGATAAGTAAGCCCTTCTAAAAATTCAAATTTCTCAATTTTAATTAGAGTGCTCAAGGGGCTTGCTAGCATATATAGTTCTCTTCTTAGACTGTAGAACTCATCAATAATTGTAAAAGTTTTAAATTAAAAGCTATAATACCTTTATGAATCGAGGTTCAATAAGGTTGAAGTATCCATCATGAATGGAGGAATTAAAGGAGTAGATGTTGTTTAAGGTGAAAAAGGAAGTGAGGTGCCAAAGTTGGTATTGCCAAAGGTAAAGGAGGTGTTAATGAGGTCTCTAATGAAAAAAGAGAAACTAAATGGACACTATTCTTCCTTTTTGCCAATTGTTTGACATGCTTCCATTTTCGTTAATTCTTAATAGTTTTTGAAGGATTTGACACTAGAGAATAAGGGTCCATAGGCGTTGTTCCTGAAGGTAATGATGAAGATTTTAAAAGTAGATGGAGATGGCAAAAACTCAAGAGTGATTATTAGCTTAGATGTTAAGATTGTCAATAACATTGATAAAGGCATAGCAACAATGATGATGCTTTAAGTTCTAGAGGAAATTGAACCTAATTTCCTTTGTTCCAACTCTTTTCCCTTTGATTTTAAACTACTTTTTTGTTACATACTTGATGATTTTAAGAGATTGATATCTTAGGAGTGTTGATTTCAAAGGATTTTATGGAGATTTGTGGATCTAAGGTTTGAATTCAAAAATGAAAAGAATGTTTCTAAAAAAGAGGAATTTTCATGATTTTGGAAAAGGAAAAGGGAAAATGGACTTTTAAAATACCATTAGTTGATTGGAGTAAACTATGGGTCAACTATATAAATTAGTTGACCTGTGCTTTTTAATCAATCAATCGATTCCTCTTAGACAAAAACAATGACTTTTATTTTTCAAGCTCAAAATAATTAGATATAACATATGTAGTTAGAGTTACAAGTCAGTACATGAAAGAACCAAAGAAACCAAGGAAATCTCTCAATACACCATCAAGATGAGACATTGATGAAGTTATGAAATTGACACTTGTTATGTTTATTTTTTGTGAACAAAGTAATCAATCTTATAAATAGAAGTATAGAGATACTTTCATAAACATATAAGTACTTGTTAGTTGAATAACTTCATTGAAAAAACCCACCATGAAAATTTTTAAATGCATCATTACTTATGTGTTTAAAGATATTTTGATGTAATGGTCATTTACATGATCCTTAGACATAAAATTACCAAGTTATCTCATAGAGGAATTGACATACTTTGATCTTTGCATTGTTTTAATCAAGGATTGATTATAGGGGTGAAAATTGGACATATCATGAACTATATAAAGATAACTGAATGATCAATAAAAGATTCATCACCCTTAAGTATTCATTGGAGAATCTTCCATTTGTTTACAATGAATATTGATTCAAAAAATTCTTGTGCAAAGTAGAATAATGATTCATAAAAAGTTATGATTTCAATCAAAGAATCAATGATCATGTGATTATTTGGGAACTAAGACAATTAGACAATATAGGTTAGACATTAATTTGATACCTTATATCTAATTGAAATATTAGTATGTCAAAAGGATTAAATTACATTGATAGACTATGCAATTAAGGGATTAGTCAAACAACTTTGATGATTCTAACATTTAGGTGATTATGATATATGACTAAATGTCAATTTTGATTTATGAATATGAATTGATTAATTAAAGAATTAATCAATTGAAAACAAATTAATTTATCTAATTATTTAAGATTATAATTGATATTCATTTATAATATGATAAGATTATAATGGATCAAACACATAAGAATAATTGAGAAAATATAAAATGGAGTTTAAATTAAACTTGATTGATAAGTTTGAGAAATATATAAGATTAAATATATGATATTTTAAAATATAAAAACAAGAAAAAGTCTTTATAATAGATTTTAAGAGTCAAAATCATTATAAATACCCCTCTAAATGACCAGTCATTACATACTTAACACAAAAGTAATTGACTTCTCTTAATTCTCTCTTTCCCTAAAAAGGTTTAGGTTGTGAGAGTTGTTTTCTCATTATCTTTATGGATCATTATTAGAAGTCAAACATTTTTATGGTGGTAGTTTACAAAACCCCATAGATATGCCTGAAAAAGAAGAAGAATTGAAAATTACTTTAAGGAAGAAGAATTGAAAATTACTTTAGTAATAATTTTATCTTTTATACTAAGTTGTAATTATATTTAAATACCTTTACAATTTCTAGTATAAAAATGGATATAGTTGAAACTTACATATGTTTTAATTAACTTGAAACTCAATATCTTATTATTAGAACTTTTATTTAGAATTAACTTCTATCAATTTTCATATTATTTGAAGGTAAAGCAGAGTCACAAACATTATTACCATCATATTTATGTAATGATTTCCTCATTTGAACAAGAGGTAGGAATTGGTTATATAAAGAAATATATGACACTAAACCCCTAAACAATCTCAAAGTAGTTTTGGTGCCTAAAAGACGCAATAACAATCAAATTAAGATCATGAACAAGATTTTAGGCAAATAAGATTACTTGGAAGGGAAACTCTGTTAGGAGTTGTAAAAGTATTTATTGAATAAATATATAATGAAAATGATAATTTAAAATTTTTTGAATTCTAAGAACTAATCGATTACTTGTTAAATATAATTATAACCTAACTTAAAAGAAAAAAAAATTAGTAGAGTAATCTTTAATTCCTTTTCCCTTTTAGGTCTATTAGTGGGTTATTGTAAGTCATCGTTGTCCAAGTGTCCAACCTTTAATGGTAAACCATAGAGATAAGGAAGAAATAACTTTCACAACTTAAAACCTTTTACAAAGAGAGAGGAGGAGGCTAGTAACCTTAATGTTCTAGGCATGAACTATCTAACCTTTTAATGGGATATTTATAAGGATTTTGATTCTAGAACAACTTTTAGGTGACTTGTGTCAATTTTTAATAAATTGCACTTTAACTATTAAATTTTTAAATATCATATATTTGATTTCATAAGTTTCTTAAACTTTTCAATTAAGTCTAACTTGATCTTTTTTTTTATATATTTTCTTAATTCTCCTTATGTTTGTGAATTTTTAAGATTTCAATATATTAGCAATAAATGTGAATTATAATTACGAGGAATTAGATAAATAAATATTTTTTAATTTATTATTAATTTTTTAATTGATTACTTCATATTTATAGATTAATATTAATATGTAACCATGTATTATAACTACTGAAATATTAAAACTAGCAAAATAGTTTAACTAATCCCTTCAATGCATGGTATTTTAGTGTAATTCAATCATTTCATTATGCTAATTTTCTAATTAGATATAGAGTATAAAATTAGTATCTATTCTATATTGTCTAATTATATAAGTTTCTCAAACATTCATGTAGCCATTAATTTCATAAATGAGATCATAAATGATCTCATTGGATTTCTTGAAACAATACTCACTTGAAACAAATAGAATATTCTTCTATGATTACTTTACAGTGACAAATTTAACTTCACAATCACAAGCGATCCTTAATTAGGATAACTTAAAGGTGAGATTAAAGTATATTAATTCTTATATGAGATATCTTGATGATCTCAAGTCTGAAGATCATTTACATGACCATCAAATCCTCAGATATATAAGTAAGGTTTTACTTAGAAATTCTCATAGTTGATTAATTTAATGAACTTGTTTAACTAACAAACACTCACTTGTTTATTTAAATATTGTCATACTTTAGTTTATGAAATCAAATACTTGTTTCATATGAAATAAATATAACATATGTTAGTTTTATAATATTATTAATAACTTATCTTGAAGATGCATTGATAAAAAATATTTAAAAATAATATATTAATATAATAAATATATTATAATTATGATTCTATTATAATTATTTTTATAAAAATATATTTATTTTATAAATTTTAATTTTAGTGTTTTATTGATAATTATATCTATATATGAATAATATTAAAAATTAAAAATACTTTTAATTAATATATAATACGCATGAAAATACATTTATAATAGTAACTAATATATTGACTATTAAAACACTCACTAATAAGTTGACGGTTCAAGGCTCAAATTCGTCAATCAACTTCGTGAAAAACGAGCACTCCAACAGTTGGGAATGATCCAGCTCAATGCTTGGAGACCCCAGAGAGGATTGCACAAAAGATCGGTTTCCGTTCTTCGTGCTTGGCTTGGCTCTTCAAGCACTTCCTCCATCTGCAAGCATTCTCCAAGTTCTAGGAATCTCATTTATTCCTTTTCCTTTCTTATATGATTTCTAACATATTGTTTTATTTATTTATTTATTTTATAGTTTATGTCGTCCAGAGAATGCGACTTTTTTTTACTTTTGTACTTGTGTTTCCGCTATCCTAAGGATTTAGACAAGCACATGTTAGCAGAGCAAACAGGGCTGACTAAAAGCCAGGCATGTAACATCTCTAGAATTTTAGGATTTCTGCTTTAGTTCTGTCTTGCTCCTTTTTGAGAAGAATTATGCATTGTTTCTTTTAATCTACAAATGTCCCGTTGTTTTCGGGACATTTGTTTATTGAGTCAAAACATTAATTAATTAAACTTTTTAATTAATTATGACAAGTATACCATAAAAAACCAAACATGTTTTATTTGATTGAATTAATTAATAATTCATGTCCAACCCAATAGCCTATTAATTTCAGGTAACGGATTAGCAGCCACCATAGATCCGATCTATGTGACGGGATGTTTTCTTTTATTGCAGTATCCTTAGTCAATATGAGATAATGTTGGGTTACCAAAACGTCTAATTTCCTAACAGTGAGGTATGTCAAAAATCACCGACTTATCAAGTCGGTTGCGTACGTTTTGCTCTCAAATTCATGACATTGATGTTGCTAAAGTTGCAGAAAGTCAAAGGAGTAGGGGAAGTCAAACATACCCTCAAATTCATGTCATTGATGTTGCTAAAGTTGCAGAAAGTCAAAGGAGTAGAGGAAGTCAAGCTGTCTAGTAACGAGCTCAGATCAAATCCAGAAGACAATATGGAGGAGCTTCCAAGCATGCTTAGTCGCTTGGCTTATTCTATTGATGTCTCGCCTCAAGCGAAGACGAACCACCACTCTTTCCACTTCTCCTAGTTCAGTAGTACTTCTTGTCTCTTTTATTTTATTGATCAACATCAAACATGGAATTATTATCGAACAGCATCCCAAAACAGTATAGTAGCCATCACATGCAGAAATACAATACAACAGAAATGAAACACCTGAACTTACTGTCCCGACTAAGGTAGGGGCAGGAACAGGAACACAAACAAGTCACCAACTGACACTAAAGAACGGATTGGTTTTGCGGAGTCTCTCCACGTCAACATAATCTTCCCCATCATCATCACCATCGCAGAGAATTTTGATGCATTTCCTCTGAGCTCTAACGTGAAACCTCGACCCATGATCAGTTTGTTCAGTAAAAAACATGACTCTATCACCCTCACGGAGTTGCTTATTAACCACGAATGGATTCCAAGATGATTTCAGAATCAGTGGTTTTGGGTGTTTACCGGGGCGGATGGTTAGATGGAACAGCCACGGAACATTGTCTGCATCAAATGATGGGAAATCTGTCCCAAGAACTCCTGGGGGAAGACAAAAGGCAGCAAGGGCATTTGTGGGAAAAGTTAGCTGATTAATAATATCATTTCCACGCAGTTCCTTCTGGCAGAGAAGTTTGAGCGCCATTTGCACCAATATGAGTTGAACTAAGGTTTGGAAAATATTTGAGCTCAATTCAAGTGGGGAGCAACGAGGAGAACTTGCTGTGGGTGAGATATGGCAAGTCGTGTGAGGCTTTATACAATATCATAGTTCGGTTTTGAGTTTCTGGTAGTCCTAGTCATTTTATTTTTTGTTTGGGTGCTTTGGGGAGGGTGGGGCGTCTAAACTGGTTGATGGATCATATTCAATCAAAGAGCTCTACTTTCATATCACTTATAACGGATTGACCTTATTTACTCGTTTCCAGTACCTCACATTTAGATTCTCTGTTTTATTATTGCATTTTTTTTTTATTTTTTTCTCTAGCCAATACGTATATTTATATTAATATTATAATTATATTAGTCTATTCATCTTTATATTTCGACATTTTTATTTGTCATAATACTTAAATTATAATCACGTGTTCTTTTTCGGCTCACTTCATCTCTCTCTGAGCATTATTGGGACCAATATTAGACACTCGACTAATCTTCAAACTTTCTCTTGTCCGCTCATGGACAATAGCATGCATCCCCTGGACCCACCCACCCCCCAACTTGACTAAAATGCTATCCTCAAGAGAATCCAACCCGCCTCCAGGGCCCCACAACCCTTGACTAATGTACTAACCTCAAACACTCTCGGAACAGTAGCATGCATCCTCCCGGCCCCCACGCACCCGCCCCTCTCCCCCCCAGAAAAAAGAAAAGAAGAAAACAAAAAGGTCCAAAATAATCTTAAAATTTGCAGTTGGTTTAAGTTCAACTTCAAAATGAAACAATGACACAACATAGTTATATATCAACACACACAATAGTGACATATACTAATTGCAAAAGTACAGATGTACACAATTTATATGGCACAAACTCTTTAGACACCTCATAGTTTTCTTGTTGTTCATCAATCATTTGTCATACGTGAGTATTAGATATCTTAACCAATGCTAGCTTCGTTTGAATGTTATTGCAATTATTTTTTGGAGTGTAATGTCATTACTTGATTTTGGAAAGACCCGACTAGACAAATTTGAATTTGATTAGATATTGTTGTGTTGGCTAAATCGGTCAAAGTTTCTCAAGTTGCGAAAGTGAATCTGGTGTTGTAAATTTGCTTTCAAAGAGAACACCAACACGTGCAAAACTTGGGAAGGGACAGAAAGGACATGCTTGATTTTGGATCGCTGTGACAAAAAAAAAAATTAAGGTTCAAAATCCAAACGATCTGAACAAAAAAAAAAAAAAAAAAAAAATTTCATTTACATAACATATAATATGGACTTTAAAGCAGTAGTTTTGTTGAATTTTCAAAGTTACTAATTTAATTTATAATTATGTCACAGAATTTAGTCGTGGGGTGAATATGAAGTTGTTGTGCACGTGAGCGATATTTCAAAATCACTTCAATTGACTATTCCTTTCAGAACTGAAATAGACAAATGTCTGGCACACATCAGCAGCGAAAATAGCTCCAATCTGTCACTGGGATTGCGTATGTTTTTCTCTCAAATTCATGACTTTGATTTTGATGGTGGAATATTCTTGTTTTTCTATTTTTTATTTCTTATTTTTTTGGCCGCTGAAGGGACACCGGCGGTGCCCACATGATCCTGTTGGACTGGTTGGTTAGACCGGTGTTCTCATGGCTTCCTTGCTTATTACCTAATATTTTAAGAATTCAATCGATTACAAGAAAAAAAAATTAAACATTAAAAATTTAAATTATTTAATTATTTTTAATTAAAATTTAGTTGATAAAATTAATATTTAATATTAAATATATTAAAAAATTATATATATATATAATATAAAAATATTAATAAATAAAATATAATTATATAAAAAATATAATTTATATATATCTTTTATTATAATATTTAAATAATTTAATTATATATATTTTGTAATTTATATGTAATAAAAATAAAAAATTAATTAATATATATTTGTAAATATAAATTATTTAAATTATATAAATTTAATATAAAATATATTATAATTTATAATATTTTTATTTTATTTCATATAATTTTTTTAAAATAAAATAATTTAAATTTAAAAATAAATATTAATATAATTTAATATATAATTTTATATAATAAATAAAAATTCAATTTTATTTTATAATTATAAAAATATTATATTTAATTATAATATTAATGACTTAATATAATTTAAAATTATACGAGATAGATGTAAAAATTATCTTTTTAATAATAATATATGAATGTCTGGTGGAGATTAGCGGCGAAAATAAGTCCAATCTTTGCATGAACACATAAATCTCTAGAAGTTGCTGACAATTTTTCCTTTTGCCTTTTTTTCTTATTTGTTTTTTTTCTTAAATGAATCCACCTTTTCAAAATTTTTGACTGCACATTCATAAAAGATATCAAAATTTGCACAGTGAAATATATATATCATCTGTAGATTTTCAACAACCTGGCGGGGCGGATGATAGAAATTCCCACCAAGTGCAATAAGTTACTTTTCACTCGGGTGAATCACGTTCGGATCATCATTTATCAATTTGAATTGTTTTTTTTTTTATTTTTCTGTTTTTTCAAGTCAGTTTGCATTTTGGTTTGAATTACAATATGCGCAGGAGCCAAATATCACCATGGAAAAGAACATGCTTAGATTTTGGATCGTTGTGATGAAAGAAATTGAGGTTTAAAGTTCAAACATATCTCATAAAAAGAAGACTTCCATTTACATAATATATAATACAGACTTTAAACCAATAGCTTTGTTGGATGTCCCGATCCATTGATCTAATTGGTAATTATGTTCCAGAGTTTAGTCGTGGGGGTGGAAATGTAGTTAGCGTGCATGTGAGCGATATAAATGTATATCGGATAATGGATTTGCTGTGACAACAAGGCCGATCTATGTGTGGACAAATAAATTCTTGATGTGACTTTGTTGTATTAGCCTTTGCAAATATGAGATAATATCGGGCTTCTAATTTGCTAATACGAGAGGTAGTCAAAAATCCACGACATTTCACGGCGATTGCGTATGTTTTTCTCTCAAATTCATGACTTTGATTATGCTAAAGCTGTTCAAAGTCAAAGGAATAGGGGAAGTCAAGCTGTAGAGGGAATGAGCTCAAATCAAACCCAGAAGATAACATGGGGAAGCTCCCAAGCATGCTTAGTCGCTTGAGTTATTCTATTGATGTCCGGCCTCAAGTAGTTGGTCAAGTGAAGACAGAACCACCGCTCTTCCCACTTCTTCTAGTTCAGTAGTCCTCTACATGAAACAAACGAAGCCATTTTGTCTCTTTTGTTTTATTGATTAACATCAAACATGGATTTATTAACGAACAGCAACCCAAAACATTATAGTAGCAATCACATGCAGAAATACAATCCAACAGAAATGAAAGTGCTGAACCTGCTGCCCTAAATAAGTAGGGACAGGAACACACACATTACCAAAACTTTAGATTCCAATTCCAGAAATTACCATCACAACATGAAATTACGGTACGGGTTGGTGTTGCCGAGAGGCTGCATGTCAACGTAAGCATCGGCATTATCAGAAATGTTGATTAATTTCCTCTGAGCTCTAACGTCAAACTTCAACCCATCATCAGTTTGTTCAGTAAAAAACTTGACTTTGTCACCCTCACGGAGTTTCTTTTGTAACCACGAATCGATTCCAAGATGATTTCAGAATCACTGGTTTTGGTATGGACCACAACGGATCACTGGTCAACATAATGCTTCCAAAGCTTTCCTACGAACTCCTGGGGCAAGACCAAAGGCAGCAAGGGCATGCGTTGGACAAGCAAGCTGATTAATAATATCATTTCCTCGCAGTTCCTTTTCGCAGAGAAGTTTGAGCGTCATTTGCACCAATATAAGTTGAACTAAAATTCAAGTAGGGAGCAACGAGGAGAACATGCTGTAGGGTGAGATATGGCAGGTGGTGTGAGGCTTCATACAATAACATAGTCAGGTTTTGAGTTTCCAGGAGTCCTAGTCATTTTATTTTTCGTTTGGGTGCTTGGGGAACAGGTTGGTGGATCATATTCAATCAAAGAGCTTGACTTTTATATCACTTATAAGAAAATCTTCTCAGCCCATGACCCCACCAAGAGTGAGATTGACATTATTTGTTCGTTTCCGGTACCTCACCTTTAGACTACATTTTTTATATTATTTGTTATTATTATTATTATTATTTTGCCTTTAGCCTGTATAAATATTTTTATTAATATTATAATTGTATTAATCTATCTACTTACCACGATCATCTTTATATTTCGAACATTTTTATTTGTCACAATACTTAAATTATAATCATGTATTCTTTTTCAGCTCAATTTATGTCTCTCCTGGCATTATTGAGACCAATATTAGCCACTTGACTAATATGCCAACCTCAAGTATTCTCTCCTCAGCTCATGGGCAATAGCATGCATCCCCTGCCCCCACTGACCCACCCCCTAAAAAAAGGAAAAAAAAAAGAAACCAAAATGGCATAAAACAAAATTAGTATCCAGAAAATCTAAATAATCTAAAAATTTACAATTGGATTAAATTCAACCTCAAAATGACACAATGACACAACATAATTATATATCCACACACACACACACAAGAATAACAGGTACTAATTACTAAAGTACATAAGTACCTAATTTATGACACAAACTCTTTAGACACCTGATAGTTTTCTTTTTTTGTTTTTTAATCAATCACTTGCCATACGTGAGTATCAGATATCATAACCAATGCTAGCTTCGGTTGAATGTTATTGCAATTATTTTCTGGAGTGTTATGTCATTATTTGATTTTTGAAAGACCCGATTAGACAAATTTGAATTTCATTAGATATTATTGTGTCGGCTAAATTGGTCAAAGTTTCTCAAGTTGCGAAAGTGAGTCTGGTGTGGTCAATTTGCGTTCAAAGAGAATACAACAAGTGCAAAACTTGTTCACGAGAATACCAATTTCTCGGGAGAATATCATATCATCAGTGAACAAGCATTCAGTGACCAAGCATCGCTCCTCGTATTCGTCACCCTTGTGAGAAGATTAAGGTACAAAGTCCAAAACGTATCAGACAAACTGAAATTCTGTTCACATGAGGATTTTCTAGTATTGTCTCGGGGAAAAGACTGTCCAATTCATAACGTTGGCCTCATTACTGTCCTGCAGTCTTAGGTCTCCAGTGAACCCCAATCGTGGCCGCATGGTTTTTGTGACCCTTTGGATTTGGAATCCAACTAGATGCACACACCCTCATAGACACATTAAATGCGGACACAGGTGACATGAGATTACAATATTCTTTAAAATCACATGGTGTTATCAATGTGCCACCAATCACTATTTTCCTTCTATATATATATATATAGAGATGAAGAGGCATTATTAAAAATTAACTAAAATCCATCTTCTATAGAAAAGAAAAATAAAGTACACTAAGGTGGTGTGGAGGGGAAATAACTGAAAAAGAATAAAAAAAATAACAAGTTAGCTAACAGTACAAGCAAGACACAAACACTTAACACTTACCAACAAAAAACATTAAAAAAAATAAAAAACACAGACACATACATACCAACTAAATCGATGACTAAGTGAAACCAGCCAAAAAATTAGTCATACACGCCCGGGAAGTGAACAACCACCGACTTTCCAAGGTTATATGACATCTCTTTTTTTCTCTTTTTGAGCGGCACGAGGATTTGTATTCATACTTGCCTTAACAGCAGCAAGCCGAAGGAAAGAAAACAACAAAAGAGGCCCCAACAGTCTGTAGCTCAGGCAGCTGTCAACAAGTGTTCCTTCCCCTGTACATTACCTGCTGTTTCGCCAAAAGCATAAAACAATGCCTGGTCGACAACGCTGCTCCGGAAAAACACCATGTTGACCAAAGTGCATATACCTCAATTAAGACGAAACACACCCAATTTGTGCATACACACCCAATATCCATGAATAGAGGGGCCCCTAAACATAAATTAAGACCAAACACAAACATGATGACCAGGGTGCATATACCTCAATTTCCACATTATACAGGGAAATTCCCAAAAACTGCACCGTACAGAACCTGTGAGAGTGACCAGAGGTAGAGATGGAACTGCATCATCAAATCCAAGCTACTCAAGCTTCAGTTCTATTGGTCCCCATTTTTGCTAGAGTATCTGCAAATGAGTTGCTTTCACATGTCTGAGGAACAAAGGAAATATGACCCTTAATCTGATTTTTAATGCCGTGGGAAATGTGAGTCATGAATCAAGACTTCACTCCACAATTGTTAAGCCAACCCACTGCCGTAGTGAAATAACTCCCAATTATCAAAGAAGCTTGATGAGCCCCCTCTCGCAACCCCCACAATTCCACTGCTTCTCTAGTAGTAAGGAGTTTTGCCTTGTTGATGCTGTCCACCCCAACTGATTTGAAAAAAGTACAAATAACTTTCTTGTCATGACCCCTCAGAACACTCCCAATCCCTGCCACCCCTAGGGGGAGCCAATAAGAAAAGCATCTGTCTTAAATTTGATGCTCTCCTTTGGAGGAGCTGCCACCCCAGACTTCTCTTTTGTGAATGTTACCTTTGTAGAAGGGGAGATATTAAGCAGGAACTCATTAATTGAAAAATAATGACGAGGCCATCTAGCTTTCGACCACCACAGCATCTTACCCTTATCAAATCGCAGATCTCAACAGCAAAAGGTTTACCTCTAAAAATAATATCATTCCATGCAATCCAAATGGAGCAAATGATGGCATAGAATCCCATCGCCTATATCTCCTTTGACCTGAAACATTACCCATGGGTTGTCCACAGCTCCCAAGCCATCTCGATGGATGCGGGAACCACCCAACGAACCCCCCTAGCATCCTAAGCAAAGCCACCAAACATGCCACACAGGTGTGCAGTGAAGAAACAAGTGGTTGGTAGATTCAGGAGCCATGAAACAGGCTGAGCAAGTAGCACCCATATGGGGTCCTACAAATAGTTGTGCCAAGCAGTCCTTAACAGGTAGTTTATTAAGTAGTAGCTGCCATCCAAATATTTTGATTTTAGGAGTGAAACCTTGCCAGATGCAAGGCATAGAGCTAGTAGTCCCTCCTCTAAGACTCTTCAGGGCATCACAAAAGGACTTCGTCAGGAAATTGCCAGTATTTTCATGTTGTCAAATAAATTGACCTGTATCTCCCTGAGGAAGACAACAAATTTGAGTGGTTGTCAAAAAGTCTCAATGCTGTGACAATACATTTGAGCTAGTACTCCTGCAACCTGTTTCTTTACCCCCTGCACCCTGGTAACAGTGACCCTTCCCTTCTGCTTCGTTGGAGCAGTTACAGCTTTGTTAACCTCAACAATCTTGGTATCCATTGTCCCTTGTGCCTTGACCCTTTGGAGACCCTCAGTGTCCTGTTTTGAAGGACTCAATGAAACCCATTCAATCAAACAACAGCTTGAAATATTCAAACTATGGTGTCTGTCACAGGCCTGTTGGGAAGTATAAACCCACTGTTGTTGTGTCAACTGGCCCACGATGGAATGAAAATGGAGCTCACTCTTGGGGATATTGACAACCCCACTTCCACTCAGTGCATCATCTCCCAGGCTGTCTTCACCAGCTCACAACGCAGTCTCAGTGTAAATCTGCAACCATCAATGCAAACAACAATGAAAGAATGACATGTCTTTATTAACTAAAACCATGAACCGGCAAACATTTAATCTCCACTTCAAATCTGACTGAACATCCATCCCCACAAAGTCCCCCCAGCACCCACTCAATTTGGACAAGAAGTCCTCATTCCAACCTTGCAAAGGCAGACCTTCCACCATCACCCATACATGTTGATCAGCCCTCACCATATACGAGGTCCATAGCTTTAAGCTCTGAAAGTGCCCCTGTAACCACACCCCTTGCTTACCCAAGGCCTCCGATTGTTCTTCCTTGGAGTCATAAGTAGAACCTCTGAACCACCCAACATTGTGACTTTGAAAGGAAAGCCTCCTCCTAGTTGGATTTTTCATATTATATGTATGTATGTATATACATATATATATATATATATATATATATATATATATATATAGAGTATTATATTAAATAATAATTAATATTGTTAGTGTTATAAGAAAAAAATATATATAAAAATTATAAAATATTTAAATTATTAATCAAAATTTTTTTTAATATAAAATTGTTATATTAATATATTTATTTTATATTTTTATATTTATAATTATTAATTTAAATTATTATTATGATAAATATTATGATAATAAATATAGTTATTATTAGATAAATTTATTAATATAACTTTTATCCAACCCTTGACTTCCCGTTATTATATAACATGCTCCTTGGCACACTCATTTTTAGATTGCATTTTGTTATTTGTTTGTTTTATTATTGTTTTTTTTTGTCCTTGAGCCTATATATATTTTTATATCAATATTGTAGATGTTTGAATTGTAAATATTAATAAGAATCATAACCAAATGTGTTTGTATTATACTAAATATATCTTACCAAAAGATATATTTGTTTGATTAATCAATCAAATGACAAAACACATATCTTTCCAACAAATTTATGAGACGACTAGATAACAATACTTAGGAAACAATGTAATAACAACAAAAAATGTGAACTAATCTTATTTTATTTTATTTTATAAATAAATGATGATGAATGCAAAACATTATTGTACTATTTTCTTATTATTCTTATATTAATTTTTATGTATTACTATGTAATGATATTCTTTATAAAATATGGTTATTTTCATAATAAGAATAATTTCAATTTAGTTAAGTTTATTAAAAAAAAAGAAAAAATTACCATTAAATTGGGTAGTTTGCTAGTTCTAGAAAGTAATGAGGACTTGGTGCTTTTCAGAAAGTTAGAGCTTATATCCACACACTGCTAATGAAAATAAAGTTTAAGAGAATATGTTAGTCCAACTCAAAAAAAAAAAAAAAAAAAAAAAGGATGTCAAACTAGTGAATTAATCCAACCTGCCAAATAATTTTGGAGTTTTGGAACTGATATGTAATGATCTTTCTCTTCCCATTGAAGACATGCCAAAAATACAATAGTCAACATTTTCACATTAATTTGTTCAGGTTGATAGAGACACAGTGACATATGTGCAATTACCTCTACAAGATGTTTAGGATAGTAAGGAGATAGCAGTTGAAGTGATTTTAGCTATAAAGGCTAATTTGGTGTATGACAACACTATAATTTTGATGGCAGTACTCAACTATAAATGTGGGGAACAAATTGTTGATTTTGTTATTTCTTTGAAGTTTTAGTCTTCGATTTCTCATATAAGGTTTGTGAAATTTGCTTCTTTTCACCTAAGTCAATCTTTGATGACAAATTTTCTTCAGCATGTCAATTGTTTTTCATTCTCCATCATTTCAAAATTCAAGGTCAAGATATTTTAAATGAAGAAGAGTAATAAAGGGTAAATAAAAAAGATTCTTATTATTTTAGATTTTATTGATATTTTGTATTTATAATAATATTTTATTAAGAGATTATTTTATAACTTTCTACTTAAATATTTTCTTAATTAGAGTTATTTTTCTATTTAGAATCTTACTTTTGTTTAGTTTAAACCAATCTAATTTTATATATAAGATTTCTATTATGTTATTTCATAAGAGATCTATTATGAATCAATATTAAAATTACTTTGAATTTAATTTTTGAACATTTTTTAGAATTCTCACGTTAATTTATATTTTTAGCTTGATTCCTAATTATTCTTTTGCTCTATCCTTGGACTTGTTTTGGTCCTCTGTCAAGAGATCTTACAAGAAAAGATGAATCTAAAAATAGAAATAAAAAACACAAAGAAAATCCTTTAAATTGTAATGCTAACCATTTTGGAGGACAAAAAAGAAAATGAAAAAAATAAGTACATTTACGCCAAATGAAACAGCAAATAAATTACACCAACCACTAGCCTATAGCCCAATTTCAATGAATTATGCTAAGCTCCTGTGCTCTAGTCACACATCCTTCCATAGTTAAGTGTAATCTTGCATCAAACTAACTCTATTTGTTTATCATAACCATCATGGTTGGTTTCAAACCCCGTATTGGCCCATGAAACTTAACCATGCCTTCATTTTCATTACCATTCCAAAAAGCACCTGAATCTCGTTTAGTCATATCCCTTGTTTAACTGCCCCAATTGCACATCCAGCTATCTAACAATTTTAATTTCCATTTGCTTTCTTATCACCATTGACCCTGGTGACAACTTGAAACTTACAGCAAAAGATGTGCAGACATGGTGATGCAGATACAGATGCACAAATGGCAACTTCATTCAGGACACGTTGGATAAAGAACCAAGGATGCTGAGGGGGAGAGAGATGACAAAAAAGGGAAAACATAGGGTGGAATGGAAAGTTGATGTCAGCAGTGAGTTGTAAAGATCATTGTCAAAGACTTCAGAACAATATTTCCAAAAAAGGGAGGAAGGTCAGTGTTATCCAGGCGTAATGAAAGGAAAGTGGAACAATTTATCACAAAGGAAACAGACAAAGAAAATTACCTAGGGAACAAATTAGATTAACAATCAAGCTGGGACCAGGTTTTGCAGCTTAATCAAGAGACTCAAATCGGTTAAAAAGGGACCCAAAAAAAAAGCAGCTTCTTCTGCGGGCAAGGCAATCAATTCCACAGAACCATGGACCCAGTTGCAATCTAAAAAGGTGAAAACTATTTATTCAACTCTGCCATATTTTTCGATGATATATGAAATTTTCCCTGTATCGAATCATGAATGGTGCTGAAAGTTGCAACCAAAATCAATGTTACACTTCCCCTGCTCACTTGCATGTAGGCATGAACTCATGCATGTACCTACAAGCATGCATGCACATATGCATACATGCATGCATCAATGACTTTCTGCCAAAGATACACAAAAGGACACATCCTCATCAGATTTAGAAGGAAAAAAAAAAAACAAGAAACAGAAAACAAAGAAAGTGGAAAATTTAAGTCAGATAAGCTAGAATGTAGAAATAGCAGTAGTCAGTTGGGTACCTGGAAAGTCAAAAGACAAGCAGAACTGTAATAACTCACAGCTTGTTATAACAATCATGCATGCCTATGTCTTTTGGCATTGTCTTCAGAGAAGAACTGCCATTTTGTACGATCCAAATTGCTTCAATCATCAATATCAGCAATGGCAAGCAAGTGTTGTGTGAGCTTCACAAGCTCCTGGTCACTGTTTCAGTCTGCATAGGCCTTCTTGAATGGCTTAATTAGCAACCCATTTTGGGGATTCATCGCACAACTTCTTTGTAGATCATCAAACATTATAGTGTTTTTTGGACTGTAGAACTGTAAAATAACCAGAAAGCATGGTATGTCAACAGCATAACGCTTAAGACATCATATGAAAGATGAAATGTCTCTACTTTTACAGGGTATAATTGTAAGATCAGCTGATCATTTGAAAATCACATTTATATGTCAGGGCAGCAGGCAAAAGGTCATAGGCAGCATCTGCAGACTTACAACTGTTGTTAAAATAAATGTCATCTTTCAGGGAAAGTTGCTATTTTTAACTAGTTCAGCTAAGATGGATAGCTATATGTGTTGCACAAGATGGATTTAGTTTCCAGATATTCCTTCCATCAACTCCTTAATGAACTAAACAAAGAGAAAAAAAAAAAATTGTCTTAATTATTTCAACTCAGAAAAATGAGCCCAGATCAATCCATGTGCCTTGCAGTCAAAGATCCCACGAGAATCTGATTGTACTGTAATCATAGCTAAATGGTCAAGAAGAGCTGTGACTTTGTAGTTGGGATTATTCAGTACCCCAAGCTGTCCCATCTTCAGTTCAAACCACTTCATGCTGCAGAATAAAAATAAATTCATGGACTAAAGGACACGTAGAGGAAACAACTTAATCTCTTATCACACAACGGGTTATAGCAAACAAGACAATATCACACGGAAAGTTTTCTCAATAACAAAATAGAAAATTGGGGAGGGAAAAAAATATATTCAGAGCCAGAAATCAAGTCCCATTAAGTTTCACGGAGTTCCATGCATTCAAACACCCAGGGAAAGGACAATAGATGAAATATTGTAACCAATATTAGAAGAATAGATCAAACTTTCACAATGAATATTGCATGGTAATAATTGAGAAAGAATGGTGCTGAATGCTATCTTCTTTGATCTAAAAAATAATTCCATTTCCCTTTCCCTCGAAATAAAGTTCATTCAACTCCTTTATTCTTCTGTCAACCCCTTTTTAAGAAGATGAATAAAAGGTGGGGTGGGGGCTGCATCTGTGAGTTAACAAGGAGATTTCAAGTAAGAAAAATACAGACGATAAATCAGAGTGAAATATTAATCTGACCTGGTAGCAAAACATCTCATAATATTGTACTCCGCATAGACAGCAGTGAGAAACTCATGAAGATCTGCACATTTCAATCATCAGGAGGGACAAAATATTATGATAAAATACAAAAAGCAATCACAATCAGATTCTTACAAGGCCACATGAGTTCAAGAGGCTTCTCTGCTGTGGACCAGTGATCAAACAGGGTATAATCGATATCAAGAACAAGCAGTTTCTTTCCTTCATGACAGGGATTTTGAAGGTCAATCTGTGACTCAACAAAATGAGTAACATCATTAGCAATCTCTGTGCAGGAAAACAATCAAATTAGGTGCAGAAACTCATTCCCTGAGATATATCAAGATGGAAAACAATCAAATTGGGCACACAAACTCATTCCTTGAGAAATATCAAGGCATGGTTAATGTGGGACACACGTCATGCATGTCCAGCTGCAAGATATATGCAGTAATTCCTTGCAAGATCTATTATTGAGGGGAAAACCAAAACTAAAACTACATGTAGATAATTATTAGTTGACAGTCTAGCAGGGAAATGAGCAAGGGGCAGGCCCTATCATACAGCTAGAATAGCACTGCATTGGAAAAGAAAGATCTGCCTGCACAGCCTTTAAGAACCCGTAGATATACATCACCTTTGAGGTAAGTATTTAAAGTCTCCACAACCCCAATACCAATTAACTCCACACAAGCATATACATGCAAGCACATGCAACTGCTAGATTTGCATGATTGAATCTCTGAACCCCACAATTCTAATAAGGTGATTTGACTAAATTGTAGCCTGAGATTAGGCAATTACTCACATTCCCCTTACATCAGGATATAATACACAACGCAGGATGTTACAGACAGTGATAATGGCAACAGGTATGCGTGCCATTACTTAAAAGTGTCTTTTTGTTATGCTTTGCCAAAACTATATTTAATAGTGAAAAAAGAAATGTATAGGATGTTAAAAAACTGGAGATTCATCAATCAGATTAAAACACATTAATAGAGGGTGAAGGACAAATCTTCGAGATCATCAGCAAAGACATGAACAATTCATATGAAAATGGCCCAGCAGAATTTCATCCCATTCAACAAATCTGCCCAATACAAAAGAAAGATTCAAAAATCCTGATCCACATTTGCTTCCATTAGGATATGTTACTTGCATGTCGCAAAATTTTGCATAAATTTTCCTGTCATGCAATAGAGAAAGCAATTAAAAGCTCTAAAAAGTGACCGACATTTCCTTTTGTATTTGAACCTACTAACAGCCTTGCTCCACCCCCCACTCCCTGTCCATTTGGTATCCAATTTGGCATTTTCCTCGGGAGGTGTTGAGAAGAAATTGGAATGAAATAATATCCATGGGAAACAAAAAAAACTGATTGACATCATGAAGACATTTGTCTCAATTTAGGCCCTAATATGAAACAAAAGAATTATCAAAATCATTTAACACGAAAGTGTGCTTCCCTAAAGATAAATAATAAGACAACATCAAATTGGTAGACAAAATTAACTTTTTATGTCCAATGGATCTCTTTTAAAAGGCAGAAACAACTAAATTGCAAAGGTTAGAAACTGACCTTGTATTGATCAATACGCCTCCTTAGTTTTTGCTTATTGACTTCCTTGTCTTTAATGTCTACAGTATCATTCTGCCCAAGCTCGAAGTTATCTATAATCTCAGGGTAATCACCTTGATCCACGATTATGTCATCTTCAACAGTTCTGGGAATTAAGTTGAATTCACGTCAATTTCAAGTCATTACAAAATGCAAATAATAACATCTATCTATCTAATCGGCAGCACTCCTCTCTTTCATGAATTTCGTTTTTATTTGTTCCTGTTTCTCAACAAAAATTGCATTTTGGACCATCAACAAAACACCAGATCCAACAACTGAGCTCTGAAAGCTTAATTTGTTGATCCTTCTCCATTCTATCCAGCACCAAATAACTTGTAATTTGCAAAGAAACAAACTTTTTAATTACAAATTATCAAAAAAAAAAAAAGAAAACTTGGCGGGGAGGGGGGAGGTCAGTGAGAAACACGGGGAGCCAAACAGAAAGAGAATCGAATGGAATGGAACCCGATCATGGTGACGATTTGACGGGCAGCTGCGAGAGAAGAACGGAGTCGTCGGCGACTTTGTTTAAATTTTAGGGTAGAGAAGCTTCTGCCTTTTAGGCAAGACGTTTGTGAGTTGGCAGATACGGCGCTTTAACTCCGCCACCGAGTCGTCGCCACGCACTCTCACTGTGTATTCCCTACCGCTCCACTTCACCGTCAACGTCAGCTCCTCCACCGTCATCTGCGAGCTTGATACCACTGATGGTGACGAAGACGAAGACGAAGACGAAGAAGAAGAAGAAGCTGCCGCCGCCGTTTTGTTCCCGTAATCTCTCCCCTTTTAACCCTTTGAAGTTTTGAAGACGACTTAAGCTAAAATGTTCTGTTGAGTTCGGTTAGATTTACTTCACCTTAAACTCTCCGTGCTGGGTGCATGGTATTGTCAAAATTCGAGATGGGAGGTTAAGATCCGATCGTGGGGTGAGAAGATTTTATTGAAAATTGAAAAAGGAAATAAAAAAATTTTACCAATCTTTTTTTTAATCAAATAAAAAATTATTTTATACATTATCATAATTTTTAATTTCTTTAAATATTTTTTATTATAAAATTATTTTAATTTTAAATTATTATTTATATTAATATTATTTAATAAAAATATTTTTTTTATTTATTTTAATTTATGAAGTTACTTTTAACCAAATATCACCACAATATTTCATTAAAAACTTTTTCTTTTCTATAAAATTGGTTGACTTGTTGTGTTTTCAACTTTTTAATAGATTTAAATTATCTGCAATTTCTTACATTCTATAGTTTGAAATTTCCTTTTAGTGTCCAAATAACTATCTAAATCAACGCAAAAATGTTATCTAATTTCTATTTATTTCTATTTTCTCTATATCATTTGGTTGATGTTATCTCTCAATTGGTCTCAATTTTCTACCAACCTTGAATCACTTTGATTTTTTTCCATTTTAGCCGATGGTTTACACAATTTAATTTTAAAATTTATAAATTTTGACTAAAATAATATGAATCCAAAAATTATATACTATAAATAGTTCGTCATGTTGTTAATCAATCAAAATTTATACCTAGTCAAAGTTGATTATTACATAATCAACCTTTTGTCCATATTTTCTTAATCAAATTAGATTCAATCTTTTAATTAAAATTCCTAGAATAGAAATTTTGATCAAATTAGGACTTATAATTAGATTAGAATTCTTATTCCAAATATATTTATTAATCTATTTAAATTTTATTGTTCAATTAGATTTATAATTTTAATTAAAAATCTTAATTGCATTAAAAAATAATTTTTTACTGAAACAAGAATTTTAATTAGATTTAATTCTATAATCCTAATCAAATTAAGATGTTTTAATCTTAGTCAAGTTATAATTTGAAAAAAAATTTTTAATTATAATTGAATTAAAACTTTTTTAATTCAATAAACTAATCAAATTAGGTATTTAAATTTTAAACAATTTAGAATATTATAATTCCAATCATATTGGACTTCTATTGGGGTTTATCCCACATCAAACTTGAATACAATGACGTTGTTTGCCATCACAAATAGTTGTGCACAACATACGGGTCAATCAACTGCAAGATCAAGACTCGCATGGCCACCAACATTGTTGATAATCAATAATAATCAAGGAGTTAAATTACTTGATCTCTAATACAATTATTAGAAATTACATAGGTATTTATTGAATAAATATGTAATTATTTGAAAATTTTGATTTTTAAGAATAAATCAATTGCTTATTAAATATAATTATAATATAACCTAGGAGACAAAGTAATTATTGAGTAATCATCAATTTTTCTTCTCTTTCATGCTTATTGGTGAGTTAATGAAAACCACCATTATCCAAGTGTTTGACCGTTAATGTAAATCATATAAATAAGGAGGAAATAACTCTCATAACTTAAAACCCTTTTAAAGAGAGAGAAAGGAGGAGGAAATCAATAATCAAGGGTTATATATATAGTATCTGACCATCCTATGGGATATTTACAGGGATTCTAATTCTAGAATCCTCTTTAGGTGATTTGTATTAATTTTTAATAAATTTTACTTTAATTCTTATATTTTTAAATATAATATATTTGACTTATATATTTCTCAAATTTTTTAATTAAGTTTAATTTGATTTCTATTTTATATTTTCTCCATTATTTTTATATGTGTGAATTATTAAGATTTGAATATATTAATAATAGATGTAAATTATAATTCTAAGAGATTAAATAAATTAAATTTTTTTAATTTATCATTAATTGTCTAATTAATTAATTTATATTTAAAAATTAAAATTGATGTTTAACCATGTATCATAGTCATCCAATTATTAAAACTGTCAAAATAATTTAACTAATCACTTTAGTGCATGGTCTTTTAGCATAATTCAATCCTTCTGTTATAATAATTTTTCAATTTGACATAGAGTATAGATTATAAAGTATAAAATTAATATCTACTCCATATTATTTAATTATATTAGTTTCTCAAACATTTATGTAACTATTGATTTCATGAATAAGAATATAATTCCTTATGAATTATTATTTTACGTTACGTAAAGATTTCTTGAATCAATACTCATTGGAAATAAATAAAATATTCTTATATAATTACTTTAGGGTCATGAATTCTTTATTAATCACTCAACTATCACTATATAGTTCATGATATGTACAATTTCATCCTTACAAGTAATTTTTAATTAGGATAACTTAAAAGTGAGATTAAAGCATATCAATTCATATATGAGACACCATAATAATTTCAAATCTAAAGATCATTTACCCAATTGTTACATGAGAAAATCCTCATATACAACTAATATTTTATTTAGGAATTCTGATGTTGAGTCAAAACAATGAACTTTTTCAACTAACAATTACTCACATGTTTGTTTGAATATCTTCATACTTCTGTTTATGAGGTATACTCCTTTCTCCATAAGAAATAAACTTAATATATGATGATCTTATAGTGCCCTCAATATCCTCTCTTGATGATGCATTGATAAAAAAATATTTAAAAATAATATTTTGATACAATAAATGTCTCATAAATTATGATTTCAACATAATTACATTTGCAAAAAATATTTATTTTATGGACTTTAGTTTTAGTGTTTACTAACGACTATATTGTTATATAAACAATACTAAAAGTAAAAATGCAACTTTTTTGACTTTTGTACCTGTGCTTCCGCTATACCAAGGATTCAGACAAACACATGTTGGCAAAGCAAAGAGGGCTTAGAACAAGCCAGGGATGTAACATCTCTAGAATTTCAGGATTTCTGCTTTAGTTCTGCCTGGCTTCTTTTGAAAAGAATCATGCATTGTTTCTCGTAATCTACAAATGTCCGGTTGTTTTCGGGACATTTGTTAATCGGGTCAAAGCATTAATTAATTAACCTTTTTAATTGGTAGTGACAAGTATACCATAAAAATCCGTTTTATTTGATTGAATTAATTAATGACTCATGTCCAATCTCACAGCCCATGAGGTTAAAGTCTTTTCATCATTATAATATGAACAAAAAAAAAAAAGCCACTATAATTCGATTGTTTTTTCAAGTCAGTTTGGATTACCATTTACGCAGAGCCAAATATCACCTTGGGAAAGGTCATGCTTGGATAAAGAAGACTTCCATTCACATAATATATAATACGGACTTTAAAGCAGTAGCTTTGTTGGATCTAATTGGTAATTATGTCCCAGAGTTTAGTCCTGGGGATGGATGTGCAGGTAGTGTGAGTGTGAGCGATATGAATGAATGTTGGTAACGGATTAGCAGCCACAATAGGTCCCATCTATGTGAAGGGATGTTTTCATTTGTTTTTGTTAGCCTTTGTCAATATGAGATAATGTTGGGATACCAATAATTCTAATTTGCTAACAGGAGAGTTATGTCAAAAACCACCGACTTATCAAGGCGGTTGCGTCAGTTTTGCTCTCAAATTCATGACTTTGATGTTGCTAAAGCTGTAGATAGTCAAAGGAAAAGGGGAAGTCAAGCCGTCCAGGAATGAGCTCAGAAGCTAACAGGGGGAAGCTTCAAAGCATGCTTAGTCGCTTGAGTTATTCTATTGATGTCTAGCCTCAAGTAGTTAGTCAAGTGAAGACAGAACCACCACTCTTTCCACTTCTTCTAGCTTAGTAGTACTTTTTGTCTCTTTTATTTTATTGATCAACATCAAACATGGATTTATTATCGAACAGCAACCCAAAATAGCATAGCAGTTGGTGTGTGTTCCTGCCCCTACTTACTTGGGGCAGCAGGTTCAGGATTTTCATTTCTGTTGAAATTCGAGAAATTAACAACTGACACTAGCGGATTGGTGTGGCTGAGACTCTCCACAACATAATAATCACCATTACCAAGAATGTTGATGCATTTCCTCTGAGCTCTACCGTGAAACTTCAACCCATCATCAGTTTGTTCAGTAAAAATCACCATAGTTAGGGTCTGAGTTTCCGGTACCTCACGTTTAGACTGCATTTTATATTATTTGTCTGTTTTATTATTGTATTTTTTTTTCTCCAGCCAATACATATATTTATATTAATATTATAATTATATTAATCTATCTACTTAGCACACGATCATCTTTATATTTTGAACATTTATTTGTCAACATACTTGAATTATAATCATGTGTTCATTTTCAACTCAATTTTTATCTCTCTTAGCATTATTGAGACCAACATTAGGCACTCCATTTCTCTATGTTTCGAACCTCAAGTATATCTCTATGCATCCACCTGGACCCCACCCACCCCCCAACTTGACTAATATGTAGAACCCACCAACCACTGCCACCCCCACCCTCCCGCCCCACAACGCTTGACTAGTATGCTAAACTCGAACATTCTCTTAACAATAGCATGCATCCCCCCTCATAAAAATAAAAAGGGGAGCGGGGGCCATCACCCGCTGACACTAAAGAACGGATTGGTGTTGCGGAGCCTCTCCACGTCAACATAATCTTCCCCATCATCACCATCGCCAAGAATTTTGATGCATTTCCTCTGAGCTCTAACGTGAAACCGCGGCCCATCATCGGTTTGTTCGGTAAAAAACATGACTCTATCACCCTCACGGAGTTGCTTATTAACCACGAATGGATTCCAAGATGATTTCAGAATCACTGGTTTTGGGTGTTTACCTGGACGAGTGGACAGCTGGAACATCCACGGAACATTGTCTGCATCGAATGCTTGGAAATCTGTCCCAAGAACTCCTGGGGGAAGGCTAAAGGCAGCAAGGGCATGTGTTGGAAAAGTAAACTGATTAATAACATCATTTCTTCGCAGCGCCTTTTCGCAGAGATGTTTGAGCGCCATTTGCACCAATATAATTGAACTAAAATTGGAAAATTTTAGCTCAATTGAAGTGGTGTGAGGTTTTATATAGAATAGAATAAAAGGGTGAATGGAGACTAAATTCAAAACTTAGGTGAGATGAAAACCAAAAAAAAAAAGGATCAAAATCACAAATCAAAAAGAGTTGCACTCAGAAAGCGACCCAAAGTGAAGAGTTTACCATTTATGTGAAGTATGAGTAGTGTCAGGTCATGGGACAATATTATGGTCAAGTTTTGCTTTTTTGGTTGGGTGTTTGGGGGAGTTTTTAGGGGGGCTAATTTACAAATATTCAATTACAGGCTTCCATGACCGAATTTAGTTGAAATATATTTAGTTTTTCCGATTTTAAACAGATCCAACGCTAGCTAGTGAAATTCATTCAAAAAATTTTTAATTTTACTCATTTAAAAATTAAATAAAATTAATTTATTTTTGTATATAAAAAAATAAAAATTTAAAATAAAACTCAACTGAAATAAAAAAAATTATAATTAAATACAATAAATTTATTTTATATATATACATATATATATATATATATATAATTTTAATAAATACATAAAATTCAAATTTAGTAAAATTTGGATTTCATCAAATATTGCATTATCAGCTAAATTGGTCAGAGACTTTCTCAAGTTGCGATAGAGAACCACAGAGAATCTCATAATTTCAAACCTGGCCCCACCTTAACCAATAAAAAACGAGCTTAGTGGTGAGAAAATTATCAAACGCCTCAGCCGCTTGACTACTAAGCTGATCTCAAATGAGATTCACGGGGGGTTTTTTTTTTCTTTTTTACGTTTTTATGAAATTACACGTCAATATTTCTTTTACATATGCTTTAGTTTAAATGCTTAATTATATGAATTTTTTAAAGTAAATTTTAACGAGAAAATTAAAAGAGTTTGACACAATGAAGAGTTTTTTGCAATCTTGCAAAATAAGTTATCAGTGAAATTAAGAAATTTAAAGAATTTTTTTATTCATACACTATTGGTCGTTATCATTTTAATAAAGTTTGATGTGATTTAGGGTCAAACACTTCTATTTTTCAAAAATTAAGGCATAGTGAACCAAAGCTTACCACTATACCTTTTTAGTTGGCAAACGAATTTATTAAACATCCAAAAGATCTAGTGAATAATGTACAGATAAAAGTGGACAAGTATATTTTTTTCTGTAAATTTTATTATTTTGGACATAGTGTACCGTAAAATATCTTTTACTGTAGAAAGACCTTTCCTACCCACAAGTTGAACTTTGATTTTGATTGATGTAAAATAATGAAAACTAATCTTTTAAATGCAAGGCGAACCGATCACCTTTAATATTCTTAGAGCATTAAATATCTTCTTGATGAAGATGCTAATGAATTTTCATACGCGTGATTCCCAACTCCGGTGATCATAGAAGCCAAACTTATTCAGGACGAGAGAGAAACCTAATCCAATAATTTCAAACCTGGCCCCACCTTAATTCATAAATGACCACATCAGTGCTGCCGAATCTAAGACTTATATTACTACAAGTGCTTCAACATCATAATTAAGGTTATGTGTGAGCATGTTGAGTAAAATAAAGAATTGAAGAGTGTGGGTCATTGCAAATAGAGTGGGTTGTAAGCGTGTAGAAAAATTCAAAATAATTGAGTCTTCTTGTACGTGCATACTTGTTGTACAATAGTTATTGTGCAAGTCATTATAATAAATTTTTGTTTATGCACTACTAGTCGTTAATTCTTTCTAACTGACCTCTCGATCATTCTTGTATTCAATAAAATAATAATAATAATAATAACCAATGTGCTACACTGATACCTCTTTCATCGGAAAATTATCTCGTAAAATTCTATATTTAGTATCTTTCTGTCACACGAGCACACCATAGCTAAGTTTAATAGCCTGTTCATACCCGAAATCGCTATAGAAGATTAAGTAAGCACATCAACTAATATTCTAGATTATTGAAGCATTGTGCAGTAGTGAAAAGTTTCTTGGGTCCAGTTGAAAAGGGATGGGGATTTTAAATATGATCTAGCGAGGTTTCTCACTCCAAGTTTTATACTCATAAGTAATCACTAGATTACACTTATAAGTAGTTATTAGATTATACTTATATCCAATACTTAGAAATTCATTTTATATTATTTTTTACTAAAGTATTCTTATTCTATTCTCAATTTTAGTTTTTTATTCTTAAAGTTCATACTCTTGATCTTTTTTTACTTTTTTTTTTTATTTTTGACATTAAATAGAGCATAATTTCTTGAAGTCTATCTATAAAAGAGTTGTACTACTCTCCTATAAACAAAAAATAAGAAACTAAAGAAACTAACTGTTGAACATTGATTTTTTTTCTCACAAAGTGAATCAATTCTCCCCCTCCATAAAAAATAAAAAAAACTTAATATGGTCAATCACAGCACTTAAATCAGTTGATTGACCCAAAATCTCTATAACTTTTTCATTTTTTACTATTTCAATTCTTCAATGTCATCAATTGACTGCAACTATTAGTTAAATCAATTAACCTAAATTCTTTGTTACTTTTGCAACATTGAAACTCTTAACTCTTAAATTATTTCCAATTGATTGTAGTCACTAGTCAGGTTGACCGTTCTGAATTCTCTAAATTTTTCTTTCCACAACTTGAAACCTTCTTTAATATCTGATTAACCGACTCAAATTCTTTTTTTCTTTTTTGACTCCTTTTTTCTTACTTGATGGCTATTTGTCAACATTATGAGTTGATCATTTTAAAATTTTTACTAACTTATCATTTTTAAATTTTTACTAACTTTAAATTTTCATAATTCTTTATAACTTTTTTTAAGATTGCTTATAATTTCTCTTAATATCTTTTTATGTAAATTTAAAAGAAAATAAAATCTTTACATAATTAATAACATAATACAAATTTTAAAGTAAAAAAATCTTTCTATGATAACTATAAATCAAATAAATACTATTTAAATAGAGATAATATTTGTAAAGTAGATAATCACACCAATCAAGAATAGGGACATTTCAAAACATAAAGAAATAAAGTATAATCCATGATTTTGCTAAACTCAACAATCTCAATAGAAATCATTAATAGAAAATCTTTCTTGTTTGCATTGTAATTTGTTTATGTGGATTACACATACTGAAATCCTAATTTATTATATAAGTAATGTAGTATAATATGCTTTTTGTTAAGTAAGAACATTTTTATAGTTTAGGGGAGTGCCCAATTTTAAATGATTCTAAGTAAGAAAGAAGAACAAAGAGTAAAGTTATTCTCAAAAAACAAAGATAAGAAAAAGGATAGGTTAGAGCCCTTGTTGGTCCTTCCCTCTTTAGTCCTTATACTCTGTCTCTTCATTATCTTCTTTGTTGTTTTCCCATATCTCCAATCATCCTCACCATTCTCTTGATCCTCTTCCTCAATTTCTGATGGAATTTTCAAAATAAAAAGAAAGTAAAATGTTATGCCTCTTGGGATTTGAACCTAAGAGGTGTGTTTGTGGTGGGTAAAGGGTAAGAAAAAGGATAGGTTGGAGCCCTTGTTGGTCCTTCCCTCTTTAGTCTTTATACTCTGTCTCTTCATTATCTTCTTTGTTGTTTTCCCATATCTCTAATCATCCTCACCATTCTCTTGATCCTCTTCCTCAGTTTCTGATGGAATTTTCAAAATAAAAAGAAAGTAAAAAGTTATGCCTTTTGGGATTTGAACCTAAGAGGGGTGTTTGTGGTGGGTAAAAGATATAACCATTGGTTTAGACCCTTAAATAATAAATAATTGTGTTTGTTGAGTAATAAATGTAACTTTTAATAAAAAACTGAAAATGGTGTCTATTAGGTTTTGAACTCAAGACCTTTGGATAACAACCAAAGGTTATGACCATTAGACTAATAAACATTATATATTAGTTATCAACCAACTATTTTATATCTCGTTTCACAATAAATGATAGAAAATAAGTTGTGTCCATCGGCATTTGAACTCATGACCATTCAATGAATGGTCAAAATGTTAACCACCAAACCAAAGGTATTTATTAACAAATGATTGCCATCATCTCTATAAATACCAAGGGTCCATCATTTGTTCAAAGGATTAAAAAAAAAAAATTTTTCCTTTTTCTCTTGGTTTCTCCATCTTTATTATTATATCAAGGATTCATTTGCTTATAATATTGTTGTAGAAATATTATAGATATTTTAGAGAAAAATCTAAAATTACAACAACTTCTCAATAACTTGATTCCAATAGTGCAACTTGTAATCAAGTGTGTTTCATTTTATCATGTGAGGAAATTTGCATAAACCTCTGTTACATATTAGTGAGGGCAAATTTTACTTTAAAGAAAGTTGCATTGGATATATGACTTGAAACAATTATCTTTCAAGTTCCAATATAGTCAAAAGGTTTGCATTGACAATCTTAAGGCAAAATTATAGTTCATGATTGGAATGATGAAAGATTTAGCTTCTGACATTATAAAAGGATCAAGTGAGTTCTAACATGATTAAAATATATTTTTCTTCTTAATTATGTGATAACATGAAACACTAAATCTATGATATTACTCATGCCTTAATGAATTGATGTTTTACATATGGTATCAAACTATGGTTTAAGAATTCATCATTTTTCATTAAAAGGTTGATATATGTCTTGAAGCATAAAACTAAAATTGAGTTTATCTATATGAGATATATAATTGTGTATTCAAAGTTTCTTGTATATTTTTAGGATGTCATTATTTACATGTTTTGTTCTTGCATAAGAAATTATTATATTTAATGGACACTACGAGTTAAAGACAACTTCAAGGAATTATAAATTCCTGTTATAGTTGTCCCATCTTTATGTTATGACGTCTCTTATGCATGAAGTTTCTTGCATTCTTTTGTGTTGTGTTTGGTGGCTAAAAGAGATGCCACTTATGTGCTAGAGGAAATTATTACATAACATATATGTGTGTGTGTGTGTGTGCATGAGTTGCCTTCGTACATACATGAAAACGTTTCATATACTAGGAAAACAATTGCTCATGTGTTTAATAATAATAATAGTTAAAAATTACTTCTTTGTTAAGTAAGGGCTTAGGAATTTTAAATTACTCTTATATGGATGGTTACATGATGCCAAAGAATTCTACCCAATCGCAATTGATAAAGAGTTGGAATTCGTGTGCCTTCATATTGAGTGGGTGCTATAATGGGTCAACTGCTAGACCAATTGTGTTGTTGGTTAGCTGTAACATTTTGTCAAAAAAAAAAAAATAGTGAAAGGTTGTCATTGCTTTTGCATGAAGACACATACAAATGAGAAAGGTTGATTGTGTAACAAGGGAAAAATAAAGAACTGTGTCTTGCTGGGAAAAGAAAATCTCAGTGGCCTTTCCTTTGTGAAATGTCACTTTTTCAATAATTGACATAAAATAAAAGAAAGAAAGAAAAAAAAGGTTGCCATTGAGTATCACAACTACATATTTGAAAACCATATAATGATTTACATATAGTGATCATATTTAAAAGGAATTATTGTCTTTGTGTGAAGAGGTGTCACAGAGAAATGTCATAGGCATAATTAAGGAATTATTAATTCTTAGACATAAGAAAAATGCCTAGTTAAGGCAAAAGGGGCCAAACTCTTTAGACAAAGGAATTACAATTCCTTGTCCAAAGTTACGTCATCAAGGGCTAAAGCGGCTGAGGTTGCATTAAATTTATTTAATGTAAAGCACAAAGATGTTTACTACTGTTAATAATGAAATGCTAACTTCTCAAACATAAGGCTAAAGTAGAAAAAACCACTTTTGTAAGGAATGTTGGATGAATGCGCCTTATGTGAGCGCTATCCAAGGAAGTAGGAGGCACTAAAAGATGTTGCAGGCAGTTATGTAGCATAATGTTACATTTATAGGCCTTCTAAAGGAATTGTAAATTCCTTATGATCTTTGTATAAAGGTCACACCTCATGGAAAGAAAGGCTTTTCATATTATCAGTTGGAGGACAATAACACGTAAATGACACCTAATAAACTAGGGTCATCAAATGGTGCACAAAGACATGTAGCAATGTGCAGTGGAATTTATTAAAATTCCATAAGCAAAAGGGTTACACTTGTAGTGTGCATGAAAAGTCATTAGCTGACAAGGCACATCGGGTGGGATTAGATCCCAGAATGAAAGGTGCTAATTAAGTATCAAAAAAAAAAAGTATATTAACAATTTGAATGACAGGAAATCACCAAAGTAGTTACACCTAACAATTATATTTTTGTGTTTTATTTAGTCATGTATTATGAAAGGAAACTCTTCGACATCATTTGTTTCATTAATTATAATTATTTGTTATATTATGTTAACCATGCATGAAAACGGTATATGCATACATATATGCATTAGTTTAGTATTGCATGGATATTTCGTTTAGATATTTGCATGGTGATTACTTGTATATATAGGTGACTTTTAGTTTTGAACTGTCTTATGAACAAAAAAAAAAATTATGTAAAATTCAGGAAAAGTCATGATTAAGGAAATGATTAATTCCTATATCATAAAGGTGTGCCATGCATGCAAAATCATGCAAAGCAAATGACTTCAAGCTCATAAAATTGACCTTAGAATTTGTGTTTTTTGGAACATAGATCATTTGTAAGGAAGTTATGACAAGTAACCATTAAGTCAATTGTACCTAATGGTTCCATGGTTTTACTAAGAATGTTAAAAGTCTAATATCACAATTGGAATATGTCAAGGTAATAGGATGTCTAATGTATGTAATGACATGTGCAAGGCCAGACATAGTTTATGCAGTTAGCAAAATGATTAGGTACATAAGTAATCTAAGTGATATGCATTTACATGGAGTAAAAAAAATCATAAAGTATTTAAAGAAAATAAAGAATTATGATATAAGTTACATCGGTTATCCTTCTGTTATATAAGGATACTCATATGCTAGTTGCATCACTAATAAAGAAGATCATACTTTTACTAGTAAATGGATTTTTATACTTAATAGGGGTACAAATTCTTGGGGTTTCAAGAAATAAACTTGCATGACAAATTCCACTATGACTACAAAATTTATAGTATTAATTTCAGCAAGTAAAGAAGCAAAATGGTTAAAGAATTTTCTTTATAAGATTTCTTTGTGGCAAAAGTTACTAGCACCCATTTATATATATTGTGATAGTACTACAACACTATTAAGAGCATATAGTTAAGTATATAATGGTAAGTCCAGACACATTAGACTTAAACATAGTTATATGAGAAACTTGATCACAAATGGAGTGATCATGATTGATTTTGTAAGATTAAGTCAAAACATGGCTGATCCTCTAACAAAAGGATTAATAAGAGATATGGTAAATAAGATATCAAAAGGGATGAATCTTAAGCCCATAAATACAAATCACCCATAATAGAAACTCAACTCAATACTTGATACAATATCAAGTCTTGAGTTCAATGAGTTAAAGTACATCATTAGTGTAATTAAAGTATTATAATTAATTTTTATTTCTATCCCAGGGTTATATAATGCTTAGTTCTTGCAGTAAATTGGGAGAATAAGTGTTTAATACTCTTAACAAACTTAAAAAGGTGTCTTATAGCGAGGCTCCAATTTGTCTATATGAATGTAGAATGTTTAGGCTGTTTTATTAAGTTAAAGGGTTTGACTTTAAAGTATTCATGAAAAGGATATGGACACAATGACTTTTAATGTGTCAATTATTAAAAAGAGAAATATAATATTGTATCATTATGTGTGTAAATTGTTTCTACAACTTATCAATAAAAATAGTTAGTTCAAAACTTGTCTACCATATTATTTAGATCTATTGCACATGACTATAGAATTACTAGAAATTCTTTATATGTTTTGATATTTTGAAAATTATGGGAAATTGTTAAAATTTTCAAAATAAAAAGAAAGCAAAAAGTTATGCCTCTTGTGATTTGAACCCAAGAGGTGTGTGTAGTGGGCAAAGGACATAGTCATTGGTTTAGATCTTCAAATAATTATTTATTATATCTATTAAATAATAAATGTGTCTTTTAATAATTAACCAAAGGTTATGACCGTTGGTCTAATAGACGTTATATATTAAGTATCAACTGATTACTTTATATGTCATTTCATAATAAATGATAGAAATTAAGGTATATCTATAGGCATTCAAACTCATGACCATTCGATGAATGGTCAAAATGTTAACTGTTAGACGAAAGATATCTATTGACAAATGATCACATCACCTTTATAAATATTAAGAGTCTATCATTTATTTAAAGGATTAATAATAAAAAAAAATTATTTATTCGTCTTTTACTATCTCTAATTTTATTATTATATTAAGGATCTGTTTATTCTATAATATTATTATAAAAATATTATAAATATTTTAAAAAATAATTTTAAAAATATAATAATTTTTTAATAATTTAATTTTAATATATAACTTGTAATTAAATATATTTATTTTATCTTATAAAATAATTCATATAAACTTATGTTGTATACCAGTAAAAACAAATTTTATTTTAAAAAAAGTGATATTATATATATAACTTAAAGTAATTATTTTTTAAATTTCAATATAGTTAAGAGGACTGCACTAACAATTTCCTCGCTGTTTTCTTCCTCAAAAGTCTCTTCTTTAGCTGGCCATTGTTTCTTTACCACATTCAAAGTGGAAGAAGATGGACTTGAGCCTCTGCGCTGCAAGAATTTTGCTGGAGGCATCTTTATGTTTGGCTTAGGCCTACTCTGTTTCTGGCCTTTTCCACTCCAACGCTTTCCAATAGAAGCATCCTAATCGTTGGCATCATCGATTTCATTGTCAACACTAGGAGTGGCATTCTTGCTAGACATATGACCAAGATACTGTCTTCTCAAATGGATTTTAAGCTTGTATTCATGGAGGTATGCCTTATCACACCCTTCGTTAGGACAAACATAAGGACGGTCTGAAGTCTCAGATCCATAGGCCCCGACATTAGGCTTTGGAGTTTTAGTTAATTTTCCTGGAGGGGTGGCAATTTTTATAGCAAGTCTTTTATGGTTTTCAGTAAAGAGTCACGAGAGAAAGCAGAATTCCTCACGATAAAACAAGATGAATTGCAGCAGAATAATTCAACAATTCAACAGTGAAACCGAGTGCCATAAAAGTTATTGGTAGAGAAATGAAGCCTACTTTTTCATGCTTAGATGCAATGTGGTTTTTCGGCTTGTATTCATGAGCATATCTCTTCTTAGAATCTCGGTAAGCTAACTTTATAATTGTGACCACGTGCGAAACGAGAGTGATGGCAAAAATCGAAGACGAATCGAAAGCAGCCAAAAATCTTATTGATAAACGCAAAGTGGGTGGACCATCCAACCAATGGTTTCCCTTGGTTATGCGACATGCTCCTTGGCACGCTCACTTTTGGACTGCATTTTATTGTTTGTTTGTTTTATTATTGTATTTTTTTTCTTGTGGCTATAAATATTTTTATATCAATATTGTAGATGTCCTTTTTTTATTGTTTGAATTGTTGAAGTTAGTAAGAATCATAACCAAATGCGTTTGTATTTATGCTAAATATATCTTCCCAAAAGATATATTTGTTTGATTAGTCAATCGGATAACAAAACATGTATCTTCCCAACAAATTTTTGAGATAACTAGATAATAATATTTAGGTAATAAGGTAATAACAACAAATATTGTGAACTAATCTCATATTATTTTTTTTTTATAAATAAATGATGAAGAATATAAAAATATTATTATATTAATTTTTTTGTTATTCTTATATTATTTTTTATATGTGTCTTTGTAACGATATTCTTTATAAAATATAATTGTCTTCGTGATAAGAATAATTTTAATTTAGTTAAATTTATGAAAAAAAAGGAAAATTACAATTAAATTGTATGGTTCCTAGTTCTAGAAAGTAATGGGGTCTCCGTGCTTCTCAAAAAGTTAAAGCTTATATCCACACACTGCTAATGAAAATAAAGTTTAAAAGAATATGTCAGTCCAAATAAATCAAAACAGTGCTTCTCCTTCTCAAAATAATAATAATAATAAAAAGAAAATGTCAATCTAGTGAATTAATCCAACATGCCAATTAATCCTAGAGTTTTGGAATCGATGTGTAATGATCTTTCTCTTCCTGTTGAAGACACGACAAAAATACAATAGTAAACATTTTCAGATCAAACTGTTCAAGTTGATTGATAGGGACACCGTGACATATGTTCTGTACAAGATGTTTTAGTTAGTTGGGAAATAACACTCCATTACAAAAGCTAATTTGGTGTATGACAACGCTATCATTAATCCAATTTCGTTATCAGTACTCAACTAAAAGAAATTTAAGCCAAATGTGTGGAACAAATTGTTAATTTTATTTTTCCTTTGAAGTTTCAGTTTTTGATTTTTCACATAATGTTTGTGAAATTTATTTTCCTTTCACCTAAGCCAATCTGTGATGACAAATTTTCTTTAGCACATCTATTATTTTTTTATTCTTCATAATTTCAAAATTTGATGTCAAAATATTTTAAATGAAAAAATAATAAAGAGTAAGTAAAAAATTTTTTTATTATTTTAAATTTTATTGATATTTTATATTTATAATAAAATTTTATTAAAAAATTATATTATAAACTTTTATTTAAATTTTTTTAATTAAAATTATTTTTTTATTTAAAATTTCATTTTTGTTTAGTTTAAACTAATCTAATAGATAAGAGATTTATTATAAATAAATATTAAAAATTACTTAAATATTAAATTTAATTTTTAAATGCCTTTTTATATTCCCAAATTAATTTATATTTTTAGCTTAGATTCCTGTCTTTTTCTCTTGCTCTATTCTTAGACTTGTTTTGATCTGACGTCAAGAAGAAAAGACGAATCTAAAAATAGAACTAAAAAACATAAAGAAATTCCTTTAAATTCTACTGCTGACCATTTTGGAGGACGGAAAAGAAAATGAAAAAAATAAGTACGTCTTCGCCAAATAAATTATACCAACCACTTACCCATACCCATAGCCCCATTTCGATGAATTATGCTAAGCTCCTATGCTCTAACCACACATGCTTCCACGGTTAAGTGCAATAGTACAACAAACTGACTCCATTTGTTTGTCATAACCATCGCGTTTGGTTTCAACCCCCGTATGGGTCCATGAAACTCAACCATGCCTTCATTTTCATTACCATTCCAAAAAGCACCCGAATCTCTTTTCGTGATATCCCTTATTTAACAGCCCCAATTCCCCGTCCCACCATCTATCTAACAATTTTAATTTCCATTTGCTTTGTTATCACCTTTGACCTCGGTGACAACTTGGAACTTACTAACAGCAAAAGATGTGCAGACATGGTGATGCAGATACAGATGTGCCAATGGCAACTTCATTCGGGACACATTGGATAAAGCACAAAGGATGCTGAGGGGGAGAGGGATGGCAAAAAAGGGAAAACTTTTGGTGGAATGGAAAGTTGATGTCGGCAGTGAGTTGTAAAGATCACTGTAAAAGCTAGGACCAGGTTTTACAGCTTAATCAGGAGACTCAAATCAGTTAAAAAGGGGCACCAAAAAAAAAAAAAACAGAGAGAGAGAGGAGAAACGCAGCTTCTTCTGCGGGCAAGGCAATCAGTTCCACAGAACCATAGACCCCCAGTTGCAATCTAAAAAGATGAAAACTATTTATTCAACTCTGCCAAATTTTTTTCCATGATATATAAAATTTTCCATGTATTGAATCAGGAGCTATGGTGAAAGTTGTAACCAAAATCAATGTTACACTTCCCCTGCTCAGTTGCATGCAGGCGAGAACTCAAGCATGTACATACAAACAAGCATGCATGCACATATGCATACATGCATGCATCAATGACTTTCTCTCAAAGATACCCAAAAGGACACATCCTCGTCAGATTTAAAAACTGGAGATTCATCAATCAGATTAAAACACATTAATAGAGGGTGAAGGACAAATCCTCGAGATCATCAGCAAAGACATGAACAACTCATATGAAAATGGCCCGGCAGAATTTCATCCCATTCAACAAATCTGCCCAATACAAAAGAAAGATTCAAAAATCCTGATCCACATTTGCTTCCATTAGGATATGTTACTTGCATGCCGCAAAATTTTGCATAAATTTTCCTGTCATGCAATAGAGAAAGCAATTAAAAGCTCTAAAAAGTGACCGACATTTCCTTTTGTATTTGAACCTACTAACAGCCTTGCTCCACCCCCCACCCCCTGTCCATTTGGTATCCAATTTGGCATTTTCCTCGGGAGGTGTTGAGAAGAAATTGGAATGAAATAATATCCATGGGAAACAAAAAAAAACTGATTGACATCATGAAGACATTCATCTCAATTTAGGCCCTAACATGAAACAAAAGAATCATCAAAATCATTTAACACGAAAGTGTGCTTCCCTAAAGATAAATAATAAGACAACATCAAATTGGTAGACAAAATTAACTTTTTATGTCCAAATGGATCTCTTTTAAAAGACAGAAATAACTAAATTGCAAAGGTTAGAAACTGACCTTGTATTCATCAATACGCCTCCTTAGATTTTGCTTATTGACTTCCTTGTCTTAAATGTCTACAGTGTCATTCTGCCCAAGCTCGAAGTTATCTATAATCTCAGGGTAATCACCTTGATCCACGATTATGTCGTCTTCAACAGTTCTGGGAATTAAGTTGAATTCACGTCATTACAAAATGCAAATAATAACATCTATCTATCTAATCGACTTCTTGTGTTTTCAACTCTTCAATAGACTTAAATTATTTATAATTTCACGCACTCTATAGTTTGAAATTCCTCCAATTAACTGTATAAATCAAAGAAAAAATTTTATTTATTCTCTACTTATTTCTATTTTCTTTATGTTAATTGGTTGATGTTATTTTGTCAATTGGTCTCAATTTTCTACCAACCTTGAATCACTTTGATTTTTTTTTCCATTTTTGCCAATGGTTTACACAAGTCAATTTTAAAATTTATAGATCTAGACTAAAATAATATGAACCAAAAGGCTATATACTATAAATAGCTCATCATGTTGTTAATCAATCAAAATTTATAATTAAAATTCCTAGAATAGAAAGTCTGATCAAATTAGGACTCATTATTAGATTAGAATTCCTATACCAAATATGCTTACTGATCTATTTAGATTTTATTGTTCAATTAGATTTATAATTTCAACTAAAAGTCTTAATTGCATTAAAAAAAATAATGTTTTAATGAAATAAGAATTCTAATTAGATTTAATTCCACAATCCTAATCAAATTAAAATGTTTTAATCATGGTTAATCATTAGTTATAATTTGGAAAACAATTTTTTTAAAAAATAATTGAATTAAAACTTTTTTAATTCAATAAACTAATCAAATTAGGTATTTAAATTTTGAACAATTTGGAATATTATAATTCCAATCATATTGAACTTCTATTGGGGTTTATCCCACTTCAAACTTGAATACAATAACGTTTTTGGCCATCACAAATACTTGTGCACAACATACAGGTCAATCAACTGCAAGATCACGACTCGCGTGGCCACCAACATGTTATTAACACGTGTGGACATCTATGAACATAGCCTTACGTGATGCTACCATGCAGCAACACATGCAACAAGGCAAAGGGATTGCCTTGTTGCGTTTGATTCCCTTATGGCTTTTAAAAGCCAACACTATGCCATGGATAATTACCCATGGCCATCAACGCCAAAACCCCTCTTGGCTTTATACCAAGGCCTTTTGGCCTTACGGCTGAAACTATTTTGAACTTTTTTTTTTTTTTTGACCAAAATCAAATTGAGGAAAAATCATGGATTGACAATAACATCAAATTAGCATACAAATAAATCAAATTGATAATCAATAATAATCAAACATGCAATCAAATTACTTAATCTTTAATACTATTATTAGAAATTACAAAGGTATTTATTGAATAAATATATAACCATTTGAAATTTTTATTTCCTAAGAACAAATCATTTACTTGTTTAATATAATTATAATTTAACCTAAAAGATAGAGTAATTATTGGAGTAATCTTCAATTTTACTTCCCTTTCATGCCTATTGGTGAGTTAATGAAAACCACCACTATCCAAGTGTTTTACTATTAATGTAAATCATATAAATAAGAAAGCAATAACTCTCGTAACTTAAAACCCTTTTAAAGAGAGAGACAGGAGGAGGAGATCAGTAACTAAGTGGTATATATGTAGTATCTTACCATCTTATGGGATATTTATAGGAATTTTAATTTTAGAATCGTCTTTAGGTGATTTGTGCTAAATTTTAATAAATTTTACTTTAACTCTTATATTTTTAAAATTATATATTTGACTTATATGTTTCTCAAATTTTTCAATTAAGTTTAACTTGATTTCCATTTTATATTTTCTAAATTGTCTTTATATGTGTGAATTATTAAGATTTTAACATATTGATAATAAAAGTAAATTATAATTCTAAGAGATTAGATAAATTAAATTTTTTTAATTTATCATTAATTTTTTAATTAATTAATTTATATTTAAATAATAAAATTGATGTCTAACCATGTATTATAACCATCCAATTATTAAATTTGTTAAAATAGTTTAACTAATCCCTTTAGTGCATGATCTTTTAGTGTAATTTAATCATTTTGTCATAATAATTTTCCAATTTGACATAAAAGTATAGAGTATCAAATTAATATCTACTTTATATTTAATTATATTAGTTTCCTAAACATTTATGTAACTATTGATTTCATGAATGAGAATATAACTCCTTATAAATCATTATTTTACCTTACATAAAAATTTCTTAAATCAATACTCATTGGAAACAAATAGAATATTCTTATATGATTACTTTAGGGTGACAAATTCTTTATTGATCACTCAATTATCATTATATAGTTCATGATATGTACAATTTCACCCTTACAAGTAATCCTTAATTAAGACAACTTAAATGTGAGATTAAGGCATATTGATTCATATATGAGACACCATAATGATCTTAAATTTAAAGATCATTTATACAATCGTTACCTGAGAAAATCCTCATATACAACTAATGTTTTATTTGGAAATTCTCATGTTGAGTCAATACAATGAATTTCTTCAACTAACAATTACTCACATGTTTGTTTGAATATCTTCATACTTCTGTTTATGAGATATACTCCTTTCTCCGTAAGAAATAAACTTAATATATGACGATCTTATAGTGCCCTCAATATCCTCTCTTGATGATGCATTGATAAAATAATATTTAGAAATAATATTTTGATACAATAAATGTCTCAAATTAAGATTTCAACATAATTACATTTGCAAAAGATATTTATTTTATGGACTTTATTTTTAGTGTTTACTAACGACTATATTGTTATATAAACAATACTAAAAGTAAAAATGCAACTTTTTTGACTTTTGTACTTGTGCTTCCGCTATACCAAGGATTCAGACAAACACATGTTGGCAAAGCAAAGAGGGCTAAGAAGAAGCCAGGGATGTAACATCTCTAGAATTTCAGGATTTCTGCTTTAGTTCTGCCTGGCTTCTTTTGAAAAGAATCATGCATTGTTTCTCGTAATCTACAAATGTCCGGTTGTTTTCGGGACATTTGTTAATTGGGTCAAAGCATTAATTAATTAACCTTTTTAATTGGTAGTGACAAGTATACCATAAAAATCCAAACATGTTTTATTTGATTGAATTAATTAATGACTCATGTCCAGTCACACAGCCCATGAGGTTAAAGTCTTTTCATCATTATAATATGAACAAAAAAAAAAAAGCCACTATAATTCGATTGTTTTTTCAAGTCAGTTTGGATTACCATTTACGCAGAGCCAAATATCACCTTGGGAAAGGTCATGCTTGGATAAAGAAGACTTCCATTCACATAATATATAATACGGACTTTAAAGCAGTAGCTTTGTTGGATCTAATTGGTAATTATGTCCCAGAGTTTAGTCCTGGGGGTGGATGTGCAGGTAGTGTGAGTGTGAGCGATATGAATGAATGTTGGTAACGGATTAGCAGCCACAATAGGTCCCATCTATGTGAAGGGATGTTTTCATTTGTTTTTGTTAGCCTTTGTCAATATGAGATAATGTTGGGATACTAATAATTCTAATTTGCTAACACGAGAGTTATGTCAAAAACCACCGACTTATCAAGGCGGTGGCGTCAGTTTTGCTCTCAAATTCATGACTTTGATGTTGCTAAAGCTGTAGATAGTCAAGGAAATGGGGGATGTCAAGCCGTCCAGGAATGAGCTCAAATGAACCCAGAAGATAATATGGGGAAGCTTCAAAGCGTGCTTAGTCGCTTGACTTATTCTATTGATGTCTGGCCTCGTGTATTTAGTCAAGTGAAGACAGAACCACCACTCTTTCCACTTTCTTTCAGTTCAGTAGTCCTTTACAAGAAACACACGAAGCCATTTTGTCTCTTTTATTTTATTGATCAACATCAAACACGGATTTATTCACGAACAGCAACCCAAAATAGTACAGTAACTGTCACAGGCAGAAATACAATCCAACAGAAACGAAACTGCTGCCCCAAATAAGTGGGGGCAGGAACACACACATATACATTACGAAAACTTTAAATTCAAATTCCGGAAATTACCATCACAAAATGAAATGAAGGTACGGATTGGTTTGCAGAGAGGCTCCACGTCAACATAATAATCACCATTACCAAGAATGTTGATGCATTTCCTCTGAGCTCTATTGTGAAACTTCAACCCATCATCAGTTTGTTCAGTAAAAAACACCATAGTTAGGTTTTGAGTTTCCTGTACCTCTCGTTTAGACTGTATTTTATATTATTTGTTTGTTTTATTATTATTATTATTTTTTTCTCCAGCCAATACCTATATTTATATTAATATTATAATTATATTAGTCTATCTACTTACCACACGATCATCTTTATATTTTGAACATTTTTATTTGTCAAAATACTTGAATTATAATCATGTGTTCATTTTCAACTCAATTTTTATCTCTCTTAGCATTATTGAGACCAACATTAGGCACTTGCCATATCTCTATATTTCAAACCTCAGATATTCTCTTGTCATCTCAAATGCATCCACCTGGACCCCACCCACCCCCCAACTTGACTTATATGTAGAACCCACCAACCACTGCCACCCCCACCCTCCCGCCCCACAACGCTTGACTAGTATGCTAAACTCAAACATTCTCTTAACAATAGCATGCCCCCCTCATAAAAGAAAAGAGGAGCGGGGGCCATCACCCGCTGACACTAAAGAACGGATTGGTGTTGCGGAGCCTCTCCACGTCAACATAATCTTCCCCGTCATCATCACCATCGCAAAGAATTTTGATGCATTTCCTCTGAGCTCTAACGTGAAACCGCGGCCCATCATCGGTTTGTTCGGTGAAAAACATGACTCTATCACCCTCACGGAGTTGCTTATTAACCACGAATGGATTCCAAGATGATTTCAGAATCACTGGTTTTGGGTGTTTACCTGGACGGGTGGACAGCTGGAACATCCACGGATCATTGTCTGCATCGAATGCTTGGAAATCTGTCCCAAGAACTCCTGGGGGAAGACTAAAGGCAGCAAGGGCATGTGTTGGAAAAGTAAACTGATTAATAACATCATTTCTTCGCAGCTCCTTTTCGCAGAGATGTTTGAGCGTCATTTGCCCCAATATAATTGAACTAAAATTGGAAAATATTTAGCTCAATTCAAGTGGTGTGAGGCTTTATATAGAATAGAATAAAAGGGTGAATGGAGACAAAATTCAAAACTTAGGTGAGATGAAAACCAAAAAAAAAGGATCAAAATCACAAATCAAACAAGAGTTGCACTCAGAAAGCGACCCAAAGTGAAGAGTTGAAGTATGAGTAGTGTCAGGCGATGGGACTTCACCGCACCGTAATATTGTTCTTCCAAGTCAAATCTGGACAATATTATAGTTAAGTTTTGCTTTTTTTTTTTCTTTTTGGAGTCCTAATCATTTTACCTTTTGGTTGGGTGTTTGGGGGAGTTTTTAGGGGGAGCTAATTTACAAATATTCAATTATAGGTTCCCATGGCCGAATCTAGTTGAAATATATTTAGTTTTTTGAGTTTTTAAACAGATCCAACACTAGCCAGTGAAATTCATCCAAAAAATTTTTATTTTTACTAATTTAAAAATTAAAAAAAATTAATTTCTTCTTATGTAAAAAATAAAAATTTAAATAAAACTCAACTGAAATGAAAAAAAAAAAAGATATAATTAAATACAATAAATTTAATAAATACATAAAATTCAAATTTATTGAAATTTGGATTTCATTAAATATTGCTTTGTCGGCTAAATTGGTCAGACTTTCTCAAGTTGTAAAAGTAAGTAAATTTATTAGAAATTAGAAATTTCTAGGCATTTCCTTAAACAATAAAAAACGACATCAGTGGTATCGGACACCTTAGCCGCCTGCCCAATAAGCTGATCTCAGATGTGATTCACGTGGTTGACAAGTAAGTAAAGATACAGTCAGCATCAACTAAGTATAAGAGATATATTAAAACATAAAGACATATATCTTTTTTCTGATGTAGTGATTGAAAAATACACTAATTTTTTAAAGTTTAGTTGAATTTTATAAAAAATGTCAAAAAAAAAAGAGAAAAATGAAATTCTTTCTTTGCACTAATTTTCCAGTTTAGTTGAATTTTATTTCACATAAAAAAAGTAACTAAAAAGTGTCCATAATAGACAGCTTCTAGGGTGTTGAAGAAAATAAATAAATAAATAAATAGCTTTTAAAAAACGATGATTACTACCTTAAAAAGGTAGATTTAGTACGTAGAAAAAAGCTGCAGAGCCTTGCTATTTGGTCGGCCAAAAATGGCCGGTGATCCATGCAAGTGCGTTATCCGTCAAGTGCGTTATCCATGCAATCTTGCAAAACAAGTTATCATTGAAATTAAAAATTTAAAGACTTTTTTTTATTCATGCACTATTGGTCGTTATCATTTTAATAAAGTTTGATGTGATTTAGGGAACATCCACGGAACATTGTCTGCATCGAATGCTTGGAAATCTGTCCCAAGAATTCCTGGGGAAGACAAAAGGAAGCAAGGGTTGGAAAAGTAAACTGATTAATAACATCATTTCTTCGCAGCTCCTTTTCTTGGAGATGTTTGAGCACCATTTGCACCAATATGAGTTGAACTAAAATTGGAAAATATTTAGCTCAATTCAAGTGGTGTTAGGCTTTATATAGAATAAGAGGGTGAATGGAGACAAAATTCAAAGCTTAGGTGAGATGAAAACCAAAAAAAAAAAAAAAAAAAAAGATCAAAATCGCCAATCGAACAAGAGTTGCACTCAGAAAGCGACCCAAGGGGAAGAGTTTACCATCCATGTGAAGTATGAGTAGTGTCAGGTGATGGGACTTGACAGCTAAATGTTGCGTACGACATCAAAGGGGGTTGATACCCAGGCACAAGTTCGAGTCGACATGCAACGCAACTGGTTGCAGATTTAGAGAGTAGATCAAGTTAAGGGCCTCTCATGCACATGGAAATAGAAGAGAATGGAATAGATTCTCTTAATCTACGAAGTATAATCTGGTAGCTGAAGTGAGTAGGTAGAAGGAGTTATCTAAAATGAAAAATGATGTGTTGTCACATCCACTTTCTCGGTTGTTAAGGATAAAAACTAACCAACCAAAGACGTGATTAACTCTACTTAAAAAAAGCTACCCTAACTTGTTAAAATGTGAGGAATGCTCTAAAAAAAAAGGAAATTTACTAAATATAATTATTTTAATAATCAAACTTATACTAATTTTAGATAGTTAGGAGTGTAAACTATTAACATTATAAATAAATATAATATGACAATCAAGAGTTATATAGAAAAAAATGAGTAAAATACTTATATGAGTGAAATTTTAGCAATATTTTTGTATTTTTAAGAAAGAAATAAAAGTTGTAAATAATTTTTATAAATGTATTTATTTCTCATATGTGATGAATTGACTGAAATTGAATATAGTTTAGTATCATCACTTAACTTAATTTTTTATTGAAAAATTGACTCAATGACATTTACCATAGGGTAAAGTTGATAAAATAAAAACTTAACACTTAAATATAAATATACCAATTTTTTAAAATTTTTCAAATTTAAGCATAAATTTTACTATTTATTTTTCGATTTTATCATGAACTTTATGTCTAGATCTAAATCTAGTATGCTGTTAATACATCTTAACGAATTTTGAAGTGGTTTCGATTACATTTTAATGTCGCAAATATTTACTGTTTCATTATGGCAGTTCTACTAGGTAACCTTTGCTATTGCTAACATAAGATATTAATGTTGGGCAACAAAAAGTGTTTCATAATTGCGACCACGTACGAAACGAAAGTGATGGCGAAAATCTACGTGCCATATCTCCTTACATGAGTGCATTATGTCCTTTTCTCTCTTACGTTTGTTCTGACCTTGATCAGTTGTGGCGGCGGCTCTCTACCGTTGCTTGCTGCATCTATTCATGTCTTCCAATTTACTTTCTCTTCAAATCAAATTGGTCTGGCACCTAGCATTGCTTTCTTTCTTTTTAATTTTTTAATTATTTATTTTTTGTTGCAAGGGAGGCCAGAGCCAGTTAGTAATTAGATTGCTAATGAGGAGGTAAGTGAGTTTGAAGATATCACAGGAGGTATAAAGCACACAAAATTGGGGAGTTTCTGGGATCTACTGTCGTCGGAAGATTGTGCACAAAGAGGGGGGCGGCCACCACCACGAGGTACTGGGAAAAGTCTCTCGCTCCCATTGCCGGGATATTGTGCTTAAGATACTGAAATGCTATTCATATATTGTGATTCAATGTTACTTACCTTGCTAGATTTGTATGAAATGCTTCTTGGTCCTTTCTAATCTCCTTTGATTATTTTATGACTTTCAATATAATTTTCACACGATGATATTAATAAGGATAATTCTATGAATCGTTAATAGGCTTTCAATTTGATTTAATGATATTTGGTATGCTTATCTTTGGTTTGACTTCAGAAAAATGTTGTCTTTTTAAAATAAATGCGGCACTCCTTGGGCTCCAGATCTACACTTTTATCTGGATTATTCTTTTGATTTTATGAGCAGCTAAACTTGACTACAAATATATCATAGATGTCACTTTTGAGGTATACATTGATCCAACCCATGCGTCTGAACCTGTGTCCTCCTCGATCCAACCTCATCAAGTTTTAGTCCGATTAGATATCGCTACAATGTTTTATGACTTTCAATGGAAAAGGCCACTAGCTCTCAATGGTGAAATAGGTTAGATCATATGAAAAAATGCACAAATCCCAGGAGGCTTACGGGGAGATTTTTCTTTTTATAATGAATCGACTTGTCAAAGCACAAGATGATGGTTTCTAGTTTTTACCCCATATTTATAGTTGAAGAAGAAGCACAGCTACTAATGGACTTGCCAAGCAAGAGACGCCTCGAAAGAGTTCTTGACTTTTCTGCTTAGCGCTAGGCAAAATTTACATCTGTAATAAGCATATTGGCATTGTACTGGCATTGCTTGGAATTGTTTTTACTCTCCAGCAATAACCTTGGCATTTTCTCTTGCCCACCAACATATACAAGCTTATTTTATTTGCCGGGTATCAGTTGAGTTGAAGGGATGAATCGTTTTGACTAATAAATTAAGAAAGGAAAAAGAGGTAACTATCAAATATTTATTATTGCGATATCTCCATCAGAAATTATGGACCGGACCATTATTTTCCAAAACGTAACCGTATAAAACACTTGAAATGAAAATTTAATTGCCCAAAAAGTTCATTCAAAGATAAAGCACGCTGTCATGACTTTGCCGACGACATACAAATCCGTGCTGTTGTTAAATGTTGGAGATTCTTTCATCTTCTATGCACCGACTTTATCAGGCTACAAATAGCCTTGAGGTTTTTGCGCTGTGTGTGCAGCCAAGTGAAGAAGGAAAGTAAGACAGAGTGCAAAGAGAAACAGATAAGAAGAATGCCGTGTGAGTGAAGAGAGAGAGATAAATAAAAGGAGAAAGCTGCCCGTATGTGTAGTGTGTCGAGTGAAATAAAGAATCAAAGAGAAAATTCCAAAATAATTATTGTGTAGGTCAGTATAATAAATCTTTGTTTATACACTACTAGTAGTTATTAATTCTTTCTAACTTACTTCTTGAATCATTATTGTATTTATTGAAAAAAAAACAAAAATGTGCTACACTGTTATCTCTTTTAACGAAAAATTAATTATCTCGTAAAACGTCACCAACTGGATTGGCGTTGCGGAGACTCTCCAGGTCAACATAATCATCACCATCACCATGAACGTTGATGCATTTCCGTTGAGATTTTACGTGAAACTTCGACCCATCACAGTCTGTTCAGTTAAAAACATGACTCGTATCACCCTCACGGAGTTGCTTATTAACCACGAACGGATTCCAAGATGATTTCAAAATCACTCGTTTTGGGTGACTTCCCGGAACGGGTGGTCAGATGGAACATCCACGGAACATTGTCTGCATCGAATGCTTGGAAATCTGTCCCAAGAATTCCTGGGAGAATACTGAAGGCACCAAGGGCATGTGTGAGAAAAGTAAGCTGATTAATAATATCATGTCTTCGCTGCTCCTTTTGGAAGAGAGGTATGAGCGGCGTTTGCACCAATATGGTTCGACTACAATTTGGAAAATATTTAGGTTTATATAGAATAAAAGGGTGAATGGAGGCAAAATTTGAAGCTTAAGTGAGATTAAAAGCAAAATAAATAAATAATTAAATAATAAATAAGTAACAAAATTACAAAAAAGAGCAAATCAAAACTCGGATCATAATCACAAATCGGACAAAAGCTGCATTCAGAAAGCAACCAGACGATGGTATAGCCCTATCAGGAGGTTGACGAGGGCCAGGGGCTTTCTAGTTCCAAAATGAGTTAGAAGGCGGCACTTGCAACCGGTACGCTTCAAGCCGGTTGAGCAAATTAAAATTAATAAAAGGCCAGGAGGACAAAGAATAATTTACTTATATTAATCACCCACCAATCCAAACTTTTGAAATTAATACTTATTTTCATGACCTTGCATGTATCACAAAAAAACAAGACCTTGCTATTTCGTCGTCGGACAAAAATGGTCATTGCTTATCCGTCAATAAAAACAAGGCCGCGCTATTTCGGCGGCCAAAGCGGCACACACACGAGCACAAGATGCCTATGCGGTTCACACCCGAAAGCCTATAGAAAATCAGGTAACGACATCAATATTGAAACATTGTGCCGCAGTGAAAAGTTTCTTTGGTTTAGTTGAAATGGGGTGGAGATTTTAAATATTATTTAGCGAGGTTTCTCACTCCAAGTTTTATAGGTATAGGTGAGTACTAGATTATACTTATATTAAGTGGTTTACCATAGTGTAAAGTTGATAAAATAAAGGGTTAATACCTGAAAAAATAATAATAATAAAGCGGATGAACTCTTCAAATTTTATTAAATCCAAGCAAGAATTTTATTATTTATTTTTCAAATATATCTTGAACTTTGTGTATAGATCTAAATCTAGCACGTTGTTAATACATCTTAACAGATTCTAAAGTGGTTTCAACTACATTTTAAGGTTGCAAATGTCGAGTGTTTGATTGTGGCAGTTTTAATACGTACCCTTTGCTAACATGAGATGAGATGTTAATGCGGGGCTACAAAAAGTCTCATAATTGCGACCACGTACGAAACGAGAGTGATGGCAAGAGTCCACATGCCATATCAGTATGCCGATCCTTGCATGAGCGCTTTATGTCTTTTTCTCTCTAGAGTTTTTTTCTGACCTCGATCAATTATGGTGTGTGGTTCTCTACTGTTGCTTGATGCATATATATTCATGCCTTCTGATTTACTTTCTCATCAAATCAATTGTTCTGTCACCTGGCATTGCGTTTTTTTTTTTTTGTTACATGGGAGGCCAAAGCTGGTCAATAGTTAGACTATTAGAGATTAATGAGAAGAGGAAGTGAGTCTCAAGATATCACAAGATGTGTAAAGCATCCCGACAGGACTAAACCCCTGAACTGGAGAGTTTTTGGGAGGAGGGTAGGGTCGAGCCTCTGACCTCCTGCACAACTTTTATTGTTACTAAGATGGAATAAATTAAGTTTATTTGATTTTGTAAATCTAACTCATATTTAATTTTTACTTTAAATAATAATAATATAATAAATAATAAATAATAAATTAAGTAAATATAAATAATAATAAAAAGATAAAAAAAATAAAAGATATGTATAATAATTTAGAGTGATTCAACTCAAACTAAAAATTTACTCCTATCTTTCAGGTTTTGCCCTTTTTTTTTTAGGATATTTAGTAAAAATAGTTATATTAAAATATAAAAATAAAAATAAATAATTTTTATTTTTAATATTTAATAATAAAAAATTTTATTTTTATTTTTCAATTTATTAAAACGAAGAATTATCATTCATCTACTTTTAATAATTAATTCTATTATTATTTTCTCTTTTGTTCTTACTACAAATTAAATAAAATATAATAAAATATTAATTATATATATATATAAAATAAATGAAATTTACTAATAAAATAATATTCAAAATAAATAAAAATAAATATTTTTATTATAATAATATTAATTATTTTTAAATTATCAATAATAATTAATATTATTAGTACTCTAAGGAAAAAAAATATAAAAATTATAAAATATTCAAATTATTAATTAAGAAATTATTTTTATTATAAAATTTTTATATTAATATATTTATTTAATTTTTATATTTATAATTATTAATTTAAATTATTATTATAATAAATATTATTACTTCTAAATAAATTTATTAATATAATTTTTATTTATATTTTTATTATAAATAAATATATTATAATAAACTATTAATTTAAATTATTATTATTGTAAATATTATTATTACAATACAAATTTTTTTAATATAAATTATATTTATATTTTATAATAATTGAATATATTTTAATTATATTATTATTATTTATTTATTTCTTATAATAATTTTTTATTCTAATTTTCATTCTGAATTTAATTAGAAGATTAGAAAGGAATTTTTATTTACAATTTCTTTTGATATCAATTCAATTTTAGATTATAAACTAAACAACTTTTTTTGCTCGATAAAAATAACATTTTAGATTAAATTACCTTGACTTTAATTATAACAAAATTTTCATAAAATTTTTACAAGAATACAATGACTCTTCATTGCTTAAAGGCTCACTTTCTATTATTCTTCACTAAATTACTTTTCCTCTTTTCTCAATTTCAATTTTTCTCTATTATAGCTCTAATAGCTCTAATTCTTAATATTTCTTTCTTTCTTCTTTTCTTTGCTTTTTCACGTTAAGCATGGTATAATTTCCTTAGGTTTATCTACAAAAGAGTCATAACTCTTTTATAGACAAAAATAAAAAAAAGTAATTGTTGAATATTGATTTCTTCTGATAAAGAGAATTAATTTAAAAAAACAAAAACTTAATTTGGTCAATCACAACATTTGAACCAATTGATCAATCCAAAATCTATGTAACTTTTTGAGTTTTTTTGAGTTCAATTTTTCAATGTCATTAGTCAATTAATATCAAGTCAATCAACATAAATTCTTTATAATTTTTGTAATGTTCAAATTTTTAACTCTTTAGTTATTTTTAGTCGATTGCAATGGTCAAGTCAACCATTTTGAATTCTTTAAACTTTTTTCTTTACAATTTAAAACATTTTTTGGTATTTGGTTAATAGATACAAATTTTTTGTTTTTTTTATTCTTTACTTTTCTCTTTTTATCTATTATTAAATGTTGACTTTATAAATTAACTGATTCTAAATTTTTTTTAATTGTAAATTTTCACAATTTTTTTTTTTTTTTCTCTTTTTTTTTTTTGAAATTACTTACAATGTCTCTTAACATCTTTTTATAGGGATTTAAAAGAATATAAGATCTTTAAATAATTGATAATATAATTTAAATTTTAAATTTAAAAATCTTTGTATAATAAGTATAAATTAAATAAATACTATTCAAATAGAGATAATATTTATAAAGTAAATAATTACATCAAACAAAAATTAAGATATACTAAATTATAAAAAAATTAAAATATAATACATGAATCTGCAAAAATCGACGACAAATCCAAAGCAGCCAAAAAAAATTATTCACAAATGCAAAGTGGGTGAACCATCCAACCACTAACTTCCCAAGGTCATACCACTTGCTCCTTGGCACATTCACTTTTAGACTGCATTTTATTATTTGTTTGTTTTATTATTGTTTTTTTTTTTTCTTAAGCCTATATATATTCTTACATCAATATTGTAGATATTACTTTTATTGTTTGAATTGTAGATGTTAGTAAGAATCATAACCAAATGCATTTGTATTTATGCTAAATATATCTTCCCAAAAGATATATTTGTTTGCTTAGTCAATCAAATGACAAAACATATATCTTCTCAACAAATATATGAGGTAACTAGAAAACAATATTTAGGAAACAACGTAATAACAACAAAAATTGTAAAGTAATCTCCTTCTATTTTATTCTATACCTAAATAATGAGGAATGCAAAAATATTATTATACTATTTTCTTGTTATTTATATATTATTTCTTATATGTGACTATGTAATGATACTCTTTATAAAATATGGTTGTCTTCATGATAATAATAATTTCAATTTAGTTAAGTTTATTAAAAAGAAAAATCAAAAGAAAAGTACAATTAAATTTGGTAGTTCGCTAGTTCTAGAAAGTAACGAGGGCTCCGTGCTTTTCAAAATGTTAATGCTTATATCCACACATTGCTAATGAAAATAAAGTTGAAGAGAAGATGCTACTCCAAATCAGTCAATACAGTGCTTCTTAAAAAAATAAAAAAAAAGAATAAAAGAAGTCAATCTAGTGAATTAATCCAACCTGCCGTTTAATCCTACAGTTTTGGAATTAATGTGTAATGATCTTTCTCTTCCCATTGAAGATATGGCAAAAATACAATAGTTGACATTTTGAGATTAATCTATTGAAGTTGATAGAGACACAGTGACAGATGTGCAATTACCTCTACAAGATGTTTAGGTTAGTAAGGAGATAGCAGCCGATGTGAATTTGGCTACAAAGGCTAATTCGGTGTAGGACAACACTATTATTAATCAAATTTCGATAGTAGTACTCAAGTAAGAGAAATCTAAGCCAAATGTGAGGAACAGATTGTTAATTTTGTTATTCCTTTGAAGTTTTAGTCTTTGATTTCTCACGTAAGGTTTGCGAAATTTGTTTTTTTCTTTTTTCACCTAAGCCAATCTCTTATAACAAATTTTCTTCCGCATGTCAATTGTTTTTATTCTCCATCATTTCAAAATTCAAGGTCAAAATATTTTAAACAAAGAAGAATAATAAAGAGTAAATAAAAAAGATTCTTATGATTTAAGATTTTATTGATATTTTGTATTTACAATAATAATAATTTACTAAAAGATCATGTTATAATTTTCTACTTAAATATTTTTTTAATTAGAATTACTGTTTTTATTTAGAATCTTATTCTTATTTAGTTTAAATTAGTCTAATTCTTTAAAATTAATTTCTATTATGTGATTTCATAAGAGACTTATTATGAATAAATATTAAATTACTTGAATATTGAGTTTAATTTTTGAGTGTGTTCCAATATTCTCACATTAATTAATATTTTTAGCTAGATTCCCGTGTTATTCTTTTGCTTTAACCTCAGACTTGTTTTGGTCCTACGTCAAGAGATCTTACAAGAAAAGACGAATCTAAAAATCGAACTAAAAAACACAGAAAATCCTTTAAATTCTACTGCTGACCATTTTGGAGGACGGAAAAGAAAATGAAAAAAATAAGTACGTCTACGCCAAATGAAAGAGCAAATAAATTTACACCAAACACTTGCCTACAGCCCCATTTCGATGAATTATGCTAAGCTCCTGTGCTCTAGCCACCAATCACAGGAGTGAGTTGAAAAGGGAAAACTTTTGGTGCGATGGAAAGTTGATGTCAGCAGTGAGTTGAAAAGATCACTGTCAAAGACTTCAGAACAATATGTCAAAAAAGAGAAAGGTCTGTGTGATCCAGGCGTAACGAAAGAAAAGTGGGACAATTTATCATAAAGGAAACAGAGAAAAAAAATTCCCTAGGGAGCAAATTACATTAACAATCAAGCTGGGACCAGGTTTTGCAGCTCAATCAAGAGACTCAAATGGGTTAAAAAGGGGCAAAAGAAAACAAAAACAAAAACAAAAGAAAAGCAGCTTCTTCGGTGGGCAAGGCAATCGGTTGCCATAGACCCAGTTACAATCTAAAAGGGTGAAAACTATTTATTCAACTCTGCCATATTTTTTCCCTGATATATGAAATTGTCCCTGTATCGAATCAGGAACTATGCTGAAAGTTGCAACCAAAACCAATGTTACATTTCCCCTGTCACTTGCATGTAGGCACGAACTCATGCATGTACCTACAAGAATGCATGCACGTATGCATACATGCATGCATCAATGACTCTGTCAAAGATACACAAAAGGACACATCCTCATCAGATTTAGAAGGAAAAAAAAGTTGAAAAAATAAAAAGAAGAAAACATGGAAAGTGGAAAATTTAAGACAGATAACCTAGAATGTAGAAATAGCAGGAGTCAGATGGGTGCCTGGTAAGTCAAAAGACAAGCAGAACTGTGATAACTCGCAGCTTGTTAATAACAATCATGCATGCCTATGTCTTTTGGCATTGTCTTCAGTGAAGAACTCCCATTTTGTATGATCCAAAGTGCTTAAATCATCAAGCTCAGCATTGGCAAGCAAGTATTGTGTGAGCTTCACAAGCTTTGCATGGGCCTTCCTGAATGGCTTAATTATCAAACCACTTTGTGGATTCATCCCACAATTTCTTCGTAGATCATCAAACATTATAGTGCTTTTGGAATGTAGAACTGTAAAATAACCAGAAAGCATAGTATGTCAACAGCATAACGCTTAAGACATCATATGAAAGATGAAATGTCTCCACTTTTACGGGGTATAATTGTAAAATCGGATGATCATTTGAAAATCACATTTATATGTTGGGCAGCAGGCACGAGATCATAAGCAGCATCCACAGACTGTTGATAAAATGAATGTCATTTTTCTGGGAAAGTTGCTATTTTTAATCTACTTCAGCTAAGATGGATAGTTATATGTGATGCACAAGATGGATTTAGTTTCTAGATATTCCTTCCATCAACTCCTTAATTATCTTAATTAACAACGAGAAATAAAAAATTGTCTTAATTATTTCACCTCAGAAAAATGAGCCCAAATCAATCCAAGTGGCTTGCAGTCAAAGATCCCACAAGAATCTGATTGTATTGTAATCATAGCTAAATGGTCGAGAAGAGCTGTGATTTTGGAGTTGGAATTATTCTGTACCCCAAGCTGTGCCATCTTCAGTTCAACCCACTTCATGCTGAAGAATAAAAATAAATTCATGGACTAAATGAGACGTAAAGGAAACTTGATCTCTTACCACATAATGGGCTATAGCTTTTCTCAATCACAAAATATAAAGTTGGTGAGGAAAAAAAAAATATTGAAAGCGAGAGACCAAGTCCCATTAAGTTTCATGGAGTTCCGTGCATTCAAACGCCCAGGGAAAGGACAATAGATGAAATATTGTAACCAATATTACAAGAACAGGCCAAACTTTCATAATGAATATTGCATGGCAATAATTGAGAAACAATGGTGCTGAATACTAGCTTCTTTGATCTAAAAAATATTCAATTTTTCTTTCCCTCAAAATTAAGTTCATTCAACTCCTTTATTATTTTGTCAACCCCATTTTTAGGAAAGGTAAATAGAAGGTGGGGTGGGGGTTGCACCTGTGAGTTAACAAGAAGATTTCAAGTAAGAAAAATACAGACGATAAATCAGAGTGAAATATTAATCTGACCTGGTAGCAAAACATCTCATAATATTGTACTCCGCATAGACAGCAGTGAGAAACTCATGAAGATCTGCACATTTCAATCATCATGAGGGACAAAATATTATGATAAAATACAAAAGGTAATCACAATCAGATTCTTACAAGGCCACATGAGCTCAAGAGGCTTCTCTGCTGTGGACCAGTGATCAAACAGGGTATAATCAATATCAAGAACAAGCAGTTTCTTTCCTTCACGACAGGGATTTTGAAGGTCAATCTGTGACTCAACAAAATGAGTAACATCATTAGCAATCTCTGTGCAGGAAAACAATCAAATTAGGTGCAGAAACTCATTCCCTGAGATATATCAAGATGGAAAACAATCAAATTGGGCACACAAACTCATTCCTTGAGAAATATCAAGGCATGGTTAATGTGGGACACACGTCATGCATGTCCAGCTGCAAGATATATGCAGTAATTCCTTGCAAGATCTATTATTGAGGGGAAAATCAAAACTAAAACTACACGTAGATAATTATTACTTGACAGTCTAGCAGGGAAATGAGCAAGGGGCAGGCCCTATCATACAGCTAGAATAGGACTGCAAATTTGGAAAAGAAAGATCTGTCTGCACAGCCTTTAAGAACCCGTAGTGATAAACATCAAGTTTAGGGTAAGAATTTAAAGTTTCCACAACCCCAATACCAATTAACACCACACAAGCATATGCAAGTGCTAGATTTGCACGATGAACTCCACAATTCTAATAAGGTAATTTGACCAAAATTGTAGCCTGAGATTAGGCACTTACTCACATTCCCCTTACATCAGGATATAATACACAATGCAAGATGTTATGGACAGTGATAATGGGTGTGCCATCACCTAAAAGTATCTTTTTGTTATGCTTTGCCAAAACTATACATAATAGTAAAAAAGGAAATGTATAGGATGTTCAAAAACCGGAGATTCATCGATCAGATCAAAACACATTAATAGAGGGTGGAGGACAAATCCTCGAGATCATCAGCAAAGACATGAACAATTTATATGAAAATGGCCCAGCAGAATTTCATTCCATTCAATAAATCTGCCAAATACTAAAGAAAGATTGAAGAATCCTGATGCACAAATGATAAAGAAATTGCTTCCATTAGGATGTGTTACTTGTGTATCGCAAAATTTTGCATAAATTTTCCTGTCATGCAAGAGAGAAAGCAATTAAAGGCTCTAAAAAGTGACCAACATTACCTTTTTGTATTTGAACCTACTAACAGCCTTGCTAAACCCATCACCCCTCCCTCTCCCACCGCTCCCTGTCAATTTGGTATCCAATTTGGCATTTTCCTTGGGAGGTGTTGAGAAGAAATTGGAATGAAATAATGTCCATGGGAAGCAAAAAAAACTGATTGACATCATGAAGACATTTATCTCAATTTAGGCTCTAACATGAAACAAAAGAATCATCAAAATCAGTTAACATTAATGTGTGCTTCCCCGAAGATAAATAAGTCAACATTACATTGGTAGACAAAATTAAGTTTTTATGTCCAATTGATCTCTTTTAAAATGACAGAAATAACTAAATTGCAAAGGTTAGAAACTGCCTCCTTAGTTTTTGCTTATTGACTCCCTTGTCTTTAATGTCTACAGTTTCATTCTGCCCAAGCTCGAAGTTATCTATGATCTTGATCCCCGATCATGTCATCTTCAACAGTTCTGGGAATTAAGTTGAATTCACGTCAATTTCAAGTCATTACAAAATGCAAATAATAACATGTATCAATCTAATCGGCGGCACTCCTCTCTTTTATGCATTTCGTTTTTCTTTGTTCCTGTTTCTCAACAAAAATTGCATTTTGGACCATCAACAAAACACCAGATCCAACAGCTGAGCCCTGAAAGCTTAATTTGTTGATCCTTCTCCTTTCTATCCAGCACCAAATAACTTGTAATTTGCAAAGAAACAAACTTTTTATCTACAAATTGTCAAAAAAAAACTTGGCGGGGAGCGGGGCGGTCAGTGAGAAACACGGGGAGCCAAACAGAAGGAGAATCGACTGGAATGGAACCCGATCATGGTCATCTTGAGACACGATTTGAGGGGCAGTTGCGAGAGAAGAATGGAGTCGTCGGCGCGTTTGTTTCCAATTTTAAGGTAGAGAAGTTTCTGCCTTTTAGGCAAAGACGGTTGTGAGTTGGCAGATACGGCGCTTTAACTCCGCCACCGACTCGTCGCCGCCCACTCTCACTGTGTATTCCTTACCGCTCCACTTCACCGTCAACATCAGCTCCTCCTCCGTCACCAGCGAGCTAGATACCACTGATGAAGATGAAGATGAAGATGAAGAAGAAGAAGAAGAAGCTGCCGCCGTCATTTTGTTCCCGTAATCTCTCCCTTTATCTTAAACTTTGAAGTTTTGAAGACGACTTAAGCTCAAATGTTCTGTTGAGTTCGGTTATATTTACTTTACTTTAAACTCTCGGTGTTTGGTGCGTGGTACAGGACATGATACTGTTGTTGATACTGGTGTTAAATCGAGATCGAAATCGGAGGCTAAGATCCGATCGCGTAATGAGAAGATTTTATTGAAAATTTAAAAAATTTAAAAATAAATAAAAATTATAATTATATTTTAAATTAAATAAAAAATTATTTTATATATTATAATTATTTTTAATTAAAATTTTAAAATTTTTATTTATATTATTAAATTTTTTAATTTAAAAATTTTTTATTTTTATTTTTTTAAAATTACACATCATATTTTCTATTATTAAGTAATGATATTATTTATTCTTTTTTTACATTTATTGTATAATTTTTAATTCAAATATTATCGTATAAAATATAAAATATTAATTAAATAATATATTAAATATAAATATTTATAAATTAATTTAAAAAAATTAAAAAATTAAATTTTTATAATTAAAAAAATAAAAAATATATTTTAATTAATTTTAATAATAAAAATATATTTTTTATATTTTTAAAAAATATTTGTGTTAAAATTAATAATATATTATATTAATTAATATTTTAAATCTTATATTAGCGGTGAAATGAACGAGGAAAGAAAAAAAAACCTTATTACGGCAGTGATGAAGTTGACCTATGATCGATGATTGGCGACTAGCAAGAGCAACAATCGAGGCAATCGGTGACTAGCAAAACCAATAATAACTAAAAGGTGATAATTTCTCTCTCTAACTCTCACTCATTCCCTCTCACACGTTGTAACGTCTATGGAAAACGAGTTCTGCTTGTTTTGAGCGGTAGTTATTTTCTATCAAAAATACTTTTACTTTCCTATAAACAAACATACCTTTGTTGTTTGAGATTTTTTTTCTTGAGGAGGTTGGTGGTGATTTCATTGGCTATCTCTACTACCCTCTAACTAAACGAGGGGCAATCTCTTATATTTGGGGGAAGATTCCGTATCAACCATGCAAATAATCCTTTTTATCTCTGCCGTATCTACTATGCTTATAAAAAAAGTTTAAGAGAAATGATGCAGCGAGTTGAGTACTATTTTATCTCTTAATTCTTTTCATCATAAGTAAAAACCTAACAATATATGCAATAAATAAACAAATAGCAATTGCTATTTGTAAGGACAAAATATATGAGAATAATATACTCACATTTTAGGATACTTAAAATCAGTTGTAAAGGTTAAATGATACAAGACAACTTATTATTCTTTATACTCTCAGTCCCAAAATCTTTATAGAAAAATTAAATAAACTTACAATTAATTTTTGCAATTCAATTAGATTAATAAAATTTACAATTGGTACCTTAGACAGAGCCCATTTCATTCTTAACCAAAGGAACACCTTTTTCTTTGATCTCCTTCAATCTTATCTTCATCTCCTCCAAACCATAATCCATTTCCATCAAAAAAGATAAACTTAATTGTTTGTTTGGACCCATATCAAATTCTTTCTTAAATCACCTCATTTTTTATCAATTCATTAGCCATACATGCTTCATTAAATCCTATTGTTCACGTTATTTTCTTAATCAAACAATAAGGTATGCTTCTTCTTCATCCTTATATACAACATGACTTCAAGTCTTCAAAATCTTGTTCTCTTCTAAAGTAGGAGAACTTTTATTTAGTCCTTATTTAGGCTTCAAATCCTCTTGACATGCAAGTTGTTTGTCTTTAAAGCAACTTAAGAGAAAGAGTGAATTGGGTCTAATTAATTTAATCACTCAATCCTCACTAAATTTCAACTCTAAAGAGAGATATAAGATAAACAATAACAAATATAAAACACGTAATACAAGTAGTAGAAAGTTAAAAGATATAGAGAAGAAGAAGAGAGTGTATAAGGATTTATAGTGACTTGATATAAACTAAGAGAATATGACTACTCCTTAAGGTTCCTTATTTAAGCATTTAATTCACTATTAGTTTCTTCTTTTGCAACATGAAAATAACCCTTTACACATGGTCTCTTGACCTTGAGTCACATAAAAGCATTTATGAAGTTTTCAAAAGAATACAGTAATTCTTTGGACTTACACTATAATACTTATCATTAAAGCACTCTCACTCTTGCCTAATCCCAATTTTTTTACTTAAGAGCCCTTTCTCTTTGATTATTTGTTTCTCTCTCTTACGCTTTCTCATTAATTTATCATTTGGCTTAATACAATTACTTAAGTTCATCTTACAAAAGAGTTTCTCAAACTCTTTTATAACCTTGTAGACATAACTAGCCATTACAACTTCATCTCTTTCTATAAAAAGAGTCAATTACAATCTAAAAAACCAAAAATGGAAAACTTTTCTTCTAGAGCCTTGGTCAACCATGACACTTGGACTAGATCAAAATCTCTGTATCTTTTTCAGCTTCTTTTGCTTTCAACTCTTTAATGGAGTTGAATTATTTATAACTTCTTATACTTTGCAACTTGAAAATCCCTTTTGGTGTCCAATTAATTGCAACATTGGTCCAATCAATCAACCTAAACTTTCTATTTATTTTCTACTTATTTCTATTTTCTTTATGCTATTTGGTTGATGGCATTGGTCTATTGTTCTCAATTTTCTACCAACTTTAAATCATTTTAATTCTTTCCATCTTTCAATGAGATCTCTTAAGATCTCATGAGATCTCATTTAATACATTTCTAAAAAGTAAAATTGATAGAAATGCAAGATCTTTGCTAAGAGTTTGCACAATTCAATTTGGAAATTTATACATCTCAATTAAAATAACATGAATCAAAAGATTATATACTATAAATAGCTCATCATGTTGTTAATTAATCAATTAATGATATAAAAAGATAATTCAAATAAATTGACATCAATCAAGCATTTGGAATATATTAGAACAAATAATATATCACACATAATTCTAATAATATCAATAATCTCCCTTTTTTTTTTATAATGATAGCCATGATTGATTGATAAGGTTAAAAACATAAAATAGAAGCAATAGCTTCCCCTTTTACTAATATAATTAAAGCAATTAAAAAATCTTATTGATCAACCGATTAACTTAAGTAAGTATTAGAGCATAATGATATTAATCAATTAATAAGCACATTAAAACATGTATTAAAGCATAAGCATGATTAACTAAACAAATAACTCATGATCAATCAAGTAAAGCTAAATAACTTAAGCATTAAAGCACAACAAAAATTATCAAAATATAAGTACAATCATCAAAATAAAGAATTAAGGCTTCACATCTTCCTTTTCTTGGAACTTGCATCTAAAGGGCCTACCTTTTGTAGCAAACCAAGAATATAGGCAAAATTTTCATTTGATTCCTCCTTGAAATCTATAGCTTTACTTTAATCTTATCTACATCAATTCAAAGCTTATTCAAATTCTCCTTAAGCTCTTTAACTTCCTCAATCAAGGAAGATGGATTTGTTAAAGTAGAGGCTTAAGGAGGAGCTAAAGTACCTATTGTGGTTGGCTTTGTCCAAGATAGCTTTAAGCTTGATCTTAGTTTTCTTAAAGTTATAGATCATCATCCTTCACTTTTAACAATTTCATTTACTTAAGGGTAATAATACTAATATTCTTATCCTTATTTACTTGTGAAAAGGCCTTTCTTATGGGTGGAACTTCTAATTTCAAGAGAAAATGGCTTAAATGCATACAAAAAGGAAAATTTCTAACCTTGTCTTATTGAGCCTTTTTAAGCACTTTCATCATGTGCTTGGATAAATTGAATTTCTCATTTTTCAAGATTTAGGTCAACACAGGACATACAAAAAATGAAAAAGAATGGGTCTTAAATATTTATGAATTTTTATAATTGAGCCTTTAACTTTTTTGTATTTTCATTTGAATCATATATCTTTTAAATGTATTCCAAATTAGTCCTTTCCAAAAGATAAGTGGTCAACTCAGTAATAATTTTTGTTTGGTTAATGTATGATTTTTAGTAGTTTTAGTTGCTTTTTGTCCAAAAAGAATTGACTTGAAACAAATTTAAAAGATAAATAACTAAAATGAAAATGCAAAATTGTTTAAAACCTAATTATAAAAATTCATAAAAGTTTAGGACCATTTTTTTGTATATCCCAAGTCAACACGCACATATCTGGAAAGGTCAAATAATCATAATGCTTATCCCTTTAGATTGATGTTACAAGTCACAATTATTAAAACTATCTTTGACTTGATAAATAAAAAAAAGGTCTAAAAGGCTTTTTAATGTCAACAATTTCTTTACTTATCTCAATCTGTCTTTCAAAGATAGGTTATAACTATTCTTGAGAACTAAATTTTTTGAATATAGTGTTACTTTAATTTACACTAACACTTTCCAAAGGTAAATTCAAATTATTCACAATCATATTAAGAGTGATTTGCACTTCTTTTCTATTCACATAAGAAATAATTATAATGCAAGTTTTATTTACTTTTATATTAGTAAAGAATAACTAAATCACCTCAGGATAGAATTCTCAACTAAAAGTGATAAATCCAACCTATTTTTGATAAGCAAACCCTTCTAAAAATTCATTTTTCTCAAATTTATAAGAGGAATCAAGGGGCTTACTAGTATATATAGTTCTCTTCTTGAACTTCTAGAACTCATCAACAATCATAGAAGTTTTAAATTGAGAGCTATAATACCTCTGAAGTTTCCGACTTCTCCCTAGGATCTATTAGTTCATGATATTGAGAAGGGGGGTGAATCAGTATCACCACAATTCGTAATTCGCAGGTAAGTGAACAACTTCAACCTCTTCTTAAAAGCAAACTCTTTCTCAGACTCGATTAAGGTAGATCTATTGCTACCTACTAATCACAATAGTCCCCAAAGTCACCTTTCAGACACCTTGCCTAGCAGATAATACGGATATTCTTGTTTAGGTCTTCATTAGGTTATGGGTTGGCTGATACTTTAATTGCGTTCACAACTCAATTCAAAACACAGAATATAAAGCAAATTAAGGACACACGAGATTTACGTGGTTCCGTCAACGTGACATACATCCACGGTGGTAGGGACTCTCCCTTACCAAGACTATCCACTATACTTGAGAATTCAAATTACAATGGATGTCTTTAATTCTCTACTCCTTTCACTGTTTCAATTACTAAGTAAGTATAATACAAAGAGTGTCACTTACTATGTCTACCCTTCTTCTAGCTTGTCTTGCCTCTGTTGAATTGAAAGGCCGCTCCACTGCTGCTTAGAAGTTCACCACAATGCTCTCTAACCTCTCTTGAAGAAGTCTGAAAATACGTTGAGTTCAATGCTTCGCCGAATTCCTTCTCTACGTTGTCTTACACAATTCCTACTTTTACCGTTTTACGGTCTCACCCATCTCCTTTGTCTCACGATCTCACTGTTCCACGGCTCGTCTGTCCGTTTCTCTCTCTCTTGCTGTCCAGCTGGATTTCTCTCTCTTCTCGCCGGATTTCTCTCTCTTACCGCCAGATTTCTTTCTCTTCCTGCCGGATTTGTCTCACCGTCTGCCGGATTTGTCACCGTCAACCGGATCCCAGTTCTGCCGGATCTCTTACTGTCGACTGGATCTCCTTCTACCGGATCTCTCACCGTCCCAGCTGGCTCTCTCTCACGCCATCGCCGGATCTCCTCTGTCCCAGCCGGATCTCCTTCTGCTGTCATCGGATCTCCTCTGTCCCAGCCGGACCTGTCACCGTCCCAGCCGGATCTCCTTCTGCTGTTGCCGGATCTCCTATGTTTCGGTTGTCTCCTCTTTCTCTCTTGACGGTTGTTCTTTGTTGCCGTCGGTATCTCTCTCTTCTATGGCTGTCTGGTTTCTTCTTCCGCCGGTCTGCTTTTCTTCGTCCTGCCGTCCAGCCCCGTCTAGCCGTAACCGGTTTTCTCTCCCGTCGGGTTTCTCTTCTTCTTCAGTCAAGATTACTGTTCACGACGGCTACTGTTCACGAGGTTACTGTTCACACGCTACTGTTCACTCAATTCGTCCGTCGGCTGCACTATGCAGTTACTGTTCACTCGACGGCACTGTTCACTCTTTTCGTCCTTACCGGTGGTGTTCTACCGTGTAGGGTTTGGTGTTTTTTTGGTTGGTCGGTTGTCTAAGTTTTGCTGAATGCTTAATATTACCGACGCACACTGTTTTTTGTCTTCCAAGACCATTATATACTCTACTCCATGAAACCTTAATAGGGTTTATGCGGCGATTTTACGTTCTTACCCTTCTGTGTGATTTTACCTTTTTGCTCTCGTAAACCTAGTTGACAACAATTACAACCCATATAAGGCTGTGGGAATAACAATCTCCCCTTTTGTAATTGTTGGCAACACTTATAATAAAAGCCACTATGCAACAGTTTCAACTCCCCCTAAATATGCACTCTCCTTTCTTAACAGCTCCCCCTGCACTGTTACTTCTCTCCCCCTTTGCCAATCAATTACAAATTTGAAAAACTCACAAAGTGAAGATGGAGGATTTACCTAAACTTCAGGCTTGAGGAGGCATTTGCATAGATAGACTCCATCTGTGCTTTTCAAACAACTCTGTGGACAGAGGTTTAGTTAGAATATCTGAAATTTGATCTCTAGTGCCAACATACTCCAGCTGAATTGTACCCTATTCCACTTGATCTTTGATGAAATGATACCGGATGTCAATATGCTTGCTTCTCAAATGTTGAACTAGATTCTTGCTGAGATCAATAGCACTTTGATTGTCACAAAGTATACTCACTGGTAATTTCATTTCAACACTCAAATCTGCCAATTGTCTTAGCATCTATATCACCTGTGTACATGCTGCACAAGCAGCCATATACTCAGCCTCAGCTGTGCTCAAAGCAACATTGTTTTGCTTTCTACTTAACCATGCAACACACTTTGAACCCAAGTAGAAGCTGCAGCCGCTAGTTGATTTTCTATCATTTATACTTCCTGCCCAGTCTGCATCAGTATATGCTTGTAGTTTAATAGAATCCATGGTTGGATATCACAAGCCCATTTCCAGTGTTCCTTTGAGGTACCTTAGGATTCTTTTCACTACCAACACATGAGACTCTTTAGGATCAGCTTGGAATCTACTGGCAGTACATACAGCTTGCATAAGATCAGGCCTTGATGCCGTAAGGTACAAAAGGCTCCCTATCATTTTCCTGTACTTTGTAGGGCTTGTACTCCTTCCCTCCTGATCTTTTGTTAACTTGCAGCCCACTGTCATAGGGGTACTGACAGATCTGCTATCTTCCATGCCAAACCTTTTCAGCATCTCTTTGACATATTTCGTCTGAGAAATAAAGATACCTTCTTCACACTGCTTTATCTGTAATCCAAGAAAGAACGTCATTTCTCCAATTAATGACATCTCAAATTCCTCACTCATCTTCTGTGCAAAATCTTGGCATAGTTTAGAATGATCCCCTCCAAAGATGATGTCATCTACATATACTATGGTTATCAGCTGACCTTTCTCTGAATTGAACACATATAGGTTATTATCAACCGTTCCTTTTCTGAAGTTCAACCTTCTTAAGTACACATTCAGCCTGCTGTACCATGCTCTTGGAGCTTGCTTAAGACCATACAAGGCTTTCTTCAGCTTGCACACTTGTGTCTCATCCTCACTGATTTGTACTCCATCGGGTTGTTCAATATACACTTCTTCTTTCAGGAGCCCATTCAGAAAGGCAGATTTCACATCCATCTGATAGACTTTATACCTCTTGTGTGCTGTTAAAGCTAAGAACATTCTGATAGTTTCTAACCTTACTACTAGTGCAAAAGTTTCATCAACATCTACCCCTTCTATCTGAGTGTAGCCTTTGCAAACCAGTCTGGCCTTGTTCCTCACCACCTTGCCATCTTCATTGTGTTTATTCCTAAACACCCACTTTGCTCCTATGACATTCTTATTAGTGGGTCTTGGAACCAGCTCCCATGTATCATTCTTCTCAATTTGATCCAGCTCCTCATTGATAGCTTTGACCCAGGCTTGGTCTTGAATAGCCTCTTCAACAGATTTAGGTTTAACTTGTAAGAGTAGAGCAGTAGCTCCCACCATTCCTCTTCTTGTTGTAACTCCTGCTGATGGGTCACCTATGATCTGATCTCCTCGATGAGCACTGGTCCATGTTTTCTTTGTCCTTTTTCCTTGCACCATCTTAGTTGTAAGAGGATCTCTTTCTTCATCTTCAGACTCACTCTTCTCCGAGTCTAAACTTACTTCTTGTTCCTTTTCTTCAGGTTGTCTAATTCTTCATCTACATTGAAGTCATCTTCTTCATTGTCCTCAGCTTCTCCATTCTGCATTATTTTCTAGTTCTCATCTATTCTCACATCACTGGTAGTGATTACTTTTCCCAGCTTATGTAGGAAAACTCTGTAACCTTTTGTCTTTGCTGAGTATCTCACAAAGATGCCTTCATCGGACCTATCATTGAATTTTCCCAAGTTTTGCTCCTTGTTCTTCACAAAACATGGGCTGCCAAAGACTCTGAGATGCTTGGCTGTTGTCTTCTTCCCACTCCATAGCTCATATGGAGTCTTATCAGTATTGGGCCTTAGTAGAACTTTGTTCAGTAGGTGCACGGCTGTAAATGTTACTTCTGTCCAAAATCTTGTATGAAGCTTGGATTCCAGTAGTAGAGTTCTTGCCATTTCAACCACAGCTCTATTCTTCCTCTCTACCACCCCGTTCTGTTGAGGTGTTCTTGCTGCTGCCATTTGATGGTGAATTCCATGCTTCTCAAGGTAATCTTCAAAAGCTCCATTTGTGAATTCAGTGTCTTGATCTGACCTCAATACTTTGATCTTCTTTCCACTCTCATTTTCAGCCAATCTTCTGTATCTCTTGAAGCATTTCAAAACTTCTGACTTGTGTTTAAGGTGCATGATGCAGGTCCTTTTGGAATAATCATCGACAAACAAGACGAAGTACCTCTCACCATTCAACCCTTTTGTTCTCATCGGCCCACACAAATCAGTATGCACAATGTCAAGCACTACTTCAGAACTGAACTCTTTGGTCTTATATTGCTTTCTGACATGTTTTCCTTTAGAGCATGCTGAGCAAACATACTCTCTCTCTCTCCTGAGGTCGGGAATATCTCTGATTGCATGAGTAGTGGTCAGTTTCCTTATGTTCTTCTGTGATAAGTGTCCCAACCTCCTATGCCAGAGTTGATTTTCTTCTTCTTTGGTGAGTAAATAGTTGCTTGTCTTGTCTTCATCAATCACATATAAATTTCCAGTTGTTCTCTTCCCGGCTGCAACAGTATTGCCTTCTTTACTTTTTACCTGGCAACCTATTTTTGTGAATATTACCTTATGGTCTTCGTTGCATAACTGACTGACAGATGCTAAATTGTATCTGAGTCCTTCAACGTGCAGAACATCTTTCAGCTTTCCTCTTCCAATTTTTACTAACCCCCGACCATTGATGTTGAGTGAATCATCATTGCCAAACTTGACTCTGCCTTCTCTTGATTTGCTCAGTTTTGATAATTTACTCTTATCTCTCGTCATGTGCGAAGTGCATCCACTATCAAGGATCCATTGCTTATCCTTGCAGTCAGTTTTGAGTGCAATTTCAACTATATTAGCCACCTCCCTTTTAGCTTTATAATCCTTCTTTTGAACTAGTTGGAAGATAGCTTTCTCCTTTTTCTCAGCTTTGACTACACTGCTTGTTTTCATTGTGCCATTGAGTGCCTTCTCTTACTCAGGGAGAAGTGTCATGCATCTGTTGGCATTATGGCCATCCTACCCACACCTTTCACACTGTTCCAAGTCTGCCAATATAGCAAACTTATTCTTTGAAACCACTGGTTTGGGCTTCCACCAACAATTCTTGTCAGTGTGTCCTTGCCTTTTACAGTATGTACAAGAACTCACGACAAGGTGTTCTCTTCTGAATTCTGTATTGTCTCCCCCTGTATGTAGCATCATATCTTCTCAAGTTGGAGACATATATTGGCCTTCTCCACCAATAGTTACTCACCTTATGACCCTAAACTCCACAATAAAGGCAATGACCTTGAAACTGCCTCTTCTTGGGTCTGATCACAGCTTATCTTCTTCTGTTCATCACTTGCTGTGTAGGCAAAGTAGCTGGCTTCTTTACTTGTATGACTTCCATTTCAGTCACCTTCTTGTTTGCCACCCTAGGTTGCTTCTTTAGATATTCTTTATTCTCAACTATCTTCTTCTGAGTCACAACCTTCTCTTTTAACTTCTATGGCATATTCTCATTTTCTTTAACCAATGCAGTCTCAGATTGCTGCACTTTCTCTACATTCTTCTCTCCTTTTCCAGAACTTGTTTCTCCTATCATTTTAAGCTTCTGCAAGTTCTCTTTGCTGCTTTTGAGTTGTTGTTGAAGTCTAGCAACTCTTTCTCCATTTCTTCAATTTTTGAAGCCTTTGAGCCAAGCTCTACTATAAGGTCTTCACATATTTTGATCTGTTCCTCAAATCTTCTCTTCAAATCAATATGCTCAGCCTTTATTTCACCGTTTTGACTTTCAGCTTCCTCAGACTTTGCTTCAACTTGTTTTATATGGGCCTCCAACCTTCTTATGGTTCTGCCCCTTCTGATTATCTCCTTTGAAGCTACTTCTAGCTCAGCTTCAAGATCTGGCTCTTCTTCATCAACTTCCTCTTCCTCTTCAGAGGTTGAGCTACCACTTTGTGCTGATGCCATAAAGACATACTCATCTAATGAGTCTTCATCTTCCTCCTCATCAGCTTCTTTTGTCTGACTCACATAACTCTTGAATGAGCCTCTCATCTTCCTGTATGGGTTAGCAATCTTCTTATTGGACTTCTTTGATTTGAATGATGATCTTCTCCATCTTGAATTCTGCTCATCGTCACCATCCTCATCTTCATCATCAAGTTTCACTTTGCACTGAGAAGCAAAGTGTCCAGTCTGCTCATATCGATAACATCTCAAGGACAACTGTCCTTTTCCCTTCTTAGACCCCTTTTTGAGTTTCCTTGTGAAGTAAGCCAATACTTCACCTTCACTTTCTCCCTCATCATCATCATTATCCTCACTGGATGATTCTTCTTTTTCTTTTATCTTCAAGTGTTTCATAACTTTGAAAGTTGCCTTCTTTGGTACCCTTGACGTTGAGGAGCTCTCAGTCGACTTTATTCTCATCTCATATGCAATGAGATTGCACTGAAGATCATGCAGAGACATAGAGTTGAGATCTCTACTCTCCTTTATGGCTGCCACCTTTGAAGCAAACCTCTCAGGCAAAATTCTCAGAATTTTCTTCACAATCGATGAGTTCTTCTTGTTCTTCCCATGACTTCTTAGGTTGTTTACAGCGTCAATAACCCTGGTGAAAAACTCTTGAACTGTCTCATTCTTCTGCATTCTGAGAGATTCATATCTCTCTTTGAACACTTGAAGCTTAGCCTCCTTCATTCTGCCATCACTTTCATAGACTTTCTGCAATCTGTCCCATATCTCCTTGGCAGATTTGCAGTCCATAACTTTAGCATACTCAGCATCTGTTAATGCTGAAATGATGACATTTGAGGCCTTCCCATTTATCTCGAATTGCTTTAACTCCTTTGGGGTTGGGTTTTTACCTTCTTCCGGAGCCACAAAACCCTCCTGTACGCATTTCACCACGTTCATGCCCATGGTTGCAAATACCACTTGCATTCTTGCTCTCCACATATGATAGTTGTTTCCGTTGAAGATTGGAACCTTCTTACTGTAAGTGGTGCTAGTGCTGGTACCGGCTTCCATTTCTCAGTATGTTGAACAAGTCAAACTTCTAGATCCCTTCAAAGTAGTACACCAAGCTGTTAAGCTTCAAACTGGTGAACCTGTGCTCTGATACCAATTGAAGTTCCCGACTTCTCCCCAGGATCTACTAGTTCATGATACTGAGAGGGGGGGTGAATCAGTATCACCACAATTCGCAATTCACAGGTAAGTGAACAACTTCAACCTCTTCTTAAAAGCAAACTCTTTCTCAGACTCGACTAAGGTAGATCTATTGCTACCTACTAATCACAATAGTTCCCAAAGTCACCTTTCAGACACCTTGCCTAGCAGACAATACGGATATTCTTGTTTAGGTCTTCGTTAGGTTATGGGTTGGCTGATACTTTAACTGCGTTCACAACTCAATTCAAAACACAGAATATAAAGTAAATTAAGGACACACGAGATTTACGTGGTTCCGTCAACGTGACATACATCCACGGTGGTAGGGACTCTCCCTTACCAAGACTATCCACTATACTTGAGAATTCAGGTTACAATGGATGTCTTTAATTCTCTGCTCCTTTCACTGTTGCAATTACTAAGCAAGTACAATACAAAGAGTGTCACTTACTGTGTCTACCCTTCTTCTAGCTTGTCTTGCCTCTGTTGAATTGAAAGGCTGCTCCACTGCTACTTAGAAGCTCACCGCAATGCTCTCTAACCTCTCTTGAAGAAGTATGAAAATACGTTGAATTCAATGCTTCACCGAATTCCTTCTCTACGTTTTCTCACACAATTCCTACTTTCACCATTTTACGGTCTCACCCGTCTCCTTATCTCACGATCTCACTGTTCCACGGCTTGTCTGTCTGTTTCTCTCTCTCTTGCTGTCCAGCCAGATTTCTCTCTCTTCTCGCCGGATTTCTCTCTCTTACCGCCGAATTTCTCTCTCTTCCTGCCGGATTTGTCACCATCGACTGGATCCCAGTTCTGCCGGATCTCTCACCGTCGACCAGATCTCTCACCGTTGACCGGATCTCCTTCTACCGGATCTCTCACCGTCCCAGCTGGCTCTCTCTCACGCTATCGCCGGATCTCCTTCTGCTGTCGCCGGATCTCCTCTGTTCCGGTTGTCTCCTTTTTCTCTCTCGATGGTTGTTCTTTGTTGCCGTCGGTATCTCTCTCTTCTATGGCCGTTTGGTTTTTTCTTCTGCCGGTCTGCTTTTCTTCGTCCTGCCGTCTAGCCCCGTCTAGCCGTAACCGGTTTTCTCTCCCGTCGGGTTTCTCTTTTTCTTCTGTCAAAATTACTGTTCACGACGGCTACTGTTCACGAGTTACTGTTCACAACGCTACTATTCACGAGGTTACTATTCACTCGATTCGTCCGTCGGCTGCACTGTGCAGTTACTGTTCACTCGACGCACTGTTCACTCTCTTCGTCCTTACCGGTGGTGTTCTACCGTGTAGGGTTTGGTGTTCTCTTTGGTTGGTCGGTTGTCTAAATTTTGTTGAATGCTCAATATTGCCGACGCACACTGTTCTTTGCTTTCCAAGACCATTATATACTCTACTCCATGAAATCCTAATAGGGTTTACACGACGATTTTATGTTCTTGTCCTTCCGTGGAGTTTTACCTTTTTGGCCTCGTAAACCTAGTTAACAACAATTACAACCCATACAAGACTGTGGGAATAACAAACTCAATGAATTTGGGTTTGGCAAGGTTGAAGTACCCATTGTGGATAGAGGAATTAATGAAGCAAATGTCATTTAAGGTGAAGGAGGTGTCAATGAGGTCTCTAATGAAAATAGAGAAGCTAAGTAAACATTGTTCTTCTTCTTTGCCAATTGTTTGACTTGCTTCCATTTTTGTTAATTCTTAATAGTTTTTGAATGACCTAACACTAGAGGAGGAGGGTCTATAAGCATTGTCACTAAAGGCAATGATGAAGATTTTAAATTTGAGGGAGATGGCAAAAACTCAAGAGTGTCGAGGTTGTCGACAACATTAATAAAGGGGAAGTAGCATTGATGATGCTTTAAGCTCATAAGGAAATTAAATCCAATTTCCTTTCTTTTAACTTGTTTTTCTTTAATTTTAATTTACTTTTTGGTTGCACACATGATGATTTTGAGATATTAATGTCATAGGATTGTTGATTTCAAAGGGTTTTATGGAGATTTATGAATCTAAGGTTTGAATTCAAAAATGAAAAGAAAGTTTCTATAAATGAGGAGTTTTCATGATTTTAAAAAAGGAAAACAAAAAGTGGACTTTTCAAAATACCATTAGTTGATTGGAGTAAGCGATGGGTTAACCATTTAAATCAGTTGACCTATGCTTTTTAATCAATCAACTGATTCCTCTTAGATAGAAACATTGATTTTATTTTTCAAGCTTAAAATAACTAGATATAATATATACAGTTGGAGTTGCAAGTCAATATATGCAAGAACCAAAGAAACCGAGGAAATCTCTCAATACACCATCAAGATGGGACATTAATGAAGTTATGAAATCAACACTCGTTATATTTATTTCTTGTGAAGAAAGTAGTCAATCTTATAGATAGAAGTATAGAAATACTTACATAAACATGTAAGTGCTTATTAGTTGAACAAATTCACTAAAAAGACCCATTACGAGAATTCTCAAATTGAACATTACTTGCATGTTTGAAATATTTTGATGTAACAGTTGTGTAAAAGATCCTTAGACTTAAAATTATCAAGTTATCTTGTATAGGAACTGACATGCTTTGATGTCACCTTTGGATTGTTTTAATCAAGGATTGACTATGGGGTGAAAATTGGACATATCATAAACTCTATAAAAATATTTAAATGATCAATAAAGAATTTATCACCCTAAAGTAATCATTAGAGAATCTTCCATTTGTTCATAATGAGTATTGATTTAAGACATCTTTGCATAAGATAAAATAATGATTCATAAAAAGTTATGATTTCATTCAATGATCAATGATCATGTGATTATTTAGGAACTAATATAATTAGACAGTATAGGTTTGACACTAATTCCATACATTATATCTAATTGGAATATTAGTATGTCAAAAGAATTAAATTACATGAATAGGTTGTACAATAAAGAGATTAGTCAATCAACTTTGATAGTTATAACATTTAGGTGAATATGATGTGTAACTCTTGATTTATGAATATGAATTGATTAATTAAAAAAATTTAATTTATTTGATCATTTAGGATTATAATTCATATTTATTTATAATATTTTAGGATCATAATAGATCAAACACATAAGAATAATTGAGAAAATATAAAATAGAGTTCAAGTTAGACTTAATTGATAAGTTTAAGAAACATATAAGGCTAAATATATGATATTTTAAAGTATAAAGACAAGCATAAGTCTCCATAATGGATTTTAAGAGTTAGATTCCTTATAAATACCCCTCTATATGACCAATCATTGCATACCTAACATATTGAAGTAATTAGCTTCCCTCAATTCTCTCTCTCCCTAAAAGGGTTTAAGTTGTGAGAGTTATTTCCTCATTGTCTCTAGGTCAGACATTTGGATGGTAATGATTTATGAAAACCTGTAGATAAGCTTGAAAGAGAAGAAGAATTGAAAATTGTTTGAATAATAATTTTATCTTTTAGACTAAATTGCAATTATATTTAAATACCTCTATGATTCCTAGCATAAAAAGAGATATAGTCAAAACATACACATGTTTTAATTAATCTAAATCCTAATTCCCTATTATTATAACTTTTATTTAGAATTAACTTTTATCAATTTCTATATTATTATCATTAGATGCATATAATGATTTTTTCATTTGAGCAAGAGATAGGAATTAGTTTTGTAAAGAAATATATGACACTAGGCCTTTAAATAGTCTTAAAGTAGTTTTGGTGCCTAAAAGATGCAATAACAACCAAACTAAGATTATGAACAAGATCTTAGGCAAAAAAGATTACTTCAGAGGGAAAGTTTGTTAGGAATCACAAAGGTATTTATTAAATAAAAATACAGCAAAAATAATGATGTAAAATTTTTTGAATCCTAAGAGCTAATTGATTGCTTGTTAAATATAATTATAATCTAACCTAAAAGACAAAATAATTACTAGAGTAATCTTCAATTCCTTTTCTCTTTTAGGTCTTTCAGTGAGTTGTTGCAAACCACCATTATCCAAGTGTCCAACCTCTAATGGTAAACCATAAAGATAACGAAGAAATGACTGTCATAACTTAAGACCTTTTATAAAGGAAGAGGAGGAGGCTAGTAATCTTAATGTGCTAGGTATGAAATATTTGACTTGTGTCAATTTTTAATAAATTGTACTTTAGTTCTTATATTTTCAAATATCATATATTTGACCTCATAAGTTTCTTAAACTTTTCAATCAAGTTCAACTTAATCTTTATTTTATACTTCTTAAATTATCCTTATGTGTGTGACTCATTAGGATCCTAACATATTGACAATAAATATGAATTATAATCTCAAGGGATTAGATAAATTAGACTCTTTTAATTTATCATTAATTCTCTAATTAATCAATTCATATTCATATATCAAGATTGATGTCTAGTCATGTAGCATGACCACTTAAATGTTAAGACTATCAAAGTGGTTTGACTAAACCCTTCAATGCATGGTATCTTAGTGTAATTCAATCCTTTCATCATACTAATGTCTCAGTTAGACATAGAGTATTGAATTAGTGTATATTCTATATTGCCTAATTATATTAATTTGTTAAACATTCATATGATCATTGATTTAATGAATGAGATCATAACTCCTTATGAATCATCATTGTACTTTACATAAGGATTTCTTGAATCAATATTTATTGGGAATAAACAAAATATTCTTCCATGATTACTTTAGGGTGACAAATCCCTTATTAATTACTTAAGTATCTTTACATAGTTTATCATATGCCTAACTACACCCCCTACAAGCGATCCTTGATTAGGACAACTTGAAAGTGAGATTAAAGCATACCAATTCCCATATGAGACACCTTGGTGATCTTTAGTCTAAGGATCATTTACATGACTATCACATGAAAAAATTCTCAAACATATAAGTAATGTTTCATTTGGGAATTCTCATAGCATATCAATTTAGTAAACTTGTTTAATTAATAAATACTCATATATTTGTTTTAAGTATCTTCATACTTTAGATTATGAGATCAACTACTTTCTCTATAATTAAAAAAAAAAAATGCATAACATGTGTTAGTCTTACAACTCCATTAATGTCTTATCTCAATAACGCATCAACTAAAATATTTAGGAATAATACTTTGATACAATAGATATTTCATAATTATATTTTCATCATAATTACCTTTTCAAAGTATATTTATTCCATTGACTTTATCTTTAATATTTATTGATGACTATATCTTTATATAAATAATACTAAATATAGAGAATGTCTTTAATTAACATATAATATGCATGAAAATGTATTTATAATGGAAACCAACATATTGGCTATTAGGATATTCATTAATAATCTCCCACTTGCATTGTAGCCAATCTATCATATACTATATCCCTCCATATTGCAATTATGTTCTTCTAGAACAAAGGATTTACTGTGTCCTCTTAAGTAAGATTCTCTTTATATTTACATTATTTCATTCCATCATCCTTATGATAAAATGAAATCATTCAAGAACATAATTGAATCAATTATAAGATTAAGGTTCCTTATACAATGGCTCTATTATTGGTATAATAAACAATTACTAGCTTAACAATGCATGAAATCTTGATAAGTTCAAATACAAATTTTCTTAATCCAAAATTTCTTGTTTGATTGCATCATATGCAAAGTTGTACTCAAAAGTGATGACCACCTTTAATTATAACCCTTCTAACTTACAAATGTATCATTTGGTGTAATAAACTTTCTTTAAATTATGACCTTTAATCATCTTTCATAAACTAAAAGCTCCTATTCAAATAACATTAAACTTTAAGTTTAGTTTCTTTATAAACGATAAAATCATTCTTAATACTTCACAAATACTTAAAAATGTCTTTCACAAACTATTTAATGACCATCATTTAGATCAATTTTGTATTTATACATTAGATATACTTAGTCTTGTATAGAATTTTGCATACACAATAGATCTCATTTGTCATATCTCTCTTTTTTATGTGTCTTAGGATATAAGTCCAATGAGAGAACTATTTTATTCAATATAGGTAAGACTCTCTTCTTAAGACAACCTCAAACAACCTTTTAGATTTATGTCTATAAATATTAATTATTTAGATCCTTTCTCTATATCATTTCTTAAATATAAACTACTTCTTCTCATCCTTTATAGAGAATATTTTTGAACTACCAAATTTTAATGGATTTGAATAATGTAATTTTCTATTTGCAATTTATAATCCATATAAAGCACTAAAAAGTATTATACTCTTACTAACCTTCTTATAAAATAAGATCCATCCATTCCTTTGATGAAATCAAAGTGTCATATATCATATAACCTTCTTATAGTCATATTAACCTTCTTATTTCATTGATATGACTTAATCAAAAGTGCCATATAAAGTATAATGATATAATTATCAAATTTTGGTTTTTTTTTATCATATATCATTAAGGATAAGCCTTTCTTTAAAGGTTTACCTCTCATAGGTTCCTAAATGGAAACTTATCTAAGTTTTATAATTTTTTTTTTCGATAACAATAACACTTTGCAATTTCCTTTCAAATGTCACATGCCATTATTTTTGTCCTTTTAATACCTTTAAATTGAATTGCGTCTTTAGTGACTTTACTATTCTCATTCTTATCTTTTCTTTTGGAATGAATCCATAAAAAGAACATAGGATAACCTTTATAAGTATATTCAATAGCTTAATTAATGAATGCATCCATTATATGGAAGTTCACCTCAAATAGAGAATAACTCTAAAGTAAAGACGATGAGATTAAGTTAACATTTGACTCTTAATGTATGACAAAACTTAATTAGCTTAATTTCTTAAATTAAACAATCATCTTTAAAATATATACTATTCATTGAAGATCTTTTTGTCATCTCACAGTGGAATAATTCCTTATGAATTCTTATACATTTCAATCTTACCATGCATAACTTTTAACTCCTAAAAAGTGCAATAATAATATTATTATTTATAATTTATGTTGTCATTAAAGTGCAATAACTTTCATATCCATTGTTGTTCCCACAACCTTATATAGGTTGTAATTATTGTCAATTAGGTTGTACAAGAAAGTAAACCCACATGGAAGGGCAAAAAGGTAAAACCATACGGAAGGGTAAGAACGTAAAATCGCCGCGTAAACCCTATTAGGGTTTCATGGAGTAGAGTATATAATGGTCTTGGAAGACAAAGAACAGGGTGAGTCGGCAATGTTGAGCATTCAGCAAAACCTAAACAACCGACTAATCAAAGAGAATACCAAACCCTACACGCAAGAACACCACCGGCAAGGATGAAAAGAGTAAACAGTGCAGCCGACGGACGAATCGAGTGAACAGTAGCCGTCGTGAACAGTAAGCTTGATAGAAAAAGAAGAGAAACCCGACGGGAGAGAAAACCGATTACGGCTAGACGGGGCTGGACAGCAGGATGAAGAAAAGCAGACCGGCGAAAGAAGAAATCAGACGGCCATAGAAGAGAGAGATACCGATGGCAACAAAGAACAACCGTCGAGAGAGAAAGAGGAGACAACTGGAACAGAGGAGATCCGGCAACAGCAGAAGGAGATCCGACAAGGACAGAGGAGATCCGGCGATAGCAGATCCGGTGACAGCAGAAGGAGATCCGGCAGGGACAGAGGAGATCCGGCGACAGCAGAAGGAGATCCGGCTGGGACAGAGGAGATCCGGCGACGGCGTGAGAGAGAGCCAGCTGGGACGGTGAGAGATCCGGCAGAAGGAGATCCAGTCGACGGTGAGAGATCCGGCAGAACTGGGATCCGGTCGACGATGACAAATCCGGCAGACGGTGAGACAAATCCGGCAGGAAGAGAGAGAAATCCGGCGAGAAGAGAGAGAAATCCGTCGAGAAGAGAGAGAAATCCAACTAGACAGCAAGAGAGAGAGAAACGGACAGGCGAGCCGTGAGACAGTGAGATTGTGGGGCAAGGAGACGGGTGAGACCGTGAGATGGTAAAAGCAGGAGTTGTGTGATACAACGTAGAGAAGGAATTCGGCGAAACATTGAACTCAACGTATTTCCAGACTTCTTCAAGAGAGGTTAAAAAGCGTTGTGGTGAACTTTTAAGTAGCAGTGGAGCAGCCTTTCAATTCAACAGAGGCAAGACAAGTTAAAAGAAGGGTAGACACAGTAAGTGACACTCTTTGTATTGTACTTACTTAGTAATTGCAATAGTGAAAGGAGCAGAGAATCAAAGACATCCATTGTAACCTGAATTCTCAAGTATAGTGGATAGTCTCGGTAAGGGAGAGTCCCTACCACCGTGGATGTACGTCACGTTGACGGAACCACGTAAATCTCGTGTGTCCTTAATTTGCTTTACATTCTGTGTTTTGAATTGACTTGTGAATGCAGCTGAAGTATCAGCCAACTCATAACCTAACGAAGACCTAAATAAGAACATCCGTATTGTCTGCTAGGCAAGGTGTCTGAAAAGTGACTTTGGGGACTATTGTGATTAGTAGGTAGCAATAGATCTACCTTAGTCGAGTCTGAGAAAGAGTTTGCTTTTAAGAAGAGGTTAAAGTTGTTCACTTACCTGCGAATTGCGAATTGTGGTGATACTGATTCACCCCCCCTCTCAGTATCATGAACTAGTAGATCGTAGGGAGAAGTCGGGAACTTCAATTGGTATCAGAGCATAGGTTCACCAGTTTGAAGCTTAACAGCTTGGTGTACTACTTTGAAGGGATCTAAAAGTTTGACTTGTTCAGCATACTGAGAAATGGAAGCCGGTACCAGCACTAGCACCACTTACAGCAAGAAGGTTCCAATCTTCAACGGAACCAACTATCATATGTGGAGAGCAAGAATGCAAGTGGTATTTGCAACCATGGGCATGAACGTGGTGAAATGCGTACAGGAGGGTTTTGTGGCTCCGGAAGAAGGTAAAGACCTAACCCTAGAGGAGTTAAAGCAATTCGAGATAAATGGGAAGGCCTCAAATGTCATCATTTCAGCATTAACAGATGCTGAGTATGCTAAAGTTATGGACTGCAAATCTGCCAAGAAGATATGGGACAGATTGCAGAAAGTCTATAAAGGTGATGGCAGAATGAAGGAGGCTAAGCTTCAAGTGTTCAAGGAGAGATATGAATCTCTCAGAATGCAGAAAAATGAGACAGTTCAAGAGTTCTTCACCAGGGTTATTGACGCTGTAAATGACTTGAGAAGTCATGGAAAGAACAAGAAGGACTCATCGATTGTGAAGAAAATTCTGAGAATTTTGCCTGAGAGGTTTGCTTCAAAGGTGGCAGCCATAGAGGAGAGTAGAGATCTCAACTCTATGTCTCTGCATGATCTTCAGTGCAATCTCATTGCATATGAGATGAGAATAAAGTCGACTGAGAGCTCCTCAATGTCAAGTATATCAAAGGAGGCAGCTTTCAACGCTATGAAACACTTGAAGATAAAAGAAAAAGAAGAATCATCCAGTGAGGATAATGATGATGATGAGGGAGAAAGTGAAGGTGAAGTATTGGCTTACTTCACAAGGAAACTCAAAAGGGGGTCTAAGAAGGGAAAAGGACAGTTGTCCTTGAGATGTTATCGATGTGGGAAAGCTGGACACTTTGCTTCTCGGTGCAAAGTGAAACTTGATGATGAAGATGAGGATGGTGACGATGAGCAGAATTCAAGATGGAGAAGATCATCATTCAAATCAAAGAAGTCCAATAAGAAGATTGTCAACCCACAGAGGAAGACGAGAGGCTCATTCAAGAATTATGTGAGTCAGACAAAAGAAGCTGATGAGGAGGAAGATGAAGACTCATCAGATGAGTATGTCTTTATGGCATCAGCACAAAGTGGTAGCTCAACCTCTGAAGAGGAAGAGGAAGTTGATGAAGAAGAGCTAGATCTTGAAGCTGAGCTGGAAGCAGCTTCAAAGGAGATAATCAGAAGGGGCAGAACCATAAGAAGGTTGGAGGCCCATATAAAACAAGTTGAAGCAAAGTCTGAGGAAGCTGAAAGTCAAAACGGTGAAATAAGGGCTGAGCATATTGATTTGAAGAGAATATTTGAGGAACAGATCAAAATATGTGAAGACCTTACAGTAGAGCTTAGCTCAAGGGCCTCAAAAATTGAAGAAATGGAGAAAGAGTTGCTGAGACTTCAGCAACAACTCAAAAGCAGCAAAGAGAACTTGCAGAAGCTTAAAATGATAAGAGAAACAAGTTCTGGAAAAGGAGAGAAAAATGTAGAGAAAGTGCAGCAATCTGAGACTGCATTGGTTAAAGAAAATGAGAATGTGCCGCAGAAGTTAAAAGAGAAGGTTGTGACTCAGAAGAAGATAGCTGAGACTAAAGAAGATCTGAAGAAGCAACCTAGGGTGGCAAACAAGAAGGACGAAAAGAAAGTCAGCCAGCAGAGGGCTACGGTTGAACAGAAGAAGGTGACTAAAATGAAAGTCACACAAGTAAAGAAGCCAGCTACTTTGCCTACACAGCAAGTGATGAACAGAAGAAGACAAGCTGTGATCAGACCCAAGAAGAGACAGTTTCAAGGTTATTGCCTTTATTGTGGAGTTTGGGGTCATAAGGCGAGTAACTGTTGGTGGAGAAGGCCAGTATATGTCTCCAACTTGAGAAGATACGATGCTGCATACAGGGGGAGACAATACAGAATTCAGAAGAGAACACCTGTCGTGAGTTCTTGCACATACTGTAAAAGGCAAGGACACGCTGACAAGGATTGTTGGTGGAAGCCCAAACCAGTGGTTTCAAAGAACAAGTTTGCTATATTGGCAGACTTGGAACAGTGTGAAAGGCGCGGGCAGGATGGCCATAATGCCAAGAGATGCATGACACTTCTCCCTGAGCAAGAGAAGGCACTTAATGGCACAGTGAAAACAAGCAGTGCAGTCAAAGGTGAGAAAAAGGAGAAAGCTATCTTCCAACCAGTTCAAAAGAAGGAATATAAAGCTAAAAGGGAGGTGGCTAATATAGCTGAAATTGCACTCAAAGCTGACTGCAAGGATAAGCAGTGGATCCTTGATAGTGGATGCACTTCGTACATGACGGGAGATAAGAGTAAATTATCAAAGCTGAGCAAATCAAGAGAAGGCAGAGTCAAGTTTGGCAATGATGATTCACTCAACATCAATGGTCGGGGTCAGTAAAAATTGGAAGAGGAAAGCTGAAAGATGTTCTGCACGTTGAAGGACTCAAATACAATTTAGCATCTGTCAGTCAGTTATGCAACGAAGATCATAAGGTAATATTCACAAAAACAGATTGTCAGGTAAAGAGTAAAGAAGGCAATACTATTGCAGCCGGGAAGAGAACAGCTGGAAATTTATATGTGATTGACGAAAACAAGACAAGCAGCTGTCTACTCACCAAAGAAGAAGAAAATCAACTCTGGCATAGGAGGCTGGGACACTTATCACAAAAGAACATGAGGAAGCTGACCACTACTCATGCAATCAGAGATATTCCTGACCTCAGGAGAGAGAGAGAGTATGTTTGCTCAGCATGCTCTAAAGGAAAACATGTTAGAAAGCAGTATAAGACCAAAGAGTTCAGTTCTGAAGTAGTGCTTGACATTGTGCATACTGATTTGTGTGGGCCGATGAGAACAAAAGGGTTGAATCGTGAGAGGTACTTCGTCTTGTTTGTCGATGATTATTCCAGAAGGACCTGCATCATGCACCTCAAACACAAGTCAGAAGTTCTGAAATGCTTCAAGAGATACAGAAGATTGGCTGAAAATGAGAGTGGAAAGAAGATCAAAGTATTGAGGTCAGATCAAGGCACTGAATTCACAAATGGAGCTTTTGAAGATTACCTTGAGAAGCATGGAATTCACCATCAGATGGCAGCAGCAAGAACACCTCAACAGAACGGGGTGGTAGAGAGGAAGAATAGAGCTGTGGTTGAAATGGCAAGAACTCTACTGCTAGAATCCAAGCTTCACACAAGATTTTGGACAGAAGCAACATTTACAGCAGTGCACCTACTGAACAGAGTTCTACTAAAGTCCAATACTGATAAGACTCCATATGAGCTATAGAGTGGGAAGAAGACAACAGCCAAGTATCTCAGAGTCTTTGGCAGCCCATGTTTTGTGAAGAACAAGGAGCAAAACTTGGGAAAATTCAACGCTAGGTCTGATGAAGGCATCTTTGTGGGATACTCAGCAAAGACAAAAGGTTACAGAGTTTTCCTACATAAGCTGGGAAAAGTAATCACTACCAGTGATGTGAGAATAGATGAGAACTGGAAAATAATGCAGAATGGAGAAGCTGAGGACAATAAAGAAGATGACTTCAATGTAGATGAAGAATCAGACCAACTTGAAGAAAAGGAACAAGAAGTAAGTTTAGACTCGGAGAAAAGTGAGTCTGAACAGGAAGAAAGAGATCCTCTTACAACTAAGATGGTGCAAGGAAGAAGGACAAAGAAAACATGGACCAGTGCTCATCGAGGAGATCAGATCATAAGTGACCCATCAGCAGGAGTTACAACAAGAAGAAGAAAGGTGGGAGCTACTGCTCTACTCTCACAAGTTGAACCTAAATCTGTTGAAGAGGCTATTCAAGACCAAGCCTGGGTCAAAGCTATCAATGAGGAGCTGGATCAAATTGAAAAGAATGATACATGGGAGCTGGTTCCAAGACCCACTAATAAGAATGTCATAGGAACAAAGTGGGTGTTTAGGAATAAACACAATGAAGATGGCAAGGTAGTGAGGAACAAGGCCAGGCTGGTTTGCAAAGGCTACACTCAGATAGAAGGGGTAGATGTTGATGAAACTTTTGCACCAGTAGCAAGGTTAGAAACTATCAGAATGTTCTTAGTTTTAGCAGCACACAAGAGGTATAAAGTCTATCAGATGGATGTGAAATCTGCCTTTCTGAATGGGCTCCTGAAAGAAGAAGTGTATATTGAACAACCCGATGGAGTACAAATCAGTGAGGATGAGACACAAGTGTGCAAGCTGAAGAAAGCCTTGTATGGTCTTAAGCAAGCTCCAAGAGCATGGTACAGCAAGCTGGATGCATACTTGAGAAGGTTGAATTTCAGAAGAGGAACGGTTGATAATAACCTATATGTGTTCAATTCAGAGAAAGGCCAGCTGATAACCATAGTATATGTAGATGACATCATCTTCGGCGGGGATCACTCTGAACTATGCCAAGATTTTGCACAGAAGATGAGTGAGGAATTTGAGATGTCATTGATTGGAGAAATGACATACTTTCTTGGATTACAGATAAAGCAGTGTGAAGAAGGTATCTTTATTTCTCAGACGAAATATGCCAAAGAGATGCTGAAAAGGTTTAGCATGGAAGATAGCAGATCTGTCAGTACCCCTATGACAGTGGGCTGCAAGTTAACAAAAGATCAGGAAGGAAGGAGTACAAGCCCTACAGAGTACAGGAAGATGATAGGGAGCCTTCTGTACCTTACGGCATCAAGGCCTGATCTTATGCAAGCTATGTGTACTGCCAGCAGATTCCAAGCTGATCCTAAAGAGTCTCATGTGTTGGCAGTCAAAAGAATCCTAAGGTACCTCAAAGGAACATTGGAAATGGGCTTGTGGTATCCAACCATGGATCCTGTTAAACTACAAGCATACACTGATGCAGACTGGGCAGGAAGTATAGATGATAGAAAATCAACCAGCGGCTGCAGCTTCTACTTGGGTTCAAAGTGTGTTGCATGGTTAAGTAGAAAGCAAAACAGTGTTGCTTTGACCACAGCTGAGGCTGAGTATATGGCTGCTTGTGCAGCATGTACACAGGTGATATGGATGCTAAGACAATTGGCAGACTTGGGTGTTGAAATGAAATTACCAGTGAGTATACTTTGTGATAATCAAAGTGCTATTGATCTCAGCAAGAATCCGGTTCAACATTCGAGAAGCAAGCATATTGACATCCGATATCACTTCATCAAAGATCAAGTGGAACAGGGTACAATTCAGTTGGAGTATGTTGGCACTAGAGATCAAATTTCAGATATTCTAACTAAACCTCTGTCCATAGAGTTGTTTGAAAAGCACAGATGGAGTCTATCTGTGCAAATGCCTCCTCAAGCCTGAAGTTCAAGTAAATCCTCCATCTTCACTTTACGAGTTTTTCAAATATGTAATTGGTTGGCAAAGGGGGAGAGAAGCAACAGTGCAGGGGGAGCTGTTAAAAAAGGAGAGTGCATATTTAGGGGAAGTTGAAACTGCTGCATAGTGGCTTTTATTATAAGTGTTGCCAACAATTACAAAGGGGGAGATTGTTGTTCCCACAGCCTTGTATAGGTTGTAATTGTTGTCAATTAGGTTTACGTGTGCAAGAAAGTAAACCCACATGGAAGGGCAAAAAGGTAAAACCATACGGAAGGGCAAGAACGTAAAATCGCCGCGTAAACCCTATTAGGGTTTCATGGAGTAGAGTATATAATGGTCTTGGAAGACAAAGAACAGGGTGAGTCAGCAATGTTGAGCATTCAGCAAAACCTAAACAACCGACTAATCAAAGAGAATACCAAACCCTACACGCAAGAACACCACCGGCAAGGATGAAAAGAGTAAACAGTGCAGCCGACGGACGAATCGAGTGAACAGTAGCCATCGTGAACAGTAGCCGTCGTGAACAGTAAGCTTGACAGAAAAAGAAGAGAAACCCGACGGGAGAGAAAACCGATTACGGCTAGACGGGGCTGGACAGCAGGACAAAGAAAAGCAGACCGGCGGAAGAAGAGAGAGATACCGACGGCAACAAAGAACAACCGTCGAGAGAGAAAGAGGAGACAGCCGGAACAGAGGAGATCCAGCAACAGCAGAAGGAGATCCGGCAGGGACAGAGGAGATCCGGCGACAGTAGATCCGGCGACAGCAGAAGGAGATCCGGCAGGGACAGAGGAGATCCGGCAACAGCAGAAGGAGATCCGGCTGGGACAGAGGAGATCCGGCGACGGCGTGAGAGAAAGCCGGCTGGGACGGTGAGAGATCCGGCAGAAGGAGATCCAGTCGACGGTGAGAGATCCGGCAGAACTGGGATCCGGTCGACGGTGACAAATCCGGCAAACGGTGAGACAAATCCGGCAGGAAGAGAGAGAAATCCGGCGAGAAGAGAGAGAAATCCGACTAGACAGCAAGAGAGAGAGAAACGGACAGGCGAGCCGTGAGACAATGAGATTGTGGGGCAAGGAGACGGGTGAGACCGTGAGATGGTAAAAGCAGGAGTTGTGTGATACAACGTAGAGAAGGAATTCGGCGAAACATTGAACTCAACGTATTTCCAGACTTCCTCAAGAGAAGTTAAAAAGCGTTGTGGTGAACTTTTAAGCAGCAGTGGAGCAGCCTTTCAATTCAACAGAGGCAAGACAAGTTAGAAGAAGGGTAGACACAGTAAGTGACACTCTTTGTATTGTACTTGCTTAGTAATTGCAATAGTGAAAGGAGCAGAGAATCAAAGACATCCATTGTAACCTGAATTCTCAAGTATAGTGGATAGTCTCGGTAAGGGAGAGTCCCTACCACCGTGGATGTACGTCACGTTGACGGAACCACGTAAATCTCGTGTGTCCTTAATTTGCTTTACATTCTGTGTTTTGAATTGACTTGTGAATGCAGCTGAAGTATCAGCCAACTCATAACCTAACAAAGACCTAAATAAGAACATCCGTATTGTCTGCTAGGCAAGGTGTCTGAAAGGTGACTTTGGGGACTATTGTGATTAGTAGGTAGCAATAGATCTACTACCTTAGTCGAGTCTGAGAAAGAGTTTGCTTTTAAGAAGAGGTTAAAGTTGTTCACTTACCTGCGAATTGCGAATTGTGGTGATACTGATTCACCCCCCCTCTCAGTATCATGAACTAGTAGATCCTAGGGAGAAGTCGGGAACTTCATCCATGATGACAAGTGTCCCATAGTGTGCAAGCATTTCTAGTGTTCATGAGTGTCCTATTAATCTAATCGGTAATTATGTCCTAATTTATATATTACACTGTTATTATGATTCATAAAAATTATTACATTTGAAATACTAATTGGTAATTATGTCCCATAGTGTGCAGGTATTTTTTATATAATGATTTTTTATTATATATTTTTAATTATTAAGTAAATAAACATAATGATTCATGAAAATTATAAATGTGCATTAATGACATTTGAGATACCTCTAGTTTACTGCATTCACATAATAAAGTTTGTTTGATTTGATAATGAGAAGTTAAGTTTCAATGAATTGAACATATAAGAAAAACTACAATAATTATCATATAAAAAGGATGTTTTGTTAAGAATTTTTTGATTTTAATTTAATATTTTGACACAGATATTGGTATTTGGTCGCTTCATAATCAAATGATTATAGTAAACAAGTGTTGATATCTTTTTAGTCAAAATTAGTAATGGGTTCATTAGGTTGTCAATGGTATATTTCATTTTTAGGGACCAAAAACATTAATTCTTGATTAACTTGGTTTAGTCACCGTGCAAGATCAAGACAAGTATTTTGAGATAAATTTGATTTTTTTTTTGACTATTGAAGGTATCTATAAGTTGCTGGAATTGTATGTAACTAAACCTCAGCCATACATTATTACTAGAGTTAGCTATTTCTTTTTAAGTTAGTCCATGATCCATTAGTTTCTGCTTGATGAAATGTCATTTATGTTTTATTCAATCTACCTAGGCTTCACAAAAATATATGTTCCAATTCAATAGATGTCTTAAGAGTATAAATTCTACATTGTTAATACATAAAGTTCTGGCTTTAAATTTTTTGTAGATATGAAATTCTGAAAAATTATTTGACATAAAGAGTTTAAATCACATTTCATTGTCTACACCCTTTGGTTTGAGTCTTTTACATGTTCACTTTATCTCATTATTAGTGGAAGTTAGCACATAAAGTTCTGCTTGTTAGTAATTTTAATATTTAATATATCATGTATTAATTGCATATAATAGTATTTTAAGAATATAAATTTTATATTAATAAAATATGAAAATTTGACATGACTTATTAAATTTATAAGTTTTACTATAACTTAAATTTTTAGTTATATATAAGTTTTAATTTAACAAGAAAAATAAATGTTGTACTCTTTTCATTTTTGTAAATTATGAATTGTGGTTTTGGTATTATTTATTGATATTAATTTAAATTAAGAGTTAATTTAGATTAAGAGTTTATTATAATAGAAATCTAGTTGAGTTCAATTGGATTTTTACTATTTGGGTATATTTAGGTATTTATCTTTATATAAAGACATGTTGTTCTTATTGTTTACATGTTTCTCAATTATTATGTATGGTCATTTTATCAGATTAATAAATTACAGTATTCTTATAATTTTCTATCAGTGGTATTAGAGTTTATTCAATTCAAGAGTTAATATTAAAGCAAGTATTTTTGATTCAAATTAAGAGAAAACATATAAGTTTTGTCAGATCTTCTATAAAAGTCATTGAAGCTACCATAAAAGTTATTGAAATTACAAAAGTTACAAAAACTATTGCCCATCATCAACGAAGATTCACCTTAACCACCACATGCCTTGGAGAAACTCCAAACATTTCAAATTTACAAAATTATAAAAGTTTACCACTATTTTCTATTATCAATTATATCATCACCACTCATTATTGCTGTCCCAAATTTAACAATTTGTTGTTATCTTGCTGGAAAAGCTTGCTTTACCTTTTTATTATTTTGTCAAAGTTAAGGTGTCAAATTAACAATAAAAAACATATGGGGTCTAATTGAAAATAATAAAAGTTAAGGGGTTAGATTGTAAATAACAAAAATTTTAAAACAAATTACAAATAACAAAAGTTTGGTGGCCAAATCAAAAATAATCATAAATTTTAACATGAATGACATAATCCCTATTTCAGTTACCATTTTGGATGAAAAACATTACAATTGATGGTGTGTGTGAATAAAAATTTTGTTTGACTATAATGAATTGCTGAATATTATCAAGAATGAAGTTACAGAACTCATAACAAGTGCCACAAAAGCATAAAGAGCTGCTCACCAAGAGTTACAAAATAAGGATAAATAGACACTTTATTTCATCCATTAGGGGGTGAATGATGAAATTTTAAAGAAGATTGCAAGAGTAACTTTATTAAAGTAGGCATGGGATATTTTGACAATGTCATTCTAGGGTGCAAACAAAGTTAAAAAATTGAAACTCCAAACCTTACAACATTTGTTTAAGTTTTTGTAAATAAACTTTAGAACTATTTTTAGTTTAGATAAATAAAGTTCTTGCCATTACAAATCAAATAAGAATCTATGGAGAGCAACTGAATGATCAGGTGAAAACTGAAAAAATCACAATATGAGCATATTGTGGTTGCTTAGAAGAAGCATATAATTTTTCTCAAATGTTAATAGATGTACTAATAAGCACGTTACAAGCTCATGAACAATGCATGAATGAGAAACGTACTAAGAAACCAATAGAGCAACTTCAAAGTTAGGCTTTTACTAGAAGCAATTAGAGTGATCAATCAAGGCAAAAGTAAGGTTATTCTCATGCTAGAGGACGAGGACATGGTAATAATTAATATAACAATAGAGGTCAAAGAGGTCACTATAACAATTATGGAGATGTTAACAATCAATACAATGGTTAAAGGAGATCAAATCAAATGTACAGAGGTTAAGGTTAAGGCCAAGGAAAAGGTCTTAGTAGAGGAAGGTATGACAAGTGTCATGTTGAGTGTTACTTATGTTACAAGTGTGGTCATTATGCATAAGAGGGAGATTTAGATGGTGGAAATGAAGCACTTATGATGGTTACTATAGCTATTAAAAAACCAAACTACAATACTTGGTTCCTTAACATTAGGCATACAAATTATATGTGCAGAAAAAGAGAGTTCTTTGTTAATCTTGATGAGTTAATCCGCTCCATAGTCAAGTTTACTTATGATAATAGTGTTCTAATAATGGGAAAGGGGTGGATTCTCATCAATTCAAAGAATAAAGATCATAATTACATTTCAAATGTATTTTATGTACCAAATATGAAGAGCAATTTACTCAGTTTAGGCCAATTACTTAAAAAGGGGTGTAACATATAATTGCATGATAACTATCTCTCAATTCTTGATAGAAGAGGTACATTCATTCTTAAAACCCCTTTAACAAAGAATCAAATGTTCTGAGTTAATATTGCCACTGATGTTTATACTTATCTTAGTGCTATTATCAAAGATAAGTCTTGGTTATGGTATATTCATTTTAGCCATTTGAATTTTTGTAGTTTAAAGTTGCTTGCACAAGGAAACATAATGACAGACCTGCTCTGAATACATCATCCTAATCAAAATTTTGAAGTATATATTCTTACAAAATAGAGTCGGCAACCCTTTGTGTTAAGGACTTAGCATGCAATACAACCACTCCAGCTTATCCACTTTAATGTTTGTGGCTCAATGAGTATTTTATCACATAGTAATAATAGATATTTTCTTACTTTCATTAATGATTTTACAAGGAAGATGTGAGTTTATTGCATGCAAAGAAAGTTTGAAGTGTTTGATTATTTTAAAAAGTTTAAGGCCTATGTTGAAAGACAAAGTGAATACCATATTGAAATTTTGAGAACTGATGGAGATGGTGAGTATATTTCTAATAAGTTCAAAAAGTACTATGAAGTATAAGGAATAAAGTATGAAGTCACAATTTCCTATATCTCATAGCATAATGGAGTTGCTAAAAGAAAAAATAAATCAATCATGAATATGATGAGAAGCTTATTAAAGGCCAAGGGAGTTCTTAATTCATTTTAGGCAGAAGTTGTTTTATGTGTTGTTTACTTGTTGAATAAATCTCCAACAACAAGTATTCAAAATGTTACTCTCAAAGAAGCATGAAGTGATTTTAAGACTAGTGTAAGGTATCTTAAGGTGTTTGGTTCTATTGTTTATTATCACGGGTGATCAATTTAGAATCCAATCCATCAAAGGGTCCAAACCCATTACCAAAGGCCTAAAGGACCCAAAGAAGATTCTAAAGGTCTTCATGGTAAGTAAAGTCATGGAATTCTCTAGAACCCTATAACTTTGTATATAATTCTAGAATGTAATATGCCAAGAATATTCCATGTAAATATCTAAGATAGGAAAATTCTAGAACCAAGGCAAAGGGCTATAAATATCCCAAGCCTCATTCATTTGTAGCATCAAGTAATCAAGCAAGCAATCCAAGCCTCCTTTCTCCAAAGCCTCTTCTTCCTCTTTGCTCTTTCTCTAGGCTTACTAGCAACTTTCCCTTGAAGTTGTCTAGTGCTGCATGTGTTTTAGAGTATTTGTAAACTCACCCCATGACATTATGCTACCATTCCAACTGAGACAAGGATAAAGTTAGATGATTAAGGAGTGAAGACAATTTTTTTTTGCTACGTAAAAGGAGGATATAAATTATTTAATTTTATGACAAAAAAGGTAATTGTGAGCAGAAATGTGACTTTTGTTGAAGATGAAGCTTGTAACTTTGATGTTGAGGAGCAAAATAACTCTTAAAGATGTCCAATTACTATTTTAAGGAAAGAGGAAACTCAAGTTACAATCTCCACTGTAAATGGGGAAGTCTCACTAATTAGTGCACAAAATCCTACGCTTTAAGCTCTACTGGAGAATGAAAGACCAAGGAGAAATCACCAACAATTAGTTAGATTATAAGATTATGTTACAATACTTTGAAGCCAAGTTCATCTAAGATAATGCAGTAAGGATTTGCACTGCCCCCACATTCCTATGAGATGTTGTGCAACTATGGTGGCATCGCAAGCATGGTGATGTTGGTAAAGGCATTTGCTCAATTGACACTTAGGAAGACTTTAAATGTGAGTTAAAGAATCACTTCTACCCAAGTAATGCCAAGAAGGAAGCTCGAGGTCGTTTCTGACATTTAAAGTAAGGAGGGACCATCCGTGACTACATTAAGGAGTTCAACACCCTCATCCTTGAGATTGAGGACATGTCCAACAAAGATTCCCTCTTTTACTTCATGGATGGGTTGAAAGATTAGGCTAAAGTTGAACTTGAGAGACATAATGTGCAAAGCTTAGATGAAGCCATTGCTGCTGCTGAGTCTTTTGTGAAATACAACACTCAACTCAAAGAAAAAAGATCCAACTAGGGTAAAAGTGGGGGAGAAGGATCCAGACGCAAGGAGCAAGGGTCCAAAGATAAAGGAAAGGCTAAAGCCTCGCCGCATGGTGAAAGGCATAATTAAGGTAAGACTGATCCTCCTAAACCAAAAATACCATGTTTTATTTGCAGCAGTTCCCATTGGATGAAGGATTGCCCCAAGTAGAAGACCCTTAATGCCATTATGAGCCAGTTTGAAGATGATGCTTCCTAAGATGACCAAGATCAAACTGAGATGGGAGCACTTCGAATCCTGGCCACCATGAAGGGAAAAAGCACTTAACCCCGCACCGATCATAAGGGTCTATTGTATGTTTAAATCTCCATCAATGGGAAGCAATCTAAAGCCATGCTAGATACTAGAGCTTCCTACAACTTCATTTCTGTAGAGGAGGCCAAACGGCTTGGTCTCAAGCTAACAAGTAAGGGCAGAACCCTTAAAGCAGTGAACTCACCGGCAAAACTAATTGCTAGCATTGCTAGAAGCGTTCCCACAACACTTTGTGCATGGAAAGGAGGTATCGATTACTTTATGGTCCCTATAGACAATTTTCAAGTGGTGGCAGGCATGGAGTTCTTCGACAAGGTACAAACCTTCTTATTTCCTGCTTCCAACTCACTCGGAATATTAGAGGGAGGAAAGGCTTGCACCATCCCCACTAAACATGCCAGTTGAATGGAGGATCAAGCCTTATCTGCATTACAATTCAAGCGAGATATGAAGTCTAACCAAAGTTACCTTGTTACCATCCGTGAACTCAATAATGGGGATGTCAACCCCACGGTCACCTTGCCCAACAAAGTGGCACAAGTCCTTAAAGAGTTCAAGGATGTTATGCCACAAGAATTATCAAAGAGACTCCAACCTAGGTATGAGGTGGATCATGAGATCGAGGTGAAGCCGAACACCAAGCCATCTGCCTTGGCACCGTACTATATGGCACCACCCAAGTTACAGGAGCTACGTAAACAGCTCCAAGACTTGTTGGACTCAGGCTATGTCTAACCCTTAAAGCCTTCTTATGGTGCCCCCATGCTCTTCCAAAACAAGAAAGATGGAAGCCTGCGCATGTGCATCAACTACCGAGCATTGAACAAGGTCACAATAAAGAACAAGTATCTGATACCATTGATCTCAGATCTCTTCGACTAGCTCAGTGATGCACGATGGTTCTTAAAGCTAGACTTATGTTTTGGATACTACCAAGTATGCATTGTAGTTGGAGATGAATCTAAGACAACATGCGTGACAAGGTATGAGTCTTTTAAGTTCTTGGTTATACCCTTTGGTCTCACCAATGCACCGGCAACCTTCTGCACAGTTATGAATAAACTACTCCATCCCTTCCTTGACCGATTTGTGATAGTTTACCTAGACAACATTGTGGTGTATAGTAAGACACTCGATAAGCACTTGCAACATTCACAACAAGTCTTCAAAGTACTACGTGAGAATGAACTCTACGTCAAAAGAGAGAAATGCTCATTCGCCATTTAAGAAGTAGAGTTCCTTGGTCATCACATCCAGGATGGAAAGCTTATGATGGATCTGGCAAAGGTAAAAGCCATCATGGATTAGGAGCTGCCAACAAAAATTCCAGAGTTAAGATCCTTCCTCAGTTTAGCCAACTACTATCGTCGATGTATCAAAAGGTACTCAGCAAGGACAATACCCCTAACCAACCTATTAAAGAAGGATTGTGCATGGAGATGGACAGAACAATACCAATAAGCCTTTGAAGACTTGAAGAAAACCATCTTTGAAGAGCCTGTTCTTAGCCTTCCACACCCAAATAAAGCCTTTAAGGTACACATTAATGCTTCTGACATTGCAATTAGAGGTATTCTTATGTAGGATAACCATCCCATTGCCATTAAAAGCTAGAAGTTAAATGACATGAAGTGTCACTACATTGTTCAAGAGAAGGAAATAATAGCCATTGTCCATTACCTATGGACATGGTGACATTACTTACTTGGCTTGCACTTCTTCATCCTAACCGACAATGTGGCTACAACTTACTTTCAAACTTAGAAGAAGTTGAGCCCAAAGTAAGCTCGATGGTAAGATTTCCTTACTGAGTTTAACTACCAGTTGAAGTATAAGTTGGGTAAAGCTAATGTAATTGTCAATGCACTTAGTAGGAAAGCGGAGCTTAGTTCGTTAACTCTTAATCAACTCGAGGGCCTTCTCATCACTTGCATCAAGGAAGGCATATACAAGGATCCCACAATGCAAAACCTTGTCAAGTTAGCCTGTGAAGGCAAGACTTGACGATTTTAGGAAGACAACGGGCTACTTTTGACTGTTGGCAACTGAGTTGTAGTCCTAAGGTATGGAAATTTGAGGAGCGAGATCACCAAAGAATGCCATGATTCCCGATGGGCAGGACATCCTGGTGTTGCACGCACCCTTACTCTTCTTTAATCCTCATACTACTAGCCACAAATGTGGAGTGATGTGGAAGCATACGTCCAGACATGCCTTGTTTGCTAACAAGACAAGGTCAATCTACACCACCTTGCAGGTCTTTTAGAGCCCCTACCGATCACTGAAAGACCATGGCAAAGCTTATCCATGGATTTCATCATGGCCCTACCCAAGTCCGAGGATTATGGGAGCATAATGGTGATTGTAGATCGATTCAGCAAGTATGCTATATTCATTCCAGTTTCTTAAGACTACACTGTTGAGGAAGCTGCCTGTACCTTCCTCAAAAATATCATCAAGCTTTGGGGAGTGTCATGTAATATTGTAAGTGATCGAGACCCTTACTTCACTAGAAGGTTCTAGACAAAAATCTTCAAATCTCTTAGGGACTGATCTTAACTTCTCCACCAATTTCCATTCCCAAAGTGATGGTCAAACTGAATGCATCAATAGGCTATTAGAGCTATACTTAAGGCACTACATAAGTGTCTATCCACAAGATTAGGCCAAATTGCTTGATGTGGCTCAATTTTCCTACAATCTCTAAAGGAGCGAAGCCACAAGTAAAAGCCCCTTTGAGATTGCCACTAGCCAGCAACCCATGATGTCACATGCCATTGCCTCCACATATAGCGACAAAAGCCCCATGGCGCATCAAATCACCAAGGAATGGCACGAGCAAGCAGACATTGTCTGCGCTCACCTAGACAAGGCCGCTTGAAAGATGAAGAAATGGGTGGATCATAAACGGAGGCACATTGAGTACTAAGTAAGAGGTAAAGTTCTTGTTAGACTACCCCCTCAACAATTCAAGTCCCATTGTAAAGTGCATAAAGGGTTAATTCAAAGGTATAAAAGGCCCTTCTCAATCATAAAATGTGTGGAAAAAGTCTCCTACTAGGTACAATTACCACCCAACCTCAAAATCCATCCTTTCTTCCATGTGAGTTTCCTTAAGCCATACCATGAAGACATAGAAGACCCAGAAAGGAACAAATCCAAGAGAGCACCAACGGCCATTACTATTGCTTTCAGCAAAAAGGTGGAGAGCATTCTTGCAGATTGAAGGATCCGAAGAAGGGGTGTACCCAACTATATGGAGTACTTGGTAAAATGGAAGGGACATGCTCACGAGGAGGCCAGTTGGGAATGGGAGGACACACTATTGCAATTCTCCACCAAAATCCAGCACTACAAAGATCAAGCAGTGACGAGGACATCGCCAAATTAAGTGAGGGAGAATGTCACGAGTCATCAATTTAGAACCCAATCCATCATAGGGTCCAAACCCATTGCCAAAGGCTCGAAGGACCCAAAGAAGATTCTAGAGTCTTTATGGTAAGTGAAGTCATGGAATTCTCTAGAACCTTATGACTTTATACATAATTCTAGAATGTAATATGCCAAGAATATTCCATGTAAATATCTAGGGTAGGAAAATTCTAGAACCAAGGGAAAGGGCTATAAATACCTTAAGCCTCATTCATTTGTAGCATCAAGTAATCAAGTAAGCAATCCAAGCCTCCTTTCTCCAAAGCCTCTTCTTCCTCTTTGCTCTTTCTCTAGGCTTACTAGTAACTTTCCCTTGAAGTTGTCTAGTGCTACACAAGTTTTAGAGTGTCCACAAACTCATCCCGTGATATTATGCTACCATTCCAACTGAGACAAGGATAAAGTTAGATGATTAAGGAGTGAAGACAATTTTTTTTTTTTTGACTACGTAAAATGAGGATATAAGTTATTTAATCTTATGACAAAAAAGGTAATTGTGAGTAGAGATGTGATTTTTGCTGAAAATGAAGTTTGGAACTTTGATGCTGAGGAGCAAAATAACTCTTAAAGATGTCCAATTACTATTTTAAGGAAAGAGGAAACTCAAGTTACAATCCTCACTGTAAATGGGGAAATCTCACTAATTGGTGCACAAAATCCTAATGTATAAGCTCTGCAAGAGAATGAAAGATCAAAGAGAAATTACCAGCAATTAGTTGGATTACAAAATTATGAGGTAATCATTGATAATATTATTGATGATAATAGAGATTTGGTGCATTTTGTCATATTTGCAGATTGTGAATTAGTGTCATTTAATGTGACAATTGAAGCTATAAAGTGGGTGAATGTTATGAATTAAGAAATAAAAGTAATTAAAAAGAATAATATATGAGAGTTTATTACTATTTTACGAGATCAAAAAATTATTGATATAAAGTGGGTATTTAAGACTAAGAGGAAGTCTTATAGAAAAGTAAAAAAAATATAAAATAAGATTAGTTACAAAAAAATTTAAATAACAACCTGATTATAATTATCACGATGTGTTTTCTCTTATTATTTGAATAAAAATTGTCAGATTTATAATTATTTTAATTGCTCAAAATTATTAAAAAATTTATCAAATGGATGTAAAGTCAATTAAAATAGATATTAGAATTAAAAATATATATAATCCTATTAATCTATAATAAGAGTTAATTTAAATTAAAAATTTATTAAAATAAAAATTTAATTAAATTTAATTATTTAAATAAATTTATATATTTATTTTTATATAAAAATATATTATTTTTATTATTTACATTCATCTTAATTATTATATATAATTATTTTTATTATATTAATAAAATTATAATAATTTTTAATTTTCTATCATTGTTCAATCTACTTTCCCGTTGGCTAGTCAAATTTTGTCCGTAAGAACCACGCAAGTCGTGGTTTATCGTAAGAAAATTTCGTTTAAAGTGTTTTCAACTCTAGTGCTTTTGTATTACTAACCACGTAGTCTCGTAGTAAAACAACTGGATTTTTAGTTTTGGTAAGAGATGTAACTAATTATGAAACCGACGAACCAAAGTTATTTGTTTAAAATGTGCTGAACCCCCCCCCCCCCCGCCTTTTTTTTTTCGACTTTTGGGCTGAAACACGGTACTGATTAGCTGGCAGAGATAGTTGCTTGTATAATTTTTAGCTGTAACACTAACATTTATCTTAGACAGGATTATACTCTCTCTCTCTGAATATGAGTTCATGTCATTAATTTCATCATAATTAAGAGACCAGCTGTGTCTGATTTGCACAAGAGAATGTAAGCCCGTACCATAAGGTATTTTCTGACTAGCTTTGCAGTAGAGAAAACTTACAATTTAAAAATAAGGTGTGACCTCATGTGGCCCTTGTATAATGTGGAATTTTCATTCCGTGTGTTTGTGCCATCTAATTTTAGAGCTTCCAATAAGATTCATTTTGTCACATCTCAATGTTTGTCCAATGAATTTATTGATATTTCCCGGATGTTGCCAGATTTTCTCGGCTGGACAGATGTCATTTTGGTCACGGCCACTTGTCACAACTGGAAACTCCAAAATAAACTCGAGTATTCGGAATGCGAATTTCATTGAATTATATATATATATATATAAATTTTAATTTATTTTTCAAAATTAATTGATTTACAATTAAAATACTGAAATATACAACAAGAAATTTTTATAACGAGTCACCAAAATATCAAAATATATCTAATTGTATATTTTTTATTTAGTTTTACATTTACTGTGTTTTAGAAAAAAATAATAATGAATAAAAAGTATACTTTTTTTATTCAAAAAAATTCATATTTTAAAAACTTTCTAATTGAATCTTTTAACCATAAACTTGGTAATTCTCAACATATGGTTCGCATCAAAACTTCGGTTATTATTGCTTTTACTACACGGAAGTGTGTATTTGCTGTCATTTTCCTGTTTTTTGATTAGAAAGGAAAATTTTCTTAACAAGTCATCAAAATCTAGTTTGTTGTGGGGGTGGATGTCTAGTTAGCGTGCCTGTGAGCGATATAACGGAATATTACCGACAATAAGGCCGATCTCTGTGTGGACAAATAAATTCCTGATGTTTTCTTTTGTTGTATTAGCCTTTGCCGATATGAGATCATGCTGGGCTACCAAAAAGTCTAATTTGCTAACATGAGAGCTATCTCAAAAATCACCGACTTATCAAGGCGGTTGCGTATGTTTTGCTCTCAAATTCATGACTTTGATGTTACTAAAGCTGTAGAAAGTCAAAAGAATGGGGGAAGCCTGCTGTCTAGGAATGAGCTCAAATCAAACCCAGAAGATAAAATGGAGAATCTCCCAAGCATGCTTAGTCGCTTGAGTTATGCTTTTGATGTCTGGCCTGAAGTAGTTAGTCAAGTGAAGACAGAACCTCACTCTTTCCACTTCCTCTAGTTCAGTAGTCCTTTTTGTCTCTTTTATTTTAATGATCAACATTAAACATGGATTTATTAACGAACAGCAACCCAAAACAGTATAGCAGCAATCACATGCAGAAATACAATCCAACAGAAACGAAACTGCTGAACCTGCTGCCCGACCCATCATGAGTTTGTTCAGTAGACATGACCCTCACGGAGTTGCTTATTAACCACGAATGAGCGCCATTTGCACCAATATAGTTCAATAGAGTCATGTTCTTAACTGAACAAACTGATGATGGGTCGAGGTTTCACTGCACTAACTATAATATTGTTCTTCCAAATCAAATTTGGACAATATTATAGTTTTTATTTTTTTTTTTTTTGGGAGTCCTAGTCATTTTATTTTTTGGTTGGGTGTTTCGGGGAGGGATGGGGGGCTACAAAGGTTGATGGATCATATTCAACCAAAAAGAAGCAAGTAGCTGCACACACATACAAACCACTCAGATGCACGTATAAATAAATAAATATATATATAAGCTTCAGGAAATGAAATCTTTCTAAATGTGGGAAGCTTTTTCTCTGTAAGTACAACACAAGACTTACCTCCCAGAGTTTGGAGCGCTGGTTCTTAATTAGTTTAAATGAAGAAGAAGAAGGACTTGCGGTCTGATGAGATATGGCAAGTGAAGGAAGTAAAACTCCATATTTTGGATCTATCTCTCTCGCACACACCCATACAAATTGCACGATACCTAAGTTTAATAGTCTGTTCACAATGATGGAGCGTATAATTTTTGTCTCATGGGGGCCCACGTGATCTGGTCGGCTGATAGTGTGTTGCATTGGCGTCCACAAAATAAAGAACCGAAAATGGGAACGCACAAAACAAAAGTCAACAAAGTTAGCTACAAGTTGCAAATGAAACCTTTTATTTGGAGTGCTTAAAATCTTATCTTGTTATTTTCTAATAATTATTCTGAAAATATTGCATCTGCCTGCTTAATTAAACATGGGTCTTGGGACACGATCACCATTCATGACGATTTGGACCTCGTCAATCGAAGCATTATGCCACTCGATGCGTGACACGTTTAATGTTATGATGTCGCTTTTGAGGACGACACCTGTCCTGCACTCGTCAGGTTCACTGGCAGCTTGTGGCTAACTTTGTTGACTTCTGTTTTGTGCGTTCCCCCTTTCCGTTCTTTAATTTGTGGACGCCAATGCAACGCACTATCGGCGGATCATATCACGTGGGGCCCATACGATAAAAATCCCGCGGTAGAGTGTTGGAACGTTGTGCCGTAATAAAAAGTTTTTTTTTGGGTGCAGTTGATTAAGAGAAAGAAATTTTTAACATGATCTAGCGATATTTTTGACTCTAAATTTTATATTTATAAGTAATTACCAGATTATACTTATATCTAATAGTTTACCTTTCTCTTCCAATTTACTTTCTCTTCAAATCAAATTGGTCTGCCACCCAGCATTGCTTTCTTTCTTTCCTTTTCTTTTTCGTTACAAGGGAGGCCAGAGCCAGTTAGAGATTAATGAGGAGGGTAAGTGGGTTTGAAGATGTCACAGGAGGTATAAAGCACCCAAAATTGGGGAGTTTGTGGGAGGAGGGCAGGGTTGAACCACCAACCTCATGCCCAGCCTTTATTGCTAAAGCCATTGAAACTCAAAAAATGAAATTGGGGGAAGCCTTGGTTGGGTGTCTAGGAATGACCTCATGTGGTTAGTCCAATGTAAAGCCCTTGACAACTCTTAAACAGGAACATGTATATGAGTCTACTTTTCATATATTTTAATGTATATTTGGCTTATCTTTGCCTACTAATCCCGCCATATTTTAACTTAATGGGATTAGAGCCTATATCTTTGTAACAGATGGGATAACACAAGTGCATGGATTTAATTTTAATATTAGAATTAGAGAACATAATATTGATATAATTTATAAACATCATAATAGTTGCATGTCTTATAAGAAAAGAGTTAGATTAGCTGTAAGAGAAAATTAGTGGTATAAAGCAAAGATTAAAATGGTGGCAAAAACAATGGTACATAGATAGAACTACATATTATACTAGTATTTGTGCAATATAAATATAACACGCTAAATATGATATATCATAAGCAAGAGGAGAGTTTGCTTGCCTTTCGATATGATTAAAAATTAGAGCCAATTTATTTTACACTAACTTAATCTAGATGAAGTTTACTACATTTATTTTAGCATTGATCTAGTATCATTGGCTAGAAAAAAAATCGTTGATCAATCCATTAAAGAAAGAAAAAGTAGTCTCAATAGATGGTTTTAATATTGAAACAAGCCTAAGATGAAGTCAATAAACATTATTCAAATTAATTAAGTCTTTAAGAAAAATAATTTCTACATTTTTTATTTGAAATAAAGAGGCAAATATAACATATTATAATAAACAAACTTTGTAAATAGTCAAAATAGAATAAGAATTATAAAATTAAAATTTACTTAAACAATCAAAAAATAATATTTATAAAATAAAAATATTTGATAATTTTTTTTGTGATATATTATAATATTATAAAAGACCTTTCATGTTAATTTGAATGTTTAAGAAATAAGTCTTATAAAAAAAAGATCTTTATAATCTTATAAATCTAACTATCATAGGATCAATATAAGTATCCACAAAACATTTACACATACTAAGTATAGATACACTTATATTAATGTGTTTGAGATATATTCAATTACTAAATTTTATATATTCTTTACATGTGATATTTGACTCAACTATGATCAATATGTTAAAGATAATAAAGGTAATAAGAAATAATATTTCATTTTCAAAATCATCAATGCATTAATATTTCAAAAACTAGGAGCTTAATTTGTTACATTCCTTCCAATTCCAAAGCTAGGAGTAGATTTCAATAAAATAATTTCACAATTTTATTATACTACTAAATCAAAATCTAATAAAGAAAAGTTATCATCATTATCTCTTATACATAAAGAAAAGTAATTTTTTAATCAATTAAACATGATCAAAAATAATAATTTTGTTCTAAATAAAGATTTACCAAGAAAATATTTTTATTTTTTTTTTAAAAAAGAGAACATGGATTTTTTTCTGATTATCATTCAAAAGAAAAAAGAGATATAATTCATGAAAATTATTATAAAAATCTTAAAAGATGAAAAATCATATTAAGTTCTTTAAGTGATTCAATATATATAACTATAAATTCAAGGACAACAATATTAATGTCATTAAATGTTGATACGGAGAGGAACTCGATTTTCTTGTTAGTCAAAATTTAATCCTTATCTATGAATGGAAGTTCGATTCTCTTCCTTGGAGAAAATAAAAAAAATGGAAAAACTTTGAATACAAAAATAGAATATCTTGAATAATCATTTTAATATTTAACAACATTACCATATCAATCTAAACAAATATTATTATTTTATATTAAAAAGATCCAATGCTAATGAACAAAAAAAAAACGAAGAAAGATCCACCGCTAATGACTAAAAAAAAAGCAATCCAATGACTAATGACTGAAAAAGGCTCATTATTAGAAAGATCCAACATTAATGAAATTCATTTAGAAAATTTTTAATTTCACTCACTTAAAAATTAAATAAAGTTAATTTACTTCTATAAGTAAAAAATAAAAAATATAGAATATAAATAAAATTTACCTAAAATTGAAAAAAAAAAAAGACTTGTGGTTAAATATGATGAATTTATTATACTTATAAAAAAATAAATAACTTTAGTAAGCACATAAATTAAAATTTGGTGAAATTTGAATTTCATTAGATATTATTGTGTCACCTTATAGCATCTTTTAAACATACATAGCAAAAAAACCTAATAATTTATTTTTAATTAATAATTGGTTAACAATATATAACCCTAACATCATACTAAATAAATTTAAATCAAATTATTGAATCAAACACTAAAATTAAATAGGTATTCACATTATATTTCTTACAAATTGACTATTTATTACAATCATAGGAGACAAATCCTATATGTTCTTTAAAAATTATAAATCTAATTTTATGAATATATGGTAAGTGTTCCATTCATCTCCTAGTGATAATGTATATTATTGCGTGTGGTGGGCCAGATTAACTGAAAGCAATAGATTATTGTAACGGACACAAATGAGACGGGGGACAATGATTAAATTGGAGATTCCGTGTGGACCCAATGTATTTGAAAATAGCTGTTCGTCAGCATGGCGTTGAATGGATTCACATGTTAGCGCGGCATTTGCTGGGCCAGTCCCTTTGGAGGAAGCCGAAGCCCGTAGGTTATGTGATCCTAATAAGGTGGAGGGTCCCAACAGTTATCAGCATAAGTCTCTTAACAGACAAATACAAGTATTAATGACATCTTATACCAATACCAATGCTTTGCATGATTTTGACGTGTAAGAGAGATGTAAAAGAAAACAAAGTGGAGAAGCGAGGCAAAACTTTTCTAATCCATGGGCACCGTCTAGTGGTAAATGTAAAGAACTTGATATTGTATTGTTTATATTTTTTTTTGATGAAAAGTAATAAAAAATTGATACCATTTTTATAAATGTTATGTGCCTTTTTATTTTTTTTTTTTATATGAGTTATGTGTAATAATTCTTGTATTCTCGTTTGCGGGCTGAAACTAAGAAGACTTTTTGGTGCCATCACTTATACGTAAAAAATTTAACTTCCGTGGCACCAACCCTCTTAAATAATGGATCCTAATTTCTTAAATAAATTATTTATTTATTAATAAATAATCAGAACATTTGTTAAATGGGGATAAAATATTAATTAATTAACCTTTTTAATTAGCAATGACAAGTATATCATAAAAAATTATATTTTATTTGATTGAATTAATTATTGATTCATGTCCAACCACATAGCCCATGAGGTTAAAGTCTTTTCATTATTATACTAAGATAAAAAAATAAATAAAAAAAAAACCCACTAAAATTTAGAGCTGAAAATGACATATAAATTTCAGGTAGGGGACCATCGCGAAAATAGGTTCAATCACATAAATCTTTGGAGGTGACCGGTAATTTTTTCTTTTGTCGTTTTTTCTTTTTGTTTAATGAATAGACTTTTTCAAATATTTTGACCGCACATTCATGAGATACGTATCAACATTTGCCAAGAGAAATATACATATCATCTGTAGATTTCAACAACCTGGCTCGGCCCCACTAAGTGCAATAAATTACTTTTCACTCTGGTGAATCACTTATGGATCATCATGTATCAATTTTAATTGTTTTCTTTTGCTTTTTCAAGTCAGTTTGGATTACCATATGCGCACGAAACCAAATATCACTTCGGAAAAGGACATGCTTGGAATTTGGATCGTTGTGGGGAAAGAAATCAAGGTTCAAGGTCCAAACTTATCTGATAAAGAAGACTTTCATTCACATAATATATTATACGGACTTTAAAACAGTAGCTTTGTTGGATCTCCGAATCCATTGATTCAATTGGTAATTATGCCCCAGAGTTTAATCTCAAAATGTGTACCGGGTTCTATAATTTTCTAAAAAGAAAAAATAATGAATGGGAGACAGAAAAAAGAATTTTGTCAAATATGTATTATAAGGCAAGTTGATTATTACATCAAAACATAAAAAATCAGATTTCATGACTAATAATAATTATTGAGCATTTTAATATTCTATAAAAATAAATATATATTTAGTTTTATTGAATATTTTGATGAGAATTTAAATTTATAATTATATAATAAAAATGAATACTTTAAATTATTAAATTATGTAATAATATAAAGAACATGTTTCTCATTTATGATTAGGAATGCAATTTCTTGCAAACACACATTTGTTTGTTCTTTTATTTTTTTTCTTAACCTGCTTTGTTCATTCTAATGTGCTTATAGTAATTAACCACATTCATATGCAAACAATTAAGCGAGTACAAATTAATTATAAGGCATACTTGTCCGTAATTAGGGACCAAGTACAACACAGTGCGTCACAAAATCATAGATCATTAAGGCTTTGACTCTGATGTTTTTGACCCATTTCTAAGTTTTCTCGAATATTTTGGGTCACGGGTTTTGGAACTGTTCTGCGATATTATTATAACCACAGGCTTAGCAAATATTGCTCCCGGTGAGAATAATCAAAGCCAACATTTTGCGAAACCGCACCTTGTGCCCATGTCTTTGGACGGCACCCACATAGAAACAAGGTTTAAGTCACTGTCAAAAAGGTCACATCAACAGCTTTCTGCTGGGCATTATGCCATTGGTACGTCTTTTACTTGGTTGGTGATTAATGGGGATAAGGGAACTGCGTTTTGCGCGTCTTTGAGAGAGTAATGTCGGGTTGCTTAGTCGCTTGAGTTATTCTATCGATGTCTGGCCTCAAGTAGTTAGTCAAGTGAAGACGAACCATCACTCTTTCCACTTCTTCTAGTTCAGTTGTCCTTTACTTGAAACAAACCAAGCCATTTTATCTCTTTTATTTTATCGATCAACGTCAAAGATGGATTTAGTATTTGAATAATGTTTTGTCCTTATGAATGAAAAGCTGAATTTACAAACGAAACAAACATGGATTCATTGACGAACAGCAACCCAAAACAGAATAGTAGCCACCACATCCAGAAATACAGTCCAACAGAAATGAAAATCCTGAACCTGCTGCCCCAAATAATCAGAGGCAAGAACGCACCCACATGCACACATATACATTACGAAAACTTTAAATTCAAATTCCAGAAATTACCATCACTAAATGAAACTATGGTACGGATTGGTGTTGCGGAGAAGCTCCTCGTCAACATAATAATCATCATTAACAAGAATGCTGATGCGTTTGCTCTGAGCTCTAACGTGAAACTTCAACTCATCCTCAGTTTGTTCAGTAAAAAACTTGACTTTGTCACCCTCACGGAGTTGCTTAATAACCACGAATGCATTCCAAGTTGATTTCAGAATCATTGGTTTTGGGTATCTACTAGGACGGGTGGTCAGATGGAACATCCACCGAACATTGTCTGCATCGAGTGCTTCGAAAGCTTTCCTATGAACTCCTGGGAGATGACCGAAGTCAGCAAGGGCAGATGTTGGAACAATAAGATCTGTAGTAACATCAGTTGTTTGCAGCACATTTTCGAAGAGAAGTTTGTGCTCCATTTGCACCCAATATAGTCGAACTATAATTTGGAAAATATATGAGCTCAATTCAAGTAGGAAGCAACAAGGTGAACTTGCCGTGGGGTGAGATATGGCAAGTGGTGTGAGGCTCTGTACACCATCATAGTTGGGTTTTGAGTTTCTGGGAGTCCTAGTCATTTTATTCTTTGTTTGGGTGCTCGGGGGAGGGTCCGGCTGAACAGTTTGATGGATCATATTCAACTAAAGAGCTCAACTTTCATATCACTTATAATGGAATCTTCTCAGCCCATGACCCCACCAAAAGTGAGATTGACGTTATTCTTTTTCGTTCCGGTACCTTCCGTTTAGACTGCATTTTATATTATTTGTTTGCAACCGAAGGACGCAAAAAGTAGGCCATTTTAGTGATGAAGATGAATTATCTACCAAAATTTTCTCTCCATTGCATTCCCTGCATGCCACCGAATTGTTTGCGTTCCTTGTGAAGCTTAGGAAGAAAAATTATTATAAAATTAAATATTATCCAGCGAGGTTTCTCATTCCAAGTTTTATACTTGTAAGTAAACACTGGATTATACTTATATCCGGTGGTTTACTATAGTGTAAAGTTGATAAAAAAAATTAAAGGATTAATACCAAAAAAAAAAAAAAAAACCTTTTCAAAATTTTCTAAATCCAAGCATGAATATTATTATTTATTCTCAAATATATCATGAACTTTGTGTCTGAATCTAAATCTAGCATGCTATTAATCCATCTTAATGGATTCTAAAGTGGTTTAGTGTTACAAATATTGACTGTTTGTTTATGGCAGTTACTGCGTACCCTTTGCCAACATGAGATGTTAATGTTGGGCTACAAAATGTGTCTCATAATTGAGACCACGTACGAAACGAGAGCGATGGCAAAAATCCACATGCCATACCAATACGCCGGTCCTTACATGAGCGCTTTATCTCTCTTTCTCCCGAGTTTTTACTAATCTTGATGCATATATATTCATGTCTTCCGATTTACTTTCTCATCAATTCAATTGGTCTGGCACCTAACTTTTTTTTTTTTTTCAATTTTAAACTTTCACAATTCTCTGTCTCTCTCTCTCTCTCTCTCTCTCCCCCTCTATATATATATATGTATATCACTTATAATTTTTTTAATATCTTTCTATATAGATTTAAAAAAAAAAAACAAAAAACAAAATTTTTATATAATTGATAACACAATTCAAATTTTAAATTCAAAATTTTTTTTACAATAAGTATAAATTAAATAAATACTATTTAAATAAAAATAATATTTGTAAAGCAAATAATCAAATCAATAAAAAATTGTGAGATATCAAAATATAGAGAAATGAAGTATAATACATAATTATGTTAAACTCAACAATCTCAACACAAATCATTCATATAAAATCTTTATTGTTTGCATCATAATTTGTTTACATGGATTACATGATTTAAAATCCTAGTTTATTATATAAGTAATGTGGTATTGATATGCTTCTCATTGAGTAAGAGCATTTTTTAGTATATTAAAAAACTCATTGAGATGTGAATTATGTAGTTCCTTCATTTCTTTTGTTTTTTTGTTTTTAAATAAATTTTATATCTCTTGAGCTTTGAAATGAGATTTATGAGTCCACTAAAAAAAGAAAAAAGAAATGAGATTTATAAGATAAATATTTGTAGTCTTCCCATTCTTGAAAATTCAACAACACTATCTCTCAAGATTTGAACCTGAAGTCCTACAAAATAAGATGGGCTTTCTTTAAAAAAGTTGGCAGAGATTTAATATCTCTACTCCCAGAATGTCACTAATTGAAAGATTGATGGATTATGTGAATAAGTAAACTTTAATGCTTATTGTTTGGTGTCAAATTTACAATCGAATTCAATCTAATTTAGTTTCAAAACAAAATTATGTTGTATAGATTTAATAATTAAATCCACGTGTTGAATATTTAGCAACAAACAATTCAGGGAAAGATATACCGAAATGGACTTTTGAACATGAGATCTAAGTCTCGAAGTGACATGATAGGGCTCGTTAAATTTACCACATGATTCTTTGACATAACATCAAAGTTCTGTGAAAGAGATGAGCCTATTTGATGGTTTTCAGGCCTAAACTCAGCTTTTCTACAGACTCGTAAAGTAGGAAATGAAAATCGAATAAGAGCATTCTTGTAATAAACCAAACATTGCTTCAACAATTAGCATGGCATCATCTAGTACCATTCTGGCGGCTCACGCTCTGTGGTTATTTATTTTGAATTACTTAAAAGAGGAAAGGTGGAAACATGCTGATGAGATAAAAGAGCTACAGAAGGGCATAAGAGATTTCACTGCAAAACTAGAAGATCTGAACGAAGGAAGCCGGGACACTTATGGAAATCTCCCGTTGGCTGCTACTCAAATGGATGAATATTTTCGGATGTAAGAACAATTATTGGCCAGTTCTTTGCTCGATTTATGCTGGAATATGCTCTTCATGTTCCCTAAATGCATGCTGCCTCTTGAACTTGAATCAAAAGAATGGCATAGAGAATTTTGGCTATTCTTTATTCAGATGTTCTTGTCTGTAGAATTTGTAATAAAATTGAGTATTTGGGATCACTAACTTGGATGTATGTGTTCTTTCAATAATGTGTTATGACTAACTTTTCAATCCTGATGGAAGAGGCATATGTCAGCTACTCCCTGAGGCTTATAACTAATGTTTCAGCCTTGATGGAAGAGGCACATGTGACATACTCCCTGAGGCTCATAATTGATGTTTCAACCCTGATGGAAGAGACATAGGCACTCCCGTAGGCTTGTTTTGAACTCTAAAAGCAATCCCTCAGCCATGATAAATTTGATGACTGTAGATTGCACAACTGATTCAAAAGGACATATTCCTCAACGCTTTTCATTTGCCAATTTCTTAGAAGCATTTGTTGGATTTTTGGGGCTTTATGTCAGATCTGATTTCCTTACTAGTGATTCATTGACTGGAATGGCTTTTTGAAAGGTGGCTAGTGCACATGTTTAGATATTAACATATGGCCACCCCCGCATATCTTTCAGGATCCATGGCCCATATATTAGCTCAATAGTAATGTCGGCAGTTGATTTTGGGGCAAAGTGTGTACAAGTCCTGTGAAGATGAAGATCACTGTCCACATAATCATCGAGCATGGAAATGCTTTGGGACATCCCAGAACATGTTTTTGGGGGAGTGGGGGGATCGAAAGGAAGTGCCCAATTTTAAGCGATTCCGAGCGAAAAAGAAGAACAAAGAGTACAGTTATTCTCAACACACAAAGATAAGAAAAAGGATAGGTTAGAGCCCCTCTTCAGTCAGTTTTCATACTCTGTCTCTTCATCATCTTCTTCGTTGTTTTTCCCATATATCCAATCATCCTCACCATTCTCATGATCCTCTTCCTCAAGAGTCTCTTCTTTACCTGGCCATTGTTTCTTTACCAGATTCAAAGTGGAAGAAGATGGACTTGAGCCTCTGGGCTGCATGATTTTTGCTGGAGGCATCTTTAAGTTTGGCTTAGGCCTACTCTGTTTCTGGCCTTTTCCATTCCCACGCTTTCCAATAGAAGCATCCTCATCGTTGGCATCATCGATTTCATTGCCAACATTAGTAGTGGCATTCTTGCTAGACATATGACCAAGATGCTCTTTGCTCGGATGGATTTTAAGCTTGTATTCATGGATGTATGCCTTATCACAGCCTTCATTAGGACAAACATAAGGATGGTCTGAAGTCTCAGATCCATAGGCCCCAACTTTAGGCTCTGGAGTTTTAGTTAATTTTTCTGGAGGGGTGGCAAGTTGGACAACATTCAATGCTGAATTCTATGGAGGTCGGGGAAAAACTGCAAATCAGGTCCAACTCGTATGCAAGAAAATTGTACACAAAGATGCTAAGCATTAGCATGGAAAAGATGTGCAGATATGGTGATGCAGAAACAGATGCACAAATGGCAACTTCATTGAGGACACATTGGATAAAGCACAAAGGATGCTGAGGGGGAGAGAGATGGCAAAAATGGAAAAACTTTTGGTGGAATGGAAAGTTGATGTCAGCAGTGAGTTGTAAAGATCACTGTCAAAGACATCAGAACAATATTTCCCAAACAGAGAAAGGTCTGTGTGATCCAGGCATAATGAAAGAAAAGTGGGACAATTTATCACACATGAAACAGAAAAAGAAAATTCCCTGGGGAGCAAATCAGATTAACAATCAAGCTGGGACCAGGTTTTGCAGCTTAATCAAGAGACTCAAATCAGTTAAAAAGGGACAAAAAAAAAAAAAAAGAAGAAGAAGAGAAAAGAAAAGCAGCTTCTTCTGCGGGCAAGGCAATCAGTTCCACAGAACCATAGATCCAGTTGCAATCTAAAAAGGTGAAAACTATTTATTCAACTCTGCCATAAATTTTCCATGATATATGAAATTTTCCCTGTATGGAATCAGGAACTATGCTTAAAGTTGCAACCAAAATTAATATTACACTTCCCCTGCTCACCTGCATGTAGGCTTGAACTCGTGCATGTACCTGCATGCATGCATGCATCACTGACTTTCTGTCAAAAATACACAAAAGGACACATCCTCTTCAGATTTAGAAGTAAAACAAAGAAAAAAAACACAAAGAAAACAAGTGGAAAATTTAAGACAGATAAGCTAGAATGTAGAAATAGGAGTAGTCAGATGGGTACCTGAAAAGTCAAAAGACAAGCAGAACTGTAACAACTCACAGCTTGTTAATAACAATCATGCATGCCTATGTCTTTTGGCATTCTCTTCAGTGAAGAACTCCCATTCTGTATGATCCAACTTGCTTAAGTCGTCAAACTCAGCAATGGCAAGCAAGTGTTGGATGAGCTTCACAAGCTCCTTGTCACTTTTTCGGTTTGCATGGGCCTTCTTGAATGGCTTAATTATCAAACCATTTTGTGGATTCATCACACAATTTCTTCGTAGATCATCGAACATTATGGTGTTTTTTGGACTGTAGAACTGTAAAATAATCAGAAAGCATGGTATGTCAACAGCGTAATGCTTAAGACACCATAAGAAAGATGAAATGTCTCCACTTTTGCAGGGTATAATTGTAACATCAGCTGATCACTTGAAAATCACATTTATATGTCAGGGCAGCAGGCACAAGGTCAAAGGCAGCATCCGCAGAGTTACAACTGTTGTTAAATGAATGTCATCTTTCAGGGAAAGTTGCTATTTTTTAACTAGTTCAGCTAAGATGGATAGCTATATGTGATGCACAAGGCGGATTTAGTTTCTAGATATTCCTTCCATCAACTCTTTAATGAACTTAAGGAACAAAGAGAAATAAAAAATTGTCTTAATTATTTCACCTCAGAAAAATGAGCCCAAATCAGTCCAAGTGGCTTGCAGTCAAAGATCCCACGAGAATCTGATTGTACTGTAATCATAGCTAAATGGTCATGAAGGGCTGTGATTTTGTACTTGGGATTATTCAGTACCCCAAGCTGTCCCATCTTCAGTTCAACCCACTTCATGCTGCAGAATAAAAATAAATTCGTGTACTAAAGGACACGTAGAGGAAACAACTTAATCTCTTATCACATAATGGGTTATAGCAAACAAGACAATATCACACGGAAAGTTTTCTCAATAACAAAATAGAAAATTGGTGAGGGAAAAAAATATATTCAGAGCCAGAAATCAAGTCCCATTAAGTTTCATGGAGTTCCATGCATTCAAACACCCAGGGAAAGGACAATAGATGAAATATTGTAACCAATATTAGATGAATAGATCAAACTTTCACAATGAATATTGCATGGTAATAATTGAGAAAGAATGGTGCTGAATGCTATCTTCTTTGATCTAAAAAATAATTCCATTTCCCTTTCCCTCGAAATTAAGTTCATTCAACTCCTTTATTCTTCCGTCAACCCCTTTGTAGGAAGATGAATAAAAGGTGGGGTGGGGGCTGCATCTGTGAGTTAACAAGGAGATTTCAAGTAAGAAAAATACAGACGATAAATCAGAGTGAAATATTAATCTGACCTGGTGGCAAAACATCTCATAATACTGTACTCTGCATAGACAGCAGTGAGAAACTCATGAAGATCTGCACATTTCAATCATCAGGAGGGACAAAATATTATGATAAAATACAAAAAGCAATCACAATCAGATTCTTAGAAGGCCACATGAGTTCAAGAGGCTTCTCTGCTGTGGACCAGTGATCAAACAGGGTATAATCAATATCAAGAACAAGCAGTTTCTTTCCTTCACGACAGGGATTTTGAAGGTCAATCTGTGACTCAACAAAATGAGTAACATCATTAGCAATCTCTGTGCAGGAAAACAATCAAATTAGGTGCAGAAACTCATTCCCTGAGATATATCAAGATGGAAAACAATCAAATTGGGCACACAAACTCATTCCTTGAGAAATATCAAGGCATGGTTAATGTGGGACACACGTCATGCATGTCCAGCTACAAGATATATGCAGTAATTCCTTGCAAGATCTATTATTGAGGGGAAAACCAAAACTAAAACTACACGTAGATAATTATTACTTGACAGTCTAGCAGGGAAATGAGCAAGGGGCAGGCCCTATCATACAGCAAGAATAGCACTGCATTGGAAAAGAAAGATCTGCCTGCACAGCCTTTAAGAACCCGTAGATATACATCACCTTTGAGGTAAGTATTTAAAGTCTCCACAACCCCAATACCAATTAACTCCACACAAGCATATGCATAAAAGCACATGCAACTGCTAGATTTGCATGATTGAATCTCTGTACTCCACAATTCTAGTAAGGTAATTTGACTAAATTGTAGCCTGAGATTAGGCAATTACTCACATCCTTACATCAGGATATAATACACAACGCAGGATGTTACAGACAGTGATAATGGCAATAAGTATGCGTGCCATTACTTAAAAGTGTCTTTTCGTTATGCTTTGCCAAAACTATATTTAATAGTGAAAAAAAAAAAGTATAGGATGTTAAAAAACTGGAGATTCATCAATCAGATTAAAACACATTAATAGAGGGTGAAGGACAAATCCTCGAGATCATCAGCAAAGACATGAACAACTCATATGAAAATGGCCCGGCAGAATTTCATCCCATTCAACAAATCTGCCCAATACAAAAGAAAGATTCAAAAATCCTGATCCACATACAATAAAGAAATTGCTTCCAGTAGGATATGTTACTTGCATGTCGCAAAATTTTGCATAAATTTTCCTGTCATGCAATAGAGAAAGCAATTCAAAGCTCTACAAAGTGACCGACATTTCCTTTTGTATTTGAACCTACTAACAGCCTTGCTCCACCCCCCACTCCCTGTCCATTTGGTATCCAATTTGGCATTTTCCTCGGGAGGTGTTTGGAAGAAATTGGAATGAAATAATATCCATGGGAAACAAAAAAAACTGATTGACATCATGAAGACATTTGTCTCAATTTAGGCCCTAATATGAAACAAAAGAATCATCAAAATCATTTAACACGAAAGTGTGCTTCCCTAAAGATAAATAATAAGACAACATCAAATTGGTAGACAAAATTAACTTTTTATGTCCAATGGATCTCTTTTAAAAGACAGAAATAACTAAATTGCAAAGGTTAGAAACTGACCTTGTATTCATCAATACGCCTCCTTAGATTTTGCTTATTGACTTCCTTGTCTTAAATGTCTACAGTGTCATTCTGCCCAAGCTCGAAGTTATCTATAATCTCAGGGTAATCACCTTGATCCACGATTATGTCATCTTCAACAGTTCTGGGAATTAAATTGAATTCACGTCAATTTCAAGTCATTACAAAATGCAAATAATAACACCTATCTATCTAATCGACTTCTTGTGTTTTCAACTCTTCAATAGACTTAAATTATTTATAATTTCACGCACTCTATAGTTTGAAATTCCTCCAATTAACTGTATAAATCAAAGAAAAAATTTCATTTATTCTCTACTTATTTCTATTTTCTTTATGTTAATTGGTTGATGTTATCTTGTCAATTGGTCTCAATTTTCTACCAACCTTGAATCACTTTGATTTTTTTTCCATTTTTGCCAATGGTTTACACAATTCAATTTTAAAATTTATAGATCTAGACTAAAAGAATATGAACCAAAAGGCTGTATACTATAAATAGCTCATCATGTTGTTAATCAATCAAAATTTATACCTAGTCAAAGTTGATTATCACATAATCAACATTTTGTCCATATTTTCTTAATCAAATTAGATTCAATCTTTTAATTAAAATTCCTAGAATAGAAAGTCTGATCAAATTAGGACTCATTATTAGATTAGAATTCCTATACCAAATATGCTTACTGATCTATTTAGATTTTATTGTTCAATTAGATTTATAATTTCAACTAGAAGTCTTAAATGCATTAAAAAAAAAAATAATGTTTTAATGAAACAAGAATTCTAATTAGATTTAATTCCACAATCCTAATCAAATTAAAATGTTTTAATCATGGTCAATCATTAGTTATAATTTGGAAAACAATTTTTTTAAAAATAATTGAATTAAAACTTTTTTAATTCAATAAACTAATCAAATTAGGTATTTAAATTTTGAACAATTTGGAATATTATAATTCCAATCATATTGAACTTCTATTGGGGTTTATCCCACTTCAAACCTGAATACAATAACGTTTTTTGCCATCACAAATACTTGTGCACAACATACAGGTCAATCAACTGCAAGATCACGACTCGCGTGGCCACCAACATGTTATTAACACGTGTGGACATCTATGAACATAGCCTTACGTGATGCTACCATGCAGCAACACATGCAACAAGGCAATCCCTTTGCCTTGTTGCGTTTGATTCCCTTATGGCTTTTAAAAGCCAACACTATGCCATGGATAATTACCCATGGCCATCAACGCCAAAACCTCTCTTGGCTTTATACCAAGGCCTTTTGGCCTTACGGCTGAAACTATTTTGAACATTTTTTTTTGACCAAAATCAAATTGAGGAAAAATCATGGATTGACAATAACATCAAATTAGCATACAAATAAATCAAATTGATAATCAATAATAATCAAACATGCAATCAAATTACTTAATCTCTAATACTATTATTAGAAATTACAAAGGTATTTATTGAATAAATATATAATCATTTGAAATTTTTATTTCCTAAAAACAAATCAATTACTTGTTTAATATAATTATAATTTAACCTAAAAACAGAGTAATTATTGGAGTAATCTTCAATTTTACTTCTCTTTCATGCCTATTGGTGAGTTAATGAAAACCACCACTATCCAAGTGTTTGACTGTTAACATAAATCATATAAATAAGAAAGAAATAACTCCCATAACTTAAAACCCTTTTAAAGAGAGAGAAAGGAGGAGGAGATCAGTAACCAAGTGTTATATATGTAGTATCTTACCATCTTATGGGATATTTATAGGGATTTTAATTCTAAAACCCTATTTAGGTGATTTGTACTAAATTTTAATAAATTTTGCTTTAACTCTTATATTTTTAAAATCATATATTTGACCTATATGTTTCTCAAACTTTTCAATTAAGTTTAACTTGATTTCTATTTTATATTTTCTAAATTGTCTTTATATGTGTGAATTATTAAGATTTTAACATATTGACAGTAAATGTAAATTATAATTCAAAGAGATTAGATAAATTAAATTTTTTTAATTTATCATTAATTTTTTAATTAATTAATTCATATTTAAATATTAAAATTGATGTCTAACCATGTATTATAACCATCCAATTATTAAATTTGTTAAATAGTTTAACTAATCCCTTTAGTGCATGATCTTTTAGTGTAATTTAATCATTTTGTCATAATAATTTTCCAATTTGGCATAAAGTATAGAGTATAAAATTAATATCTACTTTATATTTAATTATATTAGTTTCCTAAACATTCATGTAACTATTGATTTCATGAATGAGAATATAACTCCTTATAAATCATTATTTTACCTTATGTAAAGATTTCTTGAATCAATACTCATTGGAAACAAATACAATATTCTTATATGATTACTTTAGAGTGACAAATTCTTTATTGATCACTCAACTATCACTATATAGTTCATGATATGTACAATTTCACCCTTACAAGTAATCCTTAATTAGGACAACTTAAAGGTGAGATTGAGGCATATTGATTCATATATGAGACACCATAATGATCTTAAATCTAAAGATCATTTACACAATCGTTACCTGAGAAAATCCTCATATACAACTAGTATTTTATTTGGGAATTCTCATGTTGAGTCAAAACAATGAACTTTTTCAACTAACAATTACTCACATGTTTGTTTGAATATCTTCATACTTCTGTTTATGAGGTATACTCCTTTCTCCATAAGAAATAAACTTAATATATGATGATCTTATAGTGCCCTCAATATCCTCTCTTGATGATGCATTGATAAAAAAATATTTAAAAATAATATTTTGATACAATAAATGTCTCATAAATTATGATTTCAACATAATTACATTTGCAAAAAATATTTATTTTATGGACTTTAGTTTTAGTGTTTACTAACGACTATATTGTTATATAAACAATACTAAAAGTAAAAATGCAACTTTTTTGACTTTTGTACCTGTGCTTCCGCTATACCAAGGATTCAGACAAACACATGTTGGCAAAGCAAAGAGGGCTTAGAACAAGCCAGGGATGTAACATCTCCAGAATTTCAGGATTTCTGCTTTAGTTCTGCCTGGCTTCTTTTGAAAAGAATCATGCATTGTTTCTCGTAATCTACAAATGTCCGGTTGTTTTCGGGACATTTGTTAATCGGGTCAAAGTATTAATTAATTAACCTTTTTAATTGGTAGTGACAAGTATACCATAAAAATCCAAACATGTTTTATTTGATTGAATTAATTAATGACTCATGTCCAATCACATAGCCCATGAGGTTAAAGTCTTTTCATCGTTATAATATGAACAAAAAAAAAAAAAAAAGCCACTATAATTCGATTGTTTTTTTCAAGTCAGTTTGGATTACCATTTACGCAGAGCCAAATATCACCTTGGGAAAGGTCATGCTTGGATAAAGAAGACTTCCATTCACATAATATATAATACGGACTTTAAAGCAGTAGCTTAGTTGGATCTAATTGGTAATTATGTCCCAGAGTTTAGTCCGGGGGTGTGGATGTGCAGGTAGTGTGAGTGTGAGCGATATGAATGAATGTTGGTAACGGATTAGCAGCCACAATAGGTCCCATCTATGTGAAGGGATGTTTTCATTTGTTTTTGTTAGCCTTTGTCAATATGAGATAATGTTGGGATACCAATAATTCTAATTTGCTAACACGAGAGTTATGTCATAAACCACCGACTTATCAAGGCGGTGGCGTCAGTTTTGCTCTCAAATTCATGACTTTGATGTTGCTAAAGCTGTAGATAGTCAAAGGAAAAGGGGAAGTCAAGCCGTCCAGGAATGAGCTCAGATGAACCCAGAAGCTAACATGGGGAAGCTTCAAAGCATGCTTAGTCGCTTGACTTATTCTATTGATGTCTGGCCTCGTGTAGTTAGTCAAGTGAAGACAGAACCACCACTCTTTCCACTTTCTTTCAGTTCAGTAGTCCTTTACAAGAAACACACGAAGCCATTTTGTCTCTTTTATTTTATTGATCAACATCAATCACGGATTTATTCACGAACAGCAACCCAAAATATTACAGTAGCTGTCACAGGCAGAAATACAATCCAACAGAAATGAAACTGCTGCCGCAAATAAGTGGGGGCAGGAACACACACATATACATTACGAAAACTTTAAATTCAAATTCCGGAAATTACCATCACAAAATGAAATGAAGGTACGGATTGGTTTGCAGAGAGGCTCCACGTCAACATAATAATCACCATTACCAAGAATGTTGATGCATTTCCTCTGACCTCTATTGTGAAACTTCAACCCATCATCAGTTTGTTCAGTAAAAAACACCATAGTTAGGTTTTGAGTTTCCTGTACCTCACGTTTAGACTGTATTTTATATTATTTGTTTGTTTTATTATTATTTTTGTTTTCTCCAGCCAATACCTATATTTATATTAATATTATAATTATATTAGTCTATATACTTACCACACGATCATCTTTATATTTTGAACATTTTTATTTGTTAAAATACTTGAATTATAATCATGTGTTCATTTTCAACTCAATTTTTCTCTCTCTTAGCATTATGGAGACCAACATTAGGCACTTGCCATATCTCTACATTTCGAACCTCGGATATTCTCTTGTCATCTCAAATGCATCCACCTGGACCCCACCCACCCCCCAACTTGACTTATATGTAGAACCCGCCAACCACTGCCACCCCCACCCTCCCGCCCCACAACGCTTGACTAGTATGCTAAACTCAAACATTCTCTTAACAATAGCATGCATCCCCCCTCATAAAAAAAAAGGGAGGGGGGCCATCACCCGCTGACACTAAAGAACGGATTGGTGTTGCGGAGCCTCTCCACGTCAACATAATCTTCCCCGTCATCATCACCATCGCAAAGAATTTTGATGCATTTCCTCTGAGCTCTAACGTGAAACCGCGGCCCATCATCGGTTTGTTCGGTAAAAAACATGACTCTATCACCCTCACGGAGTTGCTTATTAACCACGAATGGATTCCAAGATGATTTCAGAATCACTGGTTTTGGGTGTTTACCTCGACGGGTGGACAGCTGGAACATCCACGGAACATTGTCTGCATCGAATGCTTGGAAATCTGTCCCAAGAACTCCTGGGGGAAGACTAAAGGCAGCAAGGGCATGTGTTGGAAAAGTAAACTGATTAATAACATCATTTCTTCGCAGCTCCTTTTCGCAGAGATGTTTGAGCGCCATTTGCACCAATATAATTGAACTAAAATTGGAAAATATTTAGCTCAATTCAAGTGGTGTGAGGCTTTATATAGAATAGAATAAAAAAGGGTGAATGGAGACAAAATTCAAAACTTAGGTGAGATGAAAACCAAAAAAAAAAAAAAAAGGATCAAAATCACAAATCAAACAAAGCGACCCAAAGTGAAGAGTTTACCATTTATGTGAAGTATGAGTAGTGTCATGTGATGGGACTTCACCGCACTGTAATATTGTTCTTCCAAGTCAAATCTGGACAATATTATAGTTAAGTTTTGCTTTTTCTTCTTTTTGGAGTCCTAATCATTTTACCTTTTGGTTGGGCGTTTGGGGGAGTTTTTAGGGGGAGCTAATTTACAAATATTCAATTATAGGCTCCCATGGCCGAATCTAGTTGAAATATATTTAGTTTTTCGAGATTTTAAACAGATCCAACGCTAGCCAGTGAAATTCATCCAAAAAATTTTTATTTTTACTAATTTAAAAATTTTAAAAAATCAATTTCTTCTTATGTAAAAAATAAAAATTTAAATAAAACTCAACTGAAATGAAAAAAAAGATATAATTAAATACAATAAATTTAATAAATACATAAAATTCAAATTTATTGAAATTTGGATTTCATTAAATATTGCTTTGTCGGCTAAATTGGTCAGACTTTCTCAAGTTGTAAAAGTAAGTAAATTTATTAGAAATTAGAAATTTCTAGGCATTTCCTTGAACAATAAAAAACGACATCAGTGGTATCGGACACCTTAGCCGCCTGCCCAATAAGCTGATCTCAAATGTGATTCACGTGGTTGACAAGTAAGTAAAGATACAGTCACCATCAATTAAGTATAAGAGATATATCAAAACATAAAGACATATATCTTTTTTTCTGATGTAGTGATTGAAAAATACACTAATTTTTTAAAGTTTAGTTGAATTTTATAAAAAATGTCAAAAAAAAAAGAGAAAAATGAAATGCTTTCTTTGCACTAATTTTCCAGTTTAGTTGAATTTTATTTCACATAAAAAAAGTAACTAAAAAGTGTCCATAATAGACAGCTTCTAGGGTGTTGAAGAAAATAAATAAATAAATAAATAGCTTTTAAAAAACGATGATTACTACCTTAAAAAGGTAGATTTAGTACGTAGAAAAAAGCTGCAGAGCCTTGCTATTTGGTCGGCCAAAAATGGCCGGTGATCCATGCAAGTGCGTTATCCGTCAAGTGCGTTATCCATGCAATCTTGCAAAATAAGTTATCATTGAAATTAAAAATTTAAAGACTCTTTTTTTATTCATGCACTATTGGTCGTTATCATTTTAATAAAGTTTGATGTGATTTAGGGAACATCCACGGAACATTGTCTGCATCGAATGCTTGGAAATCTGTCCCAAGAATTCCTGGGGAAGACAAAAGGAAGCAAGGGTTGGAAAAGTAAACTGATTAATAACATCATTTCTTCGCAGCTCCTTTTCTTAGAGATGTTTGAGCACCATTTGCACCAATATGAGTTGAACTAAAATTGGAAAATATTTAGCTCAATTCAAGTGGTGTGAGGCTTTATATAGAATAAAAGGGTGAATGGAGACAAAATTCAAAGCTTAGGTGAGATGAAAAGCAAAAAAAAAACAAAAAAAAAGGATCAAAATCACCAATCGAACAAGAGTTGCACTCAGAAAGCGACCCAAGGGGAAGAGTTTACCATCCATGTGAAGTATGAGTAGTGTCAGGTGATGGGACTTGACAGCTAAATGTTGCGTACGACATCAAAGGGGGTTGATGCCCAGGCACAAGTTCGAGTCGACATGCAACGCAACTGGTTGCAGATTTAGAGAGTAGATGAAGTTAAGGGCCTCTCATGCATTATGGAAATAGAAGAGAATGGGATAGATTCTCTTAATCTATGAAGTATGGTCTGGCACCTGAAGTGAGTAGGTAGGAGGAGTTATCTAAGATGATATGTTGTCACATCCTCTTTCTCGGTTAAGGATAAAAACTAACCAACCAAAGACGTGATGAGCTCTACTTAAAAAAAGCTACACTAATTTGCTAAAATGTGAGAAGTGTTCTAAAAAAAAAGAAATTTATTAAATATAATTGTCTTAAGAGTCAAATTATACCTAATTTTAGGTAGTTGGGAGTATAAACTATTAACATTATAAATAAATATAATATAATAATCAAGAGTTATACAAAAAAAAATGAGTAAAATACTTATGTGAGTGAGATTTTAGAAATTTTTTTGTATTTTTAAGAAAGAAATAAAAGTTGTAAGTAATTTTTATATATGTATTTATTTCTCATATGTGATGGATTGACTGAAACTAAATATAATTTAGTATCATCACTCAATGGCATTTACCACAGGGTAAAGTTGATAAAATAAAAACTTAACACTTGAATATAAATATACCAATATTTTAAAATTTTCTAAATTTAAGCATAAATTTTATTATTTATTTTTCAATTTTATCATGAACTTTATGTCTAGATCTAAATCTAGTATGCTGTTAATACATCTTAACGAATTTTGAAGTGGTTTCGATTACATTTTAATGTCGCAAATATTTACTGTTTCATTATGGCAGTTCTACTAGGTAACCTTTGCTATTGCTAACATAAGATATTAATGTTGGGCAACAAAAAGTGTTTCACAATTGCGACCACGTACGAAACGAAAGTGATGGCGAAAATCTACGTGCCATATCTCCTTACATGAGTGCATTATGTCCTTTTCTCTCTTACGTTTGTTCTGACCTTGATCAGTTGTGGCGGCGGCTCTCTACCGTTGCTTGCTGCATCTATTCATGTCTTCCAATTTACTTTCTCTTCAAATCAAATTGGTCTGGCACCTAGCATTGCTTTCTTTCTTTTTAATTTTTTAATTTTTGTTGCAAGGGATGCCAGAGCCAGTTAGTAATTAGATTGCTAATGAGGAGGTAAGTGAGTTTGAAGACATCACAGGAGGTATAAAGCACACAAAATTGGGGAGTTTCTGGGATCTACTGTCGTCGGAAGATTGTGCACAAAGAGGGGGGCGGCCACCACCACGAGGTACTGGGAAAAGTCTCTCGCTCCCATTGCCGGGATATTGTGCTTAAGATACTGAAATGCTATTCATATATTGTGATTCAATGTTACTTACCTTGCTAGATTTGTATGAAATGCTTCTTGGTCCTTTCTAATCTCCTTTGATTATTTTATGACTTTCAATATAATTTTCACACGATGATATTAATAAGGATAATTCTATGAATCGTTAATAGGCTTTCAATTTGATTTAATGATATTTGGTATGCTTATCTTTGGTTTGACTTCAGAAAAATGTTGTCTTTTTAAAATAAATGCGGCACTCCTTGGGCTCCAGATCTACACTTTTATCTGGATTATTCTTTTGATTTTATGAGCAGCTAAACTTGACTACAAATATATCATAGATGTCACTTTTGAGGTATACATTGATCCAACCCATGCGTCTGAACCTGTGTGCTCCCCGATCCAACCTCATCAAGTTTTAGTCCGATTAGATATCGCTACAATGTTTTATGACTTTCAATGGAAAAGGCCACTAGCTCTCAATGGTGAAAAAAGTATACAATGATTTATAATGATTTGACTTAAATCAAGAGAATATATTCACTCCTTAAGGTTCCTTCATTGAGAGTTTAATTTATTATTACTTTCTTCTATTGCAACATGAAAATAACCCTTTACACATGGTCTCTTAACCTTGAAGCTCACAAAGCATCTATAAAGCTTTTAAAAGAATACACTGATTCTTCAACACTTAAGGACTTACACTATAATACTTATCATTAAAGCATTCTTACTCTTCCACAATATTAGTTTTTTCACTTAAGAGACCTTGCTCTTTGATGTTTTCTTTCTTTCTTTTACATTTTCTCATTGATCTATCATTTGGCTTAATATAATTGCTTAAGTTCATCTTACAAAAGAGTTTCTCAAACTCTTTTATAGGCTTATAGATACAATTAGCCATTATAACTTCATCTCTTTCCATAAAGAGAATCAATTACAATCTATGAAATGACAAATTTGACTGTTGTATTGGTCAAATTAATTCTTAAGGTGGCTTAGGCTTGTAGTTAGTAACATGATCCTTGTCTCCCAATGAACCAATGTATTTTTTTAGATTATATAATATAAGACTAATTCTAATAATTCTTGAACCTTGATGACCTATTTTTGGTTCCGAAGGATACATGAATGTATGTTTAGTTGGTTAGCCCTAGTCCTAGTTGAGATCTCGCACTAGACAACTTTACACTCCCTAAAATCTTTAGATGGTTGCCTAGATTCGACTAACTATGACTCATGAAAAACTCGCTATTGTGCAATTATCATGCAATCTAATTAGTTTAAGCACTAGAGTTTACTAACCTAAGTAGCAAATCTGCCCCTCATTCTTATCCTAAGCATGACTCAAGTTCTCGATCGGTAGCTCTCATGACACTCCTTAACTTACCCAAAACCAATTGGTGTTATCACCTAAGGAATCATGTTAAGTGACCAAATAAGAATAAGGCTAGCATGAGAAAACCAAAATGCATTCATTTCATGATAGAACATGATCTCCAAGTACATGAGTTCAAGAACCCTAGAATTGAAATGATTTACACAATCATGGAACAAAGGAGAAGAGAAATGCAAAATGAGAAGAATGAGTTGTTTCCATCTGTCCTTTCCCCCTCTTTTTAGCCTGTGATCATCCATTTCTTATGTTCGTTCACCACCTCTTTATCTTCCTTGCACATAATACTCCTTTGGCCATTCACGCTTGCCTCTTCATCTTCCTTGTACTTAATGCTCCTTTGGCTGTTCATGCTTGCCTCTTGATCTTCCTACCTTCTAGAATGGATCATTCCTCAACTTGGACATTAATCCCAAGTGGTTTGGACATGATTTCAGGCCTTAAATTCGGATGGTGGAGTATCATGGCACAAAACATACAAATTAGCCCGGTTTTTAGCTCTATGGAGGCTTGCTGAACTTCACCCATGCATAACTCCATTCAGATGGCCTTATCTTCTTCTGTTTCCTTCCCAAGAGTTGTAGCCCTTCGAGTTAGCTTTCCAAGGACCTAAATTTGGCTGCTAAACTCCTTCCCATTTATGAAGTATGGCCGAAAAACTAAGCAGTGTACGACTAATCTGCTGAGTCCAGTGCCCCTCTCGTGATCAGAGTTCAATATTTTGCCTTATCCTATTGGTTCAAAATTTGCATATGATTTCTTGGTAGAAGTCATAGTTTAGTCTCTTAACTATTCATAAAAATTGGTTTTGTTAAAAGAATTTCTTGTAACTTAAGAAATAGTTAAAGTAAGTAAACTGAATAGAAATTGAAATTTGCCAGATTTTTTTGATAATTAGGCATATGGACAACTGAGTTAGAAGCCAATCAAATTACATTATCTAGACTATCAAATATATATAAAATATTAAATATGAGGTAAAATATTATGTAAAACTTAATTGTTATCAAGAAACCAAAAGCGGAAAACTTTCCTTCAAAAGTCTCAGTTGACCACAACACTTGGACTAGTCAATCAACCTAAACTCTTTATATCTTTTAAGCTTCTTGTGCTTTCAACTCTCTAAAGGACATGAATTTTCTATAACTTCTAGCCCTCTACAACTTAAAACTCCCTTTTGGTGTCCAATTAATTGTAGTATTGGTCCAATCAATCAATCCAAACTTTCTATTTATTTTCTACTTCATGATCAATCAAGTTAAAGTACAATCATCAGAACAAAGAATCAAGGCTTCACATCTTCCTCTTCTTGGAACTCACATCTAAAGAATCTCCCTTTTGTAGCAAACCAAGAATAAAGGCAAAATTATCACTTGATTCCTTTATGAAATCTATACCTTAGCTTTAATCTTATCTACATCATCTCAAAGGTTATTCAAATTCTCCTTGAGTTCTTTATCTTCCTTAGTCAAGGAAGATGAATCTACTCCAATGAAGGCGTAGGGAGGAGTGAAAGTACCTGTTGTGGTTGGATTTATGCAAGATAGCTTTAAGGTTGCTTTTGGTTTTCTTAAAGGTGTAGATCATTTCCCTTCACTTTTACACAATTTCATTCACTTAAAGGTAGTAGTAATAATACTCTTGACCCTAATTTAATTATGAATCAAGCTTTCTTGTGGTGGAACTCCTAATTTTAAGAGTAAATGGCTTTAATGCATACAAAAAGGAAAACTTCTAACCTTGTCTTATTGAGCCTTTTTAAGCACTTTCATCATGTGCTTGGGTAAATTGAATTTCTTATTTTTCAAGATGTATGTCAACACAAGATATATAAAAAAAAAAATTAGTCTTAAATATTTATAAATTTTTACAATTAAGTGCTCATCCTTTTGGCATTTTCATTTGAATAATATGCCTTTCAAATTTGTTCCAAATTAGTCCTTTCTATAAAAAAGGGTCAACTCATTAATAATTTTTGTTTGGACAACTAATGATTTCTAATAGTTTTGACCTTTTTTTTTTTTTTTTTTTGGCTAAAAAGAACTAATTTGAAAGATAAATAATTCAAATGAAAACATAAAAATGTTTAGGACCTAATTATAAAAATTCATAAAAGCTTATGAATAATTTTTTCTATATCCTAGGTCAATACATATATATCTAGAAAGTTCAAGTAATCATAATGCTTACCTTGTTGGATTAATGTTGCAAGCCACAATTATAGCATTATCTTTGACTTGATAAATAAGGAAAAAGCTCTAAAAGGCTTTTTAATGTCAACAATTTCTTCATTAATCTCAATCTATCTTTCAATGACAATCTACAGTTGTTATTAAGAACTTATCAAATATAATTTCACTTTAATTAACACTACACCTTCCAAAGGTAAATTCAAATTCTTCACAATCACTTTAAGAGTGATTTTCACTTCCTTTCTATTAATATAAGAAGTAATTATAATGCAATTTTTATTTACTTCTATATTAGCAAATAATAACTTAATGACTTTAGGATAGAATTCTTAAGATAAAGTGATAAAGCCTACCTATTTTTGATAAGCAAACCCCTCTAAAAATTGTAGAACTCATCAATAGTCATAGAAGTTTTGAATTGAAAGCTATAATACCTTGATGAATCCAAGTTCAGCAAGGTTGAAGTACCCATTATGGATCGAGGAATTGATGGAGCAGAAATCATTTGAGGTGAAGGAGGAGGTAAGGTGCCAAAGTTGCTATTGCTAAAGGTGAAGGAGGTGTTAATGATGTCTTTAATGAAAAAGGAGAAGCTAAACGGACACTATTCTTCCTCTTTGCTAGTTGTTTGACATGCTTCCATTTTTATTAATTCTTAATAATCTTTAAACAATCTAACATTGGAGAAGGAGGGTCTATGAACATTGTAGCTGAAGGCAATGATGAAGATTTTAAAGTTGAGGGAGCTGGCAAAAACTCAAGAGTGATTATTGGATTAGGTGTCAAGGTTGTTGACAACACTGATAAAGGCAGAGCAGCATTGATGATACTTTAAGTTCTAAAAGAAATCAAACCCAATTTCCTTTGTTATGACCTTTTTCTCTTCAATTTTAATTTTTTTTTTTGGTTGCATACTTATGATTTTAAGAGATTGATATCTTAAGAGTATTGATTTCAAAGGATTTTATGGAGATTTGTGGATCTAAGGTTTGAATTCAAAAATGAAACAAAAGTTTCTAAAAAAGAGGAAATTTTCATGATTCTAGGAAAAAAACAAAAAAGGGAAAGTGGACTTTCTAAATTATTGTTGGTTGATTGGGGTAAGCTATGGGTCAATTACATAAATTGGTTAACGTGTGCTTTTTAATCAATCAATCAATTCCTCATAGATAGAAACACTAACTTTTATTTTTCAAGCTTAAAATAACTAGATATAACATATGTAGTTAGAGTTATAAGTTGGTACATCTGAGAATCAAAGAAGTTAAGGAAATCTCCTAATATAGCATTAAGATGGGACATTGATAAAGTTATGAGATTGAGACCTGTTATGTTCATTTCTTGTGAAGAAAGTAGTCAATCTTATAGATAAAAGTATAAGATGTTTTCATAAACATATAAGTGCTTATTAGTTGAACAAATTCATTGAAAAGACCTATTATGAGAATTCTCAAATGAAACATTACTTTTGTGTTTGAATATTCTTATGTAATGGTCACGCACATGATCCTTGGACATAAAATTACCAAGTTATGTCATATAGGAATTGACATGCTTTGATCCCACCTTTAAATTGTTCTATTAAGGATTGACTATAGGGGTGAAAATTGGACATATCATGAACTATATAAACATAGTTGAATGATCAATAAAAAATTCATCACCGTAAAGAAATCATTGGAGAATCTTCCATTTGTTTGTAAAGAATATTGATTCAAAAAATTCTTGTGCAAGGTAGAATAATGATTTATAAAAGGTTTAGGTTATGAGAGTTGTTTCCACATTGTCTCTGTGGATCATTGTTAGAGGTCAGACATTTGGATGGTGATGGTTTATGAAAACCCACTGATAGGCCTAAAATAGAAAAAGAATTGAAAATTATATTAGTAATAATTTTATCTTCTGGACTAAGTTGTAATTATAGTTAAATAAATTTATGATTCTTAGTATAAAGAGGGATATTGTTGAAATGTGCATATATTTTAATTAATTTGAAACCTAATGCCTTATTACTAGAACTTTTATTTAGAATTAACTTTTATCAATTTCTATTTTATCTTAAGGTAAAGCAAATATACAAACATTATCACCATCAAATGCATATAATGATTTCCTCATTTGAACAAGAGGTAGGAATTAATTATGTAAAGAAATATATGGCACTACACCTACAAACAATCTTAAAGTAGTTTTTGGTGCCTAAAAGAGGCAATAACAACCAAACTAAGATTGTGAACAAGATCTTAGATGAATAAACTTGCTTGCAAGGAAAAATCTATTAAGAGTCACAAAAGTATTTATTGAATACATATATAGCAAAATTGATGATTTTAAATTTTTTGAATCTTAAGAGCTAATCAATTGCTTTTTAAATATAATTATAAACTAGCCTAAAAGACAAAATAATTACTAGAGTAATATTTAATTTCTTTTCTTTTTTAGGTTTATTAATGAGTTATTGCAAACCACCACTGTCTAAGTGTTCGACCTCTAATGGTAAACCTTAGAGATAGAGGAAAAGACTTTCACAACTTAAAACCTTTTACATAGAGAGAGGAAGAAGCCATAACCCTAATGTGCTAGGCATGAATTATCTAACTATCTTATGGGATATTTATAAGGATTTTAATTTTAAAACCCTCTTTAGGTGACTTGTGTTAATTTTTAATAAATTGCATTTTAGCTCTTAGATTTTTAAATATCATATATTTGATCTCATAAGTTTTTCAAACTTTTCAGTTAAGTCCAACTTGATGCCTATTTTATATTTTCTCAATTGTCCTTATGTTTGTAAATTATTAAGATTTTAACATATTGGTAATAAATGTGAATTATAATTATGAGGGATTAGATAAATTAAACTCTTTTAATTTATCATTAATTCTCTAGTTATTTAATTCATATTTATACATTAAGATTAATGTCTATCTATATATCATAACCACCCAAATATTAAGACTATCAAAGTAGTTTAACTAATCCCTTTAATGCACAATATTTTAGTATAATTTAATTCTTTTGTCATACTAATATTCCAATTACATATAGAGTATGAAATTAGTATCTACTATATATTGTCTAATTATATTAGTTTCCTAAACATTCATGTAACCATTAAATTCATGAAAGAGATCATAACTCTTATGAATCATCATTCTACCTTGTGTAAAGATTTCTTGAATCAGTACTCATTGGAAACAAATAGAATATTCTTTCATGATTACTTTAGGGTGACAAATCCTTTATTAATCACTCAACTATTTCTATATAGTTCATGTTATGTACAACTTCACCAACACAAGTAATCCCTAATTAAGACAACTTAAAGGTGAGATTAAAGCATAATGATTCATATACGAGACACCTTGATTATCTCGAGTCTAAAGATCATTTACACAATTGTAAAATCCTTTGATATAAAAATAATGTTTTGTTTGGGAATTCTCATGACGAGTCAATGCAATAAACTTGTTCAACTAACACCCACATGTTTATTTACATATCTTCTTACTTTAGTTTATAAGATCAATTGTTTTTTTTCATAATTTATGTTAGTCATATAGCGTCATCAATATCCTGTCTTGATGATGCATTGACCAAAAATATTTAAGAAAAATATTTTGATACAATAAGTATTTCATAATTATGGTCTCATTATAATTATTTTTACAAAGTATATTTAACTTATAGATTTTATTTTTACTATTTATTAATGAATATATCTTTATATAAATAATACTAAAAATTAAAAATATTTTTAATTAATATATAATATGTATGAAAATGCATTTATAATAATAACTAATATATTGACTATTAAAACATACACTAAAGATGTTAGGGTTCAAGGCTCAAATTCGTCAATCAACTTCGTGTAAAACGAGCACTCGAGCAGTTGGGAATGATCCAGCTCAATGCTTGGAGACCCTAAAGAGGATTGCACAAAAGATCCGTTTCCGTTCTTCTCCGCGCTTGGCTCTTCGAGCACTTTCTCCATTCGTAAGCATTCTCCAAGTTCTAGGAATGCCATTTATTCCTTTTCCTTTCTTATCTGATTTCTAACATATTGTTTTATTTATTTATTTATTTATTATAGTTCATATTATCTAAAGAATGCAACTTTTTTGGCTTTTGTACTTGTGTTTCCGCTATCCCAAGGATTCAGAAAAGCACATGTTAGCAAAGCAAACAGGGTTTACAAGAAGCCAGGCATGTAACATCTCTAGAATTGTAGGATTTCTGCTTTGGTTCTGTCTTGCTTCTTTTGAAAAGAAGTATGCATTGTTTCTTGTAATCTACAAATATGCTGTTTTCGGGATATTTGTTAAGTGTGTGAAAGCATTAATTAATTAACCTTTTTAATTGGTAATGACAAAATGCCATAAAAAACCAAACATGTTTCATTTGGTTGAATTAATTAAAGATTCGTGTCCAACCAAACAGCCCATGAGGTTAAAGTCTTTTCATCATTATAATAAAAAAAAAAAAATGGCCACTAAAATTCGATTGTTTTTTCTAGTCAGTTTCGATTTTTGTTTGGATTACCATATACGGAGGCGCTAACTATCACACTGGGAAAGGACATGCTTGGATAAAGAAAACTTCCATTCACATAATATATAGTACGGACTTTAAAGTAGTAGCTTTGTTGGATCTCCGGATCCAGTGCTTTAATTGGTAATTAGTGTGACTGTGAGCGATATAAATGAATGTCGGGTAACGGATTAGCACCAAAATAGGTCCGATCTATGCGACGGGATGTTTTCTTTTGTTGTATTAGCCTTTTGTTAATATTAGATAATGTTGGGATACCAATACTTCTAATTTGCTAACATGAGAGGTACGTATAAAACCCCCGACTTATGAAGGCGGTTGCGTATGTTTTTCTCTCAAATTCTTGACTTTGATGTTGCTAAAGCTGTAGAAAGTCAAAGGAATAGGGCAAGTCAAGCCGTCCAGGAATGAGCTCAAATCAAACCCAGAAGATAATATGGGGAAGCTTCCAAGCATGCTTAGACGCTTGAGTTATTCTATTGATGTCTGGCTTCAAGTAGTTAGTCAAGTGAATACGAACCACCACTATTTCCACTTGTTCTAGTTCAGTAGTCCTTGATGTCTCTTTTATTTTATTGATCAACATCAAACATGGATTTATTAACGAACAGCATCCCAAAACAGTATAGTAGCGGAAATACAATCCAACAGAAATGAAACACCTGAACCTGCTGGCCCAAGTAAGTAGGCGCAGGAACACACACGTCACCAACTGACACTAAAGGACAGATTGGTGTTGCGGAGTCTCTCCACGTTAACATAATCTTCCCCATCATCATCACCATCGCAAAGAATTTTGATGCATCTCCTCTGAGCTCTAACGTGAAACCTCGACCCATAATCAGTTTGTTCGGTAAAAAACATGACTCTATCACCCTCACGGAGTTGCTTATTAACCACAAATGGATTCCAAGAAGATTTCAGAATCACTGGTTTTGGGTGTTTACCGGGACGGATGGTTAGATGGAACATCCGCGGAACATTGTCTGCATCGAATGCTTGGAAATCCGTCCCAAGAACTCCTGGGGGAAGACAAAAGGCCGCAAGGGCATTTGTTGGAAAACTAAGCTGATTAATAATATCGTTTCCTCGCAGTTCCTTTTGGCAGAGAAGTTTGAGCGTCATTTGCACCAATATAAGTCGAACTAAAATTTGGAAAATATTTGAGCTCAATTCAAGTGGGGAGCAACGAGGAGAACTTGCTGTGGGGGGAGATACGTCAAGTGGTGTGAGGCTTTATACAATATCACAGTTAGGCTTTGAGTTTCTGGGAGTCCTAGTCATTTTATTTTTTTGTCTTGATGCTTGGGGGGACGGTCGGGCGGCTAAACAGATTGATGGATCATATCAATCAAAGAGATCAACTGTTAAATCACCTATAAGAGAATCTTCTCAGCACGTGATCCCACCAAGAGTGAGATTGACATTATTTGTTCGTTTCCTGTACCTCACGTTTAGACTGGATTCTATGCTATTTGTTCGTTTTATTATGGTATTTGTTTTTTTTTTTTTTTTCTACTTTCTGTCTTTAGCCTATACATATATTTTTATTAATATTATAATTGTATTAGTCTATCTACTTACCACGATCATTTTTTATATTTCGAACATTTTTCAACTCAATTTATCTCTCTCTCTTAGCATGCATCCCCTGGCCCACCCACCACCCCCCTCCCTCCTTCCCGCCCCACAACGCTTGACTAATATGCTAATCTCACAAATTCTCTGAACACTCCCCTGTCCCCCAACCACACTCCCCCCCCCCCCCCAAAACTTCTCCCCTCAAAAAAAAAAGGCCCAAAATAATTGAAAAATTTACAATTGGTTTAAATTCAACCTCAAAATGACACAATGACACAACATAATTATATATCCACACACACAATAGTAACATATACTAATTAGTGAAGTACATAGGTATGTCATTTATGTACGTAATCTATACGACACAAACTCTTTAGACACCTCATAATTTCCTCTTTGTTTATCAATCACTTGTCGTACGTGAGTATGAGCTATCATAACCAATGCTAGCTTCGGTTGAATGTTATTGCAATTATTTTTTAGAGTGTTATGTCATTATTTGATTTTGGAATGATCCGATTAGACAAATTTGAATTTCTTTAGATATTGACGTGTTGGAAAAGTAAGCTGATTAATAATGTCATTTACTCGCAGCTCCTTTTGGCAGAGAGGTATTAGCGCCATTTGTACCGATACAGTTCGACTACAATTGGATCATAATCACAAATCGAACAAAAGTTGCACTTGAAAGCGACCCAAAGTGAAGAGTTTACCATGCTAAGTTTGATTAGGGCCAGAGGCATTTTAGTCCCAAAAATGAGTTAGAAGGCGGTGCTTACAAGCAGTCATTAAGAAATCTTCGGCAAGATAAAATAGATTTCATATGTTACAGGTGAGGTTTTAGTATATATGAATGATAGGACTTCCAAATATTGTTCTTCCAAATCAAATTTGGACAATATTATAGTTAGGTTTTGATTTTTTTTTTTTTTGTTTTTTTGGAGTTCTGGTCATTTTATTTTTTGGTTGGGTTTTTCGGGGAGGAATGGTGGGCTAAGAAGGTTGATGGATCATATTCAATCAAAAAGCTTGACATTTTAGCGAGCCTCAAGCCGGTTGAGCAAATTAAAACTAATAAAAGGTCGGGAGGACAAAGAATAATTTACATACGGTAATTACCCACCAGTCCAAACTGTTTGAAATTAAGCATATACGTACTTATTTTCAAGGCCTTGCTATTTCGTCCGGCAAAAATGGTCAATGCTTATCTTTCAATAAAAACAAGGAATCTATTTAAATAAAACATATAGGTACATAATATTTATGTACTTATCTTTAAAGATAAGTATATAAATATTTAAAGATAATATACATACTCAATATAAGTTAAGTATACATACTCAATTATTAATATTAATTGAATAAATTGTAATATATATTAAATTATAATTAAATAAATTGACTAAATTAAATATATATTAAAATATTAAAAATAATATAAATTAATTATTAAATAATATTACAAACTATAAATTATAGAAATTTACTAAGAAAATTAAAATTAAAATTTAAAATATAAAGATAATATACGTATTTAATGTGTGCTATTTTGTCGGACACCGCAGATGATGGTGATATTGGATGCAGTGTTCTCAATTTGGAGAGACACCAGAGTATTGAAAGTTCCTTTTGCTAGCTTTTCTGATTGTAGGCACGGCGCGCTGCTGGCCTAAATTCTACAGCTATGGTTCCCTACTCTCCTAATAAACAATACCCTCTCTATCATCGTCCGACCCTTTCATAGTTCGCCCTTTTCGGGACATTGAAATTGATCATATAAGCCAAACTTAAATAGGACAAGAGGGAACCAAATCTCATAATTTCAAACCTGGCCCCACCTTAATTAATAAAAAAACGACATCAGTGACTAGAAAATTGTCGGACACCTTAGCCGCCTGACCAATAAGCTGGCCTCAAGTAAAGCTCCCATGCCTTGATGAGCAAGTATGTATCAATTAAATATAGAAAATACATCAAAATATATTTTAAAAAAAAAAGAATATAACATATGACTCTACTAATCTTAATAATCTTAACAACAAACACATTAAAGATTAATACTATAAAATTTAAATTGTGCTCTCAGTTATGTTTTAAGGTGTAACATATTCTCAATTATTTTAGTTTGCAAACCAAATGATACACACCGTGACAATTAAAATATTAACAATTCGAGGCACAAGAAGATTTTGACTTTTCAGCTTAAATGATCACATGGGCCAAATTATTATTGTCCGCAAAGTAACTACGTGAAAACACTTAAAATGAAATTATATTTACCCACAAAATTCATTCACAGGTAGGCACGTGCACGTGGTGCAATAGCAATGAGGATAAACAATAGCAATGGGGATTTGGTAACGGAAATTCTTGTCGCTAAATCTCTAATTTTCGTCCTAAAGATCTGTAGCACAATAACGCGCTCGTCACACAAGAATCGTCGCTGCAAGCTAAGAGCAAAGAAATCCGGAGAATTGTTGCCTATATGTAAGTGTTTTTGCGACACATAAGTTTTGATCATGGAAACTTTTTGGACAAGAATTTGTCATCGTAAAAATGGTTTACATAAACAGTCGTGGCCTTCCTCGAAGCAATGCTCTCTCTCTATCCCCCTGTTTCCAGAAACGTTTCAAGTGTCTTTGCCCTGCTTTTTTATGTTGAGTGCTCGGTGCACCATGGTAATTATGTAGGCTCAAGATGCTAATAAATGTTGGCAATTCAGGCTTATGCAAGTATCAATACCATCGTGAAGGCAGCCCTCCTCCCCAAAAGAAAAAAAATTGCCATAGTTGACTTCGAAGGAGAGTCTCGAGGATAGCCTCTTCGAGTATGCCATTTTGATTGGGTAAGAGTAACTTGTGGCACGTTGTTTATTATTATTATTATTCAATTAAATTTTGTTGAGGTAAAGATTGCTCTCCCCCGAAACTATTATCTTGGTAAATTTGCTAAAATGAAAGCCGCGTGCGGCTTCGACTAGTTGAGCTTATAATAACGTGAGTTGTAAGTGTATTTGGGCTAACCATATAACACACGGGAACCTAATAGTTTTAGTTTTTTGTGCCTTTAGTCAAAGTCATTGCTTGTATTTTGATGGCAAGGACTTGTCCTGCATTTCGCAGTCTCAATGTTTATAAAATAAAAAATAAAAAAACCAGAAGATGTCCCGAGACTAATTTCTTTCCAATTAATCAAGGTCCCATTGCATGCCCTACAGCCATTCGGACAATAGAAGAGATAACCCAACTGGTTGATGTGGGCCATACACATACAGTGTTGAAGTTAGAGTTCTGTGTTTGATTTGAGACTTGCCCCGGCCTTTCAAGGACCCAACTGCTTCCCCGGTAATGGGCATGGCTAAAGCAGAATAGTTGAATGAAAATTTAACTTTCAATGCCTAGTTGATGACACGTCAGAACGATAATTTACATGTGATAATTCAACATCTAGTCCATGTCTTCCATTTTTTTTTTTCTTATGAATAGTGCATGGTTTAGTTGGGAACTTGTATTTGGAACAAAAAAAGGGAATTAGGATTTTAGCTACATGCATAAGGGAACACAAAAAAACAAAAAAGAAGCTATACTTCAGGCTTTGTCTTCAGTCTAGGCCATCCATATCAGCATGATCCCAGTTCGATTCAATTTCAATTTTGGTTCTCAATCGTGTATTTAAATACCAAGATTAAGGGAAACTTTCTGGCTTTTCAACCTAGATTTCACGTATTAAATTGATTATTAAATATCATCTATCGAGTTTTCTCCCTCCAAGTTTTATACGTATAAGTGAGTACTAGATTATACTTATATTAAGTGGTTTACCATACCGTAAAGTTGATAAAGTAAAGGGTTAATACTAAAGAGAAAAAGATGAACTTTTCTAAATTTTTTAAACCCCAGCAAGAATTTTATTATTTATTTTTCAAATAAATAACCCTCTTATCCCATCTTTGCAAAGCCTGTCACACTGGCCCCGTATGGATTGGGGGTCCAAATTTCTTATTATCCAAGCACAAGCATTCAGTGACCAAGCATCCCTCTTCTCATATTAGCATTCAACACTGGGTTCATTTTATTACAAATGTCAGGATTTTGCTTCTTGGCTCGTTGTAAGGAGACGAAGGTACAAAGTCCATTACGTATCGGACAAAGAGAAGTTCTGTTCACATAAGAACTTTCAAGCAATCCCCTGGGCGAAAGACGGTCCAATTCATGGTGTTGCCCTCAGTCTCTTATCATCTTAGGTCTCCAGTGTCCTCCAGTCATGGCTTCATGGTGTATGTGACCCTCTGGAGTTAGAATCCAACTACATGCACACACATCTGTTATACAAAAGAAAATTAAAGTACGCTGAGGTGGTGTGGAGGGGAAGGAACTGAAAAAGAATAAAAATATAACAAGTTAGCTAGAAGTACAACACAAACACTTAAAACTTACCACCGAAAAAAAGAAAGAAAAAGCAGCCAAAAAAATTAGTCATACACGCAAAGTGAGTGAACTATCCAACCACTGACCTCCCGAGGTTATACTACATGCTCCTTGGTCGTTTCTAATCTCCTTTGAATATTTTACGACTTTCAACATAATTTTCATGATTAATAAGAATAATTTATATGAGTTGTTAATAAGGTTTTAGTTTGATCCGATAATATTTGTTACAAGTCTCTTAGGTTTGGCTCAAGGAAATTGTTGTCTTATTGAGATTAACGCGTCACCCCTTTTGCCTTATATATGCATCCTATATGGATTATTCTTCTAATCTCGTGAGCAACTAAAATTGACTAGAAATACTTCCTAATGCATTAATTATTTCCCAATTCTGTTAATTTTCATGTAATCACGTTTTTTACTAATTTAAACATCAAAATGCTAACACTGAGTAGAAACCTAACTTTCCATAGTCTGTCTTTAACTTACAAGTTTCATATCTGATCCGACCCTAGAGCAAGGTCCTCCTCGATTCGACCTCGTCAAGTTTTAGCCCGATTAAATATAATTAATGTTTCATGACTTCCAATGAAAAATGCCACTGGCTCTCAAAGCTGAATTAGGTTGAATCACTATGGAAAATATACAAATCCCAGGAGGCTTAAGGGGAGTTTTTTTTTTTTTTTTTATGAATCGACTTGTCAAAGGACCAGTTGATGGTTTCTAGTTTTTACCCCATATTTGTATCTGAAGGAGAAGCACAGCTACCAATTGACTTGCCAAGCAAGGGACGTCTCGAAGGACCTTTTGACTTTTCTGCCTAGCTCTAATGCATGTCTTTGCATCCGTATCGACGCCCACTAACCAGCTAGGCATAATTTACATCCGTAATAAGCATATTGGTTTTGTACTTGCATTGCCTGGAATCTGTTTTACTCTCCGGTAATAACGTTGGCATTTTCTCATGCCCACCGCCATTTGCATGCTTGTCTTATTTGCATAAATGAGTGTGGGTATCAGTTAAGTTGAACAGACGACTCGTTTTGATTAATAAATTAAGAAAGGCAAAAGAGGTAGCCATCAAATATTTATTATTGTGATATCTCCATCAGATGTTATGGACCAGACCATAATTTTCCACAACGTAACCATATAAAACACTTGGAATGAAAATATTGTTGCCCAAAAAGTTTCAAAGATAACCGGTGAGGATCGACCATTCTAGAAACCTTGGCTCACGATTAAAGGTGTTGAAAATGAATGAGAACCAACGTACGGATGGCTGGCATCCGCTGGATCCAGAATGACTTAGACCAAGTAACATTGTTATTGCATTAATTTTTCTAGTTAAACAAGTTACATTGCAAATTTCATATTATAATTAGATGTTATGAATAAAGATAAATATGATCTTAGGACATTAAGTCCCAAAGTCTTTTGTGGATCATGCACTTTTTTTGGTCTGTTCAAATCAAACTTGAACAAAATTGAATTCAGATCAATTCCAATTTGAAGTTCCAGATCTAGGTTGGGGTGTGTTAATTTGATAAAGATTGGTTGAACTCATCCTCTATTGTATACACTTAAAATTGGTTGAATTTTCTCTTATTCTACAACTTATAAGGAGTCTTTACAAGAGTTAGATGAATGAGACTCTATTAGATACATAGCATGTAGTGTGAGTTATTTTTACCTAAAAGTACTAAGGAATGTTATACTCATCCAACATGGTGGACGAGCCACCATTCTTTCCACTTCTTCTAGTTCTCTAGTCCTTCACATGAAACAACCGAAGCCATTTTGTCTCTTTTATCTTATTGATCAACATCAAACATCGATTTATTAACGAACTGCAACCCAAAACAGTATAGTAGCCATCACATGCGGAAATACAATCCAACAGAAATGAAACTCCTGAACCTGCTGCCCCAAATAAGTAGGGGCAGGAACACACACATATACATTACGAAAACTTTAAATTCATATTCCAGAAATTACCATCAGCAACTGACACTAAAGAACGGATTGGTGTTGCGGACTCTCTCTACGTCAACATAATCTTCCCCACCATCATCACCATCACCGAGAATTTTGATGATTTTCCTCTGAGCTCTAACGTGGAACCTCGACCCATCCTCAGTTTGTTCAGTAAAACACATGACTGTATCACCCTCACGGAGTTGCTTATTAACCACGAATGGATTCCAAGATGATTTCAGAATCACTGGTTTTGGGTGTTTACCAGGACGGGTGCTCAGATGGAACATCCACGGAACATTGTCTGCATCGAATGCTTGGAAATCTTTCCCAAGATCTCCTCGGTGAAGGCCAAAGGCAGTAAGGGCATCTGTTGGAAAAGTAAGCTGATTAATAATATCATTTCCTCGCAGCTCCTTTAGGCAGACAAGTATGAGCGCCATTTGCACCCAATATAGTTAGAACTAAAATTGGAAAATATTTTGCTCAATTCAAGTGGGGAGCAACAAAAGAGAAGTTGCCGCGGGACGAGATATCGCATTAAGATTGAAGAGTTTATATAGGAGAGGGTTTGTGAAAATTCAAAGCTTACTTTATTCTGATCAGATGAAAAGCATACAAAACAAAACCTGGATCATAATCACCAATCGGACAAAAGTTGCATTCACAAAGCGACCAGATGTTGGGTATTTTAGCCATAGGATAAAATCAAGAATCTCTTTAATGTTTTTTTATCTGAAATTTATTTTTTTTTCAAAATTACTCTCACCTTTGGAAACTTTTTGGGTTAGAATTTTTTTTTAATTTTTTTTTAGAATTGTTTCAACACATTAATACTGTTAGATACAAATATTTCCTACTCTCATTTTTCCATTAAATCTGTAACATTAATTTCAATCGGGTATCAGTTGACACTCGAAAGCCCTACAGAAATTTGAGGACACCAATTATTATTTGAGAGTATTGAAACATTGTACCGTCGTGAAAAGTTTCTTGGATCCAATTGCAAAGGGACGGAGATTTTAAATATGATCTAGCGAGGTTTCTCACCCCAAATTTTATATTTATCAGTGATTACTAGATTATACTTATATCTAGTGGTTTCCCGTAGTGTAAAGTTGATAAAAATAAAAGGGTTAATACTTGAAAAAATGTCTATATGTGAATTTTTCAAATTTTTCTAAATTCAAGCATGAATTTTATTATTTATTTTTCAAATATATCATAAACTTGGTTTCTAGATCTAAACGGATTTTGAAGTGGTTTCAATTGCAATTTAATGTTGTAAATATTGATTGTTTCATTAGGGCAGCTCTACTATGTACCCTTTACTAACATAAGATATTTATGCTGGGCTATGAAACGAGAGTGATAGCAAAAATCCCGTCATATTTTAACATAATGGTATTAGAGCCTATATCTTATATAGCAGATAGGATAACACAAATTGCATAGGTTTTATTTTAATATTAGAATTAGAGAATAAAATTTTGATATAATTTATAGACATCACAATAGTTGCATGTCTTAAGAATAATAATGATAAAAAAAGAGTTAAATTAGCTGTAAGAAACAATTAGTGGTATAAATCATAGATTAAAATGGTGGCAAAAACAATGGTATATAGATAGAACTACGTATTATAGAAGTATTTGTGAAATGCTAATAGAACATGCTAAATATGATATATTAGAAGTAAAAGGAGAGCTTGCTTGCCTTTTGATATGATTAAAAAATTAAAATCAATTTATTTAACTAACTTAATCTAGATGAAGTTTAATTCATTTATTTTAAAATTGATCTTGTAGCATTGGTCAGACAAGAAACCTTTAATGAATGCATTAAAGAAAGAAAATGTAGTCTTAATACTAAAACAAACCTAAAATAAAAATAATAAACATTATTCAAATTAATTAGGTTTTTAAGTAAAATGATTTCTACATTTGTAATCAAAATGAAGAGGCAAATATAACATATTATAATAAATAAGTTTTATAAATAGTCAAAGTAGAATAAACTTAAATAATAAAAAAGATTACACAATAGGAATGTTTGATTTTTTTTTTTTTGTAATTATATATTAAAAACTATAAAAAAAGGACTTTTCATGTTAGTTCAAATGTTTAAAAAACAAGTCATATAAAAGAAGAATTTTTAGAATCTTGTAAATCTATCATAAGATCAATATAACTATCCACAAAACTTTTATATAAGTTAAGTATAGATATATTTATATTAATGTGTTTAAGATATAGTCAATTACTAAATTTTATGAATTTTTTACATATGATATTTGAGTCAAATATAACCAATATGTTAAAAATAATAAAAATAAAAATAATATTTCCTTTTCGTAGATGTCAATACATTAATATTTTCCAAACTAGGAGCTTAATTACTTATATTCCTAATAATTTCAAAGCAACATTTATAGGAGTAGATTTCAATAAAATAATTTCCCAATACTACTGAATCAAAATCTAATGAAGAAAAGTTACTATCATTGTCTCTTATACATAATGAAATGTAATTTTTTAATCAATCAAATATGATCAAAAAATAATAATTTTGTTCTAAATAAAAAATTACTAATAAAATATTTTTATTTTAAATTATAAAGATAAGAGAGTATGAATTTTTTTTTAATTATTTAAGAGAAAAAAAAAGATATAATTCATGAAAATTATTATAAAAATTTTAAAAAAATATAAAAATTCATATTAAGTTTTTTGAGTGGTTTATTATTTATAACTATAAATTTAAGGACAATAATATTAATGTCATTAAAATTTAAAAGCAAATTTAATAAATTTTTAAAAATAAAATCAGTACATCTTTTATAAAAAGATATAAGTTTAAGTATGTTGATAAAATTGTTATAACTTTTCCTCTTAAAATATTTAAAGTAAATCCAAATATAACTATTATTACTCCAAATAATATTAAAATTATATAAAATTAGAATAATTATATAAATAAAATATTACATATAATTATTTAGTAAGTATAAAAAAATATTATTCTATATGTATCTGAAAAGTTAGTTAAAAAATTAATAATTATATCAAAATCTTTATTCACACCGTTAGAATACCTATTAACAATAGAATTAAATTAGTAAAAAATAATCTAATGATCTTTTAGAGAAAAATAACAAAAAAATTATAATTTCTCAAAGGAAGAAAGTGACACATGTTTTAATGAAAGAAAACAAAAACAAAATTGAAATATTGCAACAATAATTTGAAGAAAATAATGAACAATTTTAATAGACAAAAATAAAGTATTTTTCTAATAAATTATTATTTTTTGATATAAAAAGTGAAAAAAGACTTTTTTGATATAAAAAGAAAAAAAGGCATAGTGAAAACAAAAAGTTTTTTTTATAGAAAATTTGTATTCAATCTCTCCATGGATATTCTGCTTCCTTGTAAACTTCTCCCTTTTTTTAAACCTTTATTAATAAAATTCATTGTTTACTAAGTTTCTCATATTTTCTTGCATACTTTCATAATGATTTCAAATTCTTGCCAAATTGAATTTCAAAATAAATAACAATTACTTTCTTATATACTCGAATATAGTGATTATAACTTTGCCGCATATCATTGGAGACCTTACGAATTATCCAATCCGTGTTAACCCATCTTTTCTACAGACTCGAAAAGCAAGAAATAAAAAGGGAACAGAGCATTCCGGCAACAAACTAAACATTGCTTGGACAATTAGCGTGGCATCATCTAGTACCATTCTAGGAACTCATGCTATGTTGTTATTTATTTTGAATTACTCAACTTGCCCTTCATCCTATTCCCAAAATTTAGCAGGAACATGGATGCAAACTTGGAAGCAGAATCTAAGCTTTTATGAACAAGACCTTATACTATAACGAAAATGCTTTGGGACATCCCCAGAGCATGTCTTTGAGGAGAGGGGAGGAATGAAAGAGAGTGCCAATTTTAAGCGATTCTAAGTAAAAAAGAGGAATAAAGATTAAAACTATTCTCAACAAAAAAGACAAGAAAAATGATAGGTTAGAGACCCTGCTGGTGCTTCCCTCTTCAGTCTTCATACTCTGTCTCTTCATCATCTTCTTCATTGTTCTCCCCATATCTCCAACCATCCTCACCATTCTCACAATCCTCCTCCTCAGTTTCCTCGCTGTCCTCTTCCTCAAAAGTCTCTCCTTTAGCAGGCCATTGTTTCTTTACCACATTCATAGTGGCAGAAGATGGACTTGAGCCTCTGCGTTACATGATTTTTGCTGGAGGCATCCTCAAGTTTGGCTTAGGCCTACTCCGTTCCTGGCCTTTTCCATTCACACGCTTTCCAGCAGAAGCATCCTGATCGCTAGCGTCATCGATTTCAGTGTCAACATTAGGAGTGGCATTCTCGTGAGACGTATGACCAGGATGCTCTCTTCTCAGATAAAGTTTAAGCTTGTATTCATGGATTTATGCCTTATCTAACCGTTCATAAGGACAGTCTGATGTCGCGGATCCATAAGCGCCCGCAGTAGGCTTTGGAGTTTTAGTTATCTTTTCTGGAGGAGTGGCAATTTTGACGACATCCAATGTTGAATTCTGTGGAGACCGAGGAAAAACTGCAAATCAGGTCCAACTCGTCCGAGAAAATTATACACAAAGATGCTAAACATTAGCATCGAAAAGAGGCATGAAAATGAAAAACAGATGTTATGGCCTTTGGATGGTCCAATACAAATTCACTGTAAATCAATGTGTAGTGCTGATGTTGTGACCCAGGAATTTAATAGCCATACCAGATAAATATCCGTCCAAAACACTAGAAAATCAATATTGGTACCAGTACAAAACATTAAGAATGTTTTCGAGGACCACTCCAGGATACTAGAGCAGTAGAAATTATGCTTTTTGGAGCATGCTCATTGCATCACATGCAACTGTCCTCTGTGTGTGTGTGGACAATTCAATGTTAAAAACATAGCAAACATTCCAGTTTCAATGGCGAGTCTTCTATGGTTTTCAGTAGAGGGCCATGAGAGAGTGGATATTCTCACAATAAAACGAGGAATTGCGGCAGAATACTTCAACAATCCAACAGTGAAACCATGAGATAGAAAAGTTATTGGTAGAGAAGTGAAGGTTACTTTTTCATGCTGTGGTGCAATGTGGTCTTTCAGCTTGTATTCGCGAGCATATCTCTTCCTGCAATCTCTTTAAGGGCAGATATCTTAGTTTTCTGGTGAATGTGTTTTCATGTGTGACCTCAGGTTGACATTAAAGGAAAACGCCTGTGGTTGACATAAACAAAATGTTACATATTTGTGCATACAGTTATGGCAAAAGAAGCATTGCAAGTACACAATGCAAATGACGAAAGCAAAGCCCTGATTAAGTAACAATTCTGCTTCAAAACTTAAATCTTAAACCCTAAACAATGTAATAACTGAATGTGGAATAGCATCAGAAGCATTATCAGCAATCAGCATAGAGCAAAATATATTCCAGTAACTATTACTTGATGCCAATTAATAAAATAAAATAAAATAAATCATAGATTAAGCTTCAGAAACTATAAAAGTGGATAGAGTTGATCACCTTACGACAGCCTTGATGAGGACAAACGTAGTCTCTTTCACCTGTATGAATTAGAAATTTCTGCAACACAAAACACGAAATTTTTAGTTCTGGTCAAACAAGAATACATTGGCAACTAAATTCCCAAGAAGAAAAGAATGTCATCAATATTAATGCTGACCTATTGTCAGTTAATAACTGTAAGTAATACTAACAAGAACATTCAAACTAGAACACAATCAAAAATATTCTTCCATCCATGAGAGTAATCTTCACAATAGCACCAAAAAAAATAAGAAAGTTCATTGTTTTTCTCAAAATATTTTGCTGATTCAAGTTCAAATCATTGACTGGAAATATGTTTCTGCATATATCATCAACCCTTCTTGCAGAATTCCCGAGCTTCCCCCATTAGCTAAAAACTAGAAATGCAAGCATAAATCTACTTTTCAATTTCCTATACTGGTTGATCATGTTTTAAACATTATTTAACAAAGTTAAATGAATTTTAAGATCATATGTTAATGTAACAATACAAACAAGTATCAGAGCTAGCATATAAAAGGACATTGAACTAGAAAGAGATGTATCAGACAGGTGACTGCTCGGTGTAATCACCGTACAGCATAAAATATCGTAAGCTTTAAAAACAATGCTCAGATTGATTGACCTGAGCTTAATGAACCAAATCAAGACAGTTTTTCTAATAAGTTCATGTGCAGCTACAAAATATAGTCCATATAGACATAAGTGTAAGTGGGTTGGTTTGGTAATACAATCTGTCCATGTACAAGTTAGAGAAGAATAGATGACTGAACCGAAGATTTGCCTACAATTACTCACCTCCACGTGCTTCACTAAACTTTGGACAACTAGATACAGCAACTATTCTTTTCAATGACCAACAACTTTTGAAGCCATAATTCAATCACAAAACAAGCTGAAGTCATTAAAAATAATAAGGCCAGTCAACACCAAATAAAAATCTTCTGACAAAAAGAATTATGCTTCCAGCTAAATCTGAAAAATGTCATAAAGAGAATAGTAATAAAAAAAAAATCATCAAATGAAAATAGTTTCTGCAGTTTGATGCAACGTGATCTCCTCCAACGAAGCTAAGAACTCATCAGACCATGCATCTAATGGTAATCCCTCCAACGAGGCTCAAGTGTGCCAATCTGTGCTTACTCTAGCTAGTCAGAGCCCCAGTCGATGGCTATGACGTCGCTCCCTTTTAGACTTTCTTTTTTGGTATCACTACATCTATTACCCTTCCCTACCTCTAAAAAAATCTGCTTTAATTCCTTTGAATCTGTCTCTGATAGTAAATTGTTGATGAACATTGGTGTTCCTAAAACCATTCTCTCACAATAATATCATAGAAAGAGAGGAACTGGGCCCACTCAACAACTTGGTTTCAGGCAATCAAATGGCTGGGAGAATCAGTTGATTGGCAGGAGGTGGATGGGTAGCAGCTTTGCGTCACCAGACGGTCGGTGGCGGCAACGACATGGACAGAAATGACAACAGAGAGGAGCCGGCTTTTCCAATGATTTGCTGAAAATATTCCAGCATATCCTTGGCTATGATGCGTGTTAGTAAAAGAAAAAAATATACAAAATATAAATATAATAAAAATTAAATTAAATAAAAAATTTTAATATTTAAGACATGTTTAATATTATCCTAATAATAATTTTTGTCTTTATAAATAATATCTCAGTATAATATGTTATAGTGATTATTCTCCTAAGATATAATTGACATTCTCGTTAATGTGCATGTCCAGGACGGACACGACTTCTTCTAACGCCAGAAGACCACTGGAAAACACCCAGGACAAGAGCATGTCGTGAAAGAAGCACGCCCGCCCAGTGTGCGTGCTTCGACCGTGTCTCCGGGGCACAGTTGAACGTAGATATCATGAACGCGAGGTGCAGGATACCGGGCCGAGAAACCCAGGCAACCACCGCCCTATGTGCCGATCGCTGGCGCATCCAGGGCCCCGACGCCCAGCTCAGCTGGATAGGCGTAGTGAGAAAATAAAAATAATATTAATTTATTTAACTCAATAAATTTTAAAAAAATAATAAAATAAAATATAAAAAATATAATTTTTGTATATTTAAAAAGAAAAGAAAATTCTTTTTATATTATTTTTTATTTAATTTATGTATTAAGATGAAAATAATAGTTAGCGGTTATAATGATTTTATTACTATAATAGTTAGTTTTCCAATAAATAAAAAAAATAGATAATTTTTTAATGGACAAAAATATCTTCTAGTATGAGATATAAATTTTTTAAAATATATTTATTTTTTACTTTTTTGATATTCTGTCACATATTTTAAAAAATTAAATTTTGTTGAATTAACCAATGAGTATATAACACATTACCTTTAGTGCCTATTGGGATAAATTAAAGATTAGAATATACAAGTTTTAATATTTAAAAAAATAGTGAAATTAAAAATTTTTGTAAATTATGACTTATTTATGAATAATAGTGAGTTTTTTTTTCGTATTATATTCTATTAAATTATATTATTTGATGTGTTTTAACACTGTAAAGTCTTACACTTACCTAATTTATTTTCATGAGAACTTTAAAGATTTTTCTTAGGATCTCATAGGAGTAGCCTCACTCCACTCTCATATAACTAAATTTATTGAGTATGTATTCTAGTGACACACCACCCATAAGACCTATAGAATTATTGCACTATTTATAATATAGAAAGGAACTTTATAATTTTAATAATGTACACAAGATCAATTAGTAACTTGTTATTATTCATATGAACTTACTTCAAGTGATCTCTTATCATAAGGTTATAAAATTCACTCATAAGGGTTATAAAATTCATTAAGAGTATAACTTAATTTTTAATATTAAAATTATTACATTATTTACACCATAGAAAAAGATTTTATAATTTTAATAATGCATATAAGGTTAATTAGCAACTTGTTATTACTCATATGAACTTACTTCTGGGGATCTCCTATCACATAAGTTGGATTTCCATCACTTTTGACCATGCTTCATGGGCATTAATCCCATTCTTGTCAATGTAATTTTCACTAGGTTTATGCCTAGTGGCTTAATTAGAGGATTTATTAGATTCATTTTTAATTTTACAAAATCAATTGATATCACTTTATCGTTCAACAGTTACTTAACTAATTCATATTTTAGATGAATATATTTGCTTTTCTCATTATATAACTTGCTCTTTGCACGGGTAATGGTGGCTTTGCTATCACAATGGATTGACATTAATGGTGTTAGTCTCACCTATAATGAAATATTCATCAAGAAATTCCTCAGCCACACTCTACTTCCACACTAGTCATCTCTAAAACTATAAACTTAGATTTTATGGTAAACTAAGTAATAATGGTTTGCTTAGCAGACTTCCAATCTAGTCCTCCACTTTCAAGGGTGAAAACATAACCACATATGAATTTTTTCTCATTTGAATTAGAGATTTAGTTAGTATCACTATACCCTTTTAGTACAAACAAAAATTCATTGTAAAGGATATCATAATTCATGATACCTCTTAAATGCTTCAAAACTCTTGTTAAAATATTTTGATGATTATGGTTTGGATTATGAGTATATCTACTCAGTCTACTTACAACATATGTAATATCAAGACATGTAAAATTTATTAGATGCATTAAACAATTAATGATTTAAGTATATTTAGACTGAAATACAAAAATACCATTATATTTTAGTAAATGTATATTTGCATTAAAAGGAGTTGAAACTAGTTTCACATCAAAATATTCATATCTCTTAAGAAGTTTATCTATATAATGCTATTGTAATATAAATATACCATTAGGAGTTCTATAAATTTTCACTCCTAAAACAACGTTTGCTTGTCCTAAATCCTTCATGTCAAAATGAGATGCAAGCAATTACTTGGTATTAACTATCAATTCCATATTATAACTAAATATGAGTATGTTATTAACATATAAACATTCAATTACACAAGTATCATTTCCAATTTTTGTATAAACACATTTATCAATATCTATAATAAAAAAAAATTTGAAATTAGAACATTATCAAACTTCTCATACTATGGTTTAGTATTTGTTTCAACCCATATAGAGATTTAATAAGTTTACAAACCATTTTTTCTTGATTTGAAGCTACACAACTTTTAGGTTATGACATTTAAATCTCTTCACTAAGATCACTATATACAAATGCAGTTTTAATGTTTATTTGATGAACAAAGAGATTATAAATAGATGTCAATGTAATCAAAACTCTAATGGATGCAATTCTAACAATAGGAGCAAAAGTATTAAAGTAATCAATATTTTTCTTTTGAATATATCCTTTTACAACAAGTCTTGCCATATACTTGTTAATGGATCCACTTGGTCTATATTTTTTCTTAAAGATCCATTTAGCCTATAGGTTTAGCTCTTATGGGTAAATCCATTAGTTTCCATCTACCATTGTGATTCAAAAAATTTATCTCACTTTGTATGACTTCTATTTACACATTAAAATCACTAAAGGATCATCATTCACTATTGGAGTGTAAAAGTCATCACAAAAAATCTTTTCAATTCTCTGTCTTTTACTCCTCCTTAACTTTAGTTCACAATGTGTAGTAAAAGACTTTTTTTTTGACTCAACTATAGGAGTATACGACTATGCTAATCACTTTTTTTATGAGAAATATATGTTCAAAAATTTTACATTTTTTGTCTCAATGATAGTATTAGTATCAAGTATATCACTCTTAATTATGAGAAAACAATAAGCAGTACTTTGATCTACATAACCTATAAACTTACAATTAAAGGTCTTAGAACCTATTTTCCTTCTCTTTGGTTCAAGCAAAAGTATTTTAGTAAGACACTCCCAATCTTTTAAATAACTTATATTGAGAGAATACTTTTTCCACAATTCATATAAAGTCTTACCTATTTTCTCATATGGAATCCAATTCTATAAGTAACATGTAGGAAGTATTTCCTCTCCCCATAAGTTATTAGGAGCCCCAAAACTAACAAGCATGACATTCATCATTTCTTTTAATATCTTATTTTTCCTTTATGCTACCTCATTTGACTTTGGTAAATAAGGAGGTTAGAGTTCATGGATAATTCCCTCTCTTTCACAAAAATCTAATAACAACAAAGAACTTTACTCTTCTCCTCTATCTGATCTAAATCTCTTTATCTTCTTATCTAACTAGTTTTCTACTTTCATATTATATTTGATAAATATATTTTATATTTCATCCTTATCTCTTAATAAGAAAACCTTGGTATATGTAGAATAGTCATCTATGAAAGTCACATAATATTGTTTGTTACATCTAATCATAATACTCTTTAAGTCTCTTAAATTAAAATGAATTAAGTTTAGTAACTTAGTTTCTCATCGCATTAATTTTCAATTTTTCTTGACTAATTTGGCCTTCACACAAATCTCATACTTACTCATATCACCACATAAATTTTTAATCAGACTAAGTTAATTCAACTTTTGAACATATAGTTACTTATATGCCATAATTTAGCATGTCATGTATCATAAGAATCAATAGTATAAGTAAAAGAAGTAGATGTATTATTATTAATAATACTGAGTATATTTAGAATGAAAAAACTCTAGTTAAAATAGCCTTTTCCCATGAATATATTATTTTTAATCATGACAACTTTGTTAGACTAAAAGGAGACCTTTACTTTAACCTTTCCTATTATGGATATGGAAACCAGATTGATGTGAATTTTAAGGACATAAAGTACATCATTTAAGGACAATATCTTTCCTTAAGTAAGCTTGATGAGGACTTTGCTTGTACCTAGAATAGGTGTTATTCTTGAATCTCCCATGAAAATATTTTCATGTGCCTTATAGCACCATAATTTATTACTCACTTTTTTGAGTTAGTGGCAATGTTGACTTGGGAGATGACAATAATAATAACATTTACTTCTAGCAAATTAGTAGTTGGTTTTATAGGTATGTCACTTCCTTTCTTATATTTGCATTAGGGGGGACATGATGTCTTAGTTTTCCACACACATAACAAACACCTTTCTTCTTGAAAGTTGGGTTATTGGTCTTGGGCTTATTGTTCTTTTGGGATTATTATCATACCTTTTTCTATTATGATGGTGATGATGTTTGTGGTGATGTTTGTCTCCTTTATTTTGTTCCATCACATTTGCCTTTGATGTAATTTCTTTTGCCCGTGCTTCCCTCGATCAAATTATGTCCTTATCTTTAATGAAGATATGCACAATAACACCCTCTAATGACATATACTTCCTCTAGCAGCTTAATGAGCTTGATATTCATTGGTTTGGTCTTGAACACTCTTTTCATCAGACATCTGAAAATACAAATGGTTAATTATAATAAACTTTTGTATGCTAACATCCTCTACCACATATTTTTTGTTCATTTTTTGTATATTTCTTTTATTTCTTTTGAAGAACAATAGACATAAAAATTCATTAGATAATGTACTAAGAATGATATGACGATCAACTTTATTAACTTATTTCTATATAGGAAACATTTTATCATAATTCTCAAAACCAAATATTAATTTGAGTTTTAAAAGGGTTATAACTAAAAAGAAAAAAACATCATATTCTTGCAAGCATTTAAAGTGGAAACTAATAAAAGTTTCAATTTCAGAGGTGTCTAGCAAAAACTTGAAAGTACATGGAATTGACTAATTTTGTGAAGAAATAGAAGTAGAATTATTAATAACAGAAGTAAGAGCAAATTAACTAATATTTGTATTCACAATAATAAATGCAAAGAATTTATCATTAAAATTGTTAACAAAAAAAAGAATATACAAAATATAAATGTAATAGAAATCAAGATAAATAGAAAATTTAAATGTCTAAAACATATTTCGCAGTGTTTTTAAGGATAATTTTTATCCCAATAAGCAATGTCTCAATACAACATTTACAATAATTATCTTCACAAGATATAACATACCTTCTCATTGATGTACACTTTAAATAATGAAGTAATAAAAATAATATTAATTTATTTAATCTAATAAATTTTAAAAAGTAATAGGATAAAATGTTAAAAGTGTAATATTGAAAAAAAAAGAAAAAATTAATTTTATATTATATTTAATTTAATTTTTCATAAAAATAAGTATTAAAAATAAAAAGAATAACTAATTGTTATAGTGATTTTATTGTTATAGAAATCTCTCCGCTCTCCCTTCTGACAGATAACCGTTACAAATAGGGAGAATCTCCCTATTTTCAAGGTAACGGCTGCTGGAAAATGGATGAATATATATATATTCATTATGGACATTTTCTGGGTTTTTTCTCAACCATCAGAGAAAAAACGTAAAGAACAGAAGGAAAGAGTAGGAAAAAGAAGAACAGCGTACAGGAACAGAACATGAAGAATTCTCATTTTTGCTGCCGGATATCAGAATCATGGAGAACGGTATGTTGTTCTGATTTCCTATTCCTTTTGGTTTTGTTACAGTTTTATTGCTAGTATTCGTATCAAGAAAAGATTCTGTATGATAGAGACAAGAAAAGTTTAACAATTTGATATCAGAGTCAGGTTAACGAATACTGCAATTTATTTTGCTTTTAGTTATTTGCGCCGAACTATTTTTTGTTTTGTTTTGCGGCAAACGGAAAAGCGTCTGTTCAATTTATTTTCCATGTTTTATTGTTTACTGTGCTTAACGGATGATGACGGCCAGCGTTGAAAGGGAAAACGCCGACCATGTAAATTTGCACTGCTGAAACAGCTGGCGTCGGAAAAAAAAAATAAAATAAAAAACAAAAGGGGCCGGCCACGAGGACTGTACACCGCCGGAACCCGAACGGTTCTGGGTATGGCGGATCGGCTCCGATGAAGGCTGTGTCTCCGTTGTCAGTGGGAGACCCGAATCGGTCTGGTCTGGTGGGCATGACGGAACAGTCTCCCTGTGAGGCTGATGCTCCGGGTCGGGCGTGGGTCTGGTGGATGGCTGCCGTCGGAGATCCGACCCGAACAGGTTGGTTCACCCACGTTCGCCCGGTCGGAGGCGACGTCCGGGAAGAGCCGACGCACGGGGGTTGGCTGCCGATGGTGACTCCCTTCAAATGAAAGCCGTCGGACGTCGCCGGGAAGAGCCGACGACGACTTGCTTCAAACGGCAGAATGGGCTCGCTTCCGGGTATGGCCAGTGACCTGGACCCGGGCCGTGCTACCGGCGACCGCATATGGCCGGGACCCAGATCGGCCTGCTGGGCATGGCGGAAAGCTTCTCGGCGACCGCCTCTTCCGGCATGCCCGGAGATCCGGTTGGTCGTGGGTCTGGGACTCTACGGCGCCGGCCGTGGGTCTGAGACTCTGAGGCGCCAGCAAGGCTTGCCGGCGTGGAATGAGCGCCGGCCGTGGGTCTGTGACTGCGACGCCGAGCTTGCCGGTCGCCGGAATATGTGCCACCGGGTCTCCGTTGATTCATCAGAGACCCTGATCGGAGGCAGCACGCAGGCAGCGCCTGCAGTAGGTGGTGTTGCCACCGTCGGTCTCCAGTCGGAGGCAGCACGCGGGCCGTGCGTGGTCCCTGGTCGGAGGCAGCATGCAGGCAACGCCTGCAGTACGGTGGTGTTGCCACTGTCGGTTTCTGGTCGGAGGCAGCACGCGGGCTGTGCCGGCAGAGAGAAAAAAAAAATTAAAATTACCTTAAAAAAAAAAAAGGAAGGAGGTTCATTAAAGTCACATCAACGTGAATCAAATATTGAAAGCTTGTTAGTCATCAAAGTGACCTAGCTTGAAAAGGATTTGAATTGTTGATCGTGAATTTCAATTGTTCATTTTTGATGCTAATATTATATATATGAACAATTGTGGTTATTAATTATAAGGCTAGGAGATCATCCAAAGATGGATCATTGCCTATAATTAATGACACTGAAAGGGGATTGATTGATGTACTGAGTAAATATGATTGCATATCCAAAGATAACATTCATGTTAACTCTAGTATGATTGATTAACCTATTAAATTATATTTAAATTAGCATTATTATTGATTGCAGTTATGTGTTTGACGATCACCCAAAGGTGAACTTAAATATATAGTCAAAGTTTATAGTGCATGTGTCTGAATCCATTAGAGTTTTACTCAAAGTATTAACATGTAAATTTGGATTATGTTTGCAGCTTCTAATAACGTTTTCGCCTTGGGCAATGCAATGATCAAATTCAATGGGCTGAACTATGCAGAATGGTCTGAGCATATTCAGTTTCATTTAAGTGTTTTGGGCTTGGACTTAGTAGTCATTTCGGATGAAAAGCCTGCAGCCATTACCGGGACCAGTACAGAATCTGATAAGTCTTTTCATGAGGCTTGGGTACGGTCCAATAGGCTGAGTTTGAATTTGATGTGAATGACGATGGCTGAAAATGTCAAGCCATCAATGCCCAAGACGGAAAATGCAAGGGAATTTATGATGAGAATCAAGCAATACTCTCAATCAGACATAGCTGATAAATCCATTGTAGGAACCCTGATGAGTGAGCTGAAGACCAAGAAATTTGATTGGTCACGGCCTATTCATGATCATGTGACCAGCATGGCTAATCTAGCAGCAAAGTTGAGAACGATGGGTATGGATGTGAGTGAATCCTTTTTGGTTCAATTCATCATCAACTCACTGCCTCCTGAATTTGGCCAGTTCCAAGTGAACTATAACACTATTAAAGAGAAATGGAACTTTCAGGAAATTAAGGCCATGTTAGTTCAGGAGGAAGGGAGATTAAAGAAGATGAAGGATCACTCCATTCATCTCACTGTTCGTAATGATGCTAGTGGTAGCAAGTCTAAACCACATCACAAAAATAAGAAGAAGGACAAAGCCTCCATAAAAGTCACTGGAGGTCAGATCCAAAAGGATCAAAAGTGCTTCTTCTGCAAAAGGATGGGTCACTTCAAGAAGGATTGCCCAAAAAGAAAGGCTTGGTTCGAAAAGAAAGGTATGTACTGTATATCAATATGTTTTGAATCAAATATAATTGAAGTGCCCAATAATACTTGGTGGTTACACTCTGGAGCTACTATTCATGTGTCACATATTATGCAGGGATTCCTTTCAATCCAGCCCATAACAGGAACTGAGAAGTTCCTCTATATGGGAAACAGAATGAAGGCACGAATAGAAGGAATTGGGACGTACAGATTGATCTTGGACACCAAGTGTCATCTGGATCTAGAAAAGTGTCTCTATGTTCCTAAATGTGCTAGAAATTTGGTTTCTGTTGCAAAGTTGGATGAAGTGGGATTTAATCTTAAGATTAGAAATGGTGCATTTTCATTGTATAGACATTCGTACTATTATGGATCTGGTACTTTGGTTGATGATTTGTACCGCTTTAATCTTGACGTTATGTATGCTGATTCTCTATTTCTTGTTGAGCATGGTATAGGTAACAAACGTAATGTGCATGATGATTGTTCGGCTTTCTTATGGCATCAAAGATTGGGTTTATATCCAAAGAAAGGATATTGAGGTTGGTGAAAAGTGACATCCTGCCTCAATTGGATTTTACTGATTGGGATGTGTGTGTTGATTATATAAAAGGGAAACAAACAAGACACACATCGAAGTACCCAGCCATGAGAAGTAATGCGCCTTTAGAATTGATACACACCGATATTTGTGGCTCCTTTGACATTCATACATGGGGTGGTGAAAAATATTTCATCACATTCATAGATGACTACTCACGGTATTGTTACTTATATCTACTGTATGAAAAGTTCCAGTCAATAAATACCCTGGAGGTGTTTATTGATGAAGTGGAAAGGCAGTTAGATAGAAAAGTAAAAGTGATTAAGTCAGACAGGGGTGGTGAATATTATGGAAAATTCAATGAAAGTGGACAATGTCCTGGTCCATTTGCAAAATTTCTTGAAAGTCGAGGCATATATGCACAGTACACAATGCCTAGTACACCACAACAGAATGGTGTAGCGGAAAGGTGGAATCGCACACTTATGGATATGGTTAAGAGCATGTTGAGTAACAGTACTGTACCTTTATCCTTGTGGATGCATGCATTAAGAACTGCTGCATATCTGCTGAACAGGGTTCCCAGTAAGGCTGTCCCTAAGACTCCTTACGAGTTATGGACAGGCAGGAAACCCAGTTTGAGACACCTCCATGTTTGGGGTTGTTCAGCAGAAGTAAGGATATATAATCCACATGAAGGGAAGCTTGATGCAAGGACCATTAGTGGTCACTTCATTGGCTATCCTGAAAAGTCTAAAGGATATAGGTTCTATTACCCTAACCATAGTACAAGAATAGTTGAGTCTGGTAATACTCGATTCATTGAAAATGGCCGGTTCAGTGGGAGTGGGGAATCACGAAAGGTGGATATTAGAGAATTACAAAATGAAGGATCCACAGTGAGTACTCCTACTCAAGGTGGTATCCCCACACCCAGTGTTTCTACTCAAATTGTTGTTCCTTTTGTTGCATCACAGTCACGTGACATGCAAGGGCAACAAATTGATACTCGAAACACGCAAAGTGAACGCATAAGAGATGAACCAAGTGACAATGTGCAATTTACAAATGAACAAGTGATACCACAAGAAATGGCATCACGGAGGTCTACGAGACAGAAAAGGCCAGCTGTATCCAATGATTATGTGGTTTACTCACTTGAGCATGAGTCGGAATTGAGCATTGATAAAGATCCAGTCTCATTTCAACAAGCCATGGAATCTAATGATTCTGAAAAGTGGTTCAATGCCATGAAGGAAGAGATGAAATCGATGGATGTAAATCAAGTCTGGGAACTAGTAGAGTTACCTAAAAGGTCAAAACGAGTTGGCTGTAAGTGGGTCTTCAAGACCAAGCGAAACTTGAAAGGTAATATCGAAAGGTATAAAGCCAGAATGGTTGCCAAAGGTTTCACTCAAAGGGATGGTATTGACTATAAGGAGACTTTCTCTCCAGTCTCTAAGAAAGACTCCTTGAGAATTGTTATGACTTTGGTGGCTCATAATGATTTAGAGCTTCACCAAATGGATGTAAAGATCGCCTTTTTGAATTGTGACTTAGAAGAGGAAGTGTATATGGACCAACCTGAAGGTTTCACCACCACCGGGCAGGAAAATTTAGTGTGTAAATTAAAGAAATCGATATACGGACTGAAACAGGCTTCCCGACAATGGTATATTAAGTTCAATGATACCATTACGTCATACGGCTTTGTAGAGAACACCGTTGATCGGTGTATCTATATGAAGATTAGTGGGAGCATGTTCATTATATTAGTCCTATATGTCGATGACATTCTTTTGGCCGCTAATGACATGGGTTTGTTACATGATATTAAGAAATTTCTCTCTGAAACTTTTGAAATAAAAGATATGAATGAGGCATCTTATGTGATTGGAATAGAGATATTCCGTGATAGATCACAAGGATTGTTGGGATTGTCTCAGAAAGGGTATATCAATAAAGTATTAGAGAGATTTAGAATGGAAAATTGCTCTACAGGAATAGTTCCAATTCAGAAAGGGGACAAGTTCAGTGAACTGCAATGTCCAAAGAATGATTTGGAACGGAAAACAATGGAATCAATTCCCTATGCCTCACTGGTTGGAAGCCTGATGTATGCGCAAACATGTACTCGGCCAGACATTAGTTTTGCTGTTGGAATGTTAGGCCGATATCAAAGCAATCCTGGAATAGATCATTAGAAAGCCGGAAAGAAAGTGCTTAAGTACTTGTAAGGCACCAAAGATTATATGCTTACTTATAAAAGATCAAGTCATCTTGAAGTAGTAGGCTACTCGGATTCAGATTATGCTGGATGTGTAGACTCGAGGAAATCTACATTTGGTTACTTGTTCCTCCTAGCTGGAGGAGCAGTTTCCTGGAAAAGTGGGAAGCAGTCTGTCATTGCTACTTCCACTATGGAGGCTGAATTTATAGCATGCTTTGAGGCTATTATTCATGCATTATGGTTGCAGAATTTTATCTCAAGGCTCAGTTTGGTCGACAGTATAGAAAAACCGTTGAGAATTTACTGTGATAATTCCGCAGCTGTTTTCTTCTCTAAGAATGATAGGTATTCTAAAGGTGCGAAACATATGGATTTGAAATACCTATCTGTTAAAGAAGAAGTGCAAAATCACAGAGTGTCTATTGAGCACATTGGCACTGAGTTGATGATAGCGGACCCGTTAACTAAAGGCTTGCCACCGAAAACATTCACTGGACATGTTGAACGGATGGGCATATTGGACAGGTCCTCATTCTTTTGAAAGTCAATATTTTGTACTGCTCATATCATTGTGACACTCTTGAATTCAATTAAGGTCATGGTTTTACTTGTGCTTTGTTGTCTCTGTTTAGTTGTATACAGTTATAGTTTGTGAGATAACTAATAGCATATATGGACATGACAATTTAAAGTTTCAATATTTCTCAGTAAGGTTATTATGAATTATCATGATTATGTGATACATGGAAGGAATCATGTCACTGAAAGATGTGTGACCGCCATGATCCAATCGTTTTAATTCAATCAAGTATTGTGATTTGATGATCTTTAAGGATTGTGCACACTTGTTTGTTGTTGATTCATCAAATCATAACAAGGGCCAAGTGGGAGATTGTTGAATTAATTGACATAAAAATGGCCCTTGTTTAACGTATGACCCAAATAATGAATGGCTTAACGTGATGGTCTGTTAAGTATAACGGTGGTTTGGGTTACTGGGTTTGAAATCCCTCCGCTCTCCCTTCTGACAGATAACCGTTACAGATAGGGAGAATCTCCCTATTTTCAAGGTAACGACTGCTGAAAAATGGATGAATATATATATATTCATTATGGATATTTTCTGGGTTTTTTCTCAACTATCAGAGAAAAAACGTAAAGGATAGAAGGAAAGAGTAAAAAAAAGAAGAACAGCGTATAGAATAGAACGTGAAGAATTCTTATCTTTACTGCCGGATATCAGAATCATGAAAAATGGTATGTTGTTCTGATTTTTTTTTTTTTTTTTTTGTTACAATTTTATTACTAATATTCGTATTAAAAAAAATTCTATATGATAAAGATAAGTAAAGTTAACACAGGAAACCTAGTTTTGGGACAAACAGGCCTACAAAAATTATTGGAATCAAAACCATATAAGCATCAAGGTGCGGGGCTATGGAGAGCTTTGGCTTTCTCAGAAGATGAAGGGTTTCAATTCCATACAAGAGGCAGAACAATTAAATGACTTTATGATATTTTGTTATTTTCTAATAATTATTCTGAAAATATTGCATTTAGCTGCTTAATTAAACATGGGTTGGGATTGGGTCACGATCCCCGTTCATGACGATTTGGACCTGGTCAATGGAAGCATTATGCCACTTTATGTTGTGGACTTCTGTTTTGTGCGTTCCCATTTTCTGTTCTTTATATTGCGGACGCTCATGCAACGCACCATCAGCCCATCATATCACGTGGGGCCCCGTACGATAAAAATTCCACGATAGAGCGTGGAAACATTGTGCCGTAGTAGAAGGTTTATTGGGTGCAATTGAAAGGGGATTGAGATTTTAAATATGATCTAACGAGATTTTTCACTCCAAATTTTATACTTCTAAGTGATTATTAGATTATACTAATAGTTTACAATATAATGTTAATAAAATAAAAAATTAATACTTGATATATATATATATATATTATATATATATATATATATGAATTTTTCAAATTTTTTTAAATTTAAACTTAAATTTTATTTTTTATTTTTCAAATATACCATAAACTTTATATATAGATCTAAATTTAACACACTTTTAATACGTTATGTTCTTTTCTCTTTTACCCTTTTTCTGACCTTGTTCAGTTGTGGGGGCGGCTCTTTACGGTTGCTTGCTGCAAATATATATTCATGTCTTCCATTTTACTTTCTCATCAAATCAATTGGTCTGGCACCTTGCTTGCATTGCTTTCTGTTTTTCTGTTGCAAAGGAGGCCAGAGCCGGTTATTAATTAGACTGTTAGAGATTAATAAGGAGGGGAGGTGAGTTTGAAGGATTAACAGTAGGTATAAAGCACCCAAAATTGGGGAGTTTTTGGGAGGAGGGCAGGGTTGAACCACTGACCTCTTGCCTAATAGTTTATATCGTCTAAAGAATGCAACTTTTTTGACTTTTGTACTTGTGTTTCCGCTATCCCAAGGATTCAGACAAGCACATGTTAGCAAAGCAAACAGGACTGACCAGAAGCCAGGCATGTAACGTCTCTAGAATTTTAGGATTTCTGTTTTAGCTCTGTCTTGCTTCTTTTGAAAAGAATTATGCATTGTTTCTCGTAATTTGCAAATGTCCCCGTTGTTTTTGGGACATTTGTTAATTGGGTCAAAGCATTAATTAATAAACCCTTTTCATTAGTAATGGCAAGTATACCATAAAAAACCAAACATATTTTATTTGATTGAATTAATTAATGATTCATGTCCAACCACATAACCCATGAGGTTAAAGTCTTTTTATCGTTATAATAAGGAAAAAAAATCCACTAAAATTCGATTGTTTTTTCAAGTCAGTTTGAATTTTGGTTTGGATTACCATATACGTAGGAGCCAAATATCACCTTCGGAAAGGACATGCTTGGATAAAGAAGACTTCTATTCACATAATATATAATACTGACTTTAAAGCAGTAGTTTTGTTGGATCTCCGGATCCATTGATCTAATTGGTAATTATGTCACGGAGTTTGGCCGTGGGGTGGATGTGTAGTTAGTGTGAGTGTGAGTGTGAGCGATATAAATGAATGTTGGGTAACGGATTAGCGGCCAAAATAGGTCCGATCTATGTGACGGGATGTTTTGTTTTGTTGTTTTCGCCTTAGTCAATATGAGATAATGTTGGGCTACCAAAACGTCTAATTTCCTAATACCAGAGGTACGTCAAAAATCACCGACTTACCAAGGCGGTTGCGTATGTTTTGCTCTCAAATTCATGACTTTGATGTTGCTAAAGCTGTAGAAAGTCTAAGGAACAGAGGATGTCAGACTGTCTAGGAATGAGCTCAAATCAAACCCAGAAGATAATACAGAGGAGCTTCCAAGCATGCTTAGTCGCTTGGGTTATTCTATTGATGTCGCCTCAATTAGTTAGTCAAGTGAAGACAGAACCACCACTCTTTCCACTTCTTCTAGTTCAGTAGTCCTTTTTGTCTCTTTTATTTTATTGATCAACAATAAACATGGATTTATTATCGAACAGCAACCCAAAACAGTATAGTAGCAATCACATGCAGAAATACAATCCAACAGAAATGAAACACCTGAACCTACTGTCCCAAATAAGGTAGAGAGAGGAACACACACGTCACCAACTGACACTAAAGAACGGATTGGGGTTGCGGAGTCTCTCCACGTCAACATAATCTTCCCCATCATCATCACCATCGCAAAGAATTTTGATGCATTTCCTCTGAGCTCTAACGTGAAACCTCGGCCCATCATCGGTTTGTTCGGTAAAAAACACGACTCTATCACCCTCACGGAGTTGCTTATTAACCACGAATGGATTCCAAGATGATTTCAGGATCACTGGTTTTGGGTGTTTACCGGGACGGATGGTTAGATGTAACAGCCACGGAACATTGTCTGCATCGAATGCTTGGAAATCTGTCCCAAGAACTCCTAGGGGAAGACTAAAGGCAGCAACGGCGTTTGTTGGAAAAGTAAGCTGATTAACAATATCGTTTCCTCGCAGTTCCTTTTGGCAGAGAAGTTTGAGCGGCATTTGCACCAATATAAGTTGAACTAAAATATGGAAAATATTTGGGCTCAAATCAAGTGGGGAGCAACGAGGAGAACTTATGTGGGTGAGATATGGCAAGTAGTGTGAGGCTTTATACAATATAATGCTTAGGTTTGAGTTTCTGGGAGTCCTAGTCATCTTATTTTTTGTTTGGGTGCTTAGGGGACGGTCAGGCGGCTAAACAGGTTAATGGATCATGTTCAATCAAAGACTTTAACTTTTATATCACTTATAAGAGAATCTTCTCAGCCCATGAGTGAGATTGACATTATTTGTTCGTTTCCGGTATCTCACCTTTAGACTGCATCCTATATTATTTGTTTGTTTTATTATTGTATTTGTTTTTTTTTTTTTTTCCTCTGGCCAATACATATTTTTATATTAATATTATAATTGTATTAGTCTATCTACTTACCACACGATGATCTTAATATTTCGAACATTTTTCAACTCAAATTATCTCTCTCTTTGCATGCATCCCCTGGCCCACCCACCACCCCGCCTCCCTTCTTCCTGCCCCACAGCGCTTGACTAATATGCTTGCCTCAAACATCCTCTTAACAACAGAATGCATCCCCCTGCCCCCTTCTCCCCTCAAGAAGAAAAAGAGGCCCTAAATAATCTAAAAATTTACAGTTGGTTTAAATTCAACCTCAAAACGACACAATGTAATTATTTTTCCACACACACAATAGTAACATATACTAATTACTAAAGTACATATGTACGCAGTTTATGTTACAGGTGAGGCTTTAGTATATATGATAGGACTTCACTGAACTAACCATGATATTGTTCTTCCAAATCAAATTTGGACAATATTATAGTTGGGTTTTGATTTTTTTTCTTTTTTTTTGGAAGTCCTAGCCATTTTATTTTTCGGTTTGGTGGGCGTCAAGCCGGTTGAGCAAATTAAAACTAATAAAAGGTGAGGATGACAAAGAATAATTTGCATACGTTAATCACCCACCAGTCCAAACTGTTTTTGAAATTAAGCATATACGGACGAGGCCTTGCTATTTTGTCCGGCAAAAATGGTCAATGCTTATCTTTTGAGAAAAACAAGGCCGTGCTATTTCGTCGGACAAAAATGCCCAATGCATTCGGTCGGTTTCCATGCAAGTGCGTCCAACGATTAATGACCCAAAAAGGCTTATTATTAGAAAGATCCAACGTGAATGAAATTCATTGAGAAAATTTTTAACTTTACTCATTTAAAAGATAAAATAATTAATTTATTTCAATATATAAAATTAATAAAAAAAAAATAAACAAAATTCAACTGAAATAAAAAGAAAATATGTGGTTAACTACGATAAATTTATTATATTTATAAAAGATATATAAATAAGTTTAGTAAGTACGTAAAATTAAAATTTGATGAAATATGACTCCCAGCTCAGCTGATCATATAATCCAAACTTATTTAGGATAAGAGAACCGAATCTCATAATTTCAAAGCTGGCCCCACCTTAATTAATAAATGACGACATCAGTAAGGAGAAAATTATCCCCAAATCCAATCCTCGTTCGAATAATTTTGTTGAATTCTAGTTTAATGTAATAAATGAGGGAATCTTCTCAGTCCATGACTCCAATTTTGTCATTTTGATTGGGGTGAAAGGCATTCGGATCATCATTAAGATTTTCTCAGGTGAGCGGTCGGATTCTGGTTTGAATTACTTACTGTGCTCGTTGTGAGGAGTCCAAACGATTGTGAAATATATATATATATATAATTCCGTTCACATAAGAACTTTCAAGCAGCCCATTTAGTAGGTTCTCCAGTGACCTAATGGCTTGCGTCCCAAACTTTAGTCATGTGGTATTTGACCCTTTGCAGTTAGACTTCAACTGGATGCACAGAGAGTCTTGGACACTAATGCGAACCTAAGTGCCATGATTACTTTATATATATATATATAGATGAAGAGGCATTATTATTAAGAATTAACTAAATCCCGTCTGGTACAAAAGAAAAATGAGGACACAAAACAACTTGGGTGGCTAATTTCTTAAGGTCTAAATGGATGGGGCTTCAGATAACAATTTAATATTAGAGAATGACTCAAATATGACTATCGCATGGATAAATCAACTTAACAACAAACTTTGGGAATATGCGACTATTTTCAATGAAACAAGTAATTGAATGAAATGTGGGATTGTGTTTGTGTTTAGGCTTTGATGGGCAAACAGTTTTGTTGTTGCTCTCGCAAAGATGGGTACCACTGGAATAGGAGATTTGAGCAAATAGCTCTAGTATTGTGATTTGAGCAAGTAAACTTGTGTCAGCATGCGATCTATTATAACTTATTTTCGTATAATGAATTAGTATCTGAATAATGTTTTGCTCTTATGAATGAAAAGCTAAATTTAAAAATGAAACAAATTCGATCACTGAGTAAAAGTAGCCAACAAATCATCCCCATTGAGTATCCTATTTACAAAGTGAATCATAAAGTCACTAATTTGTCAAGGTTATATGGCATGATCATTAATTCTTTCAAATAATTGCATAATCATAAATACTCATCATCAATTATAGTCAAATTAAATTCTAAAACAATAAGAGCATATGGTTGTTCCTTTTCTTTGTTACGACCCTAAAGCTTCATATTAAGTTTTAATGATAACAAAACATTCAGCATTGCTAATGTATTTGTTTGAGTGTGATTAGTGAAAAGGTAAAATTTTACAAATATGTAAGTATAAAATGAAGCAACCTAGGCAAAATAATAATAATAAAAAAAAAAGTATGCCAATTATTAGTCAAATTCCATAAGTTGTTGTACTTCAATTAAGATGAATCAGATAATAATCCACACATTTTTTAAAAGTTAAGACTTGTCTAGTTTCCATTGCCACCAGTTATGCATTAATTGAAGATGTGAGAAGAAAGATATGACTTAGATACTAGAATGTGTCAACGTCGTCACAACATAATGCATTAGTCAACTTTTGAAATACGCCACAGATAGCTAGAAATGACCAAGATACTCTTTTCTCAAATGGATTTTAGGCTTGTATTCATGGATGTATGCCCTATCACAGCCTTCATCAGGACAAACATAAAGACGGTCTGAAGTCTCAGATCCATAGGCCCCGACTTTAGGCTTTGGAGTTATAGTTAATTTTTCTGGAGGGGTGGCAATTTTGACAACATCCAATGCTGAATTCTAAGGAGGTCGGGGAAAAACTGCAAATCAGGGTCCAACTCGTGCAAGAAAATTATACACAAAGATGCTAAGCATCAGCATGGGAAAGAGGCTTGAGGAAAAAAAGGCCAGATGTTATGGCCCATGGATGGTCCAATACACCTTCACTGTAAATTAATGTGCGATGCTAAACTTGTGACCCAGGATTTTTTAAATAGTTATACCGGAAAAAATATCCTTCCAAAACACCGGAAAATCAACAGTGGTATCAATACATAACATTAAGCATGTTTTTGAGGACGACTCCAAGATACTGGAGTAGTATAAATTATGCTTTCTGCAGCATGCTCATCAGATCACATGCAACTGCTCTGTGTGTCTGTGAGTTGGGGGGGGGGGGGGTAATTCAATGCTAAAAACATAGCACACATTCAATTTTTAAGGCAAGTCTTCTATGGTTTTCAGTAAAAAGCCATGAGAGAAAGCAGAATTCCTCACAATAAAACATGAGGAATTGCACCAGAATAATTCAACAATTCAACAGTGAAACCGTGTGCCATAAAAGTTATTGGTAGAGAAATGAAACGTACTTTTTCATGCTGAGATGCATTGTGGTTTTTCAGCTTGTATGCATGACCATATCTCTTTTCGCAATCTGTGTAAGGGCAGATATGATAGTTTTCTTGTGAATGTATTTTCATGTGTGACCTCAGGTTGAAATCCAAGGAAAACGCCTGTGGTTGACATAAACAAAAATTTTATATACTTGTGCATACAACTATGGCAAAAGAAGCGTTAAAAGTACACAATACAAATGACGAAAAGCAAAGCCTTGATTAAGTACCAATTCTGCCTTGAAACATAAATCTTAAACACTAGACAATATAATAACTGAATGTGGAATAGCATCAGAAACATTAATAGTAATCAACATAGAGCAAAATATATTCCTATACTTATTACTCAATGCCAATTAATAAAATAAAATAAAATAAATCAACAATTAAGCTTGAGAAACTATACAAGAGGATAGAATTGATCACCTTGCCAAAGCCTTTATGAGGAGAAACATAGTCTCTTTTGCCTATATGAATTAGAAAGTGTCTTTTCAGCTTCGAACTATTTAGAAATTTTTGCAACACAAAACATGAAATTTATAATTATAGTCAAACAAGGATATATTGGCAGCAAAATTCCCAAGAAAGAAATTAACCTTTCATATCAAGCTCTTGGTGCTTACTTTAATCCTTATAAAACATTTGAAAGGTTGTAAATATGATAAAAAACTCTTTGCTTTTAAAATTGAAGGTTGATCAACATAGAATTCTTTTGTGATGTAGTCATTGAAGAATATCCTCTTCACATCCATTTAGTATAACATAAAATTCTTATATGATGCAATTTCAAACTACTTCCTAATGTTCTCTAACCTAGTAACTAGAGGGAAGGTCTCATCATAATCAATGTGTTTTTCTTGATTAAAATCTTTGACAACTAAATTTATTTTATTTCTCACAATTTCGCCAATTTTATGAAATTTGTTTTCAAAGACTTACTTGGTTCCTATTATAAGATAATCACCAAGTCTTGAACTAAAGTCCAAGCTATGTTTTTTTCAAATTGGTTGATCTCATCATCCATTGTACACACCCAAAATTGATTGAACTTTCTCTCATTCCATAACTCATAATGAGTCTTTGCAAAAATTGATAAAACTCTATTGAATACATGGTATGTATAGTGAACTATTTCTACCAAGTATTAAAGAATATTATACTCATTTAACTTGGTTTCAGCCATCTCTTTTAAAATTTTATTCTTCTTTTCAGTGATAAAATGGAGACATGTTGCTAATGATCACAAATTATTTTAAATATTATTTTAAGCCTAAAAATATTTTTTTCATTTAAATATTATGTTATATGTGCTATGAAATCAAATTGCTACTAATTAAAAGGGGGAGAGATGCAAAAAATTAAAAATAAATGCAATATAGATCAATATATTTGCAATTATTGATATTGTGCATTTACATAATATTATCACAAATTTCACAAGTATAGCCTACAACTTTAAGTTTGTCCGAAGTTAACTACACACATAACTAATTCAAAAACAAAGTGGTGACCTTCCACAATCACTAGCTTGATATAGTCTGAACCCAAAATTCCAAAGTTAGAAGGAACCCCTAGCTTTGCGGTCTTCTCTAAACAATCTAGTATTGGCAATAACCTCCCTCTTTTATTTCTCAAAATTCTGAACTGTGATAATAAAACAAAACAACCAATGTTAATGTCAATTTTGGGAATCGACATATTTGTTCTCCAGTGTAATAAAGGCAAACAAAACCGAGATAGAAATTGGAAGAAAATTTTCCAAACATGCATGTTTAAGTGCAGCAAATTCAAATTGAAGCCAAGCTAAACTATAAATAATACCATGTATTTGTTTTTTCTTATTGGGTCACAGCAACTAATAGTAAAGTAAAAGACTACTCTTAACTAGCTAATTGACAAACATGTTATTATCTAAAGTAACCAATATGTTGGAGGATTTAGTGGCAAGCATACACTTCTATCACATGTGTTGGAATAAACATTATAATTTCTATAGGATTTCCACAAAATAAAGCAAAAGTAGAAAGCAAAGGATTCAAAGTTACCTATTTAAGGTGCTACTGTAAAATAAAGACCATGATGAATGAAATTAGAATAAGATGAACTTTATAGTTGAAATATTTCCTTCAGTTACAAGCTTATTATGAAGTGTAAAACACACAAGAGCTTTGCAAATCCCAAGCAGTAAACCAAGATCAAATGATATGACCCACTGGCATCTTCATCAGTTATCATGATCTTAACCAGCTAGTTATAAAAGGAAGGTTGTATCAAATACTAATATTATCGCAGAGCACACTAGGTCATTAACCATGCATGCCATCCAGACAAAAGAGGATATAACCTAGAAGGGGCTAGTTGGTTCGACATCCTTATCTTGATTAGTGACAAAATGTAGTTTTGCTATGACTACATCAACTTGAGATGATGCAATTCAAGCTTAGCTACTGGATGCCATACTTGAATCCTTTAATGAGTTCATCTTGTCGTAGTTGTAAATTAGTAGTCTGCCAAGATAGATACATTTATATTTTTTTGCTTTCAAGCAATTGTAAGCATAGTTATCAGACATGTAAAGGTAGCCTACACTTGAAGAATTTCAGGCTCATTTTGGCTAGAGAGAGGAGAGTAACTCACTTGGGAAGGAGAAGAAGAGGGATTTTATTAATGTCCAAGTCTGTTTCTCATGCTTGTTCAAATCACTTGAACCATATTAAAGGCAAGAAAAGAAAAACCCATTCCCCACCATTGCTTTGCTACACGATACTAACATGCTCTCCCTCCTTTTCTTGGATAAATCGTCCCTCAACTCACGTGTATAATACATTATAACTTGTTTGCAAGCTCGTATTCTGGAGCATGCCCACACTAAGTCCCTATATTGCTACCAAAATCCTGAGAAATATATAAGTATCATCTTATTTCAATGATCTAGCCCAGTTGATGAAGGCAATCCCCACCAAGTGAAATAAATTACTTTTGACTCGGGTGAATCACATTTGGATCATCATTCATCAATTCTAATTTGTTTTCTTTTATTTTGTCAGGTTAGTTTGGATTTTGGTTTGAATTACCATATACGCATGAGCCAAATATCGCCTTGGAAAGCACATGCACTGATTTTGGATCGTTGTGATGAAAGAAATTAAGGTTCAAAGTCCAAACGTATCTGATAAAAAGGAATTCTGTACACATAAACTTTATGTCCCATAGTTTAGTCGTGGGGTGGATGTGTAGTTGGTGTGCATGTGAGCGATATATCAAAATCACTAACTTGGAGCTAGAGTCCAACTACGTACACATGCACACTAAATATGCACACACACTACTGTTTAAAATAAGCCTACATGTAGACAGCGAGTGAAATGTATATTCACTAACTTGCTCGTTTTATCCTTTCTAATCTACTTCGATCGAATATCTGTTACCTTTCAATAAATTCCCAAAAAACACAAGCCACTAGAATTCAAAGCTAAAAATGATAAATGAATTTTGGGTAGCAGATTAGTAGCGAAAATAGGTCCAATCTCCATATGGACAAATAAAACCCTGGAAGTGACTGAGATTTTTGCTTTTGTATTTTTGATTTCTTTTTTTTTTGTAAATTTTTTAATGAATCGACTCTTTCAAATTATGGACAATTAATTAGGTTAAGGGTATTTCTAGTTTTGACCGAACATTTTATGATTTGTATCTGAAAAGGGGGAACACGGCTGTTAGTGGACATGCCAAGCAAGGCACGTCTCAAAAGCAAGAGCTCTTACCTTGACTGCAACTTAGCTCTTGACTTGAGTGTAGCTTATATAAGCTCTAAAGCGTGTCTATGGATCAGTATCTCCTATACATTAGATGCCATTAACATCTGTTCTGAATTGCATATTGCATTGTACTTAATCTTGGACTGCTAGAATCGTTCTTACTCTCAAGTAATAACGTTGGAATATTTTCTCATATGCCTACCCCACAATATATGCATAAATTTTAAGGAGACACAAGCAAGCTTGCACAAAAAATGAAAAAACAAAGAGAGAAATGTATGAGACTCAATTGCTAAGAAACTTTTTTTCTATCCAAAACAAAACACAAGAGAAAGAAATCATAATTTCTTTGTCTAAGCTTTCTCACTCTCCATTTTTTTCTATATATCCAAGCTTTCAACTTTTTTTTCTTTCCCTTATTCATTTAATAAGGGAAAAAATAAATTAGGATAATTTTTAAATTCAAATTCCAGAATTACAAACTAAAACTAAAGAATAGATTTGTTGATATTAATCTAAATTAGAAGTTTATTATAATAAAAATCAGTTTGGTTGAGTTCAACTTGAGTTTATCTATTTGTATAAATTTAAATATTTGTAATTATATAAAAACATATTATTCATATTCTTATACCTATACTTTTTAGTTACTATATATAACATTTTTATTAAATTAATAAAATTATAATATTTCTATAATTTCCTATTAGTAGTATTAGAGTTATTATTTTTTATTAGTAGTATTAGAGTTATTTCAATTCAAGAGTTAGTATTAGAGTAAGCATTTTTAATTTGGATCAAGAGAAAACATATAAGTCTTTCTAGAACTATCAAAGAAGTCGCCAGAGTAACGACAAAAGTTGTTGAAACTATAGAAGTTATAGAAACTACTGCTTATCATTGTTAAAGATTCATCACCAACCACCACGCGCCTTAGAGAAACTCTAAAGCCCTAGATTTATAAAACTTTAAAGGTTCACCATTGTTTTCCACATCGTCATCACTTGTTGTCATCACCCCAAACCTGATATTTTTACTCAAAGGTCACTTTTCTACCCCTTGAGCTCACCGACGTACCATTATCTCACTAAAAAAGCTTGCTCCTCTTTTTTGTTGTTTGTCAATGTTGAGGGGTCTAATTAAAAATAATAAAAGTATAAAGGTTTAATTAGAAATAACAAAGGTAAGGAGTTAGATTATAAATAACAAAAGTTTTGAAACATATTGGAAATAACAAAATTTTGGGAGTCAGATCAAAAAATCATAAATTTTAATATGAATGGTATGATCCCTATTTCAATTCCTATTTTGGATAAAAAAATTGCAACCAATAGTGTGTGTAAATGAAAATTTTATTAAACTATAATAAATTTTTGAGTATTATGGAAAATATAGTAAAAGAACTCACAGTAGATGTCATAGAAGCACAAAGAGTTGCTTACTAAAAGTTATAAAAAAAAAGATAAAAATAGGTACTTTATTTTATCCATTAGGGAATGAATGATGAAATTTTTGAGAAAATTATAGGAACAACCTCATAAAAATAGGCATGGGATATTTTGACAATGTCATTCCAAGGTGCAAACAAAGTGAAAAAAGTGAAACTCTAAACTTTACAAGTCAGTTTAAGTTTTTGCAAATTAAAGCTTTGAAACCAATTTTAGTTTATATAAATAAAGTTTTTACCTTGACAAATCAAATAAGAATTTATAGGGAGCAATCAAATGTTCAAGTGAAAGTTGAAAAGATCTTGCAAACACTCACATTGTAATGAAAGCATATTGTGGTTGTTATAGAAGAAGCACATGATTTGTCCTAAATGTCAATTAATGTATTAACGGGTACTTTGCAAATTCATGAATGGTGTATGAATGAGAAGCGCATTAAGAGGCTAGTAAAGTAAGTACTTTAAAGTCAAACTCTTATCAAAAGCAGTCAAAGTGATCAATTAAAGTAAAAGTAAGGGTTTTCTTATGGAAAATGACAAGGATGTGTTAGTAACTACTACAACAATAGAGGTTAAAAAGGTGATGCAGGCCAGATTGATAATGCTGCCCGCATTGAAGACGAGCTTACTCGACCAAGGAGATCAGCCCGCATCCGAGCTCGACAAGTCGCTCGACCAGTCGAGGAGATATCGAAGGGACACAATCCGAAGACCAAGAGTCTCATTCGCAAGTCCATGCCACAATAAAGTCCTTGTCTTTCCCTATACATTGGAAGCCTAAAAGATACTTTGGGATGATCAAGAAGACGTTGAGCATTTACCTAGTTTCTAGTTTCTAAGTTCTTTAATGTTTTATGCCTTCTACAAAAGACCATCTACTTTATGTATTCGACAGATGATTTTGATTAATGAAAATTTTGCATTAAGCAATTATCTTGAACCTTGAAGAGTTCGTACTCCTGAAAACCTTGAAGAGTTTTCACTTCGTCCTTGAAGAGTCGGAGGTTTTCAAATCTGCATCCTTGAAGAGTTGCAGTCATCAATCTAGAAGAATCGGTGCCCTATCCACTCCCTTGGAGGCCTGGAAGAGCAACCAACAAAGTTCTATCTTTTCCTCTGTTCTGTCCATTTACATCTGTCCATTTCCACCCCGATTTCGTCCTGCCTACAGTGCTTATTTGAGAAAACTCAAAACAGAGAAATTGTTAATTCAGAAGTCTTTGTTCATTTGGCTTTCGAATCAGGTCATTCTGATCTGTATGAACGAAGTTACATCCATTTTCCCGAGCTTGTGCAGGACTATACTTACTGTTCATCCTATTCTGCGTGTGCAAGTCAATCTCCCGATCCTGACGTCTGAGTAGCCTACATCAGGCTGCATCATTTTGGTATTAGAGCTTTAGAGGAGAGAACCATGCCACCAAGACAAGCTAGACGTCGTGGAGGCAGAACCATCCCACTAAATGAAGTGCATACGCTCGCTGACAATTTGCAGCAACATATGCAACAACAAATTGATAAGTTGACGTGGGAAGTTAAGCGTCTGAGGGCGGAAAGAAACAATTCACCACCTCATTCCAAGACCGAAGATTACAATGGTGACTCTTCATCTTCGGAGAATGTTCGACCATTTCGCAATCGGAGGAATGTTCGACATCATGAGCAAAACATTCGTGAACCGGAGTGGGAAAAAGAAGTTAAAAAGGATATCCCGGAGTTCTCAAGTAATGAATCTCCTGAAGAAATTGTTGACTGGCTAACACTTGTTAATGAAGTGTTTGAGCATCAAAATGTTCCTGAGGATCGTCGAGTCGGGATCATTGCTATGCGATTTAGAGGTAAAGCCATCGCTTGGTGGAGGCGTGAGAAGCAAACTCGCCAATCTGTTGGCAAAGCACCAATTACCTCATGGAGGAAGATGGAAGACAAGATCCGAAAGCATTTCTTACCTAAGGGATACAAGAGAGAGCTCTATCAACGGTACCAAAATCTAAGACAAGGTACGCGAATGGTGGACCAATACACCCACGAATTCAATGAGTTGGTGATTCGCAACAACATTCAAGATCTGGAGGAAATGCTTGTGAGCAAGTACTTGAATGGCCTTCAACTTCATATTCAAGATGCCCTAGAAGTCCTTGACATTTGGGACTTAAGAGATGCACACCACCAAGCACTCAAGGTAAAGCGTTCTCGCTTGAGGAGGCAACCATCCTCTATTATGACCAATCGACCCGCTAGGAGTACCCCTGGCATCACCAAAGTTACTGAGCTTACGACGCAAACCGCTAGTAAGTTTCCCAACATTTTGAAGCAACCAACTACGTCCGATATTCGTTGCTATGCTTGTGGTGAGTTGGGTCATCGTGCTAGCAATTGCCAAAAGAACAAAAATCGACAAGCTGGCAAAGCCTTCTTAGTGGATAACGATTCTGATGAGCATGTGGAGGATCCGCTCGAAGAAAAGGTGAATGATGTCAAAGAGTCCACAAGTGACGAGCAAATAGTGCATGCTGATTCTGGTGAATTTTTGATGGTGAGAAAAATCTTTCTAGTTCCTCGAGATGAGACCGGAGATAGATGGCTATGCACCAACATTTTTCATTCCGCTTGCACAATTAAAGGGAAGGTATGTCAATTGATTATTGACTCTTGATGCTGTGAGAATATAATTTCTGAAATGGTAGCGAACAAACTAAGGTTGGAGTTAAAGGCGCACCCCACACCTTACAAGATGTTGTGGCTGTCGAAAGGTACCGAGATAACCGTTTCCAAACGCTGCCTTGTTAATCTATCCATTGGCTCTGTTTATTTCGACAAAATATGGTGCGATGTTTTACCGATGGATGCTAGTCATGTTATTCTTGGGCGACCATGGCAATTTGATAGGTGGACTACTCATGATGGTTATCGAAATATGTATTCTTTTGAATTTGGAGGGAAGAAAATTATATTAGCACCTAGTAAGGAGCCTTTAAAAGCTCCTGTTGTCAAAAAGTCTTCATCTCCTACATTGCTTTCGATGAAGGATATGAAAGGTGCTCTAAAAGGGGTTCATATTATATATGTTTTACTTCACAAAACAGGTGAAGTTGCTTCTTCCATACCTCTTGAAGTTTGACCACTTTTGGAAAAATTCAAGGTTGTTTTCCCGACGGACTTACCTGCAGGTCTCCCTCATATGAGAGACATTCAGCACCAAATCAATTTGATGCCAGTGCTTCCCTGCCGAATTTGGCTCATTATCGGATGAGTCTAACGGAGCATGAAGAATTGCATTGACAGGTTGTCGAACTCTTGACTAAGGGTTTTATCTGAGAAAGCCTCAGTCCATGTGCCGTTCCAGCTCTCTTGACTAAGGATGTGTGTTGATAGTAGAGCGATCAACAAAATCACTGTCAAATATTGATTCCCTATTCCTCGCCTTGATGACCTCTTGGATCAAATCTCTGGTGCAATCATCTTTTCGAAGCTGGATTTGAAAAGTGGATATAACCAAATCAGAATCAAGCCTGGAGATGAATGGAAGATGGCATTCAAAATGAAAGATGGGTTGTACGAGTGGCTAGTCATGCCATTCGGTTTGTTGAATGCACCATCGACATTCATGAGGTTCATGACCCAAATTTTGAAACCCTTTTTGGGAAAATTTGTTGTGGTCTATTTCGATGATATTCTTATTTTTAGCAAGTCTACTGACAAGCACCTGCAGCATCTTCAAGAAATACTACACGTGTTGAGACAAGAGCGCTTGTACGCAGCCCTCGAGAAGTGCTATTTCATGGTACCACAAATCCTTTTCTTGGGATTTCATATTTCAGCAAAGGGGATTTCAGTGGATGATGCCAAGATCAAGGTGATTCGAGAACGGCCAACTCCATCAAATGTGCAGAAGGTACGAAGTTTTCATGGCCTCGCTTCTTTCTATCGACGATTTATTGCACATTTCAGCACTATTGTGGCCCCACTTACTTCTTGCATGAAGAAAAGAGTCTTTGAGTGGACGTGTATGGCTCAGAAAAGTTTTGAGCAGCTCAAAGAAAAATTGAGCACGGCCTCGGTACTCGCATTGCCTAATTTTGCCCTTGTTTTTGAAGTACATTGTGATGCGTCAGATACTGGTATTGGAGGAGTTCTGAGTCAAGGAGGTCGACCCATTGCCTTCTTTAGCAAAAAATTGAATAGTGCTAAACTTCGTTATAGCACTTATGATTTGGAGTTCTATGCACTATTTCGCACACTCAAACATTGGAGGCAATATCTTATTCATCGAGAGTTTGTTTTGTAGACTGATCATGAAGCTCTCAAGTATATTTCAGGGCAGCAAAAGCTTAACTCCAAGCGTGCAAAATGGGCTGAATACGTTCAGGAGTTCACTTTCATCATTAAACATAAAGCTGGAGTTCAAAATCAGGTTGCTGATGCTCTTAGTAGAAAGAAGAGCTTACTCCACATAATGCGATCAACAGTTCTTGGATTTGAATCATTCCAAGAGTTGTATCATGAAGATCCTTACTTCTCCAAAATCTTGCCCGAAGCAAAAGAAAAGAAGCTTGCTGATTTCACGGAGTGTGATGGGTTTCTTTTCAAAGGGAACCGTTTATGTGTACCTAATTGTTCACTTCGACAAAGGGTGATCAATGAAGTTCATCACAACAAACATTTTGGGCGTGACAAGACCGTGCAACTTGTTTCAGCCAAGTACTTTTGGCCTCATTTGAAACAAGACATACATCGACATGTGATGAGGTGTCGACGCTGCCAAACTGGAAAAGGGCATACTACTAATGCTAGCCTTTATTTGCCCTTACCAATCTCTCAAGCACCTTGGGAAGATATCTCTATGGACTTTGTTCTTGGACTACCTCGCACTCTCAAAGGTATGGATTCCATCTTTGTTGTTGTAGATCGATTCTCAAAAATGGCACATTTTATTCCTTGCCGCAAAACTATGGATGCTTCTCGTATTGCTGAATTATTCTTGAAGGAAGTCTATAAATTGCATGGCATTCCGAAGACTATTACTTCTAATTGGGACACAAAGTTTCTCAGTCATTTTTGGCGACAATTATGGAAGAATGTTAATACTAAACTGCAATATAGTACTGTATTTCATCCCCAAATTAATGGGCAAACTGAAGTCGTCAATCGAACCTTAGGAAATCTATTGAGGACACTGATTAATGAAAATCCTCGCTCTTGGGAGTTGCGATTGTCACAGGGCGAATTTGCATATAATTGTGTTGTAAACCGTACGACTGGGTATAGTCCTTTCATGATCGTGTATGGACAACAACCGAACACTGCTCTTGATCTTGCACCCATTCCTTTTACTGAAAAGTCTAATGGCAATGTTGAAGATATTGTTTCTCAGATGAGAGCAATTCATGAAGATGTGCGCCAAAGGTTAGAAAGCAAGATAGAGTCCTATAAAAAGGATGTTGATAAGCGACGGCGTGAAGTTATCTTCGAACCAGGAGATTTTGTTTGGGCTTACTTACCACCAGAACATCATCCTGTTGGAAGCTATAACAAGCTTAGTGATCGTAAGCTTGGTCCTCTTGAAGTCCTTGAGCGTATCAACCCCAATGCATATCGCTTAAGGCTTCCTTCTCATATAAAAACACATGATGTTTCAACGTTCGGAATTTAACACCTTATGCTGGTGTTTCCTCTGATGATGACATGAATTCGGGGACGAATTCTTTTAAAGAAGGGGAGGATGATGCAGGCCAGATTGATAATGCTGCCCACATCGAAGACAAGCTTACTCGACCAAGGAGATTAGCCCGCATCCGAGCTCAACAAGTCGCTCCACCAATCGAGGAGATATTGAAGGGACACAATCCGAAGACCAAGAGTCTCATTCGCAAGTCCATGCCACAATAAAGTCCTTGTCTTTCCCTATACATTGGAAGCCTAAAAGATACTTTAGGATGATCAAGAAGACGTTGAGCATTTACCTAGTTTCTAGTTTCCAAGTTCTTTAATGTTTTATACCTTCTACAAAAGACCATCTACTTTATGTATTCGACAAACGAATTTGATTAATGAAAATTTTGCATTAACCAATTATCTTGAATCTTGAAGAGTTCGTACCTCTGAAAACCTTGAAGAATTTTCACTCCGTCCTTGAAGAGTCGGAGGTTTTCAAATCTGCATCCTTGAAGAGTTGCAGTCATCGATCTAGAAGAATCGGTGCCCTATCCACTCCCTTGGAGGCCTGGAAGAGCAACCAACAAAGTTCTATCTTTTCCTCTGTTCTGTCCATTTCCACCCTGATTTCGTCCTACCTACAGTGCTTATTTGAGAAAACTCAAAACAGAGAAATTGTTAATTCAGAAGTCTTTGTTCATTTGGCTTTCGAATCAGGTCATTCTGATCTGTATGGACGAAGTTACATCCATTTTCCCGAGCTTGCACAAGACTGTACTTACTGTTCATCCTGTTCCGCGTGTGCAAGTCAATCTCCCGATCCTAACGTCCGAGTAGCCTACATCAGGCTGCATCAAAAGGTCATTATGATAACTATAAAGATTGTGACAATTAATACAATGACCAAAAAAAATTAGACCATTTGAACAAAGGTTAAGGTCAAGGCTAAGAAAGGGTCGTGATAGAGTAAGGTATGACAAATCTCATGTTTAATGTTACTTATGTCACAAGCATGACCATTATGTTAACAAGTGTAGTTCTCAGGAGTATAATTAAACAACTTATTATGCATAAAAGGTAGATTCAAATGATAGAAATAAAGCACTCATGATGGTTATTATAATTGCTTAAACCCTAAACAACAATATTTGGTTCCTTAACACTAGGTATACCAATCATATATGCAAAAAGTAAAAGCTCTTTATTGATCTTGATGAGTCAATCCACTTTACAGTCAAGTTTATTGATTATAACAATGTTTCAATAATGGAAAAGGGGTGAATTCTCATCAAGTTAAAGAATGAGGATCATAATTATATTTCAAATATATTTTATATACCAAACATGAAAAGCAATCTACTTAGTTTGAGCCAATTGCTTAAAAAAAGGTATAACATACAATTAAATGATAACTATCTCTTAATTCATGGTAGGAGAGGTACACATGTTCTTAAATGTCCTTTAATGAAAAATTAGATGTTTTAAGTTAATATTGTCACTGATTATATTTGTTTTAGTGCTATTGTCAAAGATAAGTCTTTCTTATGGCATCTTCATTTTGATCATCTAAATTTTCACATTTTAAAGGTACCTGCATAAGAAAACATAATAGCAAGCCTACCCAAGATATATCATCCTAATTAAATTTATAAAGTATGTATTCTTATAAAGTAGAGTAAACAACCCTTTATAACAAAAACTTGTCATGCAAGATAATCACTCCAACTTATCCACTATGATATTTATGACCCAATGAGTTTTACATCATATGGTAACAATAAATATTTTCTTACTTTTATTGATAATTTTACAAGAAGATATAGATTTATTGCATGTAAAGAAAGTTTAAAATATTTGATTATTTTAAAAAGTTTAAAACTTATGTTAAAAGATAGAGTGGGTACTATATTAAAATTCTAAAAACTGATAAAAATGATGAGTATATTTTTAATGAGTATTATGAAGTATAAGAAATAAAGCATGAATCACAATTTCCTATACCCCATAATATAATAGAGTTATTGAAAAAAAGTATAAATCAATCATAAATATGACAAAAAACTTATTAAATGTCAAAGGAGTTCCTAATCTATTTTAGGAAGAGGATATTTTGTGCTCTACTTACTTGTTAAATAGATTTTCAGTATTTAGAATGTTACTTACAAAGAAGTATGAAATAGTTTTAAGTCTTATGTAAGGCATCTTAAGATATTTGGTTTTATTATTTATACTCACATTTTAGCAGATCAAGGAGTAAAAATAATTTTTTTTGGTTACATAAAAAAAAGATATAAGTTATTTAATCATATGACAAAAAAAGTTATTATTAGTAAAGTTGTAACCTTCACTAAAGATGAAGTTTAGAACTTTGATGCTTAGAAGAAAAATAATTCTCAAAGATATTCAATTGTTATTTTATGAGAAGATGAAACTCAAGCTATAATCCTCATAGTAAATGGTGAAGTCTCACTAGTTGATATACAAAATCTTATGCCATAGTTTCTACAAGAGAATGAAAGAGTAAAAAGAAATTGCCAATAATCAATCAAATTATAAGACTATGAGGAAATTCTTAATAATGTTATTGATGATAATACAGATTTGGTGCATTTTACAATGTTTAGAGATTGCGAACTAGTGTCATTCGATGAGTTGATTCAAGATATAAGGTTGGTGAATGCCATAAATGAAAAAATTAAAGCAACTGAGAAGAATAACATAAGGAAGCTCATTATTATTCCACGAGGTCAGAAAGCTATCATTGTGAAATGAGTCTTCAAGACTAAGAAGAAATACAATGGAAAAGTAAAGAGATATAAAATAAGATTAGATGTAAAAGAAATTGAACAATGACCTAATCATGATTATCACAATGTATTCTCTTATATTACTCGAATGAAAACTGTCAAACTTATAATTACTTTGGCTACATAGAATTGTTAGAAAATTCATTGGATGGATATAAAGTCAATTTTTCTTAATGATCCTCTTAAAGAGAAAAAGTTTTTCAAGTAACCACCAAGTTTTATGAAGAAAGGAAGTGAAGAGAAGTTTTATAGTTAATGAAAGCACCATATAGCCCGAAATAAGCCCTTAAAGTGTGGAACAAATGCATTGATTCTTTTTCCATGAAACCAACTTCCAAAAGTATCTTTCTAACCATTCCTTACATATGAAAATCGATGATTTTGGTGATATGTTATGGTATGTCTATATGTTGATGATTTAATTTTCATAGGTAACGATTTTAAAATAGTTGAAGATTTTAAGAAGTCAATGATTCATGAATTTAAGATGACATATTTGGGTCTAATATCTTATTTTTTTAGAATTAAAGTGACTTAAGGAGATGACAATTTTTATCTGTCAAAAAATGTATGTTATTGAACTATTAAAGAAATTACAATTGTATGATTGCAATCTTATGAAAATTTTCACAGATATTAGTACTAAATTATTTAAAAAAGATAATAAAATATATATTGATTCTATACTTTTCAAACTGATTGTTGAGAATTTGAAATATCTAACATGTATGAATCCTTGGTTTGATTAAAAAAATTTTGATGTCTTCTCACTAATTTCATATATAAATTGCTAAAAGAATTATACAATATAAAAGAAACTTTTAATCATAACATATTTTATTCTTTATTGACTCATCATCACTTTCTTCAATAAAAAACATGACTCGATCATCCTCACGAAGTTGCTTATCAACTACGAATGGATTGCAAGATGATTTCAGAATCACTGGTTTTGGGTGACGCCCAGAACGGGTGGTCAGATGAAACATCCACGGAACATTGTCTGCATCCAACGCGTGGAAATTTGTCTCATGAACCCCGGGGGGAAGATCGAAGGTAGCAAGGGCATATGTTGGAAAAGTAAGCTGATTAATAATATCATGTCTTCGCAGCTCCTTTTGGCAGAGAAGTACAAGCACCATTAGCATCAATATGGTTGAACTAAAATTTGAAAAATATTTGTCTCAATTCGAGTGGGAAGCAACAAATGAGAACTTGCCGTAGGGTGAGATATCGCATTTATGATTGAAGACTTGTATAGAAGATGATCCGTGAATGTGGCAAAATTCAATGCTTAAGTTAGGCTGATCAGATGAAAAGCTTTAAAACAAAAATTTGATCATAATCACAAATGGGACAAAATTGTACGAACAGATGACGTGGGAGTTTATGTTAAAACAAAACTTTAATCATAATCACAAATCGGACAAAATGGCATTCAAAGTTTTTTATTACAAACAAAAGCATAATTCTTTTCTTGGCAAAAAAAAAAAAAAAAAATTTGTTGCTGAGAGGAACCAATCAAATCGGTGCATGTGTTGATGTCTATCCATGGTGGCTTTTATATTATGGGAAATGTTAACGGAGTAACATATGCTTTACATTAAGAGTCAACGGTCTAATTGCATTAAAATAAAATTAAGCAATTAAAGAAAGTTGTCAAAACATTAAAAGAATCTTATCAATAATTTGAACTTTTCCTTTTAGTTTTCCTATCTAACTAAAGAAACATTTTTTTTATCTAATTTTATTACGTTAGTAGTTCAGTTTTGATTCGGTTCGGCCGGAATAGTATGGGTCGCAATTTCATAAAACTACAAACCTTAATTGGACCTGAACCCCCCTGCTGTTGAATCCATGGCCGGTACATGATCCAATGACATCCTGGTCCGACCCAAAACTGAGATTGGGTCTAATGGTTACTTGTGCACATATCAGCCCCATTAGAGACGGCCACAAAGATTCTTCATAGTCAAAAGGGTATGTGTGTACTCATGTTAGGGACCCCAGACAAAAGAAAATTGATGGGCGACTAACACGAATTCCAGAGAACTAAACAAGGCATGGTTGGCCTTGAAATGTTCGTTAATTTCTAAATCCAATTCACACAAAAAATCCCAATCAAGATAAACCAAAAACTTAAATGGTTAATATATACACACAGACACACTTTATTTATAATTTTATATTATATAAATTTATTTTATTATTATTTATTTAAAAAAATATTTTTTATATTATATAAAATTATAAGTAAATTATATTAAAAAATAATTAAAAATAAATTTTTTTATTTAAAAATAAAAAAAATTATGTACATATAATTGAGAAATAATATATAATTTTTAAATAATTTTAAAAATCACTTAATTTTGATGAAATTTGTTTGACTTTTTATATTAGTATAATAGAATGAAAATAAGGACACTGTCTCTCTTTCTCCTTTTTTTTTTTTTTTTTTTTTAACTTTCATGTTCACGCGCATTCATTCCACGTAGTTGTGAATTTAGCTACTAAAGAAATTCCTATTTACGGGACTTTCCTGGGAATGCAAATGGTCTTTATTTACATTCCTAGTTTCTCAACCCTGGTTACCAATAAAGAAAGTGAACGACCAAATTCAAATTTTTGATGCAACATGATATAATATATAGTCAGCTAGTCCCGCTTCAAATAAGAGAGCAATGTGTTTCATCACTTTTACGTCATTTTTCGGCACACTCACTTTTAAACTGCATTTTATTATTTGTTAGTTTTATTATTATATTTATTTTTTTTCCTTTCTTTGAGCCTATATATATTTTTATATCAATATTATAGTTGCATTATTTTATTTACTTATTATGATCATTTTTATTTGTTATAGTATATAAATTATAATTATATGTCTTTTCTTAATTCAATTTATTTATTTTTCAGATATTATTGAAATCAGCTAAAGTATAATTCCGTACACATGCACACTAAATATGCGCACACACTACAGTTTAAAATAAGCCCACAAGTACACGGCGAGCGTAACATGTATTCACTAACTTGTTCCTTGTGTCCTTTCTAATCACTTCGATTGACTTTCGAAAAGTTCCCAAAAAACACATGCTACTAGAATTCAGAACTAAAAATGATGAATGTCTGGTTCATATTATTAGCGAAAACAGCTCCAACCTATCACTTGCGATTGCGTAGGTTTTTCTCTCAAATCAACTTCATGACATTGATTTTGATGGACGGAATATTGATGGGTTTTTTTTTTTAATTGTCGGTGAAAGGACACCGCGAGTGACCACATAATCACGGCAGTACTAGGATAGGGACTGCTGTCTCTGTCATGGGCCATATCCCAGTTGAATTGGACGGTTGGACCAGTGTTCCCATGGTTTTATTGCTTATTACCTCATTTTTAAGAATACAATGGCTTAAGAATATATATATTTAATTTAATTATTTTAATTAAAAATAAATTAATAAAATTATTATTTTATATTAAATATATATATATATAAAATAATATTAATATATTATATAAAAATATTAATAAATAAAATATAATTATATATAAAATTTAATTATTATATATTTTTATTATAATATTTGTATAATTTAATTATATATATTTATAACTTATATCTAATAAGATAAAAAAATTTAATTAATATAATTGATTTATAAATACAAATTATTTAAATTAATTTAATATAAAATATATTATAATTTATAATATTTTTATTTTATTTTATATAATTTTTTAAAAAAATAAAATAATTTAAATTTTAAAAAAATATCAATATAATATAACATATGATTTTATATAATATATAAAAATTTAATTTTATTTTTATAACTATAAAAATATTAAATTTAATTATAATATTAATAACTTAATATGACACAAAATTATATCAAAAATATGTAAAAATTATTTTTTTAATAATAATATATGAATATTTGGTGGGAGATTATCGGCAAAAATAAATCAAATCTCTACATGAACACATCAATACCTAGAGGTGACTGACAATTTTTTCTTTTGTCTGTTTTTTTCTTAAATGAATCGACTTTTTCAAAGTTTTTGACCGCACATTCATAATATATGTCAATATTTGCCCAGAGAAATATATATATCATCTGTAGATTTCAACAACCTGGCCCGGCTGATGACAGAAATTCCCACCAAGTGCAATAAGTTACTTTTCACTCGGGTGAATCACGTTCGGATCATCATTTATCAATTTTAATTGTTTTCTTTTGTTTTTTCAAGTCAGTTTGGATTTTAATTTGAATTACCATATGCGCGCAGGAGCCAAATATCACCTTGGGAAAGGACATGTTTGGATTTTGGACAGTTGTGAAGAAAGTCCAAACGTATGTGATAAAGAAGACTTTTATTCACATAATAAATAATACGGACTTTAAAGCAGCAGCTTTATGTCCCAGAGTTTAGCCGTGGACGTGTGGTTAGTGTGAATGTGAGCGATATAAATGAATGTCGGGTAACGGATTAGCAGCCACAATAGGTCCGATCAACGTCACAGGATGTTTTCTTTTGTTGTATTGGCCTTTGCCAATATGAGATAACGTAGGGCTACCAAAACATCTAATTTGCTAACATGAGAGGTATGTCAAAAATCACCGACTTATCAAGGCGATTGCGTGTGTTTTGTGTTCAAATTCATGATTTTGATGTTGCTAAAGCTGTAGAAAGTCAAAGGAATAGGGGAAGACGAGCTGTCTAGGAATGAGCTCAAATCAAATTCGGACAATATTATAGTTAGGTTTCGATTTTTTTGGGAGTCCTAGGTGGGACTAAAAAGGTTGATGGATCATATTCAACCAAAAAGAGGCAAGCACGTGAATCAAAATGAGGGAACCCTCCCAATCCATGACTCCAGCAGAGTGAGCTTGACACGTCACTTTTACGTCATCTTTCGGGCACACTCACTTTTAGACTGCATGTTATCATTTGTCTGTTTTATTTCACACACACACATATATATATAGTTCGCCCTTGTCGGTATGTCGGAATTTGATCATGTAAGCCAAACTTATGTAGGAAACCTGGCCCCACCTTAATTAATAAAAAACGACGTGAGAAAATTATCAATAAAATATAAAATATAAGATATGATGACTTAATTAATTTTAATTATCTTAACAACAAATACATTAAAAATTAACACTTTGAAATTAACACTGTCTTCTGAATTATCTTTGTAAGTATAACATATTACCAATTATCTTACTATACAAACCAAAAAGATATACACCGTGACAATTAAAATATTGTCAATTCGAAGCACAAGTGAAGATTTTTACTTTTCAGCTTAAATGACCACATGGCCGAACCATTATTGTCTGCAAATTAACTACGTGAAAACACTTGAAATGAAAGTACAGTTACCCACAAAATTCATTCACAGGTAAGCGCGTGCACGTGGTACAACAGCAATGAGGATAAACCATTCTTCAAACCTTCATAATGCAAGAAAATGGGGATTTAGTAACGAAACTTCTTGTTGCTAAATCTCATTTTTATATATATATATATATATATATAAAATACGATTAATAAATAAAATATTAAAATATAAAATTTTTGTATTTATCAACAAAAAAAATTAACTTTTAATACTTAATTTAATATTTTATTTTAATTAATTTATTAAAATAAATATTTTTTTATGAATTATATAATTTATTTTACAAAATTAATTATAATTCTTATATGTAATTTATAATTTAATAATTATATTTTTTATATAATTTTATTATAAATTACTAATATCACAATAATTTAAAATATTATGAGTATTCTTAAATCATTATAATATATTTTATAATTACATTTATAAAACCAAAATATAATATATATCTACTAAATTTCAAAATAATACGTGCATGGACTTTTGTATGAATTTCAAAAACATAAAACAAACGGACAGTTATATCAATGTCATATAGTGTATGGCACAATTTGTGTACTTGGACAATATATTATCTAAACCGAATATGTGACAAGCATTATACATATAACATGGTAGGGCCCAGACAAAAGTTGAATTGTAGCACTTTTAGAGTTAATCGAAAGCAACAAGCTACAAAGGGACCCACCAGACCTTGAATTTAAGCCATATACGTTTCTACGCTATCTCAATTATATATCATCGGTCATGTAATATGTGATTAATCTTTGAGCAGATTATCGGCACGGCCGCTGTCTTTATTGGCTAACATGGCCACGATCTATGTGGATGAGATCATGCATCACAATTTTAAGTCATCTAAATTTTGGGAACAAAGAATACCGAGTAAGAAGCTGGCCCCTTCAGTGTCACGCGTTTGTCGTCTAGGCAAATCAAATTTGCCGAAGGAGTCATTTAATTTCATTTGGTTTCTTCACCGAAACCCCCTTTTTTTATTATTATTTTATATATGTTTAAATACAACACATAAATACGACATTCAATTCTTTGTCATACTGTACCAATTCTCAATAACCCATAACCACTAACTGTCTAAATCATCCTTACGTTAACGAAATATTTGTTCTTTGGCCATTTTTTAATAATAATTTTGACTTTTCATAACCAACAAAGTAACAAACAATAACAATAACACCTTTTACATACATACATACATAATATATATATATATATATATATAGTGCTTGGAATGAAAATGTACTTGCCCAAAAAATTCATACAAAGATAAGCACCTGCACGTGGTGTCGTAGTGAGGATCAACCATTGTAGAAAACCTTGGCTGACGATTAATGGTCTTGAAATTGAATAAGTACCACTGGACGGACGGCTGGCATCCACTGGATCCAGAAAGACTTAAACCAAATAATATTGTTATTGCATTAGTTTATGCAATTTTTTGAATTAAACAAATTACATTACAAATTTCACATATATATATATATATAACATAGATAGTTATGAATAAAGATACATACGATCTTAGGACTTTTTAAGTCTCAGAGTTTTTTGTGGATCACACGTCTTTTTTGGTCGGGTCAAATCGAACTTGAATAAAATTGGATTCAGGTCAATTTCAATTTGAGTGTTTGAATTCATCAAATAAATTGAAGTTCTTGATGTAGGTTGGGGTTAATTTTGATTGGGGTGAATGACACTCGAATCATCATTAAGATTGTCTCAGGCTACGAGAGGGAGCGGGGGGATTCAGGTTTGAATTAAGAGTCCGAAACGAATGTAAACCCAAAAAAAACAAAAAGAAAAAATTCCGTAAACGTAAGAACTTTCAAGCAGTCCATTTGGTAGGTCCACACTTCTAGTTCAGTAGTCCCCTACATGTAACAAACGAAGCCATTTTGTCTCTTTTAAGATGGATTTATTAAGGAACAGCAACCCAAAACAGTATAGTAGCAATCACATGCAGAAATACAATCCAACAGAAAGGAAACTGCAGCTGCCCCTAATAAGTAGGGACAGCAACACACATATAGATTACGAAAACTTTAAATTCAAATTCCGGAAATTACCATCACTAAATGAAATTAATGTACGGATGGGTGTTGAGGAGAGGCTCCACGTCAACATAATCAGCATCAATACCAACTATGTTGATTAATTTCCTCTGAGCTCTAACGTGAAACTTCAACCCATCAGCAGCTTGTTCAGTAAAAAACTGGACTTTGTCACCCTCACGGAGCTGCTTAGTACGCACGAACCGATTCCAAAATGCTTTCCGAATCACCGGCTTTTTGTATTTATCGCGACCGATACTCAGACGGAACGTCCACTGAACATTGTCTGCATCGAATGCTCTCCTGGGCGAAAGTCCAAGGCAGCAAGGCCAGCTGCTGGAAAAGTAAGCTCGTTATGAACATCATTTCTTTTCAGCACCTTTTCGCAGAGAGGTGTGAGCGCCATTTGCACCCAATAAAGTTGAACTAAAATTTGGAAAATATTTGAGCTCAATTCAAGTAGGGAGCAACAAGGAGAATGATATAAAATATTCAACTTTTGATAAGATCACTCTTATATACAGCGGGTTGGTGAATATCTATAGTGATCACTCCAGAGGCGGCTAAACAAGTCGGTGAAGAGAATCTTGTGCACGTGAGTTCGATATATCAAAATCACTAACGTGCAGCTAAAGTCCAACTACGTACACATGCACCCTAATATTGCACACACACAACCGTTTAAAATAATCGGCCATAGCCCAGTTGGACTGGGTGGTTGGACCCATCGTTAGGTGAGATATGGCAAGCGGTGTAGGGCTTTATAAAGAAAACTTAGGTGAGAAGGGTTTAAGGCAAAATTCAAAGGTTAGGCAGGGTTGGATCAGAATGACGTAAACTGTTAGTCTTTAGTACCATCACTTTCACGTCTCCCTTTTAGATTGCATTTTATTGTTATTTTATATATATAGAGAGAGGTATATCATAGTTCGCCCTTGTCGGTATATCGGAATTTGATCATATAAGCCAAACTTATCTATGAAAAACGACATCAGTGACGAGAAAATTATCGGACACCTTAGCCGCCTGACGAATAAGCCGGCCTCAAATTAAGCTACCAAGCCTTGACGAGCAAGTACGTATCAATTAAATATAAGAAATACGTCTATATATATATATAAAAGATATAATTCTATTAATTTTAATAATATTAACAATAAATATATTAAAAATTAGTACTTTGAAAATTAAATTGTATTCTCAATTGTCTTTTAAAATATAATATATTCCCAATTATCATAGTTTGCAAACAAAAAAGATATGCACCGTGACAATTAAAATGTTGGCAATTCGAAGAACAACGAAGATTTTGACTTTTCAGCTTAAATGATCACATGGGCCGAACCATTATTGTCCGCAAATTAACTAGGCGAAAACACTTGAAATGAAAGTATAGTTACCCACAAAATTCATTCCACGTGCGCGTGGTACAACAGCTATGAGGATAAACCATTCTTCAAACCTTCATAATGCAAGAAAATGCGGAATTAGTAACGAAAATTCTTGTCGCTAAATAACAAAACTAGTGCCCACGTTAAAACCTATAATCTAAAAATTTACAGTTTGGTTTAAATTCAACCTCAAAATGACACAATGACACAATGTAATTATATTTCCACACACACACAATAGTAACATATATTTTATTACTAACGTACATATTTATGCAATTCATATCGCACTAACTCTTTAAACACCTCATAATTTTCATTTTGGTCATCGATCATTTGTCATACATGAGTATCAGATATCATAGCCAATGCTAACTTGGTCTGGAAGCTATTGTCATTATTTTTTGGAGCGTCAAGTCATTATTTTATTTTAGAAAGATCCTATTAGTCAAATTTGAATTTCATTAGACATTGTTGTGTCGGTTAAATTGGTCAAAGTTTCTCAAGTTGCGAAAGTGAGTCTGGTGTGGTCAATTTGGGTTCAGAGAGAACACCAACAGGTGCAAAACTTGTTCACGAAAATACAAAATTCTCTGGAGAACATCTACTGTATATTACATTCATTAGATACTCTCATCCCATCTCCCCAGCAATGCCTATCAAAATGGCCCCAAATGGATTGGGGATCAAATCCAAGAACAAGCATTCAGTGACCAAGCATCACTCTTCTCATATTAGCATTCAACACTGGGTTCATTTAATGCCAAATGCTAGGATTTTGCTTTTTGGCTCCTTGTGAGGAGACAAAGGTACAAAGTCCAAAACGTATCGGACAAAGAAAAATTCCGCTCACACAAGGACTTTCAAGCATTCCTTCAGGCGAAAAAAGGTCCAATTCATGATGGTGTCCTCACTCTCTTATAATAATCTTAGGTCTCCAGTGACCTCAAATCATTGCCTCGGGGTGTATGTGGCCCTCTGGAGCTAGATCCAACTACATGCACACACTCTCCTAGACACAAATTAAATGCAGACACATATGACATGAGATTACAATATTCTTTAAAATCACATGGTGTTATCAAAGTGCCACCAATCCCTATTTTTTTGTTTTTAGATAGTGAAGAGGCATTGTCATCAAAAAACAACTAAAATACATCCGTCATTCAAAAGAAAATTGAAGTACGCTAAGGTCGTGTGGAAGGGAAACAACTAAAAAAGAATAAAAATATAACAAGTTAGCTAGACGTACAAGCAAGACACAAACAGTTAAAACATACCAACCAGAAAAAAAAAAAAAAAAAAAACACATAGCAACAAAATCGATGAGTAAGCAAAAGTAGCCAAAAAAAAAAAAAGTAGTCATTCACGCACAGCGAATGAACTATCCAACCACTGACTTCCCAAGGTTATACGACATGCTTCTTGGTCCTTTCTAATCTCCTTTGAATATTTTATGACTTTCAATATAAATTGCACGTCATGCTATTGATAAAAACAATTTATTTGAGTTGATAATAGGGTTTTAGTTTGATCCAATAATATTTGGTATACTTTTCTTTGGTTTGACTCAAGAAAAAAGTTGTCTTCTTGAGATAAACGCATCACCCTTTAGATTCTACATATACACCTTATCTAAATTATTTTTCAAATTTCGTGAAAAATTATACTTGACTAGAAATACTCCATAAACCTTCTTCTTAAGGTATGCATTAATTATTTTCTAACTTTGTCAATTTTTAGGTAATCACACTTTTTACTAACATAAACATCATAGTGTTAATATTGAGTAGAGACTTAGCTTTCCTCAATGTGTCTCTATTTTGCAGGTCTCAAATCCGATCCGACCCATGTATTTAGACCTGAGTCCTCTTTGATCCGACCTCATCAAGTTTTAGCCCGATTAAATATAATTAATGTTTTATGACTTTCAATGAAAAACGCCACTAGCTCTCTCAATGCTTAAGTAGGTTAACTCACTGTGGAAAAATATACAAATCCCAGGAGGCTTATGGGCCGATTTTTCCTTTTTTAATCAATCGACTTGTCAAAGGACAAGTTGATGGTTTCTAGTTTTTACTCCAAATTTATAGTTGAAGGAGAAGCACAGCCACTAATGGACTTGCCAAGCAAGGGACGTCTCGAAAGAGTTTTTGACTTTCCTGCTAGACATAATTTACATAGGTAATAAGCATATTTGCTTTGTACTTGCATTGCCTGGAATCGTTTTTACTCTCAAGTAATAACGTTGGCATTTTCTCATGCCCACCAACATATACATGCTTGTTTTATTTGCCTAAATGAGTGTGGGTATCAGTTAAGTTGAACGGATGAATGGTTTTGATTAATAAATTAAGGCAAAAGATGTAACTGTCAAATATTTATTATTGTGGTATCTCCATCAGAAATCACGGACCAGACCATTATGGTCCACAACTTAACCACATAAAAATGAAATTACAGTCGCCCAAAATGTTCATTCACGTGGTACAATAGCAGTGAGGATCAACCATTTTAGAGACCTCCGCTGACGATTAATTGTCTTGAAAATGAATGAGTAACAACGGATGGATAGCTAGCATCCACTTGATGTAGAATGACTCGAACCATATAACTTTGTTATTGTTAGAAAAAATAGCTCTGATACCACTATTAGAAAAATAACTCTGATAGCACTAATAGAGAGAATATTATAGTTTTATTAATATGATAAAATGTATATACTGAGAGGTACTCACACCGATAACTGAAAAATACTTATACTAATAATTTAAAAACATATAAATAATATAAATTACGTATTTTTATATAGAAATGAATACTTAAATCTACCAAAATAATTAAATTTTAAATCGAATTTAATTTGAATTTCTATTATAATAAATTTTTAATTTAAGTTAACTCTTAATTTGAATTAATATTAATATCTCCTTAATCCTGATTAAGTGATGCTTTCAATCCCAACATCTACTTTACCTAATTTTACATCTATCTGATGAGTTTTCCAATAATTCTTATGATAATCATGGTTAGGTCGTTACTCAAATCTTTTGACAACCAATCTTACTTTATATCTTTCTACTTCTCCATTGAATTTCTTCTTAGTTTTGAAAAACCACTTTACATCAATAGCTTTCTAACCTAGTGGAATAGTAGTAAGGTTCAATGTATCATTTTTTTCAATTACCTTGATTTCTTCATTCATGACATTCACCCACTTTGTATTTTGAATTACCTCATCAAATGTCATTGGTTCACAATTTGCAAACATGGCAAAATGCACCAAATCCCCATCATCATTGATAATATTATCAGGGACTACCTTATAATCTTGCAATCTAACTGATTGTTGGTAATTTCTCCTTGGTCTTCTATTCTCTTATAGAGCTTGTGGTGTAGAATTTAGTGCATCAACTAGTGAGACTTTCTTATTTACAGTAGGGATTGTAGTTTGAGTTTCTTCTGCTCCCAAAATAGCAATTGAACATTTTTAAAAGTTATGTTGCTCCTCAGCATCAAAATTCCAAACTTTATCTTTAGCAAAAATTATATTTTTACTCATAATTACCTTCTTTGTCATAGGATTGAATAACTTATATCCTCTTTTTCTATAGTCAAGAAAAATTTTCTTCACACCTCAATCATTTAACTTTGTCCTTGTCTCTACTAGGACGTGAGTATAAGTAATAGAACCAAACACCTTGAGATGCCTTACATTAGGCTTAAAACCATTCTAAGCTTCTTCAGGAGTGACATTCTAAATACTTGTTGTTGGAAATCTATTCAACAAGTAAACAACACATAAACTAGCTTTTTCTCAAAATGGATTAAGAATTCCCTTGGTCTTTTACAAGCTTTTCACCATATTCATAATTGATTTGTTTTTTCTTTTAGCAACTCTATTATGTTGTGCGGTATAGGGAATTGTAACTTCATATTTTATTCCTTATGCTTTACAATACTCTTTGAACTCATTAGAAATATACTTGTTACCTCTATCAGTTCTTAAAATTTTAACACGGTATTCATTTTGTCTTTCAACATAGACCTTAAACTTTTTAAAATAATCAAATACCTTAGACTTTCTTTGCATGCAATAAACTCATGTTTTCCTTATAAAATCATCAATGAACTCATTAGAAATATACTCGCTACCTCCATCAGTTCTTAAAATTTTAACACGGTATTCATTTTGTCTTTCAACATAGGCCTTAAACTTTTTAAAATAATCAAATACCTTAGACTTTCTTTGCATGCAATAAACCCATGTTTTCCTTATAAAATCATCAATGAACTCATTAGAAATATACTCGCTACCTCCATCAGTTCTTAAAATTTTAACACGATATTCATTTTGTCTTTCAACATAGGCCTTAAACATTTTAAAATAATCAAATACCTTAAACTTTCTTTGCATGCAATAAACCCATGTTTTCCTTATAAAATCATCAATGAAGGTAAGAAAATACTTGTTGTTTCCATGTGATAACACACTTATTGAGCCACAAATATCATAGTGAATAAATTAGAGTGGTTGTCTTGTATGCCAAATTTTTTGTCACAAAGGGTTGTTTGCTTTATTTGACTAGAATACATACTTCATAAATTTGATTAGGATGATGTATCCGATGTAGGCCTGTCACCATGTTTCCTTGTTCAAGCAACCTTAAACTGCAAAAATTTTGATGACCAAAACGAAGATGCCATAACCAAGACTCATCTTTGACAACAACACTTAGACAATTGTAAATATTAGTGGTAATATCAACTCAGAACATCCAATTCTTTATTAAAGGAGCTTTAAGGATAAGTATACCTCTCCATCAAGAATTGAGAGACAGTTATCACATAACTACATGTTATACCCCTTTTCAAATAGTTGACCCAAACTGAGTGGGTTGCTCTTTATGTCTGGTATATAAAATACATCTGAGATGTAATTATGATCATCATTCTTTAACTTCGTGAGAATTCACCCTATTCCCATCACTAGAACACTACTATCATCAGCAAACTTGATTGTAAAGCAGATTGACTCATCAAAATCAACAAAGACCTACTTTTTCCCACACATATGATTAGTACACTCGGTGTCAAGGAACCAGGTATTGTAGTTTGGATTTTTAGCAATTGCAGTAACCATTATAAGTGCTTCATTTTCACCATCTTAATCCCCCTCTTGTACATAATAAGTTGTTTGATTATACCCTTAAGACCTACACTCACTAGTATAATGACCATACTTGTAATAAGAGTAACACTCAATGTGAGACTTGTTATGCCTTCCTCTACGTCAACCTCTTCTTTGGCCTTAACCTCTACCTCTATACATTTGGTCTGATCTCCTTTGGTCATTGTATTGTTTGTCACCATCTCCATAGTTGTTGTAGTGACCTCCTCGATCTCTATTATTGTAGTGATTATTACTAGGTCCTTGTCCTCTTCCACGAGAAGAACCTTGTCTCTACTTTGATTGATCACTCTAATTGCTTTTGGAAGGAGTCTGACTTTGAAGTACTTGCTCTACTAGCTTTTTAGTGCGCTTCTCATTCATGCATTGTTCATAAGCTTACAATGTGCTTGTTAATGCATTAACTGATATCTGGGACAAATCATGCGCTTCTTCTATAGTAACCATGATGTGCTCATACTACGATGTGAGTATCTGCAAGATCTTTTCAACTTTCACTTGATCATTCAGTTGCTCTCTATAGATTCTCATTTGATTTGTTAGGGCAAATACTCTGTTTATATAAACTGAAACTAGTTTTAAAATTTTCATCTACAAAAGCTTAAACTGACATCGTAAGGCTTGCAGTTTCACCTTTTTAACTCTACCTGCATCTTGGAATGACATCGTTAAAATATCCCATGCCTACTTTGACGAGATTGCTTTTGCAATCTTCTCAAAAATTTCATCATTCATCCCTTAATGAATGAAATAGAGTGTCTTTTTATCTTTTTTTACAATTCTCGATAAGCGGCTTTTTGTACTTTTATGGCATCTGCTGTGAGTTTTATAACTTCATTCTTCACAATACTCAATAATTCATTATAATCAAATAGAACTTTCATTTGCACATTCTATCTATTATAATTTTTTTCATCAATAATGAGAATTTAAATAGAGATTGTGTTGTTTATGTTGAAATTTATGATTTTTTTTTTCTGATTTGGCCCCCAACTTTTATTATGTTCAATCTGATGCTCAAACTTTTATTATTTTTAATCTGGCCCTCAAACTTTTATTATTTGCAATCTAACCCCTTACTGTGATTCGTTTTACTTTTCTCTTCTAGATCACCGCCGAGCAGATTCTCCAAGAAGCTCTCGAACGACAAGAGGCGGAGAGGCAGAGATCTGGCCTCCCAAATAATCACCGACGTAATTGAGTTTGCCGTTTACCGGCTCTGCAGGCAGAAGGAGTTCGAGGATCAACAACGATGAGGAAGCAAAAACATCAGCAATGGCGGCAACAACAGTAGCGGCGGCAGCAGCAACGGCGGCAACAACAGCAGCAGCGGCAGCAGCGGAGGGTTAGATTCGGCTTGTCAGAGGTAATAGCAGCATGTGGATCAATCACGCGCAGTGGGAGGAGTCTCAGAAGGATTTCAACAGGATGTGTTCCGTCTGGAACATGTCCATTGAGGTCAATTACCGGAATAACAATCTATAGCTTAAACACGTGGGGAGCATTTGAGACCGGGCTCTAATAGAAAAATAACTCCTGATTAAGGAAATATTATAATTTTATTAATATAATAAAATAAATATATTAAAAGACACTCACACAATTGAAGTATTTATATTATTGATAATTAAAAAATATTTATATTAATAATTTAGAGGTATATAAATAATATAAATTATATATTTTTATATAAAAATAAATATTTAAATTTATTTAAATAATTAAATTTAATTTAAAATTTTATTATAATAAATTTTTAATTTAAATTAATTTTTAATTTAAATTAATATCAACAGTTGTTGGATTAGTTTACATAATTTTTCTAATTTAACAAATTACATTACAAATTTCATATATATATATATATAACATAATCAGATAGTTATGAATAAAAATCAATATGATCTTAGGACATTAAGTCACAAAGTCTTTTGTGGCCATGCACCTTTTTTGTCTATTGAAATTAAACTTGAGCAGAATTAAATTCAGATCAATTCCAATTTGAAGTTCTATATCTAGGTTGGGGTGGGTTAATTTTGATTGGGGTGAATGACGTTCGGATCATTATTACGATTTTCTTAGGTTATGAGCGGTTGGATTCAGGTTTGAATTACTATGCATGAGCCAAAGATTGAAAGCCAAATGCTTTGGCTCGTTGTGAGGAGTCAAAACGAATGTGACTAAAATAAAATTCGGGCGACTGGGACACATTGGAGGATTCTGTTTTTGTTGGGCAGCTGAGCTTTCTTGACTTCATTTAAAAAGATCCATTTTTATTCTTGTTTTGATTTGGGATTTGTTTTTTTTTTTTATAAAATTTCAAGTTGAGAGAATTTCAACAACATATAATCCCATGTTGATATGTCCATGTCCATCATAATCTGTGTCACTATTTAGCTTCACCAACCACAGCTTCGTCTATTTCCCCATTTGCCAACCCATACAAAGTAGCCAAATGAGATTTTTTGTGTGTATATGTGAATGTTAATCTGAATTGCGGCCAATGCTTGTGGCAAAATTCAACATTAAAATACAACATAATATGCAATTTTTAAATAATTTTAAAAGTTACCTAATTTTGATATATTTGTTTGGCCTATTATGTTAGCAAAATGGAGTGAAAGTAAAGATAAGCACTCTCTCTCTCTCTCTTTTTAACTTTCATGTTAACACCCATTCATTCCATGTGGTTGTGAATTTAGCTGCTAAAGAAAGTCTTCTTTACGGGACAATTTAGGGAATGCAAATGGTCTTTATTTACATTCCTAATTCCTCAACCTTGGTTACCAACAAAGAAAGTGAATGACCAAATACAAATTTTCGATGCAATATGATGTAGTATATAGTCAGCTAGTCACGCTTCAGATAAGAGACTAATGTGTTCTATCACTTTTTACGTCATTTTTCTCTCAGATTCATGACTACTATAGGGAGACCTTTTCTATCTACTCGTAAACCTTGATTGATGTGCAACGATGAAAGCTAATTTTCAGAACACAAGATGAATAAGTCATTTTTAATATTTTTGAAGCACTAAGTATCATTTTGATGAAGATATTTGTTTCCAAATTAATAGTCTTCATCATGAAGTTAATGAGTTTTTATACAAGTGATTCCCAGCTCAGCTGATCATGTAAGCCAAACTTATTTAGGACAAGAGAGAACATAATCTCATAATTTCAACCCTGGCCCCACCTTAATTCATAAACGACGATATTATTAGAATAATTTTGTTGAAGTCTAGTCGTATATTGTTGATAACTTAACCATATAAAAAACTTGGAATGAAAATATAGTTGCCCAAAAAGTTTATTCAAAGATAAGCATTGGTATGTGGTACAATTTCCTTCTTTATCATATAATTAAATAGTTTATATCTTCTTTTTATATAGTCAAGAAATATTGTCTTCACTCTTTAATCATTTATCTTTGTCTTTATGTCTACTGGAATATGAGTTTAAATAATAAAACCAAATACCTTGAAATGCCTTACACTAGGCTTAAAATTGCTCCATACTTCTTCAAGAATGACATTTTAAATACTAATTATAAAAGATCTATTTAATAAGTAAATAGAATACAAAACAGTTACTGCCCAAAAGGACTCTCTTAGTTTTTAACTAGTTTTTCGTCATATTTTTGATTGATCTATTTTTTCTTTCAATAACTCTATTATATTGTGGAGTATAGGGAGTTGTGATTTCATACTTTATTCCCTGTGTTTCACAGTACTCCTTGAATTCATTAGAAATATACTCACCACCTTCATCAATTCCTAGAATTTTAATATAGTACCAATTTTGTCCTTCAATAGAGGACTTAAATTTCTCAAAACAATCAAATATCTCAAACTTTCTTTGCATGCAATAAATCCATATCTTTTTTGTAAAATCATCAACGAAGGTAAGAAAATACCTATTGTGACCATATGATTAAACACTCATTGGGCAATAAATATTAGACTGGATAAGATGGAGTGATTGTCTTGCACACTAATTCCTTGTCACAAAGGTATGCCTGCTTTGTTTTGTAAGAATACGTGCTTCACAAATCTAATTAGGAAAGTGTATTTTAAGTAAGCTTGTCACTATGTTTCCTTGTGCAAGCAACTTTAAATTACAAAAATTTAGATGACCAAAATGAAAATGTCATAACCAATACTCATTTTTAACAATAATATTAAGACAACTATAAACATTAGTGGTAATATTAGTTGGAAACATCTAATTCTTCGTTAAAAGGGATTTAAGAATGTGTGCTTCTTCCATCAAAAATTAAGAGACATTTATCATATAATTGTATGTTATACCCCTTTTCAAGCAATTGGCCCAAACTCAGTAGGTTATACTTTATGTCTGATACATAAAATACATCAAAGATGTGATTATAATCCCTATTCTTCAACTTGATTAGAATTCACCCTTTTTCCATCACTGGAACACTACTATTATTAATAAACTTGGTTGTGAAGTGGATCAAATCCTCAAGATCAGTAAAGAGCTCTTTCTTTCCACACATATGATTGGTACAACAGATGTTAAGGATCCAAGTATTGTAGTTTGATATTTCAACAACTGTAGTAACCATTATAAGTGCTTTCTTTCCATCATCTGAATCTCCCTTCTTTACACAATGAGCTGTCTAATTATGCTTCTGAGACCTACACTCGCTAGTATAATGGTCACGTTTGTGACATTAGTAACACTCAATATGAGATTTGTCATTCCTTTCTCTACCATGACCTCTTCTTTGGCCTTAATATCAACCTTTACGCAATTAGTCTAATCTTTTTTGGTTATTGTATTAATTGTCACCATCTTTATAGTTGTTATAGTGACCTCCTTAACCTTTATTGTTATGGTAATTACTACCACATCCTCTTCTCTACTATGAGAAGAACTATGCTTTTACTTTGATTAATTACTTTGATTGCTTTTGGTAGGAACTTGACTTTGAAGTACTTGCTTCACTGACTTTTCAATGCACTTCTCATTCATGCATTATTCATGAGCCCACAACATGCATGTTAATACATCAATTGACATTTGAGACAAATCATATGATTATTCTAAAGCAACCATGATATGCTTATATTGTGATGTGTGTCTGCAAGATCTTTTTAACTTTCACCTGATCATTTAACTACTCTCCATAGATTCTCATTTAATTTGTCAAAGGAAGAATTCTACTTATATAAATTGAAACTAATTATAAAGCTTCCATATGCAAAAGGAGGTTGCGTATGTTTTGCTCACAAATTCATGACTTTAATGTTGCTAAAGTTGTAGAAAGTCAAAGGAATAAGGGAAGTCAAGTTGTCTAGGAATGAGCTTAAATCTAACCTAGAAGATAATATGGAGGAACTTCCAAGTATGCTTAGTCACTTGAATTATTTTGTTGATATCTAGCCTCAAGTAGTTAGTCATGTAAAGACGAACCCCCACTCTTTCCACTTCTTCTAATTCAGTAGTCCTTTTTGTCTCTTTTATTTTATTGATCAACATCAAACATGGATTTATTAACGAACAACAACACAAAATAATATAGTAGCCATCACATGTAAAAATACAATCCAACAGACATGAAACACCTAAACCTATTATCCCAAATAAGGTAAGGGCAAAAACACACACACATCACCAATTAACACTAAAGAATGGGTTGGTGTTGCAGATGTTAGCAATAGAAGAGAATATATAAAATATAAATGTAATAGAAATCAAGGTCAATAGAAAATTTTGATGTTTGACATGTGCTTGGCATTGTCCTTAAGGATAATTTTTGCCCTTGTAAACAATGTCTCAGTACAGCAGGTTATGGTGACTATCCTTTTAAGATACAATAGACCTTCTCACTAATGTGCTTTTCAAATAGTGAGGCAACAAAAATATTATTAATATACTTAATTTAATAATTTTCAAAGAGTAACATAATGAAGTATAAAAGATGTGATTTTTGTGTATTGAAAAGAAGAGAAGACTCCTTTTTATACAACTTTTTGGTTTAATTTCTCTTAAAGATGGGTATTAAATATAAAGATAATGGCTAATGGTTATAGAGGTTTTATTGTTGTAACAGCTAATTTTTCAATGAACAAAATGCTTAGTTTTCCAATGAAAAAAGTGACTAATTTTTTAATGGACAGAAATGGCTAGTTTTCTAATATGGGATACAAGTCTTTTAAAATATATTTATTTTTTCCAACATTCCCCCATATATTTTAAAAAGTTGAACTTTGTTGAATCATCCAATAAGTATGTAACACATCACCTTTAGTATCTTATGGGCTATGAATTAAAGACTAGAATGTATAAGTTTTGATATTCAGAAGGGTGGTGAAATTAAAAATTTATATGAATCATGACTTATTTATGAATTATAGTGAGTTTGCCTTTATATTATATTCTCAAAGATTATATTGTTTAGCATAATTTAACATTGTAAGGCCTTGTGCTTGCTTGGGTTATTTTCATGAGAGCTCTAGAGATTTTGCCTAGGATCTCATAGGAGCGATCTTATTCCACTCTCATATTGTTGAATCGATCAAATGTGCATTCCAATTACACCACCCATAAAGGTTATAAAATTCATTAATAATATAACTTAACCTTCAACATTAAAATTATTACACTATTTAAACCATAAAAAGGGACATTATAATCTTAATAATGCACACAAGATCGATCAATAACTTATTATTACCCATATAAACCTATTTTAAGGGATCTCTTATCACATTCCCATCAGTCTTAACCATGCTTCATAGGCATTAGTCCCATTTCCCTTGATATGACTTTCACTAGCTTTTTGCTTAGTGGTTTAGTTAGAGGGTTTGCCAAATTCATCTCTGATTTTACAAAATCAATTAATATTACTCCATTATTCAATAACTACTTAACTAATTCATGTCTTAGATGAATATGTCTATTTCTCCCATTGTATGAATTGCTTTTTGCATAAGCAATGGTGGCTTGGCTATCACAATTCATCAACATTAATGGTGTTGGTTTCACCCATAATGGAATATCCATCAAAAAATTCCTCAACCATTCTGCCTTTATATTTGCCATCTCCAAGGCTATAAACTCAGATTCCATGGTGGACTAAGTAATAATTATTTGCTTAATAAACTTCCAAGTTATTACTCCACCTCTAAGGATGAAAACATAACCACTTGTTGATTTTACCTCATTTGAATTAGAGATTCAGTTAGCATCACTATACCCTTTTGGTACAATAAGAAATCCATTATAAAAGATACTATAATTCATTATACCTCTTAAAATTATCATAACTCTTGTTAAAGTATTCTAATGATTATGGTTTAGATTATAAGTATATCTACATAATTTATATACAACATATGCAATATCAAGATGTGTAAAATTCATTAAATACATAAAACTACCAATGATTTAAACATATTTAGATTGAAATATAAAAGCACCATTGTGTTTTAGTAAATGTAAATTTGTGTTAAAAGGAGTTAAAATTAGTTTTACATTAAAATAGTCATATTTTAAAAGAAATTTATCTACATAATACTCTTGTGACAGAAATAAACCATTAAGAGTTCTACAAATCTGAACTCCCAAAACAACATTTGTTTCTCCCAAATCTTTCATATCAAAATAAGATGCAAGCAATGGTTTTCTATTGATTATCAATTCCATATTAAAACTAAATATGAGTAAGTTATCAACATATAAACATATGATCACATAAATATCATTTTTAGTTTTTGTATAAATACATTTATTAATATCAATAATTGAAAAACCATTAAAAATTAAAATATTATCAAACTTCTCAAACCATTGTTTAGGTGCTTGTTTCAACCCATATAGAGATTTAACAAGTTTATAAACCTTTTTCTTTTGATCTAGAGCTACATAACCTTTAAGTTGTGACATATAAATCTCTTCATTAAGATCACCATATAAAAGTGCAGTTTTAACATCCATTTAATGAATAAAGAGATTATAAATATATTTTAACACAATCAAAACTCTAATAGATGTAATTCTACCAAAAAGAGCAAAAGTATCAAAGTAATCAATTTTCTACTTTTATGTATATCCTTTTTCAACAAGTCTCGCCTTATATTTATTGATGGATCCATTTAGTCTATATTTTTTTCTTAAAGATCTTTTTGCAGCTTATGGGTTTAGCTTCTGTAGGTAAATCTACTAGTTTCCATGTACTATTATGATTCAAAAAATTTATTTTACTTTGTATGACTTCTATCCACATATTGAAATCACAAGAAGATGCTACTTCAGAATAAGTCAAGGGATCATTGTTCACTACCATAGTGTAAAAGTCATCACCAAAAGTCATTTTAATTCATTGTCTTTTACTCCTTTCCTTTGTTCCACCACATTTGCCTTTGACATGATTTTTTTTGCTTGTGCTTACCTCGATTAGATTTTATTTTTATCTTTAATCAAGATATGCACAATTTCATCCTCCAACAACATATGCTTCCTTTTGTGTTTGAGTTACTACATATAATCATTCATAGACTGTGGAAGCTTTTTAATGAGGCAGCTTGCTATATATTCCCTTGGTAGCTTGATGTTCTCATTCTTCATGTTGTCTAGCAATTTATAATATTCATTGATTTGATCTTAAACACTCATTTCATCAAACATCTAAAAATACAAATAGTTATTTATAGCAAACTTTTGTGTACCAACATCTTTCACCATATATTTTTAATTCATTTTTTCCCATATTTCTTTTGCTTCTCTTGAAGAACAATAAATTTCAAAAAGATCATTAGATAATGTACTCAGTATGATGTGATTACAAACTTTATTGGTTTGTTTCTAGACAGGAAACATTTCATCATAATTCTTAGAGCCAAGCATAGGTTTGGGTGTTGAAAGGGCAAAGACATAACCTAATATATCTAAAGCTGAAAAAACACGATATTGTTAGCATTTACAGTGGGAACTAGTAAAAGTTTCAATCTTAGAGGTGTCTAGCAAGAATTTGGAAGCATGTGTAATCGACTGATTCTATGAAAGAATAAAAATAGAATTATTAGCAGTAGAAGTAGTAGCAAATTGACTAGTATTTGTATTTATGATGAGAAACGTAAAAAGTTATTGTTAAGATTGTTAGTAATAGAAGATAATATATAAAATATAAATGTAATAGAAATCAAGTTCAATAGAAAAATTTGATATCTAAGGTGTGTCCAGCACTGTCCTTAAGGATAATTTTTACCATCTAAACAATGTCTTAGTGTAACAAGTTATAGTAGTTCTCCTCCCAAGATACAACAGACATTTTCATTAATGTGCACTTAAAATAGTGAGGTAACAAAAATACTATTAATCTATTTAACCCAACAATTTTCAGAAAGTAATATAATAAAGTATGAAAAATGTGATTTCTATGTATTGAAAAGAAGAGAAAACTCTTTTTTATACTATATTTTGATTTTATTTTACATAAAATAGGTATTAAATATAAAGATAATGACTAGTAATTGTGAAATTTTTAATACCGTAACGACTAACTTTTTAATAGACAAAAATGACTCGTTTTCAATAGACAAAATAGTTAGTTTTTTAATAGAAAAAATGGTTAATTTTTTAATAAATAAAAATAATTAATTTTTAAATATGAGACATAAACTTTTCAAAATATATTTATTTTTTCTAACAGAGCCTCTCAGCGTCAACATAATAACCACCATCACCAAGAATGTTGATGCATTTCCTCTGAGTCCTAACGTGAAACCTCGACCTATCATCAATGTTTTCAGTAAAAAAACATGACTATCACCCTCACGGAGTTGCTTATTAACCATGAATGGATTCCAAGATCAATTCAGAATCACTGGTTTTGGGTGTCTACCAGGACGGGTGGTCGGATGGAACATCCACGGATCATTGTCTGCATCGAATGCTTGGAAATCTGTCCCAAGATCTCCTGGGGGAAGACCTAAGGCAACAAGAGCGTGTGTTGGAAAAGTAAGCTGATTAATAATATCATTTCCTCGCAGCTCCTCTTGGCAGAGAAGTTCGAGCTACATTTGCACCAATATAGTTGAACTAAAATTTGGAAAATATTTAGCTCAATTCAAGTGCTTGCGGTCAGATGAGATATGGCAAGTCGTGTGAGGCGGCCATAATCACTAATCTTAGTATATACAATAAAAGCTTGGGTGAGATCAAAAGCACCAAAAAAAAAACAAAAGCAACAAAACAAAACTTTGATCTTAATCACAAATCGAACAAAAGTGGCACTCAGAAAGCAACCACAGGGAAGGCGGCCAGGGGCATTTTAGTCCCGAAATGAGAGAGAAGGCGGCGCTTGCAACAAGAAAGCGATCGGTGATCCATGCAAGTGCGTCCAACGACTAATGGCCAAAAATGATCCAAAGTTAATGAAATTCATTGATAAAATTTTTAATTTCACTTAATTAAAAAATAAATAAAGTTAATTTATTTTTATAAATAAAAAATATAAAATTTAAATTTGGTGAAATTTGAATATTATTAAATATTATTGTATTGGTTAAATTGATAAAACTTTCTCAAGTTGCAAAAGTGAGTATGGTGTGGTTAATTTGCGTTCAAAGAGAACCCCAACAGGTGCAAAAGTTGTTCACGAAATTACAAATTTCTGAGGAGAGTGTACTCCTTAGCCGCTCGATTATTTCTTTTACGACAAAGAAAAAAAACAGCACTATATAATTAAGGTGGCATTGACTATTGACATCTCTCATAACGTATAAAAAAAACCTTCCTGAGTTGATTTCACCCCCGTCTTCCATTGTCATTAAGATAACAAAAATGATAGCCTCGATATGCTCGGAGATGACTTACTCACATTTGAAGATGTGTGTGGTTAGGTGAGGGGCCGCGGGGGACTGGAGTCCTGCAACATGTTGGCTCCAAATAGTTTAAAAACAAAACATCCGGACAAAGCTCATTTATATTTTTATAAACTGGAGTGATTATATAACTAGCAAAATAACGGTTGATGTAGGCCTTGCTATACGATCGTTATTCATATTGTTAATTAGATCGAATCATTAATTAATGCGACGGGATGTTTTCTTTTGTTGTATTAGCCTTTGACCATATGAGATCATGTTGGGCTACCAAAACATCTGATTTGCTATCACGTGCGGTACGTAAAAAATCCACGACATATCACATCACGGCGATTGCGTAGGTTTTTCATTCGCAGCCAAGCACGTGAATCAAAATGAGGGAATCTTCTCAATCCATGACTCCAGCAGAGTGAGCTTGACATGTCACTATTACGTCATCTTTCGGCGCACCCTCTGCATTTTGTTTTATTTTATATATATATATATTCGCCCTTGTCAGTATGTCGGAATTTGATCATATAAGCCAAACCTATGTAGGACAAGACAGAACCTAATCTCATAATTGCAAACCTGGCCCACCTTAACTAATAAAAAACACATGAAAAAATTATCAATCAAATATAAAATATAAGGCTTCTAATAATCTTAATAACAAGCACATTAAAAATTAACACTCTAAAATTAATATTATATTCTGAATTATTTTTACAAATATAACATATTACTCAATTATCTTAGTTTGTAAATCAAAAAGATATACACCATGACAATTAAAATGTTGGCAATTCAAAACCTTCGTAATGCAAGAAAATGGGGATTTTGTAACGAAAATTCTTGTCGCTAAATCTCAAACTTTCGTTCGAAAGATCTGTATCACAATAACGCTCGTCACACAAGAATCGTCGCGACAAGCTAAGAGCAAAGAAATCCAGAGAATTGTTGCCTATATGTAAGTGTTTTTGCAACACATAAGTTTTGATCATGGAAACTTTATGGACAAGAAGTTATCATCGTAAAAACGGTTTACATAAACAGTTGTGACTTTTTGGCAACAAAATTCGCCGTTAAAATTCTTCGGTGAAAAGGTATTTTTGTTGCCGAACAAGTTGCAAGAAATTGCCTAACTGTTTTTGCACGACGAATTTCGTCGCAGAAACATTTGACCGATGAAATTCATCGCAAAAGCATTTTAGCGATGAAATGGAAATACATCGCCAATAGTCACAAATTATTTTAAAATATCTTTAAATTTATTATTAAATATTATTTTAAGCCTACCAATATTTTTATAACATTCAAATATTATGTTATATTTGTTATTAAATCAATTTTTGACAAACTAGGGGACACGTGGAAAATAAAACTAAATAAACACAATAACATTGATCCATATATTTGCAATCATGGACGTTGTGCATTTACATAATATAATCACAAATCTAATAGGTAAAACCTACAACTTCAAGTTTGTCCAAAGTCACCTACACACATAACTAATTCCAAAACAAAGTGGTTTCATCCCATAATCATTAGCTGGATATAGGCCCTCATTTCCGTAACGCACTAACCACTTACACCTTTAGAATAGTCAAAATTATTTTCTAAAAATTATGTTATTAGTTAATCTTTTATCTGATTTCATAAATTATTCTTAAATGGTTTCTACAGTATTCTTGCTTTCATTTTTATAAAAAAATAAAGCCCCTAATACTTTTACTAATGTAAAACTTAATAATCATCAAACTTATGCATTTAGATTGCTCCCACTTATTATAAGTAACTATTTGATTTTGTGGGAACAGGTAGTTGATTTACATGTGTGTGTGTGTGAGAGAGAGAGAGAGAGAGAGAGTGAGAGAGAATAATGAACCATCAAAAATAATAAATTCAAACTTTCCTATAGACAAAAATCATGATATACATAGAATATCATGATAAGATTAATAAATCAAATATTAAAATATAAAATGTTCATATTTGTTGGTATAGAAAAATTTAATTTTAATATCTAATTTAATATTTTATTTCAATCAATTCATTCAAATAAATATCTTTTTGTAGACCATGTAATTTATTTTAAAAATTAATTACAATTTTAATATGTCATTTATAATCTAATAACCATATTTTGTATATAATTTCATTGTAAATCACTAATAATAATTTAAAATGTTATGATTAATCTTAAATTATTATAATATTTCTTATAATAATATTCATAAAACCAAAATATGATATATACCCGCTAAATTTCAAAATAATACATGCATGGACTTTTGTATCCAAATATATCAAGAATTTCGAAAATATAAAACAAATGGACAATTATATCAATGTCATATAGTGTATAGCACAATATGTACACTTTGACAATATTATCTAAACCGAATATATGGCAAGCATTATACTTATAACAAGGTAGGGTCCCAGACAAAAGTTGAATTGTAGCAATTTTAGACTTAACCGAAAGCAACAAGCTACAAAGGGACCCCACGAGACCTTGAATTTAAGCCATGTACGTTTCTATGCAATCTCACTTATATATCATCAGTCATGTAATATGTGATTTATCTTCGAGCAGATTGTCGACATGGCCGCTGTCTTTATTGGCTAACATGGCCACGATCTATGTGGATGAGATCATGCATCACAATTTTAAGTTATCTAAATTCTGGGAACAAAGAATACCGAGTGAGAAGCCGGCCTCCTCGGTGTCACATATTTGTCGTCTAGGCAAATCAAATTTGGCAAAGGAGTTACTTAATTTCATTTGGTTTCTTCACCGAAACTCCTTTTTTCAAATATTTTATATATATTTAATCACAACACATAAATACGACATTCAATTCTTCATCGTGTTGTACCAATTTTCAATAACTCATAACGACTAATTGTCTAAATCATCTGTAAATTAACGAAATATTCGTTCTTTGACCATTTTTTAATATTAATTTTGACTTTTTATAACCAACAAAGTAACAAACAATAACACCTTTTGCATATATATATATATATATATATATATATATATATATTGTGCTTGCAATGAAAATATAAAACTCATGGACCACACCATTCTTTTCCACAACTTAACCATATAAAACACTTGGAATGAAAATATAGTTGCCTAAAAAATTCATTCAAAGATCAGCACCTGCACCTGACGATTAATGGTCTTGAAATTGAATGAGTACCACTGGACGGATGGCTGGCATCCACTGGATCCAGAAAGACTTAAACCAAATAATATTGTTATTGCATTAGTTTATATATTTTTTCCAATTAAACAAATTACATTACAAATTTCACATATATATAACATAATTAGATAGTTGTGAATAAAGATACATATGATCTTAGGACATTAAGTCGCGGAGTCTTTTGTGGATCACACATCTTTTTTGGTCGGGTCAAATCAAACTTGAACAAAATTGGATTCATATCAATTTCAATTTGAGTGTTTGAATTCATCAAATAAATTCAAGTTCTTGATGTAGGTTGGGGTTAATTTTGATTGGGGTGAATGACATTCGAATCATCATTAAGATTTTCTCAGGTTACGAGCGAGGGAATTCAGGTTTGAATTACTATGCATGAGCCAAAGATTGAAAGTCACATGCTTTGGCTCGTTTTGAAGAGTCGAAACGAATGTAAACCTAAAAAAAGAAAACAATTCCGTTCACATAAGAACTTTCAAGCAGTCCATTTGGTAGGTCTCCACTTCTGGTTCAGCAGTCCTCTACATGAAATAAACGAAGCCATTTTGTCTCTTTTATTTTATCGATCAACATCGAAGATGGATTTATTAACGAACGGCAACACAAAACAGCATAGTAGCAATCACATCCAGAAATACAATTCAACAGAAATGAAACTCCTGAACCTGCTGCCCCAAATAAGTAGGGACAGGAACACACACAGACACACACATATACATTATGAAAACTTTAAATTCAAATTCCAGAAATTGCCATCACTAAATGAACTTATAAAACGGCTTGGTGCCCGGGAGACGCTCCACGTCAACATAATAATCAGCATCATCAACAAGGTTGATGCATTTCCTCTGAGCTCTAACGTGAAACCTCGGCCCATCAGGAGTTTCTTCGGTAAAAAACATGATTCTGTCACCCTCACGGAGTTGCTTATCTTCCACGAATGGACGCCAAGTTGATGTCAGAATCACTGGTTTTGGGTGTCCCAGAGTACGGATGCTCAGATGGAACATCCATCGACGATTGTTTGCATCGAATGCTTGGAAATCCGTCCCACGATCTTCTGATGGAGGGCCAAAGGCACGAAGGCCACTTGTTGGAAAATTAAATGGACCATCAGTTTCAAGTTCTCGCAGGTCCTTTTGGCAGAGAAGTGTGAGCGCCATTTGCACCCAATATAGCTGAACTAAAATTTGGAAATATTTCAGCTCAACTCAAGTAGGAAGCGACAAGGAAAATGATATAAAATATTGAACTTGGATAAAAGATCACTCTAGGGCACTGATATATATAGCGGAGGGGGCTGGTGAATATCTATGGTGATCACTCTAGGGTTAGCCATATATTATTGTCGGGTGGCTAAACAAGTTGGTGAAGAGTATCTTCTCCACCAAAAGCGAGATTGGTACCACACGGATAAAATCACTAACATCACAATAAGGGTTACTCTTAAATTATTATAATATTTCTTATAATGACGTTCATGAGACCAAAATGTGATATACACGAAAATAATATGTGCACGGACTTTTGTATCCGAATACATCCAGAATTTCCAAAAGATAAAACAAGTGCACAATTATGGTCCACAACTTAACCATATAAAACACTTGGAATGAAATTATGGTTGCCCAAGATGTTCATTCACATGGTACAATAGCAGCGAGGATCAACCATTTTAGAAACCTCGGCTGAGGATTAATGTTCTTAAAAATGAATGAGTTAGAACGGACCGATGGCTAGCTGAACGAATGAGTTTGAAAGTCATTGCAATTATTTTCTGGAGTGTTGTGTCATTATTTGATTTTTGAAAGATCCGATTAGACAAATTTGAGTTTCATTAGATATTGTTGTGTCGGCTAAATTGGTCAAAGTTTCTCAGGTTGCGAAAGTGAGTCTGGTGCGGCAAATTTGTTTTCAGAGAGAACACCGACAGGTACAAAACTTGGAAAAAGGACATGCTTGGATTTTTGATCGTTGTGACGAAAGAAATTAAGGTTCAAGGGATGAAGGTCCTAGAATTTAGTCAAGGGGTGAATGTGTACTTATTTTGCATGGGAGCGATATATCAGAATCACTAACTTGCAGCTAAAGTCCAACTACGTACACATGCACACCAATTTTGCGCACACACTACTGTTTAAGATAAGCCTACACGTACACAGCGAGTGAAATGTATATTCACTTGCTCCTTTACCCTTTCTTTTTCTGTTTTTTAATTGTCGGTGAAGGGACTCCGCGAGTGCCCACGTAATCACTGCTATCTCTTTCATGGGCCATATAGCCCAGTTGGACTGGGTTGTTGGACCCAGGTTAGGTGAGATATGGCAAGCGGTGTAGGCCTTTGTACAGAAAACCTAGGTGAGAAGGGTTTAAGGCAAAATTCAAAGTTGGATCAGAATTGGGGACCAAAAATTTCATTCGTAGACAAGCACGTCCAGGTCGCACAAATGAAAATGACGTAAGCTGTTAGTACTTAGTGCCATCACTTTACAAATCACTTTCACGCCTAACATTTAGACGGCATTTTATTATATATGTTTTATTACATGTATCACAATAACGATTATTGGTCTTGAACTTGAATGAGTATCAACGGACTGATAGCTGGCATCCACTGGATCCAAAAAGACGTAAACCATATATGTTATTACGTTAGTTTATAGAATTTTTCCAATTAAACAAACTATATTACAAATTTCATATATATATATATATATAATCTGAGTATATTAAGTCGCAAAGTCTTTTGTGGATCACTATCTTTTTTGGTCGGGTCAAATCAAACCTGACCATAATTAAAACTTTGATTGGGGTTCACTTTTTAGCAGGCCTCAAACCGATTGAGCAAATTAAAACTAATAAAAGGTCACGAGGAGAAAGAATATATTAATCACCCCCCAATTCAAACTGTTGAAATTAAGCATACACGTGCTTATTTTCAAGACCTTGCATTTATCACAAAAAAAAAAAAAAAAAAAAAAAAGGCTTTGCTATTTCGTCCGACAAAAAGGTCATTGCCTTATCTGTCAATAAAACAAGCCGTGATCGCAGAGAGCGGCTCACGCATAAGCACGCGACACCTCTGTTTCACACCTAAAAGCCTTACAGAAAATTAAAGTAACGACAATAATGTAGGGTATTGAGACACTGTGCCGTAGTGAAAATTAACTGACAACAAGATTTCTTGGGTCCACTTGAAAAGGGACGAAGATTTTAAATATCATCTGTTGGGTTACAAAACGTATCTCGTAATTGCGACCATGTGCGAAACGAGAGCGATGGCAAAAATCCGTACATGAGTGCGTTACGTCCTTTTCTCCCTCAAGTTTTTTCTCACCTTCTTGATCACGTCAAACACCTAGCTAGCATTGCTTTAGACTATTAGAGATTAACGAGGAGGAGAAGTGAGTCCGAATATATCACAAAAGGTGTAAAGCACCCAAAAGGACTGAGTCCCCGAAGCCCCCCAAATTGGGAAGTTTTTTTTGTGAGGAGGGCAGATTCCAACCACTGACCTCCCGCCCAGCCTTCATTGCTAAAGCCATGGAAACTCAAAAATGAAATTAGCGAATGCCTAGGTTGGGCGTCAAGGAATGGCCTCAAGAGTTTAGCCCAATTTAAAGCCCATGACCACGAGAACATATAAACGGGTCTCCCGTTCCCTTATATATCATTCACTTATTTTTTATAATTAATTTTTTTTTTATAAAATATAATAAAATATTAATTTTATAATTATATATATATACTATACATATATTAAATAAAATTTATTAATAAAATAATAATTAAAATAAATAATAATAAATATTTTTATATTATAATAATATTAAATATTTTAAAATTATAATAATAATTAAATTAATAATAATAATTATATATAAAATTAATATTAATAATATTATAAAAACAAAGAAAATATAAATATTATAAAAATTTATTTTTTAATATATTTATTTAATTTGTGTATATATATAATTATTAATTTAAATTATTATTATAATAAATATTATTATTATTAAATAAAATTTTTAATATATATTATATTATATTATATAATAATTAAATATATTTTAATTATATTATTATTATTTATTTTTTAAATTAATTTTTATTTTAAATTTAATTAAAATATTAAAAAAATTAATTTTGATTTTAGAATATACCAAATATGTTATAAAATTTAATATTTTATTTTCAATTATTTGTGATATCAATTTTAATTTTAAATGATAAATCAAATGATTTCTTTTGTTAGATAAAAATAACATTTTACACTAAATTACCTTAATTTTAATTGTAACAAAATTAAATTTTTAAAAAAATACAATAATTTTTCATTACTTAGAAGCTCACTTTTTATTATTTTTCACTAAGATATTTTTAAGTTTTTCTCAATTTCAACTTTTTTCTATTACAACTCTTACTCTCGATCTTTTTTTTTTTTTTATTTTTACATTAAATATAGTACAATTTCTTAAAATTTATTTATAAAAGAAGAGTCATACAATTCTTTTATTAACAAAAATAACAAATTAAATATTGTATATTATTTTTTTCTCATAAAGAGAATTAATTAAAAAAATTCTTAATATAGTTAATCACAACATTTGCATCTATTGACTTACGCAAATTTTATATAATCTTTACATGTTTTTTACTTTTAATAATCTAATGTTATTAGTCGATTAAAATTATTAATTAACTAATCTAAATTCTTTATACTTTTTTTGATATTGAAACTTTTAACTTTTAAATTATTTATAGTTGATTACAAATACTAATCAAAGTCAATCATTTTGAATTCTCTATACTTTTTTCTTTACAACTTGAAACCTTCTTTGATATCTAGTTGATCATGCAAATTCTTTGTTTTTTTTTTTTAATTTTTCTTAACTTCTTTTTTCTTATTTGCTCGTCGTCGACTTTATAAATTAACTAATTTTATTTTTTTTAATTTTAAATTTTTACAATTTTTATTTTAAATTATTTATAATTTCTCCTAATATCTTTCTATATAAATTTTTTTAAAAAAAAATAAGATCTTTAAATAATTGATAAAATAATTTAAATTTTAAATTAAAAAATTTTATAATAAATATAAATCAAAGATAATATTTGTAAAATAAATAATTACATCAATCAAGTATTGATTCAACTAAACTCAACCAATCTCAACACAAATCATTAATAAAAAATCATTTCACTGACCTATCATCAGTTAATAACTACAAGTAATACTAACAAGAACATTCAAACTAGTTCACTATCAAAAATATTCTTCCATCCATGATAGTAATCTTCATAATGGCACCAAAAAAATAAGAAAGTTTATTGTTTTTCTCAAAATATTTTGCTGATTCAAGTTCAAATCATTAAGTGGAAATATGTTTCAGCATATATCATCAACCCTTCTTGCAAAATTCCCTGGCTTCCCGCATTAGCTAAAAACTAGAAAATGTAAGCATAAATCAACTTTTCAATTTCCTAGATTGGTTGATCAAGTTTTGAACATTATTTGACAAAGTTGGATGAATTTTAAAATCATATGTTAATGTAATAGTACAAACAAGTATCAGAGATAGTAGACGAAAGGACATTGAACTAGAAAGAGATGTATCAGACAGGTGACTGCTTGGTGTAATCGCCGAACAGCATATAATTTCATAAGCTTTAAAAACAATGATCAAATTGAACAAATTAAGAAAGTTTTTCTAATAAGTTGATATGCAGATACCAAATATAATCCATATAGGCATAAGTGTAAGAGGGTTGGTTTGGTAATACCATTTGCCCATGTACAAGTTAGAGAAGAATAAAATGGTCGTGATTATAAAACTGAGTTGAAAATTTGCCTACAATTACTCACCTCTATGTGCTTCACCAAACTTTGGACAACTAGATATGACAACTATTTTTTTTTTCAATGACCAACTAATTTTGAAGCAATAATTCAATCACAAAATAATCTGAAGTCATTAAAAATAACAAGGCCAGTCAACATAGAATAAAAATCTTCTGACAAAAAGAATTATGCATCCAACTAAAGTAGAAAAATCTCATAAAGAGAATAGTAAAAAAAGAAAACAAACCATCAATTGAAAATACTTTCTGCAGTATAATGCAATGTGATCTCCCCCAAAGAAGCTAATAACTCATCAAACCACGCATGTAATGGCAATCCCTCCAATGGGACCCAAATTGTTATAGACATATTTGTTAGACACGTGTATAAAAAATATATTATTAACTTCCAATTTAAGTTTTTTTCTATCTAATTTATTTTTAAGTTATTTGTATTTATTAAAAACTTATCTTTTAAATTAAATAATTCCTTAAATTTCATTGTTTATATCTAAAATTATAAGTTTTTTATTTTTAACAAACTTGTCCTTTTTAAAAAATTTGGTAACCAATAAAATGGTTAAACTGAATTTTATCATTAATTAATCTAGAGATTGTGCTCTCTCTCTTAACAAGGCTTAAGGCTTTAATTTCCCTTTGATGAACTAAGTTTTTATTATAAAATTAGATCATTCTAAGAACCCAAATAAAGTGAAGGGACAACTCGTAGAACCAGACTTTTCTGTGAATCACCTAATGACAAGATCTTTGGTCAAAAAAGCTCACAAATTGGTATTAAAGTCAAACATAATGGGCAACTTTCAAACTGAGGATCGACTACGCGCATTTTTCCAAAAGGCACAAGTCATAAGTGATGCTAGGGTTGCTGAGGTAGAACAAGGGCTGGGAAATTAGATGCAAGAACTCTCATTGCAATTTAAAAAATGATGATAGGTCTTTTTAAAAATATGAGTGTGGAATCAGAAGGAACTACGAGGCATAACCCACTACGAGAGTAAACACCACCTACGAAATGCAAACAATCCATTGATAGGGGTTGGTGTGGCAACCAGAGGGGGAATGATGCCCTGATATACAAAGTTGGATTTCCCAACTTATGTTGGTACAAAAGATCCTCTAATTTGGTTACATCGATTTGAAAAGTTCTTTGCTAAGGTAAGGCTGGCTGCATTCCATCTCCTTAGGGAGGCATAATTATGGTATCACCAATTGGAGTTTGAGTAACCGCAATTAGTTGGGATGGGTTTAAAGACTACTGTTTACTTCAATTTAATCCTCTAATGCATAGTAACTCCTTAGGGGAGCTAGTTAATCTTAAACACACAAAGTTAGTTGAGGAATATTAGAGCCAATTTTAAGACCAATTGGCACGAGCAAGTTAATTCATTAGAATGGACTAGCATGTAAGTTTATTCACCACAAGTCTGTCCAATTCAATTCGCCTGGATGTAAAGCTTCACGCACCACCTAATTTAGCCCATGCCATGAATCTAGCTAGAGCCTTTAAGGCTAAACAAAAGAAGTTGTGAGAACTAGTATAAAAGAAGGGGATGTGACAAGGCAACCGAGGTGTTCCTTCATCTAACACATCATAAACGTTGCCTCCAGCTAGGAATAACACTAGTCCAGGAGTGCAGGCTAACAACAAAATTGTAAGTTCTTTCTCGCCTTTCATTAAGAAATTAACAAGGGTTGAGATAGTAAAAAGAAGGGTATAAGGGTTTTGTTATAATTGTGATAAGTCATATTTTACAATACACCAATGTAAAAAGCTCTTTTGGCTTGAGTTAATTGTTCAAAACAAGGAGGAATTAACACTTGAGGCTGAGGTGGAATCGAAGATTTCACTTCATATCATCATAAGACAAAAGGGGCCAACTACAATACAAGTCGAGGTTGTTATCCAAGACTTGCCATTATGCAAGTTAGTCGATTTAGGGAGTACCCACAAATTTATCAGTTTAATAGTAACCAAATACTGTAGGATACAAGTCCAACTAAATTCTTGCACAATTATATTAATGGCAAATGGGGAGAATGTGGACAGTAGTAGCCTGTGTCAAACAATTCCCTTCTCAATGGATAATAATAACTTTTTTGCTGATTTTTTTGTGTTTCACCTGGCTAGTTTTGATTTAGTGTTAGGAATAAAATGGCACCAAATGTTGGGACAAATAATTTGAGATTTTGCCTCTCTTATTATGAACTTTGATGCTAATGGAAAACGAATTGCACTCCATCTACTACAAATTTCAAACCAACACCACCTTCATTCACTCAAATAGACAGATTCTCGCCATACCCAGCTTAAACAATTATTGTCTAAGTTTGCTGATTTATTTTAAGAACCAATTGGTTTGCCCCAATTTGCAATTATAATCATTGAATTTGCATTGAGTCAGGTTTAGGTCCAGTAGTGGTAAGGCCATATTGATACCCACACCTTTAGAAAGATGAGATAAAGAAGTAATGTGCACAAATGTTGCAATAAGGGATTATTCAGCCAAGTAGATTCCCCTTCTCATCACCGGTGTTATTGGTTAGGAAACACGATGGGTCTTGGTGATTTTGTATCAATTACAGAGAGCTAAATGCCAAAATTGTGAAAGATAAATTTCCTATCTTAGTGGTAAATGAGTTGCTTGATGAACTACATAGGTCTCAAATCTTCATCAAGTTAGACTTGAAGTCTAGCTATCACCAAGTGTGCATGAATGCATTAGATGGTAAGAAGACAACATTTTGTACCCATCATGGACACTTAGAATTTTTGGTTATGTCATTCAAATTGTCGAATGCCCCCTCCACTTTTTAGGTCCTTATGAATGAGGTATTTTAAGCCCATTTGTGCAAATTTATTTTGATTTTCTTTAATGATATCTTAATTTATAACCGCACATGTGATAAGTATTTGGCACATTTGTGCGTCACATTTAACTTGTTGTGTGCCCATCAATTGTATCTGAAGAAATATAAATGTTCTTTTGGAGAAACTCAAGTTGCATACCTTGGTCATGTCATCTTAGTTATAGGTGTGATTGTTGACTTGAGCAAAATTAAGGCAATTACAAACTGACCACAACCACAATCAATTACAACCTTGAGGGGATTCTTAGAGTTAAAAAGTTACTATTAAAAATTTATTAAAGATTATGGATAGTTGGTAGCTTCTTTAATCAGCATGTTGAAGCGAAATTATTTTTAATGAAATGAAGTTGCCCTAACTTCCTTTACTCAATTAAAGCAAGCACTTGCTATTACTCCAGTTTTGCAATTACTTGATTTTAAGCAACAATTTATTGTGAAATGTGATGTGCTTGGAAAGGGCATTGAGGCTGTCCTTCAACAAAACCACCACCCTATTGCATTTTTCAACTGAGAATTAACCACAAAATATCACAAATTGGTGGCCTATGAGCAGGAGTTAAATGAGTTAGGGAAGGCAATGTAACATTAGAGGCCATATTTATGGGGTTGATGCCTTTTCATTTGTATTGATCACTACAGTTGAAGTTGTTGCTAGAATAATGTATTACCACTTCGCCTTAATAACATTGGATCAACAAACTAATGGGCTTTGATTTTGTGGTAGAGTATCATGCGGAACAATTAAACAAGGTTATCGATGTATTATCTAGATGATTCCAGGAGGATTAGCTCTTAAATGCTATAAATCAACCTTACTTTTTGCTAGTTGAAGCTATCCATGATGAAATCATTAGTGGTCTGTCATTATAGGGGTTGTTCACTAAGGTTACCAATGGCAAGTTGGCTGCCCATTAGCCTACTCATGATGGTTTTCTCCTTTATAAGGATCAAATTTATTTGTTGCTCATTTCCTCCTTAATTTCTACAATATTACCTAGTTTTCATGATAGCACTCATGAAGGGATATAAAAAACACTATACCAGATCTGTAGTAATTTCTATTAAAGGGAATGAAAGCTACTATTGTCGAATATGTGGCCTCTTGTCTTATTTGTCAATGCCACAAGGCTGACAACTTGAGTCCCACAGGTTTATTTCAGCCATTGGCTCTCCCTTCACAAATATGGATCATCATTTTAATGGATTTCATTAATGGGCTACTTAAAGCATAGGGAAAGATAATCTTGTTTGTTGTAGTGGATCGTTTCTTTAAATATGCACACTTCATCTCATTAGCACATCCATATACCATTACTCGAGTCGCACATATTTTTTTGAGAACATTGTTTGTCTTCATGGCATATGGAAATCCATTACTTCTGGGCATGATGTGGTTTTCACTAGTGCCTTTTGGAAAGAACTTTTTCACTTGAATGGAATTAAACTAGCCTTTTCTTCATCATATCATCCAAGTCTAACAGGCAAACAAAGGTTGTTAATCACACAATTGCAATGCACTTGAGATACTTTGTGGGGGACCATCTAAAAAGTTGGTTTGATTAGTTACCATGGGTCAAATATTGCTATAACACATTCTTCCATTCAATTCTACAAGAGACTCCATTCTGAGTTGTTTATGGATGCAACCCTCCTCACTTGTTGTCTTATGTTGCAATCCAGGTTCATCTCATGTTAAGGCAGTTGGCAAAGCCTTTGCCAACCGTGCCTTGGTGCTCAATCAAATTAAGTGCAAACTACAGTAAGCTCAAGATCGCATGAAGAAGTATTATGACAAAGGGTATAAGGATGTTGAATATAATATTGGGGATTGGGTTAGGCTTCATTTACAGTTATACCGTTAGCACTCTCTCGTTGGATAGTATTGCCACAAGCTGTTGCCGAAGTTTTATGGCCCTTTTCCCATACTGCAATGTATTGGGTCTGTTGCTTACAAGCTCCAATTATTGGTTGACTCCAAGCTCCACAATGTCTTCCATGTCTCCCTTTTGAAACCACATAAGAGCATGTCACTTACTCTTTTGCCATCACTGCCTTTGATTGACAATGGCCAAGTCATCCTAACTCCTACTACCATTTTGCAAGCTTGTTTGAATTAAGAAGCTGTTAGTTCAATGGATCAAAACTATTGTTACCAACTCAACTTGAGAATCACTTGATCAATTCTATAGTGCATATTCAGCCTTTGAGCTTGAGGAAAAGCTATTTCTTTAAGGAGAAGGTAATGTTATGAATTCATTTATTAGATGCGTGTATAAAAATGCGTTAATTAATTTCTAAATTAAGTTTTTATTTTTTTATTTTATTTTTAAATTGTTTAAATTTATTTAAAACTTATCTATTAAATTAAACAGTTTCTTAAATTTTGTTATTTAAATTTAAAATTATAGTTTTCTATTTTTAGTAAAATTATTTTATTTAAAAGATCTAATAATTAAAAAAATATTTAAATTAAATTTTTATCATTAATTTAAAAATTAAGTATTCTTTTTTAACAAAATTTAAGGGTTTAGCCTTCTGGCCTTCTTTATTATTAAGCTGAACTTTTATTATAAAAATAAATTATTTTAAAAATCCTAATAAAGGGAAAGAATGGCTCGTAGAGTTAGACTTTTTTTTTTGTAAATCACTTGGTGACAAGATAATTGGTCAAAGAAAGTAATACAAATCCACGAATTATCCGTATCTCCGAGTGTCGTCGTCATCTCCTTCGTGGAGTTAAACATCGACAAACATTCAATGTCATTTATAACCATTCTAAGTCGTCAATCGCTCCTTAAAAGCATCGATTATCTCCCCCGCACTTTGGTACAACCACTTCCTTTCGATAGTACGATACTTCAATGCCTACTATCCAATTTGTCAAACCCTCTAAGTCAGTCGGATGATGGTGTCCTCCCCTATTTGTCCCACCACCACATTGCGGTATGACCCACTCATCCTGACCGAGCAGACCCTTCCAGTTTCTTAGACCCACCAATCTTCTTTGTCTAGGGAGATGAGATAAGCTCTTGAACCTGAGCGTCAGGAATCTAGCTAGTCGGATCCCCAGTCGATGGCCATGAAGTCACTCTCCATTTAACCTCCTGGTAGCATCGATTGTGTCCTGCCAATTTGCTGAACTTGATGAAGCCAAAACAGTGCCTCTTTCGGACATTTTGCTTTGTATCACTATATCTATCACCCTTCCTTGTCTCTAAAAAATCTGTCATTATCCCTTTGAGCTTGCCCCTAGTGGCAAAATTGTTGATGAACATTGGGGTTGCTGAAACCATTTTCTCACAATAATAACATAGAAAAGGAGGAACCAGGCTCACTCATCAACTTGGTTCCAGGAAATCAGACGGCTGGGAGAAGCAGTCAGTCTGCGGGTGGTGGATGAGCAGCAGCTTTGCATCACCGGACGGTCGGTCGCAACAACGATGTGGACAGAAACGACAAGAGAGAGGAACTGGCTTTTCCTATGATTTTCCGGAAATATTCCAGCGCACTTGGCTGTGACATGTAGATCGGTAGATGAAGGGATGGAAAACGGTGGTCCCTTGTGGCACTGGCGAGCGGAGGACGCGTGGTTCAAATGGCGCCTTCGACTGATGGAGTCGACAAGGCAAGAAGATGCGTGACCACGGAGAAGTATATATGCAAAAGTAATAAAATTAGAACGTGGCGGGCTCTAGCTGTGGAAGGTGGAGGTTGGAACGTGGCAGCGGCTGGAAGGAGGTCGCTGAGGGCTTTGACGGTGACGGTGTTAGGCCGGCGATGACAGAAATACTAGAGGACGAACTGCCTTTTCTGAAAACAGGCCGGAAATCGTCGTATCAGCGACGGGGAGTGTTTCTAGGCTGGTTCGGTCACTAGAGGTGGATGGCAAGCGGCAGATCGGGCGGGGGTGGTGGTGGCGATGGCGACGGCGTGCGGCAGGAATTCGTAGATCTAGAGAGCTACAGTGCCCTCTTAGGGCGTGATGGTTGGGATTGGACTGCTCGGGGGCTGGCGGTTCGGAAAATGGCTTCCACTGGCGGCAAAATCAAACATTTGACGATAACAGGTTAGCCTTCTTGTCTAAATCAAGCTGGAAACCTAGTTTTGAGACAAATGTTAAGGGTTTCAATTGCATGCAAGAGGCAGAACAATTACATGACTTTAAGATATTTTGTTATTTTCTAATAATTATTCTGAAAATATTGCTGCTTAATTAAATATGGGTAAGGAGAAAATGAAGCAAAATGAGAGAGAGAGGGAAGAGGATTCAGATGGAGATGATGGGTGTGTTGATGTGGAAGCACAAGGTTCAAGTGCCTCCATTAACTCACCACCACCTAAGGGACCTAATTGAAGAGGCGATCTGCTACAGTAGAAATCCGTTGCAGCTGCCATATCTTCAGCACTCAAATACAAAATAAAATACAGGGGAGGGGGTGAGAGTGGGAGAACAAATACAAAGGGAAGAAAAAGAAACAACCTGCTTCTTGTCCAAAATCTAAAGAACAGGGTTTTTATTCAAAAGACCAAGAAAAGATTTAAGCTTTTCTAACCACAAGAAAAATGGATCAGAAGAGGTTTTCGGAAATAGATAACCCTTCTTGAATCAAAATTTTTAAAAGTCAAACTTGAGGGACCCAAAAATAACCCTCCATGCTGATTCAAGTAAAGCAAAAATAAAAGTTTAACATAAATAAATAAAGAAATATTTAAAATAAATTTAAAAAAAAAAAACCAGCTACAAAATGAACAGAAAAACTATAGAAGAGAATAAATAAAATAAAACCTAGACCACGATGGTGAAAACACCTGGCTCTCTAAGAAATCCTTCATTTAAGTTTGCTTTTTACCCATCATTTGCTTTCAAAACAAACATAAATAATACCAGAGACCTTGAAAGACAGACGATTAACAGAAAGTGACTCAGAGAAGCGGGTCGTTGCAGGGGGGCGGTGGGGGAGAACTTCAATTTAGAGCAAAGATCGATCTCTCAGGAAACTACCAGTTGTTTTGCTTTTTCATCCACAGGTTTTATTTTAAGGTTGTGAGACGCTCGCTCGGCCTCTCTTGTTAAGCCAAAGTAGCAGCCTTGTCCGTTATATATCGAGGAGGAGGCTAGCAGATGAGACCATAATTATCACCCCTAAAATCATATTTTGTTATTTTCTAATAATTATTCTGAAAACATTGCATTTGCCTGCTTAATTAAACATGAGCTCGGGTTGGGTCACGATCCCCGTTCATGACGATTTGGACCTCGTCAATCGAAGCATTATCCACTCCGTTTTGTTGACTTCTGTTTTGTACGTTTCCATTTTCCGTTCTTTATTTCGTGGACGCTAATGCAACGTACTATCAGCAGATCATATCACGTGGGCCCCATACGATAAAAATACCCCGACAGAGTGTTGAAACGTTGTGCCGTAGTAAAAAGTTACTTGGGTGCAGTTGAAAACAGAGAAAGATCCAACGCTAACGACTAAAAAGAGAAAAGAAATTAACGACTAATGAACAAAAAAAGAGCTCATTAAAAAGGTCTAAAATTAATGAAATTTACTCAAAAAAAATTTTAATTTTATTTACTTAAAAAATAAGAAAAATTAATTTATTTTTATAAATATAAATAAATTTTATTTAAAATTTTAAAAAATATGTAGTTAAATATGATAAATTTACTATATTTAAAAAAATAAATAAATTTAATAAGTATATAAAATTTAAATTTCATTAGATATTATTGTATTAGTTAAATTGGTCAAATTTTCTCTCGAAGTATAAAGGTGAGCCTGGTGTGGTTAATTTGCGTTCAAAGAGAAAACCAAAAGGTGCAAAAGTTTCTTTGAGGAATGTAGACATTAGCCGCTGGACTAATGAGCTACCCTCAAATAAAATCCTCGTTCGAATAACTTTGTTGTAATTCTAGTTGAATATAATAAATCAGGGAATTTTCTCAGTCCATGACTCCAGCAGAGTGAGCTTGATTTAAATACAAAATCAATAGATTCTAACAAAAGGACTCAACCAGTTATATTAAAAGCACGAGACAATACAATCAAATTTTCAACACTAAACCAATTTGATGAATTAAGAGGGATATTTGAATATTAGAATCGAGGACAACATACAAGTGGGAGGTATATGGGACAACAAAAAGGCATATATCTCTTTAAAGGATATCAGAGGATCTATCGCCATATATTATCTTTGGAACGTACATAGAAAAAACCTACTAATTTATCAGGAAACGACGAAAAATTTTACTTTGTATCACCCTATAGCATCTTTTAAACATACAAAGCGATAAACCTCACAATTTGTTTTTAATTATTTATTTATTAATAAATAATGGAGATCATCTGTTAATTGGGTCAAAGCATTAATTAATTAAGCTTTTTAATTAGTAATGACAACTATACTATAAAAAACCAAACATGTTTTATTTGATTGAATTAATTAATGATTCGTGTCCAACCACATAGCCCATGAGGTTAAAGTCTTTTCATCATTACAATAGGATTTTAAAAAAAAGGCCATCAAAATTTAGAACTGAAAATGATATATGAATGTCAGGTCGGCGAAAATAGGTTCAATCTTTCACACTGGTGAATCACTTTCGGATCATCATTTATCAATTTTAATCGTTTTCTTTTGCTTTTTCAAGTTAGTTTGGATTTTAGTTTGAATTACCATATGCGCACGAACTAATTAATAAAATAAAATAAAATAAATCAAAGATTAAACTTCAGAAACTATAAAAGTGGATAGAATTGATCACCTTACCACAGCCTTGATGAGGACAAACATAGTCTCTTTCACCTGTATGAATTAGAAAGTGTCTTTTCAGCTTTAAACTATCTAGAAATTTCTGCAACACAAAACATGAAATTTTTAATTCTGGTCAAACAAGAATATATTGGCAACTAAATTCCCAAGAAGAATAGAATGTCATCAATATTGATGCTGACCTATTGTTAGTTAATAACTGCAAGTAATACTAACAAGAACATTCAAACTAGATCACAATCAAAAATATTCTTCCATCCATGATAGTAATCTTCACAATAGCACCAAAAAAATAAGAAAGTTCAATGTTTTTCTCAAAATATTTTGTTCATTCAAGTTCAAATCACTGACTGGAAATATGTTTTTGCATAAATCATCAACCCTTCTTGTAGAATTCTCCAGCTTCACCCATTAGCTAAAAATTAGAAAATGCAAGCATAAATCAACTTTTCAATTTCCTATACTGGTTGATCAAGTTTTGAACATTATTTGACAGAGTCAAATGAATTTTAAGATCATATGTTAATGAAACAATACAAACAAGTATCAGAGCTAGCATACAAAAGGACAATGAACTAAAAAGAGATGTATCAGACAAGTGACTGCTCAGTGTAATCACCGTACAGCATATAATACCATAAGCTTTAAAAACAATGTTCAGATTGATTGACCCAAGCCTAATGAACCAAATTGCGACAGTTTTTCCAATAAGTTGATACGCAGATATGAAATATAGTCCATATAGGCGTAAGTGTAAGTGAGTTGGTTTGGTAATTCAATCTGTCCATGTACAAGTTAGAGAAGAATAGATTGCCTGTGATCATAAAACTGAATTGAAGACTTGCCTACAATTACCCACCTCCACATGCTTCACTAAACTTTGGGCAACTAGATACAGCAACTATTCTTTTTCAATGACCAACTACTTTTGAAGCCATAATTCAATCACAAAACAAGCTGAAGTCATTAAAAATAACAAGGCCAGTCAACAAAGAATAAAAATCTCCTGACAGAAAGAAAGAACTATGCATCCAGCTAAAGCTGAAAAATCTCATAAAGAGAATAGTAGTAAAAAAAAAAAAAAAAAAACAATTGAAAATACTTCTTGCAGTATAATGCAATGTGATCTTAATACTATCAAAAACTGTGGAGTTCTTCTCATTCCCAAATTAATTTGTGTCAGTCTAAACAATCCTCTGACTTTGCCATGAACTCCTCCCCAGCTTCCCTGCAAAACCTATCACATTGGCCCCAAGTATTCAGGGATCAATGATGGTCAAAGATTCTTACTATCCAAGAATAAGCATTCAGTGACTGTGTCACTCTTCCCTTTTGTTCACTAAGCACCATCTAACAATAAATTAGGCTTTATTAAACATAAATCTGTATTTGGGCCCTAAATTCCTCCAGAAGCCAACAAACAACCGAAAGAATTCCTACATTTGGAGTTCCAACTGACAGGTTGGTTCTATGGAAGAGCAATAGTCTTTAAGTACTTGACAAACATCAATCTGAAGATAACTATCACTGAACCTGGTTGTCAAAGTTCACCAACTTTAGTCCCTCGGTGAATCTAGACAAACAGCACACAGCCATACTAAGCCACTGTCGTGCAAGGCTCTGAAGAAAAATGTTTCCAATAGCTCAGCAGACCAATTACTATGGTCAATCACGATAGCAAATAGCTCTCACAAAAGAAAAATCCGGCTGAAAAAATGGCACAGCATAACCTGTGTATAAAAAACCCTCAGAAGCCAACAACTGCCCCAGAAGTCATAAAAGAAACCCCAACCTCTACTGGAAAACACTTAAATCTACACCCTGGTCAAAGGTTCAAGGCTAATGACAAAGAAAATTCAGAAAGCAGACATGGCTGGTTTCCTAACCTTGGCATATAATTAGGACTGCTTTACAATATTGAGGAAGTTTCAGTCACTGGAATTCGTACCACTGCATCCTACCCTCTAAACTCCAACATAGAAGTCAACCTCACAAAATACCCAAAGACAATGGTTCCTAGCAGTTGAAAGATGCCTAAACAGCAGTTGAAAAGTTCTCATCTATTTTTAAATTAACAGTATAATATGTTCTCATCCTAATATTCTTCTGCCTTTACCATCTCACAGCTTAGATTTTGAAATTTCACAGTACCTAGATTCCCATGGTTTTACCAAATCAAATCCATCTTGAAAGAAACAAAGTAAAACCATGCAAAAAGGTATGTCGATTACCTTTCCACATCCTTCATAGTGACACACATATTGTCTCTCTCCAAGGATATGAGAATGCTTTCGCAGAACACCAGCATCAATGAAGGTCTTTCCACAGCCTTCAAAGCTGCAAAGGAAAAGAACTTCAGTTGTAGGTTTGGGTTCTGGCTCTGGTGCTGGTGGCTCTTTTGCCTTTTCTCTTAAGCCCTTCAACTGGCTTTCTGAGATTTACAGAACAAAGGATCCGGCTAGTGAAACTCAAATATTGAAGTTGATCAAACCACATCAAACATACTTATTTGTCAAATGAAGGGAACACAAAGAAATTTAGAATCTCCAATCATTAAAATAAAACAGTGCAAACAAAGAAACAGATTGATGCAACTAGGCTCCATCACATGGGTAGCTGTTATGGATCCTAAATATTTTAGTATACATGGAAGATCACAAAGATTGAGAGTTTCACACACAAAATGGACAGCCACAGGGAATATGTGCAAACCAGAAACTAGAAAATCATGTGACAAGGGCCATCCCAGAGCACAAAACCCCTGTACAATGAGGTCAAAGGAGGATCAAAATGGATGCAGCCTTTCCCTTACTTTTGCAAACTAAATGTTGACTTCAGCCCACAACCTGATTGCAGACTAATATGTCACTATAAATTGTACACTGAGGTCCAAATGCTACAAGCCAACCCAAAACGAAAATGGTGGTGCATTTGAAAACATAATAAAACTTCCTATATCATTTTCAAGACAATTATGTCATGAGAGCTTTGCATACACTGTCTTTTGTGCTTTATATTCGCAATATAAGGCAATGCCCACTTAGCTTTAAAGCATCCATTCATTAATTGGTTAGCAAAAATCAATCAGTTAAATCTGTAGGGAACCAAGTTGATCGGACCGGTGAAATCAGTAATTGGCAACATCCATGGTGGTTGAATTTATTGACCACCATAAATTATTTTGGACCAGTCCTACTAGCCCGGTCATGTAAATTGTTGCAAAACAACCATACTTGTCAACTATCTTCTTCTACTATTAGACCCGATAATTAGTACAGTCATGATACACTTCACATATTCTGTCAAGCCATCAGCCATGCACTTACACGTCCATTTTATCCAATCAATCAACCTTCAAGGTTTTAGACCCTAATCTAGAACTTGGGTATGCATCCTCAGTATGGAAATTCCAATTATTGAATTGCCCATTCGACATTACTAACTCAAATTAGATACAGTCAAAGGCAGAATCTATAAGTCCCTCTGGTAAAGAATATCTCTAAAGTCAAACTAGTCCAGAAAACTACCTATAATCCAGAAAACAAAAAATAAATCAGACAGAAAAAACAACCCAAATAAAGTGAAAAAAATACCTGTTACCCATCTCAAAAGGGAACACTTCCCACTGGTTGAGACGACATCCTGGGGCACCCTGAAGAGTATTGGTCGTGGAATATTATTACTTATAATACTATCAATATTATCATTTTTGGTAATTTCATAAGAGAGAAATACATAATTTCATGAATCAATAGAAATATTTACAGAAATAAACTAATACAACCCTGTAAGCCCAAACATTCAACCATGTAAGTTTCACAGAAAATCGTACCTAATATAAAACCTAGAAAGAAAATGAAATAAATAAACATATGGTTATTCTCAAGGGCCCAGCATCATTGGAATCCATAGAAAAAATCAGTAGCCATAAAAAAGAATGCAATAAAACAGAAAATAAGGATGGACATTAATTACCATTATCTGAACCATTTTACGGCAGGAGCCTTGGATTTGATGATGGGGCGCCTTTCAAATAAATTGTGAGTGAACTGAGTCTCCATCTATCTGTCCCTTTCCTCTTCTCTTTTTCTCTGCAAGCAGATGAAGCATTATGGTTGAAAACAGGAATTGTGCTTAGGATTTTCGAGGGGATTAAGAAAACAGAGATTGTTTCACTATACATTACACTAATGGCAAAGCAGAAACTTTAAACGGCAGCTAAACCAGGTAACCAAATGGCCCAGTTAATAGATGTCATACTTAAAACCTTTATGACTTTCTTATATAAAGATGGTGATTATTTACCTTCCCCAATAACTGAGAATTACATATGCATATAAATGTATAAAAATAGGATGTCCCAGCGCAAGAGAAAATTCCACAACTGTGAGACTTGGGGGAAGGGTCATATATACGCAACCTTACCCTTATTTCCACAAGGAGGCTCCTTCAGCAATCTGAACCTATGACCCCATGCCACAATGGAATAACCTCAACATTATACCAATGTATGGAGAGGTATATACACAAAATACTTTTATTTACCAACTTTTACAGACCAAAATCACTATCAGCATCATCTGTTTCTGAGGGGAACACTATTAGCATCATCAGATGGGTCTGGTTGGTAAATTTTCACGAAAAGTGCATTGTGAAGCTTACAACGGTAATCACACAAACCATATTTTCGAGATGAAAAAGTAAATTTTAATATAATTAAGAAAAAAAAAAAATGTGCACATACATCCATATCCATACAAACAATACATGAAATTTTGCAAATTTTCTGATAGTATTGCTATTTGGCATCCGATCCAATCACCTCTTCCCTTTTGTTCCTTTTACTTTTTTTGGTAAATGGATTCACACAGTAAAGTAAAGAAATCAGACTAATTGCTACGTTGGAAAATACTAGAATTTTCTAAATAAACAGCAAGATTTTGAAGAAAAGAATGAAATTTGGTCTGATATTGAGTAAATGGATGGATGGAGATACACAGAAGAGACGGGCATGACCACTGTGGACGGCAGCAGTGCCGTAGAAGTAGAGTGGCGACGTGAAGCAGGGAATGATAAGGAGATATCAATAATTGAAATTGGCGGGGTTTCGGTTATAATTGTTCTCAGGGTTTTTAGGGCGGAACAAAGATAAGAGAATTCGACGGCCGGCGGTGCAGGCCACAGCGCTAGAGGGACGGCCTTCCCGGTGGTCGTCGACGAGAGGGAGAGGGCTACAGTCGCTCGGTTCGGGTCCTCTAATTATAATATAAACTTGGCTGACTCCTTTTATTATAAAAGAAATAATTAAGAATTAAAATTTCTTAAGATATTGTTAATTTATGAGATTTACAACTCAAATCAATTAGAATATATAAATAGATGTTTTTTAAAAATAAAATAACTAACATGCTCCTTTATCCTTTCTAATCTACTTCAATCAATCAAATATCCGTTGACTTTCATTAAGTTCCCAAGTGATGATATTATTAATATTAATATTGAAGTTAAAAAATTTGGATATACAATCCTTATTCATTTTGTTAATTAGGTCAAATCATTAATTAATTAACCTTTTTCATTAGTAATGACAAGCATACCGTAAAAAAACCAAACATGTTTTATTTGAATTAATTAATAAATGATCCATGTCCAACCAAATAGTCTCATTGCTCCGATGCTTTGGGCGAAACAAATTACCAGAGTTGAAAATGATAAATGAGTATTCGGATAACGGATTAACACCGACAATAGGTCCGATCTTGTGTGGACAAATAAATCCCTGATGTGATGGAGATGTTCTCTTTTGTTGCATTAGCCTTTGCCAATATGAGATAATGTTGGGCTACCAAAACGTCTAATTTGCTACCACGAGAGGTATGTCAAAAAATCCATGACATATCACGACGAGTGCGTATGTTTTTCTCTCAAATTCATGACTTTGATGTTGCTAAAGCAGTTGAAAGTGAAAGGAATAGGGGAAGTCTAGCTGTCTAGGAATGATCTCAAATCAAACCCAAAAGATAATATTGAGAAGCTTCCAAGCATGCATAGTCGCTTTAGTTATTCTATAGATGTCTGGCCTCAAGTAGTTAGTCAAGTGAAGACAGAACCACCACTCTTTCCACTTCTTCTAGTTCAGTAGTACTACTTTACATGAAACAAACGAAGCCACTTGTCTCTTTTATTTTATTTTATTGATCAACATCAAACATGGATTTATTAACGAACAGCAACCCAAAACATTACAGTAGCAATCACAATACAATCCAACAGAAATGAAACACTGAACCTGCTGCCCCAAATAAGTTGGGGCAGGAACTCACACGTATATATATATTATGAAAACTTTAAATTCAAATTCCAGAAATTACCATACACTAAAGAACTCGTTGGTTTTGCTGAGACTATCCACGTCAACATAATCTTTCCCATCGTCATCACCACCACCAAGAATTTTGATGTATTTCCTCTGAGCTCTAACGTGAAACCGAGTCCCATCATCAGTTTGTTCAGTAAAAAACACAACTTTATCCCCCTCACGGAGTTGCTTATTAACAACGAATGGATTCCATGTTGATTTCAGAATCACTGGTTTTGGGTGTTTACCGGGACGGATGCTCAGATGGAAGATCCACGGAACATTGTCTGCATCGAATGCTTGGAAATCTGTCCCAAGAACTCCTTGGGGAAGACCAAAGGCAGCAAGGGCATGTGTTGGAAAAGTAAGCTCATTATTAATATCATTTCCTCGCAGCTCCTTTTGGCAGAGAGGTGTGAGCACCATTTGCACCAATTTTAGTTGAACTAAAAAGCTCTCACTTCAAGTAGGGAGCAACAAGGAGAACTTGCAGTGGGACGAGATATCACATGTATGATTGAAGACTTATATAGGTGACGATTCGTGAATGGGACCAAATTCGAAGATTAAGTTAGGTTGATAAAACAAAAGCTGGATCACAATCACAAATCGGACAAAAAGTTGCATTCAGAAAGCGATCCAAAGTGAAGAGTTGGCTATGTTAAGTTTGATTAGGGCCAGGGGCATTCTAGTCCCAAAATGAGTTGGAAGGCGGGGCATTGGGGAGCACCGTGCTGCTTCAGAAATTATCAAATGCCGATTTCAGAGCACTGGGCAGCACCGTGCTGCACACAAGTTGCATTGCATAGCCAAACGTCTCTTCTTTTGCCGTGTGAACAACAGGAGTAAGGTGAGTCGTCGACCCTGTCGGAGTTGCCATGTTTTTGACCCTTCAATGTATTTGTTGATGGATACAATTTCATTTATTCTATTTTACCATTCATGTATCCATTTTATAGACTAGTGGGATTAGTTGGCTTTTCTGTCTTTTATCTTTTTAATATATTTTTTTTTGTTTAATATCTGTGTGTATATATATATGTATTAATTTCTTACTTATTACTTTTTATATAAATGAATTACAAATTACAAAATTCAAAGCTTAGGTCACGAAATTACAAATTTCTGAGCAGAACGTACACTTTAACCGCTTGACACAATAACCAATAATTATTGTGTAAGTCAGTAAAATAAATTTTTGTTACCTCTTTAAACGAAATATTAATTATCTCTTTAAAAAAATATTTTTTTATTTAGTATCTCTCACACACACACAAAGCAGCACACACACGAGCACACGATATTATTGTCATTATTTTGTAGAGTGTTAAGTCATTATCTTATTTTAGAAAGATCCGATTAGTCAAATTTGAATTTGACTAGACAGTTGCGAAAGTTACGGGTGCGTTTGTTTGTTTGATGAGGATGCATTTACGTGTTATATGGGTCCACTATCGGTGAATTGCACGTGTCTGACTTATTGTTTTTGTTTTTTTTTTTTAATAACTTTTAAACGGACATTTGGATGTTATGCAATGAGGACGATGGAGCATACTGACAACCAGTTTTATTTCCAAAAGCAAAGTGGTGACAGACGCCTACTTTAATCTCATCTCACATAGCAAATCAATCGACAATGATTGACTTTCCGCATCTCTTATGTGCGTGTGCATGTGCCTATGTGACATAGCAAAGCGGCGCGCACACACGAGCACACGACGGCTAAGTTAATAGCATGTTCACACGATGCCGTAGTGCAAAAGTTTCTAGCGAGGGGCTTCGAATTTAAATGTTGAAGGTTCCCTCGTTTTCTATGCACCGATGCTATCAGGCTATAGATAGCCTTGAGGTTTTTGGGGTGTGTGCGCAACCAAGTGAAGACAGAAAGTAGGACAGAGTGCAAAAAGAAACTGACTAGAAGAATGTCGTGTGTGCTGTGTGAGTGAAGAGAGATAGATAAATAAAAGGAGAATGCTGTCCGTATGTGTAGTCGTCATGTGTGAGTATGTTGAGTGAAACAAAGAATTAAAGAGAAAAGTCCAAAATAATTGAGGGACTTCTTGCATGTGTACACTTGTACAATAATTATTGTGTATGTCAGTATAATAAAATTTTGTTTATCCACTACTATTTATTAATTCTTCCTACCTAACTTCTTGAATTATTCTTGTTTTCATTGGAAAAAACAAAAAGGTGCTACACTATTTTCTCTTACAACGAAAAATTAATTATCTCGTAAAAAAATAATTTTTATTCAGTGTATCTCTCCCTCACACACACATACAAAGCGGCACACACACGAGCACACGATGCCTAAGTTTAATAGTCTGTTCACACTCGAAAGCCCTATTGAAAATTAAGTAAGGACATCAATTAATATTTTAGAGTATGGAAACATTGTGCCGTAGTCTCAGTAGGATTGATCTAATAGCATTGGTCAGACAAGAAATCATTGATCAATCCATTAAAGAAAGAAAAAGTAGTATCAATAGGTTGTCTCAATACTAAAACAAGCCTGGGATAAACATCAATAAATATTATTCTAATTAATTAAATTTTTAAGTAAAATAATTTAAAATTTTTTTAATTAAAATAAAGAGATAAATATAATATATTATAATAAATAAATTTTATAAAAAATTAAAATAAAATAAAAATTACAAAATTAAAATATACCTCAATAATAAAAAATATATTTATAAAATATAAATATTTGATAATTTTTTTTGTAATTATATTATAATTATTATAAAAAAATTTATATTCATTCAAATATTCAAAAAATAAGTTTTTATAAAAGAAATACCTTTAAAATCTTATAAATCTAATTATCATAAAATGTATCCACAAAACCTTTACATAGGTTAAGTATAGATACACTTATATTAATGTATTTAATATATGCTTAATTATTAAATTTTATAAATTTTTTTCATATGATATTTGAGTTAAATATAATCAATATGTTAAAAATAATAAAAGTAATAAAAAATAATATTTTCTTTTCAAAAACATCAATACATTAGTATTTCAAAAACTAAAAGTTTAATTAGTTATATTCTTTTTAATTCCAAAGCAACATTTATAAAAGTAGATTTCAATAAAGTAATTTCACAATCTTACCATGCCACTGAGTCAAAATCCAACAAAAAAATGTTACCATCATTGTCTCCTAAATATTAAAAAAATGTAATTTTCTAATCAACTGAACATGATAAAAAAATGATAGGTTGGTTCTAAACAAAACAAAGAGCCTAAAACAAAATTATTACCCCCACTAGAAAATCTAAATAATCTAAAAATTTACAGTTGGTTTAAATTCATCTTCAAAATGACACAATGACACCACATAATTATATATCCACGCACACACAAAAGTGACATATGCTAATTAATTACTAAAGTACTTATGTATGCAATACATAAGGCACAAACTCTTTAAACACCTCAGTAAATTTTCTTTTGTCATCAATCGTTTGTTATTCTTGAGTATCAGATATCATAACCAATGTTAACTTTGTCTGAATATTATTATCATTATTTTTTTTTGGAGTGACATGTCATTATTTTATTTTAGAAAGATATGATTAGTCAAATTTGAATTTGATTAGATATTGTTGTGTTGGCTAAATGGGTCAAAGTTTCTCAAGTTGCGAAAGTGAGTCTGGTGTGGTCAATTAGCGTTCAAAGAGAACACCGACAGGTACAAACTTGTTCACGAAAACACAAATTTCTTAGGAGAATATCTACTGTATATATGTTTACTACTAGATTTAACATTTATGAAAGTTATCCATCAAAAATATTTATGAAAGTTCGTAAAAATCATATGATTTTTTTCTTTTTTTTTTTTTAAGTTCAATGAATCAGTTTACCTTCTCATCCCCAAAACAGTGGAGTTTTGTTCATTCCCAAATCATCTTGTGTGAGCCTAGACAAGCCTCTGCCTTTGCCATGACGCCCTCTTATCCCATCTCCCCTGCAAAGCCTATCGCATTGGTCCCAAATGGATTGGGGTCAAAATTTCTTGGCATCCAAGAACAGGCATTCAGTGACCAAGCATCTCTCTTCTCATATTAGCATTCAGCACTTGGTTCATTTAATGCCAAATGTTAGGATTTTGCTTTTTGTTCCGTTGTGAGGAGACAAAGGCACAAAGTCCAAAACGTACCGGACAAAGAAAAATTCTGTTCAGGTAAGGACTTTCAAGCATTCCTTCGGGTGAAAGACTGTCCAATTCATGATGTTGGTCTCAATCTCTTATAATCTTAGGTCACCTGTGACCTCCAGTCGTGGCCTCATGGTGTATGTAACCCTCTGGAGTTAGAATCCAATTACATGCACACACTCTCCTAGACACAAATTAAATGCGGGCACAGGTGACATGAGATTACACTATTCCTTAAAATCATATGGTGTTATCAAAATGCCACCAATCAGTTTTTTTTCTTTTTATAGGTGAAGAGGTATTATTATTAAAAATTAACTAAAATACATCTGTTATACAAAAGAAAATTGAAGTACGCTGAAGGGTGTGGAGGGGAAAGAACTGAAAAAGAATAAAAATATAACAAGTTAGCTAGAAGTACAAGCAAGACACAAGCACTTCGACAAAATCTATGACGAATCGAAAGCAGCCAAAAAAATTAGTCATAAACGCAAAGTGAGTGAACTATACAACCACTGATTTCCCAAGGTTAAACGACAATCTCCTTGGCATACTCACTTTTAGACTGCATTTTATTATTTGTTTGTTTTATCATTGTGTTTGTTTTTTTTTCATTTTCGTATATTTTTATATCGATATTGTAGATGTCCTTTTTATTGTTTGAATTGTAAATTGTATTAATTTAATATATTATTAAATTAATACAATAAATAAAAATTAAAAAAGTTAAAACTTCATGGATCTAGAATGAGTTTTTGATAATTGAACTCACAAAGAGTTTTTTTTTTTTGTATATTTCATTTTAATAATATTTACTCCTACTTTTATCCGTGAACATAAGTCAAATCAATTGAATTATGTAAATTTGGTTTCCTTTACTTTCAGTTATTTTTCTTATTTTTATTATTGTTTTTAAGAACTATAACTCAGAACTCATCTCCCGACAAACTGGAATCAGACCTTGGTTCACCAGAAAAATAGTCATTGAGTATTATTTCTGAAAGTTTAATCGGAGAGTCAACTTTGGAATATAACAACTAAAGATGAAGGTTATACTAGTTCAAGATGGTATCGACATAGCACTGTTAAGGAAGCAGAAAAAGTCAAAGAAGATGATAGATAAAGAGTTTGTTGATCTTGACAAAAGGGTTAGATTAGGTTTGGTTTTAAATTGTTTTGATGAGGTTTTAAAAGAAATAGCTACTGAAGTAAATGCTAAAGATCTGTTGAAGAAATTAAAAGCTTTCTATATAAAGAAAATAGTGGAGCATATGTTATATTTAAAGCAAAGTTTGTATCTGCTTTGTATGCCTAAAGGATCATCTATATTGTCTCATCTTGATAAATTTGATTTTTTACTTATGGATTTGAGTAATATAGATATTCATATTAAGAATGAAGATCAAGTTTTGTTATTATTGTATTTTCTTCCCTATTCATTTAAGCATTTTAGAGAGATAATATTTTATGGTAAATAAACAATTTCTTATAAAGAAATTAAGTTTATTTTGAAATTAAAAGACCAAATCGACAAGAATATAACTGGGGAGAGTAGTAGTGGTCAAGCGAACAACTTGATAGTTTAAAGGGATGCAAATAATTAAAGATCCAAAACTAAATCTAAATCCAAATATAGAAATTTTGTGTATAATTATTATAAAAGTAAAGAGTATATCAAAGTTGACTGCTTAAAGCTAAAGTTAAAGATAAAGATAAATATAAAAGTAATGAGTTAATTCAAACTAGTATTACAAAAGATGAGAATAAAGGAATTATTTTCTTTACTAATGATAAATTAAGGTCTACCTATGAGTAGATCTTGGATTATGGTTGCATGTATCATATGTGTTCCAATAGGGATTGGTTTCTCCCCTCTAAATCTGTTGAAGATGAAGATGAAGTTATTATGATGGGTAATAATTTAGTTTGCAAAATTGTTAGAATTGGTATAATTAGAATCAAGACTCATGATGGTATTATGAGAATACTTACATAGGTTAGATATGTTCCAAAATTGAAAAAGAATTTCATCTTTTTGGGAACACTTAAGACTCTTAGCTATAGGTACATTGGTGAAAGTGGAGTTCTGAAAGTTAATAAAGGTGCTTTTATTGTCATGAAAGCTTACAGATCTAGAAATTTGTACATTCTTTAAGGAATTACAATTGTGGGTATTGTTGCAATCTTTACATTATCTAATTCAAAGACAAATATTAAGAAATTATAATATATGCAGTTGGGGCACATTAGTGAGAAAGGTCTATTTATGTTGAGTGAAAGAGGCCTTCTATATGGATAACATATTGTGAAGTTGGACTTCTACGAGTATTGCATCTTTGGAAAGTAGAAACATGTCAATTTCAAGTCTCCAATAATTCACAAAACAAAAGACACTTTGGATTATATTCACTCATATCTTTGGGGAACATCTCATATTATATCAAAAGGTGGTACTAAGTACATGTTGACTTTCAATAATGATTATTCAAGAAAAGTTTGAGTTTTCTTTTTGAAATATAAGAATGATGTTTTTCAAACATTCAAGAAGTGGAAAGCATTGATTAAGATGTAAACAAGGAAGCAAATTAAGTGGTTCAAGATAGATAATGACTTGAAATTTTATGAAAATGAAGGTATTGTTCATCATTATACAGTCAGGATGACTCCTTAGTAGAATGATGTTACTGAACATATAAATAAAACACTTGACACTTTTGGAGAGAGCTCATTGAATGATTTTCAATGCTCATTTGTCAAAAGACTTTTGGGCAGAGGCATTCTTTACATCTTGTCATATAATTAATCATGTATTTTTAACATCTATAAAGTTCAAGACTCCAAAGGAAGTCTGGTCAGGTACTCTTGCTAATTATTCTTATTTTAAAATATTTGGAAATCTTACATATATACATATTAATGATGAGAAATTGGAACCTAAAGTTAAAAAATGCATTTTCCTTGGTCATGCATCTAGAGTGAAGGGATATTGTTTATGGTGCCCTAACCCACCAAAATTTGTGATTAATAGAGATATTATATTTGATGAATTCTTTATGTTACATCTGAAAAGAAAGTCTTATATTCCTTCTAATGTTAGTAAAAGTGACAGTGCATACAAGTAAGTAGAGTTTGAAGTTGTGAATCGAGATGTTCAATAGCAAAGCCCTTACATTTAGTCAAATTCATCAAATATTTCAAATTTTTCTGAAGACAAAAAGGAGGATCATTTTAAAACTAAAGACAAACTGAGAAGAGAGATTCGACTACTACAGAGATATAATGAATATGTTGCTTATACTTTTTCAGTTGCACAGGAGACTAGTAAAAATGGCAAGTCATCTACATATTTAGAAGCAATTTCAGGTGGTGATTCATCTAGGTAGTTGGTTGCAATAAATGAAAAAATATAATCTCTCTACAAGAATGACATATGGGTTCTTGTGGAGCTATCTTCATAAAAGAGAATCATTGGTTGCAAATAGGTCTTCAAAAAGAAAGAAGGTATGCTAAGGGTCAAAGATGCAAGGTATAAGGCATGTTTGGTTGCGAAAAGCTTTAGTTAGGTACAAGGTATTGGCTTTAATGATATTTTCTCACTTGTTGTTAAACATAGTTAGATACATGTCATGCTTGTTGAGGTGACCATGGATGAATTCGAGTTAAAGCAACTCGATGTTAGGTCTTACTTCCAAAAGTTAGATGATGGCTCATTCATTTACTTGTTGCTTTATGTCAATGACATGCTTAAAAATGTCAAGAATTTGTCAAAGATTCACACTTTGAAAACATTTTTGAATGGTGAATTTGAGATGAAAGACTTAAGATTAGCAAAGAAGATTCTTGGTATGGAAATCAAAAAGAATCACAGAGGTGGTAAGTTATATTTGATCCAGAAGAATTATGTTGAGAAGACCTTAAAGCCATTTGATATAAAAAATGTCAAACCTATCAGTACTCCCATTACTAGTCATTTTAGATTATCAGCTATTTAGTTGCTAAAATCAAATAAAGAGAAGAGGTATATGGAAAGAGTCTCATATTTAAGTGTTGTTGGCAGTCTTATATATGCATCCAAATATTTCATAAGTAGTTAGTGTGGTTAGCAGGTATATGTCTTCTCCAAGCAAATCACATTGGTAGGTTGTGAAATGGATTCTTAAATACTTGCGAGGTACTTTGGATACATGTTTGGAGTTTGATAAAAATTTAGACGCATTGATTGGTTTTGTTGATCTGATTACGTTGTTAATCTTGATAGAAGAAGATCTCTTACAGATTATGTATTTTGTATTGGTGGTTTTGCTATTAGTTGGAAAGTTACTTTGCAACATGTGGTTACTTTGTCTACTATTGAAACAGAATACATGGCAATGACTGAGGCAATCAAAGAAACCTTATGGTTAAAAGGTTTGTATGGTAAGTTTAGTCCACATTAAGATGTTATTATCCATTGTGACAATTAAAGTATAATACACTTAACTAATGATCAAATGTATCATAAGAGGATGAAATATATTGATGTAAGGTATCACTTCATTCGAAAGACAATTACCAAGTGGAAGGTTTTAATTTAGAAAATTAGTACTAGAAATAATCTTGTAGATATGTGTACAAAGCCTCTTTTAGTTACTAAGTTCAAGTATTACTTAGACTTAATTGGCATGCCATGATGATTTGGGATTTGTGAAGAAGGTGGAGTATTGTTACTATGTCTGCATGTAAGACTTAAGTCAAGGTGAAAATTTGTTAAGTTGGTGGCTACAGTCTTACACTAGGAAATTGAGTAGAGTTAACTGATTTTATTTCCTATAAATAAGAAATAATATAGTGTGTTGCAAAATCAATATAATAAAAGAAAATTAAGAGAATTAAAATTTTATAAACCTTTAATTTGTTATTTGACTTTTTGTTAATTAGACTTATAATTTTTTTATATATTTTTCACTTTTATAATATTTACTCTCATTTTTATCTGTAAATATAAGTCAAATGTTTAAAGGTACACTGTATGTACTAACAAGTCTGAAATTGAAAGTTGGACCATATCTCATGTTTGTTTTCTTCTTTTATGTTTCAAAGAATGTCCAGCCTTTTCTCACCTTTAATATCTTTAATATGAAGTCTCTCCAAATTGCTTGATTTTGTTTTTGATGTCTCATTTTTATATTTGAAAAATATAATGAACATCACATTTCACCGTGTGAAATAGAAAAGCTTGTTTTCAATGAATCAATGCTAGAGCCTAGAGGTTAGATCAGCTAAGTCCAAGAAGGGTCAAGACTTGGTTCTTTTTTTTTTTTTTTTATGTGTTTGCCAAAACTTGTTGAGAAACTAAAAAAATGAGAAGGGAATGAAGAAAGTAGTTTTAGATTGGCAAGCACAACCACTAGTAATGGTGATAGAGACTCAAGTAACTTGGTTACATCAATTATAATTTCCAATTCTACCTTCACTTGTGGTGAGAGGAAGCAATCAAATTTATTATCATAAGTGGTACTTATTATATTTATTCATCTTTTTATAAGTATAATTTACTCATAATCTTACTTCAAATAAATTTATTTTATTATTTTTTATTTCAAATTCTCTATTTATTATGTTGTGCAATATTATGATTGAGTTATATTCAAAATAAAGAGTTAAAAAAAATTTAGTACCTAAAAATAAAGAAATCACACACACACGATTCATATGTAATATGCAATTTTTAAATAATTTTGAGAGTTACTTAATTTTGATGCTATTTATTTGGCATTTTGTGTTAGCAAAACGAAGTAAAAATAAGGATGATCAATCTCTCTCTCTGTTTTCTTTTTTAACTTTCATGTTAACACTCATTCATTCCATGTGGTTGTGAATTTAGCTGCTAAAGAAAGTCTTCTTTACGGGATGTTCTAGGGAATGCAAATGGTCGTTACCAACAAAGAAAGTGAATGACCAAATAAAAATTTTCAATGCAATATGATGTAGTATATAATCAGCTAGTCACTCTTCAAATAAGAGACTAATGCATTTTATCACTTTTATGTCACTTTTCGGCACTCACTCTTAGACTGCATCTTACTATTTGTTTGTTTTATTATTGTATTTGTTATTTTTAGTCTGCATATATTTTTATATCAATATTGTAGTTGTATTATTTCCCGTAATCTACAAATGTCCTGTTATTTACGGGACATTTGTTAATTGGGACAAAGCATTAATTAATGAACCTTTTTCATTAATAATGGCAAGTATACCATAAAAAACCAAACATATTTTATTTGATTGAATTAATTAATAATTCATGTCCAACCAAGTAGCCCATGAGGTTAAAGTTTTTTCATCGTTATAATAAGGAAAAAAAAACCCACTAAAATTCGATTGTCCTCAGTTTGAATTTTGGTTTGGATTACCATATACGTAGGAGCCAAATATCACCTTGGGAAAGGACATGCTTGGATAAAGAAGACTTCCATTCACATAATATATAATACTGACTTTAAAGCAGTAGTTTTGTTGGATCTCCGGATCCATTGATCTAATTGGTAATTATGTCACGGAGTTTGGCCGTGGGGTGGATGTGTAGTTAGTGTGAGTGTGAGTGTGAGCGATATAAATGAATGTTGGGTAACGGATTAGCGGCCAAAATAGGTCCGATCTATGTGACGGGATGTTTTGTTTTTTTGTATTCGCCTTAGTCAATATGAGATAATGTTGGGCTACCAAAACGTCTAATTTCCTAATACCAGAGGTACGTCAAAAATCACCGACTTACCAAGGCGGTTGCGTATGTTTTGCTCTCAAATTCATGACTTTGATGTTGCTAAAGCTGTAGAAAGTCTAAGGAACAGAGGATGTCAGACTGTCTAGGAATGAGCTCAAATCAAACCCAGAAGATAATACAGAGGAGCTTCCAAGCATGCTTAGTCGCTTGGGTTATTCTATTGATGTCGCCTCAATTAGTTAGTCAAGTGAAGACAGAACCACCACTCTTTCCACTTCTTCTAGTTCAGTAGTCCTTTTTGTCTCTTTTATTTTATTGATCAACAATAAACATGGATTTATTATCGAACAGCAACCCAAAACAGTATAGTAGCAATCACATGCAGAAATACAATCCAACAGAAATGAAACACCTGAACCTACTGTCCCAAATAAGGTAGAGAGAGGAACACACACGTCACCAACTGACACTAAAGAACGGATTGGGGTTGCGGAGTCTCTCCACGTCAACATAATCTTCCCCATCATCATCACCATCGCAAAGAATTTTGATGCATTTCCTCTGAGCTCTAACGTGAAACCTCGGCCCATCATCGGTTTGTTCGGTAAAAAACACGACTCTATCACCCTCACGGAGTTGCTTATTAACCACGAATGGATTCCAAGATGATTTCAGGATCACTGGTTTTGGGTGTTTACCGGGACGGATGGTTAGATGTAACAGCCACGGAACATTGTCTGCATCGAATGCTTGGAAATCTGTCCCAAGAACTCCTAGGGGAAGACTAAAGGCAGCAACGGCGTTTGTTGGAAAAGTAAGCTGATTAACAATATCGTTTCCTCGCAGTTCCTTTTGGCAGAGAAGTTTGAGCGGCATTTGCACCAATATAAGTTGAACTAAAATATGGAAAATATTTGGGCTCAAATCAAGTGGGGAGCAACGAGGAGAACTTATGTGGGTGAGATATGGCAAGTAGTGTGAGGCTTTATACAATATAATGCTTAGGTTTGAGTTTCTGGGAGTCCTAGTCATCTTATTTTTTGTTTGGGTGCTTAGGGGACGGTCGGGCGGCTAAACAGGTTAATGGATCATGTTCAATCAAAGACTTATAACTTTTATATCACTTATAAGAGAATCTTCTCAGCCCATGAGTGAGATTGACATTATTTGTTCTTTTCCGGTGCCTCTAGACTGCATCCTATATTATTTGTTTGTTTTATTATTGTATTTGTTTTTTTTTTTTTTCCTCTAGCCAATACATATATTTATATTAATATTATAATTGTATTAGTCTATCTACTTACCACACGATCATCTTAATATTTCAAACATTTTTCAACTCAAATTATCTCTCTCTATGCATGCATCCCCTGGCCCACCCACCACCCCGCCTCCCTCCTTCCTGCCCCACAACGCTTGACTAATATGCTTGCCTCAAACATCCTCTTAACAACAGCATGCATCCCCCTGCCCCCCTTCTCCCCTCAAGAAGAAAAAGAGGCCCTAAATAATCTAAAAATTTACAGTTGGTTTAAATTCAACCTCAAAACGACACAATGTAATTATTTTTCCACACACACAATAGTAACATATACTAATTACTAAAGTACATATGTACGCAATTTATGTTACAGGTGAGGCTTTAGTATATATGATAGGACTTCACTGAACTAACTATGATATTGTTCTTCCAAATCAAATTTGGACAATATTATAGTTGGGTTTTGATTTTTTTTTCTTTTTTTTGGAAGTCCTAGCCATTTTATTTTTCGGTTTGGTGTTTGGGGAAGGCAGGCGTCAAGCCGGTCGAGCAAATTAAAACTAATAAAAGGTCAGGATGACAAAGAATAATTTGCATACGTTAATCACCCACCAGTCCAAACTGTTTTTGAAATTAAGCATATACGGACGAGGCCGTGCTATTTCGTCGGACAAAAATGTCCAATGCGTTCGGTCGGTGTTCCATGCAAGTGCGTCCAACGACTAATGACCCAAAAAGGCTTATTATTAGAAAGTTCCAACGTGAATGAAATTCATTGAGAAAATTTTTAATTTTAGTCATTTAAAAAATAAATAAATTTTGAAAAAAAAATTTACCTGAAACAAAAAGAAAATATGTGGTTAAATACAATAAATTTATTATATTTATAAAGAAAATACGAATAAATTGAGTAAGTATATAAAATTAAAATTGGATGAAATTTGAATTTCATTAGATATTGTTGGGTCGGATAAAGCGGTCAAAATTTCTCGAGTTGCAAAAGTTGTAAGCAACCCTCAAATTCCAGAGGAGAACGTAAACCTTAGCCACTTAACATATAAGCTACCGTCAAATAATTAATTTTGTCGTATGTCTAGTTTAATATAATAAATCAGGGAATCTTCTCAGTCCATGACACCTGCAGAGTGAGCTTGACATGTCACTTTTACGTCATTTTTCGGCACACACACTCACTTTTAAACTGCATCGTTTGTTTATTTTATTACATCATTTTTCAAGGCCTTGCTATTTCGTCTGCCAAAAATGGTCAATGCATTCGATCCGTAACCATGCCACATGCTGTATCTGTGAACATACGTAGCGGTGAATCTAGGCATTTTTATAGGGGTCATTACCAGCTCAGCTGATCATACAATCCAAACTTATTTAGGATAAGAGAAAACCTAAACTCATAATTTCAAACCTGGCCCCACCTTAATTAATAAATGACGGCATCGGTAACGAGAAAATTATCCGCAAATCCAATCCTCCTTCGAATAATTTTGTTGAAGTATAGTTTACTGTAATAAATGATCGAATCTTCTCAGTCCATGACACCATTTTTATGTCATTTTGATTGGGGTGAAAGACATTCGGATCATCATTAAGATTTTCTCACGTTACGAGCGGTCGGATTCTGGTTTGAATCACTTACTGTGCGTGAGCCAAAGATTGAAAACCACATGCTTTGGCTCGTCGTGAGGAGTCGAAACGAATGTGAAAAAAAATATATATATATAGAAAATTTCGTTCACATAAGAACTTTCAAGCAGCCCATTTAGTAGGTCTCCAGTGACCTAATGGCTTGCGTCCCAAACTTTAGTCATGGGGTATTTGACCCTTTGCAGTTAGACTTCAACTGGATGCACAGAGAGTCTTGGACACTAATGCGAACCTAAGTGCCATGGATACTTTATATATGTATAGATGAAGAGGCATTATTATTAAGAATTAACTAAATCCCGTCTGGTACAAAAGAAAAATGAGGACACAAAACAACTTGGGTGGCTAATTTCTTAAGGTCTAGATGGATGGGGCTTCAGACAACAATTTAATATTAGAGAATGACTCAAAGATGACTATCACATGGATAAATCAACTTAACAATAAACCTTGGGAATATGCGACTATTATCAATGAAACAAGTAATTGAATGAAATGTGGGATTGTGTTTGTGTTTAGGCTTTGATGGGCAAAAAGTTTTGTTGTTGCTCTCGCAAAGATGGGTACCACTGGAATAGGAGATTTGAACAAATAGCTCTAGTATTGTGATTCGAGCAAGTGTGTGTCAACGTCGTCACAACATAATGCATTAGTCAACTTTTGAAATACGCCACAGATAGCTAGAAATGACCAAGATACTCTTTTCTCAAATGGATTTTAGGCTTGTATTCATGGATGTATGCCCTATCACAGCCTTCATCAGGACAAACATAAAGACGGTCTGAAGTCTCAGATCCATAGGCCCCGACTTTAGGCTTTGGAGTTATAGTTAATTTTTCTGGAGGGGTGGCAATTTTGACAACATCCAATGCTGAATTCTAAGGAGGTCGGGGAAAAACTGCAAATCAGGGTCCAACTCGTGCAAGAAAATTATACACAAAGATGCTAAGCATCAGCATGGGAAAGAGGCTTGAGGAAAAAAAGGCCAGATGTTATGGCCCATGGATGGTCCAATACACCTTCACTGTAAATTAATGTGCGATGCTAAACTTGTGACCCAGGATTTTTTAAATAGTTATACCGGAAAAAATATCCTTCCAAAACACCGGAAAATCAACAGTGGTATCAATACATAACATTAAGCATGTTTTTGAGGACGACTCCAAGATACTGGAGTAGTATAAATTATGCTTTCTGCAGCATGCTCATCAGATCACATGCAACTGCTCTGTGTGTCTGTGAGTTGGGGGGGGGGGTAATTCAATGCTAAAAACATAGCACACATTCAATTTTTAAGGCAAGTCTTCTATGGTTTTCAGTAAAAAGCCATGAGAGAAAGCAGAATTCCTCACAATAAAACATGAGGAATTGCACCAGAATAATTCAACAATTCAACAGTGAAACCGTGTGCCATAAAAGTTATTGGTAGAGAAATGAAACGTACTTTTTCATGCTGAGATGCATTGTGGTTTTTCAGCTTGTATGCATGACCATATCTCTTTTCGCAATCTGTGTAAGGGCAGATATGATAGTTTTCTTGTGAATGTGTTTTCAGGTGTGACCTCAGGTTGAAATCCAAGGAAAACGCCTATGGTTGACATAAACAAAAATTTTATATACTTGTTCATACAACTATGGCAAAAGAAGCGTTAAAAGTACACAATACAAATGACGAAAAGCAAAGCCTTGATTAAGTACCAATTCTGCCTTGAAACATAAATCTTAAACACTAAATAATATAATAACTGAATGTGGAATAGCATCAGAAACATTAATAGTAATCAACATAGAGCAAAATATATTCCTATACTTATTACTCAATGCCAATTAATAAAATAAAATAAAATAAAATAAATCAATGATTAAGCTTGAGAAACTATACAAGTGGATAGAATTGATCACCTTGCCAAAGCCTTTATGAGGAGAAACATAGTCTCTTTTGCCTATATGAATTAGAAAGTGTCTTTTCAGCTTCGAACTATTTAGAAATTTTTGCAACACAAAACATGAAATTTTTAATTATAGTTAAACAAGGATATATTGGCAACAAAATTCCCAAGAAGGAAATTAACCTTTCATATCAAGCTCTTGGCGCTTATTTTAATCCTTATAAAACATTTGAAAGGTTGTAAATATGATACAAAAACTTTTTGCTTTTAAAATTGAAGGTTGATCAACATAGAATTTTTTTATGATGTAGCCATTGAAGAATATCCTCTTCACATCCATTTAGTATAACATAAAATTCTTATATGATGCAATTTCAAGCTACTTCCTAATGTTCTCTAACCTAGTAACTGGAGGGAAGGTCTCATCATAATCAATGTGTTTTTCTTGATTAAAATCTTTGACAACTAAACTTATTTTATTTCTCACAATTTCGCCAATTTTATGAAATTTGTTTCCAAAGACCTACTTGGTTCCTATTATAAGATAATCACCAAGTCTTGAACTAAAGTCCAAGCCATGATTTTTTCAAATTAGTTGATCTCATCATCCATTGTATACACCCAAAATTGATTGAACTTTCTCCCATTTCATAACTCATAATAAGTCTTTGCAAAAATTGAATGAATAAAACTCTATTGAATACATGGTATGTAGAGTGAACTATTTCTACCCAAAAGTATTAAAGAATATTATACTCATTTGACTTGGTTTCAGCCATCTCTTGTAAAATTTTATTCTTCCTCTTAGTGATAAAATGGAGATATGTCGCTAATGATCACAGATTATTTTAAATATTATTTTAAGCCTATAAATATTTTTTTTATTTAAATATTATATTATATGTGCTATGAAATCAAATTGCTACTAATTAAAAGGGGGAGAGATGCAAAAAATAAAAAATAAATGCAAGAATATAGATCAATATATTTGCAATTATTGATATTATGCATTTACATAATACTATCACAAATTTCACAAGTATAGCCTACAACTTTAAGTTTGTCCGAAGTTACCTACACACATAACTAATTCATAAACAAAGTGGTGACCTTCCACAATCACTAGTTTGACATAGTCTGAACCCAAAATTCCAAAGTTAGAAGGAACCCTTGGCTTTGCAGTCTTCTCTAAACAGTCTAGTATTGGCAATAACCTCCCTCTTTTACTTCTCAAAATTCTGAACTGTGATAATAAAACAAAACAACCAATGTTAATGTTAATTTTGGGAATCGACATATTTGTTCTCCAGTGTAATAAAGGCAAACAAAACCGAGATGGAAATTGGAAGAAAATTTTCCAAACATGCATGTTTAAGTGCAGCAGATTCAAATTGAAGGCAAGCTAAGCTATAAATAATACCATGTATTTGTTTTTTCTTATTGGGTCACAACATCTAATAGTAAAGCAGAAGACTATTCTTAACTAGCTAATTGACAAACATGTTATTATCTAAAGTGACCAATGTGTTGGAGGATTCAATGGCAAGCATACACTTCTATCACATGTGTTGGAATAAACATTATAATTTCTATAGGATTTCCACAAAATAAAGCAAAAGTAGAAAGCAAAGGATTCAAAGTTACCTATTTAAGGTGCTACTGCAAAATAAAGACTATGATGAATGAAATTAGAATAAGATGAACTTTATAGTTGAAATATTTCCTTTAGTTACAAGCTTATTATGAAGTGTAAAACACACAAGAGCTTTGCAAATCCCAAGCAGTAAGCTAAGATCAAATGATATGACCCACTGGCATCTTCATTAGTTATCATGATCTTAACCAGCTAGCTATAAAAGGAAGGTTGTATCAAATACTAATATTATCGCAGAGCACACTAGGTCATTAACCATGCATGCCATCCAGACAAAAGAGGATATAACCTAGAAGGGGCTAGTTGGTTCAGCATCCTTGTCTTGATTAATGACAAAATGTAGTTTTGTTATGACTACATCAACTTGAGATGATACAATTCAAGTTTAGCTACTAGATGCCATACTTGAATCCTTTAATGAGTTCATCTTGTCGTAGTTGTAAATTAGTAGTCTGCCAAGATAGATACATTTATATTTTTTTCGCTTTTAAGTAGTTGTAAGCATAGTCATCAGACATGTAAAAGTAGCCTACACTTGAAGAATTTTAGGCTCATTTTGGCCAGAGAAAGGAGAGTAACTCACCTGGGAAGGAGAAGAAAAGGGGTTTAGTTAATGTCAAGTCTGTTTCTCATGCTTGTTCAACTCACTTGAACCATATTAAAGGCAAGAAAAGAAAAACCCATTCCCCACCATTGCTTTGCTGCACGATACTAACATGCTCTCCCTCCTTTTCTTGGATAAATCGTCCCTCCACTCACGTGTATAATACATTATAACTTGTTTGCAAGCTCATATTCTGGAGCGTGCCCATACTAAGTCCCTATATTGCTACCAAAATCCTGAGAAATATATAAGTATCATCTTATTTCAATGATCTAACCCAGCTGATGAAGGTAATCCCCACCAAGTAAAATAAATTACTTTTGACTCGGTGAATCATGTTTGGATCATCATTCATCAATTCTAATTTGATTTCTTTTGTTTTGTCAAGTCAGTTTGGATTTTGGTTTGAATTACCATATACGCATGAGCCAAATATCACCTTGGAAAGCACATGCACTGATTTTGGATTGTTGTGATGAAAGAAATTAAGATTCAAAGTCCAAACGTATCTGATAAAAAGGAATTTTGTACACATAAACTTTATGTCCCATAATTTAGTCGTGGGGGTGGATGTGTAGTTGGTGTGCATATGAGTGATATATCAAAATCACTAACTTGGAGCTAGTGTCCAACTACGTTCACATGCACACTAAATATGCACACACACTACTGTTTAAAATAAGCCTACATGTAGATAGCGAGTGAAATGTATATTCACTAACTTGCTCGTTTTATCCTTTCTAATTTACTTCGATTGAATATCTGTTACCTTTCAATAAATTCCCAAAAAACATAAGTCACTAGAATTCAAAGCTAAAAATGATAAATGAATTTTGGGTAGCAAATTGGTAGCAAAAATAGGTCCAATCTCCATATGGACAAATAAAACCCTAGTAGTGACTGAGATTTTTGCTTTTGTTTTTTTGTTTTTTTTTTGTAAACTTTTTTAATGAATCGACTCTTTCAAATTATGGACAATTAATTAGGTTAAGGGGATTTCTAGTTTTGACCAAACATTTTATAATTTGTATCTAAAAAGGGGGAACACGGCTATTAGTGGACATGCCAAGCAAGGCACGTCTCAAAAGCAAGAGCTCTTGCCTTGACAGCAACTCAGCTCTTGACTTGAATGCAGCTTATATAAGCTCTAAAGCGTGTCTATGGATCAGTATCTCCTGTACATTAGATGCCATTGACATCTGTTCTGAATTGCATATTGCATTGTACTTGATCTTTGACTGTTAGTATCGTTCTTACTCTCAAGTAATAACGTTGGAATATTTTCTCATATGCCCACCCTACAATATATACATAAATTTTAAGGAGACATAGGCAAGCCTGCACAGAAAAAGAAAAAACAAAGAGAGAAATGTATGAGACTCAATTGCCAAGAAACTTTTTTTCTATCCAAAACAAAACACAAGAGAAAGAAATCATAATTTCTTTGTGTAAGCTTTCTCACTCTCCATTTTTTTTCTATATATCCAAGCCTTCAACTTTTTTTTCTTTCCCTTATTCATTCAATAAGGGAAAAAATAAATTAGGATAATTTTTAAATTCAAATTTCAGAATTACAAACTAACACTAAAGAATGGATTTGTTGATATTAATTTAAATTAGAAATTTATTATAATAAAAATCAGTTTGGTTAAATTCAATTTGAGTTTATCTATTTGTATAAATTTAAGTATCTGTAACTATATAAAGACATATTATTTATATTCTTATACTTATACTTCTTAGTTACTATATATAATATTTTTATTAAATTAATAAAATTACAATATTTCTATAATTTCTTATTAGTAGTATTAGAGTTATTATTTCCTATTATTAGTATTAGAGTTATTTCAATTCAAGAGATAGTATTAGAATAAGAGTTTTTAATTTGGATCAAGAGAAAACATATAAATCTTTCCAAAACTATCAAAGAAGTTGCCAGAGTAACCACAAAAGTTGTTGAAATTATAGAAGTTATTGAAATTGTTGCTTATCATTGTTAAAGATTCATCACTAACCACCATGCACCTTGGAGAAACTCTAAAGCCCTAGATTTATAAAACTCTAAAGGTTCACCACTATTTTCCACATAATCGTCACTTGTTGTCATCAACCTAAACCTAATATTTTTACTCAAAGGTCACTTTTCTACCTCCTAAGCTCACCGACGTACTATTATCTCACTCAAAAAGCTTGCTCCTCCTTTTTGTTGTTTTGTCAATGTTAAGGGGTCTAATTAAAAATAATAAAAGTATAAAGGTTTAATTAGAAATAACAAAGGTAAGGAGTTAGATTATAAATAACAAAAGTTTTGGAACATTTTGGAAATAACAAATGTCTGGGAGTCAGATCAAAAAATCATAAATTTTAATATGAATGGCATGATCCCTATTTCAATTCCTGTTTTGGATAAAAAAAAAATTGCAACCAATAGTGTGTGTAGATGAAAATTTTATTAAACTATAATGAATTATTGAGTATTATGGAAAATAGAGTTACAAAACTCACAGTAGATGTCATAAAAACATAAAGAGTTGTTTACTGAAAGTTATAAGAAAAAGATAAAAATAAATACTTTATTTTATCCATTAGAAGATGAATGATGAAATTTTTGAGAAGATTGTAGGAGCAACCTCATAAAAGTAGACATGAGATATCTTAATAACATCATTCCAAGGTGCAAACAAAGTGAAAAAGGTGAAACTCTAAACTTTACAAGTTAGTTTAAGTTTTTGCAAATTAAAACTTCAAAACCAATTTCAGTTTATAAAAGTAGAGTTCTTACTTGACAAATCAATTAAGAATTTATAGGGAGCAATCGAATGTTTAAGTGAAAGTTGAAAAAATCTTGCAAACACTCACACTGTAATGAAAGCATATTGTGGTTGCTATAGAAGAAACACATGATTTGTCTTAAATGTCAATCGATGTATTAATGGGCACTTTGCAAATTCATGAATAGTGCATGAATGAGAAGCGCATTGAGAGGCTAGTAAAGCAAGTACTTCAAAGTCAAACTCCTACCAAAAGTAATCAAAGTGATCATATGAAGTAAAAGTAAGGGTTTTCTCATGGAAAATGACAAGTATGTGTTAGTAACTATTACAACAATAGAGGTTAAAAAGGTCATTATGATAACTATAGAGATTGCGACAATTAATACAATGACTAAAAAAGATTAGACCATTTGTATAAAGATTGAGGTCAAGGTTAAGGAACAGGTTGTGATAAAGTAAGGTATGATAAATCTCATGTTTAATGTTACTCATGTCACAAGTATAACCATTATGTTAACGAGTGTAGTTCTTAGGTGCATAATTAAACAGCTTATTATGCACAAAAGGTAGATTCAAATGATGGAAATAAAGCACTAATAATAGTTACTACAATTGCTAAAACCCCAAACAACAATATTTAGTTCCTCAACACTAGGTGTACCAATCATATGTGCAAAAAGAAAGGGTTTTTTGTTGATCTTGATGAGTCAATCCACTTTACAGTCAAGTTTATTAATGATAGCAATATTTCAATAATGGAAAAGGGGTAAATTCTCATCAAGTTAAAGAATGAGAATCATAATTACATTTCAGATATATTTTATATACCAAACATGAAAAGTAATTTACTTAGTTTGAGCTAATTGCTTAAAAAGGGGTATAACATACAATTATATGATAACTATCTCTTAATTCATGGTAGGAGAAGCACACATGTTCTTAAATGTCTTTTAATGAAAAATTAGATGTTTTGAGTTAATATTATCACTAATTATATTTGTCTTAGTGCTATTGTCAAAAATAAGTCTTTGTTATGAAATCTTCATTTTGGTCATCTAAATTTTCACATTTTAAAGTTACCTGCATAAGAAAACATGGTGATAAGCCTACCCAAGATACATCATTCTAATCAAATTTGTGAAGTATGTATTTTTACAAAACAGAGCAAATAACCCTTTGTAACAAGAACTTGGCATGCAAGATAACTACTCCAACTTATCCACTATGATGTTTATGATTCGATAAGTTTTACATCACATGGTAACAATAAATTTTTTCTTACCTTTATTGATAATTTTACAAGAAAGATATGGATTTATTGCATGCAAAGAAAGTTTAAGGTGTTTGATTATTTTAAAAAGTTTAAGACCTATGTTGAAAGATAGAGTGAGTACTATATTAAAATTCTAAAAACTAATGAAAATGATGAATATATTTTTAATGAGTATTATGAAGTATAGGAAATAAAGTATGAATCACAATTTCTTATATCCCATAACATAATAGAGTTACTGAAAAAAAGAATAAATTAATTATAAATATAACAAGAAACTTGTTAAATGCTAAAGGAGTTCCCAATCTATTTTAAGAAGAGGATATTTTGTGATCTATTTACTTGTTAAATAAATCTTCAATAAAAAATATTTAGATTGTCACTTATGAAGAAGTATGAAATAGTTTTAAGCCTTACGTAAGACATCTTATGGTATTTGGTTCTATTACTTATACTCATATTTTAGTAGAGACAAGACAGAGTTAAATGATCAACGAGTAAAAATAATCTTTCTTGGTTACATAAAAAGAAGATATAAATTATTTAATCATATGACAAAAAAGGTGATTATTAATAAAGTTATAACCTTCACTAAAGATGAAGTTTGGAACTTTCATGCTGAGGAGAAAAATAATTCTCAAAGATGTTCAATTGTTATTTTATGAAAAGATGAAACTCAAACTATAATCCCCATAGTAAATGGTGAAGTCTTACTAGTTGGTGTACAGAATCTTATGTCATAGTTTTTATAAGAGAATGAAAGAGTAAAAAGAAATTGCCAACAATCAATCAAATTATAAGACTATAAGGAAATCCTTAATAATGTTATTGATAATAATGCGAATTTGGTGCATTTTACAATGTTTGGAGATCACGAACTAGTGTCATTTGATTAGTTGATTCAATATACAAGGTCGGTGAATGTCATAAATGAAAAAATTAAAACAATTGAGAAGAATAATACAAGGGAGTTCATTATTATTCCACAAGGTCAAAAAGCTATCATTATGAAATGAGTCTTCGAGATTAAAAAGAAATACAATGGAGAAGTAAAGAGATATAAAATAAGATTGGTAGTAAAAGGAATTGAATAATGACCTGATCATGATTATCATAATGTATTCTCTCATATTGCTCGAATGGAGACTATCAAACTTATAATTGCTTTGGCTGCATAGAATTGTTAGAAAATTCATTGGATGGATGTAAAGTTAATTTTTCTCAATGGTCTTCTTAAAGAGAAAAAGTTTTTCAAGCAACCACCAAATTTTATAAAGAAAGGAAGTAAAGAGAAGTTGTATAGTTAACAAAAGCATCATATGGCCCGAAACAAGCACTTAAAGTGTGGAACAAATGCATTAATTCTTTTTCCATGAAACCAACTTCCAAAAGTATCTTTCTAACCATTCCTTGCATATGAAAATCAATAATTTTGGTGATATGTTATGGTATGTCTATATGTTGATAATTTAATCTTTATAGGTAACAATCTTAAAATAGTTGAAAATTTTAAGAAGTTAATGATGCATGAATTTAAGATGACATATTTGGGTCTAATATCTTTTTTTTTTTTTTGGAATTAAAGTAATTTAAGGAGATGATAAAATTTTTATCTATCAAAAAAGATATACTATTAAACTATTAAAGAAATTACAATTATATGATTGTAATCTTATGAGAATTTCCATAAACATTAGTACTAAATTATCTAAAAAAAGTAATAAAACACATATTGATTCTGCACTTTTCAAATTAATTGTTGAGAATTTGAAATTTCTGACATGCATGAATCCTAATATATCTTATAAAGTTGGTTTGATTAAAAAAATTTTGATGTCTTTTCACTAATCTCATATGTAAGTTACTAAAAGAATCATAGTATATAAAAAGAAACTTTTGATCATGACATATTTTATTCTTTGTCGACTCATCATCACTTTCTTCAATGAAAAACATGACTCGATCATCCTCACGAAGTTGCTTATCGACTACGAATGGATTGCAAGATGATTTCAGAATCCCCGGTTTTGGGTGACGCCCAGAACGGGTGGTCAGATGAAACATCCACGGAACATTGTCTGCATCCAATGCTTGGAAATTTGTCTCATGAACCCCTGGGCGAAGACCGAAGGTAGCAAGGGCATATGTTGGAAAAGTAAGCTGATTAATAATATCATGTCTTCGCAGCTCCTTTTGGCAGAGATGTACGAGCACCATTAGCATCAATATGGTTGAACTAAAATTTGAAAAATATTTGGCTCAATTCGAGTGGGAAGCAACAAATGAGAACTTGCCGTAGGGTGAGATATCGCATGTATGGGTGAAGACTTGTATAGAAGATGATCCGTGAATGTGGCAAAATTCAATGCTTAAGTTAGGCTGATCAGATGAAAAGCTTTAAAACAAAAATTTGATCATAATCACAAATGGGACAAAATTGTACGAATAGATGACGTGGGAGTTTATGTTAAAACAAAACTTTGATCATAATAACAAATCGGACAAAATGGCATTCAAAGTTTTTTATTACAAACAAAAGCATAATTCTTTTCTTGGCAAAAAAAAAAAAAAAAAAAAATTGTCGCTGAGAGGAACCAATCAAATCGGTGGATGTGTTGATGTCTATCCATGGTGGCTTCTATATTATGGGAAATGTTAAAGGAGTAACATATGCTTTACATTAAGAGTCAACGGTCTAATTGCATTAAATAAAATTAAGCAATTAAAGAAAGTTGTCAAAACATTAAAAGAATCTTATCAATAATTTGAACTTTTCCTTTTAGTTTTCCTATCTAACTAAAGAAACATTTTTTTTATCTAATTTTATTACGTTAGTAGTTCTGTTTTGATTCGGTTCGGTCGGAATAGGATGGGTCGCAATTTCATAAAACTACAAACCTTAATTGGACCTGCTGTTGAATCCATGGCCGGTACACGATCCAATGACATCCTGGTCCGACCCAAAACTGAGATTGGGTCTAATGGTTACTTGTGCACATATCAGCCCCATTAGAGACGGCCCCCAAGAGTCTTCATAGTCAAAAGGGTATGTGTGTACTCATGTTAGGGACCCCAGACAAAAGAAAATTAATGGGCGACTAACACGAAATCCAATAACCTTGTGCATTTGATACCAAAAACAAAGATAGCAAAATTGGCCTTTGAATTCCAGAGAACTAAACAAGGCATGGTTGGCCTTGAAATGTCCGTTAATTTCTAAATCCAATTCACGTAAAAAAATCCCAATCAAGATGAACCAAAAACTTGAATGCTTAATATATGCACGTGCACACACACTTTATTTATAATTTTATATTATATAAATTTATTTTATTATTATTTATTTTTAAAAAAATTATTTTTATATTATATAAAATTATAAATGAATTATATTAAAAAATAATCAAAAATATTTTTTTATTTAAAATTAAAAAAATTACATACAAATAATTGAGGAGTAATACATAATTTTTAAATAATTTTAAAAATCACTTAATTTTAATAAAATTTGTTTGATTTTTTATATTAATATAATAGAATAAAAATAAGGGTATTGTCTCTCTTTTTTTTTTTTTTTTTTTTTTAAATTTTCATGTTCACGCGCATTCATTCCACGTGGTTGTGAATTTAGTTGCTAAAGAAAGTCCTGCGAATGGTCTTTATTTACGTTCCTAGTTCCTCAACCCTGGTTACCAATAAAGAAAGTGAATGACCAATATAGTCAGCTAGTCCCGCTTCAAATAAGAGAGCAATGTGTTTCATCACTTTTACGTCATTTTTCGGCACACTCACTTTTAGACTGCATTTTATTATTTGTTAGTTTTATTATTATATTTGTTTTTTTTCTTTCTTTAAGCCTATATATATTTTTATATCAATATTATAGTTGCATTATTCTATTTACTTATTATGATCATTTTTATTTGTTATAGTATATAAATTATAGTTATATATCTTTTCTCAGTTCAATTTATTTGTTTTTCAGATATTACTGACATGAAAGTTAGTTTTGTTGAATCTTCAAATTTATTAATTTAATTGATAATTATGTCCCAGAATTTGGTCGCAGGGTGAATGTGAACTTATTGTGCACGTGAGCCATACTTCAAAATCACTAACTTGCAGCCAAAGTGCAATTCCGTACACATGCACACCAAATACGCGCACACACTACTGTTTTAAATAAGCCCACGGGTACACGGCGAGCGAAACATGTATTCACTTACTAACTTGTTCCTTTTGTCCTTTCTAATCGCTTCGATTGACTTTCAGAAAGTTCCCAAAAAACACATGCCACTAGAATTCAAAACTAAAAATGACGAATGTCTGGTACATATTATTAGCGAAAGCAGCTCCAACCTATCGCTGCGATTGCCTAGGTTTTTCTCTCAAATCAACTTTACGACATTGATTTTGATGTACGGAATATTCAGGGTGTTTTTTTTAATTGTCGGTGAAAGGACACCGCGAGTGACCACATAATCACGGCAGTACTAGGATAGGGACTGCTGTCTCTGTCATGGGCCATAACCCAGTTGAACTGGGTGGTTGGACCAGCGTTCCCATGGCTTTATTGCTTATTATCTCATATTTTAAGAATACAATAATGGCTTAAAAATATATGTATTTAATTTAATTAATTAATTAAAAATAAATTAATAAAATTATTATTTTATATTAAATATATAAAAAAATAATATTAATATATTATATAAAAATATTAATTAATTAATTAATAATATATATATATAATTATTATATATTTTTATTATAATATTTATATAATTTATTTATAAATATAAATTACTTAAATTAATTTAATTTAATTTAATTTAATATAAAATATATTATAATTTATAATATTTTTATTTTATTTTATATAAATTTTAAAAAAATAAATTAATTTAATATAAATAAAATAATTTAAATTTTTAAAAATGTTAATATAATATAATATATAAAATTTTAATTTTATTTTTATAACTATAAAAATATTTAATATGACTCAAAATTATATTTAAAATATGTAAAATTATTATTTTAATAATAATATATAAATATTTGGTGGGAGATTAGCGGCAAAAATAAAACAATTCTCTATATGAACACATCAATACCTGGAGGTGACTGACAATTTTTTCTTTTGTCTGTTTTTTTCTTAAATGAATCAACTTTTTCAAAATTTTTGACCGCACATTCATGATATATGTCAATATTTGCCCAAAGAAATATATATATCATCTGTAAATTTCAACAACTTGGCCCGGCTGATAACAGGAATTCCCACCAAGTGCAATAAGTTACTTTTCACTCGGGTGAATCACGTTCGGATCATCATTTATCGATTTTAATTGTTTTCTTTTGTTTTTTCAAGTCAGTTTGGATTTTGGTTTGAATTACCGTATGCGCAGAGCCAAATATCACCTTGGAAAAGGACCTGTTTGGATTTTGGATCGTTGTGAAGAAAGTCCATAAAGAAGACTTTTATTCACATAATATATAATACGGACTTTAAAGCAGCAGCTTTATGTCCCAGAGTTTAGCCGTGGATGTGTGGTTGGTGTGAATGTGAGCGATATAAATGAATGTCGGGTAACGGATTAGCAGCCACAATAGGTCCGATCTATGTGACGGGATGGTTTTCTTTTGTTGTATTAGCCTTCGTCGATTTGCTAACACAAGAGGTATGCCAAAAATCACCGGCTTATCAAGGCGGTTGCGTATGTTTTGCTCTCAAATTCATGACTTTGATGTTGCTAAAGCTGTAGAAAGTCAAAGGAATAGGGGAAGTCTAGCTCTCTAGGAATGAGCTCAAATCAAATTCGGACAATGTTATAGTTGGGTTTCGATTTTTTTGGGAGTCCTAGGTGGGACTAAAAAGGTTTATGGATCATATTCAACCAAAAAGAGGCAAGCACGTGAATCAAAATGAGGAAATCTTCTCAATCCATGACTCCAGCAGAGCGAGCTTGACACGTCACTTTTATGTCATCTTTCGGGCACACTCACTTTTAGACTGCATTTTATTATTTGTCTGTTTTATTATATATATATATATATTTATAGATAATATATCATAGGTCGCCCTAGTCCGCATGTCGGAATTTGATCATATAAGCCAAACTTACGTAGGACAACAGAGAAACTAATCTCATAATTGCAAACCTGGCCCCACCTTAATTAATCAAAAACGACATGAGAAAATTATCGGACACCTCGGAAGCTAATCTCAAGCACCTGGCTCCCATGCCTTGATGAGCAAGTGCGTGTCAATCAAATATAAAATATAACATATAACTCAACTAATTTTAATAATTTTAACAATAAGCACATTGAATATTAATATTCTTAAATTAATACTGTATTCTAAATTATCTTTGTAAAATAACATATTCTCAATTAGCTTAGTTTGCAAACCAAAATGATATACACAGTGACAACTAAAATACTGGCAATTCGAAGCACAACGAAGATTTTGACTTTTCAACTTAAATGATCACATGGGCCAAACCATTATCGTCCGCAAATTAACTACGTGAAGACACTTGAAATAAAAGTATAGTCACCCGCAAAATTCATTCCCAGGTAAGCACGTGCACGTGGTACAATGGCAATGAGAATAAACCATTCTTGAAACCTTCCTAACGCAAGAAAATGGGGATTTAGTAACGAAACTTCTTGTTGCTAATATATATATATATAATAAGATTAATAAATCAAATATTAAAATATAAAATTTTTATATTTGTTGATAAAAAAATTTAAATTTTAATATTTAATTTAATATTTTATTTTAATTAATTTATTAAAATAAATATTTTTTTTGTGAATCATGTAATTAACTTTAAAAATTAATTATAACTCTTATATATCATTTATAATCTAATAACCATATTTTTTTATATAATATTATTATAAATTATTAATATAACAATAATTTAAAATACTATGAATATTTTTAAATTATTATAATATTTTTTATAATAATATTTGTAAAACTAAATTATGATATATATCTGCTAAATTTCAAAATAATACATACATGCACTTTTGTATTCTAATATATCAAGAATTTCAAAAACATAAAACAAACGTACAGTTATATCTATAACATATAGTGCATGGCACAATTTGTGCACTTTGACAATATTATCTAAACCGAATATGTGACAAGCATTATACATATAACATGGTAGGGTTCCAGACAAAAGTTGAATTGCAGCGATTTTAAGGAACCCCACGAGACCTTTAATTTAAGCCATGTACGTTTCTATGCAATCTCAATTATATATCATCAGTCATGTAATATGTGATTTATCTTCGAGCAGGTTGTACTCTTTCTTCCATGGCCGCTGTCTTTATTGGCTAACATGGCCACGATCTATGTGGATGGGATCATGCATCACAATTTTAAGTTATCTAAATTTTGGGAACAAAGAAGAATACCGAGTAAGAAGCTGGCCTCTTCAGTGTCACGTGTTTGTCGTCTAGGCAAATCAAATTTGCCAAAGGAGTTAAATCAATTTCATTTGGTTTCTTCACCGAAACCCCCTTTTTTTTATTATTTTATATATATTTAATTACAACGCATAAATATGACACTCAATTCTTTATCATACTGTGCCAATTTTCAATAACCCATTGTCTAAATCATTTGTACGTTAACGAAATATTTGTTCTTTGGCCATTTTTTAATATTAAATTTTACTTTTTATAACCAAAAAAGTAACAAACAATAACACCTTTTGAGTGTTTGAATTCATCAAATAAATTGAAGTTCTTGATCTAGGTTGGGGCTAATTTTAATTGGGGTGAATGACATTCCAATCATCAATAAGATTTTCTCAGGTTACGTGCGGGGGATTCAGGTTTGAATTACTATGCATGAGCCAAAGATTGAAAGTCACATGCTTTGGCTCGTTTTGAAGAGTCGAAAAGAATGTAAACCAAAAAAAAAATAAAATTTCGTTCACACAAGAACTTTCAAGCAGTCCATTTGGTAGGTCTCTACTTCTAGTTCAGTAGTCCTCTAATGAAACAAATGAAGCCATTTTGTCTCTTTTATTTTATCGATCAACATCGAGGATGGATTTATTAACGAACAGCAACCCAAAACAGCATGGTAGCAATCACAAGCAGAAATACAATCCAACAGAAAAGAAACTCCTGAACCTGCAGCCCAAGTAGGGCAGGAACACAAACAGACACACACACATACATTATGAAAACTTTAAACTCAAATTCCACTAAATGAAATTATGAAACGGTACGGTGTTGCGGAGACGCTCCACGTCAACATAATCGTCACCATTACCAAGAATGTTGATGCATTTCCTCTGAGCTCTAACTTTGAACCTCGGCCCATCAGGAGTTTCTTCAGTGAAAAACATGATTCTGTCACCCTCACGGAGTTGCTTATCTTCCACGAATGGACGCCAAGTTGATGTCAGAATTACTGGTTTTGGGTGTTCACCGGTACGGATCCTCAGATGGAACATCCACGGAACATTGTCTGCATCGAATGCTTGGAAATCTGTCCCACAATCTCCTGGGCGAAGGCTAAAGGCACGAAGGCCACGTGTTGGAAAATGAAATGGACCATTAGTTTCAAGTTCTCGCAGGTCCTTTTGGCAGAGAAGTTCGGGCTCCATATGCACCAATATAGTTGAACTAAAATTTAGAAAATATTTGAGCTCAATTCAAGTAGGAAGCAACGAGGAGAATGATATAAAATATTGAACTTTTGGTAAAAGATCACTCTAGGGGCACACATATATATATATATAGCGGAGGGGGCGGGTGAATATCTATGGTGATCACTCTAGGGTTAGCCATATATTATTGTCGGGTGGCTAGAGAAGTTGGTGAAGAGAATCTTTTCCACCAAAAGCGAGATTGGTACCACACGGATAAAATCACTAATATCACAATGATTTAAGATGATAGGGTTACTCTTAAATTATTATAATATTTCTTATAATGACATTCATGAGACCAAAATATGATATACACCAAAATAATATATGTGCATGGACTTTTGCATCCAAATACATCAAGAATTTCCAAAAGATAAAACAGGTGCACAATTATGCTCCACAACTTAACCATGTAAAACATTTGGATTGAAATTAGGGTTGCCCAAAATGTTCATTCACGTGGTACAATAGCAGTGAGGATCAACCATTTCAGAAACATCAGCTGAGGATTAATGGTAACGGACGGATGGCTAGCTAAATGACAATTGCTCAAAACAAAATTAGTACCCACGTTAGAAAACCTAAACAATCTAAAAATTTACAATTGTTTAAATTTAACCTCAAAATGAAACAATGACACATCATAATTATATATCCACACACACACACACACAAACTCTTTAGACCGCTCATAATTTTCTTTATGTTCATTAATCGTTTGTCATACGTGAGTATTAGATATCATAACCAATGCTAGCTTCGTTTGAATGTTTTGCAATTATTTTCTGGAGTGTTATGTCATTATTTGATTTTGGAAAGATCCGATTAGACAAATTTGAGTTTCATTTGATATTTTTGTGTCGGCTAAATTGGTCAAAGTTTCTCAGGTTGCGAAAGTGAGTCTGGTGCGGCAAATTTGCGTTCAGAGAGAACACCGACAGGTGCAAAACTTGGAAAAGGACATGCTTGGATTTTTTATCGTTGTGTCGAAAGAAATTAAGGTTCAAGGGATGAAGGTCCCAGAATTTAATCAAGAGATGAATGTGTGTACTTATTGTGCATGCGAGCGATGTGTCAAAATCACTAACTTGCAAGCTAAAGTCCAACTACGTACACATGCACCCTAATATTGCACACACACTACCGTTTAAAATAATCACTGCTATCTCTGTCATGGGCCATATAGCCCAGTTGGACTGGGTGGTTGGACCCGGTCTTAGGTGATATATGGCAAGCGGTGTAGGGCTTTATGCAGAAAACTTAGGTGAGAAGGGTTTAAGGCAAAATTCAAGGTTAGATCAGAATAGGGGACCAAAAATTTCATTCGTAGACAAGCACGTCCAGGTGGCACAGATGAAAATGACGTAAACTGTTAGTCCTTAGCACCATCACTTTACAAATCACTTTCACGTCTCACATTTAGACGGCATTTTATTATATATGTTTTATTATATGTATCACACAAAGGAATCGTCGCTACAAGCTAAGAGCAAAGAAATCCGGAGAATTGTTGCCTATATGTAAGTGTTTTTGCGACACATAAGTTTTGATCATGGAAACTTGTCATCGTAAAAACGATTTACATAAACAGTTGTGACTTTTTTGGCAACAAAATTTGCCATTAAAATTCTTCGGTGACAAGTACTTGTGAAATTACAAATGTGTAGGCATTTTCGGGAACCATAGAGAGTGTCTAATCTCATAATTTCCAACCTGGCCCAACTTAAGCAATAAAAAACGACATCAGTGGTGAGAAAATTTTCGGACACCTTAGCCCCTTGAGAAATAAGCTGATCTCAAATGAAATTCACGTGGATGACAAGTAAGTGAAGATACAGTATCAATTAGCTATAAGAGATATATTAAAAGATAAAGAAATAATTTTTTTTATGTAGTCATTGAAAAATATAATAATTTTTTTATTTTAATTTTATTCATTTAAAAAATAAATAAAATTAATTTACTTTGATAAGAAAAAAATAAAAAAAATAAATAAAATTCAATTAAAATAATAAAGATAAGTACTATAAATTTATTATACTTATAAAAAAAAAATAAATTTAATAAGCACATAAAATTGTGAAATCTAAACTTCATTAGATATATTGGTTAAATTAGTCAAATTTTCTCAAGTTGCAAAAGTGAGGAGGAGGAGGCAAAGTGAGAAAATAATATTAAAGTCAATACCTTATATTTCACTAAAATTTTTCGTAACCAAATATGTCTTATACATTACATTTTTAATTTCTAATATATCTTTTTTCTTTTTGAAAATTCATTTACAACTAATGATTCTTTTTTCTAAAAGCATTTTCATAAGAACTCATGTGTCATTTTTGTAAAAAAATTTTATTTTTTCATTCATTACAATTAATTATCTAAATGAGTTAACAGTTAAAATTACTTCTGAATATATAAATGGTTTACCATTTTTACTAATTTTTTATGTAACTGAAAGAGTATAAGTAATATAATCATTATATCTTTATAGTGATTGAATCTCTTTTTTTTAGATTGTCTTTGGCTATGGAATGATTCTCCTTTTTATTTTCAGAGGAATATGCAATATATTATGAATTTAACTGAGTATGAGAACTTTGCTATGTGGCATCTTAATTGACCACTTTAAACTTCACTTGTTTATATACACTATCATGTTTACTTATATCATAAGGACTAAAATACTCTTCTTTTGAATGTAACATAGAGGACTTATCAAATGTAATATCTTTACTAATTACAAATGTTGATGGATCAAAACATTATAAACAATGTCTCTTCACTTTAAATACCTACTTAAGAAAAATTTACTTTTTAACTCTAAGTTTCAATTTCCCATCAGTAATATGTATATATATAAGATATCCAAATATCTTCAAATTAGAGTAATTAATAAGAGTATTTGACTAGATTTCTTTTGGAGTTTTGAATTATATAGATGCTGAAAGTGCATGATTAATGATATAATAAGTTGTAAAGACTATCTCTGCCTAAAAATCATTTGACAAACTAGCATTGGAAATTATATAACAAGATCTCTCTAAAAGTGTTTTGTTCATATGTTCAGTAACACCATTCTATTGAAAAGTTATCTTGACTATATGGTGATGAACAATGCCTTTATTTTCACAAAATTCCAAGTTACTATCTATCTTGAGCCACTTAATTTGCTTCCCTATTTACTTCTTATTCAATGTTTTTCACTTTTTGAATATCTGGAAAACATTATTCTTATACTTAAAAAATAAAACCCACACTTTCCTTAAAGAATCATCAATGAAAGTCAACATTTACCTAACATCACCTTTTAACAAAATGTGATATGACTCCTAAAGATCTAAGTAAATATAATCCAAAGTTTCCTTTGTTCATTGAATTGTTGAAAACTTAAAGCTAACATGCTTTTACTTCCCAAAGGTGTAATGCTCGCAGAAGTCCAACTTTTAGTATGTTGTCCACATAGAAAGCTTTCTTCACTCAACATAAATAAATCCTTCTTATAGTAGTACCTGTAACTATAAATCCCTACAAAATATACAAATTTCCAAACCTACAAATTTTCATAGCAATAAGAATATTTTTACTAACTTTCAAAACTCCACCTTTACTGGTATACTTATAGCTAAGAGTCTAAAATATTCCAAAAGAGATGAGATTTTTTTTTTTTAATTTTGGAATGTGTCTGACCTATGTAAGTGTTCGTATAGTATTATCATGAGTTTTGATTTTAATCGTATCAGTTCTAATAATTTTGCAAACTATATTATTATCCATCATAACAATTCCACTTTCAACAGATTCATAAATGGAAAACCAATGTTTATTGGAACATATGTGGTACATGCAACTAGAATTCAAGATCAATTCATTGACAAATCTTAATTTATCATTAGTAAAAAAAATAATTCATTTATTATCATCTTATATAAAACTAGTATAAATTGACTCCTTACTTTTGTGCTTATCCATGTCCTTGACTTTCAGTTTCAAGTAATCAATTTAGATGTGTCATTTTTTTCTATAATAATTACATACCAAATTTTTATATTTGAATTTAAATATAAATTTGGATTGTTGACTATCCGTATCCCTCTTATTTGATCTACCCTAAATCACTAAGCTGTCAACTTAACTATTACTACTTTCCCTAATTATATTCATCTTAATCTAGTCTTCCAACTTTAAAATAAGCAATTTCTTTATAAGGAATAGTCACTTTACCATAAATCATTATTTCTTTAAAATACTTAAATAATTGGGATAGATAATATAATAATAACAAGATTTTACCCTTATTCTCAATATGACCATTTATATTACTTAAATCTATAAATAAAGAATCAAATTTATTAAGATGTAACAATATAGATGATCTTTTAGGCATACAAAGTATATATAGACTCTAATTTAAATAAAACTTATTCTTTACTATTTTCTTCATATATAAAGTTTTTAATTTCTTCAACAAATCCTTAATAGTTATCTTAATAGCTACTTCTTTTAAAACTTCATTAGAAACATTTAAGATGATACATAATCTAACTTTTTTGTTAAGACCAACAAACTCCTTATCTGACATAACCTTAGTTTTTCTAACAACGCTATGTTGATGTCATCTTGAATTAGCATGACCTCCATTTTCAACTATCACATTCTGAAGTTGATACTTTGATCAAACTTCTCAAAATACTACATAGTTCTTATCATAATAGCTATCTTCTTGGTAAGCCTAGTTATGATACTAGTTTGTTAGGAGATATACTATAGGTTATAATTCTTAAAGATAATTACAAAAATAAGAAAAAATAATTGAAGACAAAAGACACCAAATTTACATAATTCAGTCAATTTGACCTATATTTATAAGTAAAAGTGGAAGCAAATATTACTAAAGTAGAGATTATAAAAAAAAAACTCTTCTAAAACTCAATTGATAAAAACCCAAATAATGGACTAAAGGCTCGTGAAGTTTTAACTTTCTTAATAATTTTTTTTTTAATACAACAAACTATTACTCCTTATTTATAAGGAATAAAATCAACCAACTTTATTCAATTTCTTAATGTGGGACATTAGTCACAACTTAACATGGGGCATTTGACCCTTTGCAATTAGATTTCAAGTGGATGTAAAGAGAGTCTTGGACATTAATGTGAACCCAAGTGCCATAAATACATTATTTTTTTTTAACATATTCATAAATGAAGAGGCAATATTATTAAGAATTAACAAAATCACTTTTACTACAAAAGAAAATTGAAGACACAAAACAATGTGGGTGGCTAAGTTCTTAAGGTCTAGATGGATAGGGCTTCAAATAAAAATTTAATATTAGAGAATGACTAAAAGATTACTATCACATGGATAAATCAACTTAACAACAAACCTTAAGAATATGTGACTATTTTAGTGAAATAAATAATTGAATGAAATGTGAGATTGTGTTTGTGTTTAGGCTTTGATGGGCAAATAATTTTGTTGATGCTCTTGCAAAGGTAGGTATCACTAGAACAAGAGATTAATTAGTTGGTTGTGATTTGAGCAAGTAAACATGTGTCAATATGGGATTTATTATAACTTATCTTTGTATATTGATTTACTATCCCATTGAGTATTCTATTTACAAGAAAACTATAGGCACACAAAATGAACTAAATAGTTACTAAATTGTCAAGATTATATAACATAATCATTAGTTCTTTTAAATAATTGTATAATCATAAATATTTATCATCAATTATATGTCAAATTCAATTATAAAACAATAAGAGCATATGGTTGTTCATTTTCTTTGTTATGATCCTAAAGGTTTATATTAAGTTTTGATGATAATAAAACATTAAGTGTTGCTAATATATTTATTTGAATATAATTATTAGAAAGGTTGAATTATACAAATACATAAATATAAAAGAAAAACAACATAAGCAATAATAATAATAATCATAATAAGCCAATTATTAGTCAACTTCTATGAGTTATTATATTCCAATTAAAATGAATTAAATGATAAGTGATAAATTTTTGAAAAGTGAGATTTGTCAAATTTCTTAAGCTAGAAGTTATGCATTAATTGAAGATGTGTGGAAAAAGGTATAACTTAGAAACCAAAATGTGTCAGTCGTCAAGACATCATGCATTGGTCAATTTCCGGAATACGCTATAAATATTTGACTGGGCTCGTTTTCTTAAATATAAAGCTAGTTATGTTATTTTGTTAACCCCACTCGCTTGACGCAAGATATATACATATCTATGTACACAACATTTTAAAGAAGATAAATTATAAAACAATCTCATAAACACTGACTGATTGCATTAAAACTTAAATCAAAATCCTTCAAAAAAATATATTTTAAGAAAAAGAAAAAAAAAAAAACAAACCTTGCTTCAAAATCGTGTATACATTTGTTTTCTTATCGATCCCTTGTGTCTGATCAATCACCACTTGCTCCTTTGTCCTTTCCAATTTACTTTGATAGAATATCGGTTGGCTTATGTAGAAGATTGTTCGTGAATGGGGCAAAATTCCAAAGCTTTAAGTTAGGCTGATCGGATGAAAAGCATTAAAACAAAACTTTGGTCATAATCACAAATCGGACAAAATTGCATTCAAAGTTTTTATGACAAACAAATGCGTAATTCTTTTCTTGGCAATAAAAATGTTTGTCGCTGAGAGGAAGCAATCAAATTCATCCTCATCAGTGGTGCATATTATGTTTACTTTTTCTTTTTTTAGTATAATTTATTATAATTTTACAATATATAAATTTATTTTATTATTTTTTTTTAATTTTTTCAATATAAATTGCACCTGATGCTGTTGATAAAAATAATTTATGTGAGTTGTTAATAGGATTTTAGTTTGATCCAATAATATTTGGCATACGTTTCTTTGGTTTGGCTCAAGTAAAAAGTTGTAAACGCATCGCCCCCTGGATTCTACATATACACCCTATCTAGATTATTTTTCTAATCTCGTGAACAACTAAACTTGACTAGAAATATTTCATAAACCTTGTTCTTAAGGTATGTATTAACTATTCTCCAACCTTTTGCTAAACTTGGCTAGAAAGCTAAGTTTAATAAACTCTGTCAGTTTTTACGTAATCCTACATTTTATTAATTTAAATATTATAGTGCTAAGTATCGAGTAGAAACTTAGGTTTCCTCAATCTGTCTTTATTTTGCAGGTCTCACATTCGATCCGACCCATGTGCTTAGAGCTGGGTCCTCTTTGATCCGACCTCGTCAAGTTTTAGCCCGATTAGATATAATTAATGTTTTATGACTTTTAATGAAAAAACCACTAGCTCTCTCAATGCTTAAGTAGGTTAACTCACTGTGGAAAAATATACAAATCCCAGGAGGCTTATGGGGTCATTTTTCCTTTTTTAATGAATCGACTTGTCAAAGGACAAGTTGAGGGTTTCTAGTTTTTACCCCATATTTATAGTTGAAGGAGAAGCACAGCTACTAATGGACTTTCCTGCTTAGCGCTAATGCATGACTTTGCATCCATATCTCCTATGGCATGAGAAAATGCCATCGTTCTTACTCTTCGGTAAAAACATTGGCATTTTCTCATGCCCACCACCACATACATGCTTGTTTTACTTGCCTAGATGAGTGTGGGTATCAGTTAAGCTGAACGGATGAATGGTTTTGATTAATAAATTAAGAAAGGCAAAAGAAGTAACTATCATAGATTTATTATTGTGATCTCTCCATCAGAAATCGTGGACCAGACCACTATGGTCCACAACTTAACCATATAAAACACCTGGAATGAAATTATAGTTGCCCAAAATGTTCATTCGCGTGGTTCAATAGCAGTGAGGATCAACCATTTTAGAAACCTCGGCCGACGATTAATGGTCTTGAAAATGAATGAGTAACAACGGATGGATGGCTAGCATCCAGTGGATCCAGAAAGACTTAGACCAAATAACATTGTTATTGCATTAATTTATATAATTTTTTCTAATTAAACAAATTGCTTAACAAATTTCATATATATATAACTTAATTAGATAGTTATGAATAAAGATACATGTGATCTTAGAGTCTTTTGCGCATCACACATCTTTTTTGGCTGGGTCAAATCAAACTTGAACAAAATTGAATATAGATCCATTCTGATTTGAGTGTCCAAGTTCATCAAATAATTTGAAGCTACAAATCTAGGTTGGGGCTAATTTTGATTGGAGTGGAAGGCGTTTGAATCGTGATTAAGATTTTCTCAGGTTACCAGCGGTCGGATTCAGGTTTGAATTACTATGCATGAGCCAAAGATTGAAAGTCACGCTTTGGCTCGTTGTGAGGAGTTAAAACGAATGTGACCGAAAAAAAAATTCCCTTCACATAAGAACCTTCCGGCAATCCATTTGGTAGGTCTTCAGTGACCAAATGGCTTGCGTCCCAAACTTTATTCATGGGATATTTGACCCTTTGCAGTTAGACTTCAACTGGATGCACACAGAGTCTTGGAGACAAATATATAGAGAGAGAGAGAGATGAAGAGGCATTATTATTAAGAATTAACTAAATCATGTCTGCTACAAAAGAAAAAGGAAGACACAAAAAAACTCGGGTGGCTAATTTCTTAAGGTCAATATGGATGGGGCTTCAGACAACAATTTAATATTAGAGAATGACTCAAAGATGACTATCGCATGGATAAATCAACTTAACAATAAACCTTGGGAATATGCGACTATTTTCAGTGAAATAGGCAATTGGATGAAATGTGAGATTGTGTTTGTGTTTAGACTTTTAAAGGCAAATAGCTTTGCTGATGCTTTCGTAAAGATGGGTACCACTAGAACAGGAGATTGATTACTTGGTTGTGATTTGAGCAAGTATACATGTGTCAATATGGAATTTTTTTTTATAACTTATCTTCGTATATTGATTTAGTATCTGAATAATGTTGTCCTTATGAATGAAAAGCTGAATTTAAAAATGAAACAAAATCGAAGACTAACTAAAAATAGCCAACAAATCATCCCCATTGAATATACCATTTACGACACAGAGTGAACTGAATAATTACTAACTTGTCAAGGTTATATGGCATGATCATTAGTTCTTTCGAATAACTATATAATCATAAATACTTATTATTAATTATATGTCAAATCTAATTATAAAATAATAAGAGGATATGGTAGTTCATTTTTTGGTTGCAACCCTAAAATTTCATTTAAAGTTTTGATGATAACAAAATTTTGTGTCGAGATCCAAATTTAATGCATTGTTCATACATTTTAAAGGATTCTAAAGTGGTTTCGACTTGGACGAATCACGTAGGGATCATCATCCATCAATTATAATATATTTTTTTTCTTTTGTTTTCTCATATCAGTTTGGATTTTGGTTTGGATTACCATATACGCACGAGCCAAATATCAACTTGGGAAAGCACATGCTCGGATTGTGGATCGTTGTGATGAAGGAAATTAAGGTTCAAAGTCCAAACGTATCAGATAAAAAAGAATTCCGTTCTAATCGAGTGAAATAAGTTTACACGTACACATCGAGTGAAATATATAATCACTAACTTGCTCCTTTGTGCTTTCTAATCTACTTCAATCGAATATCCGTTGACTTTCAATAAGTTCCCAAGTGATGATATTATTAATATTATTAGTGAAATTAAAAAGATATGGATATACGATCCTTATTCATTTTGTTAATTAGGTCAAATCATTAATTAATTAACCTTGTCATTAGCAATGACAAGTATTATTTGAATTAATTAATAAATGATCCAAACATGATTTATTTGAAGTAATTAATAAATGATCCATGTCCAACCAAATAGTCTCATTGCCTTCGATCGACCATGGGGCCTATTCTAAAAACGGAATTTGAAGCGTAACGTAAAAAGCTCCTTCTCATCTTGCATTTCTTTGGTTTGGAAGTTCCAGTATGTTGTCTGTGGATTTCTAACAAAGGAAAGCCCCCTTATGCCATTTGATTAATTAAAGTTCCGTGCTGCTCGCCACTCCCCGAGGCCAAGGACGGGGTCGAGCCGTCATGGGCGAAACCATTTCCCAGGGTGTGACGGGCGCTGTGTACAGGCCCCGGGTGCATATTCTCCGCAGCATGCTGATCCGCGATTCCTACTTATTCTTTTCGGATCAGGTTGTTGTTCTTTCACCATTATTTATGTTGAAGTATAATATATAATTTATATTTTAGATTTTATTTAATAATTTAAATGTTTAAATAAACAATTTTATGACATAATATCATAATTTTGATGACAAACAAGAGCAAACAAAACAAGTCCTAGAATTCAGAGTTGAAAATGACAAGTGAGTATCGCATAACGGATTAACACCGACAATAGGTACTAAATCCCTGATGTGATGGAGATCTTTTCTTTTGTTGTATCAGCCTTTGCCAATATGAGATAATGTTGGGCTACCAAAACGTCTAATTTGCTGCTACCACGAGAGGTATGTCAAAAATCCATGACATACTACGGAGAGTGCGTATGTTTTTCTCTCGATTTCATGACTTTGATGTTGCTAAAGCTGTTGAAAGTCAAAGGAATAGGAGAAGCCTAGCTGTCTAAGAATGAGCTCAAATCAAACCCAAAAGATAATATTGAGAAGCTTCCAAGGATGCTTAGTCGCTTTAGTTATTCTATTAATTTCTGGCCTCAAGTAGCATGTCAAGTGAAGACAGAACCACCACTCTTTCCACTTCTAGTTCAGTAATCCTTTGCGTGAAACAAAGGAAGCCACTTGTCTCTTTTATTTTATTGATCACATGGATTTATTAACAACCCAAAACTCTATAATTGCCATCACATGCAGAAACACAATCCAACCTGAACCTGCTGCCCCAAATAAGTTGGGGCAGGAACTCTCTCACACACACATATTACGAAAACATTAAATTCAAATTCCAGAAATTACCATACACTAAAGAACTCATTGGTTTTGCTGAGACTATCCACGTCAACATAATCTTTCCCATCATCATCACCACCACCAAGAATTTTGATGTATTTCCTCTGAGATCTAACGTGAAACCGAGTCCCATCACCAGTTTGTTCAGTAAAAAACATGACTTTATCACCCTCACGGAGTTGCTTATTAACCACGAATGGATTCCAAGATGATTTCAGAATGATTGGTCTTGGGTGTTTACCGAGACGGATGGTCAGATGGAACGCCCAAGGAATATTGTCTGCATCGAATGCTTGGAAATCTGTCGCAAGAACTCCTGTTGGAAGACCAAAGGCAGGAAGGCCATGTGTTGGAAAATTAAGCTGCTCAGTCACATCAGTTCTACACAGCACCTTTTCGCAGAGAGGTATGAGCGCCATTTGCACCCAATATAGTTGAACTAAAATTTGGAAAATATTTGAGCTCAATTCAAGTAGGGAGAAACAAGGAGAATGATAGAAAATATTGAACTTTGATAAAAGATCACTCTAGGGCACTGATATATGTAGCGAGGGGCTGGTGAATATCTATGGTGATCGCTCTAGGGTTAGCCATATATTATTGTCCGGCGGCTAAACAAGTTGGTGAACAAAAACCACACGGATAAAATCACTAATACCACAATAATTTAAGATGTTAGGGTTACTCTTAAATTATTATAATATTTCTTATAATGATATTTATGAGACCAAAATATGATACACACTTGCTAAATTGGAAAATAATATGTGCATTGACTTTTGAATCCGAATACATCAAGAATTTCCAAAAGATAAAACAAGTGCACAATTATGGTCTCATTAAATGGTCTCAATACTAAAATAAGCCTAAGTTGGAGTCAATAAATATTATTCAAATTAATTAGGTATTTAAGTAAAATAATTTCTGCATTTTTTAATAAAATGAAAAGGCAAATATATCATATTATAATAAAAAAAACTTTACAAATAATAAAATAGAATAATAATTATAAAATTGAAATATAATTAAATAATAAAAAAATTACAAAATAGGAGTGTTTGAATTTTTTTTTTTTTGTGTGATTATATTATAGATATTATAGTAAAAAAATTTTTTAACTTAATTCAAATGTTCAAAAGATAAGTCTTATAAAAAACATCTTTAAAATCTTATAAACTTAACTATAACCTTTACATAAACTAAGCATAGATATACTTATATTAATATGTTTAAGATATGCTTGATTACTAAATTTTATGAATTCTTTACATATGATTTTTAGTCAAATATAACTAATATATTAAAGACAATAAAGGTAACAAGAAATAATATACTAGGAGCTTAATTAGTTATATTCTGTCTAATTTTGAAGCAACATCTATAGGAGTAAATTTTAGCAAAATAATTTCACAATCTTACTAGTATAATTTTTATTAACAAATAAAGAACTTAACGTTTCATATTTCTTGACACTTATTTTAATTTATAAAAAGTAAATAGGATTTAAAAACTCTTCACTCTCAAAGTTAAAAATTGATTAATATAAACTTTTTTCTTGATGTAAACATTAAAAATGGTCTATTTAGTATAATTTAAAATTTTTATGCGATTCAACGAGAAGCAAGGACATGTAGTACAATAGTAGTGAGGATCAACCATTCTGGAAACCTTGGCCGACGATTAATGGTCTTGAAATTGAATGAGTAGCAATGGATCCTTACACGTGCATGTGCTTTTGAAATTGAATTCAAAGAGGAGCACGTGCACGTGGTACAAAGAATTACCAAGAAAATATTTTTATTCAAAAAAAATAAAGATAAGAGAATATAATTTTTTTGTAACTATTAAAAAGAATAGAAATATAATTTGTCAAAATTATTATAAAAATCTTATAAATGTAAAAATTCATGTTAAATTCTTTGAGTGGTTTAGTATATATAATTATAAATTTAAGGACAATAATATTAATGTCATTAAATTTCAAAAATAAAGTTAGCAAACCTCTAAAAATAAAATAGAAAAATATAAATTTAATTATGTTGATAAGATTATTATAATTTTTCTTTTAAAATATCTTTAATACATTTAAATTTAACAATTATTACTTAAAAGATATTAAAAATATATAAAATTAAAATAATTATACTAATAAAATATTTATATTATTATTTAGTAAATATAAATAATAAAAAATTAGAACTCTATAAATATACAAAATATTAATTTAAAAAAATAATAATTATATTTAAACTTTTATTATATCATTAAAAATATTTATTAAAAATAGAAATAAATTAAAAAAAATTAATTGTCTCTTGATTCAAAGTTTTTTTTTTTTTTTTTGACAAACAAAAAGAAAACCAAACAAGGCGTATTAGTCAAATTTGAATTTCATTGGATATTGTTGTGTCGGGCTAAATCCCAAATTGCGAAAGTAAGTCTGGCTCCTTGTGAGGAGACAAAAGGACTTTCAAGCATTCCCTCAGGCGAAAAGAAGGTCCAATTCACGATGGTGGCCTGACTCTCTTATAATAATCATTAGGTCTCCAGGGCCCTCCAATCCTTGCCTCAGGGTGTACGTGGCCCTTTGGGGTTAGAATCCAACTACATGCACACACCCTCCTAGACACGAATTAAATGCAGACACATATGAAATGAGATTACAATATTCTTTAAAATCACATGGTGTTATTAAAGTGCCACCATTCCCCTATTATATATATATATAGAGAGAGAGAGGTAAAGAGGCATTATTATCAAAAATTAACTAAAATACATCGGTCATACAAAAGAAAATTGAAGTACGCTAAGGTGGTGTGGAGGGGAAACAGCTGAAAAAGAATAAAGATTCAACAAGTTAGCTAGAAGTACAAGCAGGACACAAACACTTAAAACAGCCAACCAAAAAAAAAAAAAAAAAACACCATCAAAATGGATGAGTGAGCAAAAGCAGCCAAAAAATTAGTCATACGCGCACAACCAGTGAACTCTCCATCCACTGACTTCCCAAGGTTATCCGACTTGCTCCATGGTCCTTTCTAATCTCCTTTGAATCACCCCCTTAGATTCTACACATGCATCCTTTCTAGATTATTTTTCTAATTCCGTGAACATCTAAACTTTGTCTAGAAATACTTCATAAACCTTATTCTTTGGCTGCTCTTGCTTACTCATCCATTTTGTTGACTCGCTCCTTTCTCCTTTCTAATCTACTTCAATTGAACATCTGTTGACTTTCAAGAAGATCCCAAAAAACACAAGCCACTAGAATTCAGAACCAAAAATGACAAATGTCGGGTACGGATTAGTAGCGAAAATAAAAAATATATATATATATATTTTTTCTTCTGTGGGTGAAGGGACAACTCGAGTGTCCACATGATCACGGCTGTACTAGAATAGGGACTGCTGTCTCTATCACAGGCCATAGCCCAGATGGACTGGGTGGATGGATCAGTGTTCTCATAGTTACTTTTTGCTATTACTTAATATTTTAAAAATTTAATAGATTATAAAAAAAATTAAAATTTAAAAATTTAATTTATTTAATTATTTTAATTAAAATTAAATTAATAAAATTAATATTTAATATTAAATATAAAAAAAATTTTTAATAAATAAAATATAATTATATAAAAAATATAATTATTATATATTTTTTATTAAAATATTTAAATAATTTAATTATATATAATAAAAATTAAAAAATTAATTAATATAATATATTATAAAAATAAATTATTTAAATTAAATAAATTTAATATAAAATATATTATAATTTATAATATTTTTATTTTATTTTATTTTATATAATTTTTTAAAAAATTTAATATAAATAAAATAATTTAAATTTTAAAAAATAAATATTATTATTTTACAATATATAATTTTATACAGTCATATAAATATTAAATTTAATTATAATATTAATAATTTAATATAACTCCAAATTATATTACATATATGTAAATTAATTTTCTTTAATCGTGATATATGAATGGCTGGTGGGACAGTAGCCGCGAAAAATCATATTGTTAATTAGATCAAATCATTAATTAATGTGACGGGGATGTTTTCTTTTGTTGTATTAGCCTTTGACCATATGAGATCATGTTGGGCTACCAAAACATCTGATTTGCTATCACGTGAGGTATGTCAAAAATCCACGACATATCACATCACGGCGATTGCGTAGGTTTTTCATTCGCAGCAATCAAAATGAGGGAATCTTCTCAATCCATGGCTCCAGCAGAGTGAGCTTGACATGTCACTTTTACGTCATCTTTCGGCGCACACTCTGCATTTTATTATTTTTTTGTTTATATATATGTATCATAGTTCACCCTTGTCGGTACGTCGGAATTTGATCATATAAGCCAAACTTATGTAGGACAGCAGAGAACCTAATCTCAAAATTGCAAACCCGCCGTACCTTAATTAATTAAATATAAAATATAAGATATAACTCAATTAATTTTAATAATTTTAATAACAAGTAAATTAAAAATTAACCGTTATATTTTGAATTATTTTTAGAAGTATAATATATTATCAATTATCTTAATTTACTAACTAAAAAAATATACACCGTAATAATTAAAATATTGGCAATTCGAAGCACAGTAAAAATTTTTACTTTTCAGCTTAAATGATCACATGGGCCGAACCATTATTGTCCGCAAAATAACTACGTGAAAACACTTGAAATAAAAGTATAGTTACCCACAAAATTCATTCACAGGTAAGCACGTGCATAGACTTTTGTATTCTAATATATCAAGAATTTCAGAAGCATAAGACAAAAGGACAATTATATCAGTGTCATATAGTGTACGGCACAATTTGTGCACTTGGACAATATTATCTAAACCGAATATGTGACAAGCATTATACATATAACATGGTAGGGTCCCACACAAAAGTTGAATTGTGGCAATTTTAGAGTTAACCGAAAGCAACAAGCTACGAAGGGGCCCCACGAGACCTTGAATTTAAGCCATGAACGTTTCTATGCAATCTCATTTATATATCATCAGTCATGTAATATGTGATTTATCTTCGAGCAGATTGTCGACATGGCCGCTGTCTTTATTGGCTAACATGGCCACGATCTATGTGGATGGGATCATGCATCACAATTTTAAGTTATCTAAATTTTGGGAACAAAGAATACCGAGTGAGAAGCCGGTATTTTTTGTTTTAATTTCATTTGGTTTCTACACCGAAACTTTTATTATTATCATTATTTTATATATATTTAATTACAACACATAAATACGACATTCAATTCTTTATCATGTTGTATCAATTTTCAATAACTCATAACGACTAACTGTCTAAATCATCAGTACATTAACGAAATATTTGTTCTTTGGCCATTTTTTAATATTAAATTTGACTTTTCATAACCAACAAAGTAACAAACAGTAACACCTTTTGCATATATATTTTTTGTGCTTGCAATGAAAATATAAAACACATGTACCACACCATTCTTTTCCACAACGTAACCATATAAAACACTTGGAATGAAAATATAGTTGCCTAAAAAATTCATTCAAAGATAAGCACCTGCACGCGGTGTCGTAGTGAGGATCAACCATTGTAGAAACCTTGGTTGACGATTAATGGTCTTGAAATTGAATGAGTACCACTGGACGGATGGCTGGCATCCAGAAAGGCTTAAACCAAATAATATTGTTATTGCATTAGTTTATATAATTTTTTGAATTAAACAAATTACATTACAAATTTCACATATATATAACATAATTAGATAGTTATGAATAAAGATACACATGATCTTAGGACATTAAATCGCAGAGTCTTTTGTGGATCACACATTCTTTTTGGTCGGGTCAAATCAAACTTGAATAAAATTGGATTCATATCAATTTCAATTTGAGTGTTTGAATTCATCAAATAAATCGAAGTTCTTGATCTAGGTTGGGGTTAATTTTGATTGGGGTGAATGACAATTGAATCATCATTAAGATTTTTTCAGGTTACGAGCGGGGGGATTCAGGTTTGGATTACTATGCATGAGCCAAAGATTGAAAGTCACATGCTTTGGCTCGTTTTGAAGAGTCGAAACGAATATAAACCAAAAAGAAAAAAAAAAAAACAATTCCGTTCACATAAGAACATTCAAGCAGTCCATTTGGTAGGTCTCCACTTCTAGTTCAGTAGTCCTCTACATGAAACAAACGAAGCCATTTTGTCTCTTTTATTTTGTCGATCAACCTCGAAGATGGATTTATTAAGGAACAGCAACCCAAAACAGCACATGCAGAAATACAATCCAACAGAAATGAAACTGCTGCCCCAAATAAGTATGGGCAGGAACACACACATATACATTACGAAAACTTTAAATTCAAATTCGGAAAATTATCATCACTAAATGAAATTAAGGTACGGATGGGTGTTGAGGAGAGGCTCCACGTCAACATAATCAGCATCAATACCAAATATGTTGATTAATTTCCTCTGAGCTCTAACGTGAAACTTCAACCCATCAGCAGTTTGTTCAGTGAAAAACTGGACTTTGTCACCCTCACGGAGTTGCTTAGTACGCAGGAACGGATTCCAAGATGCTTTCCGAATCACCGGTTTTTTGTGTTTATGGCGACGGATGGTCAGACGGAACGTCCACTGAACATTGTCTGCATCGAATGCTTGGAAATCTGTCTCATGTTCTCCTGGGCGAAAGACAAAGGCAGCAAGGCCAGCTGCTGGAAAAGTAAGCTCGTTATGAACATCATTTCTTTTCAGCACCTTTTCGCAGAGAGGTGTGAGCGCCATTTACACCCAATAAAGTTGAACGAAAATTTGGAAAATATCTGAGCTCAATTCAAGTAGGGAGCAACAAGGAGAATAATATAAAATATTGAACTTTTGATAAGATCACTCTTATATATAGCGGAGGGGGCTGGTGAATATATATAGTGATCACTCTAGTGTTAGCCTATATTATTGTGCGGCGGCTAAACAAGTCGGTGAAGAGAATCTTACCCACCAAAAACGAGATTGGTACCACACGGATAAAATCACTAATATCACAATAATTTAACATGATAGGGTTACTCTTAAATCCACAACTTAACCATATAAAACACTTAAAATGAAATTATGGTTGCCCAAAATGTTCATTCACGTGGTACAATAGCAGTGAGGATCAACCATCTTAGAAACCTCGGCTGAGGATTAATGGTCTTAAAAATGAATGAGTTAGAACGGACGGATGGCTAGCTGAATGAACGAGTTTGAATGTCATTGCAATTATTTTCTGGAGTGTTATGTCATTATTTGATTTTGGAAAGATCCGATTAGACAAATTGGATACCCATTAGATATTGTTGTGTCGGCTAAATTGGTCAAAGTTTCTCAGGTTGCGAAAGTGAGTCTGGTGCGGCAAATTTGCGTTCAGAGAGAACACCGACAGGTGCAAAGCTTGGAAAAGGACATGCTTGGATTTTTGATCGTTGTGACGAAAGCAATCAAGGTTCAAGGGATGAATGTGTACTTATTGTGCATGTGAGCGATATATCAAAATCACTAACTCGCAGCTAAAGTCCAAACACATGCACCCTAATATTGCACACACACTACCGTTTAAAATAAGCCTACACGTACACAGCGAGTGAAATGTATATTCACTTGCTCCTTTACCCTTTTTTTTTTTGTTTCTTGTTTTTAATTGTCGGTGAAGGGACACCGCGAGTGCCCCGCATAATCACTGCTATCTCTGTCATGGGCGACATAGCCCAGTTGGACTGGGTGGTTGGATCCGGTGTTAGGTGAGATATGGCGAATGGTGTAGGCCTTTATACAGAAAACTTAGGTGAGAAGGGTTTAAGGCAAAATTCAAAGATGGATCAGAATTGGGGACCAAAAATTTCACTCGTAGACAAGCACGTCCAGGTCAAACAAACGAAAATGACGTAAACTGTTAGTCCTTAGTACCATCACTTTCACGTCTCGCATTTAGACGGCATTTTATTATATGTATCACAATAACGCTCGTGGCAAAAGAATCGTCGCTACAAGCTAAGAGCAAAGAAATCCGGAGAATTGTTGCCTATATGTAAGTGTTTTTGCGACACTCGTAAGTTTTGATGGTGGAAACTTTTTGGACAAGATGAACAGTTGTGACTTTTTTGGCAACAAAATTCGGCCGTCAAAATTCTTCGGTGACAAAGTATTTTTGTTGCCAAATAAGTTGTGAGAAATCGCCTAATGGTTTCTGCCCTGTGCATTTACATAATATAATCACAAATCCAACGGATACAGCCTACAACTTTAAGTTTGTCCAAAGTCACCTACACATAACTGATTCCAAAACAAAGTGGTGACATTCTTTAATCATTAGCTGGATACAGTCCCTCATTTTCGTAACACACTTACGCTCACCTTTCAAAATTATCAAAATTATTTCTCAAAAGTTTCTTCATTATGACACTAGTTAATGTTTTATCTAATTTCACAAATTGTTTTAAAATGACTTTCACAAAATTCTTTCTTTTATTTTTATCAAAAATAAAGCCCCTAATGCTTTTACTATTATAGAACGAATTTAGAAGTTCTCTCTTGCGTTATATGAACGAATCGGATCGACTCGACTGATTTGATAGATAGAATGGGTAGCTTGTGTTATGATTTAGTTTGGACTTTGTCTCCCTTTCGTTATCTTCTGTCCCCCTTGTATAGGTTGGAGAAGGGCCGAATGGATTATTACCTTTTTTTCTAAGTCAAAGATCTCGGTAGCTTGTGTTATGATTTAGTTTGGACTTTGTCTCCCTTTCGTTATCTTCTGCCCCCCTTGTATAGGTTGGAGAAGGGCCGAATGGATTATTACATTTTTTTCTAAGTCAAAGATCTCGGTGGTCTTGTGAGTGGTTGATAAACTGCGATTGCAGTTTTCTTTAGGAAGTCCCATAGCTGTGAGGCTTAACAGACAAAGAAAACGGTAGATACTTCCACTAGTTGGGTAGAAGGTGACGGCCCTAATGTTTTAAAATGACTCTCACAAAATTCTTTCTTTTATTTCACAAATTGCAAACTTAGCCCAACCTTTTTGACTGTTTCGTTGAAAAGGAACAACAAAATAATCCCTCAATTGTTATATGCAAACGCTGAGCTCACTTTCCTTTGAGTGCATCACTCCCCTGAACTTGTTCCAGGTTTGCCATACCCTAGCCTGGGCCCATATTTTCAAAAAATCAGTACTATAGGTCCCAGTAGCCTTTAGCATTAGTAATCAACAAATTGACATAAACCGACTTCGCCAATAGTCATATGACCATTCAAACTAATTAAGCTGATTTAGATATTAGAATACTAAATCTAAACACATGTCTAATACCTCTTAACCTTTCTTATGTCTTACATGTGTTCGGTCTCAGTTCAACTCAACAAATACTCATCAATGTAGAAAAGCAAAATTAGTAAAAATGATATTCTCATTGCAAATTGATAAGACAAACGGTTGTGTTAGATCAAATTATATTTGAAGGGACTAGCGATTAAAGCTTAGATCTGAAGTAGTACAATATTTAATCAAAATTGTGACGGGGCGATGCATGTTGCAATGGCCCCCAAAAGTATTATTGTATGTCAAAATCAACAATTTCGCAACTGTGTAGACGTTGGACATGGTTGCACCTACCTGATGGTTCTTTTGTAAAAATACTTCAAAGCAAATGAGAATTGACAATGAAATTGCTCTTCAAAAGAATAAAAAGGGAAACAGCTTATATCCTTTTTCACCAAATGATAAGATGCACCAAATAACCTGAACACACAAGCATGAAACAAAGACATGGAAGGGCAAAAGCAAAACAGAGTTATAATATTATTATCTTCAAGTTCAAATCGCAAAAGAATAGACTTCCGAATTCAAGGCCCAACTCACTACCAAAATCAAGGACCCACACAAAACCAAATAAATAGAATTGTCTTACTTAAAGCACTTGGCATCCAAAAGAGGTTCTCCCTCAAAGGGCTCATGGTCTTCAATCATCTGGTTGACACGCTCCTTTTGTTCTTCATCTGAGATGTCAGCCTTCTTCCAGTCATACAGCTCCATGTCATAGCACTCATCCAGGACAAACTGAGGAATTTCTTGCCCGCGGAAAAGCCATAAACCCTTGACCTTGAATGGGGGTTCCGAGCCAATCACTAGCATCTTCCCAAAAGCATATTTGCGAGCCAGATCCATCCGTTGGAGAAAACCACTCACCTTGTTTAGTGTTACAAATGACACTGTGTTCTCATCATTGAACTTGTAGTCACAGAACCACAATGAATATCCCTCCAGGTCATACATGTCCCAGAAACCTACAACAGAAGTTGGGATATAATCTACCATTTTAAAAGCTAAAACAATGATTCATTCCAAAAAGGAAAAAAGGAAAAAAGAAACAAAGAAGTCATAACATTTTACACCAAAAACTAGAATTTTCACCATCCAAAACAAAGCAAAAGGTCGTTCCCTTGCAATACATGGATTATGATGGACAAACCATGACCCCGGGAAGAGGACCAAAGCGATTCAAATGACAACATACTCTTGGGACATTACATAGAGATATAGATAATTGGGGCAGGAGACAGCACAAACCCACTGCACAATCTCTCACCAAATGTTACTCTTAACACTTGAGAGGATTAATGCATGGCAGGGGAGGTAAAAAAAAGGAAGAAATGATTACCTTTAATTGCAACCTCACGGAAATTGGTCTTGGTGTTTGAGTAAAGCCTCTTCCACTCATCCAATATCATCTTACTGGGAGGCAGCAAATCAAGAGGATTCTTGGGTTTGGGTTTTGGCGCTTGCTCCTCTTCCTCAGCAACTTCTTTGGGTTTTGCTGGCTCTTTCTCCTTTTCGGCTTCTTTCTTTGGCTCATTCTTGGGCTTTGACTTTGATTGGGCAGGGTCAGGTTTCTTTGCAGACTGAACTGGAGGAACAGATTCTGCCTGCTTGACTTCGCCCAATATCTTCTTAAAATTTGGTTGATTTACCATAGTCCAAAAGTATCTCTCAACATGAGGAAACTCTGAGGTAAAGCTCTTGGTCATGATGCCACAAAATCCCATGTAGAGATTGCATGTCATGATGATGTCAGCCAAGGTAACAGAATGCCCAACCAAGTATGTGTTTGATGCAAGATAAGTGTTCAGAGCACCCAGTGCTCTCTTCAGTGCAGAGATTGCAGCTTCCTCAGCCTTCATAAATATCCATACCACACATGGCATTACAGAGGCGACAACAATATTATCAAAGAGAAACTCACATGAAAGTTTCATCTTTGATGCGACATGATTAAGTATATATTTCTCATCAAAGAAATCCCCACATGCATACATCCCACATCATCAAAGAGTATCTAGTGGCCAAAGAGAATTGTGGGACTTGATTCACCATGTGTGATCATACATACAATGATGGGAGAAGCAAATTCATGCATTTGTGTGATTGAGAATGTGTTCCCTCTGCCAAATGAGACCTTAGATCTCTAGAATCAACAAAAAAAGGAAACTCAACAAATAAGAGCTAATGGCCTGTAAGTGGGATGGAAGGATGGAATGCAAACACTATTGCTAGATGAGACACACAGAAAAAGTTGAACTTTAATGAACATGCAAATGCAACACTGGATGGGAATTGAGAGTCAAAGACATAAAAATGAATACGAAATGGAGCAAAGAAAAAGCTACTCACTGGAGGAATATAAGTACTATATCCCATCCTAGGTAGAATCCAATTCCTAATATTGGTATCAATCTCCATGGATGAAAAATCGATCCACTGCTCAATATGGCCCTACAGATCAATGAATGAAATTGTAAACATACATAGATAACCAAGAAAAACAACAATTGGACATGGGCCCTCATATGAAGCAAAAGGAAAGAAATAAAAAAAGAAAAACAAAAGCACAAAATAAAACAAGACATTTGAAACTTACGTAATCAATTAGAGATAAGCCATATAGAGGATTGTCAGCCTTCATGCGGGTAACTGCATCAAAAGGGTCTCGTTCCAATACAATCATGCATAAAAGTTGGATGGAGCAAGAGATAGAAAGACGAATCTTACCATAGCGGGCAATGGCATTGCTCTCAAATATAGGACCATCAGGTGTCTCCAGCACAGGAACCTAAAGGATCAAAATATCTCTTACAAAACTACAGTCAAAGGTAGGTCACAGTAAAACACATATTCTTTGGCATATATGAGTATTATAGAAGCCAACCTTCCCAATAGGGTTCATCTTAAGAAACTCAGGTGTTTTATTTGAAACACCCATCTCAAAGTTCTCAACCAATGTGACTTCCACCCCACAGTATTCCGCAACAATGAGAGTCTTGTAAGCATTTTTGTATGTCCTGACAGAATGCAACAACTGCGAAATGTAAAATATAACCACTTTAGTCTCAAAAAAGTAAACATGTGGTGACTTATATATGTGCATGCAGTAAACAATAATTAAAGCTCCTTATGTCAACAGGATATTTCACACGGCAGATAGAACATAGTAATTTATATATAATATCAAAACACCTGCTGCATTATAATTTTAGTGTAGCATAAACCTGAAATAGAAAATTTTTTTTTAAAAAAAAAAACATCTCCATTGAAAATAAAAAGTATCTTAGAGCTTCTAGTCATAGGAGACATCCCACCAAGCAATTCATTTCAAGTCCATCAATTCAGCAAATTAGAAGAAGATGGCCACCATCCACACACCCAAGTAACATAATCCAAAACACAAAAAATGCCATTTACATGGCAAAAAGCGTCCTATCGAAACTAAAATAGCATACTCATTGACAAAAAAATATTGAAGTGAAATTAGAAACGGCTAAAATAATAATAATAATAATAAAGAATTAAATACTATCAGGTAAATGTTACAGAAATTCTGTTAGATCATGGGCATGCAAAAGGGAAAAGCAGAGACAAACTACACAAATAAAATGAAAAAAGAAAAAAAAAAAAGAAGTGGCTTCTCGTTATCAAAATTAAAATTGCATCCTACAGCGTAGTCAATAATCGAACTCACCAGAGCCATGGGGCTTCACGGAAAAACGTTTCGCTTTGATTTTCAGATCTGAACAAAACCAAACGACCATTAGAACACACAAAATAAAAATAAATAAATAAATAAATAAAAGCAATTTAAAAACTCATTTTCATCTTTGTATCTATGCTGATATACATATATCTATTCATCCATCTCTCCTTTCTATCTATATATAATACGTACAATCTATCTATCTACAATACATACACTAGAGAGAGAGAGAGAGAGAGAGAGAGAGAGAGAGAGAGAGAGAGAGAAGGCTATAAGGTGGTCTGGCTTACGAGTATCGGGCGATTGTTCTTCCGGAAAACACAAATGCAGACAGTGGCTAGTGTGCGCAAGATAAGCGGGACGCGGTGGACAAGGCTACATATAGGAGAGAGAGCGCGTGCTCTTTAGGGCTTTTGTCGAGCGCGAAATGGCGCCGTAAACAGCTGCGTTCCATCACTTCGATTTATTATATATAATTCTTAAGTTAAATTAAAAATTATTTTTTACATGATGATAATTTTTATTAAAATTTTTTAAATTATTTTTTTATATTATAAATTTTAAAATTTTTAAAAATTATTTAATATAATAATATTATTTATTAAAAATATTTTTATTTTATTTTTTTAAATTAATAATTTAATTTTTTACTTAAATATTATAATTATATCAATTAATATTATATATTTTATATAATATTTAATTTATAATAATATATAATATTTTAATATAAAATAAAATATATTTTAAATTAATAATATTAATTAAATAATTTTATAAAAAAATTTAAATTTAAAATTTTTTAATATTATGAGTAATTTTAAGAAAAAAGATTTTTAATTAAAATTTATTTTAATGTAAATATAGAATTTTTAACTTAATTCATAATTTTGTATTAAATTAAATTATATATTTAAATAAAAAATTATTTATATCAATAAAAATAAAATTTATATGATAAATAACATTATTTTTATTTATTTTTATTTTATTGTCCATAAAATTTAAATTTTATACTTAAATCTAAAATTTATTATTATATCATATCTAAAATTTATTATTAGATATATATATATTTTTAGACAAAAGTCATAATGAAAAAACCCTTTTTGACTTGTATTAAAATAGTCAACTAATTAATTATTTACTAATAACACAAGATTAATTAAATTTAAAATTAATCTCCTTAATTAAAATATTTTAAAATTCAAACATTCTTCTTAAATTTTTTAAAAATAATTTTTTTAATTTAATTATATATTAAAATAAATATAAATTATTGTATGAAGTGAATATATATTTATCTATTTATAAATAAAATAATAAATAAAAATATAAAAAATATAAATTAAAATATAAATATATTTTATATTTTTAAAAAGATATTCTTTATAATTTATAATTAAAAAAATATAAAATATTTTTTATAAAATCTATAATCTAAATAGTATATATATATATATATAAATTATTGTATAAAGTAAATATATACTTATGTATTTATAAATAAAATAATAAGTAAAAAATATAAAAAATATATGTTAAAATATAAACATATTTTATATTTTAAAAATGATATTTCTTATAATTTATAATTAAAAAGATATAAAATATTTTTTTTATAAAATTTATAATTTAAATAATTTTTTTTTTTTTAAAATAAGTCAAGTTATACTTTAAAATAAATTATTTTAAAATTTTTTATTAGAGTTAAATTATTTTTATATCAAAATTTTTAAAATTTTTTAAATAAATACAATTAAATTAAATTTTAATATTTTTAATTATATAATTAATATTTAATTGTTTACATTAAACCCTATGCAATAAATGCAACAAGAGAATATGACATGGAGACTTATATCCCACGTTTAAAATCTATTAACAATAGATTATTTCAACTTTATAAAGACTTAAAGAATGGTTTTGATTAATAAATTAAGGCAAAAGAGGTAACTGTCAAATATTTATTATTGTGGTATCTCCATCAGAAATCATGGACCAGACCATTATGGTCCACAACTTAACCACATAAAAATGAAATTACAGTTGCCCAAAATGTTCATTCACGTGGTACAATAGCAATGAGGATCAACCATTTTAGAGACCTCGGCTGACGATTAATGGTCTTGAAAATAAATGAGTAACAACGGATGGATAGCTAGCATTCACTGGATGCAGAATGACTCAAACCATATAACTTTGTTATTGCATTAGTTTATAATCATTTGCCGGATATAGTCCCTCATTTTCGTAACACACTTACGCTCACCTTTCAAAATTGTCAAAATTATTTCTTACAAGTTTCTTCATTATGACACTAGTTAATGTTTTATCTAATTTCACAAATTGTTTTTAAATAACTTTCATAAAATTCTTGCTTTTATGTTTATAAAAAATAAAACCCCTAATGCTTTTACTATTCTAGAACTTAATAATCATCAAATTTATACAATTAGATCACTTCCACTTATTATAAGCAGTTACTTGATTCTGTGAAAACAGGTGGTTGATTGACACAAAAGGCTAAATCAATATCCATACATCCTAAAATTAAAAGAACTTTTCATTTCAAGTCCACAATATTATCACCAAATAATATTAGAATACAAACGAAACCAAGGAAAAAGAAAAAAAAAATATATATATATATATATAATGAATCATCATAAAATATAAATTTAAGTCTTCCTGTGAATAGAAGTCATGACATGCATTAAATTTGTATATATTTCATAATGAAACTAATGAATAAAATACTAAATTATAAAATTTTCATATATATGAATATAGAAAATTTTAATTTTAATATCTAATTTAATATTATACAATTAATTATTAATATGTCATTTTAAAAATTAATTATAACTTTTATATATCATTTATAATCTAATGACCACATATTTTATATAATTTTATATTTTATATAATTTTATTATAAATTATTAATATCACAATAATTTAAAATAGTATGACTACTTTTAAATTATTATAATATTTCTTATAATAATATTTATATAACCAAAATATGACGTGCACTTGCTAAATTTTAAACTAATATGGGCATGGACTTTTGTTTCCAAATATATCAAGAACTTCGGAAAGATAAAACAAGTGGACAATTATATCAATGTCATATAGTGTATGGCACAACATATCCACTTTGACAATATTATCTAAACTGAATATATCACAAGCATCATAATATAACATGGTAGGGTCGAAACAAAAGTTGAATTATGGCAATTTTAGAGCTAACTGAAACCAAAAAGCTACAAAGGGAGCCCACGAGACCTTGAATTTAAGCCATGTACATTCCTCAATTATATATCAAAAAAAAGTCGAGAACCATATTGAGGGTGAATGGTTTTATCTATATTTAATACTACTCATGTTGACAAAATTTTACAAAAACTAATGAAGTACTTTAATCATTAGAAATATATTTACAAACCTAGGCTATGTTTAAGTAAGCGAAATTTTTAATTTTACTTGTTAAAAAAATGAATAAAGTTAATTTATTTCTACGAGTAAAAAAATTAAATAAATTTATTATAAAAGAAAGAAAATTAAGTTCACAGATATGCCCATTCTTTTCTTTGAAACTACAATGACGTTCCATGTGGCAGTAGATCGTAGGAATTCTTCAAAGATAAAAGCAACTCAAATTTGACACAAACACCACACATGATGTTGATGTTGGATGTAGTGCTCTCAATTTGGAGACATTAGATTATAGAAAATTCCTTCTGCTAGCTTTTCTCATTGCTGGCACCGTACGCTGCTGGCCTAAATTCTACAGCTATGGTTCCCTACTCTCTTAGTAAACAATAATTGCAAGGAATCTCTGTTTGCAGTTATGTTGTTCAAAGATTTGGTATGATTTGAGCATTACCATTCCAGGATTTAAAAATTCGTGGGACGATGATATTTAAGTGACATTGGTCATAGGAGAACCGTCAGTCAATTGGAGTGCGTTCGATACAACATGAGAAAAGGTGAATAAAAATATTGCAGGAATAAAGATTGTACGAGTAAATGCCACCAGTTATGGATCATTAATTCTTCTAAAATCCCTAAATTCCACTGTTGATCGGTGCATCCAAACTAACTTAGAATAGCATTTAACGGTCAAATAAATAAAGGGTGCATCCACTCGGTTTAGCGCTATTCACAAGAGGTCTTTGGCTTGAGTTTGGCCTAGGAGATCTTCATGTCTTTTGGTGGCTTTGCTTGATAGACATTGGGTACACATTAATTATTTTCTAACTCTATCAATTTTTATGTAATGATACTTTTACTAACTTAAACGTCAAGGTGCTAATGTTGAGTAGAGACTTAGCTTGTCTCAATCGGTCTTTATTCTGCAGGTCTCAGATCCGATCCAATCCATGCGTTTAGACGTGGGTCCTTTTTGATCTAACCTCTTCAAGTTTTAGCCCGATTAGATATAATTAATGTTTTATGATTTTCGATGAAAAAAGCCACTAGCTCTCTCAATGCTTAAATAGGTTAATTCACTGTGGAAAAATATACAAATCCCGGGAGGCTCATGGGGAGATTTTTCCTTTTTTAATGAATCGACTTGTCAAAGGACAAGTTGATGGTTTCTAGTTTTTACCCCATATTTATAGTTGAAGGAGAGGCACAGCTACTAATGGACTTGCCAAGCAAGGGACGTCCGGAAAGAGTTTTTGACTTTTCTGCTTAGCACCACCATATACATGCTTGTTTTATTTGCCTAAATGAGTGTGGCTATCAGTTATGTTGAACGGATGAATGGTTTTGATTAATAAATTAAGAAAGGCAAAAAAGGTAGCCATCAAATATTTATTATTGTGTTATCCCCATCAGAAATCATGGACCAGACCACTATGGTCCACAACTTAACCATATAAAACACTTGCAATGAAATTATAGTTGCCCAAAATGTTCATCCACGTGGTATAATAGCAACAAGGATCCACCATTTTAGAAACCTCGGCTGACGATTAATGGTCTTGAAAATAAATGAGTAACAACGGATGGGTGGCGAGCATCCACTGCATCCAGAAAGACTTAAACCAAATAACATTGTTATTGCATTAGTTTATATAATTTTTCTGATTAAACAAATTACTTAACATATATATATAACATAATTAGATAATTATGAATAAAGATATATATGAACTTAGAATTTTTTGGGGATCACGCATTTTTTTTGGTTGGGTCAAATCAAACTAAAACAGAATTGGATTTAGATCCATTCCGATTTGAGTGTACAAGTTCATCAAATAAATTGAAACTACAAATCTAGATTAGGGTTAATTTTGATTGGAGTTAAAGACCTTTGAATCATCATTGAGATTTTCTCAGGTTACGAGCGGTCAGATTCAGGTTTGAATTACTATGCATGAGCCAAAGATTGAAAGTCACTTACTTTGGCTCGTTGTGAGGAGCTAAAACGAATGTGACCCAAAGAAAAAAAAAAACATTCCGTTCCCATAAGAACTTTCCAGCAGTCCATTTGGTGGTCTCCGGTGACCTAATGGCTTGCGTCCCAAACCTTAGTCATCGAGTATTTGACCCTTTGCAAGTGGATGCACACAATCTTCGACACTAATGCGATCCAGGTGCCACGACTACATCTCTTTTTTATTTTTATTTTTTCCTTTTTATAGATGAAGAGGCATTATTATTAAGAATAAACTAAATCACGTCTGCTACAGAAGAAAAATGAAGAAACAAAACAACTTGGGTGGCTAATTTCTTAAGGTCTAGATGGATGGGGCTTCAGATAATTTAATATTAGAGAATGACTCAAAGATGACTAGCGCATGGATAAATCATCTTAACAACAAACCTTAGGAATATACAACTATTTTCTACGAAATAAATAATTGGACGAAATGTGAGATTGTGTTTATGTATAGGCTTTGAAAAGTAAATAGCTTTGCTGATGCTCTCGCAAAGATGGGTACCACTAGAACAGGAGATTTGACTAGTTCGTTGTGAATTGAGCAAGTAAACATGTGGCAATAAGGGATTTTTTACAACTTCGTAAATTGATTTAGTATTTGAATAATGTTTTGTCCTTATGAATGAAAAGCTGAATTAAAAAATGAAACAAAACCAGTGACTAAGAAATCAATGACTCAGTAAAAGTAGCCAACAAATTATTCCCATTGACTATACTATTTACGAGAAAACTATACTCACACAAAGTGAACTGTATAGTCACTAGCTCATCAATGTTATATAATTAAAAGATTAACTAAACTTTTCTTTCTATTATACCATGAGATTGAGGTTTAGCCAAGAAACTAGCATGAACTCTTGGTACTCTTTCTCTCAATTCTATCTTCTGCAATCCTTTAAATCAAAGGTCAATCGCTTGAAATACTAATGTTTTAAACTCATAGTTTCCTTTACTTACCTAAACTTCTCTTAAGGACAAGTAGATGTGATTTTCTTGGGCTAGAGAGAAATTTTGTACACAAAAAAATAACAAACATCAAGTCTAGTCTATTGGTAAAAAGATAAAGAAGATTGTCAATTATAACTCTCTAATGTTTTTCATCCACAACCTTACCATTTATATTACTGTCCAACTTTTTAGAAGTGGTCATTGAAGTGTTATAAGGTTTGGAATCATTCATTTCAAACTTCTACAATAGTTCCTTTAAATACTTGATTTAATTAATAAAAATTTCATTCTTTGTTTACTTGATTTGGAGTCAAAGGAAGAAATTCAATTCTTTCATCGTGTGCATCTCAAATTTTGTTTCCTTATTACTAGCAAACTTCTTACATAATGACTTCATTAAAATACATTTGAATAACTAACAAATCCCTACTTTTTGATTTGATAAAAAAAAAAGTAGTGTCACCTTTACTTTTAGTGGAACTTTTATCAACCAAGATAGAAATTAACCTCTCATACCAAGCTCTTAACACTTATTTCAATTCATAGAAAATTTTTGAAAGCTTGTAAATATAATAGAAAAACTATTTGCTTTCAAAACTAGGGATTGATCCACATAGAATTCTTTTGTGATGTAACTATTAAAGAATGTCTACTTTATATTTACTTTGTATAATATAAAATTCTTATGCAATACAAATTCAAGCAATATTCTAAGGTTCTTTAACCTAGCAACTAGAAGGAAGGTCTCATTATAATCTATGTCATTTTCTTGATTGTAGTTTTTAGCAACTAATCTTTGTTTCTCATAATTTGGCTAATTTCATAAAACTTGTTTTCCAAGACTCACTTGTTTCTTACTATAAGATAATCACTAGGTCTTGGAACTGAACTATAGAACTTGTTTTTCTCAAATTGGTTTAGCTCATCATTTATTGTATACACCCAAGATTAGTTGAACTTTCTCCCATTTCACAACTCATTAAAGGTCTTTGCAAGAATTGAATGAATGAAACTCTATTAAATACATAGCATGTAGTATGAACCATTTCTACCCAAAAGTATTAAGCAAATTTATACTCATTTAATGAAAATAATAAATGTCAAAATATTGGTATAAAAGAAATTATAATAAATATCTCTTTATCCATAATAGTTTATTCATATACTATAATACTAAATATTATTTCAAAAATTAAATAATATTTGAAGGAAGAGATACTCCTTGAATAAACTAACTCACAACTAACCAATGAAAGTACACCATAAGGAAAGATATTAAGTGTTTTGGATGATTATATGGTTTATTTGCAAAAATTAAAATTTTAATATTAGAGTCCATAATAATCCAATTTTCTTTTCATAACCATAAAAATATTAAATTTAATTATAATATTAGTAATTTAGTATAACTCAAAATAATACCAAATATGTAAAAACTATTTTCTTTTAATGAAATTTTTGAAAAGCAAATTTACATTATTCAATTAAAAGGTTTTTCATAAAAAGTAAGAATCAAATGGTGTGCAAGTTAAAAAAGTTACTATATGGATAAAAATAAATTTTCTTATAATAATGTATTAAATTTAATGATATCATAATATCTTTTAAATTCAAGAAAAAAACACTGTTTATTAGTGTATATGCCCAAAGATCAATGTGAGTAAGTTTGCTTTCTAGTTTTATATGTTACTTATTATTAATATTTTAAGTAATTATGTAAAATTAAAGATTTTCTCAAAAAAAAAAAAAAAAACTCCAGGATACTAGAGCAGTAGAAATTATGCCTTTTGTAGCATGCTCATCATATCACATGCAACTGCTGAGTGCGTGAGCGTGTCTGGATAATTCAATGTTAAAAACATATTCTCACAATAAAACGAGGAATTGCAGCAGAATACTTCAACAATTCAACAGTGAAACCATGAGACATAAAAGTTATTAGTAGAGAAATAAAGCTTACTTTTTCATGCTGAGATGCAATGTGGTTTTTCAGCTTGTATTCATGAGCATATCTCTTCCCGCAATCTCTGTAAGGGCAGATATAACAGTTTTCTTGTGAATGTGTTTTTATTTGTGACCTCAGGTTGAAATCCAGGGAAAACACCTGTGGTTGACATAAACCAAAATGTTACATATTTGTGCATACAGCCATGGCAAAAGAAGCATTGCAAGTACACAATACAAATGACGAAAAGCAAAGCCCTGATTAAGTACTAATACTGCCTTGTAACATAAATCTTAAACCCTAAACAATATAATAACTGAATGTGGAATAGCATCAGAAGCATTATCAGTGCTTAGCATAGAGCAAAATATATTCCTATACTTATTACTCGATGCCAATTAATAAAATAAAATAAAATAAATCAAAGATTAAGCTTCAGAAACTATTAAAGTGGATAGAATTGATCACCTTACCACAGCCCTGATGAGGACAAACATAGTCTCTTTCACCTTTATGAATTAGAAAGTATCTTTTCAACTTTGAACTATCTGGAAATTTCTGCAACACAAATCATGAAATTTATAATTCTGGTCAAACAAGGATATATCGGCAACTAAATTCCCAAGAAGAGTAGAAAGTCATCAACAGAGATGCTAACCTATCGTCAGTTAATAACTGCAAGTAATACTAACAAGAACATTCAAACCAGATCAGCATCAAAAATATTCTTCCATCCATTATGGTAATCTTCACAATAGCACCAAAAAAATAAGAAAGTTTATTGTTTTTCTCAAAATATTTTGCTTATTCAAGTTCAAAACATTGACTGGAAATATGTTTCTGCATATATCGACGACCCTTCTGGCAAAATTCCCCAACTTCCCCCATAAGCTAAAATCTAGAAAATGCAAGCATAATTCAACTTTTCAATTTCCTGTACTGGTTGATCAAGTTTTGAACATTATTTGACAAAGTTGGATGAATTTTAAGATCATATGTTAATGCAACAATACAAACAAGTATCAGAGCTAGCATACAAAAGGACATTAAACTAGAAAGAGATGTATCAGACAGGTGACTGCTCGGTGTAATGACCGTACAGCATAAAATATCATAAGCTTTAAAAACAATGTTCAAATTGATTGACCTGAGCTTAATGAACCAAATTGAGACAGTTTTTCTAATAAGTTGATATGCAGATACCAAATATAGTCCATATAGGCATAAGTGTAAGTGGGTTGGTTAGGTAATACAATCTGCCCGTGTACAAGTTAGAGGAGAAGAATACATTGCCGAGATTATAAAACTGAATTGAAGATTTGCCTACAATTACTCACCTCCACGTGCTTCACCAACTACTTTTGAAGCAATAATTCAATCACAAATTAAGCTGAAGTCATTAAAAATAACAAGGCCAGTTAGAATAAAGAGAATAGTAAAAAAAAAAAAAAAAAAATCATCAATTAAAAATACTTTCTGCAGTATAATGCAATGTGATCTCCCCCAACCAAGCTAAGAATCCATCAAACTACGCCTGTAATGGAAATCCCTCCAATGAGACCCAAATCCGCGCACCAAGCTCGGAACCCAGCCCCTGAGTTCCTGATCCCTGTCCCCGGGTGTTGTGGTCATCTCCTAAACCACCCTCACCACATCTTGGTACAACCACTCTCTTTCCGTATGGTACTTCAAAACCCACTGTCCAATTTGTCAAACCCTCTAAGTCAGCCGGGCGATGGTGTCCTCCCCTATTTGTCCCACCACCACATTGCAGTATGACCCACTCATCCTGAGCCACGCAGACCCTTCCAGTCTCTTAGACCAACCAATCATCATTGTCTCCGTCTTAGGGAGATCAGATGAGCTCTTGAACGCCGGCGTCAGGAATCTAGCTAGTCGAATCCCCAGTCGATGGCCATGGGGTCGCTCTCCATTTGATCGATTGTGTCCTGCCATTTGCTGAACTTGATGAAGCTAAAACGGCGCCTCACATTTTGCTTGGTATCACTGCATCTATCACCCTTCCCTCTTTAAAAAATCTGCCATAATTCCTTTAAACCTGCCCCTAGTGGCAAATTGTTTATGAACATTAGTGTTGCTGAAACCATTCTCTCACAATAATATCATAGAAAGAGAGGAACCGGGCCACTCATTAACTTGGTTCCAGGCAATCAGATGGCTGGGAGAAGCAGTCAGTCTGCGGGTGGTGGATGGGCAGCGGCTTTGCATCACCGGACCGTCGGTGGCAACAACGACGTGGGCAGAAACGACAAGAGAGAGGAGCTGGCTTTTCCTTTGATTTTCCGGAAATATTCCAGCGCGCACTTGGCTATGATATGTAGATCGGTAGATGAAGGGCTGGAAAACGGTGGTCGCTTGTGGCACTGGCGAGCGGAAGACGCATGGATCAAATGGCGCCTTCGACTGACGTAGTCGACAAGGCAAGAAGATGCGTGACCACGGAAAGGTATGTATGCAAAAGCAATAAAATTAGAACGTGGAGGGCTCTAGCTGTGGAAAGTGGAGGATGTGGCAGCTGCTGGAAGGAGGTTCCTGAGAGCTTTGACGGTGACGGTGTTAGACCGGCGATGACAGAAATGCTAGAGGACAAACTGCCTTTTCTGAAAACAGGCCAGAAATCGTCGTATTAGCGACGGGGAGTGTTTCTACGCTGGTTCGGTCAATGGAGGTGGATGGCAAGCGGCAGATCGTGCGGTGGTGGTGGTGGTGATGGCGACGGCGTGCCGCCGAAATTTGTAGATCTAGAGAGCTACAGTGCTCTTTGGAGGGCGTAATGGTTGGGATTGAACTGCTCGGGGGCTGGCGGTTCGGAAAATGGCTTCCATTGGCGGCAAAGTCAAACATTTGACGATAACATGGTAGCCTTCTTGTCTAAATCAAGCTGGAAACCTAGTTTTGAGACAAATAGGCCCTGCAAAAATTATTGAAATCAAAACGATATAAGTATCAAGGTGCCTGAGCTATGGAGAGCTTTGGCTCTCTCAGAAGATGTTAAGGGTTTCAATTGCATACAACAGACAGAACAATTACATGACTTTATGATATTTTGTTATTTTCTAATAATTATTCTGAAAATATTGCATTTACCTGCTTAATTAAACATGGGTTGGGTTTAGGTCACGATAGGCAGTTGTAAGGAGAAAATGAAGCAAAATGAGAGAGAGAGGGGAGAGGATTCAGATGGAGACGATGGGTGTGTTGATGAGGAAGCACTCCTCATAAAAGGTTCAAGTGCCTCCATTAACTCACCACCACCAAAGGGACCTAATTGAAGAAACTACCTTTGGTTTTGTTTTTTCTTCCACATTTTTTTTTTCTTTTAAGGTTGTGAGATGCTCGCTCGGCCTCTGTTGTTCAAGCCAAAGTAGCACCCTTGTCCGTTATACATAGAGGAGGAGGCTAGTAGATGAGACCATAATTACTCCCCGTAAAAGCATATTTTGTTATTTTCGGATAATTATTCTGAAAAATATTGCACTTGCCTGATTAATTAAATATGGGTTGGGGTTGGGTCAGGATCCCAGTTCATGACCATTTGGACCTCGTCAATCGAAGCATTATGCCACTCGATGCGTGACACGTTCAATGTTATGATTCGCTTTTGTGGACACCTGTCCAGCACTCACCGCCAGGTTCCTTGGCAGCTTGTTGCCAACTTTGTTGACTTCCGTTTTGTGCGTTCCCCTTTTCTGTTCTTTATTTTGTGGACGCCAATGCAACACACTATAAGCCAATCATGTCACGTGGGGCTCCATACGATGAAAATTCCACGATAGAGTGTTGCAACGTTGTGCCGTAGTAAGAAGTTCTTGGGTGCAGTTTAAAAGGGATGGAGATTTTAAATATGATCTAACGAGATTTTTCACTCAAATTTTTATATTTATATGTGATTATTAGATTATACTTATATTTAATAGTTTATCTTTCTCTTCCAATTTACGTCCTCTTCAAATCAAATTGGTCTGGCACCTAGCATTGCTTTTTGTTTTTCCTTTTTTGTTACAAGGGAGGCCAAAGCCAGTTAGTAATTAGACTGTTAGAGATTAATGAGAAGGGTAAGTGAGTTTAAAGATATCACAGGTGGAATGAGCACCCAAAATTGGGGAGTTTTGGGGAGGGGGCAGGGTTGAACCACTGACCTCTTGCCCAGCCTTTATTGCTAAAGCCATAGAAACTCAAAAAATGAAATTGGGGGAAGCCTGGGTTGGGTGTCCAGGAATGACCATGCGGTTAGTCCAATGTAAAGCCCTTGCTTTTGATAGTTTGATTATCTTCTTTGGAAATAAAAAAAAAAAAAAAATCTTTGGATACATCTTTGAAAGTTTGATTAATGAATGCATCCATTATATGGAAGTTCACCTCAAATAAAGAATAACTTTGAAGTAGAGACTATGAGATCAAGTTAACATTTGACTCTTGATCTATGACAAAACTTAATTAGCTTAATTTCTTAAATTAAACAATCATCTTCCAAACATATGTTGTCATTAAAGTGTAATAATTTTCATATCCGTGATGACAAGTGTCCCATAGTGTGCGGGCGTTTCTAGTGTTGACGAGTGTCCCATTAATCTAATTGGTAATTATGTCCTAAATTATATATTACACCGTCATAATTTTTTTATTACATATTTTTAATTATTAAATAAATGAACATAATTAATCATAAAAATTATAAATGTGCATGAATGACATTTGAAATACCTCAAATTTACTGCGTTCATGTAATAAAGCTTGTTTGATTTGATAATGAGAAGACAAGTTTCAGTGAATTGAACATATAAGAAAAACTACATTAACTATCGTATAGAAAGGACGTTCTGTTAAGAACTTCTTGATTTTAATTTGATATTCTCACGTAGATATCCCTTCATAATCAAAAGATTATAGTACGCAAGTGTTGATACCCTTTTAGTCAAAATTAATAACGGGTTCGTTAGGTTGTCAATTGTATATTTCATTTTCAGGGACCAAAAACATTAACTCTTGATTCTCAACTTGGTTTAGTCGCCATGCAAGATCAATACAAGCAGTTTGAGATAAAATTGATGCTTTTTGACTACTGAAAGTATCTATAGGCTGCTGGAATTGTATGCAACTAAATCTCAGCCACACATTGTTACGAGAGTTAGCTATTTCTTTTTTAAGTTAGTCCATGATCCATTGGTTTCTGCTAGACGAAATGTCATCTACATTTTATTCAGTCTGCCCATGCTTCCCAAAAATAAATATTTGGATTCAAACGAGGTCTTAAGAATATAAATTCTACATTGATAATATACAAAGTTCTGGCTCTATACTTTTTGTAGATATGAAATTCTCAAAACTTATTTGACATAAAGAGTTCGAATCACATTTCATTGTCTACACTCCTTAATCTGAGTCTTTCACATGTTCACTTTATCTCATTATTAGTGGAGGCTAGTAGATAAAGTTTTATTTTTTACGAATTTTAACATTTAATAAATCATGTGTTAATTATGTATAATACTATTTTAAGAATATAAATTTTATATTAATAAAATATAAAAATTTAACATGATTTATTAAATTTATAAATTTTACTATAATTTAAACTTTTAGATATATATAAAATTTTAATTTAACAAGAAAAATAATCAGTATATTCTTTTTATTTTTGTAAATTATAAATTGTGATTCTGACATTATTCAGTCTACTTTCCCGTTGGCTAGTCAAATTTTGTCCGTGAGAACCACGCAAGTCGTGGTTTATCATATGAAAATTTCGTTTAAAGTGTTGTCAACTCTAGTGCTCTTGTATTATGAACCACGTAGTCTCGTATTAAAACAACTGGATTTTTAGTTTTGGTAAGAGATTAAATTAATTATGAAACCGACGAACCAAAGTTACTTGTTTAAAATGTGCTGAAACTCCCTTTTTTTTTTTTTTTTCAACTTTTGGGCAGAAACATGGCACTGATTAGCTGGCAGAGATAGTTGCTTGTATAATTTTTAACTGCAACACTAACATTTATCTTAGACGGTAATATACTCTCTATCTGAATATGAGTTCATGTCATTAATTCCATTATAATTGAGAGACCAGCTGCGTCCGATTTGCGCAAGAGAATGTGAGTCCGTACCATAAGGCATTTTCTGACTAGCTTCGCAGCAGAGAAAACTTAACAATTTAAAAATAAGGTGTGACCTCATTTGGCCCTTGTATAATGTGGAATTTTCATTCTGTGTGTTTGTGCCATCTAATTTTGGAGTTTCCAATAAGATTCATTTTGTCAGATCTCAATCTCTGTCCAATGAATTTAGTGATATTTCCCGAGGGTTGCCAGATTTTCTCCGCTGGACAGATGTCATTTTGGCCACGGGCATTTGTCACAACAGGAAAGTCCAAAATAAACTCGAGTATTCGGAATGTGGATTTCATTGAATAATATATATATATATATATATATATATATATTAGGGCCAGGGGCATTTTAGTCCCAAAATAGCTAGAAGGCGGTGCATACAACCACTCGTTAAGAACTTTTCAGTAAGATAAACAGATGTGATATGTTATAGGTGATGCACTAACTATAATATTGTTCTTCCAAATCAAATTTGGACAATATTATAGTTAGGTTTTGATTTTTATTTTTTATTTTTGGAGTCCTAGTCATTTTATTTTTTGGTTGGGTGTTTCGGGGAGGGATGGGGGGCTACAAAGGTTGATGGATCATATTCAACCAAAAAGAAGCAAGTAGCTACACACACATACAAACCACTCAGATGCACGTATAAATAAATAAATATATATATAAGCTTCAGGAAATGAAATCTTTCTAAATGTGGGAAGCTTTTTCTCTGTAAGTACAACACAAGACTTACCTCCCAGAGTTTGCAGGACTGGTTCTTATTTAGTTAAAGACACAAGGAAAGAAGAAGAAGAACTTGCGGTCTGATGGGATATGGCAAGTGAAGGGTGTAAGGCAAAATTCAAAGAGAAGCGAAAGAATGGTCCGGTAAAATTCTATATTTAGTATTTATCTCTCTCACACACACCAATACCAATTGGACAATAAATAAGTTTTATAGTCTGTTCACAATGGTGGGGCGTAGAATATTTATCGTATGGGGCCCCATGTGATCTGATCGGCTGATAGTGTGTCGCATTGGCCTCCACAAAATAAAGAACGGAAAATGGGAACGCACAAAACAAAGTCAACAAAGTTAGCTAAAAGCTGCAAATGAAACCTTTGGAGTGCTTAAAATCTTATTTTGTTATTTTCTAATAATTATTCTGAAAATATTGCATTTGCCTGCTTAATTAAACATGGGTTGGGTTTAGGTCACGATAGGCTGGAGAAAATGAAGCAAAATGAGAGAGAGGGAAGAGGATTCAGATGGAGATGATGGGTGTGTTGATGAGGAAGCACAACGTTCAATTGCCTCCATTAACTCACCACCACCAAAGGGACCTAATTGAAGAGGCGATCTGCTACAGTAGAAATCCGTTGCAGCTACCATATCTTCAGCACTCAAATACAAAATAAAATACAGGGAGGGGTGGGAGTGGAGATGGGGAGAACAAATGCAAAAGGAAAAATGAAGAAGAGACAACCTGCTTCTTGTCCAAAATCTAAAGAACAGGGTTTTTGTCCAAAAGAGAAAGAAAAGATTTAAGCTTTTCTAACCACAAGAAAAATGAATCAGAAGAGGTTTGGAAATAGATAGCCCCTCTTGAATCAAAATTTCTAAAAATCAAACTTGATGGACCTAAAAATAACCCTCCAAGCTGATTCAACTAAAGCCAAGATGAGAGTTAACCAAAAGAGTGAAACCACATCATAAATAAATAAATAACCCAGCTACAAAATTAACAGAAAAACTAGAGAAGAGAGGAAATAAAATTGAACCTGGATCTCGATTCTGAAAACACCTGGCTCTCTTAAGAAATCCTTCTTTTGAGTTTGCTTTTCACCCATCATTTGCTTTTAAAACAAACCTAAAAAATACCAGAGACCTTGAAAGACAGATGATTTAACAGAAAGGGATTCAGAGAGGCGGGGCGTTACAGAAGAGGAGAGGGGGCGATGGGGGAGTACTTCACTTCAGTAAGCAAAGATCGATCTCTCAAGAAACTACCTTTGGTTTTGTTTTTTCTTTTTTTTTTTTTTTTTAAGGTTGTGAGACGCTTGCTCGGCCTCTCTTGTTCAAGCCAAAGTAGTAGCCTTCTCCATTATATATGGAGGAGAAGGCTAGTTGATGAGACCATATAATTACCGCCCCTAAAATCATATTTTGTTATTTTGTAACAATTATTCTGAAAATATTGCATTTGCCTGCTTAATTAAATATGGGTTGGGGTTGGGTCACGATCCCCGTTCAAGACGATTTGGACCTCGTCAATCGAAGCATTGCGCCACTCGATGCGTGACACGTTCAATGTTATGACGTCGCCTTTGTGGACACCTGTCCAGCACTCACCGTCTGGTTCATTGGCTTCCGTTTTGTACGTTCCCATTTTCCGTTCTTTATTTTGTGGACGCCAATGTAACGCACTATCAGCCAATCATGTCACGTGGGGCCCCATACGATCAAAATTTCACGACAGAGTGTTGCAACGTTGTGCCGTGGTAAAAAGTTCTTGGGCGCAGTTTAAAAGGATGGAGATTTTAAATATGATCTAACGAGATTTTTCACTCTAAATTTTATACTTATAAGCGATTGCTAGATTATACTTTTATCTAATAGTTAACCTTTCTTTTCCAATTTACTTTCTCTTCAAATCAAATTGGTCTGGCACCTAGCACTGCTTTCTTTGTTTTTTTTTTTTTCCTTTTTTGTTACAAGGCAGGCCAGAGCCAGTTAGCAATTAGACTGTTAGAGATTAATGAGGAGGGTAAGCGAGTTTGAAGATATCACAGGAGCTATAAAGCACCCAAAATTGGGGAGTTTGTGGGAGGAGGGCAGGGTAGAACCACCGACCTCATGCCCAGCCTTTATTGCTAAAGCCATTGAAACTCAGGGTATGAAATTGGAAGAAGCCTGGGTTGGGTGTCTAGGAATGTAAAGCCCTTGCTTTTGAAAGTTTGATTATTTTCTTTGGAAATAAAAAAAAAAAGGAGAAAACTTTGGATACGAAAATAGAATATCCTAAATAATCATTTTAATATTTAACAACAATATACCATATCAATCTAAACAAATATTATGATTTTATATTAAAAAGATCCAATGCCAATGAACAAAATAAAAAAAAAAAAAAAAAACAAAGAAAGATCCAATGCTAATGACTAAAAAAAAAAAAAAGAAATCCAATGACTAATGACCAAAAAAATGCACATTATTAGAAAGATCCAATACTAATAAAATTCGTTCAAAAAATTTTTAATTTAAAACTCACTTAAAAGATAATTAAGTTAATTTATTTCTATAAGTATAAAATATAAAATATAAAATATAAATAAAATTTACATAAAATTGAAAAAAAAAAAGTGTGGTTTAATATGATGAATTTATTATACTTATAAAAATATAAATAAGTTTAGTAAACATATAAAATTCAAATTGGGTGAAATTTAAATTTCATTTGATATTGTTGTGTTAGTTAAATTGGTCCAACTTTCTCTACTTGGGGGTTTCCTTTTGTAGCAGAGCCTATGCCGTTTCGATCCTTATAATAGGACCTCGTTGGGGTGCAATGGCCCCGTGGATCTTGCTTTTAGCTTTTGTTATTAGGCCATGAGCCTCCACTTAGGGGCAAAAAAAAATTATTTTTAAAGTTATGAATTTTAACACTGCAAAGAGTAAAATTTACGAGAATAATAAAAATTATTCTTATTGCATAATTCATTATTTAATAGATTAATAAAAAAAAAAAAAATTCCTTCCTACAACCCTCTCCCCCTCCCCGGGGCGAACACAGAACACGGAGCAGGCGAACATTCTGCGAAACATCACCAATGCTGCTACAGACAGACCCCATTGACTTCAGATAGCCAACCTAGGTTCAGCGTTGCGGTACTTTAGCAAAATGCACAATCCAACCCTAGGCGCTAGACAAATGCAACTTTGGATCCACTTTTTGACATTTCAGCGTACTTCCAATTCGCATAGGCCCTTCTTTTGCGACAGAGAATGTATACATATACAGGTGAAGTGATAGGAACATTTTGAGATAGACAGGACGAGAAACAGAAATCCTCAGAAAAATTAGAAAAAAGAAAAAGTTGGAAGTACTATCTCCCACGTATTGGCAACTGCCGGCGGCGATGACCGGATAAACGATACTCGTACTCAATGAAGTTTCCAATTCAAGTGTCACGTTCTCAGCCTACCGTCCAACGCGTATTAGCCTTCCACGTACGAAACCCTCCAATGCATCGCGTCAGGCACCCCTTCATCTAGATCCAAAACGGGCCTTTGTAATTCGCCAATTCCAAGGATTTGTGGCTGATGTGCGAAAAAAAGGAGATATTTATTTTAATTTTTTTAAAATATAATTTATTTTATAATTTCATATTATATGATAAAAAATTAATTTATTTATAATAAAAAATAATAAATTAATTTTATATAATATGAAATTATAAATAAATTAAATGAAATTAAAAATAAAGTAAATATAGTAAATATCAAATAATATCTATCACAACGATACATTCATATAGTAAATATCAAACACCTGGCTCTCTTAAGAAATCCTTCTTTTAAGTTTGCTTTTTACCCATCATTTGCTTTTAAAACAAACCTAAAAAATACCAGAGACCTTGAAAGACAGATGATTAACAGAAAGGGATTCAGAGAGGCAGGGCGTTACAGAAGAGGAGAGGGGGCGGCGGGGGAGTACTTCACTTCAGTAAGCAAAGATCGATCTCTCAAGAAACTACGTTTGCTAACATAGGTCAAATATTGATTCGAACATGACACAAAGAAAAAGGGTACCAAAGACTCTGGTTATATTTACTCTTTGTATACCTGCGTCCACGTAGAGCTCTAATTAATTTTATCAGTATCATCTCTAACCTGTCACGTTCCACGGAACGGCCTAGGAATCCTTTTTGGTTGAATGATACGAACAGAAACTTAAAGCAGGACAAACATGCTCCCCATTTCTTGGCAATGTACTACTTCCGAATGCCTATAAATTTTGCATTAATATGGCAACACCCACCGCACAGCCACATAACAGAACTCGTCAATAAGTGAGCCTTTTTTTTTTTTTTTTTTTATCTGAGTGAAGGCAACATTTATGAATGTGCAGTCCTTTCTTAATTTTTAAACATTTATGAACTTTTAAACACGACTAATTGGTATATAATTACATTATTTTTTCAGGCAAATTGATCGTGGCGAAGTCAAAAATAATAATGATAATTAATCAAAATTTGAGTTGATGCATGCCACCTTTTGTTTGGTTAAAATACAAAATTTCCAAGATACAAACATAAAATAAGACTTTTATGAAAAAAGAGAAAAGCGCACAAGAAATTATCATCTAGAACGTGAGTTGTGGTCCCGAATGCCGCCGTCGAGAGAGGTGGGTTTGAATGGTTGGCAGACAAACCCAATGCGGTTGCCCCTTCCACATGATTTTTTTTTTTATTTGTCAAACATAAAACTAAAATCTAGACAATATTAGGGCAAATTTAAAGTAAAAAAAAAAAAAGATCTCACGAACTAAAAAAAAATTTAGATTTCGCTTCTACGAAATCATTATCAATTCACAATAACAAGCAATGAAAGTGGTACTATACAGAATCATGTTTTTTGACGTGCAAATCATTTTGATCGATGTGATTTTCGAGTCAAATTTTAATTTATATTAACTTGTCCATGTTACCATCTCAATGGTTGTCATTGGCCTTTCTAGTCTAATTTCTTTTTTCATTTATTTTATTTTATTTTATTGTGCCACTCCGAAAATTAAAAAAACAAATAAATTATAATAGGTTTATGGCCCCCATTATTTTTGTCCCCTTGTTGAAGCCACTTGCCCCCATTATTTTTTAATTTCGTAAAAATTTAAATGTTCATGAATCACGACCAGAAGGTTTATGTTAAGGGCTACGGTACACGGGCAGACGGCGAACGAGGTACAGAGATTTTTTTCATTTTTTCCTTGAATATTTAAGTTTTTTCTTTTTCTTTTTTAATGGGGGCTATGATCAACTGATTGGATATAGCTTTTCAATAATTTCTGTCAGAATGTGCCTAATTTCCAACATACTCGAGAAACAAGTGCGCAATGTTCCTTTCCCTGTAAATCCTGCATCCAAATTAGGATCAGCTTTAACACTTTTTCCAGTGGCCTATATAATTTATTGACTTAATTCTGACGCACGAAAAAAAAAAAAAAAAAAAGGTGAAGGCTACATGTAATTGGATTTGGATTTGCACGGCCGACACCTTCCACCACTATCAACATTTTGGCCCATTCACTGTATAGTAACATCTCCTAGCTCTAACCTAAGAACCGACAGTAAACAGTGACCAACGTTGCAAGAGCATCCCAGTCGCGTGAAAAATATTCATATAATTTATTTTTTCGACTGAAAATAATTAAACCAAACAATTCAAGTCAACTTTGGTGCTTCTCGTGGGCGGCTATAAAAGGACAGAGTCAAAATAATAATAATAATAATAAAATATTTTACGTAACCATATTTATTCAGATACATATATTTAAAAGAAATATGGGTTCTATTGAGATGTAAAGTGCTGAGTGTTTAGTTAAAAAGTTCCACGTTAGAAGAGAAACAAATAAGAAACAAATGAAAATATTTAATAAATTAGATATTTTAAGATTTCAAAATAGATGTAACGTTAAATTCATAAATTTATTATTTATTTAGATTTTATTTTAATTTTTTCCTAGTGACTGGGCTGAAGCGGATGCAGGATTACCTTAGAGATGGTTTGGCTAAGTGACAAATGAAAGTTTTGGATTAAAATGAAATTTAATTTTTATTTAGATTTCATTCAAATTTTTCTTCGAGTTATTCTCCGGTTCCATGATTATACGAAGGAAAACATATTCTCTCTCCTTGTCCCTCAATAAAAGAGAGATCTCCATTTGACGGTTCAATAATTTTTTTAAAAAATAATTAAAAAAAGAGATTTTTTTTTTCTTTAAGTAGCTAGTAGAATAAAAAAAAAGAAAAAGAAACAAGAAAATTTCAATTAGGATTATGCTTATGAAATAGCGCAATCACCATGGGCATTGACCGACCAATGAGACGCGTGACATGCCTCCATGTGTTATTTAAGGCTAAGTTTCGACCATTTATATTTATATTTGTTTTTAAACGTGAAAACAGTGAGAATAATTCTTAATTAATTGAGACTACACTTTGACAAACCAAATCTAAAAGAAAGTTTGGTGGGAAAGGAGAAATTGAGATACGGTTTGGATAAGAGTTAATCAGTCGGTGGTGCTGGCACCTCTATAATTCTATAATCGGTTCACATCAATTGCAATACTTTCTTTAAGGTCAACCTAAAAATCCTGCGATCGGAAGCTGAACATACACACATGTGTATGTTCCAAAGATAATATAGGGTGATACATCCTCCGACATCTATTAAAGAGATGCCTTTTTGTTGTCCCATATGCCTCCCACATGTGTATGTTGTCCTCGATTCCAACGTTCAAGCATTATGTAACAAATGTGCCTCTTAATTCATCAAATTGGTTTAGTGTTGAAAATTTGATTGTATTGTCTCGTGCTTTTAATATAACTGGTTAAGTCCTTTTGTTAGAATCTATTGATCTTGTATTTAAATCAAGCTCACTCTGCTGGAGTCATGGACTGAGAAAATCCCCTGATTTATTATATTCAACTAGACTTGCAACAAAATTATTCGAACGAGGATTTTATTTGAGGGTAGCTTATTAGTCCAGTGGCTAATGTCTACATTCCTCAAAGAAACTTTTGCACCTTTTGCTTTTCTCTTCAAACGCAAATTAACCACACCAGGCTCACCTTTATACTTTGAGAAAATTTGACCAATTTAACTAATACAACAATATCTAATGAAATTTAAATTTTATATACTTATTAAATTTATTTATTTTTTAAAATATAATAAATTTATCATATTTAACCACATATTTTTTAAAATTTTAAATAAATTTTATTTATATGCTTTTCATCTTATCAACCTAACGTAATCTTCGAATTTGGGCCCATTCACGAAACCTCTCCTATATAAGTCTTCGATCATACATTGTTGCTCCCCACTTGAATTGAGCTCAAATATTTTCCAAATTTTAGTTCAACTATATTGGTGCAAATGGCGCTCATATTTCTCTGCGAAAAGGTGCTGAAAAGAAATGATGTTGATCACGAGCTTACTTTTCCAACAACTGGCCTTGCTGCCTTTGTCCTTCGCCCAGGAGATCTTGGAACTGATTTCCAAGCATTTGATGCAGACAATGTTCCGTGGATGTTCCATCTGTCCACCCGTCCCGGTAGATAGCCTAAACCAGTGATTCTGAAATCAACTTGGAATTCATTCGTGGTTGATAAGCAATTCCGTGAGGGTGACAAAGTCAATTTTTTTACTGAAGAAACTGATGATGGGTTGAAGTTTCACGTTAGAGCTCAGAGGAAATTAATCAACATATTTGGTATTGATGATGATTATGTTGACGTGGAGCTTCTCCGCAACACCAATCCGTACCCTAATTTCATTTAGTGATGGTAATTTCTGGAATTTGAATTTAAAGTTTTCCTAATGTATATGTGTGCGTGTGGGTTCAGGATTTTCATTTCTGTTGGGACTGTATTTCTGCACGTGGTGGCTACTAATCTGTTTTGGGTTGCTGTTCGTTAATGAAATCCATTTCAGCTTTTCATTCATAAGGACAGAACATTATTCAGATACCAAATTCATCTTTGATGTTGATCGATAAAATAGAAGAGATAAAATGGCTTGGTTTGTCTTCGGTTGACTAACTACATGAGGCCAGACATCGATAGAATAACTCAAGCGACTAGGCAGCCCGACATTACTCTCTCAAAGACGCGCATAACGCAGTTCTCTTAATCCTATTAATTACCAGCCAAGTAAAAGAAGTACCAGTCGCATCATGCCATTAAACCTTGTTTCAATGTGGGTGCCGTCCAAAGGCATGGGCACAAGTAAAGGTTATCTCTGGAACATACATAGAAAAAACCTACTAATTTATCAGGAAACGACCAAAAAAATTTATTTTGTATCACCCTATAGCATCTTTTAAACATACACAGCAAAAAACCTCATAGTTTATTTTTAATCAATAGTTGGTTAACAATGTATAGCTCTAACATCATGCTAAATAAATTATAAATGAAATTATTTAATCCAACACTAAAATTGAATAGGTATTCATATTATTTTTCTTACTAATTGACTATTTATTACAATCATAGGAGACAAATCCTATATGTTCTTTAAAAATTATAAATCTAATTTTAGGTAAATATGATAGGTGTTCCATTCATCCCCTAGTGACAAGGCATATTATTGCGTGTGGTGGGCCAGATTAACTGCAATCAATAGATTATTCTAACGGACACAAAATTTGGAGGCTCCGGGTGGACCCAAGGAATATGAAAATGGCTGGTCGTCGGCATGGCGTTGAAAGAATTCAAAGCATCTTGTGTGAGCCTAGACAAGCCTCCACCTTTGCCGTGATGCTCTCTTATTCCATCTCTCCGGCAAAGCCTATGGCCCCAAATGGATTGGGGGTCCAATTTTCTTAGTTACCATTTTTCTTTTCTTTCTTTTTGTTTTTATGTATTTTGCCAAAACTTGTTGAGAAACCGAAAAAATGAGAAGGGAATGAAGAAAGTAGTTTCAGATTGGCAAGCACTACCAGCAGTGATGGTGATAGAGGCTCATATAACTTGGTGACAAAAAAGACACGTGCCAACAAACTGGATAACGATTCCAGAGTAGCCGAAAAAATTAGTCACAAGCAAAGTGAGTGAATTATTTGTTTGTTCAATTCTTGTATTTGTTTGCTTTTTATATTTTTTTGGTTTCTTTTTTTTTTTGTCAAAGAAATCGACTTTTCCAAATTTTTTGACCACACATTCATGATATATATCAACATTCACCCAGAGAAATATACATATCATCTCTACATTTTAACAACCTAGCCCGGCTGACGATAGAAATCCCCACGAAGTCTAAACATATTTGACAAAGAAGAATTCCGTTCACATAATATAATGAGAACCACCTCTCCTTTCACTACTTCTAGTTCAGTAGTCCTTTACATGAAACAAACGAACAGCAACCCAAAACAATACAGTAGCAATCACATACAGAAATACAATCCAACAGAAATGAAACTACTCTACCTGCTGCCCCAAATAAGTAGCGGCAGGAACACACACATTACGAAAACTTTAAATTCAAATTCCAGAAATTACCATCACCAACTGACACCAAAAAACAGATTGGTGTTGCGGAGACTCTCCACGTCAACATAATAATCCCCATTACCAAGAATGTTGATGCATTTCCTCTGAGCTCTAACGTGAAACCTCGAACCATCATGAGTTTGTTCACCACGAATGGATTCCAAGATGATTTCAGAATCACTGGTTTTCGGTGTTTACCGGGACGGACGGTCAGATGGAACTTCCAAGGAACATTGTCTGCATCGAATGCTTGGAAATATGTCCCATGATCTCCTTGGCCAAGGAGAAAGGCATGATGGCCTTTTGTTGGAATATAAGCTTATCTGTAACACCAGTTCTTTTCAGCTCCTTTTGGCAGAGAGGCATGAACGCCATTTGCACCAATATAGTCCGACTACAATTTGGCAAATATTTAGGTCAGTTCAAGTGGTCTGAGGCTTTATATAGAATAAAAGGGTAAATGGAGGCAAAATTCAAAGCTTAGGTGAGATGAAAAGCAAAGGAAAAAAAGAAACAAAAAAACAACAAAAAAAAAGCAAAACTTGGATCATAATCACAAATCGAACAAAAGTTGCACTAACAAAATGACCGAAAGTGAAGAGTTTACCATGTTAACTTTGATTAGGGCCAGGGGCATTTTATTCCCAAAATGAGTTGGAAGGCGGTGCTTACAACCAGTCGTTGAGAATTTTTCAGTAAGATAAATAGAATTGATATGTTATAGGTGAGGTTTTAGTATATATGATAGGACTTCACTGCACGGACTATAATATTGTTCTTCCAAATCAAATTTGGACAATATTATAGTTAGGTTTTGATTTTTTTTTTTTTTTTTTTTAGTCCTAACCATTTAATTTTATGTCACTTTTGAAAAGTATAGAGCAATTTGAAGTTTAATATAAGGTATTTCAAGGTATTTGGTTAAGATAAGAATAAAGTTAGATGATCAACAAGTAATAATAATTTTTTTTGGTTACATAAAAAGATGATATAAACTATTTAATTTTATTACAAAGAAGGTAATTATAAGTAAATATTTGATTTTTGTTGAAAATAAAGCTTGAAACTTTGATGTTAATGAGCAAAATAACTTTTAAAAATATCTAATTACTATTTTGGGAGAAAATAAAACTCAAGATACAATCTTTATAGTAAATGGTAAAGTCTCACTAATTAGTATACAAATCGTACACCAAAAGTTTTATAAGAGAATATAAATTAAAAAGAAATTGATAATAATCAGTTAAATTATGAGGTTATGAAATAATTCTTAATAACATTATTGATGATAATAAGGATTTGGTGTATTCTGTCATATTTTCAAATTGCGAACTAATGTCATTTGATGAAACGATTCAAAATATTAAATGGGTGAATATTATGAATGAAGAAATTAAAACAATTGAAAAGAATAATAAATAGAAATTTATTATTATTCCATGAAGTCAAAAAGTTATTAATATAAAATGAGTTTTTAAAATTAAGAAGAAATCTAATAGAGAAGTAGAGGGATATAAAATAAGATTGGTTGTAAAAAAATTTGAATAATAATCTAATCATGATTATCACAAGGTATTCTTTCCTGTTACTTAAATGGAAATTGTTAAACTTATAATTGCTTCAATTGCTTGAAATTATTAGAAAATTCATTAGATAAATATGAAATTAGTTTTTCTTAATAATCCACTTAAAGAAAAAGTATTTGTCAAGTAACCACCTCAGTGTATATAACAAATGTATTAAAGACTTTAAGAAGTTAATAATGTATGAATTTAAGATGATATATTTGGGTATAATATCTTATTTTCTTGGAATTAAAATGAATTAAGAAGATAATGAAATTTTTATCTATCAAAAGAAGTATGCTATTAAGTTATTAAAGAAATTTCAAATTAATGATTGCAATCTTGTTAGAATTCTCATAGAAGTTAGTACTAAATTATCTAAAAAATGCATTAAAGTACCTGTTGATTTTACACTTTTCAAACAAATTATTAGGAGTTTGAGATTTTTGACATGCCTGAGTCCTAATATATCTTATACAGTTGATTTAATCAACAAATTTCTGGTGTCTCCGTGCTAATCTCATATATAAATTGTTAAGAGGATCATGCAATATATAAAATGAACTTATAATCATAACCTATTTTATTTTTTATCTAAAAATTGTGCTCTTATATGATATTTTAGTAATAATTAGGATGAAAAAATAAATAATTGTAAAAGTATTTGTTTTCAACTTTTAAACTATTATTTATTTGTGATAATCTAAAAAATAATTTATTATTATACTTTTAACATATAAAGTAGAGTTTATAGCTACAATTTCAAGTAATTATCAAGTTATTTAGTTTTCTAATTTACTAAATAAGATTTATATTTTAATTAAAATTTTTATAAAAATATTTGTTAATAATATTTTATAATTTATTACTAATTTAAAAAAAAATCTAATAGTAATTACATTAATATTTATTTTTATTTTCTAAAAAATCAAATTAATAAAAAAAATTGAAATAATTTATTATAAGTATAAAAATTAAATGATTGATATTTTTATAAAATGGTTGAAAAATAAAATATTTATCGAGTTAAAATAAATATTAAAATTAAAAATATCACTAAATTAAAATTAAGAAAAATATTATTTTTATTTAAATTAAAAATTTATCATAATAAAAATTAATTTAATTTAATTTAATTTTAATTATTTAAATAAATTTAAATATTTATAATTATATAAAAATATATTATTTATATTATTATTATTATATATATATATATATATCGTTGTTGTAATATTAATAAAATTAATTTTATAATTTTTTATCAAGTTTGGTGTTGCGGAGACCCTCCACGTGAACATAAACTTCATCGTTATCATCCACCATCACGAAGTATGTTGATGCATTTCCAGCGAGCTCTAACGTGAAAACTCAACTCATCGTCACTTTCTTCGGTGAAAAACATGACTCGATCATCCTCACGAAGTTGCTTAACGACTACGAGTGGATTCCGAGATGATTTCAGAATCACTGGTTTTGGGTGACGCCCGGAACGGGTGGTCAGATGGAACATCCACGGAACATTGTCCGCATCCAATGCTTGGAAATCTGTCTCATGAACTCCCAGGGGAAGACCGAAGGCAGCAAGGGCATGTGTTGGAAAAGTTAGCTGATTAAGAATATCATGTCTTCGCAGCTCCCTTTGGCAGAGAAATATGAGCAGCATTTGCGGCAATATGGTTGAGCTAAAATTTGGAAAATATTTAGCTCATGGAAAGCAACGAAAGAGAACTTGCCGTGGAGTGAGATATCGCATGTACGATTGAAGACTTGTACAGAAGATGGTTCGTGAATGGGGCAAAATTCAAAGCTTAAGTTAGGCTGATCAGATGAAAAGCATTAAAACAAAACTTTGATCATAATCACAAATCGGACAACATTGCATTCAAAGTTTTTACGACAAACAAAAGCATAATTCTTTTCTTGGCAAAAAATGTCTTCGGTGAGAGGAAGCAATGGCTTCTATATAATGGGAAATGTTAAAACGAGTAACATTTGCTTTACATTTGAACTTTTCCTTGTAGTCTTCCTATCTAACTTAAGAAACATTATTTTTTCCTAATTTTATTATATTAGTAGTTCAACTTTGATTCGGTTCGGTCTGAATATTATGCGTTGCCATATCATAAAACTAGAAACCTTAATTGGACCTGAACGCTCCTGCTGTTGAATCCATGGCTGGTACATGATCCAATGACATCCTGGTCCGACCCAAAACTGAGATTGGGTCTAATTGTTATAATCATCTGGTCCACATATCAGCCCCATTGGAGACGGCCGCCAAGATTTTGAGTTTTCAGCTTAAATGATCACATGCGCCAAAACCATTATTGTCCGCAAATTGAAAGTATAGTTACCCGCAAAATTCACTCACAGGTAAGCACGTGCACTTGTTACAATAGCAATGAGGATAAACCATTCTTGAAACCTTCTTAATGCAAGAAAATTGGGATTTAGTAACGAAAATTCTTGTCGCTAAATCTCAAATTTTCGATCTAGAGAACTGTATCACAATAACGCTTGTCACAAAAGAATCGTCGCTACAAGCTAAGAGCAAAGAAATCCGGAGAATTGTTGCCTATATGCAAGTGTTTTTGCGACACGTAAGTTTTGATCGTGGAAACTTTTTGGACAAGAAAAATGGTTTACACAAACAGTTGTGAATTTTTGGGCAACAAAATTTGCCGTTAAAATTCTTCAGTAACAAGTATTTTTGTTGCCAAATAAGTTGTAAGAAATCGCGCAATGGATTTTGCACGACGAATTTTGTCGCAGAAACATATGACCAATGGAGACACGTCGCCAATACTCACAAATTATTTTAAAATATTTTTAAATTTATCATTAAATATTGTTTTAAGCCTACAGATGTTTTTTCTTTTCATTTAAATATTATGTTATATTTGCATTTAAATCAAATTGCTACTAATTAGGGGGAGAGATGGAAAAAAAAAAAATAAAATAAAATAAAAACAAGAACATAGATCTATATATTTGCAATCATGGACATTGTGCATTTACATAATATAATCACAAATCTAACGGGTACAACCTACAACTTTAAGTTTGTCCAAAGTCACCTACACACGAAACTAATTCCAAAACAAAGTGGTGACATTCCATAATCATCAGCTGGATATAGTCCCTTATTTCCATTACGTACTTACCACTTACGCACACCTTTAGGATTGTCAACATTATTTCCTAGCAGTTTCTTCATTATTGTACCAGTTAATATTTTATCTGATATAATAAATTGTTCTTAAATGTTTTTCACAAAATTCTTACTTTTATTTTTATCAAAAATAAAGCTCCTGCTACTTTTACTAATGTAAAACTTAATAATTATTAAACTTATACAATTAGATTACTCTCACTTGTTATAAACAATTATTCAATTCCGCGGGAACAGATGGTTGATTCACACAAAAAAAACTAAATCAATATCCATGTACCCTAAGGTAAAGAGAACATTTTCTTTCAAGTCTACAAAATTGTCACCAAACAATATTAGAATACTATATATGTGTGAGTGAGTGAGAATAATGAACCATCATAAATCATAAATTTAGACTTTTCTACAGAGAGAAATCTTGACATATATTAAATATATATGTATATATTTTATAATAAAATTAATAAATTAAATATTAAAATATAAAATTTTATTTTTATTAATATAAAAAAATTTAATTTTAATATCTAATTTAATATTTTATTTTAATTTATTTATGAAAATAAATATCTCTTCACATGACTATATAATTTATTTTAAAAATTAATTAAAATTGTTATATGTCATTTATAATATAATAATTATATATTTTATATAATTTCACTAATATTATGATAATTTAAAATGTTATAATTATTTTTAAATTATTATAATATTTTTTATAATAATATTTATAAATTAAAATATAATATATATTTGTTAAATTTTAAAATAATATATACATGAACATTTATATCTTAATCTATTAAGAATTTCATAAAGATAAAACAAGTGGACAATTATATCAGTGTCATATAGTGTATGGCACAATTTGTGCACTTTGACAACATTATCTAAACCGAATATATGACAAGCATTATACATATAACATGGTAGGGTCCCAGAAAAAAGTTGACTTGTAGAAATTTTAGAATTAACCGAGAGCAACAAGCTACAAAGTGACCCCACGATACCTCGAATTTAAGCCATGTAGGTTTCTATGAAATCTCAATTATATATCGTCAGTCATGTAATTTGTAATATATTTTGGGCAGATCATGGCCATGGCGACGTTCTATGTGGATGGGATCATGCATCACAATTTTAAGTAATCTAAATTTTGGGAACAAAGAATACCGAGCAAGAAGCTGACCTCTTCAGTGTCACGTGTTCGTCGTCTAGGCAAATCAAATTTGCCCAGGGAGTTATTTATTCTCATTTGGTTTCTTCACCGAAACCCCCTTTTTTTATTATTTTATATATATTTAATTACAATACACGAATACGACACTCAATTCTTTATCATGTTGTACCAATTTTCAATAGCCCATAACGATTAATTGTCTAAATCATTTGTACGTTAACGGAATATTTGTTCTTTAGCCTTTTTTTTATTATTGATTTTGACTTTTCATAACCAACAAAATGACAAACGATAACACTATACACACACATATTGCTTCTAATGAAAATATAAAACTCATGGACCAGACCATTATTTTCCACAACTTAACCATATAAAACACTTGGAATGAAAATATAGTTGCACAAAAAGTTCATTCAAAGATAAGCACTTGCACGTGGTGTCGTAGTGAGGATCAACCATTGTAGAAACCTTGGTTCACGATTAATGGTCTTGAAATTGAACGAGTACCACTGGACGGATGGCTGGCATCCACTGGATCCAGAAAGACTTAAACCAAATAATATTGTTATTGCATTAGTTTATATAATTTTTTGAATTAAGTAAATTACATTATAAATTTCTTATATATATATATATATATATATAACAAAATTAGATAGTTATGAATAAGGATACATATAATCTCAGGACATTAAGTCGTAGAGTTTTTTGTGAATCACACATCTTTTTTGGTTAGTTCAAATCAAACTTGAACAAAATTAGATTTAGATCAATTTTAATTCGAGTGTTTGAATTTGTCAAATAAATTGAAGTTCTTGATCTAGGTTGGGGTTAATTTTGATTGGGGTGAATGACATTCAGATCATCATTAAGATTTTCTCAAGTTACGAGCGGTCGGATTCAAGTTTGAATTACTATGCATGAGCCAAAGATTGAAAGTCACATGCTTTGGCTTGTTGTCAGGAGTCGAAACGAATGTGAGAAGAAAAAAAAAATTCCGTTCAAGCAGTCCATTTGGTAGGTCTCCAGTGACCTAATGGCTTGTGTTACAAACTTTAGTCATGGGGTATTTGACCCTTTACTGTTAGACTTCAATTGGATGCAGAGAGAGTCTTCGACACTAAAGCGAACCCAGGTGCCACGAATACTTCATCTATATATATATATATATGGATGAAGATACATTATTATTAAGAATTAAGTAAATCACGTCTGCTCTAGATGGATGAGGCTTCAGATAACAATTTAATGTTAGAGAATGACTCAAAGATGACTATCACATAGATAAATCAACTTAACAATAAAATTTGGAAATAAGCGACTATTTTCAGTGAAATAAAAATTGGACGAAACGTGAGATTGTGTTTGTTTAAGCTTTGATGGGCAAATAATTTTGCTGATGCTCTTGCAAAGATGGGTACCACTAGAACAGGAGTTTTGATTAGTTGGTTGTGATTTGAACAAGTAAACATGTGTCAGTATGGGATTTATTATAACTTTCTTCGTATATTGATTTAGTATCTTAATAATTTTTGTCCTTATGAATGAAACGCTGAATTTGAAAACAAAACAAAATGGATGACTGGGTAAAAGTAGCCAACAAATCATTCCCATTGAGTATACTATTTAGGAGAAAACTACACGCACGCAAAGTGAATTGTATATTCATTAAGGCATGATCATTAGTTCTTTCAAATAATAGTATAATCATAAATACTCATCATCAATTATATATTAAATTCAATTTTAAAACAACAAGAGCATAAAATTGTTTATTTTCCTTGTTATGATCCCAAAAATTTATATTGAGTTTTGAAGATAACAAAATATTAAGTATTACTAATATATTTGTTTGTTTGTAATTAGTAAAAAAATTGAATTATATAAATATATAAATATAAAATGAAGTAAACACAAGAAAAAAAAAAGAAAAGTAAATTATCTGTCAATTTTTATAAGTTATTGTATTACAATTAAAATGAATTAAATGATGAATTATGTATTTTTGAAAAGTTAAATCTATCTAATTTTTAATGTTATAAGTTATACATTAATTAGAGATTTGTGAAAAATAATATAATTTAAATATTAAAATGTGTCAAAGTTATCATCGGAACATAATGCATTAGTCAACTTCCAAAATACGCTATAGATATTTGATTGAGATATCTGGTAAATTTAAAGCTAGTTATGTTATCTTGTCAACCCCCACCCGCCTGACGCAAGATATATACATATCTATATACACAACATTTTAAAAAAGATAAAATTATGTTTAAAAAATAAAGAAGATAAATTATGAAACAATCTCATAAATTTATCAGTTGGTTACAGGAAATGGGAGAATACAGGATGGGTGCCTTCCTTCACATACAAGCAAGACATGGGATTTGGGACATAACATGAACGTAATTAATTAAGAGTAAGAATAGGGGCCACAAACAAATGTCAAAAATTAGACATCCAATTTTATGGTAATGGCCTTGCAGCCAATGGGTCGTCTCTATATATGTATTAACCTTTACTACGCAAGCTTGAATTAGACTGGTGACCATGAAGTTTTGGAGAGACATAGGGTTCTATTCGTTTTAGCTAATTGTCATGTGCCACCCAGCAACTTGCATTTTTCCAAATTAAAACACTGACTATTTGCATTAAAAGTTACGTCAAAATCCTTCAAAAAGGAAATTTTAAGAAAAAGAAAAAGGAAAAAAAAAAAAAAAAAACTTGCTTCAAAATCGTGTATACATTTTGTTTTCTTATCGATCCCTTTGTGTCGGGATCAATCACTGCCAGTGAAATATTATTCACTAACTTGCTTCTTTGTCCTTTCTAATTTACTTAGATCGGAATATCTGTTGACTTTCAAAATGTTCCCAAAAAACACAAGACACTAGAATTCAGAGCTGAAATGCCGACCACGGATTAGGAGCGAAAATAGCTCCAACCTTTCTCACAAACCTTGGTGAGATGTATAACTGCCAGTAATCACGAGGCCATAGCCCAGTTGGACTCGATGGTTGGACTCAGTGTTCTCGTGGCTTTCTCACCCAACTATTAAAGAATTAAATTAGTGATTGAATCGAAAAAATTTAGAAATTTAAAATTTAATCGGTTTAATTATTTTAATTAAAATTAAATTAATAAATAAATATTTAGTATTAAATAAAAAAATTAAATATTTATTTATATTATATAAAAATATTAATAAATAAATATAATATAATTATATATAAATATAGTATAATATTTGAACAATTGAATTAAATATATATTTTTAATTTATATATAATTAAAAAAATTAATTAATATGATATATTTTAAAATATAAATAATTTAAATTTAACTAATTAATTATTTGACTTTTTTTTATTAAATCAATTGACTTTTTTAAACTTTTTTTGACCGCACATTCATGGTACATATCAAAATTGGCCCAGAGGAATATACATATCATCTGTAGATTTCAATAACCTAGCCCGGCAGATGGTAGAAATCCCCACCAAAGTCTAAACATATCTGATAAAGAAGAATTCAGTTCACATAATATAATACGAGCCGCCACTCTTTCCACTTCTTCTAGCTCAGTAGCTTTACATGAAACAAACGAAGCCATTTTGTCTCTTTTATTTTTTGGATCAACATGAAAGATGGATTTATTAACGAACAGCAAGCCAAAACAGCATAGTAGCAATCACATGCAGAAATATAATCCAACAGAAATGAAACCCCTGAACCTGCTGCCCCAAATAAGTAGGGACAGGAACAAACATACAAATATACATACGAAAACTTTAAATTCAAATTCCAGAAATTACCATCACCAAGTGACACTAAAGAACGGATTGGTGTTGCGGAGACTCTCCACGTCAACATAATAATCACCATTACCAAGAATGTTGATGCATTTCCTCTGAGCTCTAACGTGAATCCTCGACCCATCATGAGTTTCTTGAGTAAAAAACATGACTTTGTCACCCTCACGGAGTTGCTTATTATCCCCGAATCGATTCCAAGATGATTTCAGAATCACTGGTTTTGGGTGTTTACTTGGACGGGTGCTCAGATGGAACATCCACGGAACATTGTCCCAGAATTTAATCAAGAGATGAATGTGTGTACTTATTGTGCATGTGAACGATATATCAAAATCACTAACTTGCAGCTAAAGTCCAACTACGTACACATGCACCCTAATATTGCACACACACTACCGTTTAAAATAAGCCTACACGTACACAGCGAGTGAAATGTACATTCACTTGCTCTTTTACCCTTTTTTTTATTATTTTTTATTTTTTGGTTTCTTGTTTTTAATTGTCGGTGAAGGGACACCGCGAGTGCCCCACATAATCACTGCTATATCTCTGTCATGGGCCATGTAGCCCAGTTGGACTGGGTGGTTGGACCGGGTGTTATGTGAGGTATGGCAAGCGGTGTAGGCCTTTATGCAGAAAACTTAGGTGAGAAGGGTTTAAGGCAAAATTCAAAGTTAGATCAGACCAAAAATTTCATTCGTAGACAAGCACGTCCATGTGGCACAGATGAAAATGACGTAAACTGTTAGTCCTTCTCACATTTAGACGGCATTTTATTATATATGTTTTATTATATGTATCACACAAAAGAATCGTCGCTACAAGCTAAGAGCAAAGAAATCCGGAGAATTGTTGCCTATATGTAAGTGTTTTTGCGACACATAAGTTTTGATCATGGAAACTTGTCATCGTAAAAACGATTTACATAAACAGTTGTGACCTTTTTGGCAACAAAATTTGCCATTAAAATTCTTCGGTGACAAGTACTTACGAAATTACAAATGTGTAGGCATTTTCTAATCTCATAATTTCAAACCTGGCCCCAACGTAAACAATAAAAAACGACACCAGTGGTGAGAAAATTATCGGACACCTTAGCCCCTTGACTAATAAGCTGATCTCAAATGAAATTCACATGGATGATAAGTAAGTAAAGATACAGTCAGTATCAATTAGCTATAAGAGATATATTAAAACATAAAGAAATAATTTTTTTTGTGTAGTCATTGAAAAATATAATAATTTTTTTATTTTAATTTTATTCACTTAAAAAATAAATAAAATTAATTTACTTTGATAAGTAAACAAATAAATAAATTTTAATTGAAATAATAAAGACACATGATTAAGTATTATAAATTTATTATACTTATAAAAAAAATAAGTTTAATAAACATATAAAATTTAAATTTAGTAAAATTTAAATTTCATTAGATATGTTGGTTAAATTGGTAAACTTTCTCGAGTTGCAAAAGTGAGCCTTATGTGGTTAATTTGCGTTCAATGAGAACACGACAAGTGCAAAAGTTGTTCACAAAATTACAAATTTACGAGGATAACGTACACCTTAGCCGCTTGGTCCTTTCTTTCTACAAAAAAGACAAAAATGAGAGGTTTCGTGAAGGGGCCCATATTCGAAGATTACCTTAGGTTGATAAGATGAAAAGCATAAAACAATTGACAAATTGGACAAAAAGTTGCATTAGAAAGCGCCCCATTTGACAACAATATACCATATCAATCTAAACAAATAATATGATTTTGTATTAGAAAGCTCCGAATCTAATGAACGAGAATAAAACAAAAGTGCCACTAAAATTTAGAGCTGAAAATGATATATGAACCTGGACACAACTTTTTTGAAGTCACTGGGAATTTTTTCATTTAACTTTTTATTTCTAATGAATGGACTTTTTCAAATTTTTTGACCAATATTTTGCGAAAGCATTGACGGACAGACCTTGTTTGGACAGCACCCACATTGAAACAAGGTTTAAGCCACCGTCAAAACTGCCACGTCAACAGCCTTCTGCTCAGCATGATGCGATTGGTACTTCTCTTACTTGGTTAGTAATTAATAGGGATAAGGGAGCTGCGTTATGCGCGTCTTTGAGAGAGTACTTCTAATATAAAATGCTATGACTTTATGTTAGAAAGCTCCGATGCTAATGAACGAAAAAAAAAAAATCGAGAAAGAAAGTTCCAACCCTAATGACCAAAAAAATGGAAATGCAACGACTAATGACCGAAAAAAGCTCATTATTGGAATAAGTTTTGTAAAACTATATGATATATATTTCTTTTAGCTCCGCGACACGTACATAGAAAATAGATGTTGAAGGAAAAAAAGACATTTTGGTGTGCATGAGACTACAAGTTTAAGAAAAGTCCTTGTTGTTATTTTTATTAACAAACTGTTTTTACAAATAAGTAGTAACCTTAAAAGTATAGAAAAACTGTAGGTATCTCTTGGGAGAATTATGTAAAATTAATACAACTTATATTAGAAGAATCTTGTGACACCAAAGTGTCTTTTTGTTTTGTTTTTAATTTCATTAAAAAAAATTAATTTCATTCACTTAGAAAATAAATAAAATTAATTTATTTTTATATAGAAAATAAAAAATTTAAATAAAAGTTAACGGTAGTAAAAAAATGTATAATTAAATATGATGAATTTATTATATTTGTAAAAAATAGTTAAACTTAATAAATATATAAGATTTAAATTTGATGAGATTTAATTAGATATTATTGTGTGAGATAAATTGGACAAACTTTATAGCCATTTTCATCCAGCCGAGCTGATCATGTAACCCGCACTTAGTTAGGACAAGAGAGACTCTAATCTCATAATTTCAAACGGGGCCCCACCTTACTCAATAAAACACGACCTTGGTGATGAGAAAGTTATCGGACACGTCTGCCGCTCATTTAACAAGCTAGCCTCAACCACTCACGTGGTGTCAATTTTGTCTCTCGCATAATTTCTATTAATCAATAAAAAAAACTTAACTTTTCACATTTTTTTAATACTTATTTTAATTTATAAAAATAAATATAATTTAAAAAATTTTTATTTTCAAAATTAAAAATTGATTAATATAAACTTTTTTGTTAACGTAAACATGCCATTCAAAAAGAAGCACGTACACCTAGTACAACAGTAGTGAGGATCAACCATTCTGGAAACCTTGGCCCACGATTAATGGTCTTGGAATTGGATGAATACCAATGGATCCTCACACATGCACAACAATAAAGATGCACACACACTACTGTTTAAAATAAGCCCACCCGTAGACAGCAAGTAAGTGAAATGTATATTCATTAACTTGCTCCTTTATCCTTTTTTTTTTCTTCTTTTTTCTTTTTTTTTTTAATTGTCGGTGAAGGGACACCGCGAGTGCCCACGTAATCGCTACTATCTCTGTCATGGGCCATATAGCCCAGTTGGACTGGGTGGTTGGATCCATTGTTAGGTGAGATATGGCAAGCAGTGTTGACCTTATACAGAAGACTCGGGTGAGAAGGGTTTAAGGCAAAATTCAAAGGTTAGGCAGGGTCGGATCAGAATAGGGGACCAAAAATTTCATTCGTAGACAAGCACGTCCAGGTCGCACAAATGAAAATGACGTAAACTGTTATCACTTTCACGTCCAGGTATAGTCCCTCATTAGCTGGATATAGTCACTCATTTCCATGACACACTTACGCACACCTTTCAAAACTGTCAAAATTCCTTCATAAAATTTTCTTCGTCATGACACTAGTTAATGTTTTTATCTAATTTCACCAATTATTTTTAAATGACTTGCATAAAATTCTTGCTCTTATCTTCGTCAAAAATAAAACCCCTAATGCTTTTACTATTGTAGAACTTAATAATCATCAAACCTATACAATTAGATCGCTTCTATTTATTATAAATAGTTACTTGATTCCATGAAAACAGGTGGTTGATTGACACAAGAGGCTAAATTAATATCCATACACTCTACAGTCAACAAAACCTTTTTCTTTCAAGTCAATAGAATTATCACCTAACAATATTAGAATATAAGCAAAACCAAGAAACATATATATAGAGAGAGAGGGAGAGGTAAAATCAATTTCTATCAAATTCAAACGAACTTTTTCTTTCAAGTCCACAAAGAGAGAGAGAGAGAGAGAGTCTGGTTTGGATCAGAATAGGGGACCAAAAATTTCATTCGTAGACAAGCACGTCCATGTCGCACAAATGAAAATGACGTAAACTGTTAGTCCTTAGTACCATCACTTTCACGTCCAGGTACTAACGGTTTACGTCAACTTTTGTTACTAGGCCTGGTTTTGATAGGGTCTATACGGGTGTTTGCTGTCATTTTTCCTCGAATCATCATTTATCAACTTTAATTGTTTTTTTTTTAAGTTAGTTTGGATTACCATATAGGCACAAGCCAAGTATCCCCTTGGGAAAGGACATGCTTGGATTGCATCGTTGTGACGAAAGAAATTAAGGTTCAAAGTCCAAACGTATCTGATAATACATAATATAGCTGTATCACTGACAATATGTTTTCTGTCAAATTTGCTAGAAAGTGAAAGGGATAGGGGAAGTCAAGCTGTCTAGAAAGTATTTAGTCCTTTACAACAAACAAATGAAGTCATTTTGCCTCTTTAATTTTATTGATCAACATCAAACATAGATTTATGACGAACAGCAAACCCAAAACAACAGTATAGCAGCCATCACAAGAACACACACACAGACACACATTACAAAAGCTTTAAATTCAAATTCCAGAAATTACCATCACCAACTGACACTAAAGAACGAACTGGTGTTGCGGAGACTCTCCACGTCAACATAATAATCAGCGTCATCAACAAGGTTGATGCATTTCCTCTGAGCTCCAACGTGAAACCTCGGCCCATCAGGAGTTTCTTCGCTAAAAAACATGATTCTGTCACGGTCACGGAGTTGCTTATCTTTCACGAATGGACGCCAAGTTGATGCCAGAGTCACTGGTTTTGGGTGTCCACCGGCACGGATCCTCAGATGGAACATCCACGGAACATTGTCTGCGTCGAATGCTTGGAACTCTGTCCCACGATCTCCTCGGCGAAGCCCAAAGGCACGAAGGCCACGTGCTGGAAAATTAAACGGACCATCAGTTTCAAGTTCTCGCAGTTCCTTTTGGCAGAGTAGTTGGAGCTCCATCTGCACCAATATAGAGCTCAATTCATGTAGGGAGCAACAAGAAGAATGATATAAATTATTGAACTTCCTCAAGCTCGCTCTAGGGCCGCTGAAATATATAGCCGAGGGGGCAGCTGAATATTTTATGGATAATGGATTGAGGCCCAAGGATGGGACACGTGTAAGATCGTGGCGTTTTGCTCAAACTGGGGTTGGGTTGAGTTTGACCCGGGTTAGAGTGACCACTATTAGAATTGAACTTTCATAAAGGTCACTGTAGGGCCGCTGAATATTTGAATTGGAAATTGGACTTTCTTAAGGTCACTTTAGGGCTGCTGAAATATAAATAAAATAATTTAAATTTAAAAAGATAAGTATTCATATAATTTAATAAATAATTTTATATAAAAATAAAAATTTTATTTTATTTTTATAACTATAAAAATATTATATTTAATTATAATATTAATAATTTAAAATTATATTAAATAAATATAAAAATTATCTTTTTGTTTGATATAGTACTTAAATAAATTATAGTCATGCGTGTTTTTCCAATCTAATTTAACCCCCCTCTTAGTATCATTGGGACCACCTTCAGTCACTTGACTAACATTCTCTTTTGAGCTCATGGGCAATAGCATGCAGCCCCCCTCCCCCCACCCCCCAAAACCTCTCAAAAAAACCCCCACAAAGGCCTAGAACAAAATTAGTACCCACGTTAAAACCTAAATAATCTAAAAATTTACAGTTGGTTTAAATTCATCCTCCTCAAAATGACACAATGACACCACATATTATATTATCCACACACAAGATATACTCAATTATTAAATTTTATAAATTCTTTACATATGATTTTTTAAGTCATATATGATTAGTATGTTAAAAATAATAAAAATGAGAAAAAATAATATATTTTTTTCAAAGATACCAATACATTAATACATCAAGAATTAAGATATTAATTAGTTATATTCCGTCTAATTCTAAAAGAACATTTATAGGTGTAAATTTTAGCAAAATAATTTCACAATCTTACTAAACTAATGAATCAAAATCTAATAAAGAAAAGTTACCATCATTGTCTCAACCACCTACCGTCCGCGGAAGACTTGGAGTCAATTTTGTCTCTAGCATAATTTTTATTAACCAATAAAAAACTTAAATTTTCATATTTTTTAATACTTATTTTAATTTATAAAAATAAATATAATTTAAAAACTCTTCACACTCAAAGTTGAAAATTGAATAATATAGATTTTTTTTTCTTGATGTAACTATTAAAAAATACCTATTTAGTATAATCTGAAATTTGTATACGATTCAAAGGGTAGCAGGGACACGTAGTACAATAGTAGTGAGATCTTGACCAACGTAGTATAAACTGACTGATAGCTGGCATCCACTGGATCCAAAAAGACGTAAACCATAGAAGTTATTACATTAGTTCATAGAATTTTTCTAATTAAACAAATTACATTACAAATTTCATATATATATATATATAATCTGAATATATTAAGTCGCAAAATTTTTGGTGGATCACTATCTTTTTTGTTCGGGTCAAATCAAACTTGAAGTTCCAGATGAATTTGATTGGGTGAATGATGTTCAGATCACCATTAAAATTATGATTGGGGTTCACTTTGTAGCTGGCCTGAAGCAGGTTGCATCAAATTAAAACCAATAAAAGGTCACGAGGAGAAAGAATAATTTAAATATATTAGTCACCCACCAATCCATACTTTTTGAAATTAAGCATATTCGTACTTATTTTCAAGGCCTTGCATGCACCACAAAACTACAAGCCCTTGCTACTCAAAACATTTATTAGTAAAATTCATTGTTTACTAGGTTTCTCGTCTTTTCTTGCACACTTTCATTGTATCTTCAGATTCTTGCCAAATTGAATTTCAAAATAAAAAATAACAGTTATTTTCTTACATACTTGAATATAATAATTATAACTTTTCTGTATATCATTATAGACATATGAATTATTCAATCGGTATTAACCTAATTTTTCTATAAACCGAGACTTTCATAACCAAATTAATCGCTAAACTAAAAAATTGATCGGTTCATTAACTAATTAAATTTAAAAAATTGTATTTAATTTATTAATTTATAATTTAATTAATTTAATTTTTAAAATTAATAATTTTTTTAAAACTGATGATTTTTACAATGAATCGAACCAGATTACAGTTCGGTTCTCATTTTACCGGTCCGACCAGCTGATCCAGTCCGGTTTTCAAAACATTGCTACAGACTCGCAGGAAATTAAAAGGAAACATAACATTCCAGCATCCAACCAGACATTGCTTGCACAATTAGCGCGGCATCATCTAGTTCCATTGTGGCAGCTCATGCTATGCGGTTATTTATTTTGTATTACTCAAATTGCCTTTCATCCCATTCCCAAAATTTAGCAGAAACATGGATGTAACATTGGAAGCAGAATGCTAAGATTTTATGAACAAGACCTTATACTATAACGGAAATGCTTTGGGACATCCCCAGAGCGTGTTTATGGGGAGGGGGGAGGAACGAAAGAGAGTGCTAATTTTATGCGATTCTAAGTAAAAAAGAACAAAGAGTAAAACTATTCTCCAAAGATAAGAAAAATGATAGGTTAGAGACCCTGCTGGTGCTTCCCTCTTCAGTCTTCATACTCTGTCTCTTCATCATCTTCTTCATTGTTCTCTCCATATCTCCAACCATCCTCACCATTCTCACGATCCTCCTCCTCAGTTTCCTCGCTGTCTTCTTCCTCAAAAGTCTCTTCTTTTGCAGGCCATTGTTTCTTTACCACATTCACTGTGGCAGAAGATGGACTTGAGCCTCTGCGCTGCATGATTTTTGCTGGAGGCATCTTCAAGTTTGGCTTAGTCCTACTCTGTTTCTGGCCTTTTCCACTCACACGCTTTCCAGCAGAAGCATCCTGATCGCTAGCATCATCCATTTCATTGTCAACATTAAGAGTGGCATTCTCATCAGACATATGACCAGGATGCTCTCTTCTCAGATGGAGTTTAAGCTTGTATTCATGGATGTATGCCTTATCACACCCCTCATAAGGACAAACATAAGGACGGTCAGATGTTGCGGACCCATAAGCCCCAGCAGTAGGCTTTGAAGTTTTAGTTATCTTTTCTGGAGGAGTGGCAATTTTGACAACATCCACTGTTGAATTCTGTGGAGGCCGAGGAAAAACTGCAAATCAGGTCCAACTTGTGCAAGAAAATTATACACAAAGATGCTAAGCATCAGCATGGAAAAGAGGTATGAAAATAAGAAACAGATGTTATGGCCCTTGGTTGGTCCAATACACCTTCACTGTAAATTAATGTGCAGTGCTGAAGTTGTGACCCAGGAGATTTTAATACCTATATGAGAAAAATATTGTTCCAAAACACTAGAAAATCAATATTGGTACCAATACAAAACCTTAAGAATGTTTTTGAGGACGACTCCAGAATGCTAGAGCAGTAGAAATTATGCTTTTAGTCGCATGCACATTACATCACATGCAAGTCCTCTGTGTGTGTGTAGAGATAATTCATTGTTAAAATCATAGTTAAAATCATAGCACACATTCCAGTTTCTATGGCAAGTCTTCTATGGTTTTCAGTAAAGGGCCATCAGAGAAAGTAGATATTCTCACAATAAAATGAGGAATTGCAGCAGAATACTCAGCTAGAAAAAATCAAGATCAATAGGAAGGCTAGGAAGATATTGACAAAGTTCATGCCACGACGATCTATATGGAAGGGCAGTTTTGTCGATGCATTCCTATTGAGAAAGTACAATCCAAAAGTATCCAACTCCGAATGGAATGAGTTTGATATTCTCACAATAAAATGAGGAATTGCAGCAGAATACTCAGCAATTCAACAGTGAAACCATGAGACAGAAAAGTTATTCGTAGAGAGATGAAGTTTACTTTTTCATGCTGAGATGCAATGTGGTTTTTCAGTTTGTATTCATGTGCATATCTCTTCCCGCAATCTCTGTAAGGGCAGATATGATAGTTTTCTTGTGAATGTGTTTTCATGTGTGACCTCAGGTTGAAATCCAAGGAAAACGCCTGTGGTTGACATAAAAAAAAAATTGTTACACATTTGTGCACAGTACAAATGACAAAAAGCAAAGCCTTGATTAAGTACCAATTCTGCCTTAAAACATAAATCTTAAACCCTAAACAATATAATAACTGAATGTGGAATAGCATCAGAAGCATTATCAGCAATCGGCATAGAGCAAAACATATTCCTATACATGTTACTCAATGCCAATTAATAAAATAAAATAAAATAAATCAAAGATTAAGCTTCAGAAACTATAAAAGTGGATAGAATTGATCACCTTACCACAGCCTTGATGAGGACAAACATAGTCTCTTTCACCTGTATGAATTAGAAAGTGTCTTTTCAGCTTCGAACTATCTAGAAATTTCTGCAACACAAACCATGAAATTTTTAATTCTGGTCAAATAAGGATATATTGGCAACTAAATTCCCAAGAAGAATAGAAAGTCATCAATATTGATGCTGACCTATTGTCAGTTAATAACTGCAAGTAATGCTAACAAGAACATTCAAACTAGATCACAATCAAAAATATTCTTCCATCCATGACAGCAATCTTCACAATAGCACAGAGAAAAAAAGAAAGTTTATTGTTTTTCTCAAAATATTTTGCTGATTCAAGTTCAAATCATTAAGTGGAAATATGTTTCTGCATATATCATCAACCCTTGCAGAGTTCCCCAGCTTCCCCCAACAGCTAAAAACTAGAAAATGCAAGCATAAATCAACTTTTCAATTTCCTGTATTGGTTGATCAAGTTTTGAACATTACTTGACAAAGTTAAATGAATTTTCAGATCATATGTTAATGTAACAATACAAAAAAGTATCAAAGCTAGAATACAAAAAGGACATTGAACTAGAAAGAGATGTATCAGACAGGTAACTACTTGGTATGATCACTGTACGGCATATCATATCATAAGCTTTAAAAACAACATTTGGATTGATTGACCTGAGCTTAATGAACCAAATTGAGACAGTTTTTCTAATAAGCCGATATGCAGATACAAAATATAGTCCATATAGGCATAAGTGTGAGTGGGTTGGCTTGGTAATACAATCTGTCCATGTACAAGTCAGAGAAGAATAGATTGCCCATGATCATAAAACTGAATTGAAGATTTGCCTACAACTACTCACCTCCATGTGCTTCACTAAACTTTGGACAACTAGATACAGCAACTATTCTTTTTCTATGACAAAATACTTTTGAAGCCATAATTCAATCACAAAACAAGCTGAAGTCATTAAAAATAACAAGGCCAGTCAATACAGAATAAAAATCTTCTGACAAAAAGAATGCATCCAGCTAAAGCTGAAAAATCTCATAAACAGAATAGTATATAAAAAAAAAAAAAAAAAAAACCATCAATTAAAAATACTTTCTGCAGTATAATGCAATGTGATCTTAATACTATCGAAAACTGTGAAGTTCTTCTCATTCCCAAAGCATGTTGTGTCAGTCTAGACAATCCTCTGACTTTGCCATGTCCTCCCCAACTTGCCTGCAAAGCCTATCACATTGGCCCCAACTATTTAAGGATCAATGATGGTCAAAGATTCTTACTATCCAAGAACAAGCATTCAGTGACTAAGTGTCACTCTTCCCTTTTGTTCACTAAGCACCATATGACAATAAATTAGGCTTTATTTAACATAAATCTCTATTTGGGCCCTAAATTCCTACAGAAGCCAACAAACAACCAAAAGAATTCCAATATATTTGGAGTTCCAACTGATAAGTTGGGTTCTATGGAAGAGCAATAGTCTAAGTACTTGACAATCTTCAACTCGAAGATAACTATCACTGAAACTGGTTGTCAAAGTTCACTGCCTTTAGTCCCTAGGAGAATCTAGACAAACAGCACACAGCTATACTAAGCCCCTGTCATGCAAGACTGAAGAAAAATGTTTCCAATAACTCAGCTAATCAATTACTACTGTCAATCACCATAGCAAATAGCTCTCACAAAAGAACAATCCAGCTAAAAAAAAATGGTATCGCATATACCTGTGTATAAAAAACCCTCAGAAGTCAACAACCACCCCAGAAGTTATAAAAAAAAACCCCAACCTCTACTTGAAAACACTTAAATCTACACCCTGGTCAAAGGTTCCAGACTAATGACAAAGAAAATGCATAAAGCAGACATGGCTGGTTTCCAAACCTTGGCTTATAATGAGGACTGCTGTACAATACCAAGGAAGTTTCAGTCACTGGAATTTATACCACTACATCCTACCCTCTAAACTTCAGCATAGAAGTTAACCTCACAAGATATCCAAAGACAATGGTTCCCAGCAGTTGAGAGGTGCCTAAACAGGAGTTGAAAAGTTCCCATCTATTTTTAAATTAACAATATAATATGTTCTCATCATAATATTCTTCTGCCTTTACTATCTCACGGCTTAGATTTGAAATTTCACAGTACTTAGATTCTCACAGTTTTACAAAATCAAATCCATCTTAAAAGAAACAAGGTTAAACCATGTAAAAAGATATGTCAGTTACCTTTCCACATCCTTCATAGTGACACACATATTGTCTCTCTCCATGGATATGAGAATGCTTTCTCAGAGCACCAGCATCTATGAAGGTCTTTCCACAGCCTTCAAAGCTGCAAAGGAAAAGAACTTCAGTTGTAGGTTCAGGTTCTGGCTCTGGCGCTGGTGGCTCTTTTGCCTTTTCTCTTAAGCCCTTCAACTGGCTTTCTGAGATTAACAGAACAAAGGATCTGGCTAGTAAAACTCAAATGTTGAAGTTGATCAAACCACACCAGTCATACTTATTTGTCAAATGAAGGGAACACAGAGCAATTTAGAATCTCCAATTGTAAAATAAAACAGTTTAAACAAAAGAAACAGATTAATGAAACAAGGCTCCATCACATATGTAGCAGTGATGGATCCTAAATATTTTAGTATACGTGGAAGATCACAAAAGATTGATAGTTTCACACACAAAATTGACAGCCAGAGGGAATATGTGCAAACCAGAAACTAGAAAACCTTGTGACAAAGGCCATCCCAGAGCACAAGACCCCTGTACAGTGAGGTCAAAGGAGGATCAAAATGGATGCAGACTTTCCCTTACTTTTGCAAACTAAATGTTGACTTTAGCCCACAACCTGATTGCAGACTAATATGTCACTCTAAATTGTACACTGTGGTCTAAATGCTAGAAGCTAACTCAAAATGACAATGGTGGTGCATTTGAAAACATAATAACTTCCTATATCATTTTCAAGACAATTATGTCATGAAAGCTTTGCATACTCTAATTGTCTTTTGTGCTTTATATTTGCAATATAAGGCAATGCCCACTTAGCATTAAAGCATCTATTCATTAATTGGTTAAATCTGTAGGGAATCAAGTTGATTGGACCAGTGAAATTGCTAATTGGCATCATCCATGGTGGTTGAAATTATTGACCGCCATAAATTATTTTGGGACCAATCCTACCAGCCTGGTGATGTAAATTGTTGCAAAACAACTATACTTGTCAATTATCTCCTTCTATTAGACTCAATAATTAGTACAGTCATGATACACTTCACATATTCTGTCAAGCCATCAACCATGCACTTACACATCCATTTTATCCAATCAATCAACCTTCAAGGTTTTAGACCTTAATCTAGAACTTGGGTATGCATCCTCAGTATGGACATTCCAATTATCAAATTGCCCATTCAACATTACTAACTCAACTTAGATACAGTCAAAGTATAAGTCCCTCTGGTAAAGAACATCTCTAAAGTCAAACTATTCTAGAAAACTACCTATAATCCAGAAAAAAAATAATAATAATAAATCAGACAGAAAAAAACAACCCAAAATAAAGTGAAAACATACCTGTTACCCATCTCAAAAGGGAACACTTCCCACCAGTTGCAACGACATCCTGGGGCACCCTGAAGAGTATTGGTCATGGAATATTATTACTTATACTATCAATATTATCATTTTTGGTAATTTCATGAAAGAGAAATACACAATTTCATGAATCAATAGAAATATTTACAGAAATAAACTAATAAGACCCTGTAAGCCCAAACATTCAACCATGTAATTTTCACAGAAAATCATACCTAATATAAAACCTAGAAAGAAAATGAAATAAATAAACATATGGTTATTCTCAAGCGCCCAGCATCATTGGAATGAATAGAAAAAATCAGTAGATTTTAGGCTTTGTAAAAAAGAATGCAATAAAACAGAAAATAAGGATGGACATTAATTACCATTCTCTGAACCATTTTACAGCAGGAGCCTTGGATTTGATGATGGGGCGCCTTTCAAATAAATTGTGAGTGAACTGAGTCTCCATCTATATGCCCCTTTCCTCTTCTCTTTTTGTCTGCAAGCAGGTGGAGAGTTATGGTTAAAAACAGGAATTGTGCTTAGGATTTTAGAGGGAATTAATAAAACAGAGATTGTTTTACTATACAGTACACTAATGCTATAGCAGAAACTTTAAATGGTAGCTAAACCAGGTAACCAAATGGCCCAGTTAATAGATGTTATACTTAAAACCTTTATGACTTTCTTATATAACAATGGTGATTATTTACCTTCCCCAATAACTGATAATTACATATGCATATAACTGTATAAAAATAGGATGTCCCAGTGCAGGACACAACTGTGAGACTTGGGAAGGGTAAAATATACGCAACCTTACCCTCATTTCCACAAGGAGGATCCTTCAGCAAGTGGAACCTATGGCCTCATGCCACAATGGAATATCCTTAACATTATACCAATGTATAGAGAGGTACATGCACAAAATACTTTAATTTACCAACTTTTACAGACCAAAATCACTATCAGCATCATCTGTTTTTGAGGGAACACTATTAGCATCATTGGATGGGTCTGGTTGGTCAATTTTCACGAAAAGTGCATTATGAAGCTTACTATGGTAATCATACAAACCATATTTTCGAGATGAAAAAGTAAATTTTAATATAATTAAGAATAAAGAAAAAAAAAAAAAAAAAGAAAAGATACATGCACATACATCCATATCCATACAAGTAATACATGAAATTTTGCAAATTTTCTGATAGTATTCCGATCCAATTAAGGAGGGAATACATACAACCTAATTGACCTCTTCCTTTTTTTTTTTTGGCAATTGGATCCACAGAGTAAAGTAAAGAAATCAGACTATTTGAAAAAAAAAATAAATAAATAAGATACATGCACATACATCCATATCCATACAAATAATACATGAAATTTTGCAAATTTTCTGACAGTATTCCGATCCAATTAAGGAGGGAATACATACAACCTAATTGACCTCTTCCTTTTTTTTTTTTTTGGCAATTGGATCCACAGAGTAAAGTAAAGAAATCAGACTATTTGAAAAAAAAAAAAGAAAAGAAAAGTTACATGCACATACATCCATATCCATACAAATAATACATGAAATTTTGCAAATTTTCTGACAGTATTCCGATCCAATTAAGGAGGGAATACATACAACCTAATTGACCTCTTCCTATTTTTTTTTGGCAATTGGATCCACAGAGTAAAGTAAAGTAAAGAAATCAGACTATTTGCTACATTGGAAAATACTCAAATTTTCTAAATAAACAGCAAGATTTTGAAGAAAAGAATGAAATTTGGTCTGATATTGAGTAAACCTTCAAGAGAATGAATGGATGGAGATACACAGAAGAGGCAGGCGTGACCACTATGGACGGCGGCAGTGCCGGAGGAGTAGAGCGGCGACGTGAAGCAGGGAAAGAGAAGGAGATATCAATAATTGAAATTGGTGGGGTTTCGGTTGTGATTGTTCACGGGGATTTTACGGCGGAACAAAGATGAGAGAATTCGAGGGCCAGCGGCGCAGGCCACAGCGCGAGAGGGACGGCCTTCCCTTTGGTCGTACCCGAGAGTGAGAGGGCTACAATCGCTTCATTCGGGTCCTCTAATTATAATTTAAACTTGGCTGACTCCTTTTATTATAAAAGAAATAACTAAGAATAAGAATTAAAATTTCTTAAAATATTATTAATTTATGAGATTTACAAATTAAATCAATTAGAGTATACAAATTCCTTGATTCAAGGAGTTTTTTTTTTTTTTTTTTTGACTATTAAATTTTTACAATCAAGAATTAATTTAATTTTGTATAATATTTTATCCTGGCCTGTTTGCCTCGTGAGAGTCTGACTGTGTTGTTTACTCATTCTCTTGTCTTGTGGATATTATTCTTTGTCATTTGAGATTTTTGTTTCTTTTTCTTGAATCTTTTTCTTTATAAATCTTTACAATAAGTTTTATTAAAGTCTTAGTTCAGTTCCCTAGTCCATAAAATGGTGGAATTGGAACATGATCCGATTAATCTTTATCCGGATGCAAATTCGGGTTTTCATGAGAAGTGAAATTTTGACTTTTTGGAAAAGCTTTGGTCTGAAAAATCGGTTAATTCAAAGGGCTCCTCTCAATGCACTACAAACGCAAAATGGTGTTGAAACTGGCAGAAAGAGTTTTGTGATCAAAGAAAGAATTGGATAGGTATCTCTTTCTATTTCAATTTTCCAATGAACATGATAAACAATCTGTCTTTGGCAACGAGCCTTAAGAATTTCTACAAGCATGTCGTCCTATTAGCAGAAATTCAAGGAAAAGAAAAAATTATAACAAGTTGAAATTTGTAATAGATGCGCAGAAAATCTGAGGAATGAATGGTCTCTCAATTGATTGCCACGGCAGTGAGAGGCAAAAGGGTGGCTGTCTGGCTTTGTTATGGTATATGATTCTCTCCAAATCAGTCTGCGCTCCTTCTCCCCTCACCATATTGCCATTGTCGCGGATGAAGGTTTTTGCCTTGTTGGCAAAAGAATATAATAAATTAAATTAAATATAATTTTTTTTATTTGAAAAATATTTAAAATTATTTTTAAAGATATTTTTTTTTTCTATAAACAATATACTTGTACATTATGTTATAGCGATTATATGAATTGTTTTATTAATATGCATTTAATATAATAAATTAACAGAAAAAAAAATAATTTATTTAATTTAACAAATTTAAAAGAGAGGGACTAGAACACAAAATTTTTTCACCCCCATGCATTTCAACCTCAAAAGAGTAATGCTACCTGGAAAATCAAAGACCCACATGGCTTGTTGGGGAATGATGAATCGAAAACAGTGGAGGTTTTAACATTATTATTATTATTATTTTGTAAGACTTTATACTCCAGAGGAGTATTTGAATGTATAACCTATTATGTAGGTGATGGTTAATCGAATAACAAAATAGATGAATGTTGCCTTCACGGCACAATTCAGGGGTGAGGAACTATATATTAGCGAGTGTACTAATGGATAATAAATTAAATTACTTGTTATTTAAACATATATTAAATATTTAAAACATAAATTTTTATTAATAAAAATATTTATTATTTTTAATAATAAATTATAAAAATAAAATTTAAAAAATAAATATATTTTATAAATATAATTATAATTAAATTATAATTATAATATATATAATATTAAAAAAATTTTAAATATTTTTAATTAATATAATATTAAGATTAATAATATTAATATATTTTATCTTTTTTTTTATAAAAATATTTGAATAAAAATATAAATATTTATTAAATAAATAAATTTATTGAATACATTTATAATAATAATAATTTTCAAATGAAACATTATTTATATGTATATAAAATTATTTATAAAATTTTCATTTAAATTATCTTTAAACTTAATATCACTTAAATATCTCTTATAAAAATTATTATACTTTTATATGACTTTTAATTTATATTAATTAAGAGTTATTTGTATGAATTGTATTAGATATTATATGAATTATATAAAAGTAATTGAATGATTAATAAAAAATTTATTTTTTTAAATAATTATGAAAAATTATTTCATTATTTTTAATTAAATTAAATTAAGAGGTCATCGAAAAAAAATATATTAAATTAATTTTTAATTATTTTAATATTTAAATGTATAAGTATAAATTAATTAATTAATAAATTAATAATAAATTAAAAAATTTAAATTTATTTAATTTTTAAAAATTATAATTTATATTTATTATTAAATTGTTATAATCGTAATAAATTATATATATATAAATTATTATAAAATTATAAAATAAAGATTTAATAGAATTTAATTAAAAATTTTAAAAAATTTTATGGTCAAATATGTTATATTTAAAAATATAAAAATTAAAATATAATTTATAAAAAATTTACATATACCTTTACATTAAAATTCAAAATTTAAATTACCTATAAATATTTCTCTAACTTAATATATTAAATTTCACACAATAGTATTAATTTTTAACTTTTATTTCTTTAAAAAGTTTAGACAATTATTTTTAATTATTTGTGTAAATCACTCTCAGAACTTTAATATTTGAAGAATTAAGAATGCTTAGAAACAATTATATTTTTTAAATTAGTTTTACAATCATATTCAACAAGCAATTAATCCACCCATATGAATTAATTTTAAAATCTCAACTTCACTATATATTTATAAAATAAATATCTTTGAAATATATTATTGCTCTAGAATAAATATATCACACTAAAGCACCTGGTTAGGATAAAATGCTTGCTCTACTTCATCAAAATTTCTAGCATATTATTCATCATGAGGTGTTCCAGGATGTCTTGAATATTTCAAATGACAAGGGTGACCCAACTTCTTTAAATCACACATACCTTTTCCCGAAAAATTGTAAAGACTATATCGTCCTCTTAGTCTTTCCGACGTTGTCTTCGAATTTGTCATTAAGACTCTTACAAATCAACTCAAGCTGATACTGCCACAAATAATTTCTAATCCTTGTACCTAGTAGATTAATAACTAATAATGCTTATAAAATCTTTCATTTTATACGAACCAAAAGTCAAGGCTCAAAGGGTTGCATGACTCTTAGATTGGACATGGCTAAGGCATACCATCGTGTTGAATGGTTTTTTTTATTTTTTTATGGAAAAAAAAAATGATTCTGCAAGTGGGATTCAATCCTACTGGGTTTGAACTTGTAATGAGGTGTGTCTCCATGGTCTCCTGTTCTTTGTTAATGAATGGCGAACCCAAACAAGTATTCTATCCTTCCAGGGGCCCTTATTGAGATGATCTTTTATCTCTGTACATGTTCCTAGTGAGCGGAAGGTTTTTCTACTTGACTTTCCAATACTCATAATCGCAGCATGATCCATGGGTCCAAGTATCGACACATGCTCCATCTATCACTCATGTGTTCTTTGCCGATAATAGCTTGTTATTCACATCGACAACATCTCAGGAATGTCAAGAAGTCAACCAACCTGCTTGAAAACGGCTCTTCTGCTCAGAAACAGTAACTAAATGTTCCAAATTTTCCTTACTTTCTCCCACCGTTGGTCAACAGGCAACCACAATTCAAACTAGAATTCTTCACTAAAAAGGTTTGACGGAGTAAAGCTGTCCGGAGTGGTTTTTTTTCAATCTCATTTAATGATAAATTTGTTTCTTATGTCAGTGGAAAAGTTGTCTGCAGACCCACTTTTTTTTTTTTTTTTATGTTTTTTGTGTGTTGGGTTCGGTCTCTTTATAGATTTGTCAAAATTAGTAATTACAAATTACAACCTACCAAAGGTGGGTGTCATTATCCTCATCTTATTCACTTTCTCCTTTGGTGGATGGAAAAACTCAAAGATTTCTTTTTCTAATTTGAAAACTTTGGCATCTGTTTGATTCGAAAATTTTGTTTACTTTGTCGTGTTAGACTTCAAAAATTGCATCGAATGATCCTTGCAGTTAAATGTAAATCAAATCATTTAATTCTTAATTGTTTACCAAGTGACACATGTAATGTTGTTATTTAGCATCCATATGTCCATGCCAAGCATCCATATTACACAGATTATAGGTCAATATAATTTTTAATCACCCAATCAAAGTATGACAAATCTGCTGCTGGTTAGAGAATTTTGTTTGGTCCATGAGACCACAAGTTCGAATCCCCGTCAAGGCCTGCGATAAGGCCTTCGACCCTGTACAGCATTGATAGTGGGCTGGCGATTCTTGCCGAGTATCACAGAGTTCGTTCCTCCATGCGTTCAATGTAACAATCTAACTCATTGCGCGCCTTATGAATCCAGCGCATTTCTCCCTGACAAAATTGTGGAGCACCACCCCTCCTAATAAACCAATAAAAAAAAAAAACAGAAGGTTGCCTTTGCCAACATAAACTCATGCAAACAATTTTTAATGAGAATTAAATACATATGATTGAAATAATCTTTGTATTGCACTAAATTAAAAACTAGTATATCTGATTATATTATTAGAGTTTTATGCCATAGAAATAGACATTGTGTTTACTAACCCGCGCAGCATTTAGTTGATTTTGCATGTAAAAATGAGTTAAGAAGTTTTGGAGAGTTTGAGAGAATCAGCGAAAAGTATGTGAGAGACAAGTGATAGAAAAAGAATAAGAAAGTTTTGCAAGTGAGTTTATATTAAAAGAAAGCATTCGTGCTATATAAATGAGAGGAGGTCACCTATTTATATATCTCAAGAGAAGATATTATAATAGTATATCTTAAATATTTATAAAAAATACTCTAGATATACATTTAATATGGTCCCTTCTGAAATTCTCTAAGTAACTGTAACACATTTTGCAAGAAATCTCTAGAAGAAGACACTTCTGCATGTTTTCAGGACCTTCCGTAGGCAATAAGGGACTGGACAATGCTGGCAGCCCGCAGAGGTTCAATCTTGGCCCAAATTTGCACCTCAAGGATACTTGAATGGGCTGGATCAAGATATCCTTGTGACATCCTCCCCCAGTCAATCCTACGACATCCCCGTCGCATTCTCAGTCTTATATTACCAAATGTGATTGGCAAACTGCCAAAACTGGTCCTTCCGTTCCCAATTAGCCTCTTGGTCTGACAAATCTTTCTATTTCACCAAGTACTTGGTGTAGTTAGGAACTCTTCTTCTCTGGATCACTTTGTCAGCAAGGATTTGTTCCACCTCCTTGTTGAATTCGGTGACCACAGCCGTTGGTGCATGCTTGGACTCACTTTGACTTGGATCCTCTTCGTCTCCATGAAAAGGCTTAAGAAGACTTACATGGAAAACGTTATGGATCTTCAGCTTTGGAGGGAGTTAGATTTGATAAGCAACCTTTCTCATATGCTTAATGATAGGAAATGGCCCTTCGTACTTTTGTACCAAGCCCTTGTGTACTTTGCATAGAGACTTGAATTGGTTGGGTAGCAACTTCACCATCACCATGTCTCCCATTGCATAGTCCTTTGGACATCACTTTAAGTCAGCCCATCTTTTCATCCTTTTGGCTGCTTTGTCAAGGCAAGCCCTTGTTATATTCCCTTCCTCATGCCATTCTCTCACAAACTTAAAGACAAACGGGTTGTTGCCAGTGTAAGGAGAGGTAATTGCACTTGGCGTTAGCGGCTGTTATCCCATAACAATCTCAAATGAACTTTTGCTTGTGGCCTCGCTCCTCTGGAGGTTGTACGAGAATTGAGCAGCGTCGAGTAGCTTCGCCCAATCTCGTTGGTGAGCACTGACGTAGTGCCTCAACTATTGCTCAAGCAAGGCATTAATTCGCTTGGTCTACCCATCGCTTTGAGGATGGAAGCTTGTTGAGAAGTTTAAGTTGGTTCCCAGCAACTTGAATGGCTCTCGCCAAAATTTGCCCATAAAGTGGGGGTCTCTGTCGCTAATTATATTCTTTGGCATACCCCGCAACTTTACCACGTTCTTGAAGAATAAGCAAGCAGCTTCGTCTACCTTGCAATCAGCAGGGGCTGGAATGAAGGTGCCATACTTGCTGAACCAATCGACTACCACCATAATACTTCCGTATCCTTCGGGCTTTGGTAGAGTTACAATAAAATCCATTGAGACACTTTCCCATGGCTTCTTGGGGATGGGTAGTGGCTCAAGTAGACTCGCTGATTGCTACTGTTCTACCTTGTCTTGTTGGCAAACCAAGCACATTCGCACATAAATCCCAACGTCCGTATGCATATGCAACCAGAAATGATGTTGTTAGACAAGGGCAAGGGTTCGTGCCATACCTGGGTGACCAGCCCATAACGAATCATGACATTCCTTGAGGATCTCCTTCTGTAAATTTCCCCACTTAGGCACGAAGACTCGATTCCTGACTGTCATTAGGACTCCATCATCCACCCAATATTGACAAGTCTTCCCCTCGCTAGCCAATCTTAATAGATTGTTAGCTAGGTTGTCTTGCCCTGTACCTTCCTTGATTCATTCAAGGAGGTTGCTCTTAGGCGTACTAATGGAAAGGGTAGTTAGCTCCACCTTTCTGCTTAGTGCATTGGTAACAACGTTGGATTGGCTTGACTTATACCGTAATGTGTAGTCAAATTCTGCCAGGAAGTCTTGCCAATGAGCTTGCTTGGGGCTAAGTTTCTTTTATGTCTAGAAGTAGCTCGTAGCAAAATTGTCGGTCATGATCACGAACTTACTTCCAAGGAGATAGTGTCTCCAAGTGTGCAAGCAATGGATGATGACAGTCATCTCCTTATCTTGGATGGTATATTGCCTCTCCGTGTCATTAAGTTTGCAACTTTCATAGGCAATGAGATGCCTATCTTGCATTAAGACTCCTCTAATGGCTAAGTCAGATGCATCGATGTGGACTTCAAAGGGCTTTTCGTAGTCCGGTAGCACCACGATAGGTTCCTCGAAGATTACTTACTTCAATCTCTCGAAGGAAGCTTGGCATTCTTTCGTTCAATGCCAAGGGTGGTTCTTTTTCAACATGTCAGTTAGGGGTACTGCTATGGCAGAGTATCTCTCGATGAACTGACAATAGTAGTTAACAAGCCCCAGAAAGGATCGTAATTCCGGGACCTTAGTTAGAGGCTCCCATTATTGGATGGCTTTCGCCTTTGCTGGATCCATCATTAGCCTACCATCCTTGATTCGGTGACCAAGGAAGTCTACCTCTTGCTCGGCGAATAAGCACTTCTCCTTTTTTACGAACAACTCGTTTTCTCACAAAACTTGGAAGACTTGCTTAAGGTGCTCAACGTGCCCTTCAAGTGTGTTGTTGTACACCATAATGTCATTCAAGTAAACTACCATGAATTTGTCACGGAATGGATGCATTACCTTGTTCATAAGTGTGCAAAAGGTGGCTGGTGCATTGGTGAGGCCAAAGGGCATGACTAGGAACTCGAATGTTTTATAGCGTGTTACGCAGGTTATCTTTGGCTTATCCCCTTATGCCATGAGGACCTGGTAGTAGCCCGATCGCAAATCTAGTTTGGTGAAGTACTTTGCCTTCCTGAGTTGGTCAAAAAGATCAACTATCAAGGGTATTGGATACGTGTTCTTGATAGTGACCTTGTTCAAGACTCGGTAGTCAATACACATGCATAGCGATCCGTCCTTCTTCTTCTAGAAGAGGACTAGTGCATCGAAAGGGGCTTTTAATGGTCGAATGTGGCCCGAATCAATCAGATCATGAAGCTGCTTCCTCAGTTCAGCGAGCTCCAGGGGTGTCATGCGATAAGGGGCAATGACAGGAGGTTTGGCACTAGGTTCCAACTCAATGTGGTGATCCACATCAAGCATTGGTCGAAGCTTCTTCGGTAATTCGGAAGGCATGAGGTCCTTGAACTTGGTAAAGATAGCCTGGATGGGTTGCGGCAGTACGGAAGTTGGTGCTACTACGTCTTCCCCATCGTTTAGATCCCTTATGGTAGCTACATAGCCTGGACCCGACTTAAGACCCCGTTTGAATTATAAGGCAGAAATCATCGATGGTTGTGACTTCTCTTTACGTTTTAAAGGAACAATGCAGATCTTGTGAGCATTGACGACCATAAGAGAACTTGAAGCAGGAACGGGAAAGTCGAGGCTTCGCAGAAGAATGCAAGACCTAACACCACTTTAAAATCATCAATGGAAATAATAGTAAAGTCTAACTTATCGATCCATTCACCAATCTAGACAACTATTTCGTGTGTTATGCCTTGGACAGGCTTTGCTTCCAAGTTTACTGCTTTGATGGTGTCATTTCCCTTCGTCAGTTTGAGGCCTAGATGTTTGGCCTCTTGCATGTCCATGAAGTTGTGTGTTGCCCTTATATCTAACATCGCACAAGCTATTTTACCCTCGATGGCAATGTCAGCGAATAACAGTCCTTTCTCCTTAAAGATTGCTGGGAAGGCACACTTTGAGAGATTACTCAATTGTTGGATACATCCCATGTCAGCTTGGGGCTCCTCGTCAACCTTCTCCAAGTTGAGTATCACCATCATGACATTCATTACTTTACGTTTGGGGTAGTCTCTCAGCCAGTGTGGTCCATCACAAATGAAATAGGGACTAGGGGGATTAACTAAGTTGTGCTTACCCGCAGACTTCTTCTCATGCTTGGGACAACTACTTAAAGGTCTCTGCTATCCGCCCTCATTGCAGCCAAAATCCTGCTTGTTCTGCCTAGTTTTCTCTCCCTTACTTTGCTAGAGTTTGGCTTCTTCCCCTTAGAGTGGGCAGAGTAGTCGATGAAAGTTTCGGCAGCGGCAATGGCAGCATCCAAGGTCTGCACATCACACCTATCTAGCTTAACTCTCGCCCAATCCTTCAAGCCGTCTTTAAAGTAGAAGAGAAGCTCCTTGTCAGACATCTCAATTTCAAGTATAAGGGTAGTAAATTCCTTGATGTAGTCGGAAATACTACCTATTTGACATAGGTGACGCAACTTTCCCCTCGCTTCACTGTCTGTATTGTGGGGCACGAAATACCTACGTACTTCAACGTTGAATTGTTCCTAAAGTGTCGATGATGCACAAGCCTTTCTCCCTCTCGGAGTGCTTTCGTCTCCACCAGAGTTGGGCAGCATCCCTTAGGAAGATTGGGGCATTGCCTACCTTGGCAAGGTCATCAACAACCTCTATGGCTTCGAAGTATTGCTTAAGGCCAAACAGAAAGTTCTCCACGATAGTGGCATTACGTGTGTCATTGTACATGGTAGGCTTAAGGACTTTCGAGTCATGCACTGCAGTAGCACTAGTAGTGGTAGTTGTACTAGCAAACGAGTTGTTTTAGTGCAAAGAATCCATCTCCCTACGGAGGTCATGGATTTCTCCATCAATGAACTCCTGCAGATTGGACAAATCTTGGTTTAGGGAGCGTAGTTCTCCCCTAAATGAGCGATCAAACTCTTCGATCATGACTTTGGCAGCTTGCGTGATCTATGCATTCTCATGGATCAAGTTATCAACTTGATCGCTGAGGTCACCCACAACGGAGTTTATATCGGTGACGCTCCTTTCCAAGCCACCAACACGAGAGTCCATGATTTCCTTTGCTAGAGCCTTAAACTTGCTTCGCTTGGCTAGAGCACGCTGCTCCTCATACCCACGAGATTGTTGCCCCGCTTGTTGTTCCTCCATAGTGGCCCCCCCTTCTTTGCTTGTCATGCTCATTGTCTCAACAAATAACAAACAAACAGGTTACACCTAAGGTTTGAACCGTTGCTCTGATACCACCTATCACAAAGTTAAACTTTGTGTTTGCTAACCCGTGCGGCACTTAATCGATCTTACGTGCGAAGATGAGTTAAGAAAGCCTTAGAGAGTTTGAAAGAATTAGCAGAAGGCGTGTGAGAGGCAAGTGAGTTGAAAGTGCTAGAGAGAGAGAGAGAACAAGAGAGCTTTGCAAGTAAGCTTAAATTGAGAGAAAGGATTTGTGCTATACAAATGAGAGGGGGTCACCTATTTATACATCTCAAGAAAAGGTACTAAAATGGTGTATCTTAGATATTTACAAGGAATACTCTAAATATACATTCAATATATTCCCTTTTAGAATTCTTTAGGTAACTGTAACACATTCTACAGGAAATCTCTAGAAAAAGATACTTCAGCACGTTTTTGGAACCTTCCGTAGGTAGCAAGGGGCTGGACAATGCTGACAGCTTATAGAGGTTCAATCTTGACTTGAATTTGCACCTCAAGGATACTTGAATGAGTTGGATCAAGTATCCTTGTGACATTTAGCTTCAATATAACTATTAACTATTTATATAAAAATTTTCAATTTTATTAATCTCAAAATGTTAAACAACAATTAACTAAGAAAAATATACAAATAATATAAATATCAAATTATACTAATAACTCTAATAACATATGTTAAATAATCATATAATAAATTGAAATACTCAAATTTTTATTTATTAAATCACATATATTCTTAATTTAATACTAAAATCATATATATATATATATATATATATATATATATATATATATAACTAAAATTATCTAACTTTTACTTAAACACTAACTTTGAATATATAACAAATATAAATTAATTTCTACTTGATCTTTAAATTTATAAGGATACTTGTAGTATATCACCTTAAATAATAAAATATGTAATTTTATTTTCTATAATACTTTATAACATTATTTATAAAATATTGTTTTATAAATATTTTACCTTTTTATTTTTTATCTCATATAAAAAAGACTCAATTAAATTACCTTTAATTCTTAATCAAACAAATTCTCAACTTTATGCTTATTAACTTTTAACTTTACAAATTTTTATATCTGAGTTTTTTTTAACTTTTAACTCAACATATTCTTATATCCAAGTTTTATAAGCTTCACTAACTCCATACAACCTTATATCAAGATCAACCAAATTACTTATAACTTTAAGCCTTAGTTTAACTCCTAAATTCTTTTATGACTCTAAGTATCTCTCCTTCTATTGACTATTTTATTGTTGCGTTATGTAATTAGATCAATTTTGATTTTTTTTCTCTCTCACTTTTTTTTCCCTCATGCCATAATTATTAAAATAATAAATCTCATCATAAATTTTCTTTTCCATGTACTTCTCTCTCCACTTGTCAACTTTCCTACTATTTATCCTTGGACTTTTTCATTTTGACTCATTTCTTTTCTTTGTCTTTTCACCTGTTTCCCTAACTTTTTTTTCTTTCTCTCTTTTTTTTTTTTTTTGTCCACACTACCTCTTCAATGTCCTTTCCCTTTCTTATCAATTATGTACAAAATTGCAAATAAGGCCAGTAGATGAAGAGTAGTTGTCAATGATGTTAAAAGTTATGGCAATGGCCCTAACATTGTCGCTATCTAAGGTGTGGGCAATAGATGGTAAGTGAAGCATGAACAATGGTCCAACATTAATAAATAGAGTTCTAACTTTTGTAAATAGATTTCAAGGGGATTTTGGTGCATTAAAGGGTTAATCATCTAAATTGGCAACATGTAACACAAAAAGAGTTGGTTTAATGCACTGCTAATAAACAAAGCTAGCCATGTTTGGCATTGAAAGGCTAATGAGTAAAGTTGTAATTCTCCTGAGATTTGGCATTTTCCTAAGTTACTCGAGGTGTCTTTAGCTAGAAAAGGATAGATCAACATTTGACAACTAAAAAACTAACTTCTGATAATGAAATATGATATTATATGCAACATGTGGGGATAAACAGTGACACTTTAATGGTACTAATGATGACTTCATTATTAATACAAAATCCTTAATCATATTGAAATTGAAAAGATAATTATTTCAAATCGTGTATTTAATGTCACTCTCCTTAAAGCAAAATTAGCTCTCACTAATTTGCAATAAAAGTTTATTTGAATTCTTTTACAAAATAAAATAAAGCACACTTAATTGTAAGTTGCACTACTGAAATCAAGCCCTTAAAAAGCTGGTACATTTTTAGAATTGCCCTCTAAAATATCTATAATATTTCTATAACAATATCATAGACAAAAGGATCATTAATATAATAATGGAGAAATCGAGAAAAAAATAATTTTGATCTCTTTAACAAATGATAAACCTTTGGTATTTATAGAAGTGGTAGTGATTATATATTAATAGATGTCCTTAGTCTAATGGTTAACATGTTGACTATTCATTGAATGGTCAGGAGTTTGAATTGTAAGGACACAACTCAATGGATATAATAAATAATTGTATAAAGGTAATTGGACTAGTGGTTGTGTCCTTTGGCACCATACATGCCTTATGGGTTCAAATCTTATGAGGTATAACTTATTTCTTTCCTCTTTATTTTGAAAAACCCTAACAATCCCTGTTATTTTCAAAATATCAAAAAATATAAAAAATCCTAAGCAATTCTATAATCATAAGTATAAATAAAAGTGTCTTATAAATTAAACCTTTATATAGTGAAAAGTGTATTATAACAAATTTAAATAATATGGTAAATAAACTTTAAACCAATTATTCTTATTGAAAAGTTGTAAAAGCAATTCTTTTGACACATTAAAAGGTCATTGTGTCTATATCTTTTTTATGAATGATTTAAAGCCAAATCCTTTAGCTTAAAGGAATAACCTAAACATTCCACATTCATATAAGTAGATTGGGGCCCCATTATAAACAACCTTGTAAGTTTGTTAAAAGTTTTAAACACTTATCCTCCCAATTTTTGCTATGAGAACCAAGCATTATATAACCATCAAATGGAAATAAAAATTAATTATAATGTTTCAATCACACTGTTGATGTGCATTGACTTATTAAACTTAAGACTTAACATTGTATCAATTGTTAAGTTAAGTTTCAATCATGGGTGATTTGCATTTATAAGTTTGAGACACATCCCTCTTGATATCTTATTCATTATATCTTTTGTTAATCTTTTTGTTAAAGGATAAGCCATATTTTGACTTCATTTTATAAAATCAATTGTGATCGCTTTATTCATGATCAAGTCTCTTACATAATTATGTCTAAGTCCAATGTATATGGACTTACCATTATATACTTGACTATATGTTCTTACCAAAGTTGAAGCACTATCATAATCCATATAAATGGGTGTTATTGACTTTTGCAACAAAATAATCTCATAAAGCAAATTCCTCAACAATTATATTTTTTTAACTTGTCAAAGCAAATGTTACAAATTATATAGTTATAGTAGACTTTGCCATATAAGTTTGTTTCTTGAAACCTTAAGAAATTACACTATCACTAAGAATAAAAATTCATCCACTAGTAAAAGTATAATTTTTTTTTTTCATCAGTGATCAAATTGGTATAAGAATATCCTTTTATAATAGAAAAAAATAATTAATATAACTTATGTTATAATTTTTTATTTTCTTTAAATACTTTAGAATTATTTTTATTATGTCAATGCATATCACTTAAATCACTTGTATACCTACTTATTATGCCAACTGCATAAGCTATATCTAACCTTATATATGTCATTATATACATTAGACATTTTATCACCTTGGTATATTCTAGTTATGATACTGAACTTTCAACATTATTGGTAAAACTTATGTTGGGTTCAAATGGGGTAGAGATTGACATATAATCTATGTGATTAAATTTATTAAAAACCTTTTCAATGTAACATGATTAGGAAAGTGTTACGCTCTTTTCATCTTACAAGATTTTGATTGCAAAGATGACATTTGCCTCACATATGTCTTTCATGTCCAAATTGTTAGATAGAAACATTTTGATAACTTAAATTCTTCTAAGTTAGTCTTAAAAATTAACATGTCATCTATATACAAATAAATAATTACACATTTTCCTTCTTTAAACTTGCTATAGATATACTTATGTAATTCATTAAACTTGAATTCATTGGCAAGTATCACCTAATCAAATTTTTTGTATCATGAAATCGGTGTTTGTTTTAGTCCATACAATGACTTAATTAATTTACAGATTTTTTCCTCTTAACTAGGTATAATAAATCCCTCAAGTTACTCTATATACACTTCTCCTTCTAATTCATCATTTAAGAATATTGTTTTCACATCCATTTGATGAATTACTAGATTATGAATTTAGGCAAATGTAATGAGTAACTTAATTATGACAATTTTAGCCATTTGTGAATTTATGTTTGTCAAATATATATATATATATATATATCCCTCAATTCTATGAGTGTGTTAACAAATATAGAGTTATTAGGTTTTATAACCATGAATTGATATGCTTTGCTATTCTAAGCATATCCCAAGAAGATACACTCAATTCCTCTTTCACTAATCTTTTTCTTTTAGGTTCAGGAACTCTAACAATTACTCTTTAGTCTCAAACTCTTAGGTAATTAAGGTTTGACTTCTTTCTATTCCATAATTTATATGAGGTTGTTTTATTCCCTTTTTATTGGAACTTTATTCAAAATGTGGCATGTTGTAAGCAATGTTTTTCCCTAAAATCCATAGCTTAAGTTAGAAGTTGACAATATGAAATTAACCATTTCCATTAATGTTTGAATTTTGTATTCAGTAACACCGTTTTGTTATGGTATGTAAATAGTAATTGTTTGATGAATTATTCTCAAGAACACAAAGAATATAATGTCATAATATTCTCTTCCTTTATCAGATTAAAAGTATTTAATAACAAATTCATATTGTATTTCAACTTTAGATTTATAGAATTTGAATCTTTCAAAAATTTTATTTTTAGTATGTAACAATATGACAATATTTAGAATAATCATTAATAAATACTACAAAATATCGTTTCCCTCTTAGTGTTTGTGTGTTATGCAAATCACACATGTCACTATGAATTAATTTTAACATACTTAAAGATTTTTAAATACTTGTAAATGCACTTATAATTATTTTTTTTAACATTTAGGGTGTGCATTTATCTTTAAATGCTTCAAAATATGGTAAAATCTCAATTTAACCATATCATATAATCTTTTAAAATTTATATATTCTAATTTATTATGCCATAAAAAATAATGATCAACAATACAAGTAGAAACATTAGTATTATTATTAGTAATAATATTGAATTTGAACATCTCATCACAAAGGTAAATCTTTCCTATAAACACACCTCTTTTGGAAGGATGAAGTTATCAACCTCAAATACAAACTTAAACCTATATTTGTTCAAAAGACTACCTAAAACCAAAATTTTGCTAACTTTTGAAACATAAAATACATTAGTAAGAGTAATGACTCTTCCAGTAGTGAATTACAATTCTACTTCCCTAATTCTCATAATAGGAGTTATAGTAAAATTTCTTATATACATAACAATACCATCATTTACTAGTTTCAATTTTTTAAAGAGACTTTTATTTCTATAAACATGTCAAGTAATCCTACAATCAATCCACTATACAGTGTCATCTTCTATTAAATTAATCTTTGTGATTATGGCAACCATTTTCTCATTTATGGCTCTAGAAGAGGCTTACTTTTCTTTTTTTTCTTTCTAAACAGATGACACTTAAATTTGTAGCATCCTTTCTTTTGGAAAAAAATAACATTTGCCATTTTTTTTTTCTACCTTTTATATTGCTTTTTATCATCATTAGATTGATTCTTCCTTTTATGGGAGGACTAGCTTGATTGTCCTTCCTCAACTATATGTACTTTTGAAACATAAGAACCTTGCTCTTTGTTTTCTTCTTGTATGCAAAATTATTTTTTTACATGAAGATGGTTGGCAAGCTTTTCAAGAGAAATATCATTTGTTTCATGTTCAAAACTTCTCTTAAAATCTCTTTATGAAAGAGGCAACTTATCTATTATTAAATTCACAATAATGGTTTCATCTATAGACATCTTATGTTGTTAAAAGTGATTAAGTATTCTTTCAATCTCAACAAATTGTTTCATTATTAGTTCACCATCAGTCATTTTATAAGTTGCCTCTTTATGAAAGAGGCAACTTATCTATTATTAAATTCACAATAATGGTTTCATCTATAGACATCTTATGTTGTTAAAAGTGATTAAGTATTCTTTCAATCTCAACAAATTGTTTCATTATTGGTTCACCATCAGTCATTTTATAATTATTGAATTTAAAGATAAGAAATATCTTACTTGTTGTATCCTTTTAGATGTATTTTGTGTCTAATTTTTCTTATAGTTACTTTGTAATTTAAAAATTATGGTTAACATCAAATAATGAATTACTCATGGTATTTAGGATGTGTCCCTTACATATCTTAACATCAATTGCCCATTTTTGTCTCTCCCTAGTGTCAGCAATAGTCTCATTTTTGAACTCTTCTAGTCTTATGGTGTTCAAAACATAAGCCACTTGTAATGACACTGATAGAAAGTGAACTCTATTCTACCATCATATGTAGTTTCTTCCATCAAATCACTTTAATTTCATGAAATTTAAAACCAATTCTTTCAATGTTTTAGCCATAGTCAAGAAAATTTTGCCTTAATATTGTTAATACAAAATTCTTGACTATATTAAAATTTGAAAAATGATTGTTTCAAGTCATGTATCGGATATCACTCTCCTTAAAGCAAAATTAGCCATTACTAATTTGTAATAGAGGTTTATGCAAATTTCCTCACAAAATAAAACGAAATACACTTAATTACATATCGCACCACTAAAATTAAGCTTTCAAGAAGTTGGTGTAATTTTATAAATGCTCTCTAAAATGTTTATAATATATCTGCATCAATGTTATAGAAAAAGGATCTTTAATATACAATTAGTTAATATTTTTTTATCAATTTCACATTACTAATTTAAATTTTAATACCTAGTCTTTTATCTTTCTTCAAGTTTAATCTTAAGTTATGTTTGTTGTGTTTGCATAGTTATTTTTGCGTCAATACTTCCTAAATTTAAACATACCTATGAAGTTAGATAGAAAGAAAGTGTTACTAACTCGATTTTGTTTGATTATTGGATCACAAGACCAATGAGTTCAACCTTAAATCAATGGAGATTTTTCAGATAAGTGAAGGAGACATCTTACATGGGTCAACCAAATAGACACTTTAAATCCTCAAAGAGATTCATTTTATTGCCTTTTGCACAAATATCTAAACTCACCAACTAAATGTAGAACTGGAAAAGACTGCAGATTGAGAGATGGCTACCTCAACTCCCTCAAGGTTCAAAACTCATTCCCTCCTTCCAGAAATTGTATGGACAATTACCTAAAATGACACCATATAATTTTCTTATGGAAAGGTGATCTACTGATTCTCTGCCAAAAATTCATAGGGTCAAAGCCCTTTTATAAGCTAAGAAAAAGAGAAGGAGCATTCATTGAACATTTCTTTTTTTATTTATTTATTTTGAAGACCAAAATTGAAAAACATGCAATTTAAATTATGAAATTGAATGCAAGCCTTTATACCTAGTCAAAGTTCAACTTGTAAGTTATTGGTTGCATCGGATTTAATATTTCATTATTAAATGTATTTGTAATTGATAATTTTTTGATATATGAATTACCATAAATGTAAAAATAGATAAAAATAAATATAAAAATTATAATTTAATGTAACTTAATTTAAATTTAATACAAAAATATTACATTTACATTCATTAATATAATCTTGATTTTTAAAATTATATTATATTTATAATCTAAATGATAATAAAAATATGAAATAAAATTCTTAAAAAAAAGATGAAAAATTATTTTTTTAATAAAATAATTTAAAATCTTAAATTCTTGATTAAATACTAATAATAATAATAATAATAATAATAATATTTTGTTGAAAATTTGAAATATTTATAATGAATTGACATGGAATGAATATATATATATATATATATATATATATATAAGTGATACATTTAAATGAAATGTTGACATTAGACAAGGATAACTTTGGTTAAGTGGCCAAAGCATCCATACAAGATGTCAAAGTTTTGACAATTTGACCGAACTTTGATTGTTATTGGCCCAATTGAATGACCCAGCCTGGTCTAGTGTTTGGGTCACCGAGTTTTTAGTCTAACGAGCCGGATTAGGCCGAGCTTGATAACATTGGTTAGGAACGTGTCAAAGCAAGAGGGCAAACTTGTAAGGCTCACATTTCTATTAGCTTTTACTTTATTTTTCGTATTTCAAAATTAAAACACATATTTTATGAGAATTTGAATGAGTTCTCCCTAAACTTTTGATGATTTGGTCAAGTAAACTAAATATGACTAATGTTTTTAAGTTTTTAACTTTTACATATTGTGCCCTCATGCTTATAGTTTATAAAATATAAAAACAAGGCCAAGATAACTCTTTAAGTTTTTGTTTTCATCCCTTCGAGTTCCACAAATATTTTCATGTCTATTTCAGTCCCTCAACTTTTAACAACTGCCCGTTGTAGTCCACGCTAGGACCCCATCACATTGGCCTTCTTATTGGATGACTTGGACACTATTTTCATCTCTATTTTGCACACCTACTTGGATTCAAGTTAGTGTATAAAATCTTTATTTTTGCATCTTTTCTACAATAACTAGAGATTTGCTTGTTTTGAGTTTCTCTTCCTCTCTTTTCTACAATAACTCCTTTTTTTTTTTGTTTTTCTTTTTCTTAATTTGTCTCCATGAAGCACTTGACCAGGATAGTGATATTTCAGCAAAAAATTAAAAATAAAATAAAAGCAGAAACCACACAAGCCAATATAACGGCCAAGGACTGAAATGAACATAAAAATAGTTGTAGGATTCAAATAGAAGAAAACCAAAATTTGGAGGACTTCTGGATATATTTTTTTTTTTTCCCGAAACCGTGAGGGGTTAAAAGTTTAGAGTAATGAAAAATGGAATTCAGGCGACGGCGGCAGCGGACTCTGCTATTTTGATCGAGTGAATTGTTCATTTAAGAGATGCCAGCTTTTACCGCAACTGTGGTCTGTTTTGACCATTTTCTTTTGCTTCTTTTGGCAGGAAATAAATGAGTGGAAGGTAAAAGGCCAAAAGAAGAAAAGTTAATGGGAACAGAAAGGAATGAAGAACAGCACCGGTATTTCATCAATAGGCAAAAAACTAAAGGCAAATTTAACTTGACAGCAAGTGTCACATATTCAGGAGTTAAACAGACTACTAATTACTGGGCCCCCATTCTTGTCCATGTGTGGGGACTGGAAATTTCTGTCAGTTCTGTGGCACATCATTTTGGGTTGTCCCATAAATTCATTAAATTATATTGATTGGAATTATTTATGTGTGTGTCTGTGTGTGTGTGTGACGCAGAGAGAAGGGCAGAGAAAGAGATAGAGAGATAAAGTGGGGACGGGCCGGATTTTGGTGGGAATGGGCATTGAATTACTTATCTGCCGAGAACCCATTCTGCATAAGAACAAAAGGGCATTTCTACACTTGATAGTATGATGTATGAATACTTATTTTCATTGAGACTATTGTCTTTTTTTTTTTTTGGGGGGGGGGGGTTTAACAGGTACTACATAGACCTTAACGTGACAATTGTCTGTTTCATTAGTAGATACAGTTGTTTGTACATTCGCATCTCAACATTTTTCTTAAAAATAACATGTGACTGAGGGAGAAAGAAAGAGGGTATGCTTTTGATTTGTTGAGAGGAGAGGATAACGACAGGGTTTTGTCTTTGGATTAAATTAAACATTGGATGATTATCTGTTTAGAGTAAAATTATTATTATTATTTTATTTTTTATTGAAGTGGATCCGGTTTGAATTAGTTGGCTGATTGGTGCTGTAGGAAATTAATATGTACAAATTGACATGTGTTGGCATATGTAACCGGGTGCTTGATTTGAAACATGGGAATGCTAACGCAACTTTTATTTTTTTCAGTATTATTTTGAGTTAAAATTTTTTTATTATCATTTATTACTTTATAAATATAAATTTATATCAAAAATATAATATTAAATTTTAAATTTATTAATATTTAAAATAAATATTAAAAAATTACTAAAAATTAATATTATTTCAAAAAAAATTTAATGCAACTTGGGCCACTCAAATTTTCAAATTTGGCCGCCCCTCGGCACATGCGGAGAAAAGAATTTTTTGGCGGTGCTCCTAACAACGATCCTACCGCCAATACCTTTTCTAAAATATTGGTTGCAAGTACAGTGCCGAGGAAAATTTTATGTTGATTTTTCCATCCCATGGCGACTGGTTTCTTAACCCAACATCAAAGCAATCAATTGAGCAGTCCTATTAGGTTGTCATCATCATTATCATCTATTGTCTAAGAAAAATAAATTTCATAAAAAAAAAAAACATAATTAGCATTTAATGTCATATAATAGAGTTATCTAGAAATAAAATTTATATTTACATAAAATTTATGTGACCAAATGCTATTTAACGTAGTATAAATTACATTATATTTATATATATTTATCAAATAATATGCATAGTAAGGTGGAAAAAAAAAAAACACTTTCAATTATGTTCTTGATCATTACTAACGTAGCGTGTGCATAGAATACACCTCCAATCTTATTAGTTTTATTATTAATATGATGATTACTGCTGTTATCATTTACGTATCTGCAGACATATTTTTATTTCACTGTAAGAGCTAAGAGTCTAGTGTCAAGGGTTAACCAATTAAACAAGGCATGGAATCGATTGGATCATTATTTACTAATAAGTATAATTTTATTTATTATTAATTAAAAAATTTATATATAATATATTTTGACTGAAAAAATATTTTTAGTATATAATTTTAAAGGTTGTTGAGAGACTTATTTATATATTAAACTTTAATTTTACTAACTAAATTACCGGTTTAGCTAGATGCATAGTGCATGGTCAAAGCAAGTGTTGTGGCATGAGGTATTAGAAGAAAGTTTTATTCAAATTTAAGCTATCATATTTAAGGTTATGCATTAGAAGATAACAAATCTATAATAATAATAATAATAATCTTTTTTTTAGGGAACATCTATGGGAATGAAAAAATTATTTTATTGTTAATTCACAATCAAATCTACTTTTTTAATAGACCTAAACAAATAAATTTTTTTGATTAGGTCAGTCGTTGGGTATCTACTTCACCTTCGCTCGCTTCTCATCTGCCTCACCTTTGATAAATTGCTGGGCTTGGGCATAAGCAAGGGAAACATTGCCTAAACATACCTTAGCTAATTTGTTATTATTATTATTTTCCATTAATCTCCATCAAGGCAATCTAGTCTTTTCACATGCTCAATAGAATAAAGAAGGAAATATGATTTGATAAAGAAGAAAAATAAAAGAAATAGGACCATGTGTGGGGTTGGATCGGTGGATTGGGATGAGCTGTCCTCCTGCATTAGATGCCTTTAGCTAATGCTTACCTGCTCGGTCTCCTGTCCGCTTGCTTGCTAGCCTGGACTCACATACACAAGCACAACCTTTCTCATATTTACCACAATACCTCCGTCTTCACAAAAAAGAAAAAAAAAAAAATTCTCCGTTTACTTGGCCATGATGTACCTAATAGGCAATATCTATTACAAAATTAAAACCTTAATTAGATTTTAAAAAATAATTTTATAAACGCACTATCAAGTAGATACCATGTATTTTTACATTATATAAATAATTTTTAATATCATCTAAATTAATTCTACATACAATTTATTAAAATTTTTATGTAATTCTAATATATAATATTAAATATTATTCGTGTTGATCTTTTGTTCACTTGTATTTATCTAACGGGACATTTACGTAGTGGGGTCCTTTGATTTGAAGTTTAGAAGAAAAGAAAAGAAAAAATCAACACAATTGATACGGAGCGTTGAAACCAAGACGCTTTCACTTTGTAAAGGAGGGTGTCATGCAAGTACCAAGTACGACTCAAAAGTCCTGCCATATTTTCCTGTACGCGAACAGTCAGTAGCGCTTCCTGCGCATGGAGTGGGAAGCTTGACCACAGTAAAGTTGAAGGGTTAAATTTTGGTATTTTGTAACCGTAGGAACACCGACATCCATACACTGGATTGGTGCAAAGCCGAAGACCGTCGAAAAGGTCAAAATTGCCGGAAAATGAGCTCTAATTCCTGGCAATGAAGAGGGGGGAGGGGGGAGGGGGGGAGTGCTGAGTTGTTGGGACCATAAAACCGTACAAAGAGAGCGTATATATAACATGAAAACCGTACAAGAAGTGTTCAGATTGCTTCGGCTGGTAGCTGGTGGGACTTGTCTTATACAAGTGAGTTAAAAAAAAAGTGTCAAATTTTTAACATTCCTTTTACGCGACCCCACGAGTGGACTTCTGCTACGTTATTTTTTTCACCTAAGCTTCCCTACCTGCCTGGCAGCTTCTGGCCACCCTCCTAACCTACGCACCCTCTCAATCACTCGCACACGCACTCTCTCTCTCTCTCTCTCTCTCCATCCATCAGGGAAGACTGGAGCAAAGACAATAGTCAATCAGAAATTAAGCAAAAGCAACCCCACAGACTCTTAGTTCTACTTGGGTCCAGGCTCTACAAGACTTTTATACTCTCTCTCTCTCTTTCACTCACAAACACACACACACACGCACAAAATAAGATGAGTTTGAAGAGGAGGTAAGGGATGGGGTTTTTGATAAATCAATCTTGAAAATCAACGAGAATCGAAAAAAGAAAACAAAAACAAAAACAAAAAACGAAAGTAAAGGAAGAGGAAACACATCAAACTTCCCCCCACGACACCACCTCCAAAATGGAACTCGCAGATTTGCAAAGCAACAAGCAAAGGACTAGTAGTAGTACCTCCCACCAAGAACCCCACAACCAGTCTCACCGCCATCACCACCACCCCCACCACCACCAACGCCAACAACAACAACAACAAGTCTCTTTCGATGGCAGATCAGGAGGAGGACCATCCCAAGGCCACTCATTTATATCCATCCAAGCTGGTGGCCTCTCTCATCATCAAGCTATCCATCATCATCCCCACCAGCAACACCACAACAGCCTTGGTCCTTCAACTGCCAACGCCGCCACCTCCGGCCCTTCATCATCTCCCACCACTTCTTCCACCTCCACCTCTACATCCACATCTTGCACTACCCCGCCGCGCCTCGTGGATGCTTCTCTGGCCATCGCCACCAGATCTGGCCCGCTCTTGGATTCGACCAAAAAGAACCAAGAAAATCTATCGGTAGCCGCAACCACCACTACCACCACCACAACAGCAACGGCGGCAAGGCGGCCGACCAAGGATCGACACACAAAGGTGGATGGGCGAGGGAGGAGGATAAGAATGCCAGCAACTTGCGCGGCTAGAGTGTTTCAATTGACGAGAGAATTGGGTCATAAGTCAGATGGAGAAACGATTGAGTGGCTGTTACAGCAGGCTGAGCCGGCGATCCTAGCAGCCACTGGAACTGGGACTATCCCAGCAAATTTTTCCGCATTAAACGTATCTTTAAGGAGTAGCGGATCGACGCTTTCGGCTCCGCCGTCAAAATCTGCGCCCCATTCTTTTCATAGTGCTTTGGCTTTGGCCCATCATCCTCATTTCGAAGAAAGCTTTGCAAACACTCCTTTTTTGGGTTTCCACCAACAGCAGCAGCAGCAGCATCACCAGCAGCACCTAATGACGGCAGATCAAGTAGCTGAAGCACTACCAAGTGGCGGTGGTGGTGATGCTGGCGGAGAAAGTGGCCGCGGGGGCGGAGATTCTGACAACTACATGAGAAAGCGCTTTCGAGAAGATTTGTTTAAGGAGCATAATGATCAACCACACGAACAAGGAGGGAGTGGAGGCGGAGGCGGAGGCGGTGGTGGAGGTGGAAGAGAAGGATCTCCAACTAAAGGTCTCAAAAGTGCTTTGCAATTACCAAAGCCACAACAACAAGAATCAGGATCTTCAGGACTACTTAGGCCTTCTAATGTCCTGCCAGCCATGTGGGCGGTTGCTCCTGCACCAAGCAGTAGTGCCGGCAGCACATTTTGGATGCTCCCAGTGACTGCCGGCGGTGGGCCATCAATGGCCACGGGCACATCTGTAGCTGGTCCATCAGAACAAGCACCCCAAATATGGCCTTTTCCAACAGCGGCACCAGCAAGCGGTAACACCCTGCAAGCTCCATTACACCTTTTGCCAAGGTTCAATCTTCAAGCTTCTAATCTTGAGTTTCAAGGTGGGACTGGGAGAGGGAGTCCTTTACAATTGGGGTCCATGCTAATGCAGCAGCAGCCGCAGCCGCAGCCGCAGCAGCCTTCTCAACAACTTGGGTTGGGAATGTCAGACTCAAATTTAGGGATGCTAGCTGCTCTTAATGCATATTCAAGAGGTGCCTTGAATATGACTTCAGAGGATACAAATCCACTGGATCAGCATCATCATCATCATCAACAGCAGCCTCAGGCTACTGACAGTGGAGATGAAGGCCCTCCAAACAGCTCCAAACTCAAGTAAGGTTGATTCAATGAATGCTTCATATACGATAATGTCCAGTGAGATTGAGGCTGAATGCGCCCGATGTTTCCAAATGAGCTGCATCTCAATGACTGAAACAACATTAAAGTTTGTAGCTTTGAAGCTTCCAGGTTCCAGTCCTTTTACACTGATTCCACATAGGAGCAAGAGGTAGAGGTTGTTTGCCTTGACCATCCAATGGGTAGAAATTATTGGGTTTGCGCATTAATTTGGGAGTTGAAATTGTGATGATTTGTAGTTACTGGAAATGCCACCGCTCGAATGGTGCTGAGAACAAAGTCCTCAATTGCCACTTTGGTTTTGTTAATTTGTTTATTTTAGTAGAGTACTGAATACTTCTAGATTAAAGTGAATTGAGTCTGGGATGTGATTTGCTAGTTTGGTCTGAAGGGACAAGAAAGGGAATAAGATAGGGAAAGTGTTTTCTGTATAGAAGGATATTGTTGGTGTTTAGCATAATTATTTGCCTTTGTACGAGGAAAAAAGGAAAACAAGCAAAAGGAATATGAGAAAAACTCAAATCAGTTTTTGCAATTTGTTTACAATGTTATTTTTCGCGGTTAGAAATTTCTTTGCTACATCGTATAAAACACCCAAACTCTTATGATATTGTCTCTCAAATGGCAAAAAGTGGTGGAAAGGTAAACTCTTGGAACTCTCTCTATGATTGAGGTTTTTTGGTGGGGAGGGAGGGGGGGTTGGTTTGGTCGGATTTCTTACATATTTTGTGTACAACAATACTTGGGGGCAACTTAAGGGTTTTCTTTCTCCTAGAAATGGAAATTGTAGATGGAACACAAATGACAAAAGGAATATAGCCAGCAGCCTCCTGAAGTGTTCATATATATCTTTTTGTGTGTGTGTGTGTGTGTTTGGGGGGGGGGGGGGGGAGGGGGGGCGAGAAAGACTGGGAGAGAGAGTGACAATTCAAAAAGAAGAGCTAATGTTCAAAATTCAAAATCGATGGGTGCAGGAAGTAGGTCAATGTTAATTCGGGATGGCCACCATGCGTGCATGTGCTTTGTCTAAAAGCTTTTCAGTTTCAAAATTGTTGTGTGGACGGGAGAAATTGAACACAAGTTGTCATGAATCATTAGCACGATCATTAATTGTAATATATAAAAAAAAAAAAAAAAAGGAAAAACTATAACCAATCGAAATGGATTAATTAAATCTTTGTTTATCGAAATCTCCCGTCCAGTTAATAGAAATCTCTCAGTTTTACCTTCCAAATTAGTTTGCATGGTAAGTTTTTCTGGTCTGCTCTTCGTAGCAGTCCTACCGACACTCTCCTGTCTTACTCTTCTAGACAAAGTCGTACTGGCGTGCGCGTGGCCTTTGGGATGGTAATGGTTGGAGTTTAAATTTTAGACGGAACCAAGAGTTTAGTGCTTTTGTCACTAAATTAGGCATCTAGTAATAATTATATGTACAAATATAGCTTGACATTATTAATATTGTTATTTATATGATTAAACTTAAGTTAATTGAAAAAAAAAAAAAGCAAAAAAGAGCAATAATACGAACCATGTGCATAAAATTAAAAGCTATTTTGCCAGTTGATCGCTACGACGACTTGCATGACGACACCTTAGGAGACTATGAGAATTATGAAGACCTAAAAATACCCCAATTGTCATTCTCTCGGAAGGTGGAGAAAAAAAAATACCCACAATTCCGCTACAAAGTCAATGCAAACATACAATTGGTTGTAGTTTGAATTGGTCGATTTGGTTGTTTGATCCTAACCACATCAAACATATAAATACCAAGAAAAAAATTACAAAAATAATTATATATTCGCCTCTCTTTTTTTTTTCATTTTTTAATTTAAATTCTGTGTATAATATCATTGTCGTTTTGTAACAAAACCCCATTTGTGTTCAATTAAGTTAATCCTTCGAGTTGAATAAATTTAATGGTTAGATGATTGGTGATTGGTGTCAAATGCAATTACATAAGCTAATAGGCTGTACGTGCTTCATGACAAATGCAGAAGTAATAATAAGTTTATTCCCGTCTCATGCACTGACAAAATTCTAGGTCATATGATTCTCTTAAAATCCTTAAAAAAAAAAAAAAATCTGTGATAGTGAACGTAGTGATTTCATCCTTTTGATTTTTTGAAGGAGGACGGGAATCTCCCTTTCTTATTGTCATGGTACAGCCAATTTTTTCCTGTTGTACCTTCCTGTTTATGCCCGTGGGGTGAAGGGAGCAGACTTTGTTTTGCAATTAAGTATCTGAAAATTGTAACCTGGAAACATGCAATTTTACACAAGAATGTGCATAGGTGATGTAATAATGTGCATCAAACAATAATTACCAAGCAACTGACAAATATATGTGTAAAGAACCGTCCTAGATAAACCTTTTTTTTATATTAAATACAAATATGTTTTTAAATTTAGAATTAATATTAGTGGTCATTTATGCATTATATATTTTCGGTTAAGTAACGCAATCACGAAATATAATGTGAGACTTGGCTGTATTTATACATAAATACAAATACACGCACATATAATATTTTAAAATATAAATATAAAAAATAAAATGGACTATTATATAAATTGAATAATCCAATGTTAATTTAAAATAATTATATATATGTTAAATAAAAAATTACATAAATTATATATAATATATATTTATATATGTGTGTGTATGTGTGTGTGATGTGTATTTTATTGTATATATATAAATAAAGTAATAACTAAAAATATAAAAAAATTAAATAATAATTTCTTTTTCCCAAAAAGAAGTTCAATTTCAAAAGAATGTAATGTTATTATTATTATTTTTTTGGATCGACCATTAGATTTGGGTTTGAATAACTTGAGGTTGAGTCATTTTAACTCAAATTACTTGCAAATGATATCATATTGCATGCCCAGTTTGAGTCAAATTTTTGAAACAGATTCGGAGTAAGAGGGGATTAAATTTTGACGTTTAGTTATTTGCCCTTGCGTCCAATTTAGCGGCAACATACCTGTCGTTGGGCTTTGTTATTGTTTTTTTTTTTTTTTTTTTTTGGTGGGTGGGGGAGGAGTTTTTATCTGTTTTTTTCTCTATTAAAAATTTTATTAAATAATAAAATTATATAAATTAAGTAATTTTTATTATTTTTATATATTTTATATTTTTTTAATAATTAAAATTTAAAATTTTGGTTATTAAAATATATGAGAGAGACTATATATATTTTGCTAATGACACAAATTGGCTTAGGCATAAAAGTCCTTGTTGATTGTGCATTAACAGTTTACTTTATATATCACGTGTAGCTTTTATTTCACATGAAAAAATATACACACACACACACCATTAGACTTGAAATTAGTGAAAATGACAAAGATTTGTTTTCGTATGTTTATTGTCAAATATATATATAGAGAGAGAGAGAGAGAGAGATTTAAAAATAAGTTAGATGCTAATTAATTGCCCTAGCAACTCACAATTTATTTTTCCTAATAGTTATTGAAATTATTTTCTCAATTATATGCAATGAATCTATTAGTAGTAATAAAATTATTAGATGCTAATGATTATCTTATATTGTAATGATGCGTCACTTAACTTTTGATAATTTATGACCATGTGATGGACATAGATTTTTCTAATAGATAGTATTTATCATATATTTTGAAGGATTTTTTTAGGTTCTAATTTACAGATTCTCTCTCAACTACCACAACTTTAGAGAGCAATAGCATGTCCAAATTCTCCAAATCACTGCCGACATTACTCCAAATGCAGAAAACAAAAAGGAAACGAAAGAACTCAGCAAACTATTTAGAATAGGAAAAAAATGAGAACCCAACAAGCAATCAAAGCCAAAATTGTCATTGCCACGGATTCACTTTAAAAGGTAATTCAACCTTAAATTTTGTGCAAAACAGAAATAAAGCTCTTCAAATTCTAAAATTAATTCAAAAATCATAATTTTAGTTCAGATTATAATCATGTGAAAAATTTTAAATTGTTATAATTAATTAATAACAGATTTAGCGAAATTCAAGAGTCTATCAGTTCTATGTCTCTAAAATCATAATTTGATTTTGTTAAATCAATTAAAATTCACTAATGATCAATTTTTGTTTATTCATTAAGAGTTAGAATTTGGTCAATCATTGGGTTTAATTTTGCAAACCAATGACCAAAAAGCAAAGGTAGATGTTTACCACGTAGCAGGCCTATGTCATGAGATTAGTATGGTATATAGAAGAAGAACTTGAGCTGGAATAAATTTTCTTGATCTAGCCCATATCTGTACAAATCAAACAACACTTCCCAAGCGTTGATGCCAAATGCAATAAAAATCAAACAACACTTTCACTGCATTTCCACAAAAGAGATGACCCACCCAAGCCAACAAAAGCCAGAAGGATTCCACACTTGGGCTTGCATGTTAAACTCACTTTTCTCATATTTTGTGAGAGGTATTAGAATGAACTTCTTAGTTTTCTTTGGATTCTCGTACTCGTTTCTCCAAGTGGTAAGGGAAGGAGAGACAAGATGCTCATCCTACATAGAAACAGAAGAATCAATTAAGACATGCAACAAGATAGAGACTACAAAGAATATGACAGCAAAGGAGAGAAAAGGAACAATGCCCTGCCAAAAGACAAAATAGGAAAGAAAAAAAAATAAATAAATAAAAACAAAATGAAGAGAAGAAGAAAAGGGAGGTGGGGGAAGATCAACTAATATTTCTCAGCAAGATCGGTGTCTCCCTTGATGATGTCAAGATTGGAAAGATGCCAGCTTTCTACTTTGAAAACCATGGAACTGACGTCAATAGTCTATATGCAACAAGACCTTCTGCCACAGAAATGAGAGCCTAGTGAAACTGGCTCACTATTTACTTATCCAGCTTTTGGCTAACCAACAGCAACAGTTTTTTTATATCTGATTTTGCATATTAATGACAAAGGCTTTTATTGTCTCTAACTATTCTTAATTGTACCGAAAACATGTTGCATCTTGTCTTCCTTGATAATTACTAGAAAGAATTCAACATCAAGCCCAGCAACCATCATGAGTGTCTCTAACAGTAGTTTAATAAGCAACAAAAATTCCAATATTCTTCGACAAAGAGACAAAGAGAAAAATGTCTCTGCTGCATAAAATATTGGAAGCCTTCCCAATGCCATGCCTTTCCATTTCCTTCTCTGAGTAGCAACAAGTTGATTAGCCCCTGAGCCTGTTACAGTCAAAACAAACTACTGACCACACAATAAAGAAACATGGACATTTTAGAAATAGGAAAAAGCACTTATTAACACCTTGAAAAAGGTGAGTAATCATGTACTAGAGAGAAAAGAATAGCCATCACACCATGGCTCACAAGAGGTAAAATAAAGAAAATGGCTGGAAGACACGGGCTTCCTGGAAGTCAAATGGAAAAATTACCAACGTTGGACATGTCACTGCAATTCCAAAGAATAAATATGAAATCAAACATCACATTGATCGGATACATCAACCCCAATGCAGCCCCTAAATCCTCGATAGGCACAGATTTAATTTGATCTCCTGTATTATTACAGCCTCTCAGTCTCTCTGCTGAGATTTGTTTTGTGATTATTTGTCTGTTGACCATGGTTAATAAGAAGCCAATGCAAGAAGACACTTCCATTCCTTAAGTTTCATTTTATCATAAATATGTGGTCACAATATATACACCATTACAAGGCATGTCCAAGAAGAAGCAAAAATGCCATAAAAGAGCAGGTAATCATTGTGCAGGATTGGTTAGCACAAAAATTCTCTATGCTTCAATTTTCTGACTTCACAAGAAAGGGATCCAGGACCATGTGTTTTCAAAATTTTCATAAAACTTTATATATTCATTACGCATTTGATTTTATGCAACATATTGTGTGTATTGTTTCAAAAGAATTTTCTTTGCACAAGGCAATATTAAATGATCAGGCATACTAATTGCAGGCTATAGTGAAGCACAACTAAAAATCAAAAGTCCTGATGACATAATTTTGGGGGGTAAAGTCAACCAACTACCCAATTTCTAGGCTTGACCTTAAAATTGTAATACTTGCAAAGCATGCTTTGACCATTATGGACAAAAATAATTGTGCAATGCCTTATCAGAGTAAGAGAAATCAATATAGAGTAACAGGTCAAATACAGGTCACACGAAAGATCAACTACAAAGAATAGTGACATTAATGAAACAGGAAAGAAATAGGCCCAGTTAGTTTCAAAAAAGACCAGCCTCCTGTCCAAAGCCACTTCTGACAAGTTCCACTTGTACCTAACCATGTTATATATGCACTATCAGCATCTTTTCAGCCAGTAGTACATACAATACAACAAATAGCATGTAAATATCCATCACCTACTCGAAGCAGTAGTAAGCATACATCCAGGAAAGAAGTACAAAATTGATAGCCTTCCCCACATAAGGTATAAATCCTGTAGCATAGACCTGCATATAATTTTCAAGTAGATGGTAAACACACAGTGAAGTGGCAACAAATTCATTGCAAATCAAAGATTATATGCTAACAAGACATGAACATAGGAAAAAGAATAAGAAATGTTGGTGTGAGAATTTGGACAATAAACCAACCAGGGAAATATGTGTACATGCATTAAGAAAAAAAGTATGAAGTCCTATGACCTACCATGCAGCAGTACTAAAATTGCTTTTGTAAATGACTACAGTTGAGCAAACCAAATACATCATGAACAATAATTCTCATATTTTCCCAGTACCAACATAATTAAGGAATCTCATCCGAGGGTAAGAAAGAAATTTTGAAAAGTTGAAAGTGGTAGCACAAAGTGATAATCACAATCTGAACTACACACCCACATAAAAGAGTTGTATTGATTCCAAGGTGTAAGTAGGAAAAAAAATTTCAAAATATTGGCAAATGAGCGTGATCCTTGAGAAGCAATTTCTGAGCACTGATCAGGTCATATACATAGTAATGTTGGGATAACAACTGAGTGTAGGACAAGCATCAGAATAATTGATGAACTAAATGTTAGTGTTTGGCAACCACCAAAAGCATTACTTAGTACATAAAGTTAGCATAGAATGATCACCAATAGCACATTAATATATGAGCAAAATATAAATCTCCAACTACAAGTACCAATTTGTAAGATGATTCTGATGAAGATAAAATAAATGCTGGTGTCATCAAATACAGATATTCCAACGTTGCAAGAACATTGGGCCTACATTGCTAATGTCCTGACATAGAATACCTAGATAGCTTTCACAGTCTCTATTGCAAATGGACCACGGAGATTATGCTGACAATATCTCTAATTAAACTCAAAAGGTCTATTAGAAGATAGAACAGAGCAACACCAATCACTTATATGGTAGAGATGGACCAAATGTTCACTTGAGGTTGACCTTTTAATGAACTTCAACTCTGATATCTAATCATCCAATGGAGGGCCACACATATCCAATTACACTGCCCCACCCTCAAAAGTTACTAGGTCAGCTATAATTATGTTTGTCAGCATTAAGGAATAGATAGGGACCATTAGATGTTAGATTATTGCTAGAATTGTTTTTCATCTCTATCTCCCATTCCTCCATTCTTACCCTGTCTTCTATTTCTTTCTACAGAGAACAACTGACCTAGTTATAATTATGTTATGATGTCAGCTATAATTAAGTTTGTCAGCACTAAGGAATGGATAGGGACCATTAGATGTTAGCAAGATTATTACTAGAATTTTTTCATCTCTATCTCACATTCCTCCATTCTTACCCTGTCTTCTATTTCTTTCTCTACTCCTCCTTCATCAAAATTTCACTCCTTTCTAGCTTTCTCTTCCATACTATTTTTTGATGAATATATTCCATACTACACTATAACTGTGACCATACTGCATCTCCTAAACTTGGAATCATAAGAATATCTATTATAGTTTGGAAACCAGCAACTTCATTAAGAATCAACTGATAAGCCACACACCTCTGGTTGCGCTTTTTGGTTGGACAAACTAACACACTGAAATTGCTAAATTATCATGACCTGAGCGAATCCCAATTAACAATAAATTGTAGATGTGGCATTTTTACCATCCTTAAACCAGACCTTAAACTGACGAGCATAACTTAACTCTGCATGGAATCCTCCACTAGCTGTTGCATTCTTATGAAGCAGGTTTTCCACATGCTCAATTGAAAGGGTTTTTCTTATGATTTTGGTTGGATGTACAAGGGTTTTTCCATTGCATATTAGTCTGTGGTCCCCATCTTATGCACATTGGGCTCTATATTTCAATCAACACTAGATAGTTGTCATGATACTGCAAAAGCCATTAGCTTCACTAAACAAAATCTTGATTTTACAAGACCTTTCGTGCATTGCTCACACCAAACCATTTGAATATTACCACTATGCCTAAAGAGGATTATGGTAGATCATAGAATAAGACCAACACAAATTGACCAGAGCGAGTGGGACAAGAGTTGCAGTTAAATTCCTCTCTTAGAAACCAAAACTGCCAAGGATTACGGGCCCAATCTTCAAGTCAAAGAACTTATATTCAAATGCATCCAAGGAACCATTGCATTATAGATTTCAATAATTCCGAAAACACTGCCCGTCTGGTGCTATTGCAAGTTGCAGCTTTGAAACTGGGAGAAAGAAAGAGAGAGATTACCTCCCCCAAGAATATGAAACCATTCAAGAGAAAACAGTGCCTCGTTCTAATCAAGTGCTTTCTTGAGCTGCCCACGATCGCATCAACAGCCATTAATTCGTAATATTAAAAAAAAAAAAAAAAACAGAAAGGGATTCTGGGCTTTATTCTTTTGCTTCTACTTCTGGGCAAGGCAATCGAACAGATAGCAAAGCAATAGTATAAGCAGAGAGAGAACCTGAAGTGAAGCAGATAAAGATGACTCTGTGAAGGCAACAGGCTCTCCAAAACCCTCAAGCCATAGCAGCGAAGCTTGCTTCAACTTTCTACCTATCAACTCCATCAGCTCTCTTGTTTTACCCACCATACCATTACGATTGTAAGGAGAAAAGAAAAGAGAGCGAGAAAAACAGACGAGGCGCGTGGGAAGAGAGACAAGAGACAGGATCATGCATAACTTAAAAACCTTGTTCTGCATCGTGGTAGAAGTTGGATGGACCGGAAAACTGTATTTTAAATTTAAAAAATAATTTTTAATAATTTTTAAATTATAATTTTTAATTATTATATTTTTAAAATTTTAGTTTCAAAAAATAGTTTTAAAATATTTTTAAAAAATACTAACTCACGCAGAATTGAGACTTACTTTCCACAAAAAAAAAAAAAACAAAAAAAACTTTTCTTTTTTGGCTTACAACCTATTATGGCTTGAAACTGCAGATAGAATAATTAAAATAGTCATCAATGTGGCATGATATTTATGGCAAACTAACTAGATCCTAGGCATAGACGATTTGGGGAGCTAGATGAGGCAAATAGTGAACTTATCATGCACGTACAATCACGTATAATGTATGCCTTTAGGTATTTTTCCTTTTTTCCTTATTTGTTATTCTTTTAAGTTTTTAAATATTTTTTAACTTTACATTACTCGATACCTTTAATCAAAATTAATAATTTCGTAATTTTTGTATATTTTCACTTAAAATTTATAAATAAACTTTAAATTTATTGAAAATTTGCAAAATATTAATTAAATTATTATAACATTTTGTTACTTTGTGTGATATACTTTATGTGTTAAATGATGTTGACTTTATCTCAAATTTATTACTCATTAATAAAAAATTAAAAATTAACTCAAGTGAATATGAACATTATTATTCTAAAAATTGTTATATCCGTATTGCATGTCAGCTTCTTTTCAGATTTAAGATCGTTTTGTTGCAGTGCAATTCATTGACCAAGTCAAGCAAAATGACACTTCCTCGCATTGGAAAAATGAAATCTTTTCCTATGGTTTATTGACAGCGTATGCATCTTACTGGTAGGAATTTATAAACATGGAAACTTCACTGAGGTGCTGGTGGCCTGGTTACAGAGTTATTACGACAGAAGAACAAAGCATGTGCAGCGGCATTGATATTGATTAGAATATTATTCCAAATTTAACTCACTCTTTTTTTTTTTTTTTTTAATATTATTATTTTTTAATAAAATAAATTATTAATAATAAACATAAAAAATTATAATTTAATAGTAAAGAGATTGTTTATTATCATGTTAAAGATCATGGATTCGATTCTTCGGTAAAATTAAATATATATGCCCATAAAATTTTTTCTTCCAATAGATATAATCATTTTTTACGAAACTATAAAACATTACCCATATTTTCTCATTTTTTACCACAAAACATTCTATTAGACATTTTTCTTTCATACTGTTAGGTGTATGCCCCTTTTTCTTTTTATCATTTTCATTCACACTGTCTCATTATATAAGACAACCGCAAACATGTTAGTCTATCATTTAAAATCATTTTTGTATACTTTTATATTGTTGACCAATGTGTTATTAACAGTGATAGATTAGAATGGCGTAGCTCTCTCTTGGTTTGTAAAAGCAAGTTCATTTCAAGTCTTGTAGAATTAGGCATGACACATGACTTAGGGGCCAATTTTTCTTCCAAATTCAATGTAACTTGAAGTTTGAGGGCACTCTTCTTTTGGAAGTTTAGAGAAAGGTCTGTTAAATTTTCGAGTAAGTTGAAGTTGCGCTATATCAAGTAGCTTGGGTAGGTCTATACAAAGGGACAAGTACTAATTTAATCCTAATTTTTTAAGAGTTTTTTTTTTATTTAAATATAATCTCAAATATTTTGTCATTTTTATATGAATTATATAATTTAAAATTTAATCTCAATTTATTATTATTATTTTTTATAAAACACACATATATAAATATATTAAATATATAATAAAATATACTAATAATTATTTTTTCCTTAAAAATATATTAAATTAAGATGAAATTTTAAGTTATAATATATATATATATATATATATATATATATTTATTTAAGACTATATTTAAAAAATTTTCATTTTTTAGAATAGTATTTACTCAAAAAAAAAAAAAAAAACAACTGATTGTCCTCTATAAATTTTGCCACTTCCATTTTTTATGTTTTCAATACTTTGTAAAGTATGTCAGGACATTCATTAGCAAGCAAATCATTATTTTATTATTCATTATTTACCACGTTTCTATTGTTTTCTCCTAAAGAACTAAACAAAATCTCAAAGGGTCATCTTCCTTTTTTTATTTTTATTTTATTTTTTCAACGTAGAGGCTCAAATCCGATACCATTGACATAAAAAATAACTCAAATTGGCCTAAAATTTGGACTAAAATAAAACCAAAGTAGACCCAAAAACCATAAGTAGATCGGTTTTGCGGTTTCAGTCAAAATTTAAACAATGTGGATTCGACCACCAAAAAAAAAAAACAATGTGAAGGAGCAATTCGATGGCAGTTCGTTCTCTAAAAGAATCGGAACCATAAGGATAATTGAAGTTGTGTGAGAATCCAAATAGAACAAAAATTGACAGTTCTACCACAAGAAGACCAAAAAATGAGAAAAACAATCATTTCTCCATTAATTTTTTTTTTTATAAAAAAAAGCTGATTCGTAATAGTATTAGAGCCAAAACTGAGCTTAGACCGGAATTCGACCCGATTAAGTTGGTTTGGTACCAAAATGGTTCACTTCTAGTTCTCGTGGTTGCAGGTGTCACTCCTAAAATCAAATGCAACAAAACTCAAATTAAAAATCTCATCTCTCTTCTAAACAGCCCAGAGAGGTGAGAACTTCTACCAATTATTAACGTTGCCAAGCTGTACCGTTTAACCAAAAGAAAACAATTTTCATTTTTCTTTTACCTGACAACAGTGAAATTTCAAGATGTAAGATGCAGGTCATTTGAATTAAATGATCACCACCCTCTCCTCTCTCCCTCTCAACCTTGTTGTAAGGTTTTTGATAATTAAACTGTAATAGTTAATTAAATTGATAAAATTTAAAATTATATTATAATTTAATTTAATTTATTTAAAAAATTATTGATTTTAAAAATTAATAATTTATTATATTTTTTAATTTAATTAATTTAAAAATTTTATAAAATATTAATAAAATATATTTTAATTTTTTAAAAAATAAAAATTATATTATTTTTTTATAAATTTAATATTAAATATTAATTTTAATAATTTAATTTTGATTAAAAAAATTAAATTAACTAAATTTTAAATTTTTAAGTTTTTGTTTATATAAACCTGTTAAAGATACGTGGCCGTATCCGAATGCATTGTATTGGGAACAATAAAATACGACGAACCGCACAGAATCCTCCACTTCCCTTCCCCACGAAACAGAGCAGCGCTGTCCTCATTTTCTTCCTGCCCCTCCCATTTCTCTCTTCTCTCTCTCTACGGCGCGGCGCCGTCGCTTAGCTCTTCACATTTTCCGTCTTTATTTTACCAGAAAAAAAAAAAACACACGACACAACCAATACACCATGTCCATGTCGATGTCTCTGTCCCTGTCTCTACTCAACCCAAATTTCCAGCAGCGCCCATCTTGTAGTCCTTCCCCCGTTCATCCCTTTCCGTCATTTTCTTCTTTCAAGATAGGGACGAGGACCGGCGTGTTGACTGTTAATTGTAGCCTGTCGCAACCTCAAGTGTCTGTGGTTAATGGCAGAATCGACGAAGGAGTCTCGGAGAGGAACGAGGTTCGTCTCGGCTTACCCAGTAAAGGACGCATGGCCGACGACACTCTTGAACTCCTCAAGGTATGCTTCCACCTTTTTTTTTGTTCTTTTAGATTCTCTCTCAAGGTATGTTTGAATTCTATCTATTATTTGAACAAAGGAAGAGAAATATTCGAACTTCAATCGACTCTTCGGCATGTTCGCGTTAGTCAATTGCTAGGGCCTTTGAGACTCGGTGGAATTCAAACTTAATTTTTTTTAAAATTTTTATTTTAATTCTTAAATTGGTTAAAGTGAATCAATCTCGGTATTGAAGGAGATACACAGTTGGTTTTCTGTTCTCATGCTACAGAAATCAAGGGTCAGACCAGGAGCAGCTTCGTCCACTGAAAATGTCCTCTCTTTTTCTTTCCAAGGAAATGAGGGAAAACATTGGAAAATGGAAACTCGCATGTTGGATGGTCTTGATTTTTCTTCCTTACTTTTTCGATTAGTTCAGTTTTGTAATTGAGAAAAATTTTCACCAAAAAAAAAAAAGAAAGGAAATGTTAGCATTTAAGATGATGGATTTCAATTGGTTACCAAAGAATGGCGGGGAAAAACAAGCAAAAATGGAAATATAGGACTGCTCGCTTGCTGAGATCTTGTTGAAAGGAGAGGATATCTCTTCCCCCCTCCCTTCCACCCCTTGTTTTTGTTTGCCCGAATCTGATACTTCTTGTGCTTTATGTAGGACTGCCAATTGTCTGTCAAGCAGGTTAATCCCCGGCAATATGTTGCAGAAATTCCTCAGGTCTCTCTCTCTCTCTCTCTCTCTCTCTTTCTCACACACGCACACACAAAAGCATGCATGGGTACCAAACAAATCACTTTTATCCCCATGGAACTTCTTGCTGCTAGAAAATTAGGAATCTAATAGAGCCAAGCCAATGTAGTACTCAATTTCTCCTGCTTCCAAATGTATACATGCAAGAATGCAGGTGACAAAAATGATAGGTAGAATGTTACTTTCAAGCTGCCAACTATCCTTAACTTTTGTATGCAAATGTGTTTTGAAGAACCTATAGTTATGATAAACTTATAATAAAGTGTTAAAATTCTTAGTATAAACTAATTAGTGTTTTTTCATAAGATTGAGACTTTGGTGATCAAATTCAGTTTGAGATACATGGTAATCTGTTAAATCTATTCCTTGGTTTCTTTTGGGTGGTTGTTGGATAAAGAACTTAGAGTTCTTCCCATTTTGGCGAGTCAAGATATAATGATGAAATCATGTGCAACAAACTTGACAAACACTAAGTTAAGATTTGAACTATATGCAGATATTTGCATTGGGCCCTTTTTCGGCCAATTTCCATTTACTGCTATTCAACTAAACTTCTGCTTCTTTTTCTCTATGGCTTTGACATTTTACGTTGAATTTGATTATTGCATTGTAATTGTGGCAAACAAAGTATTATTTGAGTACTTTTTTTGAGAAATCTTTGCTATTTTGGAGCATCCATAGGTGTACTCTTAACAGTGTTATAAGGTTTAGTGCTAGAAGATAGGCCAAAGGTAAAGAGGAAAAGTTTAGAGAGAAGATAACAAGAGGGATGGGAGGACAAAGAGATGAATGTGACAATCAAGAAGGCCTAAATTTCAGATTTTTTTGTTCTTTCCAGTTATCAATTGAGCTAACATCGTTCATGGCAAGATACATTATTAAACATAGAAGACAACTCATGAAAGGGAAACAAACCAACAATTCCTAGACAAAGGAACATCCCAAGCTTAACTCAGATGACTTCCAGGCTTAAGAGATTGCAGAATCAACTCAAAGTTCCATAATTGAATAAAACTTTCTATTTCAAAATATATTTTTAAGATAAATTTTCCAAGGGACCTGTATTGGATCTCCACTATTCTCCCTTTGTTTGGGAAAACTGACCCTTTCCTGGAAGTAGAACATGCCCATGATTCAAGATGACAATATCAAAGCAACTGAAACTTCAAAATGATGATCCTGTGCTTTGACTTGATATGCAGTCTTGCAATTATTTGAATCCTTTGTAATGCCTTTGCAGTTAGAAGGAGAATTACAAACTCAGGCTACAAAGTAGGTGAAAGGCTCTAACATGTCAAGAAAACATGGATCTTCCATGTATTTATTATAGTCAATGTGCCTTGCTATGAAATCTTCTTTTTTTTTTTTTTTTATTGTTTAAAGTGTTTGCTTCTGTCTATTTTGATATTCTTTCTTTCATTTGTTATCCATTTATAGTCAATATGGTTGTTGTGTGGTAATTTTAAGCAAAAAAGTGTACCTGTGTATGAATTTATTCCTATTTATATCAATCTTAGTGTATTCTTGCTGTTCCTAGTTGCATGTACTTTTTCCATTATGACAACAAAATTTATTTCAAGTGTGCAGTCTGAATATTTTCTGCCCAGTGCTCTTCTTATTGGTCTAGCATTGCGGTTCAGATAATCTTGTCTTGTTGCATATGATTAAATAACTACTAAACTATTAGCACTGTTTTCCACAGCTCTCCAACTTGGAAGTCTGGTTCCAGCGACCAAAAGATATCGTGCGAAAGTTGTTATCTGGAGATTTGGACCTTGGAATTGTAGGTTTGGATACAGTCAGCGAATATGGGCAGGTAAGTGGTGATTGCACATTATTTAGCTCGGTACATTACTGTTGTTTTATGAGTGTCGTGTTCCTGTTGGTATTTTGTTCATGTGAGTCGTATGCTCAATCTAGTTTGATAATGGAAGTTCTACATAAAAATCATTAGAACATCACGCCCTAGGAAAAATTCTAACAGCCAAACAATATACATAGTTTTGAAGCCATAAGTTTTAGTGAGTTGACGTCCGTATCAGTGATGCATGTCAAACAAGCTTTTTTCCTTGCTGTAGGTTCCAACTTCAATCCCATAGCTCTTGTATCACATTTTGCTTGTGAAAGTTTAAATTTAGCCCCAAAGTAGCAAATCCTTTTGGCTTTACATTTTTCCTTTGTTCAAACCCAATCAAAAGCATGAAGTATCAATGTAAATTTCTTTTTGATGATTCTAGTTACATTGCTTTGGTAACAATACAAGCCAATTTGCTAGCCCAAGAACCTTTTTGGATGTGCCTGTCTGCCTGGCTCAAAGTTGAATTTTAGCAACCTTATTAAATATGTTGCTAAACATTATCTTTCGTTTCCAACGTGGGATTTAAAAGATTTAAAGGGATATTAGTGACACATCCAGTACATTCAAATTGGCATTGGCACACTGGGCCACATTAATCATTTTTATTGTGTCATCCGGGAACCAATTATTTTTGTGATCTTGGATCTATTCCTTAGTTTGGCTATGAGAAAGTGGACTGATGAATTGATTTTTCAAATTTCAACTTTCGTCAGGGTAATGAGGATCTTATCATTGTTCATGATAACCTTGACTTTGGGGATTGTCGTTTATCCCTTGCAGTAAGTTTATAGCTGCATTTATATATAATCACTTAAGCTTTAGAATGATGATTATACATTGTAATTGCTGTTACCTTTTTCACCCCTCAGATTCCCAAGTATGGGATTTTTGAAAACATAAACTCTCTACGGGAGTTGGTGCAAATGCCTCAATGGACGGCTGAGAGACCTCTTCGAGTTGCTACAGGCTTCACTTATGTATGATACGTATTAAGCTTACTTCAGCACCATATTACCCATTTAAATTAAAACAGTTTTGTTTAGTAGCTTTTAGTTTGAATTTTCATTGGGACATATTTTCTTTCATATTTATTCACAGCTTGGCCCTAAATTCATGAAAGACAATGGATTAAAGCATGTGCAATTTTCAACTGCTGATGGAGCATTGGAAGCTGCCCCAGCGGTAAGAAATTATTGTCTACCATAATTTTGAGTGATCTTTTCCTTTCCTTAAAAATGAAATAAAATCACTTTTGGGCTCAATGATTAGTCCCTAGTAGAGAAAGTAATGGATATGATCTATATCCTTGTATTTCAAGAGCTAATGGCTCTTCATACTTTTGGTTTTAACCATTGCTATCATCTTTTCCTTGTTTAATTGTCTTCTGTTTTAGTGTTGGTTACTGTGTGCTAAAAAATTATTTTGGCACTTCCTTTTTAAGTTGGCATGTTTAACAAGACATAAGGAAATGAATTCCATATTTTATTTTAAATCCACAGATTTCTGCACCTGGTGAGCTAGTCACACGGGAAATAATTTGTATTTAATTTGACTAGATTACTGATTTAGGCATACAGAGTTATGTTGGGCCTTGTAATACATTGTCATTCAAAAGGCTTTTTATGTTTGCATCCTTCTCTCAATTCTTATAATGCTGGAACCCTTATATCTTGTTCACATTTCCTCTATAATTCTTTTGATGTTGTATAATTTAAATACTGCATCAGTCAGAGTGGTGGTGATCTTTGTAATTTTTTGTCTTTCCTCTTTAATGAAGGAAGATGAGTCAAAAAGGTGGGAACTTTGGCTGCCTTGACATACTAGAAGTCAAGTGACCTGAACTCTGTGTTTGGAGCATCTTCCATTCTGACATAATTTTGATATTATGATATACTTGTTTTTTATGCCTTCATTATTTGGTTGTTTAAGAGATGACCTTCAGTAGAAGGAACAAGGGTTCTTCTGAATCTACAAAAAGAATAAATAACAAAACATAACCATTTGCTTGCTTGCATATTGGTTTTGCCTTTTACGTCTTGATAGATGGTTCTCACTGTAGGTGCACACATTGTGTAAATTCACTTTTCTTTCTTTTATTATAGATGGGCATAGCTGATGCTATCTTGGACCTTGTGAGTAGTGGAACAACACTGCGTGAAAACAACTTGAAAGAAATAGAAGGTGGAGTTGTACTTGAGAGCCGGGTAATACAAATATGTGCAGTTGACTCATATGCACAGTTGACTCATCAAATATGTGACTTATAGCTAAGACTAGGGTCTTGAGGCAGCTGATTTGACATTAATCTGTTCTTCAGGCTGTTCTTGTAGCTAGTGGGAAAGCATTGATTAAGCGGAAAGGTGTGTTGGACATAACCCATGAGATTCTTGAAAGGTTGGAGGCACATTTGAAAGCGGTTGGTCAGTTCATGGTGTGCATATTCTGTCTCTGGTCATATGCTGCCACCAATCCTTTCTGTTTTCTTCCTAGATTCCATTGTTTTGACATCCCATTGCAGGTGACGGCAAACATGAGAGGAAATAGTGCAGAGGAAGTGGCTGAGCGTGTACTGAGCCAGCCTTCTTTGTCTGGCTTGCAGGTATGAATTTTCTCTCCACCATCCATTTTTGGTTTTAGGATATAGAAAATCTGTGACTGGCAGCATTTTTCTTAGACTAGTTTTCCGTCCCTTAGTTTATTGCTGTTACACCCTTTTGGCTGATATATTATGTTAGCTCTACAGTCCCCTTGACATGCTTGCATCAGAAAGTTAATCATGGATACTGATGGAGCATGGTCTTGGGACCAAGGATTTATGAATGCAAAGACTTCTGATAATGTTGCTGCTCAGCCAAAATTTGTTTTGGGTTTATCCTGAGCTCGTGTATTCCTTTGTGGCATTTTGCAGGGACCCACAATAAGCCCAGTTTTCCGTAAACGGGATGGAAAAGTTTTGTGTGATTATTATGCCATGGTCATATGTGTCCCAAAAAAGGCATTGTATGAGTCAGTGCAACAACTGAGAGCTGTAAGTTATTTGTAGAAGAATTAATGTCTGGTTGCCAAATCTTATGCACTGTTTTTCAGATTTGGAAGGATGTTGCTTGTTAAATAACTATTAACTTTTTCCTTGGAAATGATTCACGATGTTGCTTGGCAGTGTTGCTAGTAGGCTCTGCCGCAGGGCAGGGTTAAAAATCATAGTGCGCTCTTCATGACCCTTTTTTGATTGCAGGATGTTGTGGTTTGTTGGCCAGCCTTTTTTTTTTTTGTAATGAAATTTGTTTTTGCCATAAAATTTTGATCTGGGGATGGATGGTGGTGACAGTTACACTGACAGGTTATTCATGTTTCTGTGAAAATAGCAAGGCTTTTCTCCCACTTTTCTTTCTTTCATTGGCCCTATTGATTGCCTTTTGGGAAGGAGTTGGTGAACCTTAATCACTTGTTCCATCCTTTGATGCAGATTGGAGGAAGCGGAGTTTTAATTTCCCCTTTAACATACATATTTGATGAAGAGACGCCGAGATGGCACAAACTTCTCTCAAAACTTGGAGTTTAGTTTCCTGCGATATTTTGTTGGATTGGTTTTTCCGTGGGGTGCTTGGGCAGTTCTGCAGTTCAATGCTTTCATGATTTCATCATAGCGTCTGAACGAGCAAAGATGAGATGAAATTACCCCGGCAAGGGTTTATGCCACACAATTTTTGTATTCTATCTTTTGTCTATCGTTGGACTATGCCATTTAAATGTCTGTGTTGTAATCTAGATTCCGCACAAGATTTTGAGAATGTGGAAGTTTTGGCTTTTATCGGTGGCCCTCACATCCAATTGAGCTACCGGGAATGCACTGTGTTAGGTGAGTCTTCATTGATTGTATTTTGAGTTGAAGCTTGAAGAATTTATTTTTTATTTTTGGGTTATGGCAGCTGAAATGATTCTTATGCAGCGTATTGTTAGCGCTCTCTAAGAGCGCAGCTGGATGGTCCCATTTTCTGTTAATATTTCTTGGTCTCGTGCTTCGCTTAAAATTATAGCCTAACAAAAACCAAATGAAAAGATATTTTGAGGGACATGATTCATCATTAAATTTATAAATTATTTTTATTGTTATCTTTTAATTTTAATTTGTTTCAATTAAATTGCATAATTTAAATTTTATTTTAATTTAATAATTTTTTATTTTATCCGATAAAAAAATATTCAATTTACTCTATAATTAAATTTTTAATGTTTATGTGTATTAAATTAATTTTTTGTATAATAAAAATATTTATATCATGTTAAAATATATTATATGATGATAATAATAGTAATTAGAATATATATATAGTTATAATTTTAAAATTAAAGTGATAAATTTTTTATTAATATTTAATTAAATTTATAAATATTATTTTGATAATTATTTTTATTATTATAGGTATAATTTAAAATAATTTAAATAGTATTATTAAATAAAATTTTATTTTAATTAAATAAAAATTAATATAATAAATTTAATTGTATATAAATATGTTTTTTATTAAATAAATTTTATAATTTTTTTATTTAATATAAAAAATAATAATTTAATTAAAATAAAATTAAAATTAAATAGATTAATTATAAAAAATTAAAAGTAAGTCTTAAAAATAAAAATTAATAATTAATATAGTAATGAATTATATAATTTATTTATATTTGTTGTTTAATTTTTTTTTTAAATTTTTTAAATCATTTATTTGGACATTTGGTTGAGTGGTGTCAAGTAGATGTTTTTATGGTATATTTTTGAAAAAAATACAATATGTTTTTGATAATATAATAAAAAAATAGTGTATATTTTACTTTGTATGTATAATATATTATTTACCTTTATCTATTTTTTTAAATGTTAATTTTTAAGTTTTTTTTTTTTTTTTAATTTTAAATAAATAAATAAATAAATTTATTATTTAAATTTAAAAATTATTATGAAATTAAATTAAAAAATTTTGTGAAATATTGTGATAGCAATTGTCTACCATAAGATAAAGTATTAGCAATAATGTTAATTATTTGATTTGTAAAATTCTAACTTACTCAGTTCATCACATCTTGAAAAGATTATTAATAATTTTTAACTTTGCCATTAACATTCTAATTTTAAGGGAATCAATTGGTTATATACTTTATCATTATGAAAGTTACTCATGTTACTTGTGTAATAATTTTAAGTAAATATTTATATTCTTTAATTTTATAAAAAAATTATTTAAAAAGTCTCTCTTAAGAGACACCAAAATGGATAAAAATTTAAATTTTTATTTTTAAAATTTTAAATTTTAATTTTAAGAAGGGATATATGCTGAGTTTATGAAAATAATTAAAGTTACTTCATTTTATAGGTTAAAACTTAATGAATCTTATAATGACTAAAAAAATGATTATTTAAAAAGAATAGGAAAAGACAAAAATTTTATCTACTAAATTTTAGTATTTTGGATCTATACCTAACTTTTTTTTTATTTTAAAAAAGGTTCTTGCATTTAATGTCATTTGTCAAAATTAACCCATCCTTACTTATCTCCATTATCTTTGGCCACATACTATATATGTGGATGTCACATCTTTTTTTTTTTTTTTTTTATACTAGGTTTCTAATTAAAAAACAAAAATTTTGCTTTTTTTTTAAAAGAATTTTATAATATATAAATAAAAATAATTTTATGTTCTACCATTAACATAAACATTCTAAAATAACTTTCTATCTCTCCCCTTTCTCTCTTTTTTCATTGCATTGTTTATCCTTTTGGTTATCCTTTTGTCTCTAACAAAATAACCCATTATCTACCACTAGTGGCATCCTTTGGTCATTTTTTTGCATAGCCACTCGTTGGTTTTAGGTGTTTGATGTGAATATCTTTTGAAAAGTGTTGTAAAAACTTGAGGAGTGGGGAAAAAAGAAAAGGTCTTATAAGAAACCGAAGGCTAACGAAGAATTAGTTTCAAGTTTGATTGTAAGAAAAAGCAATCAGAGAAAGGAAGATAGAATCAAATAAGTGCAAGATGACGAAAGTGTTTGATTAATTGATTATCTTAATACAATCTTTATCCTTTCGTAAGTACTCTTATATATATATATACACACCGCTATACCATAAGTTATAACATATTTTAGAACCAACCAACTATTACAATTCAAATATTTTAGGAAAAAAGAAACAATTCTTCCTTTATACTTGTACCTACTTCAAATAACTATCGGCCCCTTTCCTCTGACCTCCACGTGTTCTCCTTGAGCTTTTTTTTTTTTTTTTTTGGTAACAAAACCCCTCTACTTAAACCTTATTATCTATAAGAGTGCAATCTAGATATTTCTTTTATAAATCATAAAGATATGCCCATGTAGGGGTAACATTGGTGGACTATTGGATCAATACCTTAATAGCTACTTTGTTGGCATGTTTAGCAATTCTTCAATTAAGGATGGCTAAGGGTACTTGGTTAACAAATCTAGAATTTTAAGGACAACTTAGACACATATTCTTGCATTGGACTCAACTTAGTCTTGAGTTAAGAGACATGAAAGATAGAATGAATTTTGCTTATAAGGGGCAATGCCAGACAATATGTGACTTTACCAATCTTAGCAATAACTATATAGGGAGTAAAGAACTGAGCTGCTAACTTTTGAAAGGGTTGTTGCATAAGGGAATGTTGGTGGTAGGGTTACAACTTGAGGAAAATGTAATCTCTCACTTAAAATTCTTTATTTGTTTAGTGATCATTAGCCTATTGTTTCATATGATTTTGAACTTTATTTAAATAATGCTGTAGTAGACATATGGTGACTTCCTTGAGACAAAGTTACTTATTGATAAAGGCAATGGTCGAATCAATGAGAACTTAAGGCAAATGTATAGGAGTTGGATAACCATATAAGGCCTCAAAAGGAGTTGTTTGATGTTGGTGTGGAAGTGAGTATTGTACCACCCTTTGGCGGGTGTTAACTAGTGATTCCAATAATGATGATGGACACTAGTGGCACAAGGCAGGTACATCTCAACGCAATGATTAACAACTTCTATTTGACCATCACTTTGAGGGTAATAGGCTGTGGAAAACTAAAGCAAGATGCCTCAGAGATAAAATAACTCTTACCAGAAGTTATTTAAGAAAATAGAGTCTTTATCACTAATGATTTGCTCTAGAAGGCCATAGAGTTTGAAGACATTTTCCATGAAGACTATTGCAACTGTATTTGTAGTAAAAGGGTGTATCATGGTATCCTTACTAGAGCTTTGGGGTAATTCTTCCACAAAATCCATAGATATTTAGTGTCACATTTCTTTAGGAATGGGTAGTGGCTAGAGCAACCTAGGAGAAGTGGAGTGGCCAAATTTGCAATATTACAACGTTGACATGTATCACACTCATGTATAAAATTGTATACATCCTAATGAATGCCCTTCCAAAAGACCAAGCAATTAACCTTCTGAATTGTATCAAATACCCCAGCATATCCACCATTATGTCCTTTATGTCATATGCTTATAATTGTTTTATGCAAGCCAACATTGGAACATACAACCAGTTAACCCTTTCACTTAAGTAGCCTTTTATCAAGTCCATACAAAGTCTAGAGTAATTCCCCTTATGGCAAGTTTGATATGATGGAATGTAGACATTTATTTTCTTTCCATTACTATTTAATGTCTTCTAATAAGGATGTGTGGGTAGAGGACAAGGCAGTCAATAAGAGCTTATTGCAACTAATACATGAAAAGGCGTTTTTGGCCAATTGATAGATAATTTCATATTCATAACCCAATAGTTTGGAGAGCCATTTGAATTGCCTCGACGTGGATAATTTTTGATTTAACAAGTATTTCAAGCTATGATGATATGTTCTTATTTGACCTTCTAAGTAGTGTTGCCACTTGGTCATGACATGTATGATTGTCAACATCTTACATTTACAAATGAACAAGCATTGATGGCGAGGGGCAAATACCATATTAAGGTAAGTAATGAGATGTCTATTTTGAGATAAGACTACTTCTAATTTGGTTCTTGAGGTGTCAATTTTTATGATAAATTCTTGTGAGAAATTGGGCATTACCAAAATAAGGATAAAGGCCAACATCGTCTTAAGTTAAGAAAAAGCCTTATATGTCTTTTCAAACCAAATGAAGGAAGATTCCTTCTTAATAAGTTAGGTTAGAGGTTGAGCAAGGTTAGTATAGTCACGTATGAACTTTCAGTAATAACCGATGAGTTTTAGAAAGTTGCGTAACTACTTAAGATTAGTGGGAGAAGGCCAATTCAGTATTGCCTCTACTTTCTTAGCATTAGTTGTTACTCCTACTGTTGAAATAATATGTCTAAGGTACTTAATCTCTGATTGTGCAAAGAAGCATTTGCTCCTTTTTGCATAGAGCTTATGTAATCTGAGTAATTAGAGTGCCTGTTGAAGATGTTGTAAATAGGTCTCCTAAATCTTACTGTATATAAGTATGTCATTAAAGAATACTATAATAAATTTTTGCAAGAATAGTTAGAATATGTCATTCATCATATTTTGGAAGGTTGATGGGGTGTTACTTAACCCGAATGGAAGGACAAGGAACTTATAGTGATTGTCATGAGTCCTGAATGTCGCCTTTGGTACATCTACTAAACTCATTCAAATTTGATGATAGCTTGATCCTAAATCTATTTTGGAGAACAAGGTTGCCCCTCTTAGCTCATCCAATAGATCATTAATGAGGGGAATTAGAAATTTGTTTTTAACAATGATATTATTCAATGCTTGATAATTGACATAAAAAAATTATGTGTCATCCTTCTTCTTAACCAGAACCGCTGGAGATGCAAACAAACTAGTGTCTCGATAATCGTCTTTTGTGGGGTTAGGTATTAATAAAGTCGGTTGTTAACTAGTTAGGCTCCTTCCTGGAGAATAATCCGATGATCGTGAGGGTGCTAAAGAGGAAGGCCCACAGGTTCTACAAAAACATCCAAAAACTCATCCAATAGGGCTACCATATAAATCTCGTTGAGCTTTGTTGCTAAGTTGACCAAATGACCAAGAGACTTAAGAGTTGGGCCTCAGTCTTCCTTGACATTGCACAACTATATAAAGGATAATTGTGACAAATGATCTAAAGGCTTTGTTAGGCCCTTGCCACCTATTTGTCTGACTGTTGTAGTGCTCTTCACAGCACATGCTCTTTTACTTCCTATCCTTCTTCTTGTAACTCAACCCCTTCATTCTTGGTGCCACCTTCTATGTCACTAAATTTGATTAGGAAGAGTTTCTTCTTACAACACTTGTGCCCCATTTCATATTTTTCATTGCATTAGAAACAAAGTCCTTTAGCTTGCTTTTAATCAATCTTAGATTGCTTCTCACCTTAAAGTTTTGAGAAGGCCATGGTTCTTTTTTAACATCTATAGGTCTAAAAGGGGTAGGTAACAATGGAGGAAGTTGCTAGATAGGTTTGGGTTTTTCTTGTAAAGCCATAATGGTTGCCTCCTACAATTTAGCAAGTGTAAAAGCATCCTACAACCTTTTTGGTATAAACATGTAGATAGGTGTTGAATCTATTATTTAAAACCACTTAAAAAAATACCGATGGCATACTTTTCTGTGAAGGTCACTCGATTGAGTAGAATATTAAATTGATTTTGGAATTTAGCCATCGTTTGATCTTGCTTGAGATTGAGGAGCTAGAACATAAGGTTGTCAAAAGCTTTGACACCGAATTAGGCCTAAATAAGTTGGATAAACTTGGCCAAAGTCATGCTCGACAAGAACAAATTCAATTTGACTTGGTTCCTATACCACTGAAGGCCCGCATCATTTAAATAATTAATTGTAATTTTTACCTTGGCTTCCTTCGGCGTGCCATTAAGGTAAAAGAAGTTTTCACACCATTAAATCTAGTTTTGAAGATTATTATCCAACAACTAGGGAAACTCCACCTTAAGGTTGCTTTTAGCATGATAGGAGTGGTCGGTCTTATCAAACGGTGAGAATGTACCCATATGGGACCCTAATGACAACATCAATTGAGATTGGGACATCATTTGGCTCTATTTAATGTTTAGCCTAATGACCTACATGCAAAGCTCCTTTAATGCTGCATCATATTTCTTAGTCATTTCCTATATGATAGTTTGGACTTAATTGTCATGTATTTTGCAATTTTGACCATAAGAAAAAGCAATCAAAGAAGGGAAAATAGAATTAGATAAGTGTAGCATAGTAAAGATATTTGATTAATTGATTATCTTAATACAATCCTTATCTTTTTGTACCTACCCCTATATATACATGCACTGCTATACCACATTTTAGAACTAATTAGTTATTACAATTCAAATATTTTCAAGAATAAAAACAATTTTTCCTTTACATTTGTAACACTTCGAATAACTATTCATTCCTTTCCTCTTACTTCCACTTGTTCTCCTTGAGCTCTTTTTTTTTTTCTTTTTTTTAACAAAACGGTATGTGTACAATAAGTTATTTAATTATTATGTTTTTTACATATTTTGTCAAATTGTGTTTAAATGTCTAAATTATATGTCATATATTAACATAAATAATGCAATTAGAGTATTTTTGTTTATTTGTGTTTATATATATATATATATAGGTATTTTATATTAACGAAAACTAATTTTAATTGAATTTACCTTTAATCTATCTAATTTTTTTGTTCTTGGTTATTGTATTGACTCAATCTAAACAAAATTATATTTTGTTTCATTTTTAAGTGTGTATTCTATATTAAATAAAATTAATTCTATTTAAATATATGGCTATTAAATGAAATATCACCTTTTTCTATATTGTTGTGTTTTAAATGAATATAAACTAACTTAATTAAGAGTATTCATAATTGTGTTTTATAGTAACCAAAATGAATCAAATATGTGTTTTTTTTTATACGAATGTGATTTTTTTTATTGATTATCTTGTTTAATTAGAGTTGTTTTGCTAATAAAATATGCTTGATTCTACATTTTCATAATTATCGATGGATTATGGGGGAGGAGGCATTAGGAATGTTGTTTAGTGTGAGCCATTCGAAATATTGCAAGTTTTAGAGTTTTTTTTTTTTTTTTTCTTTTGTGTTGATCACTTTGTTGACACTATGCCTTTGTTGTTTTTTATTTACAGAGTCAGCATGACGTACGTTAGTCTAAGAATATTGCATAGCGGGGAAGTTTATAGAGAAGTCAAAATTCACATGAGGGGAGAATATGTGATATTATTGACAATATTGATGTTGATAGATTGTCTTATATTGAAGTTAGAGGCATGGGAAAACAATTATTAGAATACTCTGATATTGACAAAATTTATTTTAAAGTTTCTTGAAATACTTTTCAAATGGGTTAATTTTGATGGAGAGCAGCCCTATGTGAAATACTTGTCAGAATTGGTGGTTAAGCATGAAATGGTAGAGACATTTATTTAGTGCACCATGTGGATGAACCCATTGTGGTAAACAACTTGTTCCCATTTTCTAACGAGGGAACCACTGATATGCCTTTAGATATTGGTTGGACAGAGACTGACTAAGAGAAAATTGAAAAGGTAGAATTAGATTGTGGCTGTGAAGTTGTTAGTAGGTAACAAAAATCTATTCGCTTAAAGACAAAACGTGCATTAACTCAGAGGTAATTAATGAATTGCTATATAATAAGAATGTAAAGTGGTCAAGATTGGGTAAAGGAGATTAAGTTTATGAACAGCAAAGGGACATTAATTCATAACAATAAGGCTTTAATTAAGGATAAAGGGACATCAATGGGAGTCAAGATTTTAACAAAACATTTTGATTGAGAAAAGATGTGTTGAACAGTAAGGGAACATCAATTCAGTACAAGGGGACCTTGATGAACCACAAAGGGACATCAATGTGGGCCAAGAATGCCAGCAGGGTGACGTTTGTTCAATCTCCTAGGATCTGCCATAATTGGTTTTTCACTCGTTTTTTAAGTAGACAGTCTATGTTTAGAGCAAATAAAGGGGCCTTGCCAAGTGAAACATACATATTTCCTCCGTAATATTATTTTGACTGCATTTATCCTATCTGAGAAATCTGTTTCCACAACAGTCTGATCTTTTTTGTACCCAAAAGCAGAATGCATTCCTTATCCAGAAGAGTCCAAAATGCAAATTGGGTATTGAGGATGATGGTAGTTATATATCATGCATGGTAGACTAAATCTGACAACAGTGACATAATCATGCTGCTCACCCTGTTTGGATCAAAATTATGATAATATTGATTGCATGTAGGACAAATGCCTAACCTCTTTGTTCACTGGATGGCTTCTTCGGCTGGGACGAAATACTAAGAATGAGGAGACCAAAAATGATGCAGAACTAAGTCATAGAAAAAACAACCTCGCAACTGCCCTGAAAAAGATCGGATAACAAAGTCTCCTTGAAGGAACTAGTTATGCCAGTTTTATGTTGACAGTTCCAATTCAGAGTTTCTAAGCTTGGATATGTTGGCATGGATAGTGAGATTTCATGGGATGGGAAGGTTTCCTATTCTTTTGTTTTCCACGACTCGACAGAGCTGTTGTTGTGTACCACCTTTGCTTTCTATTTCCTTCCCCTATTGCCGTCCTGCAAGGCTGTGCTTCCATGTCAGTACAAAAATCATACATGCAATATGTTTTCCCGAAATACTCCCAGGGTGAGGGACAACATGATTGCCAATGTATGCTGTGTAGTTTTAGATGTGCACATGAGGATTGAAGAGTCAATGTATTATTCACAGGTCTTGGACATTCTTGTTTAATTACATGGATATATCAAAGTGATAGGTTGACTTTTAGTTTTTGTGGTATGATTAACCACATATAATAGAGAGAATTCATTATGCAAAGGGAACAAAAGATGGTTGATGCCTTTTTATGTTGCCTCTTCCATTGCTGTTCATCCTGCAGGTTTCTGCTCCTTTCTTTCATTCTTATTGACTGCTTTATACAGTTAGTGCATGCTTCTTGATTTTCTGCCATATTGTAAGGTTTTTCTTCGATGCGGTTGATAACATAATTGTGGGCAGCAAGGAGGGAAAATTATGATGGTTTGGCATGGATCTGTCGTCCAAGCCTTTCAGAATTCTCAAGTAGGTCAACAGCCCACCCCCAGCGGTTCAATACCAAAAAGAATGTAGTACTTACCCCAAGACCCCGCCATTGGGTGGACTTGCTTGAATTTGTATTTCATAATCAATAATGCTGTGATTCCATGCATGTAGGCACCCCAATATTGCATCTTTCCCAAGATATCAACTTCTTTATCAACCCACAAATCACTAGTCCCTGGAAAATGGGAAGCAGAGAATTCAACTCATCGTATACCTTAATCAGGCAGCTAGAAATGAAAAGGCAAAGCCGAAAGCTTCAAACTTAAAACTTAAACCAAAAAAAAAAACCGAGATTCCTCGGACAAACAAAAATGAATTTTGTATGAAAACGATTAATGTTAATCACCTGCTAATCTCTTTCGTATCTGGCATCTAAACACCAACGGTCGCTCTCGAGTCACAAGACTATAGAGGAGGAGCCGAGGAAGGGTTGGGTGACAATTAGCCTTTTGTCGATGCAGTTGAGAGAATCGAGGAACATTAGAAGATTCTGTTTCAGTTGCTCACAGTCAAAATGGCTAACGTGGCAATAATCAACCGTAAATAACTGACACGTGCTCGTATTGTTGTGTTCCTGGGACCCGCACCAATCGTTAAGGGTAAGCATGACGGCGATATACATTGTGCACGTGGAATTGCCTGGTGGTGTTGTCCTTGACAAAATGATAGTTTCTGACGTTTTGCTTTTAGGAAACGATTAAATTGGCGGCGATCTCATAAATTCAGATGAAGACAAAATAATTTTAAATAATATGCAAATTGCTTTATCTTACACTGCAAATCTTTAATACTAACATATACGAAATTTTTGTAATTTTTTATTATTTTATTATTCATCTTTTACATATTATATAAAATATTTATTTATACAGTATACCGTTCATAAAATTGCGTGCGTAAAAGATCCCTTGCCCCGACGGGTTTGGGACGTTTGAAAATGGAAGTTGCCAGTGTCTTAGGTACGCTCTCCCGTAAGCATCAGCAATCACTTGCTTGCAAACGATGATGAAAGAGAGACGAAGAACTTAAGGACGAACTACCAATTCGATCTCTCGATTTTGGACAGTTTCATTTGCCGGTTGATTTTGCACATTCTCAGGAACATCTTGATGTGTCTGCTGATCTTCAGGCCACTAATGTCGACACCCAATGCAGCAAAGAAAAAAAACTATAATCCCGCGAATACGATTCCTTTCTTGGTTGTACGAAGGATGAAAAATCTGCACATTACAATTAACCAATTAACAAAAAAAAAAAAAGAGAGAGAGAATAAACAGTTAAACGTATTAATCTCAAAAACAAAACAAAAACCAAATGCAAAAAACAAAAAACAAAAGGAGCAAGCACTCACGTTGCAACCCAAACAGAAGATCGAGCTTAGAAAAAAGAACAGAGCTGGTCTAGGCCGAAAATCATTTGGTTCGAGAAGCGACAGTGCAGTCCCCCACATCCGCCCCCAACCAACTTTGAGATATTCCTTCCTCCCTCTTCTGGGGCTTTCCAGGCCGCGTAGGTCGTAAAACCCATGATCAGCAAGAAAAAACTCACCTGGAAGTAGGGCTTGTTCGTCGATGCCCATGCAGCGGCATAGTGTGCCGCCAAAAAGAGCACAGCCAGACAAGTGGAAGCCAATATATTGTTATGCTTACGGCTTGGGGACGAGGTGAGAATCCAGACACAAATGCCAAATATGCCGTCGATCAGCAGAAAGTAGGCTAGCAAAGACGCTAATCCACAATAAATTACTGTCCTTTCCGGGTCATTGCGGCCCCAGGTTGTGTAATTTCGAATGGCCAAAGTCAAGAGACAATAATATGAAACCATGAACACGTTGCTCAAAACGTACCAAACCCTTCCTGCAGCCAATTTTCTCTCCGCTCGTGAAAAGAGTGTGCGTACGTGCGTTTGGGTGGAGGCCAACACTGAAAATGTCAATTAGAATGGGCAGAGAAGAGGAAGGAGAATAGAGGGTATAAATCTTGACCCTAATCGAGAGCATATGTCTAACAATTCGCAGTGTGCTTTGTTGACAAGTGAAGTATGCAAAAAGTTCACCTACTCAAAACTACACGATCAAGAGTTGCACTAGCGAAAAGGTCTCCGGTCACTATTCCAAATGCGATCTGACAAGCATCCATTATATTATTACATGACTAATTTACTTTCGTTGACGACCATTGTACAGAGGATGAGATGCTCGCTTAGATCATCCAAAGACGACCATTTTCGCGCTCCACTTTCTTAGTCTAATATTTGACTGACTAAGTGGGGCACAACTGTTATTATCCTTGCTTTCAGGGTATCTCAGTCTAAAATTTATTTTTCTTTGAATTTTTAAATAATATTTTAAAAAAACAAAATATTAATAAAAATATTTAAATTCTTAAAAAATAAATTTAAATGTTTTATTTAGATAATAAAAGTCACTACTATTCTTTAAGTCTAGCCCAAATTTTATAATTTCTTCAACTATCTCTTGATTACATCCTATAAATATGGTTCAAATTTTCAAATCCGTCAAACCATATTACAATCACTAAGGGCAATTTGTTTATTTTCACCCTTATATTGGTTTGGTTACAATTTTAAAAATTTTTAAACTGCTATTAAAAGTTTCATTCCAATATATCTATCAAATTAATCCAAATGGAATCGCTGACGCCCCTAATTTTTTGTTTGTACTCGCTAAAACTTTTATTTTATCTATACTCAATTTTTTTTCCTTAAAATCTTTTTGTTTGTTGCTAAAATTTCATATGGCGTCAAATGGTAGTTAATAACTTGTTATAGAACGGGGGAGATATTCTTGGAAAAGATTGTTACAAGTCTACGGATATAAGCCAACAAATTGGACCCTTTTTCTTTTATAATTTTTGAAATGTGGTCTTATAACTTTAATTTTTCTTTCTTAAGAAAATAGAAAAATACGATGATGCCTACAGTTCCATCAAGGAGAATGACGGTGAATTCGTATTGTACAATGAGTTTGATTGTCACGTACACTTAAAATTATATAAATGTACATTTAACCCCACAAAATATTGAGAAAAAAAATTTAAATCCATTATCAGATAATAAGAACAAAATCCTTTTACCATTTGACTACAACCACACGATCCTACAACTTTAATTTTTGTCTTGTAAAACTTTTTATTCCCCTTGATCAGACTGCAGGCAAACATTTTCGTCGATGGAAATGTGTTTAATTAATCCCTCAGATCTGTATGCTTCAATTTCCCTAACTTTTATGCCTCGTGAGTCCCTCCTCGTCTTCAGAAATGTTTAATGACTCTCTCTCTCTCTCTCTCTCTCTTCGAAAGAGACCAAAAAAAGAAAAAATCAGAAAAATTAATGCTCTCTCGTTGACGTTGAAAAGTCAAAAAATAATTTTTAATTTTGCCGGGTTTACAAGAGAGATCTAATAACTCAAAAAATTGTATAACAAAGTATCTCGGAAACTGAGCACCGCGACTACTCAATTTACCTATTAAACCAACCTTCAAAAAATTTAAAAATAATAACAAAAACTAACCATCGAAATTATCACCTGCGTTAACCAACATTCATATCGGTTAACAGGTATCAATCATCACATTTTTTTTGATGGGTAAAGAGTATACGGGCGGGCCCACGGGAAGAGGGGGCGAGACGGGAGTGGCACCTGCATGGACTTCATGCTTCTCTCTCTTTTTGTTTTGTTTTGTTTTTTTCTTTTTTAACAAAAAAAGCGTATTACGTGTAAGTGGGTGAAATATTATGCGTAGGAAGAATGATAAAATGATCAAAAAGATTTATTTGCACGTTTATATTGCCTGTTTACACATCATATGCGGTTTGCACATTGACTTTAAATATTTACACATCATGTGTTGTTTTTTTTCATTAAAAAAGACAAATAAGTGTGGGACCCACACATAAATTTAACCACATTTTCAGTGTTAGCCTTCAGGCAAACACACCGGCTGAGAGAAAAATGGCTGCGGGAGAGGTTTGGTATATTTTGAGTGACGTGTTCATGGTTTCGTATTTTTGTTCCTTGACTTTGGCCGTACACAAAAGGGGGCTGCAATGGACCTTGAAGAGGCAGTAGTACATTGTGGACTAGCGTCTAGCCTACTTCCTCTAATCGGCGGCATATTTGACATCGAAGTCCTACTTCCAGGTGAATTTTTTTCTCGCTGATCGTGGGTTTTATGCCTACGCGGCCCGTGAAGTACCGAACGAGCGAGAAAGGAACATCTCAAAGTTGGTCGGGGCTGGATGCCGAGGAACGCATTGTTGCTACTCGACCCAGATGATTTTTATCCTAGAGCAGCTCTGTTCTGTGTTCTGAGCTCTATATTCTGTTTGAGTTGCAACGTTCTTCTTTTGTTTTTTTCTTTTTTTTTTTTTTTTTTAAGATTAATACGTTTAATGGTTATTCTTCTTCCTCTTTTTTTGGTTGATTGTATTGTGTAGATATTCCATCACAAGGAGGCAATCGGATTAGAGACTTTCCTTACTGCATTGGGTATCGACAATGTCGTAGTTGCTGACAAGTGGCCTGAGGATACTTTAATAATACTACCGTAATTGTTTTCAACGTTAAAAATTTTAAGTTTGAATTTAAGTTAGAATTAATGAACATTAAAAAAATTCTCTGCGATATCATAACTATTGATAGTCATCTCAGTTGCAACTAAATATAAAAATTTAATAGATAATGCAATGAATTGTTGTAATTATACTCTTTTAACTGTATTTGTTTTGTGACAAATATCATGGCCTATCCCATTTTAGGAACTTTGAGATGAGTTGTGAGTTGAGAAGCAAGCCGTCGGTGATGGCAGCCATTTCCGCAGGTCTCTATATTTTATTGAGACGTCAAGGAAGTTGGTCAACCTTGTTCCAGAATATGGCAGTTGCATGAAGAACATCGTTACTCGTGACCGACCACGAAGGTGGTCACCCTTGTTCTAGAATATCGCAGTTGCATGGAGAACATTCTTATTTGTGACAGACCGCGTTGTGTTTGTGCCCCTGCTCTGTTTAGCTCGTTAGTTTTTTGCCGCTATGTAGGCACATTGGTCTCGAGATACCGTATAATGGCATAATGCTGACCCCTGCTGGTAGAGAACTAAAAATTGTTAACAAATTCAACTTTTAAAAAAACCCCCTAATAAAGAACTCGGTTGGAGTAAAAGAGACTTGACATTCATAGGGGGGATAGCGAGGGGGCTGAACTAAAAGAAAGAAAGTAAAATTTTATATTAACTGTGAAGATTGAAATTATTTTTATTTACATTTTTCAAAATTTAAAAAATCTTAACAAAATTTTTAATTTGTTGAAAAAATATATATATATTTACAAATTAATGACGTGACATCTTAGCCATATATATAAAGGATTTGGCGTTGACATGTATGATAAGGGATTAAAGATAAATAAAAAGCGTGTAGGTGGTTGATAAATGACGCTAAAAAAAAAAAAAAACTACCACAGATGCGAAAACATTGAAAGGTGACGGGAAATTTTTGTCAATTTTTTTTTTTTGTGTTACAAAATTTCATTATAGTTGTTTGCTTTTATATATATATGATTTTATTTGTTTAATTACAACTATCACTTTGTACAAGAATTTGTAACGAAGTCTCATAACGGGAAAATTATTATAAAAAATTTAGTTCCTAACCAATTATTAATAGTATCAATGATAAGATATGTTTTTGTTCAATCATAAAAATCAATGCGTAATATTTCTTTTCGTATTCAATTAAAAAATAAGTCTAACTACATTTATGGAGAATATAGGTGGAGTGGGGAAAAGGAATGAAGTGGTGTGTAGGGCCTAGACATTAAAATATAAGTTTTTTTTTTTTTTTTTGGAATTTTCCATCTTTTTTTTAGATTAAAAAACACACCATGTAGAACAAAGTTGATGATAAAAATTTCTTGTACCAAATATTCTATCATTTTAAGTATTTTATTCTTAAATCTAATTACTTTTAGGACAATTTTGTTCTTGGTTCAAAATTAGAATCCAAATAGAGAGAATTAGAAATAAAATAATTAATTTTATAATATATTTAATTTATTTTAAAATTAAAATTAAAATTTTGTATGATTATTTAATTTAATTTAAAATTATAAATAAATTTTTTATATTATTATTTAGTTTATTTAAATGTAAGAATTTTATTATTATAATTACTTATTTTAAATTTTAAAAATATCATTTAAATTTAATAAAATTAAAATTAAAATTATAATACAATTTAATATATCATAATAATACTCAAGTAATCATCATCTTAAAAAATAAATTATTAATGCAACAAAATTCAAAGAACTGTAACATGAAATATTTAACCTAAACATTTTTATTACTACTACCATAAAACCAACTACATTTGCTTGTTGGCTTCTAAAATATTGTCAAGTTTGATAAAATATTTGCAATTTCTGTGGCTCTTTAACTATAACATTAGTTGCATTCTTTTTTTTAATTATAACAATGGTTAGAAGAATTTTACTTCAATTCCATTACATAACTAAAATTGCAATTTTAATTCAATAATTCAATGCGATCCCAATAGGCATCAACTACTTTTGGCCATTATACTTGACAACTCTGGTTGGCGAAGCTAGATGAATTTGGAATTTCCGAATATACTCGACTTTAGGGTTTGTGTCCATTGGCACCATCTCGGCCCATTTGGTCTTGTGCATGGGAATTTAGTCATATCACGAGATTATGAAAAATTTTGTAACAACATTCAATTCAGCTCGTTGGGTTTGTCACTTGTAAACCGAGTTCACCAATAAAATTCTAAAAAAAAAATCTAGATCAAGTAGCTAATGGCTTCTTTATGATTAAGCAGAAATTCACAGCAAAACTGTATCAATTGAGACTCTAAGAAACGTCCCAGAAAAAGGAAACAAAAAATAAAAACGTATAGAAAACATGACCAAATGACCTCATAAAAATAAAATTATAAAAAAGATAGACTTTTGAGATAGTGGAAACAGAGAAAAAGGGCATAATTGATGGTGCAAAGACAGGATTAATAGTAAAAGAAGATGAATGTGAAATATTTTTATTTTTATTTTTTAATTTTTTTCCCTCTCATCAGTTCACTTGGTCCCAAAAATGGGAATCCTTAACAGACAGTGCAATCAATCGAGTTTTAATTTATTAAATATAATATTTATACATAATATAAAAAATATACAAAAATAAGTTGGCTTAATTTAAATGGAGATTTTAATGAAGACTACACCGAAAAAGATGTTATAAATTAAAACTTCTTCAAATATATACAAATCCAAACTTCTCTCATCATGACCTTTTTCTTCTTCTTCTTTTGCTTCTTGTTTTTAATTCCATTAAATTTAATTGTGATTCAAAAAATGATAATCTTTAATTTTAAGGCTTTCCAAATACTCAACTACACAATATGGGTGCATGGTGTTTTTTTTAATTAATAATTAAAATAATTTTTATTATATTATAATTTAAAAAAATTGTATAATTTATTTTAATAAATTTTTAATTTTTTTATTTATGTATTAAATATCGTTAAATATTTTATAATAAAATTTAAAATTATAATTAAATAATAAAAAATAATTTATTTTTTTATAATTTATTTTTAATAAAAATAAATATTTTACATAATTTATTTTTTAATAAATTATTAAAAAATAAATATAATGACACTAATAAAAGTTAAAATAAAATTTTATAATTAATAAAAAAATTAATATTTTTTTATTTTTATTTTTTAAAATTGAAAATAAAAGAATTTTTTTAAAAAAATTTAAAAAAAAATTAAATTTATTATTATTATTATTATTAACGATTCTGTGCCATTTAGTCAAAGTGAAAATGAAAAGAAAAACCCGTTAACATTATGTTTATTAACATTATAGGGTTTTAGAGAGCCTGAGGATTGTTCCTTCCGAAAGACTGTAATGGCCGCCTAGGGCTTAACGGTTGGCAGTGACCAGCCATAACCAGCAGCGCCTTCTTATTTAAAAGAGGAGGGTGGCGTGGGTGGATGAAACCCTAAAATCCCGAAGTTTTACAGAAGCAAATGCTTTGAAAGACCAGCAAAGGACTCGCATCTCATGCCAAAGGTGGAATCTTTTGACATCATGAAGAAGAAGGATTCTCAAAGCTCCAACTTTCAGTTCCGGGCATGTTTTTTATTCAACCCCTCTTTTCTTTTTTGATTCTTTTATTTTTCTTTTTTTCGCCCAATTGCTATCTATCTATTCAGAGTCTTACAGATAAACCTATGAATCTTTAGAGTTAAAGAAACAAAATAGTATATAATAAAAAAAAGCACATAATTTGATTGTCAACACAAATTAGTTTTAAGTAGCAACTTTGATTGCTCATTCACATTTACTTAAGATTGGCAAGTCAGAATTTGTTACTGTCAAGGACAAGGCATCTCAACGCAAGCTGACTTCATTCTAAGGCATTGGTATATATGTGTGTGTATGTGTCTTATGAACTTGTTGGGACTTGTGACGACAGGAATCTGAGGATGACTATGAGGATTATGAATCATCAGGAGAGTCAGATGCGGGAGAAACTGAGTCATCTGGGCATGAGGTACCTCATAATTGCTGTTATTTGCTTTCCATTTACTGTCAAAGAAATGCAAGAAAATAACACTTAACTGATTTGTGTGAAACCAAAAGGAAAAAAAATGGAAAAAAAAGTAAGGGGCCAAAATTGTTGATAGTGTTTATAATGTGTTGAATCCAAAGAGTTGTTAATTGTGTTGTGTGTGGTATTTTGCTTGTCATACACTCATACTTTACCATGATTTAGTTAAAGAAGGATTTGAGACTTTTTGTAGCATAAAAGATTTTTTTTGGCCTTCTTTACCTTTGAACTGGATAATTTTGTCTTCTTTCTTCTTTGATATTGTTCAAATTGTGCTTTGCTTGAAATGGTCCTGTCTACACATGTACCCTGTTGCATTCTAATGCTGGTAAGAGAAACTATTGTAGGATTTATCCAATACAGAGAGTGATGATGGCTTGGAGGATGAAGATGGTTCTGAACCTGGTGAAGCAGCTGAAGAGAGTGACTCTTCTGAGGATGAGGTGCACTGTTTCTCTTATTGTTTAAAAACTTTCTGTCATCCTTTTTTTCCAGTCCAGGAATTAATTTGTTTTTCTTTTTTTTTGGGGGGCGGGGGGTGTGTATAGTCAAAAGGAACATTCATTTATTTCCCTTCTTTTTGTTTCTTCAAGGTGGTTCCTCGAAATACAGTTGGAGATATTCCCTTGTGGTTCTATAGGGATGAAAAACACATTGGATATGACATTGCTGGGAAGAAGATCAAAAAGAAAGAAAGAGAAAACAAACTAGATTCATTTCTTGCAAATGTTGATGACTCGAGAAATTGGTAAGTTTTGTGATTCAAATTACCCAGCTCCTATGGTAATCTTTAACAAGAGGATATTATTCTGTTGAACCTTTTGCTTTGAGCTTTACATAAGTATAATATAGTGAGGGTACCTATGAATGGCAACTATTGTCTATTGTTTCTTATTTATTTTCCAAGAATTCTGTCAAAATGTTCCAAATTGCAATGGAAGAAACACGTACCTTTTGGTCCTTGTGATAAATTTGATAGGCTGCATATCAATTGTTATCATTGCCAGGGCTAAATTATATGACGAGCTTGAGGATGAGGAAATTGAGCTGACTAAAGAAGAAATCAGACATGTTCATAGACTGATCCAAGGAAAGGCTCCGCATGGTGAATTTGATCCATATGCGGTCTGTAATTCTCATTCATTGCTTTCCTTTGGCTTTCTGGGATCAAATTTTATCTCTTATCCATTCACTGTCTGCCATAATCTAAAATGTGTTCTTTATGTGAGTTTTCAGCCTTATGTTGATTGGTTTAAATGGGATGATGCCAAACATCCACTATCAAATGCACCAGAACCAAAGAGACGATTCATTCCATCAAAATGGGAAGCTAAAATGGTCAGTCATTTCTTAATCTATTGCATCTTGATCATTCAGGAGGTAGAAAGTCTTTATGTTCTGTCTCAATTTAGATTGTTGTCAGTTTTGAAATAACAACTTTTCTGACTTCTGCTTTGAGGGATTTATCTGTTTGTGAATCCCAACATGATCATACTCTTCATTTGCTGTGATTGCTATCTACAGGTTCTTAGGTATATAGCAGCAATTCGTGCTGGATTATTGAAGCCTGACGAGCCAAAAGAAGAACCAAATTTCTACCTTTTGTGGGGCAATGAGTCTACATCTGCAGAAAGGCATTTAGCTTATATTCCTGCACCAAAACCAAAGTTGCCAGGTATAATTTTGCCCATGGCTTAAGTTTCAAGTTCTACTATTTGTGTATGAAGCATCTAAAATTTAGTTTTGGTTCAGGGCACGAAGAGTCATACAATCCATCCCCAGAATTCATCCCAACACAAGAGGAGATTAATTCTTATCAGTTGATGGATGAGGAAGACCGGCCTAAATTTATACCTAAAAGGTCAAAATTGTTTTTTTTTTTTTTTTTTTTTATTGTTGCTATTGATTTACATCTTCTAACTTAACATTTAATATTTATCATCTTAACAAAAAAGTTCATCCCTGCAGTATTTCATCTTTAAGGGCCATCCCAGCATATGAGAATGCTGTTAAGGATTCATTTGAACGATGTTTGGATCTGTACTTATGTCCTAGAGTTCGAAAGAAACGTGTAAGTATGTATATTAGAGACTCATGTTTCCAGGTTTTCTTGATGGCTTGTCATAAGATCTCTGAATTATCCATTTTATGACCATTGTCATAAAGCCAATGAAATCCCTCTTTGACATGCCAGCTCAATATTGATCCTGAATCTCTGAAACCTAAGCTACCAAGTCGAAGAGACCTTAGGCCCTATCCAGTTACATGCTATCTTGAGTACAGAGGTCACAAGGGTGCAGTTATGTCTATTTCTGTGGAAGCATCAGGACAGTGGATTGCATCAGGTTTGGATGCTTAGCATCTATATTTGTTGAATTTGTATCAAGCTTAAAATGCTTCTTGAATGTTGATCTTTTTACTTATTGTTGTTTTCAAGGTTCGACTGATGGAACTATTCGCATTTGGGAGGTTGAGACTGGTAGATGTCTTAAAGTGTGGGAGTTTGGGGAAACTGTCCGTTCTGTATCATGGAATCCATTGCCTGAGCTTCCTATCTTGGCAGTCTCTGTGTAAGGCTGATTATAATATGTTAGTGAATTTTTCCCCACAAATTTCTTATTGCTTGAAGTAACAAGGTGCAGCAGCCTGGGCAGTGAATCTATGTTGGTAACAATAGAATTGAGGGTCCATTTTATTGATGCAAAAATTTTGCAGGGAACAAGATGTTTTCCTCATCAACACAGGATTGGGGAATGAAGAAGTTCAGAAAAAAGTAAAGGAACTTCTATCTCTTGAGAGGCCTACTTCTCAAGTTGAATCTGGTCTGCATAGAAATGGCTATAATTCTCAATATTTCATATCTCGTAAACAAAATTTGGCTTTTTACTCAATCTCTTTTTCGGGGCATAGGTGACTTGCCATCCATTTTGAGCTGGCTTCAAGATAACAAATATGGAGGGCTCAAGTTGAGGCATTTTAAGGTAAATATCTCTTTCATTTGTCTATTGGAGTTCTCTCTCAGTGTTAAGGGGAGATGTTCCTCTGAGTTCAAAGCATTTCTGCCATGTAAACACTTGCTTTGTTGGGTTTTTCAGACTGTAGCTTCAGTGGAATGGCATCGTAAGGGCGACTACTTCTCTACTGTGATGCCAGCTGATATCCTTTCTTGATTTATCATTTATTTAACTATTATGCTATAACATTTGTTGCATGTTTCCTTTGTTATAGACTTCAAAATCCTTGCTTAGTCTTTTGATTGTTTCACCTTTGTAGGGTTCATTTGTTAACTCTTTGTGGACTCCTTTTTCACAGCACTACACAGATGCACACAGGTGCCCATCCAAATACGAATACTCATGCAAAACCTCAAATAAAGACACCATGCCAACAGGGTGATGTTTGTTTAATCTCCTAGGATCTGTCATATTTAGTTTTTCACTCTTTTATTAAGTAGAGAGTCTATGTTTAGAGCAAATAAGGGGGCCTTGCCAAGTGAAACATATATATTTCCACCATAATATTATTTATCCTACCTGAGAAATCTGTTTCCACAACAGTCGGATGTTTTTTGTACCCAATAGCAGAATGCATTCCTTATCCTATAGTAAAGAATCTGCATGATCCAGAAGAGTCGAAAATGCAAATTGGGTGTTGAGGTTGATGGTAGTGACATGCACGGTAGACTAAATTTGACAATAGTGACATAATTATGCTGCTCACCCTGTTTGAATCAAAATTATGATAATATTGATTGCATGTAGGACAAATGCCTAACCTCTATGTTCACTGGATGGTTTGTTCAGCTGGGAGGAAATATTAGAATGAGTAGACCAAAAATGATGCAGAATTAAGTCATAGAAAAAACAACCTCGCAACCATTCAGAAAAAGATTGGGTAACAAAGTCTCCTTTAAGGAATTAGTTATGCCAATTTTATGTTGACAGTTCCAACTTGGAGTTTCTAAGTTTGGATGTGTTGGCATGGATAGTGAGGTTTCATGGGATGGGAAGGTTTCCTCTTCTTTTGTTTTCCATGACCTGACAGAGCTGCCGATGTAACCCCTATACTTTTTATCCCTCCCCTCTTTCTGTCCTGCAATGTTGTGCTTCCATGTCATTACAAAACCATAAATGCAATATGTTTTCCCAAGATACTCCTAGGGTGAGGGACAACATGATTGCCAATGTATATTATTCTGTTTAGTTTTAGATGTGCTAATGAAGATTGATGAGTCAATATATTATTCACAGGTCTTGGGCTTCTTGTTTAATTACATGGATATATCAAAATGATTGGTTGATTTTTAGTTTTTGTGGTATGATTAACTACATATAATAGAGGAAATTCATTATGCAAAGAGAACAAAAGATGGTTGATGCCTTTAATGTTGCCTTAACTGTAAATTACGTGAATCAAGAGCAATACTTATTCACCGGCTCTCTGATAAGCTTACGCAAAGACTTCCTTTTAAACTGCGTGGACTTCCAGTAACATCAGTTTTTCATCCCACTCGCTCAATATTCTTTGCCTCAACAAAGAAGAATGTTCGTGTTTATAATCTGCAACAGCAAAAGCTGATTAAGACACTTGAGACTGGACTGCGCGAAATCTCTTCCATTGCTGTTCATCCTGCAGGTTTATGCTCCATTCTTTCATTTTTGTTGATTGCTTTACACAGTGTATGCTTCTTGATTTTCTGCAATATTGTAAGGTTTTTCTTCGATGCAGGTGATAACATTATTGTGGGCAGCAAGGAGGGAAAATTATGTTGGTTTGACATGGATCTATCGTCGAAGCCTTTTAGAATTCTCAAGTAGGTCAACACCCCACCCCCAGCAGTCCAATGCCAAAAAAAATTTAGTAATGTTGTTTTTCTAAATAACCTTCACATATATCAACTTAAGTATTTCTTCATAATCCGCCCCTTCAATAAGTCATGATTAGCTGAATCTAGAGATTTTCAAATGTTTTGATGTAATGGTTAGCATAGTGAATTTAGAGGAATTTTAAATGATGAGTTCAACAAGACTAAAGAAGTGAATGGAAATCTCATAGCATGACAAATGATGTTTGCCCAGACGATGTCTGCAACCACTAGATTTTTATTTGATGTGTTGACTTCTGTTTTCTTATGTAATTCACAACTTCTCAGGTGCCATCCAAAAGACATAAACAATGTTGCCTTTCATCGATCGTACCCTCTGTTTGCGTCATGCTCTGATGATTGCACTGCATATGTCTTTCATGGCACAGTTTATTCTGATCTTAATCAGAACCCTCTTATTGTTCCTCTGGAAATCCTCCGTGGACATACAGGCTCAAATGGAAGAGGTTAGTGCTTTGAGAAATCTGAGATATTCTGTACTGACGTACACAATGGATATGGGAATTTCCAATGAGTATGGTAGTTTTTGGCTAATTATAGGGTAGAGTTTGAGCAAGCATGATAAAATTTGTCATATTCTGAAACCAAATGTTTAGAACTATTCTTTTCAATACAACCTCAATAATTATGGTGTTTGATTAACATGCTTTTGCTCTACAGAAAGTCAGGAACTCTGTGTGCATGTGTATGAGAAAAAATGCCAGCTTTAAGTCATCAGCATAGGCTTCCATTTGCCTATATCCTTGTAAAGATGTACATGTCATTTTGACCCTGATGAATTAGTAGAGCAGAAAGCAATGAGGTTGCATCTTAGTCAAAAATTTGTTCGTCATGTAATATCAGGGTTGTCGCAGCATGTATGCGATGCAACGTTTGATTGTTACTGTTAAGGAAACTGATGGCTGTTCTTTATAAATTTTGTCTGATTGCAGGAGTATTGGACTGCAAGTTCCATCCCCGACAGCCCTGGTTATTCACTGCTGGCGCTGATTCACACATCAAGCTTTATTGTCATTAGGTGACATGCCAAAAACATCTTCCATTTCATGCTGCCATGAAAGGATGCAAGCCAAAGTGACACCAGTGGATGATTTAAAGTTGAGAGATGCTCAATTGTTGATGCTGTAGCAAAGTAGTCATCACAGAAAAGAGTGATAAATCATGTTAAATGTACAAATAACAAAAAAGGTGGCGATAAGTTTTGCCTTTTGAGTCAGTTAATGAACTGTGATGAAAATTAATGTCATTTTTTGCAGAAATTCTGTGCTTAAACGAGATTATCTGTGTCTGCCTTACAAATGATTCTACTGGAACAGTGATACAGCGTAATGCATATAGCGTGAAAAAGGAGTTTGTTGTCGACTAGATATTTTCTTTTGAAGAGCAAATGTATCCTTTGAATCTATCAGTAGTGAAACTTGACGCGTGTACTTGACCCTTAATGCATCATATCCGCAGAATTCAAGAAACATTGAAGAGTGAAATATAATATGTTCTCGAAATTGGATTTTCGGTTCACTATCTAGTAACAGAACAAAATTTGCTGGCTCTTAGACATGGTTGCTCTTGAACACAGCGGCTCTTGATTTCTCTTAAACACGGTCGAACCGTTGTGAGTAATGTAACTTTTCAAGCCAGCTCAAACCAAGTCAATTTATCAGTCCTTTAAGCTCAAGGTCGAATTGAGGGAACAGTGGTTCTAAGATACACTTGAGAAATCTTTTAAGAGAGTAAGATTCCATTTCCCTAAACCCAAAACCCTGGCCACATGGCCCACTTGTATGCAGAGTATGTTTTGTTTTTAAATGCCCCCAACCATTTTGGCTGCAGATGGTGCGAGCAGCACCATTATTGGCTGCTCACTGTTGTCTACACTTTATAAAATTTGGGTCAAAAGTGTGCCGATTGTAGAAGAATGGCATCACAATATTGAATTCAACAGCCATGGTGCAGACCTTAATACAGATTTACTAGCCAATACAAACGACTCAACCTGGGGATGTGCCATGGCTGATTTGCACAAAATATCAATCAACAAGTCCACTTGGAATGTGAGATAAGCCAACTGTACAAATAATATCATAAAAATGTATACAGGGTCTTCTCTTTTTGTGGTGCATATGTATATTGCATTTACTAGTTGATTACAGCCCTTACTTGAATTTACCCCATCACAGAGCTAAAAGATTATTCTGGTATTCTATAGAAGTTGAACTGCAGCAATGGCTGGAACCTTCTCCCGCAATTTCTGCGTGACTGCCACTCGGACAGTCATGACCCCAGCTGCTGGGCCTGTGATTCTGATTTTCACTATTGGCTCTTCAATTGTAACTAATTCTAGAGACCCTCCAGCTGCCCCAACAAGGTATGGCCTAATTTCTTCAAGCACCTGACATGATTGGTGAAGATACAATCAGCCCAAGTGAAATTCAGTTCAAGCATACATCTTAATTCATCATTTCAACTCAATAACGGTAAGCAAGCCAGTTCGGGATATATGTGTAGAAATGCATGTGTGTGCATACATAAGTTACAGAGAGAATTAATACATAAAGAAATTTTCCAATGGTTGCCTCTCACATGTCACAAATTTAAAAATCAAAACTATGATACCCAAGGGAAAGAAAAGGCCAAGTGGCTTCTTACAAATGTAAAGTTCTCATGCAGATGCAGAAGCAAGTAAATCCCACAATGGATGCTTGAATCTCAGCATGTAATGTCCTATTTCATTGCCATAGAAGGACAAATCTCACTGATAAGGCCTCAGCTGAGGGATCTAAAGGCTTGATATAGAAGTAAATCATTGAATTCAAAGTCCTAGCTGCCTCTGATACAAATGATGCATTTCTTTTCAATAACTTATTCTTTCTCTTTACTCACAAAAGTAAGAAAATAAATGAAGAGAAGAGTACAAAATAAAATAACAAAAAAAAAAATTAGAAGAGTTTGGAATTATATTTGCACTAGCAGTACAGCTGCAGAAACAACTTAAAAAGTGATTAAGGGCTTCCAATGACAATATGCAATGGCCAGTGTCGTAAAAGAGATTGCTTAAAATGCAATTCTATTACTTCCACTAGAGTAAACATGATTCAAGCAACCAATTTAAGTCAACTGCAAATGAGTTTACTTCTAAATATTTAAATGCCTACTGAAGGAACCATGTTCATAAAAAGAAAAAAGGACAAAGAAAAGTAGTAACTCCTCTCAGGCTAATAAAAGAGTAGGTCAATGACTTGTAACTATGTTTGAATCAATTGAAGCCCACAGATGAAAAATAACACACTTGGGCACAATGTGAGAGGGAAGGAGAACTAAGAGTTAAATGTAAAAGCAATCTGTAGGAAGAACAAGGGAATATGCATGCAAAACTTGTACAAAAGGAAAATTTTGTCCCAGAATTCTAGAAGCAAATAGAGGCTTCGCTAATGTTATTTTATGAAACCATTAGCTGTAGAGTATTTGATGATATTGAATAATTCTAAAAGATTGATAAGACTAGAACATGAGACAGCCTATACATAGAGGAGGAATAAATCTCAAAGACTGACAATTCAGATCAGGTTGCTATTGATGATGTCAAATCTGCATAAAGTAGAGTGGTTTTGGACAAAAGAGCAATAACCTCCTTTTCCAGATAAGGGAAATTGATTTTTCCCATAATTTGGTTCAGTTAATTTATTGTGACCATTAAATTGTGGCTTCTTCCAAGATATCCTTCCCCATTCATGAATTGTTTCAGTTCTGGCAAATTTAATAGTTTCAATGACTACAAAAATAGAAAGCAGAAAAGTAAATTCATTCACACATCAAATAAATTAGAAAAAAATATTCACTTTGAGGCTAAATGCTAAAGTGTCACTACCTTCTCTATATTTTCTTCGTTCAGCTCAAGCCCAGTTTCTTCATCTGCAATTGGTTCTACTGCAACAATTTCAGGAATCTTTTCCATTAAGCGACGCTCAATACCCATCTTCATTGTCATAACAGAAGATGGACAGGAGCCACATGCTCCTTGTAGCTTCAAACGTACAACATTGCCATCGATTTCATGCATTGCCACATTCCCTCCATCTGCAATGAGGTACGGTCGAATTTCATCCAACACACTATCAACATTCTCTGCAGTCAATGGCAATTCGAGCGCTGAATTTGGGGTAGCAACAGCCTTAATAACTGCACAACATTGTAACTGGTATTTCAATGATACATATTCTACCAGAAAAAGAAACATAAATCCATCTAGCAGCAACTGAAGTTATATTAGCACTGAACTCATGAAACATTTGTTAGCAAAATCAGCTAAACAGGGAAAAAGGACAAAATATTAGTCATCTGCAAACATGATACATAAAATATTCCTGGTTCCAGCTCAACTCACTAAGCCTGGATCTCATACCAGTAGACTCAGCTCCATGGAACCTTTTTCTCCACCCTTCTCTGGACTCATCATTTATAAGATACAATGACCAATACCATTTAACATTTTCACGCACCTTCCTTTCTAATTCTACTTGGATATAACCATTCTGCATCAGTGCCTTACAATATATTTAAATGCAACAATAACAATAACAAAGCCTTAATCCCAAATTCAATTAGGGTCAGTTACATGAATCTTTTTTTCGTCATTCTGTTTTATTATGCACTAAGTAAGTTGTGGGACTCAATTCACGATATCGCTTCTTACTGCCTGCAAAATATGTAGATAGGCAATTCACCATATAGCTTTTGTTGCTTGAATTGGACACCCTAAAGTACCCTATCATTGATGAATAATTTTGAAATCCCTAAGTTCCCTTGTGATACATTTTTGTGAAACTTTTTAGATATTTCATCCGTTAACACTAGAAAAGGGGATTGGGGTGAGGGGTGGGACAAATTTTATATGGATTCCTTGGGTAGAAATAGCTTCAAAGAAATTCATGACATTTAATTCTGTTACATATCACTAGGATCTTAGGGTGATTGTGACCCAGATTGAAACTCTATTTTAGATTAACATAGGTACTAAGAGCTTTATATGCAGAACTTCTTTGTGCATGAATTCAAGTAAAGCATAATAAATGACATTAACACATTGTCTTGTTGAAAACTTTCAAAACAGAAATCAGAGATTACATGGAATTCCCAGACAATCTGACATTTTAAATCCACAACGCCAGATGAAACGTTTAGAGAGGCATGAAACAGAAACACTCCACCAATAACACAATACTTGACCCCCAATTAGAACTTGTATAATACACAGGGTGCAAATCAATTGCATGTCATTTGACCAATGATTGACAACAAAACAAAAATTAGATTTCTACAGACAACAATAAATTATTTGTGGAAGGAAACAATTTTTTTTTATAACAAAAAGGGATTAAAGATTTAAGAATATTTTTATGATTTTTTTTTTTTTTTTGTTTTTTCAAATGAAAGAAGGACGTTTCCAGTGCATATACATTTGGCCTGAAATGTGTGGAAGTGGAAAAAAACATTGCTTTTATTCATGAATCCTCGCTGGTTTTTAAAGAAAAATTATACCAACAATTGAGCTACCCAATGTTGATAAAGGGATTCAAACACCCAACAGAAACAACCAAAGAAAATAATAATAATAATAATAATCATCATCATCATCGAGAAAAGCTTGATAAAATGAAAGAAACTCAACCCTGGATTGGCGCGAAAGCAGGCAGCTTCCAAATCCGGACTGAACGGAACCGGCAGCGCCGCAGCCGATTGCCGCCCTTCCAGAGCAGTGGTTGGGGCCCAAAGAAGCTTGAAGCCTGTCAATTTCCCGTTTCACCATCAATTTAAAAAAAAAAAAAAAGGGGTTAAACAAATAATAAAAAACATAAAATTATAAAAATAAATTTAAAAAAGAAAATTAAAAAATTGTTAAATGACGGTAAGAAATGAAGAACTCACATGAACTGGGCGATGGGAAAAGGAGGGCTCCAGACCTTGTGGTTGGGCTCTGAAGTATGCCTTAGGACTCAATATCACTGATTGCATCTCTCCGTCTCCGCCTCCCTCTCTCTCTCTCTCTCTCTCTCTCTCTCTGTGGTTGATGCCGCCGATTTTTTTTTTCCTTTATTATTTTTTTCTGGTTTCTCCTTTTTTTCGAAAGTTTTTTCGTGATTCTGTTTCTTTCTTTTTGATAAAGAGTTTGATCGGGAATAATATATGCCTCCTGCGTTTGGTTGGAAAGAAAAGGTATTGTTTGGCTGAAGGATTAAATTGCCAGGGCAAAGGCCAAGAGGCGTCTCCAGCCAAAATGCTTTGAGTTTCTTTCAAATTTTTGTCTCAAGTCAAACTATCCAACTGTTTTGGAATTGCTATTATTTTTTGCCTGACAAAAATGTAGATAGGGTCTTTAACACTGACTCGATAACTATTTGCTTATTGGAGTTTGATATGATTTTACTGCTTTGACTATAGATAATTTTTAAATAGGTACTAATTATATTCATGTATTACCTAAATTAAGTTAATTTCTTTTGTTTAATAATTTGTTGTGTATTATAAATATTTTTTTTTTTTTAAAAAAGTTACTAGTGTAATAATTTTTTATTTTTTATTTTTTTTTTAAATTTAAATAAAAATTATTATCAAAAATAGTTTTAAAATTTTATCAAACCTTATACAATCATTTTACCTTTTCAAATTTTATTCCAAAATTGACTTTATACCCTAATTTTTAATATTCTTTACTTAATTTTATAAATTTACTTTTTTTTTACTTTTAAATGCTACGATCTATTCTAAATTTGCTTTATATTCTAACAGTTAATATTTTTTACTCAATCATATGACTAACATTTACTTCTTCTTCTTTATCATTGAAAATTATTGCCACTTAACTCTTTAACATCCTATTGCTTCTTCTTCAAAAACTAATTCTCTTTTAAAAGGTGAATGAAATTTAAAATTTTATATCATGACATTTATAATTGGGTGAGTGATTACAATTTTTGTTGTTTTTTTTTCTTTTATTTTTCTTTGCTCTAATTGCTCTAATTTTAAGAGTTTGGAATTTCGTATTTTGGTAATTAACTAGTTTATGTGCTGTTTGCTTAGTCAATTTGGCATATAAGGAACCTTTGTGTGATGCAAGGTAAGACTTGTGATCATAACTGAGCAATTGAAATGAGCCTTAAATATTATATTGATCATAAAAAGGAGCTATCAACCTTAAAGGAAACCTTTGCAACCTTATCTTTGGATCATTGGCAGCTACCTTTGAATGTACTTAATAAGATAAACACAAATACTTCAATTAGTAAAGATAATCCTAGTTGTTTGGATAATCTTCTAAGACCATAAAGGATATCTTTGACTGACACTCTCATGGCCTATGACAACAACAATCTTTTTCGTGTATATGCACACATATTGTGCATAAAAATCATTAATTTAGGTTAAAAGGGTGCTCTCTTTAGCTAAAACAGAATCAAGGATTTTAGTTAATATGATATGTTGTAAAATTAGAAACTGAAAGTCATTCAACAATGGCCTGGAGTTTGGTCATTAGAACCTTAATTTGGTATGTCCTACTTTTGTATTTTCCTTAAATGGATCCTTCATTAGATTCTTCCCTTATCAGTTTCCATTAAGTAATAAGGAAATTAGGATATAGTAATAAATATATTATTTTTTTAAATGAAGATTTTATATATATATATATATATATTAATGTATTGATATTTGTCACTTATCCGCAACTATAATGTAAGTGGTTGAATTTTGATTAGATTGACTTACTAGTTGCCTCTTTGAGACCATGCACATTGACATTTTTTTATTGATGTATTAACACTTTTATCATTTTATAGTATTATGCCTTTTGCTTTGGACAAAACAACTTGTTGTTGTGTTAGCTAAATGAATAGACTGTAACCCTTATCATCAATTACAATAATAATCACGATTTGCTTAATATTAAGACAAATAAGAGTATTTGCCTATTCTTAAGTAGAAACTTGCCAATTTAGTAAAATTTAGAATCAATTCATTAAAGAATAAAAGATTGACCATATAACTTGTCTTTGGAATTCCATTCTATTGGTCTTACTGGCCATAGCAAGACAGTTACTCCATTCTTTCATAACATTACACCAACATTATTTCATATATGTATTTTGGTTTTTTGTGTGTACTTATGACTTGTAAGCAAAGAATGTTATCCTTTATGTGGTATTTATTTTTTCTATTTTTATTTTTTAAGTATCAAAGTCACTATATTGTACCTTAACAATAAGTGAACACGAGAAGATTAAGGATGTTACCTGATTTAGTGAGTAAGTCATTGGTCTAAGACAAATTGAAGTTGGATTAAGTGTAGGCAAGAAAGAGAACGTATAAAAGAGACCTTTGATAGTAAGGTACAATAATGGTTTAGTTAAAAAATTGTATGCATGATTATTCATTAAATTATTAATACTTAACTTTAAAGGAACATAAGTTAAAATGGCTACCAAGTTTTAAGTTTGCAATGAATTTAGAAAAATAAATACAACCTAAAAGAATAGACATATTTAAATACTTGCATTATTATTCAAAGTTACATATTTAATCAGAAAAGCACATTTTGTTAGCTTCATGAACTAAACTTAAGGTTTACTCCATTTTAGGCTTTTTAAATATAATGATTTTGTCTGTGTATATAAAGGTTTTTACTTTTATATTTAAATGTACTTGATAAAATTGGCATACTTATTTCTTCAACACCTTTTCCATACATTAAAATAGAAATTTGTTCCTTACTATCAAAGAAAAGTGCATGACATTTGATATGGACAAGGTGTAAAATGGAAATGTTCATTGTTTTGCCTATGATTCATTTTGATCAACTCATACAAATTGTTATGTATTTGCTTAATGTTATAGAAATATCTTCAAACAAGGTATGCAACTTTGCAATTCATTAATACAATGAAGTCTTTTGATGATTTTAAGATGATAACAATCTAGTCATATGGGTTTGGTGGCATGTTAAGGCTCTAAATAACTAGGATGGACCTTAAATTGATTAAGTTCCTAACTTGAAATTATGATTGCATTACTTCATGTTTGAATATGCATGAGAGTAAGTTGATTTTATCCACAGCTGAAGTCAAATGGATGGTGGGACCTTCATTAAATGGAGTAAAGGTTGAAAATTTCTTAAGGATGAATAAGGATGTTCAAAAGCAATTAATTGGAACAATAAAGGATTGCAGTTTCCAATTTTATAAAGGATATGAAAAATCTACTCCCAAATGATGAGTTCAAAGTCATGTTCTTGATTTATGTGGTCAATACCTTGATTCACCTGAACACTTCATTTTACTATGTCAACCCAAAGTTAGTGAGCTTGTTGAAGGAGTTACCATCATGTAAGAATTAAAATTAGGCTAAATACACCTAAAAGGTTTAGTTGAAGGAATTAGACAATATCAAGATAAGTAACATAATGTTCATAGATATGACACATAATTTGATGTGTCTTATTATTAGAGATAATGCATATAATATAAATTAAGTGCTTAGAGTCATATAAAAATGTTTGGAATTGATGTTTTCTTTTGTAAATGAGGTTTTTCCAGTGTCAACTATGACTTTTCCCTTTCATCAAACTTTGAACTTATCTTAGTCAATCTTAAGGTCTTTGACACCCTTGACAAGTCTTTCAAATCCCAAGTAAGGATTGGTAATGGTTAGGTGCTACAAATCTATGGAAAATGTGTAGCTTTGGTGCATATAGATTTAGGTACTAAAATTATAGTAAATGCCTTATTTGTTCCTTATATTTATCAAAACTTATTGAGTGTTGGTCAACTCATAGAAAATGGATTTTCATTATTGTTTAAAGATAATTCATGCCTTGTTAGTGACTCAATTGGTACTAAACTAATTATAATACCTATGAATGAAAAAATTTTCCATTTAGACACAAAACAAAGTGCAACATTTTGCCTTACCTAGTGCTACTAACAATACAACTCGTTGGTACAAAAGGCTTGACCATTTTCATTATGCAAGTATTCAAGTATTAAATAATAAACATTTGTCTTCAAACTTATTTGTTCTAGATCAAATTGACAGATCCTGTGATATTTTTCAATTGGAAAAGTAGACTAGGCTTTCCTTTTATCCCAACTAAGTCAACATAGCTCGGAAGCATCTTTAATTAGTCCATTTAGATCTTTGTGGACTAATGAAAACATATTCTTTGAATGGTAACATGTATTATATCATCTTTATTGATGATTTCACCAAGTTTTACTATATTTATTTTTGAAATTTAAATTAAATGCAATGTTATATTTCAAAAATTCAAAGTTTGAATAGAGAAATAATCTAATCATGTGATTTAGGCCATTAAAATTGACAATGTTTTTTAATACACATCAACCTCTCTCAAATCAATCTATATTACTTTAATAATTTAGTATTAATTGACAACACCTTATTCGCCCTAACAAAATAGGTGACAGAAGGAAAGAACAAAATAATTATAGAAATGACAAGTTGTTTCTTGACTGAGAAGGACCTTTCTAAAGTATTTTAAGCAAAAGCTGTAACAATAGTTGAATATTTATTAAATAAATTAACTTATAAAACTTTTTCAAACACCACTCTATTTCAAATTTGGTATAGCAGCAAGCCATCACTCAAATCATCTAAAGATTTTTGGATGCATCTATTATGTTTATGTAGTAGATTTTAAAAAAAGCAAATTGAACCATAAAGCCTTATTTGCATTTTTTCTTTTTATAGGTTATACTAACACTCCTTATAATGATAGGGTTTTTGATGTCATTACACAAAAGGTTTCTATTAGTAGAAACCTTAAATTTCTTAAAGATGCAAAGTGAAATTGGCTTACTTCTACCATAAAATATGTTAAGGAACAAAGCTTCACAAATTCTTAGCCATAAAATCTATAATCAAGTATCATTCATGATAATGTAGATAATTTTCCAATTAGAGGAATAAAACCTCTAACTGACATCTACCAAAGAAGCCATGTAGTTGAGTTGGATCTTATCAGCAATTAGGAGGCCTCACAACATGCAACATGGAAAGTTGCAATGTAAGAAGAGCTAAAGTCTATTCAAAAAAATAAAACATGGATTTTGGTTCTTAAACAAACAAACAAAAAGGTTATTACAGTAAAGCAAATCAATAGAACATAGTTTAATCTAGATGACACTATCAACAAGTTGAAAGCCAAAAGGTTAAAGTGGATTACATTGAAACTTTTGCACCTATGGTTAGACTTGACACCATAAACTTATGCTTACAGTTGCTACTTAAAAGAAATGGTTGGTGCATTAATTAGATGTCAAACTAATGAGCTTTAAGAGCATATCTATGTTAGTAAACTAAAAGGATTTGTAAGACCAGGTGAGGAAAACAAGGTCTATCTTTTGAAAAAAGGCCTTGTATGGATTGAAATAATCTCCCAAAGCTTAGTACCCAATGATCCATAAGTATTTGGCTACTACAAGTTTTTAAAGAAGTTGCAGTGATGCTAGCCTCTACATTAGTAAAGATGAAAGGCACTTTCTCTATATTTTAATTTATATGGATGATTTAATAATCATTAGAGACTCACTCAATTTAATCTCTCAGTTTAAGAAAACTATGACAAACAAGTTTGAAATATCTAACCTTGGTAGTGTGAGTTACTTTATTGGTTTAGAAATTCAACAATTTAAATAATGGATTCTTATACATCAAACCAAATATGCCAATTAGGTGCTACAAAAATTTAGCATGGAAAATTGTAAAAACTTTCCTACACCACTAATACAAGGCAGCAAGCTCTCAAAGGATGATGAGTCTCCAAAAGCAAATAAGAGCCTTTATAGAAATCTCATTAGATACTTGTTATACCTTTATCCTATAAGACCAAATATTATGTATCCAGTGAGCTCGTTGTCCACATTTATGTATTCTCCTCATGAAGCTTACTTAAAGTTGCTAAGAGAATTCTTAGATACATCAAGTGAACTATTGAATTGGGAGTTATGTTAAAGGGTAGCACTAAAAATCAGTTGGTTGGTTTGATTGACAATGATTAGGCAGGATCACTCACAAACATGAAAAGCAGATCAAGATATGTGTTCGCTTTTGGTTCAAGGATCTTTAATTGGAGCTCCAGAAAGCTCGCAACTGTGGCACAGTCCATTACTAAAGCTGAATACATTATAGCAACCTCAACAGTGAATCACACCATTTGGATAGGAAAAATTTGTGCTAATTTGAACCTAAAGCAAACAAAATCAACTACCATTTTTTGTGACAATCAATTTGCCATAACAATCTGAAGGAATCTTGTGCAGCATGGAGAAAAAGAGACATTTCAATGTTAAGCTGCATTTTATAAGAGTAGCACAGGATGCTGATGAAGTCAAATTGATGTATTGTAACACTAAAGACTAGCTAGATGACATTTTAACTAAAGGCCTACACAAGTCAAGATTTGAAGATTTGAGGAATGCTCTTGGAATGCAAAACAAAAACAGCAAGGAGTGAAGTTCCAGCAATGCTTCCCTTTTGCAATACCAAGAAACTTGCAAACAAGCATTTCTCCTTCTGTTGAAGTTCAAAAGTTAGTTATGTCGGTTACGTTTCAATGGCTCCATGTCTTCTACCTCAAGCTGCAACTATTTGTGTCAAATTTTATGTTTTTAAATAACTCAATTTGTAATTTTAAATGTTGCTCTTTTTGTATTTGAAAATAATCATGACTTAATGTTATGATTAATTCAAAATTCAAGTTTCAAATTACATATGGGTTGCCAAGTGTAACAACTAGTTTTTTCGAATCTTGTATTTGGAAAGTGTCTTATATAATGAGTGAGGATTAAAGACAATAGAACACAAGTGAGTTAACCAACCTTTGTTTTTCTACTCTTCTTTCCCCTATGTGCATCCTTTGTGACAAGCTTTTGGCTTGTTTCCATTGCAAGCAACCTTCTCTGTGCAATAGAAACTCAGAATACTTGCTGGGGTTTCTGGAAACAACCTTCGGTGGTAAAGGCATTGATGCAATTAAGTCAATCAGCTACAAGGGAACATATGATCAAATCATTCAGCTGCCGTTCCAAGGCCAACTGGATATCATTCAGCCGAGCTTGCAAGTCTCTTACGGCAAAACATATTCCCAGAGGTAGATAGATTAAACTCAAAAGCTCCACGCTGGGCTGCAGCTAATTTTTCAGGGACAGAATATCTCTCATTAGTCCCGCTTTGGCACACAACATCCTTGAAGTCCAGAGGGTGATTTAACACTACGTGCGACACTCCCCGAAGTCAAGAGATTAGGGTGATGGTCCGAGAAAGTTTTGGGCACGTAATAACTGACAGCTTCCACAATAAATATGTGTCTTGTTTAAACTATTGCTGCATTTTATGAAGCACTGGCATGCAAACTCTTCATATGCAGCAGGCAGCGGGTCAGCACATCAGAAAAGGATGAATTATCCCAAACAATGTTCAGCAAATATGTTGCTCCGTGAAGAACATCTATTCAACCTTACAAAACCATCATTGGGCACCCACAAAATTAATGTAAAGCAAACTTTCCTTACAAGCTGACCAAATCTCCTACAGTGAGCAAAGGACAATTAGCAATCACCGATGTGCATGTTGGAAATGACCAAGTAGGAGATATTAAATCATCGTTTTCAAAATGAAGCTTAATGTCAAGAGCAGAAATGGTTGCCTGCAATTTATCTGGCGACTGAACAATTTTTGAACGCAAATTTGCATTGTCTCGTACGCTGCTCTGTACCAGGTCAAACTCAGCTTTTGAAATCTGAAGAACAAACGTAACACGTTTATTAGATCTGTTGATATGCAACAATATTCTCAGCAGAGATGACAACTATGCTTTTTGACACAAAATCACGCACAACTGAAGTCAAACAAGGTAACGAATCAATATCATTACCTCTCCATCCATTTCTGCAGCCTTCTCCTTCAACTTGCGGAAGGAAGCTTTTAGTGACATTTGTTGGCTGTTGAGACCTGCAACATTCTGATGCAGTTCCTTAACCTTGGCATCCACCTCTTGAACAAGCGGCAACTCCCTTTCTCTTGTTGCACTGTAATCAGCAATCTCTGCATTGAGCTGCAAGTCAAGTATGTTGTGTTTAGAAATTGGTAAACTCATAAAACAAAAGAAAATTGGTGAGTGAGAATGAAAGAAATTAAAAAGGTTTTTCCCCAGGTCCACAAAAACCACTCTCCAAAAATACCGAGAAAGTGGTTGATCTCTTTGGCTTGTTTCCTAAATTAGCATCATCTCGTTGGTACTTAGTTTTACAACTCCATCTATACAAAGTAACCCCAACTCTCTCTTTTCCCCTCTTTTAACATTGTTGGTCGCCTCATATCAACCTCCGTTTTACTTAATTTTAACATTTCTTTAATAAATTTTAATATTTAATACTAATTTTATAATTATTTTATAAATTTTTTTTATTTCTTAAAATATTTAAATAAAATTATAATTATAATTTATATTTAATTAATTTAATTTATTTAATTACAATTTAATATATATTATAATTTATCTAATTTATATTAATAATTTTTTAAATAATTATTTTTTTTATTTTTTACATAAATAAAAAAATATTTTTAAATTTATATTTTTTATTTTTTATTTTATTTTAAAAAAATTCTTAAATTTATATATTATTTTATTAAAAAAATTTATAATTCAATTTTTTTTTCCTTTAAATGAAATAAAAGTAAAATAAATTTTTTAATAAATATATAAATTTTTATATTGTTATTGTTTTAATAATAATTTATAAGTATATAATAAAATTAAAATTAGGTAAATAATATATAATTTTATATAAAATTTATTATATACATTTTTTTATAAAAAATTATAATTTAAGTTTTATATTTTTATTTAAATAAAAAATAAATTAAAATATAATTTTTAATAAATATAATAAATTTATATTATATAAATTTAATATTAATATATATGTATTATTAAAACTAAAAAAAATTAATTATTTTTTTTTACAATTACATCGTTTAATTTTATTAAAATATATAAATATTCGAACTAAATTTTAATTTTTTAATCAATTTTTGTATTAATTAAAATAATATTTAATTTTAATTTTATTTAATCACTTCTTTCTAAATTCAAATCAAATTTAACTATTTTCTTAGCACTATAAAATCAAACTTATCTTCTATTTCTCAAGGCATGGAATTAATGGACGTGAATTGGAAAAAGACCATTAATTGTTGGCTCCAGTTCTCATCAATTGTGTGCTCATGGTTCTTCTGCTTTGTTTTTTCAATTGAAAGCAAGTTGCTTACTTCGCTTGGTTCTTGATTTTAGACGCTTCTACTTTGCCTTTACTAATGATATAGCTTGTCATCCTGATCAAGTGTTTTTTGATAACTTTACTGATTTTCACGAGTGCCCTCAAGGATTGGATAAGCGATAGAAAGTGAATTTTGATTATCGAACACAAGCAGGTACAAAAAGCATTTGACTGAGCGTCCGAGCACATTTAGCCAATTCACGGTAATCATTTTCTGCCCATCATTATTTGATTGTTCTTTATGTTCCATATGTGCTCATGTAACATGACTTATATTTAGTGATATCATCAACTCCAGTTTCATTATTCATAAATCCGTAATTTTCGTCTTATTATTGTTATAACTTAAAAGATTTGCTTAATGTTAATTCTTATCTTTAAGTATACGGTTGACAATGTTAATACAAATTTACATTTTTAAGAATCAATGTTTTCTTTCTACATTTAATTTACGGCCAATAAGATAATAATTATGATTGTTATTTTAATTATTATATTTATCAAACTCGTCGCCATGCATAGATATTAAATTAAAAAAAAAAAATTTAAATAAAATTAATTATAAATTTTTATTTTTATTCTTATAAAATAAGATAAAAATTTTTAATTCATTTTTTTAAAAGAAAATACACTTAAATTATCCTTTTTATTTTATTTTTTTTTAAATTTATAATTTAAGTTATCTTTTATTTTATTATAATAATTTTTTTTAATTTTAAAAATATTAATAAATTTTTTTTTAAATTTTAAAAGTATTGATAAATTTAATTTTTTTTAAAAAAACTTTTAATTAAAAGTAACAATCATAACTCTAAATTTAAATTTAAATCATTACTTAATTTTAATTTTATTTAATTTATTTAATATAAATCTAAATTTAAAAAATTTTTAAATTAATTAAAATAATAATAATAATAAATAACTAAATTAATTTTAATTTTACTCAAATTTTTAATTAAAAATAAATTATTTTAATTAATTTTTATTAGAAGTATACTTCAAATTTTTTTATTTTAACACTCTTCTTATTTAATATTCAGAACTCATATAATGTATAAATATTATTTATTTGACTATATTACTAATTTTGTATTATTAATTTTTATTATTTATTATTCTTATTTTATTATTTATTGTCAAATTGAATTTTTTTTATTATAACAACTAATTTATTATTTTTTTTAAGAAAATTATATTAAAAAAACACAAAAATGACACATCCAAAAATTTGACTGAAGTAATAAAACACAAAATTATATAAAATGAAATCTCACAATTATAAGTCTAAAACTTAGATGAACAAGGTGAAAAATTGAAATATAACCTTGTAATTTTCAATTTTTCAAGATAAAACATTGAGATTAATATTTATAAAAAATAAAATTTGATTTGAATATTAGTAAAATTAATATAAAAAAATTTAAAATTAAATAAGAATAATTTAAAATTGATGAAAAAAAATGAGTTTGAGTTTAAAATTTAAAAAATAAAAAATATAAGGCAAAAATAGAATAATTTCAAAGAAAAAAATGAATACAAAACTCAATCTTTAAAAATAAGAAATAAATAAAAAAGAAAAAAGAAAAAGGAGAAAGAAGTAGAAAGGAAGGGAGGAGAGAGATGAAGAGTGAAGCAGTATTTAGTAAAAAATAAAATTAATACTCAATTAATTTAAACAAATAATAATTCTTGAAAAAAAAAAAAAATAAAATCAATATTTTTATTAAAATATTTATTTATTTAAATTACTTAATTCTTAAATTTATATATATTTATGAATAAAATTATTTAACTAATTAAAAAAATATTTTTATTAAAATAAAAAAATATTTAATAATTAATTAAAAAAATATTATAAAATATTTTAATAATTTGTATATATGCTAAATAATTTAAATAAAATGTTTAATTATATTAAAATATTATAAAATAATAATTATAATATAATTTATAAAATAATAAAAAAAAATTTTGTAATTTATTTTACATTAGACCATTATACTTGAAAAATGAGGAATTGATATTTTTCATAATATAAGAACAAATATTTAAAATCAATTAGTATCTTTAATATGACCTAATAATTTATTTTATAAATTATTGTGTAAGTAATAATATTAACAAATAATAATGTCAAACAATCATTTACTTAAATATGAGATTTTTGAATTATGAATTCATTTTCTAATTTAATAATAAGATCTTAAAATTTGTAGGTTATGAAATTATCTTTTACCACTAGCACTTAAATTTCTTTTGATTCTTTAATGTAAACTTAACCTGACTGGTTTTCTCTTTTTACAATTTATTAAAATTTATATAAAATTGATGGAAAGAGTCAATTTTATTCCTTTTTTATAATATAATCTTATCTTTTAATATTATATTCCTAACCTAAGATAAGTTTATCAATATTTGAACTTTAATTTTATTTCGAATGAAGTTCAATTTTATCTCAAATAGTTAATTTCAATTTATCAAGATATTTTGTAATTTACTAGCTTTTTGATTCCATCAGGTTGTTGCATTCAAACAATTTAAAAAATTCTATTAAGTATTTATGAACTAACCAATTGCTTTAACTGCAACGTTGATATTTTTGAAATAAAATTTGCTCATAATCTAGAGGAAGAAACACTTCTCTTAATAGTTGTTTCATTTTATATCATCTTTTAACTAGAACTTTTGCTTCTCTTCTTCTTTGATTTTTCATTTGTTTCCACCAAGCAGAGACTCATCCTTTTAACCAACAAGCTGCCAATTTAACCCTTTGTTCCTTATATATCTTCATATAATCAATCTTTCTATCTTGACTAACAAATTTATAAAATTTTTAATATTTAATTTACTATTAAAGATAGAGATATATACCTTTAATTAAAATTTATCTAATATTCAAGAATGTTAGGATTATTATTATTCATACCTAACATAATTTGAGTATTTACAAAAAGTATTATCATCGTTACTAAAGTTTACTACATAAGCCTGATGCAAATATACATTTGTTTCTTCATCACAATCAACTACATAAATTTGATATCTACGCAAAATTGCAAAGACAAGTCAAGTAAGAGGGTGACCATGAGAAAAATCTCTAATCTAATTTCTTTCATCTCTTCTGTTCCTATTAGCACCTTCCACTTGAAGAGCTTCAAGTTAATTGTTGACAACTTTTAATATATATTACAATTGATCAATTCTCCAGTCAAAGTTTTGTAGTATCACCTCTTAGTCACAAATAGTTGATTAGATAACCTGTATCCCTTAACCTTCGTGATAGGATGGTTTATATCACTTGACATAACATTTAGTAAAAATAAAATTAATATTTAATTAATTTAAAAAAATAATAATTTTTAAATAGAATGATAAAAATAAAACTAATATTTTTATTAAAATATTTATTCACTCAAATTTTTTAATATTTAAGTTTACACGTATTTATAAATAAAATTATTTAATTAATTAAAAAAATATTTTAAAATATTCAAATAATTCATATAAATTTTAAATAATTTAATTAAAATTTTTAATTATATTAAAATATTATAAAATACGTAAATAAATTATAAAATAATTATTATAATATAATTTATAAAATATTAAAAAAATAATTTTTGTAATATATAAGAAAAAGGAGTGTCATGAATGAAAGAAAAAAAAAAAACATATATTGTAATTAAATTTAAATTTCTAATAAATTCACAAAAAAATTAATGAAAAAAGGCACCAGAGAAATATGCCAATCAAAAGAAAAGAGAGCACAAAATAGAAATTGTACGAAAAGGAAACGAGAGGAAAGGATAAAATAACAAAAAGAATAAAAAAAGAGATACCTAAAATTCAAACAAATTACAAAATTTGAAAACATTCGCTGTGTAATTTTTCAAAGATGTAAAAACCACAACTTTACATATAAAGATGACATAATTATTTCTATTTTTAAATGTATGTAAGCACCTTATAATTCACATTTTTTGCTTTTACCTTTTAAAATCTTAATTTATGTTCTAATATTCTTATAATTTTTAATTCTAATAAATAAGACTTTTTATCAGAATTTATTAAATTTTAAACTCTTTTTAATTATAAAAATTTTATAAAATTAAGATATTATAGAATTTAATATTTTTTAATTCACCATTATTATTTTCCTTATTTTTTGAAACTTTTAAGAATTTAAATTTTGTAAACTTTTATATGTTCAAATTTTCAACTCTAAGAAAATAAAATTTCAGAAAAAAATTAAAATTATAATAATTAAAAAAATTAAATCCCATAATATTTAGATTTTATAAATTTTTTTTGAATTAAAAAGGAACTTTAAAATTAATAAAAATATGAGAGAATATTAATTACCAAAAATAAAAATCTTAAGGATCTTATAGTATAAATTAAAATCCTAAGGGAGAGAAACGTAATAGAGGTAAATTTCGAAAGGGTTAATTCATTTAACCCTTACATCTATGGTGGCCTCCATTGCAAGAGCTAACGACAGGCACGGTCACGGCTTTAGTCAGTTCCTGCCTCCACTTTAGTAGTTGCCAAAAAATGTCCCACAGATTTTGAGTATTCCTGAAACTGCAATAATGAAACTCAATGAAAATTAAGCTGATCAAATAAAAAAACACAAAATATACAACAGTGAAAATCCGAAGAGAAAGAAACGAAGACTCTAGACCGCGGGGGGGCGGCTGAATACGAGAGAAGACATCTCTGCCCAGTGATTCTTCGGGAACCTTTTTGTATGACTAGCCTATTTGTTTGGGTCTCTCCATGGGGGTGTGCCCATTTGCTTCTAATTCCGGGGCTCCACCTGCTGCATTCATTGTGGGGAGCATACTTCCACAGTGGATATGTGGATATAACAATGGTGGTTTGTGTTCAACAAGGACTAGAATGTGATATGAAACAAGGATGAGTGTATCCAGCAAAACCCATCCAAATTCATTTTCAGATAATAATGCACTTTTATAAATACTTGACAAAGCTACTTATTTTCAATTCACTGTGAACGAAAGAAGCTAGCATTGAGAGAATGACCATACATATTGCTCATTTTTAGGGATAAAAATGGGGCGGGATGGGGATAAGGGTGGGAATGGCCGCCCCTCATTCTCACTCCCATCCTCATTCCCGTCCTCATTGGAGATTTAATTTTGGAATCTCATCCCTTATCCCTGGTAAGAATTGAGAAGCCACTCCCTGCCCGTCCCTGAATTTTAATTAACAAAATAAATTAAATGATCATTATATAGAGATAACAGTCCAAATTGTTCCTCTAAAAATTGTTATATAATTATTATATTAAAATAAAATAGTAGATTACCTTTTGGGGTGGAAAAAAATAAATTTAATAATCATAATCTTGAGGGAATTATCTCAATTATCCCTCTAAAAATATTATATAAATTCCCACCCCAATCCCTGCTTCAAAATTCAAGGATCAGAATGGAGATCTCCAATTCCCAGTCAACTTGCGTTGACCCAGGGGAGGCCAGGAAGGGACCTATGAGGTAAGTCTCCATTGACATCCCTACTCATTCTCCAATCATAATAGAAAACTTGAAAGAATCAAAAAAGCAAAAAAGAGGCTAAGCCAAAGTCCTGCATGTCAACACTTGCAACAAATGCAATACTATGAATTGAGAAATAGTTTTGGTAACAAACTAAAAATGTCATAAACACATTCCAGTGGCACTCCATTCCAAAGATGATTTATGAATTAAAGATCCCATTTGGCTCTTAGATGACTCATATTTTAGAGAAAGCAGGAGAGGAGACTATCATATCCCCCATTTCAAATTCTATATTATAGCCCTCTTAAGGATTTTACATGAGCAGGTAATGCTTTTAACCCTTCTCACTGTTGGCACATTCCTTTTTTGACACATACATTATTCTTAGAGAAACCACCATTCATTGAAGTGGTTCACAAGACATTGCATGAGTAGAAAATGCTACTAGTTGATTGAAAAAAGAAGCCATATTCAATCTCATGGCAGACATGCATATATAAAAATAAATGAAAAAAATGTGATTTATTAGCAACACACCTGTTTGACAATCTCTTCAGATTTATGCAGTAAAACTTGTACCCTGGCAGCTCCAGATTCTTTTACCAAATTAGTCTTTGAAGTTATTGCATCAACCTACTAATCGAAAAAATAAACATTAAGGACAATACATCAAACAACTAAAGATAAACAAGAAATTGTTTTAAGACAAAAAGTCAATTGATTACCTCTGCAACCACAGCTTCAACCTTTCTTTGTCTTTCTTCCAGATCAAGCCTCTGAGATTCTACCACTGACTTAATGTTATTAAATTCTTTTGCTGCATCCTCACATTTCAGATCTCTTTCTTTCTCAATCAACTTTCTTAGCTCTTCTAACTTTTGTACTGGGAAAATTGAGGTGTGGGGATTGCAATACTCAGAGTGGCGTTCATTGTAGACAGAAAGAATAAATTTAATCATAGTTGCATGACAAACAACCTTTGCCTTGCCGTTCAATCAGTTTAGCATCAAGTGACTTATCCAATACTTCATCATCGCCCAGCTTGGCCTTTAAAGCTTTATATTCTTTTTCTATGGATTTGGCAGAATTAACCTATTATAGATGAAAATTTATGTCACAATGAGCTTTTGAGTGATCACAACTAAGACACGGTCAAAAAGTCTCTTCACCAAAGAAAAAAGAAAACTGGAACATTCTTGGTTGTCTCCATGCAATGTGAAGATCCTCCCACTTGCGGCCAATAACCAATCTCACCATGAAAAGCAGCTAAATCACACTAACAAATTGCATAGCAGCAAGGAAAACAAAAAGGGGCACTAGCTCACCTGTTCTTGTATGGCCTGCATCTGAGTGAAATGCTTTGACATTTTCTTTAAAGTCTGAAAAGTAGCAGACAGCATCAGTTAACTATCCTATCCATAGAACTTGTTCAGCTTGGGAATTTTGCATCTTCAAATATGCTTAAATACCTCAATTTTTATGCCTGCTCCTTAGATTTAAGACCTACGTTAATCTTTAAGACAGGAAACAAGATGCCTAATTTCTCAATTTGAAACTATGCAAAATATTTTGAAGATCTTTTCAGATATATTTACGCAACCTGTGCATGGGAATTCATCTTTGTCAAGACTGCAATGGTAGTTATTTGTATACAAATTTATATTGTATAGGAGGGTAAACACTGCATAACAACAACAAATTCATCCTAATTGCAACAATACAATCTATTTTATTCCAACAAATTATGGGACACATAGATCCATTAGGATCTTGAATTAAGTTTATACAACTCCAAATGCAAAAACAAATTTCAAGCTCCTACAGCATGTCCATTAAACTATCAATATTATGCAATTAATAGACCTTTCCTTATGCAGTAACTCATAACCAGACCTAATATAAAATGTGAGACCATTTGCACTAAAAGATGACAAGATAGAAATATCTTGAAGCCTGTTAACCCTGATAGCTTGCGAGTATACAACAACATAAGATAACTATTGCAGCTTTAAACAAAATACCTTCGTGTAAACCTCTAGAAGGGAAGTCTTATCCTGAAAAGTTTGCATGGCTGATCTTTCAGCATTCTTTGCCTGATCCTTAATTAATTTCTTCTCCTCCAAAGCTCTCTTTCACCACATGTGAAATAAATATTTGCAAGTTAAAGACAAGTAAGGGAGGAAAGGAAACTTCAAGTTAAAAGTTATATCAGATGATAATTTATTTAACCAATATACAAAAAGGCACCCTTAGCATGGGGCTCTCATGCTGTAGGGTCTGGAGAAGGCTCAAATATACGCAACCTTTCCCTTCTTTTCACAAAGACGCTGTTTCCTTGACTTAAATCTATAACCTCTAGGTCATATTGGAGTAGTCTTACCATTAAACCAAGGCTCACCCTTCTCATTTAACCAATATAACATTGTGAAAATTTTCTAATCAACAATAAAACAGAAAGTCATTGGCATTACATCAAGTGAAAACTATCAAACAACTGCAAAACAAGGATGGCACATTCAAGTGCTTCTTTAAATCCCATGGCATCAAATGAACAAACAGATTTTTTGAGGCATTGTAGCTCCATGTTGAATTACCAAATGCAAGTTAAAGTTGTTTGCATAGGAAAAGGTGAGCAACTTAATTATCAACAGTACAGGAGAAAGAAAATAGCAAATATTAATAGTGCATGCATCTCAAAGTGCCAAGAGAAGATAGACTTCATGAATAAAAAGCCCCCAATGTAGAAAGCTTAGGACTCAGGGAACATTATAGTAAAGGCATTGGGCATAGTTACAATCAAATGTGTGAAAGGCTAAATTATGTTTCACGTGGAGAAATTTAAAAAAAAAAAAAAAACACTAAAATACATTCCTAGTGAAATAAATGCCAGCCAATGCCCTTTCTGCTTAACCAGGCAGTAGTGAAATAAGCATCCCACAATTCTAACTCATTATTAACTACCCTCTTGTTTATGGTTAAACATCTAGGCTTGCCTGTCCCTGTCAACCAAGTCAGTAGTTACTAAGATTTGAAGCCTCTGTAAATTCTACAAGGATGCCTTTTAGAAGAAAGGCTATTATGTACACAACTCTATAACTCTTAATAGCCAACTATCCTTCATTCTGTTGTTACAATAAATATGTGTCTTGTTTAAACAATTGCTGCATTTTATGAAGCACTGGCATGCAAACTCTTTATATGCAGCAGGCAGCAGCTCAGCACATCAGAAAAGGTTGAATTATCACAACCAATGTTCAGCAAATATGTTGCTCTGTGAAGAATACCTATTCAACCTTACAAAACCATCATTGGGCACCCGCAAAAATAATGTAAAGCAAACTTTCCTTACAAGCTGACCAAATCTCCCCCAGTGAGCAGAGGACAATTAGCAATCATCAATGTGCATTTAGAACTGCACTGTTGGAAATGACCAAGGAGGAGATATTAAATCTTTGTTTTCAAAATGAAGCTTAATGTCAAGAGCAGAAAGGTTACCTGCAATTTATCTGGTGACTGAACAATTTTTGAACGCAAATTTGCATTGTCTTGTACACTCTGTACCAGGTCAAACTCAGCTTTTGAAATCTGAAGAAGAAATGTAACACGTATATGAGATCAGTTGATATGCAACAATATTCTCAGCAGAGATGACAACTTTATGTTTTGACACAAAATCAAGCACCACTGAAGCCAAGCACGGTAATGAATCGATATCATTACCTCTCCATCCATTTCTGCAGCCTTCTCCTTCAACTTGCGGAAAGAAGCTCTAAGTGACATTTGTTGGCTGTTGAGACCTGCAATATTCTGATGCAGTTCCTTAACTTTGGCATCCACCTCTTGAACAAGTGGCAGCTCCCTTTCTCTTGCTGCATTGTAATCAGCAATCTCTGCATTGAGCTGCAAATCAAGTATGTTGTGTTTAGAAATGCTCATATAACAAAAAACCACAGAATTGTCCCTCCATTACCTGTGAAATCTTTTCCTCCCACTCCTTTTGCTGATTCTCAAGTATATCCAGTTCCTCCACTGTTGGACGTAGGAAATCAAATTTTGTGTTCCTAGAGTTCAAATAATATTGGAAGAAGTATTAGATATTAGAGTATTAACAATCAAAGAATATTAAGAATGGAGAACCACATTGAAAGACAAAAGGTTTATCCTCAATGACAATCAAGCCTTTTTGAGAGGTTTCAAGATAAGAATTAAAAAAAAAAAAAAAAAAAAAGCCTTTCTGATGCTCTTTCCTTATTTTTTTTCCTTAAACTTTTATTTGGATAAAGGCTAAAAAAGTTCAATTTTGTTACAGAAACTTTAATTGTCAGAGAATGAACTGACTTGTAAGAGTTAATGTAACTAAACCAAATCCCCATATGTTGGGCCACTTCTAGAATTGAAGAATAGCCTCATCATGCAACCACAACCCAAAAAAAGTCCTAATAGATTTTAATTTTAATTTTTCCTTCTTCTTCTTATTCCTTTAATTCTATTTTTCCTTCTATTCCTTCCTCTGAGAACCCATTTGGAAATAGACACAAAAGGGTTAGATAATAAAAAATGTAGACTGAGTTAGAGAACATTACTTGTGAAGAAGGAAATTAAGAAATGCACTAAGAAAATATTCGGTGTGATCCCCTTGTGGCCTCAAGAGATCTTTAAGAGTGAATTTCAAAGGACAATCCAGCAATGCAATCAATTCCTTTATCTTGATGTACAGATTCATGGTCCTGACGGAGTCCAGATGATGGTCCGGGTCCTCAAGCTGCTCCAAAGCCGTGAACTCCATCTGCGCTGGATCTTCTCTGCAAAACAAGGGACAAACACCCATTACCAAAAAAAAAAAATACTTTTACATTAATATATATATATATATATATATGAAGGAATTTTTGAATTTCCTTTTGGCTTTTCATACTCGTGAAGGAGACCAAGATGAACCAGGACCCGGGTGTAGAGATCGGAAATAAAATCGGAGTTGGGATTCTTGAGATCGTTTTCGACGACGGCAGCAATCTGAGAGTCTGCCAGTATAATTATAATCTCCGAACGAGACAGCCTGGGGTAATCGTACTTCGACATCTCCTTTCAAATTCCCTAATTGGATTTTAAGAACGAAGCAGATAAGAGAAAATCCCTAACTAATTACATCTTCCAAAAAAAAAAAAAAAGGAATTAAAACTTCTGTTCCTCTAGAAGAGGGAGAGACTGCAAGAGAAAACAAACAAAAACAATAATAATTAAGGGAAAAATCGTTTAGCTCAATGAGGAAGACAAGGGATGGAAATTTAGGGGCTATCACGAGAAAGAGAGAAAGTGGCCCCGCAGGCCAACCTGTGAGTAAGGAGAGCTTCAGTTGTCGGTGGTGGCGATCAGCAGCTGGACATCGGCGACGACTGCGCAGGGAAGGAGAGATCGCCGGCACGCTGTCTGGCTGGGTACGGAAGTGGACGTGTATGTGGAGAGCGGGAAACTCAAAAAAATTAAAAAACAAATGAGAATTGCTGAGTGAGAATGAATGAAGAGTGGTTTTTTCCCTTTTTTTTTTTTTTTTTCTTTAACATTCAATTTAAAACTGATTTTGACTTTGGGCTTTATTCTGTCCCACCAAAACTTGGCGTTCTAAGCTCCAACTTGACATCTTTGTTCTTTTTCTCAACTTTTTCTTTGTTTTTCCTTTCCTTTCTTGAAAGAATGCTTGTTACTTTTAAGTTAAAATCTAATCTTATATTTAAAATTAAAAATTCAGATTTTTTTTTTAAATTAAATTAAAAATTTAAATAACTCTACTAGTAAAAAAAAAAAAGAAAAAAATATTCACCTTATTTGGAAAGAGAGAAAATAGAGGAGGAAGAAGAAAACAGTATGGAGAAAGTTGAGTTATTTTTGGTTCAGCCGCATGTGGAGAATTGAAAGTTAAAAAGATTTTCCCCTCAGCTCCACAAAAACCGTTCTCTCCAAAGATACAGAGAAAGTGGTTTGATCTCTTTGGCTTTGTTTTCTAAATAAGCATCATGTCCCTAGTAAGTACTTCCTTAGTTTTACAACCCACCTATAGTTTTAGAATATAGCGTCATAATTCATATTAAATGAAATAACAAAAAATTTGTTATTGTTATATATATATAATAATTAATATAATAAATTTTAATTAAATTAAATAAAAAATATTAAAATTATTTTATTAATAATATTAAAATATTATAAAATAATATTTAAATGTAATTTTAATGTATTTTGATTAATTAAAAATTATTATTATTATTATTATTATTATAAATATAATTTAAATATTAATAAATATATTTAATTTCAATTATAAAATTATATATATATATATATATAATAAATTTTTTTAATATACAAGTATTCATTATTAAATTAAAATGAATTGTTTATATATATATATATATATATATATATATATATATATATATATATTAATAATTTTAATTTTATGTATTTATATATATTATTTATAATATTATTTATATGAATATATTTTATTATAATAAAAAAAAATTAATATTTAATAATAATAATTTTATTAAAAAATTTAACATAAAGTCTTTTGTAGAATCTTCTTTCCAGATGCTGCACTTAGTCTGTTTCTCTCTTACGCACAGCACCGTCTGCAGCAAATTTGTGTCCTTTTTCTTCTTTTCCTCCCTAACTAAGGTTGCATGTCAGTCTGGATCAAGAAAATGGCAATCCTCAACGTCGCTAGCTCGTGAGGATTTTACTCGAGACCCGAGAAAATTGTAGCCTCCCGCTACCTTTTTTTTTTATTTTTTGGTTTTGGAAGTCTATCCTCATGGGTTATGCATTTTCTTGGCACCAGCTGTGCTCGCAGCGGCATCTCTTTCTATTTCGCTTAGGTAACCTTTCTGTTGCCTTTTATTCAAACCTTCTTAATTTTTTTCCAAATTCAAATCATTTTTTTTCACCAAAATTTTTCAATATTACAACATGATATGTAACGTTTTTAGCTTGTATTTGCAGAGACATTGAGTTGCTAAAAAGCTTAATCGAAAGAAAGAGGCATTATTTTGTTTGTTTTATTTGTTTTCTTTGTTAGCTCTATGCGGGGGAACTGACACACTTGGATTCAAACATATGTTGTCATCAAAATGGGCAAAATTATCAAAGCCTGGTTTCAAATTATTTAAGGCCTTAAGAGACTCCGAACTTACTCTGTTTGATGGCTGTCTACAGGAAAATTTTGGAAGAGCAAAAGTGCACAGCCAATGTCAAAACCCTCAGCATTCGTGTTTTTAGCTTTATTTTTATTATCTTAGCATTTGTGAACCTAAAATCGTATTTTTGGCTAGTGAAAAGATGTTAGGTTTATCTAATAAGTTCCCGATATTTATTGACCAATCACAGGAGGCATAAAATGCTTTTAATTCAAATTAAAAAGATAACAAATATTTAAAGGTGAGCAAAGGTTTCAGGCCCTCATCTTTTCTAGTGATTATGATGATTTTTCCTTTTTTGGGGGAGAAGGGGGTAACTTTTTAGAATTCATAATTTTTCTTTTTTTGAATCTTAATGAATTTAACTTTTTTTAACTCTAACAAAATTTGAAAAATGAATTCTAAAAATTCATTAAAAAATAAAATGATCATGATAATTCAAAAAATTAAATTTCATAATATTTAAATTTTTGTGAAATGTTTTAGAATTAAATAAAAAATTTAATTAATTAATAGAATTATGATAATGATTTCCATTGCTAAACTTGGAAACCACATAATTCTTATGGTGTAAATTGAAAAAAAAAAAAGTAAAAAAAAAAATAATAAACCATAAAGAGTTTAGATACATTTCAGGTTGGTTTATTTGGTGTAAAATATTTCTTGGAAAGAATTCTATTTTTTTAATGTTTAGCACGCTAAAATAATGATAATCGATATAAATTTTTGTAATTAATAAAATATATACTTATTTTCTTCAAAAAAAAAAAACACACTCGGAACAATCGGAAGTCATTTTTCACAAAGTCGTGAGGCAAGAGAAAAAGGGATTCCGAAAAGGAGAGATAAAGCATTGTTGTTACGTGGCCGTTGGTCCATCGTCGTCGCACGTAACCTTACATCCCTTCACTTGGTCTTAAAAGACGGACTCCTTAACCTTCTTGTAAAATTTTTTTCAAGCAGAACATTCAATTGATCGGGTTTTGATCTATTAGTTGAAACTTGAAATTCCAAGGACAACCAAATCGAAGAGGCGCTGGAGATCGAAGCTTCTTTAAATATACAATTTACAAATTTCTCTCGTCATGGTCTTCTTCTCATCTTACCCCTTGTTTTCAACTGGATTATATCTAATTGTGGTTCAAAACAATAGTCTCTAATTTTAAGGTGTCTCAAATGCTCCACAGCACAATAAAGGTGGGTAGGGTTTTTAATTGGTAATTAAAATAATTTTAATTATATTATAAATTAAAAAAAAAATTGTATTATAAATTTTTAAACATCTCATAATTTTTTTAATCTTTGCATCAAATAAAAATTTATATTTTATAATAAAATTTTGTATCATAATAAAGTAATAAAAAATAATTTATTTTTTAAAAAATTTTTTAATTAATATTTTATATAATTAAATTATTTTTTAATAAATAAATAGATACTTAATATCTTAAATTTTTTTAAAATTAAAATTTTTATTTTATTGTGAATTATTATATCGTATAAATTAAAAAATACAAACATTTATAATAAACTAAAAAATAAATTTAATGAATAATTAATAATTCTCGTCAAGTGGTCTCCAATCTCTCCTCTGCACCGGCACCACCACTTCCTCGCTCCTGCTCCTTCTCCTCCTCTGCCCGCCTCTTCGCCTCTACTTAATTCTTCTCTTTAAATTTTAGTAAACAAGGAATTAAAATAGAACTAACGTTGTTATAGACGTCAAATCTCCAACTCAGAAACCACCGTCCACTCATCCCCGAAAGCATGACCCGACCCGCTTCCCTTCTTTACTTCCTCTCCCTCTTCCTTCTCCTTATTTCTCGCTCTCTTGTCCTCGCCGATTCCCACTTCGAAGGTTTCGATGCCGAGGATGACGACGTCGACGACGTTACGGAGAAACCCCTCTACCCGGCCTCTTTCGATCTCGCTGATCTCCCCTTAACTCGTTCCGACTCACCGCCTGCCGGCTCAAATCTTAAGCTCTCGTTGGAAAATCCGGATCCCAACCCTATTTCGGTTTCGGAATCTCCGTCTTCGAAACCCGAATCCGATTCACAGAAGTTCTCGTCTCCCCCGTCCACCTCCACCTCCTTCGATTACTGGGATGAAGACGAGTTCGAAGGTCTCCCTCCTCAACAGCCAGCCCCCGAAAGCCACAAATTTGCGGAATCCGCCGGTTCCAACGAGAACCAGACGGCAGATCCGAAATCAAGCTCTGAAAACGCCGCGGTTTTGACGAAGAAGATGAAGCAATCGTACACTATCGAGATAGTTTGCATCTCATTCTTGATCATGTTCATAATCAATTACTTCACGGGGAAGAGCGAGAATGAGAATTTGGCTCTGTCTTGGGCGGCTAAGTTCGCCACCAAAGACTCGATTTTCGAGAAGAATTTCAGCCTTTTGGGTGTGGGGAAGGACGACGATTCGCCATTGCTGTTGAAAGAAGGGCAAAACGTGTTCAAGTTCTATGCTAGTGGGCGTAGATACTGCCAGGGATTGTTAGCGACAATGGAATTGAAGAGCAGGCACGATTTGATATCGAGGATTTACAATATGATCGTGCCGTGTAAGGATGAGATTAGTTTTGAGGTGTATATGAACGATGATGCGATGGATCATGTAGTTTTAGCGTTGGCCAAGAAGAAATTGGCCAAAGGGATGCAGAAGGAATTGAGAGATTTGCAGAGGTTTGCAGGAATTCTGGGGCAGCCACCCACCGGGCGGAAGTGGGTGGGGGAGGACTTGGCTGTTATTTCTGAGTCCAAGGAGGTTGCTGGGGATTTGATCACTGAGGCCGTGCTTGAGCAGGTCTGATTATTCATAACCATTTCAATATTTTCTGGAGCGGTTTTTTTTTTTTTTCCCATGTTCTTATTGTATGAGTTTGATTCTTAGAATTTGGTGTTGAACTGCTGTCCTAGCTTTAGCTTGTGTAGTTGCTCTATCAAAACTGGGATTCAATTTAGGACTCCCAAATTACTAGTAGGTTTGGCAGCTGATTATTTGCGTTATTGTTGAATGTCTGCTACATGATAACTTTGGATCTTTGGCGGCTGATTAGTTGAGCTCCTTCTTTTTGTAGTCTCTTCTACATGATAACTTTGGATCTTTGGCATTTCCACCATCATACCTTGGCTTGTGCCATGAGTTCTATCTTGCTTAGCTTAGGTTTTGAGAAGTTGGTTGTTAAGAAGTCACGGTTCATCAAGTTGGAATCTTGGGATTTTGGTGTGCCCTAGAAGTACATCATTGTTGCATTTGAAATGGCTTGGTTATAGTGATCACATGAAGTTATCAATGATTATATATTAACTTTATAAAATGAGAGTATAGCCTTGACCATTTCTGTGGGAATGCAACATGATTTATTGTCTTCAGTTTTTGTTTTTCTCCTTTTAAATTTTTGTGCTCAGGCAAATATTGCCTTCAACAAAGTTTATGTGAAAATGGGCTCAATTTTTAGATGCATTGCTTCCATAGTTTCTCTTCCTTCCTTCACTGCTCTGACTTGATGAAATTAGATATTATGGCATTCTGTAAAACTGTGGCTTGTCAAGTGCTAAGGACTTGTTTTCTTAAGTCTCATGATCAGATTTAAGAGGGTTGACTTCATGAGACTTTTTCCAGGTTATGGGTCATGGGTCTTGACTTTTGACTTCATTTTAGTGCACGAAATACTTTTGATCAGGGAAAGCATTTTCTGAATGCTAGCAGTCATTATTTGTACATTATTGTAAGTTTGCATTTCAATTTTGTAAGAATGTAACCTTTTCCCATTTTCAACTACTTAGTGTGCTTTTGTTCTGTGTGAGGCAGCATAGATCTGTGTGGAGAGGTAACTGCATATATGCTCTTTAAAACATAGTTCAAAAGATTTGATCATTTCATCTTTTGCTGTTTGCAAAGAGAAATTGTGAATCATCCCAAGGATTTGTCAACTATGAGGAGCTCCAGTGAGGCAATTTCCCTGTTAGTTTATTAGCATAATTAGTAAATTTTTTCATGATAGTTGGCACCTATGCTTTATTGTTGGCTTTTCTTTTGGAATATCCTCTTATTAGCAGGTCCTGTAGGCATTTTTTTCTGTGTTAGCATTGATGGTAAGTGTTGACCTTTCCTTGTTTTGAAGTGAATCTTATTTACCTCAAACTCTTGGTTGATCTCTTATAGGATCTTGCAAGTTCATTTTACTTTGGCATCAGTGGACTGTTTATGCAAATTGCATGTTGTCTTCCCATTTCATCTTGTAGTCTTACTAGCACAACGACTTTATTACTTCAGTTTTAGGTCTAATTAATATACAACTTCTGTCAATAAGCTACCTCCTGCTCATAGCATTTCATTGGATTATTTCAGCGTGATTTCCATGCCAATCTGTTTTCAGATGTGTTCCATCAAGCTTTTAGGTTTTGTATGAGATATAGCTCTTAGATCAGCTGTGCAAGTGAAGTGTTATTAGATTTTGATATTTGCATGAATGAGATGTAAGTTGCATCAGGTTATCTGCAGGTTTTTGGTGAAAAAGCTTTTGAGAAATATGGAAATGGATTCATCTATATGCATTTTTCTGACCAACACCCTGGCATACACAAGAAGATGCTTTTGTTCAAGTTTGCCCTCTCTGATGCCAAGAACATGGCTGATATGACTCGATTGGTGGCACTTATACCTTATTACATTGATCTAATTGGACGCTATAAGCTGAGTTCACAGGTTATTAGCTTATGATCATTGTTCAAAAGCTAATTGAATTATTTTTTTTATGATTTAATTGTAACTTTTATTTTTCTACCTCAGGCTCGATCTAAAACAGAGACAGCAAGACAGAAAGCTGCCCAAGAGGCATACAGAGAACTTCAGAGTGCGAGGCAGGAAGCTTTGCAGAAAAAGAAGGCAGAGAGGAAAAAGATCATGGAGGAGGCCGAGGCAAAGCTCAGTGTAGAGGCCATTCGCAAGAAAGAAGCAAGGGACCGCACCCGTCAGTTGAAGAAGACAATGCCAAAGATAAAGATGACTCGTGCACACTAGTCCCACCGTGGAGCGTCCTGAAACTTGTCCTTAGGGCTCCCCTAAACTTTTAGTACTGTCTGGAAGGTTTTCAGATTCTACGACCTGGTGCAGTGTACTTTAGCTGTTATTCCATTTTTATTAGCTAGATTACAGCATTACCCATCATGGGGGTTTTGAGTGTACGAAAATCAACACTCTTGGAAACATGACAGAATTAATGAATGCTGTGAGCTTAGTTCATGGCAATCAAAGAGTAATCACTTCGAAGAGGTGGGGTGCTTGTTATTCTGAGAGGCCCTACGGCCTCAAGTAAACACTTCATCAGAAGGCAAAATAAATGGTTTGCATTATTGAGCTTGTTACAGGATCCCGTTATGGCACTCACACAGAACACTTGATTAGTAATTTTTGTGTCAAATAACAAAAACAATATACCGAAACGCATTTTGGATCAGTCAATGACAACGCAGAGTCAAACATCAATTTGTACACATTTTGCCCACGGAACTCCCGACCCAACGAAAGTCAAGAATTCTGTCTAGTGTTTGGAGACGATGACAGGAAAGTCAGAAAAGCGAAAAATATTATTTTATAATAAATTAACGCCGTCTGTGGGAATCGAACCCACGACCACATGGTTAAAAGCCATGCGCTCTACCGGCTGAGCTAAGACGGCTCGATATAGTCGGTCCAATATACAAATATAGTTCAATTATGGCGCCCAACCTTTTCATACGTCTCACGGCAGAAGTGTGTGGAGAGATTGAAGGATATTGATTGGAATGGCAAGAGGGACACCAAATCAAGGAACCGGACCGGGTTGAGAGTTGATAGCTTTAAGCCTTTTTTTTTGTGGGACAGGCAGCTATGGTACGATCTCTTCCAGTACGAGGAAATTCAAAGGGCAGATGGATCGATTTCCCGAAGGAAGCATACAAGGCTAAGGTAAGAAGCCGTATTCACCGGGTATTTTGTGCCCTTCTTTTCCCCCCTTTCTTTATCACCAATCATTGGGCGCTCTCATTGAAGAAAACCTAGGTGGCAACGGGGCACCACCAACACTGGCTGCACCGACGAATCTCCTGTTTCCTGTTCATGGCTGTCCGCAGGCCACACCAATTCTACCACTCCCGGGGCTTCATAGCCGCCAGAGTCAAATGGGTACGCGACCCATATCTAGACGCGGCTGTCTCCAGAGAGAAAGACCTGAAACCAGTCATTTCTCTCAAGAACCAGATCATCTCCTCTCCGTCCAACTCACTCCCTCTCTCCTCTGTGTCCCTTCTCAAACAACCTCAACACCACCACCACTTCAACAACCTCCCTACCAAAGCCATCAAGTTCTTGCAGAAATACTCTTCACTTTTCACCCAATTCCAGCCTGCTCCCTCCTTCCCTCTCCACGTCAAGCTCACCCGTCAAGCCTTCTCCCTTCACAGGGAAGAAGACCTAGCCATTCACCGTTCGCCTACTCATAGATATGGTGCGGTGCAAAGACTGGCTAAACTTTTAATGCTCACTGGAGCAACAGGAAGAGGAAGACGACTGCCTTTCCATGTTATTGATAGGTTCAAGTTTGATTTGGGTTTACCTCATAATTATGTGACTTCCCTCTTGTCGGATTTTCCTGAATATTTCCATGTTTCTCAAGTTAGTGATGGGATGCTTTGCTTAGAGTTAGTTTCCTGGAGAGATGAATTGGCGGTGTCCGAAATGGAGAGAAGAGCAGCGCGTGGAGACTTAAGGAACATTAAGAAAGGGCAGCGTATTGGATTTTCTTTGAGTTACCCAAATGGTTTTGAATTAGAGAAGAAAGTCAAAGATTGGGTTGTTGAGTGGCAATGTTTGCCTTATATATCACCGTATGAAGATGCCTTCCATTTGAACCCCAATGGGGATCAAGCGGAGAAGTGGACTGTGGCAGTGTTGCACGAATTGCTTTGGTTGTTGGTGTCAAAGAAGACGGAAAGGGATAACTTGGTTTGTTTGGGACAGTATTTGGGTTTCGGAGATAGGTTTAAGAAGGCTTTGGTGCACCATCCTGGGATCTTTTACATTTCAAATAAAATTAGGACACAGACTGTGGTGCTTAGAGAAGCATATAGGAAGGATTTCCTGGTAGAAAAGCATCCTTTGGTGGGTATGAGGTTTAGGTATATCCATCTTATGAATAAGCGGAGAAAATCAGTTGGTAGTTTGTCACCTTCTCGGGTGAAAAGGCAGGGTGTGTTGCCTGCAATTAAAGATCAAGGACAAGAAGTGAAGAATGGATGTAGGGAAGGGGAAGAAGACAAATTAAATAGTGCCAAAGAGAACCATGGGTTGTTAAAGATGGAGATATAATCTGGTTAAGACCTTATCTGTGTGTTGAAATCAGAAAAGTGAAGTTTGTAAGTCAGAGCACTGAACTTTTGCTTGAAAACTCTATGTGAAAGTTGCATTAGTTGGAGAAAGCTCTTTGGAAACAAGGAATTCAACATTGCTGTAATTATGCTGTTGCCTAAGAAGTCATAATCAGTGGACTGAAGAACTGATGGTCAGGATTTTGACTTGATATCTGTGGATGAGCAGTCTGCTTTCTTCTTTACAGATTTTTGGATGGTGGGTTCCTTTTTCCATGAGGTTTTAACTGTTGCATCTGGGAAGTTCATATCTTGAATCATCAGTTTTTCCAGTAACATCTTTTTAATTTATCTGTGAGAGCATAGGGCTTGTATCTCTGTTTGAGTCACTAATCACATGTATATGGTTTATATAAGCAACCCATGACCTGGTTTTTATAATGTGTTTGTTAGGCAGCTTAACCAGTTTCCTTTCAGAAGATATTAATTTGTCGGCCTCTACTTTTAGTACACCACACATATCCAGAATTATGTGTGATGAACATTGAATTTTCTTATTGCATAATTTGTTGAGACTATTTTCAGGTAGAGCTTTAGTTAATTTTTTTGTTTTGTTGGTTCTGCCTTTCAACCTCTTTGGCCTTGAAGAGCTGTCCATGAATGCTTTCTAGCAGTTTTGCCATTTCCTTGTCATTTCTTTTAGATTTTAGGTTGCTGTTGGGGAAGAATTGTAAATGGCAGGTCATTTGGCAATCAATCTGTCATCATCTTCTATTCATAAGTGTGAATGACATGTCATCCTGTTATCAAATGTTTCTGCATTTGCTCATCAAGCATGTCAACTCACTGAAGGTGTGACCCACATGACATTTGGCATTCTTTTTGGGATGAGAGTCTATAACTTGATCTGTCAATTGCCATTCAGGAAGTTGCTTTCTGATATTTCTTTCTTTTAAAGGTGCTTCTTTTATCCAACTTCTGACATAGATTCTGTTACACTAGGCAGAGTTGAGTGGCCTTTTCTTTGTTTTTTTTTCAGCCTTATTGGCATGTATTTTATCCAAGTTGAAGAAATTGGATGCCACTAGTAGAAGAAGTTAAGAAAGATTAAAGCAAAGAGAGCTAGAGACATTTCCAGAAACACATTCACCAAGCAGAAGTATTTAAATCTTTTTTTCACTTGCGTAATCATAATTTAAGTAATACCTTACAACCCATTTCACATTTCATTCTGTTGACCTGTGTTCCTTTGATTAAAGGGAGAGGTATCCTGCATCCTGCTTCAACTGTTTCAACTGTTTCAACTGTTCCATACTATCTATATGCATATGTCAAAGGCATTTTGGACAAATACCTTGCTTGTTTAATATATGCTTATTTTCTTTTGTTTTTAGGTCCTGAAACAAAAGAAAACAATCAGTGTTGAGTCTGCAGAAGATTTTATTTTCTACATTCACCGAGGTTTCTGAAAAGTTTGAGCTAATTCTAAAGTACGCCCAAGGTGAGGGTGAATCAAAGGCCTGAGCAAGAGAGCAGGCTGCGAGACATTATTCTATGTTTGCCAGAGGGGCAAGTGGCTTTGGAAAGTTCAAAGTTAATGATTCATGGGGAACTACAAAATCAACAAGCATTTCCTTAAGCTGAATCACCAAACATTTTATATCTTTTAGTCTTTATGGGGGTCTGTACGATGAGCATGCCTAAACACCTATTTGACCATTTATTGAGCCATGTCTGGAATCAGCAGTCGGTTAACTCGTTGCTACGGGCCAGGTTTTAGAGTGGAGATGCCCATGGCTGCAGCTTAGTGCACCTTGCTTACTGAAGACCATAGGCTAACTGAACCTGGCGCATAAGTTAAAGGATTGATTCCAGGTTGGTCTGCTGTTGGCTTCCTTAGGGTCTGCTGATCATTCTCTCCCTTGAAGGGATCATCCCAAATATTAAGAGCATTATTATGCATGGATGTACAACATCATTGGCTTCTCTGCATGACTTATGCCATATTTGCTTTTTTTTTTTTTTTTATCTTTTTCTATTACATCCATCTCTCCATCATCTCAGCGAAGATGGAAACTTTCCATTAAATTTCATGAATTTTTTTATCCGAATCTTATTGTCTATGCTGAAGGTTTCCAGCTCTCTTATTGGAGTCGCCAACCACATGCAAAGGGACTCTTATTGCAGTTTCCACTCACATGCGAAGGGATCGAGATCAATTTTGGATAGCTCTGTTAAAGTTAGGTGGAGCTAAGGAAAGAAAGGTCAGAAATATTAAAACGAAGAAAGGAACAAAGATGAGCACCAAATAATTTAAAAATTTGATCAAATTTTTACGATAAAAACGGACAACTTTCCCCTGAAATCAAGGATGAGCACAAGAAAGTATTTTCTACTTTGTCAAAAGCGGTGTATATATTTTTATACCTAAAGCACCGAGAAATGATATATTTTTGGAAAAGGTGTTGACATTATTAGCAACTTAATATTACAACTGCTTAAAATTTATTATATTTATTTTAAAATATAATTTTTTATATTTTATTTAAATAAAATAAATTTAAATTATTAATATTTTTAGAGTAATTTTTTAAAAAAAAATAAAAAAATTATAATATTTTTTTTTAAAAAAAGTTAAATTTAAAAATATTATTTTCTCCCTAATAAAGAAAAAAAAAAGAAGAATTTAAGAAATTTTTAATATATATGTATATATATATTTTTTTTTTTATTTTTTTAATTATAAATATTTATATTATATAAATTTTAAAAATATATAAAAATTCGTTAATATCAATTAGATGAGTTGTAATGTATATTAAATTATAATAATATAAATTATAAAAATATATTAAAATAATTATAATTTAAATTAATATTTAAATATTTTAAAATTAAAATTATATTACTATATAAGTATTTTATTACTTTTCTTTCAATTTTGAAAATATATACTTATACTAATATTAAATTTATATTATATATAATTTTATCATAATTATTAAAAAATATATTTTTGATTATATTTTATTTGAATTAAAAAATTTTTAAAAAACTTAAATTATAGGTTTTTTTAAATAAAAATAAATTTTAGGGTACTTTTTTTAAAAAAAAAAAAGACACAAGGTATAAATATATTTTTTTTATGTTTAAGAAAAAAAGAAGAAGGTAAATTTAGGAATTTAAAAAAAAATAAAAAGAGAAATTTAGAATTATTTTATCTTTAAAAAAAAATTATTTTTCTTCTTTTATTTTTTTTAACTATGAATATTTGTATTATATAAATTTTATATATATTTGAAAGTTTGTTAATATAAATTTGATAAATTTTAATACATATTAGTAAAAATTAAGTATATAAGATGTATAATGAAATTTTAATTCTATTATAATACTAAGAAAAATTACAAATTTATTATTAAATAATATCAAATATTACAAATTGTAAGAATATATTGAAAAAATTATAACTTGAATCAAATATTTAAATAGTCATAATATAAAGTAAATATCATTGTATAAGTATTTTATCAATTTTCTTTCTATTTCGATAATACAATTACACCAATTTACTATGGATCTTCGTGAGAAAGTTAAATTAAATACTTAAATAGTCTTAAAATGAAGTAAATATCATTGTATAAGTATTTTATCAATTTTCTTTCTATTTCAATAGCATAACTATACCAATTTACTATGGATCTTCGTGGGAAAGTTGATGTAGATCTTTCCATTGAGAGCTCCATTAAGTGGTGAGAAGGGAATAATAAGTATTTGTTTGCTTATTTGAATATACAAGAAAGTGCATGCTTTAATTTCTAACAATTAGATATTAGTATTTGTTTGCTTATTTGAATATACAAGAAAGTGCATACTTCAATTTCTAACAATTAGATATTGTATCCATATAATTAATAAGGATGAAATGCATTAAATTGCTAGTATTAAACTTGATGTATAGATATGAGTTTATTTGTATTTTTATTTATATTTTATTTAAATAAAAACTAAAAAGATATATAAACTATTATTTGTTTTTCTTTTTAAAAAACAAAAAATAAATTTTATAGTTATTTATTTCTTTTTTAAAGAAAATTAAAAAAAAAAAAAAATAAAAGATCAACTAAAATTATAAATACTTATTTTCTTTTCAAGCCAAAAAAAAATTTTAATTTAGAATTATCTTTTTACTTATAAAAATAATATAAGGAATTTATGATTATTTTTTATTTTTTTTTATTTTTTTTAATTATAAATATTTGTATTGTATAAATTTTAGATATATGAAAAATTGTTAGTATGAATTTGAAAAATTATAATACATATTATATCATAATTGAGTAAATTAAATAAACCATATGTAAATTAAAATTTTAATTTTATTAAAATATTAAAAAAAATTACAAATTAATTATTAAATTAATATTAAATATTATAAATCTTAATAGTCTAGTAAGTAGATTTATATTTAAATCAACTACTTAGAAATTTTTAAACATTAAGTAAATATTATTACATAAGTGTTTAATTGATTTTCTTATATCTTCAATTATATATATATATATAATTTTTTTAATTTAGTTTTAACTTTCAAAGTATTTATAAGTTTAATTATCTTTTTAAGAACTAATTATTAGTTAAAAAAGAGGTTTAATAATCAAATTTTAAGTTATAATTTATAAATTTTAGAAAATTTTATTTGTTAAAACCATTCATAATCAGAAAAACATTTCATCACATTCATTTAACTAGTTTCTAAGTCGCACATCACGCAAATTTTTTTAATTTATGTGATAATAGGAGAACTTTAATATAAACATTTATGGGCAACTTGGAGTGCGTAGATTTTGTCATCCAAATAAGTAAATGTGAGCCAAAGAATGTTATACAAGGCACTTGAACATAAAGCACAAGAATATGGAAGTGGGGACTCTTTCTTAAGGCACTAAGTCATATATTTACTAAAGCATGATTAATTTAACAACCAAGTCACGCAAGTTTAAATAGTTGGGAGTGTTAGCTATAAAATATATAAATATACATGGATAACTAAGAGCTTACAACACATAGGCATAATTAAAAAGGAAAAAGTATGGGAAACACTTAAAAGAGTTTGACATTGTATTTCCTTTATACGCTTTTATGAGAAAAATGATAAAAAAAAAAATAAGGTTCTCATATATGTTATGCCTCTCACTCCATTTTATGCAATTATAAGTCTTAAGTGATTAACATAATAGCTAAGTCATGTATCCAATTATGATTGACTTAGCAGTTGAATTATGTATCCATTAAAGTATGATTGGCTTAATAGTAAAGTCATGTAAGCCTGAGTAGCTAAGGGTGTCAAACTACAAATTTTATAAATAAATGTAAATAGTGAATAACTTATAAGACAAAGGAAAAAGTGTGAGAAACACTTTAAAGAGCTTGACATTACTTTTTTTTTTTTTGTATGTTTTTGTGAGAAAAGTAGTAAAAAGTTAGAAATGTTCTCATACATGTTATGCCTTTCACTCTATTTTATGCAATTGTAAGTCTTGAGTGAAAGCACTTTGTTTATATGTGCTTTTGTATGGTTTAGCTAAGACTAAGATGATTCTTAATGTCATCACAAGGCCAAAAATTTGAGTGAAAAAATTGGTCATATGACAACTAATATTAGAGCACCAAGGTTTGATCAATGGTTAGTAAATTGAGTCTTAAGATAGCATAGGAATGGATTGCCCAAATCAAAGTGTTGTGGAGCATTTCTCCATATGTGGAAGCATGACAAATCATAATAAAGAAATTATTAGGTTATAATAACAATATAAAGGTATACCTTTGAATGTGACATTTTCATCTTAATGAATTGCATACTGAGATTATCATTCTTAATAAAGTGATAAGTAGCTTACCAAGCAAGGTGGTTGATGGTTTGTAAAAAATGAAGGTGCATGAACCTAAGGCATTTAAGGGTGAAAGTGATTATAAAGCAATTGAGAACTTCTTGTGGGATATGAAGTAATACTTCAAAGTTACCGATGTATTAAATATAGAGAAAGTGACACTTACTAATTTGTATCTAGCTAAAGATGTTAAAACTATGATGGTAAACTAAGCTTGATGATTATGCAATCATGGGTAGACTTCATGTAAAGACTTGGGGTATGTTGAAAAGAAGCTAAAAGATTAGTTCTTACCTTACAATACATCATGGTTGACAAGCAAGTTACTGAAAAGATTAACACATAGTGGCATGACACAAAATTATGTCAAATGCTTCAACTTCTTGATGTTTGATATTCATAATATGCTAGATAAGGATAAGCTCATTAATTTCATGTTGAAGCTCTAATCTTAAGTACTAATTGAGTTAAAAAAAAGCAAAGTGTGAAGTACTTGTTCTCCTTAATTACTACTATTAATGACTTAATTGATTTTCAAATCAACTACTTTAGTGGCAAATAACCAAAAAATAATGGCAAGAAGAAGAAAGAGGATCTTATGAAATTCAAGTAAGTGAAGAACAATAAGGGAAAAAGCAAAATTATTACTTTGGACCAAGATAAAAGCAAATCAAATTTTAATAGTTTTATTTATCATGGTCTATATAAGGTAAATGAGTGCTCAAAATAAAAAAAAAAAAAATTGAGCACCTCAATGGCAAAAGAGGGTGGTAATGATACTAGTTCAAATGATGGTAACCCCATTTACATTAATCATATTCAATTAATTAATGTTGTGTCTATGAAGCGTGCCCACAACTTGACTTGATTTATGCTAGAATCGGGCAAGGTAAGTATTAGCAATGGTAGATTTTGATGCAATTAACAGCTTTATAATTGAAATGGTGGTAGGCGCACTTAAGATGAATATAAGCAAGAGCAGTAGTCATGTGAAGACAGTCAACTTGGTGACATGTAATGTTCTTAGAATGACAAAAGGAGTTAAGGTAACTCATAGCTAGTGGATTGGGAAATTTGATTTCTTTATAATGTTATTAAATGATTTTGATGTGATCTTATGATTAGATTCATATGTATAAGCGAAAATTGCTTTGATAACACATTTAGGTGGCTTAATGATCATAAATGAGATTGGTTATGTTTTGTTGTTGGTGAGAAGCATTCTCTTACCAACAAAGGTTAAAAAATTTGTGTTACATACCTTATAGATGCAGTGAGGGCTAAGAGAATGAGATGTGAAATATTTAACAGCTTTGAGGATGATTGTGACCAAGGCAATAATGATGTTGCTAACAATGATGTTATGTTGGATAAAGCAAATCACCATTTACTAGTTGAACCTTTTTTAAAGAAACATGTCATAGATCACAAGCCAATTTTACATAATCGAATATGCAAAAAATAGTAGTAGGTACTAAGATGCCATGTAAGTTTGTTGTGAGAGCTGTTTGATAGGACTTGAAATGGTGGAACCAAGGCATAAAGGAACTCAAAGGAAGGCATGACACATATTGAGTTTTTTTTTTTTTTTTTAATGTCATTTTAAGGTATGATTTTCACCTTGGAAGTAGTGATGATTTAAGTAACATTGGTTATGAGTGGCAATAATCAATCTTATGGAATCTTACCTTAAGGTGTGAGGTTAGTGAGTTATAAAAGTGGGAAGGTTGGTTCACCCTGCCAATAAGGATGTTAGCTTCAACAGGTGGGGATAATTCATTAACCTCTTAAGTCTTTTAACATGAAGATGCAAACACAAGGTGGAATCTTACATTAATGCTTAACATGAAGTTTGGTGTGGAATGAACATATCAAAGGAAACAAAGTGAATGTGAAGTTAACATGTATATAGTAGCAAGTTGGGGGACACTAGGTATGAGCTATGACATTGGCATTAAATGGGAAAAGAGTTAATGGTTAGAACATAGGTAACATTGCAATAATGTGTAATGACATTACAATAGCACATAGTGACATTGGCATTAAGTAAGAAAGATGCTTGGGTCACTGGTTGATTGGTAGCATGTGTTGGTGATGCTATAGTATATGTTTGGCAGCTAAGTGATAGCCTAAACACATTAATATTTTCTTTTACCAAACAATTTGATTTCTTAATACTTTTTAAGGGGTGATGCATGTGGTTAATTGAAGTTGTGATGACTCAAGCATATAAGTGTTTTCTTTTACCAAAGAGTCAAATTTTCTAATACTTTTTAAAGGATATGTATATCTCACTTGAAATTTAACCAACATTGATGCATGATTAAGGTTTTGAGTTAACGTTATAACAGAATAAGGCAAATTAACTAATATGTGTTCTAAGGATTGATTATGACAATAATAGTTTGTTGGTGCATAAGCTTTGTGCTTAGGCTAACATTATATGAGAGGTTAGCATGTGTTCCAAAGGTTGGCTTTAATATTACAAGAGGTTAACATACGAGCCAAAGTCCAGGCCAACAATGTGTTAGGTAGCATACATGTATAAGTTAGGCATGTGACATAAAGCAAATAGCTTGGGAGTGTACACCAAGTAAGCATGAATTTAATCCCTACAAAAAAAGTGAGATCATGGGTGGTGCTTGTTAGAAACGTGTGCGTTGAAAATCAAAGTTTCTTGAAGTGTTTGACTCCTCCTTAAAAAATAAGCAAGATATAGAAGTACTATTAACAAAAAATGTAGGAGCATTTGTGGACAATTTGGAGTGTGTAGAGTGTGAGATTCAAGTAGAAAAATGTAAACTAAAAAGTGATATATAAGACATTTAAATATAAAAAGAAATATTTTTTTAAATTATATATTCATAAAAGTATAATTAATTTAATATTTTCCTAAGTTATAAGGTGATAAACATTTTGAAAGGATTTGACATTAATTTTTTTAATTTTTTTGTTAATAAAAAATAATAAATATTTAAAAAATATTATATATATTATATTTTTTATTTTATTTTATATAATTTAAAATTTTGAATAAAAATATTTTATTTATATATTTATATATAAATTTAAATAAAATTTAAAAAATTTATATTATTATATAACTTAATTTTTGAATTAAAAATTATTTAATATTTTTTTTAAATTAAAAGTTATCAAATAATAGTTTAAAAATTATTTATAAAAAAAAAAACCTTTCAAATTTAACAGCGACGACTGCATTCTTTTATAAAATAATAATTTTTTTATAATTATTAAATAAATTAAAATACTTGACTTCTTTATATTTTGAAAATGAAGCCGAGATGTGCACGGCGAGAGGGTTTGCGCAAGGTAATTCTCGAATCTGACAACCAGACTGCAGTGGATGCTATTTTAAGCGGAGCTCCAGTCACCTATTCACGTGGTAAATTGATCGGCAGGTGCGGAGACATGTTGCAATGGGAATGGACTCTTCATCTTACTATGTGTACCGTGAGGGGACGGCGGACCGGCTTGCGCCCTTTGCTCTATGGCAAGCTCTGTGTTTGACGCTTCTTAGGCAACCTCCCATAAGGGTATGTCAAATCCATTCGGATGATATTATAGGTGTTCAATTTTAAAGGACTGTCACTTCTTAGTAAAGGGTCTTCCTGAAACTAGAATAAAAACTAAGGGTGACAGAGTGTGTGTGTGCGAGAGAGACAGGGATGGAGATGGAAACAGGGAAAGTCGTAGTGGAGAAAGTAGGAGGAAAATCAAGGGTGACGAGATGTTTCTCAAAGTACCCTGTCAAATTCATTATTCCCAACAAGGTATCTCTAAGCCTAAATCCCAAGAGCATTTTATTTACATGTATAAATAGAAAAGGAGAACCCTTTTGCTCTCTGATCTGTCTATATGAAAAAGTGTTACTAAATGATTTTTTTTTCTGTTTATTTTATTCAATTTTCATTTAATAATAATTCACTGTGTACAATAATCAGATTCAGTCCCCCAACAATAGAAACTTATGTTCAAAACACCAAACCAATTTTCCTGTACAGTTGAATTGATGGTAGGTGGGTAATTGATGATATATGTATGTACACATACTTTTCTCCAGGTGGGTCCTTCTGAAATTGATGCTGTTTGGATCTATACCCTCACTTATGGTGGTGGAATTGTCTCTGTATGCTGACTTCACTCTTTTTTTTTTATCTCCTTTATTTTTTCTCTTCTTCTGAGTTCTTGATTTTTGTTCTTTCTTTTTTTTATTTAAAAGAAAGAAAAATTTTTGGATTATCTTATGTATTTGGTCATTGGTTTATTATTTACTTGGGTTAATACTATTGGGTGTAGGGAGATTCTATTTCATGTGAACTTGTGATTGGAGATGGATGCACTGCTGTTCTTACAACCCAAGCGTCCACCAAGGTTTGATCTCTTCTGTTTCTGTCAAAATTTTCCCCAAATTAATACAAGGTGTTTCCTTTCAATACCTTTTTCTTTGGATTTTGATTAGTCCTAATAACGATTGTTTAGTTTATGTATTACTATAGGTTTACAAGTCTCTGGGTTCCAAATGTTCTCAACAAGTCCTGGAGGTAACCATAGTCCCTTCTTGATCCATGTTGTTCATGATTGTGATCATCGTCGAATAACTTTCTTTGCTTTTGTAGAAGGAGTTAACGGAATATAAGAGCAAAATTTTTTATCTTTTGCTCTATCTCTTTTGCCATTTGTTTGTTGTTTAATTCATTCCATGGATCTGTCATCTTTCCAGATCCACTTGTGTGGGGAAAAAAATATATATATATTGCCACGGATACAAATTTTGCAGGTTTTATTTTCCTGTTGTTAAAGCCACAGGATAAATTTTGTTGAATGGCAATTTAAATGAAGGTGATTAAATCACCAGACTACTTATGTTGTGGACAATCTCAATTGATAACGGCCACTATGTGCCATTGCAGTAGGCAAGAATTGGCAGTGGTGCCCTTTTGGCTGTCATTCCAGATCCAGTGACATGTTTTTCAACAGCAAGATACTCTCAGAAACAAGTTTTCAGGGCACTTTCAGACTCAAATTTGGTCATTGTTGATTGGATTACCAGCGGACGGCATGAGAGTGGAGAAAAATGGGATTTTGAACTTTATAAGAGCATTAACAACATATTCCTGGATGATGATCATCCTGTGTTTCTTGACACCGTATTGTTATCTCTTGCTTACTAAGTTTACTGATCTATTCCATCTTCAATAGCTTGGACATATTGGATGTTTTTCAACTTTTCCTCTTCTTCATATACAGCTTTTTAATTCTGACAACATATTGGCACATTTTCAATATCAATGAAACACTTAATCGTGTACTGATAGATTGACCTCTCAATTTTCACTCATGTTTGCTGTTAAATCTCCTCCATGCATATGAGTTAGAGTGGAGATTTCTACTATTTGCCACAATTTAAATTTTCTCATTTTATTAACAAGATAATTCTGACTTTGTATCCTTTCCAACACCTTCTATTTGCTTCTTGGTAGTCACATTTTCTTTTGTTATCAATTTATGATGTTTCTAGCCACAAAGTTTTCTCACCTTCTCTTTTAATTTGCACTCTTTTTGTTTATCAAACTTTCCATGTTCATTTTGGGCAAAACTATCTCAAAAATCACTTTCCATGGTTATCTGCAAAAAATGCACTGGTCTTTTAAAGAGTCTTCCAAGGCGTTACATGCCCAAATACCTGAGGTGTTGCCTTTTTTGAATTGGTCCAAATTGCATTCTTTCTTATGATGATCCACTGATTTTATGGCCATTTATCAAATTCAAAGACATGAACATGTCAATTTTTATTCGTTTGACATCTTATTGCAGGTAATGCTGGAGAAAGGAAGCATCAGTTCCATTTCAGAACGCATGCAGGACTACCGAGTTACAGCAATGGTCATACTCTTGGGGTAGTACATCAGCAAGTAGTCTAACTTGTCTGCTCCTTTGTTGACATTATATTTTTTGTTCACGATTTTTCATCAGTTTAGTCAAGTTGAAAAGTTTTTGAAAGAACTGATGTGGTGGCAATTTATTTTGCGGTTTTATTATTCTAGGCCAAAGCTGAAGCACATTCAGATTCAAGTTCAAGAAAACGTGAAAAAAATTATGTCTGAGCAATTGCATATGCCTTTCTCTGGCTTTGGTGGACATGCAAGAGTGAAGTCCAATCGTTGCATGACCAAACCACCATTTATTGCTTCTTGCAGCCTTTTTGGTCCTAAGGTATATGTAATTTTCTTGCCATCAGAAGATCATAAAGGTGGAAACCATCAGGTAACAAACTGGTTTCCTTTCTGGTGCAGGGAGTAGGGCTTGTTGTTAGAGTTGCTGCCATGACAACTGAATCAGTGTACAGATTTTTGCAGCATCAATTAGCTGGCATGGAGCCTTTTATTGGGGTGCCACCATATCGTTAAACATGCTCGGTGACACTTCTATCCTCTAATCTTGTTGTAAATTTTGCTTGCAGTCCATGCAAGATTTAGGCACTGGGTTTTAGTAAACTTCTGTGTTCTCCTCTAATTTAACGTTCATTAACAGAGTGCCATAGGATGGTGGGAGATACAATTTCTATAAAGCAATCTCGCTACTCGCGCGGAGAAGCTTTCTTCAGCTTGACAATGCGGTGAAGTCTACATATGGCTTTTGTCATGTTCTACATGGTGGGGGATTGATTCGAACAGGAGACATAGCTCATCTCAGTTATTTTTGTCCCTACATTCAACACTTTAGACGGGAACAGCCTTTTCTTCCTGCTTTTTCTGTAGCCGATGTCAATTTCAACACTACTTGTGAATTTGTGGGTTTCTTATATAGTCTTACGATGTCAATTTTTGTTTTAAAGAATTAGTAATAAGCACTTCATCCTTCCCCAAGAACGGATCTTTTTGCACTTGAGCGCCCTTTTTTAGGTAATAAGCTCTTGTCCCCGAAAAGGAAACGAGGAAAATTGTGAAAACACAGGTATTATATCCTTTTATGGTTGTAACTTGTAAAAATTTCTTATACGTATGATGCTTCTTCGATGAATAGTTACTCCTACGTTAGTTTTAAACATACCCATTGCCCTCTATCCCCTTTATTTATATATAATATTGTCCCTACCTACTTTTATATATTATTGTTTTCATAATTTTCCTCCACTTGTTGAAAATTGTATTATTAATTTTCTTTTTCATTTTTTAGTTTAATTTTATATTTTTCAGTTCAAATATGATAACACTCATTTCGAAGATATTCACATCTTTTAATATAAAAAATTATTAATAATGAAAAGGAAAAGAATAAATGTATTGATTATAATAATTATAGGGAAAAAAAAAATTTATATTGAACATCATAAAGAAATAATTGTATAATTACATGAGAAATAAATGGTCATATGACAGTATTATTATTTATATAAAGCAAAAGTATATTTAATAGTATAAAAATAGAGAGATTCATGACATTAAAATCTGTAAAAAAATAATTGTAATGTTTGTTATTTAAAATAACTAATATTATAGACATGCATACATACATATTATTGTTATATTGTTGTATATAAATTTTGCCCCATAAAATTTTTGCTGGATCCCACTTTACTTACTTCACACAATCTAAGCCATTTTTTTTAAAAAAAAAAAAAAAGATTCGAACATAAAATATATATAGGTTTTTAATGTTATTTATTTATTTATTATTATTGGTAACTCTATTCATTTTCTTTGATGACCAGCAACTTAGAATACTCCAGAAAATTTCTTGGTACAAATCCAATTAGTTTCTGCACCTAGGCTTAGGAGTAAACTAGTCATTTTACCCTCACCAGACGCAAATCTACCAAATTGTTAGGGTGTTAAAAACAGTCTTCCCCTCACTGTGATAAATATTAAAATTTAAATAAGCATTTGCTTTATTAATCGAGTCAAACAAATTCTAAAATTTTGTAGAAGACTTCAAAATTTTCGATGAATTTGATTTATTAAGAGTTAATTACTCATGAATATACTTATAAAATAATATCAGCCCGCTTTAGGTGCACATCAAAGCATGGTGATTTTACTTTGGAAGATACTACATTCTTTAAGAGCATAAATATTGTTTTCTTTCTTTTTTTTTTTTTTTTTTTTTTTTTATAGTTGTTAGTTGCTGTAGAAAATTCTTATGACTTAGTTTACAAGACTTAACCCAAATTCCAAAATGTAGATTTGAATATAAAAACATATAAGTTTTTTTTTTTTTAAAAATAATTCTATTCATTTCCATTGATGACCAATGACTTTGAATACAACAGAAAATTTCTAGCTACAAGTCCTGTTAGTTTTCGTACTCAGACTTAGTGGTAAACTAGCCATTTTACCCGTGTGCCACTCGTAGATTTTCTTAAATTTTGATTTTGTTAAAAAAGAAATGACTTTGAAAACCAGTTCTTGATGCACCTTTATGGTCAATCGGTGGGGGTAGTGCACCCGATAAAGGCCATCTTTGCATCTTACAAAAAGTGGTAACATTTTACATTATTACAGGCTACTCCGTGTCCCTTCAACTGTTTGCTAGAACGGGGCGCAGCTTTCTCATTTTTGGCTTATTACCATCTGAGTTGGATTAGCCGTCAGACTATGTTGTTGGTAACCGCGTCCTTCGTGGTTGCAGCACATATACGGCGATGGGATAATAATTTTCTCCCTTTTACCCTCTGGACTCATCCAAATAGCATTCATTGATTTTAAATATTCTTTGCGGATGCCACATTCCATCTAACCTCACTTTCCGTGGGCTTAGGTCTTGTCCACTCGGTTCTGTAGTTTGGAGATCCTTCTTTTATCCATCAAGTATAAGGTATTGATGTTGTATTAGCAATTAATAAATTGATTTACTCACTCGTCTCCGTCACCATAACATACTTATTGATAGCAATTCATGGCGTGAGATATTTCTACTCGCATGATGTCCTTGCTTTATTTAGAGTGCTTTTTCATTCTAAATTTATTATAAAAGTTGTAAGTTTTATCCCTGAAAATTATTTAAGAATAATCTTTAATTAAAAAATATATATAATATAAAAAAAATAATTAAAAATAAAATATATCAAATTTAAATAATTTAATTAATTTTACTTATATTTATAAATAAAAATAAAAATAAAAATAAAAATTATTAAAATAAAAAATAAAAAAAAATTAAAATTTAATTGATAAAAGTGTAAATAATGAATTTACTTGAAAAATAAAATCAAACAAATTCAAAGTATTTACGTAATACTTTAAAATTTTGGGTGAACATGAAAACCATAACTTAAAATATTGGTTGACCTATTGAGATTTCGTGACTGGGAGTTTATGCTTATAGCACACAGCGATAGGTCGCTTTAAATGGATATCTAATGATAAAGTTAATTTATTATGACTTAAATGTGGTGCGTCTAAATCGCAAAAATAAGAACACTAATTTATTATTGCTTTTGGGGTCAATAATGATTTAGTAATGTTGTATGTTGGATGGTTGTCACAATAGATTATCCAAAGGAATGACAAGAAGTAAAGAGACGACGACAAGAAGGCATGCATAGGGTTTCTAGTATACATTAAGGTTTTTATAATTAGATCCGTTATTAAATTAAAAAATTAATCAATTTACAGTTAATTGATTTAATTGATTTAATAAATTTAAATTAATTATATAAATATTTAATATTAAATATATAAAAAATATTTTAATAATATAATTTTTTTTTAAAAAATAAAATATTTTAAAAATTATTATTTTTTTAATTTTTATAAATTTTTAATCTAATTAAATTAAAAAAAATATTATAATAATTTCACTAATTTTCAGTTCAACTGATTGATATTTATTAATTTAGTTATTAATTTTTAAAATTAATAATTTTTAAAACTAATTAAAAAATCAATTTTACTGATCTGACCAACTGGTTCATTCCAGTCGAATTTTCAAAACATTGGTATACGTCCACATTGGATACCAATATTGAGGTTGATTATTTCCCACGACCAACTGTAATTAGTTAAACACCAGAATATCTGACAAACATTTCGTTTTGGTATTATAGTAAAGAATCTTAAGACGGCAACATAGACAGACATTTCGTAGAGAGTTCATTTTTTGGTTCGATCAAAAGGAAGTCGTTTATGCTAAAACCAAATCATTTATGAAAAATTACATTTTTTTTTTTTAATTTAACCCAATCTTGATCACCTCTAAAAGATGATGCCTTGTATGTTGAAAATTTAGAATTTTAAAATTAGAGATTTGAAATAAGAACTGAGAATTGAGAATTAAAAATAAAAAATAAAAGATATAGGATTGATCATTTCGAGGAATTGACTTCCAATAATTTTTTTCGAGAAGATTGGCCTCCAATAAATTAAATAATTTGATAATATTATTAATTATTTAATTAGTTTCAAAAGTTATAAAATATTATAATTATATAAATTTAACAGACTATTATGAATATAATTGTATCTATTAATTAAAAATAATAAAAAATAAATATTAAATAAAATAATTAATAATAATAATTTCATAACTAAAAGGATCTTATTAGAATCTTATCATTTTTTAACTCTTCAAATTAGTCTTATTTTTAAAACTTATCTCGATCAATTGTTTGCTTTTAGTTTGACTTTTTTTTATGGAACATTTTCCAAATAGTGCTTGAGTGTTGTATTGGTTTTAACACCATAATTTCTCTCTAAAATACTCTATAAAATATCTTATAACAATAAATCTTTACCAATTGGGTTCTGCACAATGAACCATTGTCAGTAATAGTAGGATTCGCTTCATCCGATGATTAGTAATAGTAATTTTTTTATCACTACGTTTTCCTTATAACTCTACTGTGTGTTCATTCAACAAAAATTTCATTTTTAATTTAGAGAAATTCCAAGTAATGTCTCTCAGATCCGTAACCAATTAATGCCAAGAACAATTTCATAATCTTTTAAAGGTAATAAAAAAAAAATTAACATAAACAAATTGTCTCTGTAACCAAAGTTTTACCTTTATGCACTTTTTTTGGTATGTTAGATTTCTTTCATTTGTAACCTTTTCATCAAACTTATCATAGTCCTCTGTTATCAAAGTAAGTTCTGTGGCAATCTTATCATTCATAAAATTATTGGTATTACTTGAGTCAATTAGCACTGTTACTAATCATCCTTTAAGGGATCCTTCTATTTTCATAGTTTGTAGATTAGAATATCCTGCCACAGCATGCATTATGGGCTTGACTGTATGTTTAACAAAAGTATCACAAGCATTTAGATATTTGTTGTCATTATCTGCTTCTTCAACTTCCTCCACAGGCTCAATCATTAAGAGTTTCCCTTACTTACATAAGTGCACTTTGTGCCACTTCTCATCGCAATGCCAACATAATCCTTTTGTCATCCGTTCTCTTAATTGTTCTTGAATCAAACATCTAGCGTTAGAAGGATGTATAAAAGAATATGAGTTAATATTACCCTCAGCAAATTTGCTGAAGCCTTTAGCAGTTGGGTGATGAATTTCTGCACCCAACTTTTGCTCTAGAATGTGAGCAAAGGAGATTGATGCTACCATTGTTCATGGTTGAGTTTTGACTTCACATCGAATCTCAGGAGTAAGCCCTTCAACGAAGGTTCCTACTAATTGCTTTTTGGACCAATATTTAGCTTGATTAGCAAGTTGCTCAAATTGATTCTGATATTTTAGAATGATGGACATTTGACAAATCTTTGAAAATTCTCCATTAACATTGTGATATTCTGAGGGTCTAAAGCGCATAAGAAGACTTTTAGTGAATTCAGTGCACGTTGGAATTCCATCACATGTTTCAACCCAATCATACCATTGGATTGCATTACCTTCTAATTAAATAGAAGCAATTTCAACTTTAGAGAGCTCTGACGTACGATGAAAGCAAAAATATTTTTCTGCCCAGGAGATCCAACCTGTAGGATCACTCTCGTCCCAGTGGGAAAATTCTACCCTTGTGTGTGGTTGGGTATAGTTACGATTGGTGCCTCCACAGGACTCTATAGGTTCTCCTTGCTTACTGGTAGATCCGAAAGTATTGTCTCTTGATCGACTCTGTGATTCAAAAAGAACTATATGTTCAAACCTTTTGAAGGACTCTTGCATTTGTTCTTACATCTGTTCAAATTTTTTGAAAAATTCTTACATGAGAGATAATGATTCTTCAACTTAAGATACTTTGGCGTTTGAATCAGAAAAGTTATATGAAGATATATTGTAAGATTGCAAATTAGTGATACCTAGAATTTTCTTCTATTGTCGGGTAAAGGGCATAAACTTTTTTTTTTGTTTTTTTGGTAGGGAAGGATGAAACAAATCTCTAAGAGTGCCGCTCTGATACCAAATGTTGAAAACTTAAGATTTTGGGATTAGGGATTTGAAATAAAGATTGAGAATTGAAAATTGAGAATTGAAAATAAAAAATAAAAGAGATAAGATTGATTGCTTCGAGGGGATCGGTTTCCGATGATCTCTTCGAGGAGATCAGCCTCCAATAAGTTAAACGTTTTGATAATATTATTGATTATTTAGTTAGATCCAAAAGTTATAGAATATTACAATTATATAAAATTAATAGATTATTATTACAAATATAATCTCACATATTAATTCGAAAATAATAAAAAATAAATATTAAATAAAATAATTAATAATAATAATTTTCTAATTAGAAAGATCTCATCAGGATCTTATCATTGTAGTAGTCACGTCACCTCTAACCTAAGTTGATTTGCCGGATGCCATTTGATAAACCACATCAAACAAATAAAATAATAAGCCAAAACACAAATTTTATCATTTGTTTCAAATCCTTGAATGCTTGTTAAATAGCCAGATGCTAAAACAAATAAAAAATATATTTGATGAATATAACAAAATGGAGGGAATGAATGAATGACAGTCTGTTCGATGGTGAATTCGCTACCGTCTACCGAAAAGGATAAATTTTATTAGGCTGAAGGGCAACTTACTAGTTCTTGATCGAGGTTTCGCAAGCAGTTCTTATTCAACTGAGCTAGATCAGTGCTTGCCATTTGGATCCACCTTATTAGGACTATCCTTTGGATCTGAAGGGTCGATGTACCTCCACAAGAAACCCAAACTGCTGCCCATGATATTCATAATCACGGCAGACATGGCTGCAGGCAGTGCAACCATCGGTGAAGTGAAATGGGATGTTGCTAAAACCACGCCCAAGGAAGAATTCTGCATGCCAACCTGCACAGGTTGCCAAATTTATGGGCTAGAAATTAAACCAAAGGAAGGAAGCTTCTAGTAATTACTGGTACCAGTTCAACAAAAAGTAAAAAGTTACAGACACGCATCATCATTGACTGGATCACATGACTGGAAATTTATACAAGCCAATATCTAAAACTCCATCTTAGCTCATGATCATGAGAGCATTCGACATAATGTTTACCTCAATTGATACTGCTCGCCTTTGTCGTTCTCTAAACCCACAAATTGCTGCTGATAAATACCTGCAGATGCAGACCTTAGTTTAGTTGCAGAGAAGAATAACAAGAAAGTGTAGTGTTTGAAAAACTCACATATGTGCAGCTGACAAACTTAAGTCATCTGACCATGCTAAAAATATCTAATAGTCTCACTTATGGTATGGTTCATTACATTGGGTACAGAAAAAGGGGGAACTGTTCAATGTTTGCATCTTAACTTACATAGGTTTTCACAGTTGAACTTTTTGTTGTTTGATTCAAATTCCACCAAAAAAATTATTGGTTTGATGTTCTAACCAGATTTTCAGTTAGCCATACATTTTTCCAGTCAACCAGTTACTAGTATGTGCATATTGCCTATGTTGCAATGTATCTGCCCACTCAAGTAAACTGACAATCCTAAGCCTTAAGCCCTAGTTAGAACCAGCAGATATCCAATCATTTGAAATATGATGAGGTCTTATATACGGAAAATTCAATCCAACAGTTAATCTGAATACACATTGATCCGTACCTGAAAATAAATAAATTAGTTACATAGATTACATTGTTGCATTGCATAAGCTGGAATAAACAAAGATAAAAAGTTTGATAATATAGACAAACACCAAATGCACGTGTCAGCAGTTAGCTTGAAATTGGGATCAATGAGATCAGGGAAGCTTTGTTTAGATATCTCCTGATTGTGATTGAGAGAATGTCTGGCTTTTTAGAAAGAAACCTTTGCTTTGGGGTCTAAATGAACCATTGTCTCATGGCAGATCTAAATGAATCATTGTCTTATACGGAGAGCAAATGCAAATAAACACTACTTTAGATGTTTATCAGTAATACACAACTTGGTTATAAGGACAATTCCATTCAGAACACTCACATTATCAACACTATTAATGGCCAAGTTTTTATGATAGAAAAACCTATATTGAAACCAAACATGTGTGGATGTGTGTGCATGAGCACATGTAAGATCATCTAAAAGATACGAATATCATCTTAATGGAAAAGCAAGTGATCAAAAACTCAGATCATCAAATAAAGGAAATGCAACTCTTACCCCACAAAGAAACCAGCAAAATGTAAAAACAGTACAGAAAGTAGTGTAGCACCAAGTTCTCCAGACAATACTGATTGAATATGAGAAATTGGAGATGGATCAGATGGCAACAGTGCCCCAAGCATTGAGGATCTTACGCAAACAACACTCTTAGAGAACACACTGAAATAAAAATAAAAAATAAAATAAAAACCAACAAATGAAACTAGAAGAAAACTGATTTCACAAGAATAGTCAAATGGCAATGGAGAACCTGCATGCAAGCAGTGATGATACTAAAACTGCAAATAATGGTGCAAAAGGTGTCACAATCTTCAGTGCCACCGGAAATGTGCTCTGTATATAAAAACCCAGAAGAATTGGAGCAACAACAACCTGGACATCAAGTGATAGCAAAAAGCATGACAGTAGGTGAATTCTCTGACATAAAAAAGTTGTGTACCTATTCATTAAGCACAAATTAAAGTTCACCTGAAGGGTGCTGATGCAAAGTTTGGCAGCATCCATAGGAACACAAGTTCCTACCAGAAACTTTGTCAGAAGTGGAGTGAGAAGTACTGCACCAAGAGTAGTGCACACTGTCATTACAACAGAAAGTGGAACATCTCCTTGAGCAATTAAGGTCACCTGCATCACTACTTCAGCAAAATAAAAACGAATGGATACCCTCAAAATACTAAGGCACTGCATTTAGGTCTATTATATGAAATTTGAAAAGGAAGCAGCATTTTCAATTACCATTGAGGTGACAATTTATTTTGTGGAATGGTCCATTCACTTATCTCTTGTAAAAACACTTCTAAAACTTGGACCAATTTATGAAAGCAGCCAGTATTGGTAGACTTACTTATAGTTAGGTTTAACTTTCTTTTTGAAAATGATGTTTGTAAAAAGGTGATTTGCTTCAATATAATGATGGCTTCTAAAGGGCAAGTCTTGGTGATGATAAGGTTACACTGTTGTGACCTAAAAGTCATGTTTGAGTCATAGAGGTAGCCTCTCTATAAAGCAGGGGTAAGACCAAGTATATTTGACCATTTCCCAGACCTCACAGTATAAGATCCTCATGCATTGGGGCTTCCTATAAAGATGGCTTTTATATCTTGATAAGATATTGCCATCTTTCCTGCCATATCCTGAAGGTTATTCGGTGCTTAAACAGGAGTCTGATAATGCCACACATTGCAAAAGGAGATGACCCAGGGGAATGAAGCACCTAAAACTTTGATTTCAATCAGCAAGTCTTACAGTGAGTAAAATATTGAAGCAAAAATTTCAATTTGATGCTAGATGGGTACCAAGATACAGCTGGAAGCCTCTTAAATGAATAAAAAAAGAGACCCCACATGCTCAAAATTGAGCTGAAATTTTATTTTAAGTCAGGGTGGATCAATGAGTATTATAGAAAGAATCTCTAAAAGCAAAAGTGCAGGGTATACATTCAGCAATAAAACTGTCTCCATGGTACAATAAGAATGGCCAATTGAGTTCATATACTTGTGAGGGAAACACTCAGAAGGGCACCTACTCAAGCCAATTATGAGTGTAATCTCATAAACATATGTGATTATAAATCTTAATCATACTTGGTGAGCTGGAAATATACCAAACACAATGTCACTGTTTGCCAAAAAAAAAAAAAAAACATCACAAAATTACAAGTCTCCAAAAAATTCTGATGGAAGGAATCCCTTGAGCAAAGAACAAGAAGTTATGATGAATACTAAATCAGAAACAAACAAACTAACTAAATAATCTCTCATATGGTTGGATACAAATGAGTCGATAATGTGGATATCTAAATTATTGTTTAAAAATATTTTCAAATACATGCAATTTTAGGAAAACTAAATGAAGGGACAGAGTGTCCTTACCACGTTAGAGGCAGTACCCCCAGGACAGCAAGAAAGTAATATCAATCCAACTGAAAGAGAAGGTGAGAGGCCCAGTGATTTACTAACAATCACTCCAATGACTGGCATAATTGTATACTGAGCAACACATCCAAATAGTATCTGAAAAATAAAGGAGAACAACACTCATAAACTAGGAAGTTTCTGTATCATGCTAGCATTTTTCTCAGTGTGAATTCACAAACCCAAGTAGTTGTCCTGTCCATTACAACTTCCCTATGATGAAAGAAATGAATACTGTGTTTCTAGCAAACCAACTCATATAGTAAAGCTAGATAGTTCTCTGCTAGGCATTACAGATTAGAAAAATAGCAGAATGGAGGGAAAGCCTTAGCCTAAATATCTACAAGTGACTAACATAATGCGCATGCATGGCCTCAGGCAATTACTACCATGTTAGTACATAATTGGCACTAAACGTATTCGTCAGCACAATGCCTCTATGATGTAGCTAGTCATTAACATTGAGCCCACAAAACATGTTCCAGCATTGTGGCTTTGTGATCAAAACAAGTGTCAAAATCTCTATAAACCATATTTCTTAGTTGGCACCTGTAATTATCTGAAGGAATCACAATGTTAGCATCACTGACTATGAAAATCGACTCTAATTCAGATCATGACATCACAGGAGCTGAAAAGCCAAATTCTTTATAAAGAACGAGAACAATTTAAGTTCAATAGATAAACAAAAATTTGAAAATAAAAGGCATCGTGTACCCAATTAGCTCTATTCTGCAGTAAACTTTCTCAAGACCGCAAACAATAATACTGAGACAAACCCAGTTCTCTATTCCCACTATATATATATCAAGCCTACTTTAAAGGGACTGAAGAACCCAATATCTCATACACAGCAAAAGTTCTCTGTCGAATGCAAGTTGAAAGAAAAATTACAGCATTGTTCAGAAAAAAAAGGAAAAAAAAAAAAAAAAGAAAAGTTACTCACAGAAAGAGGCCTCTGCATAAACAAAGCAAGCAAGTCCTTGAAATCCAAGGTAAGACCCATTGCCAGCATTATAAACCCAAGAGAAAGACTATAGGAAGCGGGCCCTCTCTTCACAAACCAAGCAAAAGCGGATGGTTTCAGGCAAGCAACAATCCCTCCAGCAGTCACGTAGAGAGGGTAAAGGCTTGCTGCAGTGGATAACACATTCTGCCATCCGGGTTCGACTGGACTGACCACCGGAAGCTGTCCAGAATTCCTGTGAGCTGATGGTCTAGCTATTGAGGGTAGGACACTGAGTTTCAGCAGCGGAAAATTAGCTAATTGTTTGGGCTTTGTCGGCGTAATTTGGAGGTGGGTTTGCCGTGGAGGTTTAACAAAAGTGCTCAGAGTTACGGATAGCGACATTGTTATGGTATTTCAATGGACTTGCTTGTGCTTCATCATATTGGAAGTGATGGCCAGAGAGCAAAGAGAGGCAAGTGACAGCAGGCTTACCAGGATTCCTTATACATCTCTTACATTTTTCGGATAATTTATATTTTTTCTTTTTATTTATGACTAAACCTATTATTTATTTTTATTTATTTTAATTAAATTATTAATTTTAATTTAATTATTATATTATTTTCTTAAATAAAAATTTATAAAATTTATTTTTTAATAAATATATTTTATGTAATTAATTTTATTAATTAATATATTAATATAAATTAAATTAAAATTTTTAAATCAAGATATTATGACCAATAAAAAAATTTTAAAATTTAGAAATGTTAAAAAGTAATTTGAATAATTTTTTTTTAATAATTTATTCATTTTAAAAATAATTTATTTTAAAATATAATTTAATAAGTAGAAGAATACTATGTATATATGATATACAGCATGTCAATGACAAAAAAAGAAGTTTATTTTCTTTTCAATTTCTAAAGAGTAAGCCTTTTACTAAATTTTAAATTATTTTTAAAAATTTATATAAATATTTAAAAATTACTTTTTTAAAAATAATATATAGAGAAGCTTTTTAATTTTTTTCTCATGTAAGTGCATTGAATATCACGTGACATGTGTGGCATTCTTTTAATCATCATGCCAAAAGCTAAATGATTTTTAGGTTTTGTGTGGGCTATTAAACAAAATTATAACTCTTTTTAAAGTATTTGTAAATATTTTTAAATTTTTTTTATTTTTTGTTGATAATTATGTAGTATCTTAATTTGAGAAATTTAATTTAAATTTTATTAATATATTAAATGATGCATTTAATTGAAATATAATTTTTAAAAATAAAAATTTATAAATTTTTACTTATTAAAATAATATAATAATTAAATTAAAATAAAATAAATTTAAATTATTTTATTATAATAAATTAAAATTGATTAATAAAATAAAAATAAATAATAAATTTAATAACAAAAATATAAATTATCTTAAAATTTTTAAACTTTTATACAAGTGTTTTATTTAATTGTCACACTGAGTGGTTAACTTTGCTTGAAATGACTATTTTATTGTCTATCCAAAAGTCATTAAGATTATTATTTTCAAGTTAGATAAAATTATTTATACGATGACAATGACTCCATATGCAAATTTCATATATTATTTTTATTTTTATTTTTTTATTTTCATGTATTTTATTTATGTGTATAAAATCATTATTATGTGTAAATAATATTAAGTTTTATGGACAATTTTAGTGTAAATAATATATATTATTTTATTAATTATATCCAAATTTTTTTATATTTTGTGTCAAAAAATTATGATTATATATATAAGATTATATAGATACGATTATAATTATTCTTGACGACTTTTAAAAATAAATATAATTAGTTAATTGATGAATACATATGAAAAATGTTAGACAATAAGAGTATTCTTTTCACACTTATTTTCCTTGATTATAATATATTTGTTTTTTTTAGAAATATCCTGAAAGGTCAAATCATTTTGGATCGTAAATAATATATTCCATTGGATTTTTTTTTCGAGATAATTATATCTCAAGAGACTCACATAATGAAGAAACAAGAATTAATTCTTTCATTTTCCTTCATGGTCAAGTAGCATACATGATATGAAACATATGCTGTGATAATCATTCTTTACAAAGAGTGTATATTATTCTGTTTATTTTTCTTATAACATTATCATACAGATCTTAGTTTAGTCATTTTTAAGTATCTAAGTTAAGTTTTTTAAGTGACCTTTTCATTCATAATTGTTAAACTAAAATCTCATATTTAGTTTTCAATAAGTTGTATAAAGAGTAGGATTTTATATTGACTCTTACTCTTTATACCCTTATCTTAATCTTCTTAAGGTGACCATTTTTATTTACATAGAATTTTACACTTGATAATCTTATCTTTACACACTTTCTCAATGTTAGAAATGATTGTTTATGTGAGTTAATTAATTTTAATCTATTTGACATACTTTTACTTCTCTCATAAAAAATTATGCTAAGATTAATTTCATATCAATCTCAAGGTATAACACTCAACACTTATGATGATATTACTAATATATAAGTATAAATAACAAATTCTTTCATTACTTAATTGCACATAATCACAATGTGTTATATATAATACATTAAATTCTATGAAGTTCTATAGACTTATTATATTATTGAAATACATTTCTTAGTATTAGATTAGTTAGAGGGTATGCTATCATCTTATGTGTTAAAATGTGCGACAAAGTCACATCCTTATGTGATCAATGTCTCTTATAAAATTATACTTGGTATCAATATGTTTGGTTTTACAATAATACTTGGGATCTTTTGCATATACTATAACCGTTTGACTATTGTCTACAATATAATCACTTTCTACTAATCACTACATACTTTTAGGGTTAACAAAAAAAAATTCTTAAGCCAAATAGCTTTTTGCATTGTAACTGAGAGCAAGCTACAAATTTTGCCCCATTATTGATAATGCAATACAAATTTGCTTCATACTACTCCATGATATGACACCATTATTTAGTAAGAACAAATATCCTAATTAGATTTATCTAAATAGCTAATTAGTTGTAAATCATTTTTTTGATAACATAAAAAATAATCTGTAGTCATTTTAACATACCAAAGTATTCTCTTCATAACTTACCAATGTTTTTTTTTTTCTTAGGTTTGATTAGTATTAACTCACTGATCCCAAACACAATAAATGTTAGGGTGAGCACACATTATGACATACATTAGAGTATCTATTAAACCAAAATAAGACACATTCTTTATTTTTTCTTGTTCTTGTCATGTTTTAGGACACATTTTAAGGTTAAGGCTATCACCTTTAGCAACTAAAGTGTCAATAGATTTATAACTTTCTATTTTAAATTGCTCAAGGATTTTAATTAAGCTATGTTCTATGTGTCAAAAATTCTACTGCAATTGGCATATGGCTCCACAAATTGTGAATAAGATAAATCACAATATCTTTCTTAGATATTAGCTTTTGCTTACTATTACTACGCTCTATTATGTTGATCCCTAGGCACTATGACAATCCCTAAAGCGCATAAATATTCATTATTCTCTCTTCTATACTAGTCGCATTTTGACATTCTCCCTTGTTTGGCATGTGTCATTAAATCCTAACTTTTATCCACATGTAGCCTTGCCTTCCCTTAGCGTTGCTGCCATGCACATTGTCTTATTCCTCCACCTTATTTCCTTTGATGCCCCTTTTGCACACCAAAACCATGCAAAGCATTGGCATAAGGTGCCACCAATGCTTGCATTTTCCCATCAAGAGACTTAGGGGGCTATGACATTGGTTGGAACGTGAACTCGAGGGCATGGGTGACGCTATTAAGGCCTTGGGGAGGCCTTGGGACAGCATGTGAAGGCATTCATAGCCAGTGGAGAAGGCATTTAAGGTGTTGGTTTAGTTGTCATCGGGTCAATTTTTCCACCAAAAATTTCAGCTAAGTGATGGCACTAAGTCACACTTAGTCTTAGCCAATTTATCATATAAGAGGCACAAATGCTTATAGGAATCACCTTCAACCTTTATTACTTTCTCACAAGTACAAAGGAAATACTAAGGCCTCTCTACACAAGTGTTTCACTCGCTTTCTGTATGTGACCCTTAGCTGCCACACTACAAGTATTTATAATGTTAGTAGTTGATACCCCAACTATTTAGGGTCATGCATGACTTGGCCGTTAAGCCAATCATGCATAGTGGATTCCCCCTCTTTTGGGAGCACTCCCCACTTCCTAGTAAGTTAGTGTTACCCCTTTCAAGGAGAGTTTGCCACCTCATTTGCTGGCTGGGTCAATCCTTATCTTTGGCAGCCTACACCCTTCTGCATGGAAGGAGATTCTACCACCTTGCCTTTCCAGATAACTTCTCTTGGCTGCCACCTTCTGCCACCAGACCATACCCCACAAATTAGGAGAGTTTGCCACCTCATTCCCTCTTATTTCATGGTGTATGAAGGACTTGGACTTGGTCTGCACTGCCAGTCTAGAACCAGCCCTGTTGCTTGTCAACCCAAGTTCATGCTTGTGCATTAACAGCCCATGATGTTGTCTGGTATCTGCTGGTCCCTTGTTGGCAGCTTGCAAGCCTTTGAGCCTAGCCTAATCCATGCATGTTAAAGTGACTAACACTATTGGCTTGGACCCCCAATTGTTTGCCAACTTTATGTGATGCCATAGCCACTTCTGCAACCACTTTTGCAACCACTTGTTAACCGACTTGTTGCCTGCCCACATGCTGCTAGTCTAGACCCTTGCCTATGCCCCAACATTGGCTAACTCTCAAGTGAGTCATACCCCCTTAAGTGCATTAGAGAATCCTACCATCTGATATGGGATACATTGGAGTGTTTGAGCCATCACACCCCTCCAACAGCTTGTGCCAGTGTCGTTGTAGCATACTGCTGCACCAAACGAACGACCTACAGTTCTCCTTTTTTGTGTTGCCACATACTTTCTTACCTCACCTTGTTTGCTTGGGTGACCACACTCTCACCCCATGTAAGAATTGGTGTAAGGTGCCACCAATTGCTTGCATGCTTCAAGCTAATTGACTTAATAGACTAACAAACCACCCCCACTAGTTGAAGCCAATGTCCTCGTTGGTAGGGTTGATAGGTAGTCTTGTATTTACTTCTTGAATTGCCAAAGAGTTGTATCTCTTTCCCAACTTTTCTCACTGTCAGGAGTATTTTTCCACTTTACCAGGTACTCGACCTGGTGATTCTTTTTGCTTTGCCCCTTTTTTCAGTGGTCCATGATTCTTTCCACCTCCCATTGGAACTCTGCTCTAATTGTTGGTGAGGCATGTCTCACCTGTCTCTTTTGAGGCTCCTCTCTAACTTCTTCATGGAAGGGCTTCAAGAAGCTCACATAGAAGGTTGGATGCACCATCAACCACTTCGGTAGTTGCAATCGATATGCAAAATTGCCAATCTTCTTTGTCACTGTGAAAGGACCATCATACTTGGGGATCAACTTGCAGTGTACTGTCTTGTTACTGATCATTTTCCAAATTTGAAGAGTCAATTTTAATAACACTTTATCCCTAACTTGGAACTCGAGGCCTCATTTCCTTTTATCCACATACTTCTTCATGCACCTTGCCGCTTTGTTTAGGCTATCTTGAGCCTTATCAAACATCTCTGTTTCAAACGAGCATACTAGTAAGCAGCTAGACAGCTTCCTCCTAAGCTGGTCCTTACAATTTCATTGGGAGTGAGGGGCTGGTGCCCCATTACCAACTCGAAGGGGCTCATGCCAGTAGATGAAGATCGATGAAGGTTGTAGCAGAATTGTGCTGAGTCCACCAACTCTAGCCAATTTCGTTGGCTAGCTGTCAAATAGTGCCGAAGATATTCCTCAAGCAAGTCGTTAATTCATTCAATTTGCCTATCTGTCTGAGGATGATTGACAGTGAAAAATTTCAATTCTAACCCCATCATGTTGAACAAAGTTGTCCAAAACCTACCTGTGAAGTGAGGATCCCGATCATTTACGATATCTTTTAGCAACTCAAAGTATTTCACCACTTGTTTGTAGAACAACTTCACAGCTATTTCCGCTTGACATAAGGAAGGGGTTGGGACAAATACCATATACTTGGAAAAATAATCAACCGCCATTATGATAAAGCCCATGCTGTTGACCTTCAGGAACCCGCAGATGAAGTCCATTGAAACTAACACACATGGTTTCGTTGGGATTGGTAGTGACTGTAGCAACCCTGCTTCCTTGTATTTCTTAACTTTGTCTTACTGACAGACAACACACATCTTAATGTATGCCTCAACATCATCTTCCAACTTTGACTAATGTTAGCTGTGAGAGAGTAAGGCTATCATCGCCTCTATGCCAGGATGACCTACCCATTGGGACTCATGGTACTCCCGCAACATCTCCTTTCTAAGGCTTGCACCTTTGTGAACATACAAACGGTTACCCTTAGCATGTAGTAACTCATCATCAAGCCAGTATCATTTTATCACACCCTCCCGTACTTGTTATACCAACTTTTGGTATTCTGCATCGTGTGGGGCTTGTGCTCTAATTTTTTCCAACAAGTCACTTTGCACTTAAGTAAGGGTGGCAACAATCTCTTGCATTTGGTGATGACTCAAGGCATCCGCCACCTAATTATGCCTTCCTAGCTTGTGTTCCCACACCAAATCATACTCTGCCAAGAAGTCTTGCCATTGAGTCTGCCTCGTGAAGAGCTTCTTTTAAGATTAGAAGAAAGTGTTAGCCACATTATTAGTACAAACCATAAACCTGGTACCCAGCAAGTAAACCCACCATATACGAAGGTAATGCACTACTGCTAACATCTCCTTCTTGTGCGCTGAGTACTGTTGATTCGCCTTATTGAGTTTTCGACTTTCATAAGCAATAGGATGACCTTCTTAGACCAGAACCCCGCCAATGGCTTTGTTAGATGCATATGTGATCACATCAAAAGGCAACCTTAACACCGATTCTATTGACACTGCTACCTTCAACTTGTTAAAGGCTTCTTAGCCTTATATGGTCCACCTTCATGGATGATTCATCTCGAGCAAGTCTGTGAGAGGGGGGTCACCTTTCTTGAGTAACCTTGCACAAACTTCCGATAATAGTTAGATAAGCCAAGAAAGGCCCATAACTCTGATACTTTGGTAGGGTTACCCTTTAATGGTTGGATGTGTTCTCCTCTCATCAATTATTGGTCTAGCCACCATAGGCCTAACCTATTTTTCCTTATACTTTACCAACATTATAAGGTGTGATCCCTCCTCATAGCTTTTTCTAATGTCAACCTAATCATCATTGTTATATTCATGAATTTGTTTATGAGCACTAGTATGCCTTTTGTAATGCCTTTGAATAAGCATTAAAGAGTCATAAGCCTTATCCAACTCTGGCCTTTAAAGCTTTTCCTCATTTTTTAGTGCTTCAGTCTTAAGTTATACGTTAACCATACAATCCCCCACTTTGTGACCATGCTTGTTGTATTAAAAAAAAAAAAAAGAGTAAATATCTTTACACTATATTTAGTGAACCTTACCCCTTAATTCATAGTAAGTAACTAATGGTTGATTTAAGTTTATTTTCACAATATTCTAGTGTAATTCCCCCTTATTACACTAGTTGTGTTTGTGTCCACTTTTAACATCTTACCAATCACACTACCATGCCTCCAAAGATTTATGGTGTTATAATACTCCTTTAAAAGATGTAGAAGGCATATCCACATAGCAATACAATTAATTTTTACCTCCTCTAAATCAAAATCTAGTTGCCAACATCATATAGATAAGTAGTGCCCTACCACTAACATGGATCCCCTTTAATGATGTGATTATAATCCTCCTTATTATCAAACTTAACCAAGTAAAAATCGACACTTAAATGCATGAGAGTTCATTTGCTTTTAGGGCTCGACAACTACATCAATCATTGATAGAGGAAATCATAACCAGCCATCTGTCTGACAATTTCACCATCAACATGTCATTCTAAGATTCTCAAATGGCCTCCTTCTCATTGGTGGAAAAAATAATTTTTGGGCAATCCCTGGCACCAATATCTTAGTCATCATTGAATTACACTTCTTTAACAATTTCCTTATGGTCTTGAAATTTCTTAAAGTGTTTTATTTGTTCCTAGTTTAGAGATAATAAGGCATCCTTATACAGTCTCTTCTCCACCATTACCTCCCTTTGCAAATCATGCTCAGAATCTTGACAACATGATATGTTGATTCCATGAATAATGGTATCAAACTTAATTTTCTTATTAATTCTTCCTAATAAATCCATCTCTTTAGTCAAAGGCAATATGTGGATCTTCATTGTTTCTAGTAATTAAAGTTTATAGAGTAATTATGTGGACACAATTTCTTTAACTATTCAATTATTTTTATAGTAAAAGAATTTAGTTATTTAAAAGGTAAGTTATTTTATATTTTCATGCCTCGAAAGAATAACAACTCTAATATTAACATTAGTGTAATAAACTTGATCTAGTTAAGCCAATTGAGTTGATGACTCAGTGAATTGGCCACTAAATTGAGTCAAGGTAGTATAAAAACCATTTGATACTTTGAACTCAAAAAATTTGGTTAACCTAATGAAACCCAGATGACTAAGAGAATTGGATAAACTAGACTAAGTCTTTTTTTTTTTTTTGTTTTTTTGTGTTTGCTTGCAAATTATAGCATTTTAATTGAGCCTTTGATAGTTTTATGTTTCTTCTCTCTTTGTACCATCTAGAGTTTGGATTTCTTCTCTCTCCTAGTGGGTGTTAAAGGAGGAACCAAAGTTCCTTATAAAAAGTTATCAATCAAAAATTTCTTGATGGTATGACAAGTTGTTAGACTCAAATGACATATGGAGTAACAAATTTTGATCAACGTCAAATGAACCAAAGTGTTAAGGTTGCAAGAATGGATAAGGATCAATTCACTCCTAAATCTTATGGTTTATAATTATGGTCAATTATGATAAGAGAGAATGATAACATAGTGTTTTATTAATGTTTAGTCTTTATATAAAGACTTACATGTATAAAAGTGAGTGGAGTGGTTACTATAGAGGATAAGAAATATGAAAACTTTGATCTTTTCTCTCTTTACCTTCTCCCTCCTTAATCTTTCTCTTCCTCCCCCACCCTTTTTTTGTTGCTTACATTCATTGAAACTCTAGAAAGTCTTAAAACTCTTAGGGTTTAACAGATTTGGTATCATAACCATTTGATCTAATGGCTATAAATAGCTCAAGCTATCAATAAAAATTAGGGTAATAGTAAGCTTGGACCCTACAATGGTGATGGAAAAGGAAGATGTAGTACACCAATTGTAGGACCAATGCTTAACGCTACAAGAAGAAAATGCAATATTGATGAATTATGTGGAAGCTTTCACATAAAAGCTTGATGAGTTCGTAGAAAAGGGTGAGTCTTCAAATCCAATGAACTATATTCCAAAAGTGGGTATTAATGCCAAAAAAAACTTTACTAGAATTCTTTCATTACCTAAAGATTTTTCCTTTGAACAACTCAAATAAAGTTTTGGAGAAAAGGAGTAATGGAGATATTGGGTATGGTTGGAGTCTTAGGGTTTCTTTACCATATTTTAAAGGCATTAATCCTACAGAATAGGTCATGAAATGTAACAATTACTTTAGCATTTGTAATATGGCTGATGACTTTAAGGTATAATTGGCAACCATGTACCTTAGAGAGAGGATAAAAAGAGAAAAGATCAACATTCTATTATTTCTTGTCCTCTATAGTAATTGCCTCATTCACTTTTATACACAGGTGGGCAATAAATCATTACTAATATTGATTAATTCTAAAAGTACATATAGTTTTTTGCATGTAAATATGGTTAAAGAACTAATATGTGCTTTAGTTCCAACTTAATCCTTATGTATCATTGTTGGGGATAGCCATAGATTAGCCTACAGAGAAAAATGTAGCAATTTTGAGTGGCGAATGCATGGATAGACTTTTAAGGTAGACCTAAGGGTTATGAGGCTAAGACCATTCGGCTTAGTATAATTTAGTGTTGCTTGATTGCAAAAATTGTAAACTTTTCTTTATAAAGAATGGCAAGATTATGGAGCTGTAAGGTTTTTTACAAGCCAATGGAATCACTTTGAAGATGATGATAGAGGTCTAATTGAAAATTTTAATTAAAAAAAAAAACTATGTTAAAGGTGTATCTATGTATAATGGTTCCATTAAAGGAGTCCACTACTCTTCCAAAAGACTTATAGCTAGTCCTAAAGTAATTTAAGGATGGCTTTGTTGAACTTAATGGAATGCCACAAACAAGGATTCATGATCATGCTATTTCCCTCAAGCCAAATGCACAACTTGTTAACCTAAGACCATATAGGTATTCATACTACCAAAAGACAAAAATTGAGAAGTTAGTTAGGAAAATGCTAGAATTCTTTGTAATTCAACCTAGTACAAGTCCACTTTCTTCTTCTATTCTTTTGGTAAAGAAAAAGGATGGAAGTTGGAATTTTTGTGATAACTATAGATAACTTAATTCATTAAACATAAAAGATAAGTTTCCCATTCCTATTATTAATGATGACTTAGATAAATTTCTTAGGACTTTTCTCAAATAAACATGAGGGCAGGATACCACCAAATCTATAAGAAGGAGGAATATATCCTAAAAATAGTCTTTAAAACTCATCAATGTTATTATGAATTCAAGGTAATGCCCTTTGACTTAACCAATGCCCTTACCACTTTCCAAACCCTTAAGAATCATGTTTTTGAGCCATATTTGAGGAGGTTTATTCTAGTCTTTTTTTATGATATCCTTATATACAATGCCATTATGACAGACCATCTCTCTCACTTATCTTAGCATTACAGATACTAAGGCTACATAAGTTGTTTGCTAAGAGATTTAAGTGCTCTTTTGGGAAGTCACAGATAGAGTACTTAAGACATATTATATGTGAAGAAGGAGTGGCTATAGATCTACCTAAAGTGTTAGCAATGTTACAATGGCTAGTTCTAATAACTATTAAATAGTTAAGGGGATTTTTAGAGCTCATTGGCTATTACAAGAAATTTATAAAAGGGTATGGTCAAATTAGTAGGCCATTAATTGAGTTACGTAAGAAAAATAGCTTTGTTTAGAGTGATGAAGTTCAAAGGGCCTTTTGTAATCTTAAGAGATCTATGGCAATAGCACCTATTTTGGTTGTATTTAACTTTACCAAGCCCTTTGTGTTGGAAATTGATGCATATTGGATTGGAATAAGAGTTGTGTTAATGCAAGATAACAAACCTATTACCTACCTAAGTAAGAAGCTGCATACTAAGAATCAATGGTTGTTTATCTATGAGAAAGAACTCTTGGCTATTTTGATGGTTATGTCTAAGTGGAGGCACTATTTGGAAGGGCATCATTTGTTATAAAAACTAATTATGAGAGTCTTAAATTTCTTCTACAATAGCAGTTATATTCTTATATTTAACTTAAAGGGGGCCACCAAATTGTTAGGGCTTAACTTTGGTATTTAATATAAGAAGAAGCTTGAGAATAAAGTAGTTGATGCACTTTCTAGAAAAGAATAGGAAGTTGTTGTCTCTCATTCCATCAGTTATGTTGTTTGCTATTTTAACCCAAGTACCTTACTAGTTGTCTGAAGTACTCTCTAGTTATGAAATTGATTCCTTGACATTTAAGCTTATTCCTATTCTAAGTCTTGCTTTTGACTCAAGGCCACCTTTCACCATTCAAAGTGGAATATTGAAGCATGAAGGAAAAATTTATTTGGGTTCTTAAGGCAACTTAAGATAGCAATTGCTAAGAAGCTTGCATGACTTTGGGGGCATTCAGGCATTAGGGTGACCTACCATAATTTCCATCAGTTCTTTTATTGGTCAGGGCTTAAAAGGATGTATCATAGTTTCTTTAAAGTTATGATACTTATCAAAGGTGTAAGGGAGAAAATGTCAAGTACCTTAGACTCTTATAGTGTCTCTTAATTCCAACTCAAGCATGGTATGACATTAGTATGGATTTTATTAAAGGATTTCCAAGGTTAAAAGGAAGGATGTTATCTTAGTTATCATTAATAGATGCAGCAAGTATGCTCATTCTATGACTTTATCTAGCTAAGGTATTATTAAAAAACATTTTCAGATTACATAAGGCCCCAAAATCTATTGTATTAGATAGGGATAAGGTATTTATCAATTTGTTTTAGCAAGGGTTATTCAAGGTTTTGGGAATTGAGTTACATCTAAGTACAATCCATCATCCTTAGTTAGACAACTAATCCAAAAGGCTCAATAAGTATGCAAAAATCTATTTCCATTACATGACATTTCATAAACTAGTTTAGTGTTATAAATGTTTGCTTCTAGTTAAATGGTGGTATAATAATAGTTAACATACTACTCTTGGTATGTCCATGAATGGCTACTTTGGTTACATCTAGTTGAATGATGGTATAATAGTAGTTACCATTGTACATAAACTAGCTCAATGCTATAAATGGTTGCATCCATTGTAGCCTTTTCAACTAACCAAGGTTGCTACCATGGGTGACTTGTCGTAGGAATGCTAGAACATGTCTCATCTATTAAAGGATCAACTAATGAACGCATAACAACGTATACAATAGTATGTTGTATGCAAACAACTTAAGGTTGGTGATTAGGTTTATCTTAAACTCTAAACCAATTGGCAGACTTTATTGGCTCTTTGAAAGCACCTTAAATTGGCATCTAAATTCTATGGGCCTTTCTTGGTTCTAAAAAAGATTAGTAAAGTGGCTTATAAACTATAACTTCCTAAAGAGTCAACCATCCACCCTATTTTTCATGTATGACTATTAAAACACTTAACTATACATCATGGATAGTTAATACTTTAGTTGCTACTTACGGGGTAAGATGGACAACCATTGGTAGAGCCTATTGCTTAGTGAAAAGGAATAACCAAGCTATGGTGCAAATGTTGATTTACTAGTTAACCTCTCTCTCTTGATGATTCCAATTAGGAAGAGTGATCCTTTATTTCATCATAATTCCCTCCTTTTCAACCTTAAGGACAAGACTATTCTCATCCAAGTAGCATTGGTAAGATTATTGAAATGGATAGGGATCAATTCTAGGTTGATAATTGTTGTCAACTGTAATAATGGAGAAAGATAATACAGTGTATTCTATTGTTATTTAGTTTTTATGTAAAGATCCATATGTATAAAAGTAAGTGGGGTGATTACTATAGAAATAAAGAATCTTTCCTCTATCTACCTTTCCCTCTTTAATCTCTCTTTGCCTTTTCCTTTTCTTTCTGTTGCTTATGTTTATGGAAACCTTAGACATTCTCTTAAAACTCTTTGGGCTTAACACAAAGTCTCTTATTGTTTATTTCTTCTTCTTTTTTTTTTTTTTTTATGGTATGATAACTTTCCAAATCTTCTTCTTTTTCAAGGATTCTAATTTTTTTGTCATCTTTCAGAGCCTTCAATCGAATTCTCCTTAGTGTTTTAATGCATATTCTTTGGCTTTTAAGGCTAAAGGACACTGCCAAACTCATCCTCATCTCCATATCTTATAGCTCAATCATCTCTTATAATTGTCACTGGTTTCACTCTTCCTCCATCCATATTATATAGGTCATTTATTACTTGCCCAAGCACTTCTCAATTTCCAAATTAAGATCTAGTCTTAATGTTTGTTGGAGCTTATGTTTATATAATTTATACACTAGAAAGGGTACATCTCTTTTTTTATAGGTTTACGACTAAATCATGAAGACTATTTGTGGTTAAGTGTGAATAAAGTTATAAATCCTTTTGAATGGTGTGATACATTAGGTTAATTTTGTTGCATTATCTCCTTTGAAGTGCACCTTATGTTTTAGTTCCCATTGGTTACTCTTTGAAGAGACTTAATATTGCTTAAAACCATTTATTCTTTTGTTTTATAATTGCCTTAGGTTTTTATTGTTTATATGAGAAAAATTGAATACTACTTCACTTTGTCACTTTGGCCAATCACCTTGTCTATTACTTGGTTATATAGTTTTGACATCTTTCTTATCCTTTTTCTAGATTGTGGTTATGTTTAATCTTTTATCAATTTTTTTTCCTTATGTCTTAAGTGCAAGTGCACTTCTTCATAATTATGCAAAGTAAGGGTTATCAATAAATTGAATAAGAGAACACCTAAATAAAGCTTGCCTATTATACATATAAAAATGTGATGGTGATAATTACCTAAAGGATTTATAATGTTATGCATTTGAAATGAAGTCATTTGCCACATGCTCAGCTATGGAAATATCATAAACATTAGAATGATACCAATTTGTGTAAATTGAAACTTGTGTGCTTAAGAGACAATGTTTTCAATTTTTTTCTTTGACTTTCTACTAAATTTGAGAATTTTAAACATTTGAGTCAAACTTACTAATTATCTTTCAATCTTCATGATATAATATTCTTGATTCCAACACTTTTTAGAATACAATTTATCATAAGCATCCCTTTTTATGTGAATGCTTATGAGAATTCATGAACATCAATTTGCTTCACGTATGCTTTGGCTTCTCTTTCTTGTTTAATTTATTTCAAGAGAAAAAAAAAAACACTAGGAGAATTTCTTTCAATAACATCCTTCCTTTGACTCATGTAAATAAAAAATTTTATTATCATTATATTTGCAGTGCTAAACTACTTTCTTTGATCTTTTTTAATAAAGTTTATTGATTAATTATAACATATAAATTTTTTTAAAAATTAAAATTATAATCTCATTGACTTTAAAGAATTTAAAACAAATAAATAATAATTATTAAAAATTAAATTACTATCTTTTAATTTAAATAAGTTAATAATTTTTTTTTCAAGAGATAAAATCATAAAATAATTGAAATAATTTTTATAATAATATTAATTAAAATATTATTTATTTTTTACATTGATATTATAAATTTCTAACCTTTATAATTTTTTTTTCAATAATATTAATATTTATTTTATTTTAATATATAATTAATTTGAGCTTACATGAAATAAAAACTAATATTGATAATATAAAGAATGAAAACATTAATTATGAATTTAACCATGCCAATTAAATTACAAACAAAATAAATTTGAGAATAATTATATCAATGCTTTTGATCAAAATGATAATATTCTACAACCTTTTTCATGGTTTTAAAATTTATAATTCATAATATAAAATAAATTAATTTTTTATATTATATTAAATTATTTACAAATTAATTTTTTTTTTATCTTTGAAATTTAAATTTTGTAATATATAACAATTTAATATACTTTTTTTAATACTTTTGTTTTGTAATTCCTTATTATAATATGAGAAAAATTAGAAAATTTGTAATACTTTGTGACATGTAGTAACCTTTTTTTTTTTTTTTTACTCCTTTTAATGTTTATGGGTTTTTCTTTTTATGCTATTATATTTAATAGAACAAAATAATTTTAAATATTGACCTAATCAAACCAATATTCAATAGCTTTTTCTTTGTTTAATAATCAATAATAGATGGACGAAACTAACAAGAAGGCACTAGTACGACAATGGTTGAACACCTTCTGCAAGCGGTTAAGCAACTCACTTTTCAACCCAGTCATAGCATATACAAAGGTGTGCTCTTCAACCTCTATGCTGTGCAGTGTTTCTGGTGGGACCTGCAACCTTCAAGAGATATCTGAGCTAACCACAAATTCGGAAGAGAAATTATTTGGGTCATGGTAGATCGTATTTCACATGTCCAAGGTATAGACCATATGCAGGGGCCATGGGAGGTGCAGCAGTCACAGACTTTGCATTCAGTATGCTTTCCGCTGCAAACAACAAATGTACGTGAAGGCCCCACAGAAGAAACAACCAAGAAAAACAACTTGGAAGAAGAGCGAAAAGCACAACAGAGAGATGCACACATAAATGTAAAGCATAGGCAATTTGAGAACCAGACCATCTTTAACCGTTAGTTCCCCAGCACCAACACATTTGAGAACACCAACAAGCAGCCTAACCTGAAAAAATTTAAGTCAACAGATATCATAAAAGGCTTGAATTCTGATGACTAAAAATTGGTCACAACTCTCAGCATATTACTGCAAGGATGACTAGAAAATGGTTGAAAGAAACGTGCCATCCAAAAGACACACAACAAAGAACAAAGTTTGCAATCACCATCCCACTGATTTATTCTTCTAAAAACTGCTCACGAAAATGTAGTTCCCACATGGGTCAAAGCTGTAAGTTTGTCTGCTCATTGTTAGTAATTACTCAACTAAATTGTTAAGCATGTATCAACAAGCTACAACTTTACCCATTCCCAATAAGAGAGGGTAACATGATCCATAAAAGAAAAGTGCCTTTTTCCTCACATTTGCCTTCCTTTCATATCTCTTTCTTTCTCTGACGAGAGAATGTAAATACAGAGAGAAAGGAAGAAGGGTACCGGGTGAAAATTTTTTATTATAGTTACAGTTCATCAAAGAAGCCTGAAAGGCAGGCCCAGCTCCATTGTGCATAAAGTGCAACAAAGGAGCATTAAAGTGAAAAGAAATTAAGGAAGCAAGAAAAATCAATATCTGACCATGCCAAGTTTTCAACAATATTCTGTAATAAACAGTGACTACTTTTCTCGTTGGCACGTTTTAGGAGCCAATGAATAATATCTATAACTGCTTTGCTCTACATCATTTCTGCATATAAAAAACTCTGTGTGTGTACTTGAGACCCAAGAAAGTGGCAAATGCATGACACAACTAGAATAGCTGAATTTTATACCAAAACAAAGAAAATTCAAAACACCTGTCCTCCTCTTCCTGTCTTCCTTTTGGCCACTTAAATAGCAGCAATTTGTCACAGATAAATCTCCCACAAGGATTTTGTCAATGAAGAATACCAAAAAGATTTGTCTCAATTATGGGAAAACTTGAAAAGTAAATAAATAAAATGAAAACTACTAACTGCACATGTAAATTAGCATAATATTACTCAAATAAGTGAATGTCATGGCTTTCGTTCAGTGCATTAACCAGACAAATACTTGCCAGCCAAGAAATAATTTGCTCACATTTAGTGCTCAATCCTTTGTGCATGCAATAGAAAAAATATTAAGCAAGGAAAGACATTATATAAAGCAACGATCTCAAAGCAGAGATGTAAACTGAATTACTGAAGTAGGATAAGCTAAAAGGTGAGCACATACCTGATGGTAAAGAAAAGAACGTGCACGTGCTTTTACAATATAAGAATAATGTCCTCTCCTTATCCCAAAACTGGGATTGGTTCCACCATTGGACGTTGCTTCTCTGTCACTGTCACAAATAGAACCAACAGGCAGGTCACTAACCTTGTTGCAGCATGAATAAGGTTCTTCCCCATTTAAACCATCCTTTTCTATCTCCATAACTGATGGAAAATATGGAGATGGAACCCCCTCTGAAACTGAAAGTTCATCTAGTGTTCTAATTGGTGATTTTGCCTACAACATTAAGATATCATGAATTTTAGACCCAGTAAAATTATGTTGGAAGGCACTAACTTCTACAACAGCCATATGCAACAAAATGTGGAGTTCAAAAACAGAAACAAGAATCCATTACAATATTGCAATTGGCAGAGACTTATAACTGCCAGGAGAAATAAGCTTTGAAAATATCAGTAGAAGAGCAAATCATACAAGTATTCTTCCCCACTGCCACCACCCTCTCCCCCCTGTGGCCTCTTTTTCAAAGCAAAACTTTTGAACGAAGAAACCATAAAAAAAAGGCTAGTACTAGAACTTGCAGGGCATGATTCTCATGCTGATCATGTCAAGCACCCAACGAAACCTGATTATAGCACTCTTTAGCTAACAGGGTGTTTTAATACTTCATAATTGGGTTACACAAGAGTGTGGCACTTTAAAATTATTTAAAAATTATAACCTAGCTCAAAAGTTGTACACAATTGACATGGATTGTATTCAGGATTTCAACTTTTAGAGACAAAACCACATAACAATTCAGCACTCATATGCATCTGATAGTGATAACATAAATAAAAACTTGAAGACTAGAATTAAAATTTTCAAGATGAAAACTTGATGCTTAAATGATATTGTCAGTATAAATTGAAGCCTCAACTAACAATGAAAAAAATAAAATAAAAAAAAAAAAAACGTAAGGGTGATATTAGGATGTTTGGGTTAGGTGCATGGTTTCAAGTTTGGATCCCCTTTCTACGTTCTACAAAGCAAGTGGGAGCTGTGATGAGTGTGCTAGCAACCTGGGATTTGTCCAAAAGGGATTTGTCAAGGAGAAAAAAAGGAAAGCCATGGCATTTATGAGACCTGACAACCAGATGCCCTGAAGGAACTAAAATCATGATGACCCACAAAAACCTTGCATGCTGCCTGCATCAATATAAATTTATTGCTTTAGTTGTTGACAGAACAAAACAAAAACCAATGATAGATGAAAATTATGTAAGCTATTAGTTTAGAATAGTTAATGACCTGCATAGAAATAAGATCCAGTTTCTCAGGTACATGCCATGCCCGTTCTTTCTCAAAGGTGGACAGAGGCTCTGGTCCAGAAAGCAGGCGGTAGAAGTACCTGCAAAGATTTCTTCAGTACCATGATCCGAACACATATCCTCTGGGCTACATTATTGACTGATGTTTTCAAAAACAGTTTGGCTCCATCCAATTTCAGCATCTTAACATCTCATTTAAGATTCACGATCATGTCAAATGTAACTTTCCTTATAACTATCTGATTAACTGCAACTCAATGATTGAAAAGCCATGAAGAGCCAAATTCATCCAATACACAAGTCTCTAATTCCAGTTTGCTCACAGTCCAATGTAAGCTTATGCATGGCTCCTAAGTAGATTCAATTTCCACAAGACATTCAAAATTTAACAGTACCTACGTGCGCTCTCGAGCATTGAATCTAGCATGAAAATCAGTTGGAACACATCGAACATCTATCACCATGATGTCACCTTCATGCCTCTGACAGAAACAAAAATGCAATAAGTTAGTATCTGCCCAAGAGTAGAACACAAGGATGGAAAAAAACATAGCAACATGAGTAGCGGGTAAAACTTTTGATGTACACAAGCTTCAAATTAAGTTCTGCAGTTCCTAGATCCTCCTGTTTCCCTCTGAGAACCTTATAGCACAAGGTTGGATCACACTGCACTAACTACAGTGCCTTCCACAGAAGGAAAAAGCTACATGGCCAAAAATCACTTAAAGGTTTCATAAAATTTGACCAGTATTTTATTCATTGTGAAAAAAGTGATTTAAATTTTCAAAGATAAATCAGATAAGGGCACATGCTATTCTTGAAATTATACAGCAGCCAGTGTGAAGATATGTGGTGGAGTTACAACATCAAGCACTGGCCAGAAGTAAACAAATCCAGGTGCAATATGAAGCATTCAAGAATTCGTGACAATAAAAGATGATAACAATTTGAGAATAATGCATTTAATCTTAAAGAATATCAAAGAAGCACACCTGTAAGAAATGGTTCACAGCTCTTCTAACCACCACTGGCTCATGAGGCGGTAACTACAATTTAGGGAAATGCAAATTTTTTAGAAAGCCTTATAAGAAGCTGCAAATTTGTTTCCAAAGTTTCACTGATTTGAGAAAGATATGTAATATGCACAAGGAATTCAGACCCCACCTGGGCGAATAGAAGCAAGCTCATGCTGGAATGCAGTGGGGAAGGGAGATGAATCCTCAAACTATTTGGGGTTATTTGATGTAAACGTGGTTCATGCAGTGAGTTTTGTGGTTTAAAAAGGTGAGTTCAACCACAAGTAATTTACAGCACACTGAGCAAATTATTATCAGAACCCAATGGAAAACACATCTTCAGCATAGAATGATTAAAATGATAACTAGTACACCACATACCACTTCACCAGGCTTCCTTTTGCTTATGCGTTCAATATCAACATGGCAAACATTTGATAAGGCATGAACTCCTGCATCCTACAATAATCAAAATTAAGCATCTGCATCATAGCCTAGGACACATAACAGATCATGCATGTGTGGTGGCAGGAAACAATGCCTCATGCTCAGAAAGATAACACTTTCATTATAATCATATAATGCCGAGATCTTGTTGATAAGATATCATTCAATTCAAAAACTTAAATTGTTAAGCAAGATTTTAGAATGGATAATGTATTAAACTTCAACAAGCCCATTGAGTTGAAATTGTGATGAAACATGGTCACTCCTTTCATGCAGAAATTCCCAATTAATAGAAGAACGAGGGCATGATTTGAACCCATGACTGCTCAGATAGTATGTTGAGAAATCATTCGACCCATAAGCTTAAGAATGGATCAGACATTGAAATTTAATACTTGCAAAAAATAAATACAACATTACCCTCTCAACCAAATTAAACAAAGAGTCAAATTCTGTTTATACCGATAGGTGACAGAAAAGAAAAACAAGAAAAGAAAAACTTACAGTTCTACTTGACAAGCAGATTGAGACTGGCTGGCCAATAAACTTACGAAAAGCCTCCTACATTTAACATTAATAAATAAATAAATAAATAAAAATAAGGGGCTTGACATTTGGTAAAATTTTAACATTAATAAATAAAAAAAAAAAGTAAGGGGCTTGACATTTGGTAAAATTTTCGCTCCTCTTATGTCATCTAGCAGCACTATGGTTAAAAATGAAGAAAGAAAAAGCAAAACCAAGGCAGACTGAGTCCATACAATTTTCCCAGGAAACGGCAGAGATCAAGAAAGAATACCTCGAGGGCTCCAACTACAGTTCTGCAATTGAGCTGCTTCTGGGACCCAGCGAAACGAGCCCCAATATACTCAATGGCAACCAAGTAGCGTTGAATTCTAGGGTTCGGGCTCATCGACTTGGCAACAGAACTCGGCTCTTCCTGCTCTTTTTCGTCGCCGAGATCTTCAGTTTTCGGAATCTTCGAAGGCCTTGCGGGAAATTCCGATACAAAAGGAATCATGGGGTGTTTGGGGCTTTCCGTCATTTGGCGATTGGTTTTTCTATTCCTCAGGAATCAGTTTTCTCGGGTTCCAAACAGCCACTCGTTCGAAGCTCAGGGTTCTACAAGGGCTTACGCTTTGCTGGTGGTAACTGGGGCTTGTACGTTTCGGCCCAATGATGTGATGTCAAATGTGGGCTATCCGTCTAATAGATAAAACAGTTAAATCCTATTTTGTCCAATGTTTATTAAATCCAATTTCCCTCACAAAAAAGAAAAAAAAAAAGAAAAGAAAAGGTTTTTGACGGGGCCTCTCACAAAAACATGGAATAAAAAACCTTCACTAAATTAAAATTAAGTTCCAAATATACTCCTACTTAATGATAATAATTACATTTATTATGTCTATTTTTCGTCATTTTGAGTAAAACAAAGTATTTTTCTTTGATATTTTTTGTAAAATTATATTCCGTCGAGGGGGTGTTTAATGCCCCTGAGTTTAAATTTCTATTTTTGTATAAAAAGAAAAAAAAAAAAAAAAAGGCATGATAGCAAGTGGCAAAAACAATTGTGCCTTAAATAGATAAAGAGAATTTAGGGTCTGCTGGTGCTCTGTGCCAAGTCCTCATTTTGGAGAAAATTGAGTAATTTTTATTGGAAAGCACCATTTTGCCTCTTTTTTTACCTTTTTTTTTTTTTTTTGGTTATTTTATTGGAAATACAGACAACAATTTACAGTAAATCATGTTACCAAAATCAATTAGACGTGAGAAATAACCATTAACACATTATGTTGAACCCACGAGGGATATATACTCATTCAAAGATTGCAGTTCATTCTTCTATTGGCAAGGTTAATCATAGATTTCCACGTTCAAAACAACTTAACAATTCCTGTGAAGTGATATAAAATATTTCTATTTTTAAAACACACGGTAACTAAAGGTTGAAATTAAACAATCTTACTACCATAGTATAGGAGGAGGAAGCTTTGAGAAAGCTTCTCTTTAATAGTAGTTGCAAAGTTAATCTCTGTCTAATTAAAAAAAAAAAAGAGTTATTGTTTGGAAATATATAATAGTTATATCTTTTTAAAATTAAAATAACTATTACTATAGTTCTTAAAGTTATTTCTTTCATTGAAAGGTTTCTCATTGTAGTTCTTATATTCATCTCTTCACTAATTCAAAACTTTAATTTCATGATTTTTTTTATTTTAACAAACCATGAAAATGAAGAATAAAAGGAGATAAATGGAAGAAATTTTACAAGCTAAAGCAAATGAGTTCATTTTCTTTTATTTGTTTAAATTCAAAAAGCATGTGATGAAGAAGTCTGAGAACTTTGATTTTTCATTGGACAAAGTTAATAAATAGGTAATGTTTATAAATCTTCTCCTTAACTTTTAGGTATATAAATGTTTATATAGAAACTTAAAAAAAAAAAAGGTAATAGAGAAATTTATGCACAAAATAGATATTGAAAAATCTACTCCATGATTTTAAGGGTAGATTTTAGGTTATAAATATTTATTTAAAAATTGAATATTCATACACATTTTATGAGTATAAGTGCTTATAATTATTATGAAAAAAAAAAATTCTTATTTGGAAAATTAAAAAATAATAGAATTTATGAAAATTTTCATTTCGGACATTTTCTCAATATGGTATATTAAATTAACTAAACATTACTTAAAAAAAAAAAAGTTAACTAAACATTAAAAGAACTAAATGAAATTATTTTTTCAAGAACTAACAAAAGTATACTTTTTAATAATAATATTGCATTAAATTGTATTCATTTGATATCAAAACTTGCACTAGCCATAGGCTAAACCCTAATTACATATATCATCTAAGAAAGCAATGGCACATACGTTTTCATACAAAAAAAGAAAAAAGCTTAGTAATTGTAACAAGGCAATGGTTTGTCAAGTTAAAATCATATCATTATTGCATTTCTCTTTGAAACACACACACACACACACACACACACACAAAAGAAAAATACCAAAAAAAAAAAAATCAATATGTGAAATGAATCTGTTTCAAATAATATAAAAAATTGTTTCTAATCATGTGGTATAGGAAGGGAGTTATTGGTTTTTAGTCTCGAAAACTTCAATTCAAGTTATGGTGCCTAACCAATAAGAAAAAACATATAAAAGAGCAGTTAAAGAATGACATTGATGCCCTTGCTAAAGCATAAAACATTGGAGTATAACAATTTCTTTCGTGAGAGAAAGCTTGAGTGCTTGACATTGTCACCAGTAGCCTTAACATCCTTTTGTATTTGAAGTTTGTACTCTTTAAAATTAAACCTTCTATATTTTGTTGACTTGTTGCAGTTCTTTATCCAACATCTAAGGAGGGGCAATAGAAATATGCTAAAGAAAAACTTTTAGCATTAAAAGGAGCAAATTCTTGATGTTTGATGATGCTCTTGTAAAATCAGTTGCTAAAAGTCTCCATATTATTGCAAATCCAATACAACAATATGATATCTAATGAAGAACATCAAGGTTATGGATACTAGGTTCAGTGAAATCAGCTTAACCCTTGCAAAACAAAGGGGAAAGAGACCCAAATTAAGCAAAGTAGGATTGACTTGTAAACAAGTTTAGTGGTGCTAGAAAACAAAATATTCAAAATTTTGTATGTTCTTATATTCATGACCACACTAGAGTTTCACTTTTTTAAAATTTTTTAAAATTATATAATAAATATGTCTTTTATATATGAAAACAAAACAATTTTTATAAGGAAACAAATTACATGTTTACCTTCCATGTAATATTAATTAGGTATTACTCCTACAACAATCTCTCACTTGAAGATTAATTATCAAATTAACAACTATCACAATGTAATTCAACTTATCTTATGATCCATAACCTCAACTTGATAGCTAGTCAACAATTAACAATAAAGGCCAATTTAGGTTGTGCACATACTCAATTTCTCTTCTTTTTGTTGAAATCCCATTACAACTAACTTTTCCTTATATTTCTTATTGTCATCATGTTCATTTTTAACTTGATAAACTCACTTGTTATTCAATGCTTTTTTACTTTTGGTAATTGAGTTAGCTTTCATGTTTGATTTTTCTATAGGAAATTTATTTCTTCTTCCATTGCTAACTTTAAATTAGTAGAATCTTTAACTTGTATTGCTTCATCAAAACATTTTAGCTCACCTCCATTAGTTAACAATAAGTAATACAAGAAAGGAGGGAACCATTATAGAGGCTTAGATATTCTACTAAATTTTGTCACTTATGCCACTAGTGTAAAAGGCTCTAATTATAATGGAATGTTTTTAGAATTTTTTTGATACTATTTTACCTATATCATCTTTTGAAATTTCCTTTAACTCAATATGCTCTCATTTTCTAACATGTTTTCCTACATTATTAGATTATGCAACATATTTGTTTTTATAAACAACATGGGTTGATAAGATTAGAGATAATAAGGACCTCTGCATTGCCAACTCTAACAGGATATCCTTTTAGAGCAATTGGTATCAGAGTCAAGTTGCCACATACACCACATGGGTTCGAATCCCAACTTGCCATAGTAAGCTTGAAATCTTTGGTAATGAGTCCTCACATGAGTGTTAGGTAATAAGTCCAAAGACTAGGCAATGAGTTACAGGGAAAGAGAGGGGAATGCAACAAGCATGATGGGTTAATAAGATCAGAAATAACGAGGACCTTTACACTGCCAACTCTAACCACATCAAGTCATGATTCTAAGGCCTCTTCTTTAGGTGTCATTAATCAGGAAGAAGTCTTAATTGAAAATTTTGATAAATCTATTGACACTTGAAAAATTACAAAACCTAATGAAAAACAAATTTACAAAACTAATCAGTTCAATTTTTTAAACAAAACCGACTACACAATCAAAACGGAGGAACAAGATTGTTGTCTATCCAACTCTTTTGAAATGGTAAGGCTTCTTTCTTCAACCTCCATCAAACATCATAAAAAACATTACAATTACTTGCACTTAAGCCTTGTCCAGGTAGGTGTCAAACCTCTTTCCCTTGATAATTTTCTTAGGCATTATAGAATTTAGCCTATGTTATGGTCCAATTTATTGTAATTGTTATCCAAATTTGATAGTTTCTTTGCATGATAGGAATATCCTTGATGTTCTTACCCTGCAAATCAAAACTCATAACAATTAGTTCGTTGAAGGATTGATTCCACTTAACTTTATGTATCGTATACATTATATGACTATGAAATTGTCATTCAACACTAAAGTCACTCGTTAAGAGTTCATGGAGAAACAATTTTTGTGGGAAACTGACATGTGCAGAGCCAACCTCTAAACGCCCAGGTATATCTGAAGTTCCCGACTTCTCCCTAGGATCTACTAGTTTGTGATATTGAGAGGGGGGTGAATCAGTATCACCACAATTTGCAATTCACAGGTAAGTGAACAACTTCAACCTCTTCTTAAAAGCGAATTCTTTCTCAAACTCGACTAAGGTAAATCTATTGCTACCTACTAATCACAATAGTTCCCAAAGTCACCTTTTAGACACCTTGCCTAATAGACAATTCAGATGTTCTTATTTAGGCTTTCGTTAGGTTATGGGTTGGCTGATACTTTAATTGCATTCACAACTCAATTCAAAACACAAAACATAAAGTAAATTAAGGACACACGAGATTTACGTAGTTCTGTCAACGTGATGTACATCCACGGTGGTAGGGACTCTCCCCTACCGAGACTATCCACTATACTTGAAAATTCCAATTACAATGGATGTCTTAATCCTCTACTCCTTTCACTATTGCAAATACTAAGCAAGTACAATACAAATAGTGTCACTTACTGTGTCTACCCTTTTTTTAACTTGTCTTGCCTCTGTTGAATTGAAACGCTGCTCCACTGCCACTTAGGAGTTCACCGCAACGCTCTCTAACCTCTCTTGAAGAAATTTGAAAATATGTTGAGTTCTTTCCGATGCTTCACCGAATTCCTTCTCTAGGTTGTCTCACACAGCTCCTACTTTCACCGTCTCACGGTCTCACCCATCTCCTTGTCTCATAGCTCACCTCATGTTTCTGTTTTTCCGTCCAGCCCTTGTTCTGCTGGATCTCTCACCATCAACCGTATCTCTCTCACCGTTGGTTTCTATTTTTTCGTCCAGCCCCTATTCTACCGGATCTCTCATCGTCGACCGGATCTCTTTCTGCCGAATCTCTCACCATCAACCAGATCTCTTTCTGCCGGAACTCTCACCGTTAACCGAATCTCTCTTGGTTGGCCGATTTGGGTTTCTGCCCTATTCTGGTCTCACACCGTCCAGCCCCTGTTCTGTTGGATCCCTCTTAGTCTCATGCCGTCTCCGGATCTCTTCACCATCCCAACCGGATCTTTCTGGTCTCACCCTGTTCACAACTCAATTCAAAACACAGAACGTAAAGCAAATTAAGGACATATGAGATTTACGTGATTCCGTCAATGTGACGTACATCCACGGTGGTAGGGACTCTCCCCTACCGAGACTATCCACTATACTTGAGAATTCCAGTTACAATAGATGTCTTAATCCTCTACTCCTTTCACTATTGCAAATACTAAGCAAGTACAATACAAAGAGTGTCACTTACTGTGTCTACCCTTCTTCTAACTTGTCTTGCCTCTGTTGAATTGAAAGGCTGCTCTACTGCCACTTAGGAGTTCACTGCAATGCTCTCTAACCTCTCTTGAAGAAATCTGGAAATATATTGAGTTCTTTCCGATACTTCGCCGAATTCCTTCTCTAAGTTGTCTCACACAGCTCCTACTTTCACCGTCTCACAGTCTCACCCGTCTCCTTATCTCATAGCTCGCCTCACGTTTCTGTTTTTCCATCCAGCCCCTGTTCTGCTGGATCTCTCACTGTCGACTGTATCTCTCTCACCGTTTGTTTCTGTTTTTCCGTCCAGCCCCTATTTTACCGGATCTCTCACCGTCGACCGGATCTCTTTCTGCCAGATCTCTCACCGTCAACTGGATCTCTTTTTGCTAGATCTCTCACCGTCAACCGGATCTCTTTCTGCTGGATCTCTCTTGGTTGGCCGAATCGGGTTTCTGCCCTGTTCTGGTCTCATGCCGTCTAGCCCCTATTCTGCCGAATCTCTCTTGGTCTCACGCCATCACCGGATCTCTTCATTGTCCCAACCGGATCTTTCTGGTCTCACCCCATCGCCGGATCTCTTCATCGTCCCAACCGGACCTTTCTGGTTTCACCCCGTTGCCGGATCTCTTTATTGTCCCAGCCGGATCTTTCTGGTCTTACGCCGTCGCCGGATCTCTGTTCAGCCAGATTGTCTCCTCGCCGACCATTGTTCAGCCGGATTGTCTCCTCGCCAACCGCTGTTCAACCGGATTGTCTCCTCGCTAACCACTGTTCTGCTCAAATTGCCGATTGTGTGCCATTCTGCTCAAATTGTCGATTCATCTCTAATTTTTGTTGTCTTCCAATGGCCTTTATTTACTCTTCCATGAAACCCTAATAGGGTTTACTTGTGGCAAATTTACTGTCTTGCCCTTCCATGTGACTTTTACGTTCTTACCCCTTCATGTGGCTTTTACCTTCTTGCACACTTAAACCTAGTTGACAACAATTACCACCCATACAAAACTGTGGGAACAACAATCTCCCCCTTTGTAATTGTTGGCAATACTTATGACAAAAGCCACTATGCAGCAGTTTTAACTCCCCCTAAATATGCACTCCCCCTTTCTTAACAGCTCCCTCTGCACTGTTGCTTCTCCACCCCTTTGCCAACCAATTACAAATCTGAAAAACTCGCAAAGTGGAGATGGAGGAGTCACCTGAACTTTAGGCTTAAGGAGGCATTTGCACAAATAGACTCAATCTGTGCTTTTCAAACAGTTCTGTGGACAGAGATTTAGTTAGAATATCTAAAATTTGATCTTTAGTGCCAACATACTCCAACTGAATTGTACCCTGTTCCACTTGATCTTTGATGAAGTGATACCGGATGTCAATATGCTTTCTCCTCGAATGTTGAACCGGATTCTTGGTGAGATCAATAGTACATTGATTATCACAAAGTACACTTACTGGTAACTTCACCTCAACACCCAAGTCTGCCATTTGTCTTAACATCCATATCACCTGTGTACATGCTGCACAAACAGCTATATACTCAGCCTTAGCTGTGCTCAAAGCAACACTGTTTTGCTTTTTACTTAACCATGCAACACACTTTGAACCCAAGTAAACGCTGCATCCGTTGGTTGATTTTCTATCATTTATACTTCCTGCCCAGTCTGCATCAGTGTATGCTTGTAGTTTAACAGAATCCATGGCTGGATACTGCAAGCCCATTTCCAGTGTTCCTTTGAGGCACCTTAGGATTCTTTTCACTGCCAACACATGAGACTCCTTAGGATCAGCTTAGAATTTGCTGGTAGCACACACAGCTTGCATAAGATCAGACCTTGATGTCGTAAGGTACAAAAGGCTCCCTATCATCTTCCTATACTCAGTAAGGCTTATACTTCTTCCCTCCTGATCTTTTGTTAACTTACAGCCCACTGTCATAGGGGTACTGACAAATCTGCTATCCTCCATGCCAAACCTTTTCAGCATCTCTTTGACATATTTCATCTGAGAAATAAAGATACCTTCTTCACACTACTTTATCTGTAATCCAAGAAAATATGTCATTTCTCCAATCAATGACATCTCAAATTCCTTACTCATCTTCTGTTCAAAATCTTGGCATAGCTCAGAGTGATCCCTTTCAAAAATGATGTCATCTACATATATTATAGTTATCAGCTGGCCTTTCTCTGAGTTGAATACATACAAGTTATTATCAACCGTTCCTCTTCTAAAGTTCAACCTCCTCAAGTACGCATCCAACCTACTGTACCATGCTTTTGGAGCTTACTTAAGAGCATACAAGGCTTGCTTCAGCTTGCACACATGTGTCTCATCCTCACTAATTTGTACTCCATCGGGTTGTTCAATATACACTTCTTCTTTCAGGAGCCGATTCAGAAAAGCAAATTTCACATCCATCTGATAGACTTTATACCTCTTGTGTGCTGCCAAAGTTAAGAACATTCTGATAGTTTCTAACCTTACTACTGGTGCAAAAGTTTCATCAACATCTACCCCTTCTATCTGAGTGTAGCCTTTGCAAACCAGCGTGGCCTTATTCCTCACCACCTTGCCATCTTCATTATGTTTATTCCTAAACACCCACTTTGTTCCTATGACATTCTTATTAGTGGGTCTTGGAACCAGCTCCCATATATCATTATTCTCAATTTGATCCAGCTCCTCATTGATAGATTTGACCTAGGCTTTGTCTTGAATAGCCTCTTCAACAGATTTAGGTTCAACTTGTGAGAGTAGAGCAGTAGCTCCCACAATTCTTCTTCTTGTTGTAACTCCTACTGATGGGTCACCTATGATTTGATCTCCTTGATGAACACTGGTCCATGTTTTTTTTGTCTTTCTTCCTTGCACCGTCTTAGTTGTAAGAGGATCTCTTTCTTCATCTTCAGACTCACTCTTCTCCGAGTCTGAACTTACTTCTTGGTCCTTTTCTTCAGGTTGGTCTGATTCTTCATCTACATTGAAGTCATCTTCTTCATTGTCCTTAGCTTCTCCATTCTGCATTGTTTTCTAGTTCTAATCTATTCTCACATCACTGAAAGTGATCACTTTTCCCAACTTATGCAAGAAAACTCTGTAACCTTTTGTCTTTGCTGAGTATCCCACAAAGATGCCTTCATCAGACCTAGCATTGAATTTTCCCAAGTTTTGCTCCTTGTTCTTCACAAAACATGGGCTGCCAAAGACTCTGAGATACTTGGCTGTTGTCTTCTTCCCACTCCATAACTTATATGGAGTCTTATCAGTATTGCTCCTTGCTTCTGCTCAAAATCTTGTGTGAAGCTTGGATTCTAACAGTAGAGTTCTTGCCATTTCAACCACAGCTCTATTCTTCCTTTCTACCACCCTGTTCTGTTAAGGTGTTTTTGCTGCTGCCATCTGATGGTGAATACCATGCTTCTCAAGGTAATCTTCAAAAGCTTCATTTGTAAATTCACTGCCTTGATCTAACCTCAATACTTTGATCTTCCTACCACTCTCATTTTCAGCCAATCTTTTGTATCTCTTAAAGCAATTTAGAACTTTTCACTTGTGTTTGAGGTACATGATGCAGGTCCTTTTGGAATAATCATTAACAAACAAGACGAAGTACCTCTCACCATTCAACCCTTTTGTTCTCATCGGCCCACACAAATCAGTATGTACAATGTCAAGCACTACTTCATAACTGAACTCTTTGGTCTTATACTGCTTTTTGACATGTTTTCCTTTAGAGCATGCTGAGCAAACATACTCTCTCTCTCTCCTGAGGTCAGGAATATCTCTGATTGCATGAGTAGTGGTCAGCTTCCTCATGTTCTTCCGTGATAAGTGTCCCAGCCTCATATGCTAGAGTTAATTTTCTTCTTCTTTGGTGAGTAAACAACTGCTTGTTTTGTCTTCATCAATCACATATAAATTTTCAGCTGTTCTCTTCTCGGCTGCAATAGTATTACCTTCTTTACTCTTTACCTGACAACCTGTTTTTGTGAATATTACCTTATGGTCCTCGTTGCATAATTGATTGACAGATGTTAAATTATATCTGAGTCTTTCAACGTGCAAAACATCTTTCAGCTTTCCTCTTCCAATTTTTACTGACCCCTAACCATTGATGTTGAATGAATCATCATTGTCAAACTTGACTCTGCCTTTTCTTGATTTGTTTAGCTTTGATAATTTACTCTTGTCTCCCGTCATGTGCGAAGTGCATCCACTATCAAGGATCTACTGCTTATCCTTGCAGTCAGCTTTGAGTGCAATTTCAGCTATATTAGCCACCTCCCTTTTAGCTTTATGTTCCTTCTTTTGAACTGGTTAGAAGATAGCTTTCTCTTTTTTCTTAGCTTTGACTGCACCGCTTATTTTCACTGTGCCATTGAGTGCCCTCTCTTGCTCAGGGAGAAGTGTCATGCATCTCTTGGCATTATGGCTATCCTGCCTGCACCTTTCACACTGTTCCAAGTTTGCCAATATAGCAAACTTATTCTTTGAAACCACTGATTTGGGTTTCCACCAACAATCCTTGTCAGCATGTCCTTACCTTTTATAGTATGTGCAAGAACTCACGATAGGTGTTCTCTTCTAAATTCTGTATTGTCTCCCCCTGTATGCAGCATCGTATCTTCTCACGTTGGAGACATATACTGAACTTCTCCACCAGCAGTTACTCGCCTTATGACCCTAAACTCCACAATAAAGGCAATGACCTTGAAACTGCCTCTTCTTGGGTCTGATCACAGCTTGTCTTCTTCTGTTCATCACTTGCTGTGTAGGCAAAGTAGCTGGCTTCTTTGCTTGTGTGACTTTCATTTCAGTCACCTTCTTCTCCTTCTTCTGTTCAGCCGTAGCCCTCTGCTGGCTGACTTTCTTTTCTTCCTTCTTGTTTGCCACCCTAGGTTGCTTCTTCAGATCTTCTTTATTCTCAGCTATCTTCTTCTGAGTCACAACCTTCTCTTTCAACTTCTGCGACACATTCTTATTTTCTTTAGCCAATGTAGCCTCAAATTCCTGCACTTTTTCTACATTCTTCTCTCCTTTTTCAGAACTTATTTCTCCTATCATTTCAAGCTTCTACAAGTTCTCTTTGTTACTTTTGAGTTGTTGCTGAAGTCTCAGCAACTCTTTCTCCATTTCTTCAATTTTTGAAGCCCTTGAGCCAAGCTCTATTGTAAGGTCTTCACATATTTTGATATGTTCCTCAAATCTTCTCTTCAAGTCAATATGCTCAGCCTTTATTTCATCGTTTTAACTTTCAGCTTCCTCAGACTTTGCTTCAACTTGTTTTATATGGGCCTCCAACCTTCTTATGGTTCTGCCCCTTTTGATTATCTCCTTTGAAGCTGCTTCTAACTCAGCTTCAAGATCTGGCTCTTCTTCATCAACTTCCTCTTCCTCTTTAGAGGTTGAGTTATCACCTTGTGCTAATGCCATAAAGACATACTCATTTGATGAGTTTTCATCTTCCTCCTCATCAGCTTCTTTTGACTGACTCACATAACTCTTGAATGAGCCTCTCGTCTTCCTCTGTGGGTTGGCAATCTTCTTACTGAACTTCTTTGATTTGAATGATGATCTTCTCCATCTTGAATTCTACTCATCTTCATCATTAAGTTTCACTTGCACTGAGAAGCAAAGTGTCCAGTTTGCCCATAACGATAACATCTCAAGGACAACTGTCTTTTTCCCTTCTTAGACCCCTTTTTGAATTTCCTTTTGAAGTAAGCTCATACTTCACCTTCACTTTCTTCCTCATCATCATCATTATCCTCACTAGATGATTCTTTCTTTTCTTTTATCTCTAAGCGTTTCATAGTTTTGAAAGCTGCCTCCTTTGATACCTTTGACGTTGAGGAGTTTTCAGTTGACTTTATTCTCATCTCATATGCAATGAGATTGCACTGAAGGTCATGCAGAGACATAGAATTGAGATCTCTACTCTCCTCTATGGCTGCCACCTTTGAGGCAAACCTCTCAGGCAGAATTCTCAGAATTTTCTTCACAATCGATGAATCCTTCTTGTTCTTCCCATGACTTCTCAGGTCGTTTACAGCGTTAATAACCCTGGTGAAAAACTCTTGAATTGTCTCATTCTTCTGCATTCTGAGAGATTCATATCTCTCCTTGAATACTTGAAGCTTAATCTCCTTCATTCTACCATCACCTTCATAGACTTTCTGCAATCTGTCTTATATCTCCTTGGCAGATTTGCAGTCCATAACTTTAGCATACTCAACATCTGTCAATGCTAAAATGATGACATTTGAGGCCTTCCCATTCATCTCAAACTACCTTAACTCCTTTGAGGTTGGGTCTTACCTTCTTCTGGAGCCACAAAACCCTCCTGTACGCATTTCACCACGTTCATGCCCATGGTTGCAAATACCACTTGCATTCTTGCTCTCCACATATGATAGTTGGTTCCGTTGAAGATTGGAACTTTTTTGCTGTAAGTGGTGCTATTGCTAGTACCAGCTTCCATTTCTCAGTATGCTGAACAAGTCAAACTTCTAGATCCCTTCAAACTAGTACATCAAGCTGTTAAACTTCAAACTAGTGAACCTGTGCTCTGATACCAATTGAAGTTCCTGACTTCTCCCTCAGATCTACTAGTTTATGATATTGAGAGGGGGGTGAATCAGTATCACCACAATTTGCAATTCGCAGGTAAGTGAACAACTTCAACCTCTTCTTAAAAGTGAACTCTTTCTCAGACTCGACTAAGGTAGATCTATTGCTACCTACTAATCACAATAATTCCCAAAGTCACCTTTCAGACATCTTGCCTAATAGACAATTCAGATGTTCTTATTTAGGCCTTTGTTAGGTTATGGGTTAGTTGATACTTTAGCTGCATTCACAACTCAATCCAAAACATATAACGTAAAGCAAATTAAGGACATATGAGATTTATGTGGTTCCATCAATGTGACGTATATCCACGGTGGTAGGGACTCTCCCCTACTGAGACTATCCACTATACTTGAGAATTTCAGTTACAATGGATGTCTTAATCCTCTACTCCTTTCACTATTACAAATACTAAGCAAATACAATACAAAAAGTATCACTTACTGTGTCTACCCTTCTTCTAACTTATCTTGCCTCTGTTGAATTGAAAGGCTGCTCCACTGCCGCTTAGGAGTTCATCGCAACACTCTCTAACCTCTCTTGAAGAAATCTGGAAATATGTTGAGTTCTTTTCGATGCTTCGTTGAATTCCTTCTCTAGGTTGTCTCACACAGCTCCTGCTTTTACCGTCTCACGATCTCACCCATCTCCTTGTCTCACAGCTCGCCTCACATTTTTGTTCTTCCGTCCAGCCCCTATTTTGCCAGATCTCTCACCGTCGACCGGATCTCTTTCACCGTTGGTTTCTGTTTTTCTATCCAGCCCCTGTTCTGCCCGATCTCTCACCGTCAACCGGATCTCTTTTTGTTGGATCTCTCTTAGTTGGCTGAATTGGGTTTCTGCCTGTTCTGGTCTCACGCTGTCCAGCCCCTATTCTGCCGGATCTCTCTTGGTCTCACGCTGTCGCCGAATCTCTTCACCGTTCCAACCGGATCTTTCTGGTCTCACCTCGTCGCCGGATCTCTTCACCGTCCCAATCAGATCTTTCTGGTCTCACCCTATCACCGGATCTCTTCATTGTCCCAGCCGGATCTTTCTAGTCTCACGCCGTCGCCGGATCTCTTCACTGTCCCAGCCAGATCTTTTTGGTCTCATGCTATCATCGAATCTCTGTTCAGCTGGATTGTCTCCTCGCCAACCACTGTTCAGCCGGATTGTCTCCTCGTCGACCACTGTTCTGCTCAAATTGCCGACTGTGTGCCGTTCTGCTCAAATTACTGATCCGTCTCTATTTTTTGTTATCTTCCAATGGCCTTTATATACTCTTTCATGAAACCCTAATAGGGTTTATTTACGGCGAATTTACTGTCTTACCCTTCCATGTGCCTTTTACGTTCTTGCCCCTCCACGTGGCTTTTACCTTCTTGTATACTTAAACCTAGTTGACAATAATTACAACCCATACAAGGCTGTGGGAATAACAATATCAAATGACACGAGGTAAGTCTGCTTGAAAACTGGAAGCTTGATAATGTCATTGCCCTAAAACCTCCCATGACAACCGATGTTAATAGGATGACTCAACACCAAGATGGTATTGTTAGCATATCTTTTGCTAGACACTCCACAGATCTAAATCTAGGAAGGATGGAGTTCTTGATTCAAAAATTGCAAATTATTTACAAAGAAGTCAATTTACAAGACACCCTTCTAGTAGAATAGAGAGTATACAATCTAACCTTATAGGTATAGATCTACGTAGATAGGTGCCTCAAGCTATTTATACATCTTCACAAACGAGATCTCTAGAATCCCTTGAAGCATCAACGTCATAAGTCTAATTTGCAATAGAGTTTGAGGTACATCTTGAACTCAATGTTTTGGAAAAGGATTTGGAAAAACCTTTTGAAATTAAAAAAGAAATTTAAAGAAAAGAATTTTATGGCGATTGGAACAAAGAAAAACGAGAGTTGTTTTTTTAAACATTTTCAAAATGAAAAGAAACTAGAAGTCTAGTAAGATTATTAAGATTGGATAAATATAAACAAAAAACACGTTTTGTTTTTTGACTGGTTCGATGAGTATTGTTTTCAGTGGGGATATGAATATCCTTGGACTTCTTTTACAAAAGAAGATGAAATCCAAACTCAAATCGAATCACAATAGTGGGAGTTAATGAATGACTCGAAAGTTGAGTTAGTTCATCCTTCACCATGTGAAATTCAATTTAAGCACAAAGGTGCTTCTGTTCTTGCGTCTCCATTTCAAGTACGCAAAGAGCATGAGGACTTTTCCTCAAAAGATATTCAAAAATTAATCAAACAAAATAATTATACAAACAAAATTATGGTGTTTAAATTCAGGCCAAATATAGTTTTAATTCAATTTATGAATGGAACATCAATGGATATTTAGAACGTCATATTTTGAATCTCTTCCAACAAATGACTATGATGTCCAATGCATATAGCACTCATGGTCATACTTTTGACCAAACCATTGCTGAGGTCCTAGTTGTAGGATTCTCAAGCAAACTGTAGGGCTAGTGGGACCATATTCTCACTCCAGCTGACCACACCACAATCTTCCAAGCCATCAAGTAGGATGTTGATGGTGAACCTCTTTCAAATGAAAACAATAGGACTTCTTTATGTTATGATAAGTTTAATCTTTGCTATAACCAAACATTTCATAGGTGATCCTTCTCACTTAAAGGATAAGACAATAGAACTCTTATCTAACCTCAAATGTAAATACTTACACAATTTTTGTTCGTATAAAGATCTATTCTTAATGCATGTTATGTAGCAGAAAGATGCAAATCAAGTCTTTTGGAAGGAAAAGTCTCTTGTTGGTTTACCACAACTACTCGATGATAAGGTAAGATCAAAATTACAAATTTATACAATGGTTAAATACCATATTATCAATTAGCACACGATGAACTAATCAGCTTTGTCTAGAAAGAAGGTTTGCAAATATGTGCAAATCTTAAATTGCAGAAGCAGATCAAATGGGAGTAAAAGTAGACCCAAAAGGAGTTAGGTTCTTTCTGTGCCCAATTTGATGGCAACCTCTATAAAAAGGAAAAAACCAAAGAAAATACAAACCCATTACAAAATCAAAAAACCCTTTCTACAAAAAATCCAAGCTTAAATAATTTAAATAGCTTTTTGAGTCAAAACAAACTATCAAGCCTAAAAGGCCTAAACAAACAAAAACCTAAATGACTAAATATGTCTGCTATAGATGTAGAAAATTGAGACACTTAACCCGATACTATAAACTTAACATAAAACTCTAAACCCTTAAGCTCTCAGAAATTGTCCAAGCCCAACTTTAAGCCCTATTAGTTGAAACCTCAAAGGATAACACTTATAAACTATCTCTCAAGGATGAAGTTGGACTCCAAGTAGATGAGCTTTAAGCTTCTTCTTTTGAAACTAGATTAGAAGAAAAAAGGTATGTCCTGACATAAGATTAAGAACAAATTCTCAAAATTCTTGATTTGTTGGTGAACGACTAAGCTAAGGCCTAGTTTCTACAAAAGTTACTGGAAAACCCATCTTCTCTAAACCTAAATACTTTATTACAATTTGTACATGCTCCTTATAATCTTAAGGATATCCTAAAATGTTTTAACCTAAACCAAACCAAGCTTGTTACCCTTACAGACTTGAAACAAAAAATAAACCAAATTAAACATGAAATCCAAGAACTTAAAATCCAGTAAAACAAAGACCACTAAATGCTAGTATCCTTATTGGATCTAGTTAACCTACAAGACCTAGAGGATCTGGATCAGCCTGAATCTTCTAAAGCACCTTAAACATAAATTAAAAGTCTTGAAAACAATGAAATTCTATTCCTTTTAACAAAAATTACAACCTAAAAATGGCTTGTTAAAATCCATGTGAAAATTACTAACTAGTTTTAATTAGAGACCATAACTCTTATAGATACTTGTGTTAACCTGAATTGCATATAGGAATGACTTGTTTTGACCAATTAATTCAAAAAATTGATGGAAAGCCTCTAGTTCGCTTACAACCATAAATTGCAAGTGAACTACAAACTTTATAATGTCTAGGTTTGCCAATAAGGAATTGGAATTCAAACTTCTTTTATCCTTGTCAGAAATTTTAAACAAAAGGTAATCTTTGGAAATCCTTTTCTTAATTTGATCAAGCCTTTCCAAGTGTCTGAACAAGGTATCCATACAAAAATCCTTGGTTAGTCAATTATCTTTCCACAATGCTGCAGAGATTAATCTTTTACTCCAAACCAAAGACGCACACCTTCAATCCCTAAAATTTGAAGTATCTTTCAAACAACTAAAACAACAACTTTCCTCCCCTCTTATTCAAAACAAAATCCAAATCATTAAAATCCAAATTAAATCTTTAATTTGTTTTGATATTCCTAATGCCTTTTGGTTTCATCAACAATATGTGGTTACTTTACCTTATGCTAGACTTTTTGATGAAAGGAACATCCTAACCAAAGCTCAACCCATCCAAATGAATTCTGAGTTGGTCAAACACTACAAATAGGAAATCTCTAGTCTTTTCGAAAAAAAATTCATCCATCCAAGTCAATCACCATGAAATTGTGCTACTTTTTAGGTCAACAAAAATGCAGAATTAGAATGTGACATACCTTGATTGGTGATTAACTACACACCGTTAAATGATGCTTTGGAGCAAATCAAGTATCTAATCCTAAACCAAAAAGATATGTTATAGAGGCTAGTAATAATCTAGATCTTTTCAAATTTTGACATCAAATTAGGATTTTGGCAAATCCAAATTCACGAAAAGAATTATTATAAAATGACCTTCATAGTACCCTTCGAATAATATGAATGAAACGTGATGTCATTAAAACTAAAAAATGCACTCTTTAAATTTTAGAGGATTACAAATGAAATTTATTTACCTTATATGCATTTCATCATTATTTATATTGATTATGTTCTAGTTTTCTCTGAAAATATAGATTAGCATTTTAGGCATCTCAACAATTTCATTCATACTACTAAGAAAGCTGGCCTAGCCATTTCAAAATCCAAACTTGACTTATTCCAAACCAAGGTAAGGTTTTTAGGTTACTATATCCAACAAGGTATGTTTACCATTTATTCTAAACCTTTGGTTTTGTGGATAAATTTCTTAATCAAAACTTAGACAAATCCTAACTTTAACATTTCATGGGAAGTCTTAATTATGTCTTTGATTTTTATCCAAAACTTAACCTTATTTGTAAGCCTCTTTATGACAAGTTATACAAACAACACTCATCCCAACCTTGGATTAAAAAACATGCAGCCATCATAAGAGAAATCAAACATCAAGTAAAAGAGTTGTCTTGCCTTTACATTAATGATCCTAACCTACCCAAAGTAGTTAAGACAAATGCATTTGAATTAGGATATGTAGGGATTCTAAAGTAAGTCAAGGGTCAATATGAGTAACTTGTTTATTTTACTTCAAAACACTGAAATGATTATTAGTGATGATATTCCACAATCAAAAAGGAAATTTTGGCAATTGTTATTATACATTGATTGTCAAGTTACAAAATTTGTTTTACAAAAAGATGTTTAAAATCTTGTATTTAAATAGATTTTTGCTTGTTGGTAAGTAATTTTAAGTATTTTTTATTTTGAAATTGAGCATATTCGAGATTATTCTAACTATTTACCCAATTTTCTCACAAGGAAATTTTTGTAGGAAATAAAGACTCCTCCAAACCAAAAATAAAATGCCTAGAAAATCTAAAAACAAGAACCAAGCCTAACCTCAAAAATCCCAAACTCAAATAAACCAACCAAAAACATGGGTTGACATGTTCAATCATTTAAGCTTAAGCCCATTGGGCTCCCAAAACATACCAAGCCTATGCAAATAGGCCATGAATGACTCTTTTGAGTCTTCAACCTTAAATATCCCAAAAATTGAGGACTTTAGTTCTAAAACTAGAAAACTTATACAAGCTTGGTTCAACAAAATGTATAAGGACTAGTCAATGACAAAATCAAGAAGATGATCAACACCATCTTTGTCTTCCTCAAAAAATGTGATGATTAACGTATCATTAAAAGGAAAGCATGTGGTTTTACCACCTTCACCAAAATAGAAGAAGTCATCTTCTTCCAAGAAAATGATGGCTTTACCATCGTCCTTCAAATAGAAAGAGGTGGTCACAATATCACTATCCCCTTTAAAAATCAATTTTCAAAAATCAGAGGTGGCTATTTCCAATGCCTCTCCAAAATCTTTGAAAAACTTCCAACCATATTTTTGAAAACCTAATTTTCAAAATATTAAGTTGGCTGAACATGGATTTTATCATGAAGGTCCCAAAATTTTAGCCTAATGTCTCTTTAAGACCTAACTATTCAAATCATAGGACTCTAGAAAAAATCACCAATTTTATAAAGCCAAATTGAATGATACCCAATTAGTAAAAATCAACCACCATATCTAGAACAATGAATATGCCTACTTATTCATTCAAAATTTCAAAATTATCTACGCAAACCAATGGCCAAACCATCCTTATACCTTCAACAATCTAATATACCAAGCTTTATCTTTTGCCTAGTATTTTTCTTATTGGGAGTATAAACAAGCCTGGTATAATACCTTTTATTTTCAACATTCTCAATTTAGACATTCCTAGTTATTCTTCTAGGAAAGTCAAATCCAAATCAAGTTTCCTTTGTGGTTCATCCAATAGTGGTCCTACTTTGGCCCAATTAAAGAAACTTTCCTAAGCCAATCCAAGAAGGAATCAACACATTTAAAGTTTGACATGCTACTTTGACACATAAAGCATCATATTCAAAACTACTTTAATTCTTTTATTTCTTTAGACTTTCATGGTGCTGCCCATGGAAATTCTAATACAAGCTAGAGCTTATCGTAGGCACTCTAGTCCTTGGAAGAGTCTATAAAGTGAATAACTAGCACCAATTTTCACAAAAATGCCAATATAAGGCATACAAAGCTAGTGTCCTTAAATGGTTCAATCAAAATCCAACCCATTTAATCACCATTGAGATAAATACATCATAATTCCTGATGCATAAGTCTCAATCTCAAGCTTGTTTAGTTGGTATAAGGTCCTAGGTGGAATATGTTCTCTCCTTTAGAGAAACACTTCAAAAGGCGAAATAGATATTGGCTGAACAAAGCTCAAACTTCTCATCTTACAATTTGTTTGCCAACCATGATCCAAATGAGTATCTTTACGGTCCTTTGGTCATCAAAGATGAAAAGACTAAAGGTAAAAGTAAAGGCAAATAGGAAGATTTGTTAGCAAATAAGGACAAAGATGAAAAGAAAAAGAAAAGTAAATCGTTGGGTGAAAGAATCTACTTATACTTTTCCACTAAAAGTACTTTGTCTTTACCCTATGGTAAAATAATAGTACCTAAGTAAAAGTGGATTCCTTCACCGAAAGATCTTTTGTCCTTATCTTGCCAACTTTCCACCTCACTAAACATTCTAACCAAGCAGTTTGCCTATAAAGGGACTCTAAACTTCTGAAGATCTCAAGCTTTAAATACAATTTTACTATCCAAAAGAAAAAAAAATTCCTTTGTAGAAATTATTTGAAGTCTTCAAGTCTTGTAATTTGTAAGTTTTATGAATTACAAGTTTTAATAAAATTATTTCAAAATTTTGTCTATTTTTTGCATCTATATCTGCATAATTTTGTTTTTGCATCAACAAAATTTGGCATTTTTATTCACCCTTGTTGATCTTGGTAAGAATTGTTATCAAAGCCAAGTTGCCACACACACCACGTAGGTTCAAATCCCAACTTACACATAGTAAGCTTGAAATCTTTGGCAATGAGTCCTAACACGAGTGTCAGGCATTAAGTCCAAAGACTAGGCAATGAGTCCCAAGGAAAAAGAAGAGAACACAACGAAAGCGTGGTGGTTTGATAAGATCAGAACTAACGAGGACCTCTGCACTACCAACTCTAATGGTTGCTCTAAAAGGATTTCTCGTTAGAGTTGGCAATGTAGAGGTCCTTGTTATCTGATCTTATCAACCCACCATGCTTGTTGCATTCTCCTCTTTTTCCCTAAGACTCATTACCTAGTCTTTGGACTTATTGCCTAGCACTTGAGTTAGGACTCAATGCCAATAATTTCGAGCTTATTATACGTAGGTAGGGATTTAAACCCGCAGGGCGTATGTGGCAACTTGTTTTTGATATCAATTGCTCTAAAAGGATATCCCATTAGAGTTAGCAGTGTATAGGTCCTTGTTATTTTTGATCTTATCAATCTATAATTTGAGATCGACACAAATTTGCAAACCTTGTTTCTGGACAAAGCTAATTAGTTCATCGTATGCTAAATGATGATACGGTATTTGACCATTGTACTGAATTTGTAGTTTTGATCTTACCTTATCACTAAGTAGCCATGGTAAACCAATAAGAAACTTTTCCTTATAGAAGACTTAGTAAGACCATTAGAAGATTAAACATGAGCAAAAGTAGACTTGGAAGGAGTTAGGTTCTTTTTATACCCAATTTGATGACTACCTCTATAAAAATGAAAAAAATCAAAAGAAAACACAAACCCATTACAAAATCAAAAAACCCTTTCTATGAAAAAATCTAAGCTCACATAGTTTAAACAACCTTTTGAGCCTAAACAAACTATCAAGCCTAAAAAGCCAAAACAAACAAAAACCCAAATGACCAAATATGTCTGCTACAAATGCGGAAAACTAGGACACTCAATCCAATACTGTAAACTTAACACAAAACTCCAAACCCTTAAACTCTTAAAAACTATCCAAGCCTAGCTTCAAGCCCTGTTAGGTTACTTATATGAATGTAAAATGCATAAGTTAATCCAATAAGCTTAAGATTTGACTTTAAAACATTCATGAATAGGAGATAGACATAATGACCTTTAAGTTGTCAGTTAATTAAAAAGCGAAGTATAATGTTGTACAATCATTTTAGTGAATTGGTTTTATAACTTGTCAATTAGAATACTTGATTCAAAGTTTCTCTACCATATTATTTAGACTTGTTATAATACACTTTTTATTATATAAAGGTTTAATTTGTAAGACATCATTATTTATACATTTAATTTATATAATTGTTTAGGTTCATTACCCTTTCAATATTTTGAAAATGGTGGGAGATTATAAAAACATTTTCAAAATAAAAATTATACATGTCTCTTACTTCATTTGGTAGTTATAGTAAGATGTCTTTTCACGAAAAGACATACTAAAAGAGATGTCTATTGGATCCAAGAGATATTTTTCTTAACTAAGTAATCCTTAAACTACTATATATATAGTAGTTCTCCTTTGATTAATAAGAGAGAATATAAAGAAAAATATTATTTCTTAGTAGAACAATTCTAGATAATAGACAAATTTCTTAAGGACTTGATTTCAATATTACAAACTATAGTCAAGTATGCTTCTTTTTATCTTATGAGGAAATTCATTGTAGCCTTGTTATATCATTGTTAGAGAAAATTTTACCTTAAAGAAAATGAAATTGATTATCCGATTTTAAATAATTATTTCATTTCCAGCATAGCCCTATTTCAATCTAACACGGTGTGTCTTAATCTCTCACACTTAGTCACTAGTTAATTAACCAAGGATTGAAAACCCATTCTCCTTTTTGTAATCCCACTCTTAAGCCAATTGTGAAGTCGTGAGTTTGAGAATGACGATGTTTAGTAACTATAAGAAACTTACTAAAAGCGGGGGCCTTTAGCATAATGAGCTCATTTTCTAAGTTGCTAAGCAATATATTTCTACCAATTTATTAGCAAGTCTAATGGTTAATTAAGGTAGTGCAGCATCTTGGGTAGTGGCATGCAATTTCTTGATGATTGGTTCAACAAATTAATGTTTGACCCTCAGTGGAGTGGTGGTGACCACAACAACTAAAGGGAGTCGGTGTTGGGGCTGGTGATTATTTATGATTCATAGAGAATAAAGGAATATTTTAGTGCAAAAATTAAGCTAGAAATGGTAGACTGATCTTCTAACCTCTTGGGGCAAATTTTGCTCAACTATTATTCATAATAAATAAAAGGACACAAATAAAAAGTAAAAAAAAAAAAAAAAAAGTGATTTTTTTATTTTTTATTAATAGTCTATAGTATGTCCAACAAAAAATTGTTAAAATCTTTCTCTTAATTGTAATCATTGACCATTATTTTGAATATACTAAATTTAAAACTTAATTATACTTTACATGCCACTTTTTGAAGACTACAAAAATAAACAACCTTTTAGAAAAAGATATTATCATATAAATTAAACTGATATAGATAATGAACATAAAACCCTAAAGTCACTTTTTCTCGTCCTCTTTCATCTCTCACATCCTTTTTTTTTTTTGCCAGTTTGTAGAGACTGAGTTCAAATCTTAGAATTGAAATTAAGAATTTAAATGACTATACCATTAGATCCTGTACCTAGTGACTCTCTCATTTCATCTTTACTCTACATGATTTGCAATGCTAATTAGAATTTGGTTGGGAACCTTTTCCCATTAAGCCCAATTCTTTGACGATCCTCCCTAGATAGTGTGGTTTAACTAGATCCATTCATAATTTCTAGTGGTTCCCTGAAAAGCTATGTAGATTTCGTGGCAACCCCTTAACTTGGAAAAAAAGGCTCCATTTCTAGTGTTCATTGTTTCCAAGAAGGTTTTCGGCCCAATGCTTGATAGAGTGAGGAAGAAACTAAGAGGTTGGAGGGACAAGAATCTCTCTCAAGCAGGTAAAGAAGTATACATTAAAGCAATGATTCAAGCAATTCTCTCCTATTTAATGAGTTACTTTCAACTTCCCAAAACTTTATAAACGAAACGCCGATGGTTCTGCCCATACATCAGTTAAGAGTAGCATGGGATGAGTCTTTTTTTTTTTCCCGACATTTTTGTGCTCTCATAGCACGAGATGTACAAAAACCTTTATGAATAAATAGAAGTCCCTATTGATAAAAAAAAAATCCCTAAAATATAATAAATATTAAATAACAAATATGTTATGTATTTACTTTTCAAAAAACCTATTTATAAGAATCATATGTAAAATGGTAGAAACTAGAATTTTTTTCATTAATAAGATCTATTATTTAAATGATAGATAGAATATTGTACTTCACTTCTTTTTTATAAAAAATAAAAAAAAAAAAGAAAAAAAGAAAAATTAGAAGTTGTCAAGTCGTGCGGCTCACCCTTAAGGTAACCTGACCCGACAGCAATATTTTTCCAATTGTTCAAATTCACGTCATTTTTTGGATTTGGATTGAAAAAGGAGATTAAATCCCATTTTCCAGGTGGGTTAAGGTCAGATTGTGATTAAAAAGCTTTAGAAATTACAGAAAACTGAGGATAATCCCTGTGGAAAGCAATAAAATCTAATATTGTATTTGTTGATTAAGAAATGAAGTTCAAACAAGCGCCCTCTTCCCAGAGTTGTTGGCAACCAAACTAAAGCACAATTAAAAACCAAACAAAACGACTCGCCTAAGAAATGATCAGCCTTTTGAACAAAGCTTAAATGACAAAAAGAAACAGCAGAACAAGGCAAGAAAACAAGAAAACAACAAAAAGGTAAAAAGAAGGGAAAACTCCTTTAAAGCTGTGTTGCTACAATAAAACTTTAAAAATTGCTGTAGAAACATATACGGAGAAGGAATGGCAGGAATTTAGTCTTCCATTGGCTTTGTCACAGAATCACTCGGTTTTTATCCCCGAAGACAAAGATTCTTGGTAAGATTAACAAGTGACGAAGGATTAGCAGTTCTCTTGGTCCTCCACTCATCTTCAAATTTCCCATCTGCTTTTGCATGATTCTGTAAAATAGAATAAAAGAGTTACAAAGTAGTAAGAACAAAAGCAGTATGTCAAGCAAGAAAGACAGAGAGGGAGCGAAAGAAGGCTCAACAATGGCATTGATCATGTGCTAAGGATATTTATATTTGTGGGGTTGAAGTGGGGCAGCAATGGAATTGCTCATGTGATAAGCATACTTTCCACTCCTTTCAAGTCAGGTTTAATCGGTGAATCTTAAATGAACGCATGCTTTCGACCATAATAAATCAATTTACTGAGATTCCACTAATATCCCAAGACCTCTTTAATAACGAATTGGAAAACCATCAGAAGATTAGAAATGGAAAGTTGTATGATGGCAGGAGAGATTGGTGTGCTTCATACATTATGCACAAGACCAAAAGAAAGAGGAAGCATCCTCAAAAGAAAAAGTAATGTTCAACTTACGGTGAAATCACCATTCTCATATATTTCCATCCGCAGACTAGCAGGTTTATTGCTCTTTTTTGCACGGAGGGACTTCTCACGGGTTTCATAGAAGTTGAAGTCATCTAGCAATGATGTTTTTGCTGAGTAATTCTTGAATATTGTCAGCATTTGCAAACCTTGCTTGAGAAAAATCTGCAAATTATTATATGAATGTTAACACCAACCCTGAAAATATTTGTACAAAAAACGTTTCCCATTTAAAAGAATAGGCACATAGCAAGATTACAACCAGGTTTCTTAGCAGTAGCAGATGTGTGGAATTTTGGCTTCCAGGTAAATCAGTAAAAGAGGGAAATTGCAAATGTTAGACAACTGTTTCACATGAGCCATGCCATACAAGAGACCGACTTCCAACAATCAAGGATGATGTCTAGTAATGAAACTTAATAATCAAGGTCCACAGCTAGGTACTAAAAACAACCATACAAATGGAAAAGGAAAGGAAATGTTCAATGGATGCCACACCAAATTTCACAATAGAAACCCTTGAATGATTTACAAGGGTGGTAACAAGAATAAATGGGAAATACCTCTTGCGTGTCTCTGCTAGATGTTACAGGGCTGCCCTCATTGTTTTCAAGGATGATGTGCCGCAAATGACTATTAGGAACATCTTTTATCACATGCCATTGGATGGGGAAGAACCCATGCCACTTGTCAACTTGCCAAAAGTCCATGTCCTGATCAAAGTCCACTTGCCCAACCATCTCAGCAAACCCAACAAATTGTCCACTTCCATTTACCTAAAGTTAAAATTATGAAGATAAATAACAAACAGAGTGAAGGAAAAGTAGATTTAATGGTGATGAGAAATATGGTAAACAAGTGTTACAGGGGCTCTGAGCAATGCAAATAGATAGATCCCCAACTCACTGAAAAAAAGAGAAAGATTGGGCATTTTGTGCCAGTCTGACTTGACAACATTCCTTCTGCATCACGGAATGCTGCATCTAGCTTCTTATTGCCATTTGGGGTGCTTGACCACACATCATATTTAATACTCTTATGAATGTCATCTTCACTGTAAGATTTGATGACATAAAATTTGGCATTTGTATATTCAATTTTAAAATCTGGTTGGTTGTACTGATCTCTTCGCAGTAGGACACCCAAGTCTTCCTTCTTGTCAGATGAATTAAATGAAGCATTTCTGTTTGAGGCCCTGGGGCCGCAAGTTAATTCTGTCATTTTTTCAAAATCATTATATTTGTTGAATCTGTCTCTTCTATTTGTATCATTTCCATTCCATGCCCTTCCATTTGGTCCATAATTAATGGAACCACCATGCAGGAAGTGACCTTGTCTTTGGCCACTAACAGAAGATGATTTTCCTCCAGAATGGTATCCGTTAAAATGGCCTGCTGACAAATCAGAACCCAGTGGAGATGCCTGTAATAGAGATTTCCAGCATCAACAGAAGAATACCAAATTGCATAACAGACCTTAAAAGAAAAATTCCTTCTTAAAATAATTTCCAGACTCAAACAAAGTAACTGTCCGTATGAAAATTCAAGAGTAGTAACAATAATCAAAAACTTTTATAAAGAAATTACCCTTCCCCAATACCCCACAATGTGGGAGCTTTGTGCACTAACACTCTTTTTAATAAAGAAATGAGGACAGAACAAATCCAAAGCATAACATTGTAGTAAAGCTTATGCTTACATTGCATGACAGTAAGCAACAGCAGGAATAAGACTGATTGCAATTGATTTATTTGACGAAGTCACCATTCCAACAAAATAAGAGAAATAGTGCAATTATATACAGAAAAATAAGCCAGATTTAACCTCTTGAATGATTTAGTAAAGCAAGATATACCTTGTTTAGAGGTATATAAGCAGATTTGGGAACTTTGCCAGCATTTTTGCCACCATCTTTCATGGCTTTTAAGCTGTTTGCCTTCGCAAAGGTAGTAGATGGTGAACCGTATCTTCTATTTCCAAAATCAGCATTTCCATTTGGGACATTGCTAACATATGTCGAATCCCATCCAAAGGACAATGGATTTTGAAGATATCCAGAGGATGGATAATATGATTGTTGACCAACACTTTGCCCATCAACACCAACTACTGCTCCAGAAGCATATGGATAGCCAGGAAAATAATAAACCAGGGAACTGTTGTCTGATTGCACACTCTGAAACCATTCACCAATGGAAACAATAATTAGTTACCCATAAGAAATTTTGATAAAATACACATATTGACCTAGTAAACATCTGTTACATATAAGACATGAGATTGAAAAGTTTATGCTATCAGATAGCAATTGTCTGATTGCATAATCTGAAACCATTCACCAATGGAAACAATAATTAGTTATCCATTAGAAATTTTGATAAAATACACATATTGACCTAGTAAACATCTGTTACATATAAGACATGAGATTGAAATGTTTATGCTATCAGATAGCAATTGTCTGATTGCACACTCTGAAACCATTCACCAATGGAAACAATAATTAGTTATCCATAAGAAATTTTGATAAAATACACATATTGACCTAGTAAACATCCATTACATATAAGACATAAGATTGAAATGTTTATGCTATCAGATAGCAAATATGGGAAGAACATACTGTACGAGACCCATCTGCTTGAAGATTATGGTCATCCAGTTGCACATAGGATCCACTAGATCCTGCAAGGCAAAATTGCCCCTGTGAAGATGGTTAAATTAAATAAACCTCTATGCATTGTTTGCCTACACAAGCTGCAGACCAAACTACAAGCTAACAAATTTCAAAGTACACAGCAAAGTTCCAGCAGCAAATTTTCATATACAAGGGCAATGCAAACGACATACATGAAGATAAATTTTGTCAACAAAGGTAAAGAGGTTTAGTCAATCTCAAACTCCCAGTTACAAACATCTGGGAAACAATCATGATTTCATCAAGAATCATGCAGAGTTGCCAACATTTCTAAACTGCTATCTACTACCACAAGTAGTCAACAACTAGGGACCCATCTTTCACCAAGTCTCAGGACTAAGACTTAAGACACGAAAACATATCCTCACCAACACTCTAAGTCCTGAGAATGCTTATTTGCTTAAAACACCACGAATATATATTTTGTTCTTGAGAGTGACCAATCGCATGAATGCCAAATATATGAGTACTCCTATGGGGAACAAATATCACATAGATTACACAAAAAGTGAATTAATGGCCCTTGTTGATGGGTCCAAAAAAATCAGTATCTCTTTTCAATGATTAGGGTCCATGCTCACAAAAACCTAAAATAGGAATAGTAAAGCAAGTGAATCCAACTAAAATAACAATGACATTCATCTTTTGCCTCTTTGAGAAGCGGTATTGCATAGCATATTTTGCATACAGCATCCCACAATTCTGGGATGAATCTTATCTAGCAATGACCTGCATAGGTGACAGAGTTTCTTTCCCTGCTTAAAAATTGATTGCAACTCACGATGGCAAAGTAAAATATTGACATAAATCAGTAAATCAAACAACTTCCAGTTCTATGCAAACACATAAGAAGGTAAAACAGTAAAACTCTAAATTTTACTTAAATAATGAACTAGCAACAAATAACTGATTTTGCACAAATTATTGACATTGGATTAAAGAATATAGGATCATCCAAGTAAGGAACCTGGGTAGCAATAATTATAATTGCTTGTAGGTGGATAAAAAACACCATTCTCTCCACCTGAATCCTGTCCAGTCTTGACTTTGATGCTGGAGTTAGCATCCACTTCATCCTTTGTGACAGATGGGACAAGCTTCGAATCAGATGATATTACATCTTTTCCAGGGGCCTGAAAAGATATTTTAAAATTCAAAGATGATTCTATGATTCTGATGAACAAAATGGAGACAGTGTTTCATTATCTAGAACATATAAGACCCACAATGTGAAATCTAGAAGCATATTCATGAAAATCCTCCTATCCTGTTTTGGTTACAATTCAGCACAAGCATCAAAGTACAGCAAGAAAAGCAAAAGCAAAAGCAAAGAAAAGGCAAGTTATTGTGGAACATACCAAATCATTCTCCACTATTTCACTAACAGGAACTGACTTCAATCCTGTAGAAATAAGCTCAGCTGCCATACATAGTTAAGTAAGATCACCAGCAAATAAAATAATTGACCCATTGCAGCCAGTCAAAAACAAGCTTCACAAGGCACACAGGCTTTCCTTTTCCCACTGAAAAGACCCTTTTTTATTTTTTAATTAAGAATATGAACTACATCCTAAACCATAGCTAGAAAGGAAAAGAGAAAAGAAAGTCACGATCACATCAAGGGTATTCAACTACACTAAACAAAGAACTACTTATCAACTACCAATAGCCAGACATTTTCACTCCCATGAAACACACTTAAAATGCACCAGTTTAGCAGAAAGAGAACAATTTCTTTTAAGAAGAAAGTGAAAAAAAAGGTAACCCTAAATCAAAGGCATAAAAAAAAAATTCTTTCTATGCATCCAACACAATATTGGCTTGCTATTGCAAAAGTGAATTGATCAAGCAGTTTCAAATACTTATTCCACAACATTAAACACTTTGAACCATTATGTACATAAATTGACAGCAATATGGCCAGCCAGCTGCCTACACCACAATCACAAAAAGGCACAACTTCTAATCCATGACAATCAAAATCCAAAAGTTTAAAAAGACAAAAAAAAAAAAAAAAAAAACAAACAAACAATAATTCGAATAAGAAAGGATACGTTTCTCCAGCTTGCTTTCGTTGGCCATTGTTGTCGGTCTTCAAAACCCAGTAAAAACCCTGCAATAGAAACCACAAAAGAAGAGGAAAACTTTTTAAATAAATAAATAAATACTTAAGTCAGTCAAAGTCAACTGTCAAACACTCGCAAAAATAAAATTCAACCGTCAAAAAGGAGGGAAACCCCCAAAGCCATTTTTTTTCAAGAAAAAAAAAATCCCGCATTAATTAATTAATTAAATTCTCAGATAAAACTTGTGAGTCTTCTCCTCCAGAAATGTTAATTCCATGGACCTAAATAAATATTTCTATTTTCAAGAAATAAGAAATCTCCAAAGGCATAAAAAAAAAAAAAAAAACTGCCGAAGTTATCTCACACGCCTCAAAAAAAAAAAAAAAGGGGGAGAAGGGGTGTAAGAGAAAGAATAGCAAAAAGAAATGACTCCGTTTGGGTGCCCTGAGAGATCGCAAAAGAACAAGAGTGTTTCGCAGAGACAGAGATAAAGAAAAAACCGGACCTACCAGGAGCGTATAAAAGACCGACCCGAGACAACCCGATCCGGAGGACCGGAGAACCGCTTAAGCTGTGATCGACCAGCAGTTTACGGGAATAAAAGAGCGCTCTAGTGAAGTGGGAACGGTGGAAGAGGGCGAGGAGTGAGAGTTGGGAGGCTTAATTATGGAACCATCGTACGGCTGAGAGAAGTTGCAAGTTTGGCGAAGAAGTAATTTTGACCGCTGGATGTAGGGGTTATGAATGGTACAGCGTGGCTTTGTTTGGAGTTGTGGGGCCCTACCTTATTGTGTCATGCTTTTGGTGGGGTTGGGGGTGGCTTGTAATTTAGACTGTGCTAAATCTACACCAAACATGACTTGACAAGGATTGACTTAGATTTGATTGAAATTTAGTTATGCAACTGTCCTTCCTTAAATCTGTGTTGAAATTAATTTTTTATTATTTATTTCACACTTTGTTTTAGTTTAAAATCTATAATTATAATCCAACAAATATTGAGAGAGTAAAATTATAAATATGATTTCGGAATACAGTAGAGGTGAAATAGTATTTGTTTATAATAATGTTAGTCTTATTTAAATAATATTTTAATTACTAAATGAGATTTTAAAAATTAAAAATTGATAATTTAAATTTGAACTTATTTATTTTTTGATATTTTAAGTTGGATAACTTATTAAAACATGATATAATATTTTAGATTAAATAATATTCTATGAAAAAAAAAACTCTACCACCAATGACACGGCATGGTTTAAAATAATAGGGCGTTGATACAGAGCCAGAAGAATGGAGTCTTTGATCTCAGATTGAATTTCTAGTTGGACTCAAGAAAATTTTGTGGTGGGCACTGGAATTTTCGTGGTAAGAAGCGGTGGTTCACAGCAGAAGTCGTCTCCTGCGTTGACGGGGTGAGTCGTCCACGGCACTCTCAATTTTGCTTGATGACCCAAAAAAAAAACAAAAAAAAATCATGTGCTCAACCTAGTATTTTTGTGTTTGGAATCAGCTTTCGGCTGAGAGACGAATGCAAGTTTTGTCGATTGGTGCGTGAAGTGGTTGTGTTGGATTTGGTAGAACAATTTGGGAAACCTGGTGATAATTTTCCATCTCTGTAATATATATATTTTTTTTTTTTAAGAAGAGGCTGTTGGAAATAATTTCAAATTGATTACCAGTTATGATGAGCAAATTGAGAATTGTTGAGCAAAAGTAATTGGTTTTCTAAGAAACATTTGATTGATTAAGCAAGTTTGACGTGTAAAACTATCTTTCCTGAATCTCAGACATGGACCGGCTCATGTAACTATAACTTGATATAAATGATTAAGTGTGATAGTTTGTTTTTGACAAGTCATATTCACTGTGTATTTACATGATGTGCCCAGTGTGACTTGGAATTAATTCTTGGACTTCCATTGCATGCTTTCTTTGTTGCCAATTCAAGTAAGGTGTAAGAAAAGGGATTCTTGCAACTACTTGTGGAGGCTTTTGTCTAGGTCAATATAATCTTAAATTTTGACTTGTGATTTTGTTGGACGGAAGAGGTGTCGCGTGCATCTATACCGAGTTAAAGAAGTATATCAATGAATTGTAACAAAACAAGACTTAATTCAAACCACCCTTTTGGAGGGTATTGGAGGTTCTAAACCATAATTCTTTTTGTGCGGTTTAGATGGATACAAGAGTTGCAAGATATGTGGCACACTCGAGTTGGCAATGTTTATTAATGAGTTATATAGCAATGGCATCACTTTGTTGACACCGTTCTTTGGAGGGTATTGAATCTGAAGGTTTTCGTTTGGTAGTTCTTTCATGTATTGCAATTAAGATCATTCTTATTAAGGCTTCTGGAGAAGTTTGACTCCTTAAAGATAGCGAAGAGAGGGAGGTGTTGCTGGCCAAAAAGACGGGACACATGTGGAGCAAATTAGAGTAGGCAGATTATGTCATTCAAGCGGGAGAGAGAGTGGAGATAAGTCAAATGTTCTACTACAACGCTTGAATATGGGGCATGAAATTGGGAAATTCACATCAACTCTATTGTTGTAATTAGAATACAAATTCTACTTTAGAGATGGCGACATTGTTACACAACAGCTTAAAGCAGTTCTACATGTTTCAATTTTGCAATCTTGTTTTCCAACAATCAAGTCCGTTGCAATTGAAAAATTATTGTTTGTTTTCCACCCTTACAATGACTACGGCACCCAAAATGCAGACCAGAAAAAGAGAGAACAGTCACTCAGTCAAGGAACCTTACATGTGAAGCCTGAAGATGAAACATTTTATGCAGCAAACTCATTACTTTTAGAGAAAAAAATAAAAAAAGAACACATTGATAAAGGATTTAAATGTAGTTGAATCCAATGTTATTTTCTTTTTCGTTTTTTTTTGGTGGGGGGGTATACTAAAAGGCCAATAATAATTTGCTCTGAGTTCATCATCTAGCGACATTTCGAGAGAGGCATGCAAGAACGAATGCTTATTAATGATTGTCCAAGCAGTACTGCCTCTTCAGTAGACGCCTTGTGCTATGTGCACATATGATGTTGCCTTCACTTTGCGACAGAACATCTATGATGACTAGGTAAAAAGTATATAAAATGATCAATGAAAATGAAGGAGAAGTGATCAACACGTAAGAGAGCAATCAAATATAGTATGTATACACATATATGAAAACTATGTATTACAATAAAGTTTGCATGTCCCCATTAGGTTGCAAGCTCTCCTTCTACATGGCACACTCCCTGAAAAGAAGTGTAAACCGTACCTATTCCTAGCATTTATGTGGTCATGACCGAAGCTCCTCTGCCTAGGTCCCAAGGATTAGAAAGAAAATTATATTCTGCACATAAACAAAAAGAAAGAAAAAGGGCAAAGTCTATGGCTATGACAAAATCAACCCAATTAAAGAAGCCACTATTTTCTGTTTGTTAAGAAAAAAATTTCCAAGCCCACTTAAACCAAACAGTCTCGTGCAAATTTCCCATTTAACTTTTCTCTCTGTCATCAACACTCTTTGGTTGTTGGGCAGCGATAGAAGATGACTGCGGTGATTGGTATTCCAGCGAGGGACGGGGGAATTCGGAGAGCATTTGAACTACTTCTCTCATTGTGGGGCGTTCAATGCTGTTTTCCTGGCTACATAGCATTGCAATGAAAAACAAATGCATTGCCTCGTCTTTGGGAACCATCCTTAGCCTTGAGTCCACAATGCACATTATTTCTTCTTTCCGATAATTCGTCACTTTTCTGCTCCACTGCACAATATCCACTCCGTCGCCGAAATCACCCACCGGGCGGTGTCCGGTGAGGAGCTCTAAGAGAACAACTCCGAAGCTATACACATCGCTTTTCTCATCCACCCTTAATGTGTATGCGTATTCTGAAATTGGAAAAATGACCTTGGTTATGATTTAATCTTTTTATGACAACAAAAGCCATGAATACACACGCACACAAATATATGGTGCATTATTGGTAGATGAATTTAATTTACTATACAATTATAGATCAAATAAATAAAATTGTAATATTTTTTCTTTTTTGTTTTTTTGGTTTTTTGAGTATCATAAAAATTTTACCATGACCGAGTTCATAATTGAAGCTTATGGTCGGGAATTATATTCACCAAAAACTTTCTTATCATGCACATGCAAAAAAGCCACAAGTTTACATACAACCGACCAAGGGAGGCCAACCAGGAAAAAAAGAGAGTTTGGGTGGGAACCAGCAGTGCTTACGCGCTTTACAAGTCAGACCCATATCAGGATCTAAAGGGTTTCGCATTGTCTCCCTCAAATTTCCTGTTTTTATTTTTTAAGAAAAAAAAAAAAAAAGAAAAAACAGAAAAAGAAAGGAAAAGAAGAGGGGGGAGACAGCAGGGGTTTGTGAAAACAGGCGTGCATGTCGGTCGGTTAGCTTTTCACTAATCTCAAAGCGCTGTGATATTAGTCATCACTGTGAGAGCTGTAAGAAATATGGGGTCAGAGTGTCAGATCGACCTCTCAGATTCGGAGACCAGAGTTCTAATGGGCCCCAACAACTGCTCGCATTGTGCACTTATGTGGGGTGTTTGGTGAGCTGGTGAGGTTACCCAAAAAATTCTATGTGCCCCCCAGCGAAATGTTTTGTTTTGTTTTGTTTTGTATCGTATGTGAACACTGGTGATCTTCGAGCCGTCACTTTAGACAGAATTGCAATATATACAGACAATCAAAAGGATAAAAATATGAACAATGACGATGGGATGTTTACCCTTAATTATGCAGAAATTATCTCCACAGTTTTCTTAAATCATTGTAGAAAACATTCTAGTTAGTGTCAGACGTGACATTTTCTTTTGTACTGCGTCTGTCGTGCCTCAATTCCGTCTTCATTTCTTTTGTTTTTTGGGTTGATTCTCTATCTGTCAATTGACAAACTTTACGGTTTGCCAATCCACAGAGAATAACTTCAAACCAACCAACCAAATTACTAAAAGAAAAGACAAATATCAACAAGATCTTTAGGAAAATTTGTGCCCGAAATTATGAACTAGCAGCAAATTAAAATATCAAGCAAGCATAACAGAAAAAAAATTAAAGCTAAATTAAGTCAAATAGAACCAAATGACTGATAGAATTAAATTTTAATGATAAAGATCTACGTACCAGGTGCTATGTAGCCGTAAGACCCTGCAATCGTTGACATGCACTGCGACGCACCGCCGTCGAACAAGAATTTGGCTAGCCCGAAATCTGCCACATGCGCTTCGAAACTTGAATTCAGCAAAATATTGTTGGACTTCACGTCTCGGTGAACAATCAACGGGGAACAGTCATGGTGAAGGTAGCATAGGCCTTTCGCAGCTTCCATGGCTATCTTGTACCTCAAGTTCCAACTCAAGAACGCACCTTTTTTGCCATGCAATGCCTCCCCAAGGCTCCCATTTCTCATGTACTCGTAAACCAGCAAGTTCGTATCCCTGTTGGAGCAGAATGCCAGCAATCTGACGATGTTTCGGTGTCTGATGTTGCCTAGTGTCTGGATTTCGGCTCTGAAGCCATGATCATGGCTGCTGGTGCCGAAACCAAGTAGTTTTTTCACCGCAATTTCGACCCCAGTTGGCATTTTTCCATGGTACACAATCCCAGCTCCACCTCTGCCGATCACATGGCCATCTTTCACGCATTCCAGGACGTCTGTGACCGTGAATTCTAGCTTTTGGAATGCAGTCATCTTCCATGAATCTGAACTGTTTCTCCTGAATGACTTGGCTTTGATAATTCCAGCAATTACAAATATCAATGAGCATATCAGCAGGCCTAATGCAAAAATTAGCTTGAAATCTTTGGAGGCTTTTCCTGGTGTGGTGTTAGTGATGGTTGTGAAATTGCAGGAGTTGTTGAGGAGAGAACCGCAAAGTTGAGGATTACCCACAAATGACGAGGCGTTGAAGAACGAGAATTGGCCAGCTTCAGGGATTTTCCCGGAGAAATCATTGAAAGAGAAATCAGCAATGGTGAGGCTTTTCATGGAACCAATGGATTTTGGTATGGTTTGATTTAAGTGGTTTCTCGATAAGTTCAGGTAGTTCAAGATGCGGATGTTGGATATCTCTGGTGGGATTGAGCCAGAGAGGTTGTTTTGGCTCATGTCAAGGAAGGTGAGGAGGATACAGTTTCCTATTTGAGGCGGAATTGTACCCAAAAGTGAATTTCTGCTTAGATCAAGCTTTAATACTTGACGCAGCTCTCCAATGGAGGGTGGTATTGGACCCGAAAATCGGTTTCCACTGAGCAGAAGAATTTGGAGGCCAGAGAAATTTGAAAGCGAAATTGGCAAAGGACCTGAAAGAAGATTGTTTGACAAATTGAGCTGGCTTAATTTCCCAGGTTTTAATGAGCTATTACCGTTCTCTGATAATGGCCCTGATAGGAAGTTGTTCTGCAGCTCTGCTAAATTCAGCTCAGGCAAGTAAATGAATCCGTTTGGAATGCTGCCATTCAAGTAGTTCTGCCCGAGTCTCACCCTGTTGAGACTGTAACATGTTTCCAGACCTTCTGGGATTGGGCCAAAGAGAAAATTCTTCATGAGAATTAGGATTTTTAATTGACTGGAAGAACATAGGTCCCGTGGGATCGTGCCAGTGAGCTTATTTGAGGACAAATCTAGAGTCTGCAGCTTCCCATTTTGGCCAAGTCGCCGAGGAATCACACCAGTGAAGTTGTTCATCCACAGACAGAGTGTTTCCAAATTAGAAAAGTCCGCAACATAATCTGGAATCGACCCATGTAGCCTATTCTTGAAGAGATTGAAGAGCTTGAGTTGCTTTAGATTGACGAACTCTGATGGAATTTCACCGACGAGTGCATTGTAGGAGAGGTCAAGGTTGACCAAGTTGGTTAAGTTGCCTAACTCCCTTGGAATGAAACCCGTATGGAGATTCAAATGCAAGTACAGGGTATCAAGCAGCTTCAAGTTCCCTAGCTCGTGCGGAATTGGACCATCTAATTCACAGCTTGAAAGATCCATGAGAATTAGATTCTCTAATTTGCCGAGCTCTACTGGAATCCCACCTTTGAAGACATTGTAATTCCCCAGGTAAATCTGTCTCAGGTTAGTGAGATTACCTAGTTCACCTGGGATATTTCCTCTAAGATCATTTCCTGAGAGCGAAAGGTAATCCAGTCCTACTAGTTCTCCATAGCTTGGAGGAATTTGGCCGTAGAAATAGTTGCCACCAAGATCCAAGTACCTGAGTTTCTTCAAGCTCAAAATCCCAAGTGGAAGTGAAGCAGTGAAGTTATTGTTATAAGCATCAAGCACTTCCAAGTTTGCCATGCTAGAGTAGTTCCCGTCCAAGCTCCCACTGAATTGGTTGTTTGAGATGTTGAGAAATCGAAGATTACTCAATCCTGCAATCTCTATGGGACCGGTGAAATTGTTTCCCGCAAGAGATAAGTTGGTAAGTTGATCAAGTCCTGAAATTTGAGGTGAAATGGAGCCATGCAGATCCAAATCTGTTAAATCCAATGCTGCAACTCGTTTGTGAGAGCACTGAATTCCCGCCCAAGAGCAGAGTGAGAGTGGATTTGACAAATTCCACGTGCTCAAGACAGGTTCAGGGAAACCAAATCCATGTTTAAGTGTGACCAGGACATTAAAATCATTGACTAAAGAAGCAAAGGAAGAGTGAGTAAGAAGAGAGAATAGAGTCAAAATAACGAAGGGGACCATGTTTTGTGGGAAATTTACTCGAGGAAACTGAGTTTGAAGGGACTTGATGCAAAGACAAAGGGATTTAAGCACTTGGCTGATAATGGGGTTTCTATAAAAGAAAGGAAAGTGAAAGGAATCTGAGAAACTTCAAATGTGTACGGCCTCAAGGAATCAAACATCTTCACAGCAAGAGTCTTCAAATACAAGGAAGAAGTTATGCCTCTCCTTTCCTTTGCTTCTCTTTTCTGTTCATTTCTTTACTTTTTCCCTTTTCTCTTAAAGACGATGAGAGGGAAGAGAAGCAGAGACGCTAGCCTGGTGGAAATTGCTCTGGAGCTGTTATCTAGACTAGAGTTGTGTTTAAAGAAAGTTGAGAAAGGAAAAGGCAAAACCACAAAGAAGAAGAGAATAAGGTTAACTAAACTAATGTTAAGGGATGGTAATGTTGTTCATGAAGAACGAAAACAATCAAGCCGTTGGATAACAGAAATTTAAAGATTGATCATAGGTGGAGAAAAAGTAAAGTTAATGAGGTCGCTGCTTTCTCTCATCTTTATTTCGTATGACAAGAACACCCTTTAGCTTTAATCAAAGGATGCTCTTTATTGCTTTGAATGATAGATGATGAAATTGCAGTTTCACTGAATTATAAATGGCTGCATTGTCCTGTTGCTTTTGACAAATGACAGCCATGTATCCTGAATTTTGCAATGACTCCATAATGGGATTGCCAGCCGGTTGTGGCAAAACAATTGATGCCTGACACTATCAAATATTTCTGTGTTCCCAGTCTCAAATCTATTATTACATATTATTGCCTAAGTTTATCACTGGCAGCATAGGCCTCTTCAGACCGTCATAAGCAAAAGTTTGCTAGTCAGTCTGTTCGAACATAAGTTTCAATGATCACTTGTCAAATTCTTAAGCGGCGGGTTATGATTTGAAAAAGGGGAGAGAATGATTTTGTTTTGGTAATGCTTGCTTGGGAAATACGATATAATGCAAGAAAAGTGAGAAACAATTTAAAGCAAGACGACCCTAAACATCCTGCAATAGGTTGTCCATCATCATTTTGACAATTGCAGGTACATTGTAGTGTAGTGTAGTGTAGTGTAGTGTAAAATGCAAAGAGAGAGAACCAAGAATCAATGGACAACTATTTGGATAACTCGGTCAGAGAGTATTTATCCAGAGCACTTCCATTAACAATAGTATAGATGTTTTATATTAGACATGACATAAAATTTACGCAGGGCTGACATGGGAAAAGCACATTAGCATCTAAACTATGCATGAAGGTCCCATTAAAAAGTATGATTGATGAACCCCATCAGCGTCACACCTCTTCAGCAACAGATTAGACCAACATGAACTTGAGGGAGACCGAAGAACAATTTGTGTATTTTAATGCAGATCCTTGATCAATATAGGCATATGGGTAATTTTCTATAACCTAGTAGTAGCCTTTAAATCTTTTTATCTTGAGTTGGAGACATGTGCCCGCAGCAACAGTGGGCTGTAAGAAGTAAGAGACCATGATTATTAATATATCATTACCATGTTTGTTGAGTGATCAATTTATAATTATATTGTGTGGATTCGTTGCATGGAAGAAGGAACCTGTGGAAGCTTTTTTATTTTTTTTTTGTCAACTTTATTCGTTCTTCTTCCTTGCCCTACAGGACTGGGACCAACAATTCTATATGTTAGTGTGCGTTTAAGCTTTAGTAGAAGATGGAATAGTCTTAAAGAGAGGGTTGAAAAGAAAAAGCAAGAGATATTTGCTTTTTATCTTCCACTTCAAAGAAAAGGAAAAAAGAAAAATCCATGACCACGCCTCTTCCCCGTCTTTCTTTCACATGGAAAAGAGAGCTCTTGTATTAACCTGAACTGAATCAACACCGCCTTCCTTTACCTCTGTCTCCTTTCAAAATAAAAGTCCATGACCCCTCGTACATGGGAAAGAGTGCTGTTGTATTAATATGAACTTTACTCTCTCTTCCTCTCTCATGTGGGCATTGTCATATAATAGTGCTTGGCTCCACTTTTGCTTGATATGGTTGATTCTCTCATGGACGAGGGGCTAATTGTAAGAGGGGGACTCTTTTGAGGTGTCTCTATCTGTCTTATTGATGCGCAGGTCTGCCCTCTCTTTGAAGAGTCACTTTCTCGTGGCCAGACTTTCTCTAGGGCTGAAAACCCTTTCGCGGTCACTCATCAATGTTCAGCTTGGCAATAGCATACTTGGGGGAGTCTTATGTCATGTGGCTAGACTCCAAGAGGGAAACATCTAAACTTCACTTTTGTCTTAATCTCCCATGTCCAAATGCATCAAGCCGCATTGGTTTAGCACAAGATTGCTTAAAACATTTCTTAGTCTTGTATCTACAAAATCTAATGACATGAGAAAAACTGAGCTTGATTCTACGGTTTATGCCTGCCATATCAGTGCTTTTGGTTTTTTTTGGCAGTTGACAAGTTGCATATGCCAATCCAAAAACAATGGGTCCGTTATTCATCAATGAAACCTGGTTTGCATATCAATTTTAACGTATTTGGTATCCTATTTTAGGAGTTTTGCATCTCCAATTTACCATTTCCTCCACCCTTGTTGTGACTTAACACCCTTTGTAATGCATTTGGCAATTCGAGACTGACCTTCAAGGAACTTCGCAAACGAAAGAAAATGTAGAATTGAACAATAATAAGTGTTCGTTTCTGAATGCGAAGCATGGGGAAAATATTTTTCTTAAAACAAATGGAACCTCAAAGAGTGGCAAATTTTTCTTTTAGTTTTTGCAAACAGACTATTATATGATATTGAGCTGTATAAGAATTGTCAACATTCTCAGGAAAATATATGTGTTATAGATAAATGGAAGCCAAAAAGGGAGAAATGATGAAGAATGAACCAAAAAAAAAAAAAAAGAGCAAAAATGATGAAAAATTGTTGACTTTCTATCATATAGTGGAACCAAAGCATGCAGAAAGAAGAAGAACCGGGTTCCTTGTCTTTGTTTGATAAACTATTTTTAAAAGATACTTTAGATCGATGCAAGAGCTTATTAAATTCATTCTCTAGCATTTGCATTATTCCCTTGTTAGCAATTTTTTTTTTTTTTCCAGTAGCCCATCTGTAACAGAAGATTTGAAGGAACAAAAGGGAAAAGAGAAAGGATAGAAGCTAAAGATGGTAAAAAGTAGAAGCTCCATTGTAAACAGCATTTCATAGGGTTTGTAAACCGCATTTTTTGTGCATGTTTCGCTGCCTTCGTTTCTTTGGCAGAACTTGGGGGTTAACCATGTGCATGAAGAATGACACCCTCTTTGGTTGTTAAAAAAGAATAAAAGCAAAAACAAAATAACATTTAATTTTTATTTTTAATTTTACAGTAGTAAGAGTCTCGTACAACTATAACACACGCTTATAATGGAGATATTATGAGAATAATGATGGTGTCAACAAAAACCCGCATTTCAAAACATCGATCTGTGCCCGAGCTAGAACTTCGTTGAGGCTGTTGTACATAATGTCGTTGGTCATGATGTCTTCCTCGGAACCAATTATGAGTCCCATGATGGAAATGCGACTAAAAGAAAGAGCTGCTAGCGTCACTTCATGATGGACTGAAGCAAAGGATGCCCCCAGTCAGATGAATAGTGCTGAGCAGGTGCAGCAGCAACAGCCCGGTAATCTGCCATTTTTTGTACAACTGTGCGGTCCATGTGCACACTCGCTGTTTTTTGAGGAAGAATGTGGCAATTACCAAGCCTTCAAACAACAGCACTACTAGATAAATGCACGTCACTAGGACGTGTAGGACACGGTCCAATAACCTTGCAGAAAAGTGCCTCCTCATCAGCTGCTCAAAACCCGGCCCCCTAAACTTTTATCCACAGGGAAGCACTCATCTCCCACAGGATCACTCTCTGGGGCACACAAAAAAATAATAAAAAAAAAATTATACATATATACACATGCTTACAATTTTTTGACTGATGAAAGGATCAAAATGGTATGGTTCTTTCCAGGCGTCACTATTTTTGTTCTGTAAAATTTAATTTGCATACCCTTTAGCATAATTTCCTATGTGACTACTATTTTGAATTGTTACAAACCATTGAGCATAAGCAAAAAGTCATGGATTTATTAATGAAAATGAATTAGGTTCCTATTAATCATTCTCCAACTCTTGATGGTATTAAATTAAACTGTAAAGAGGAATGATTTTGACTTTGAACTAGGCTGGGACTTACCATCATGAATCAGTTCGAAAGCTTCAAATACAGGAAGAAAAAAAAAAAAATCTATTATAGACAAAGAGAAAGAATAGCACTCAAGTACACATCTTTCATTTTCAAAGTCCATTGCTTTCATGATTGGTAGGACAATGATTAACCTGAAGTGAAGCCTCTGCTGATATGTGCCAAGCTCTGTTGAATATAATCTTCTCTGAACATTTCGCTTCAATTTTTTTTTTTTTCTTTTTCTAGGATTATAAGCGAGCAAACAAACACACCCTCGCATCAAAGTTAATTAGATATTCTTGAATTGATTTAACGAAAGATTAAGGAAAAGCAAATGGTAACAAAATACAAATTAATAAAGGGTACAGAGGACATTTTTTTTTTTTTGGCTTGTTAGTGGCTATGGATTGTATAGACAACATAATTAAAGATCCCATATAGAATGATTAACGATAGCTTTAAAGTACTCTATTGTCCTTTGACTAGTAGGAGAAATTGATGGAAAATTAAAGCACGAGCACAGAAAGACAAGCAATAGGGACCTCAGGCTCGGACTCTTTGAACAAACTTTGGCCATGCCTCAAGAAGCCTTCCTCAAAGGGTGTATGGCTGCCTGCCTGCCTGCCTGGCCAATTTGAGCTTAAAGGACAACCAAAGGAAAGTAATCTTGGAAGGTGGCAAAGGAAAAATGGCAATGCAACTGCCGGCAACGTCAAAAGTAAAAATGGAAAAAGGGCAAAGACTTGAACTTTAAAGGGAAAAGAGAAGACAAGAAAAGAAAAAGAATGCTTCTAGTAAATATTGCAAACAGAACCTTTTCCATGGCTGCCGGCATAAACTATCCTAGTTATATTGGGATGGTTTTCTTTTTGAGAAAATTTATTATCTTTATTAACAAATCTTTCAAATAAATTTAATATACGTACCGGGTCTATTGCTATATAAAAAAAATTTGTAAGTACCAGCACACTTATTCTTTTTATACCAAAAGAATAAACTCAAACCACTCTCTTTCTCCACTAAAAAGGAAAAAAATAAATAAAATAAAATAATGATAAATGAAAATAAAAAAGAAAAGTTTGTAGAGAAGTGGAATTCACTTTCCACAAAGGAACGTGGCTCCTTTGATCAAACTGTGCACAAACTACTCAACCCTGACTTAGACTGCTAGCAGTCCAATGCCAGAAAGTACAATTGGCACGGCTCCCTAGTTCGACACAGTCAGACGGCTAGCGACGAGTACTTCTGAGTGACTCTCGCGCACGAATAAAGCAACGGGCCCACTGGAAACAAACAGAGTTAATGGATCACCTTTTTATTTCTGGTGTATACAAAACCGGTAATTTCCGCCTAATTCGTTAAAAATCAAATCAAAATAAATTAAAAAAATTTGGTTATAATTTGTAATTTAAATAAATCGTATTTTATTGCCTGATTATAAACTGTACTGAAAACTTAATATTACTAAGATTTAAAATTATAGTTATAGAAAGATAAAATACATAAAAACATTTAATTATCTTTGTATCTCTTATACATAGTCCAATATATTTACGACTTAAACTCCTCAATTAATAACTCTACAACTTGGTAAAACTAATCTAACTCTTCCTATAGCTCTCGGAACAATTTATATCTACCATATATACATTTTGTTGGTAAATATGTTTACCATATTACTTGACATAACATCTAAAACAAAAAGAAAACAGAGAAAAATTGTATAAGGGTGTAAGCAAGTTGATTTGTCACTCATATTCAACCTAAATTACTAATGACAATTTGATTAATTTTAAAATTTAATAAATCAGTAATAATACAAAAAATTAGTTACAGTTGTAGTTGGTTAGTTTGACAATTTTAGCTAGTTTGATTTTAATTATGTTGAGTATGCAAATACAAAGAAAAATATAAAATAAAAATTAAGAATAATAATAAATCTGTAATTAGAAATTGCAACAAATATAACTAAATTGCAAGGGTACAACATTATCAAATATCAATTATTTTGTGTTCAAAACAATATATCACATAAATATTAGTGGTTCGATTTGTGGGTTTAAATTCTCAAATTTATAATCAATCTACAAGTTACAATTTCTTTCAAAGCACTTTCTATATTTAATCTTTCGACGATTTGAGTGTTTCAATTTGATTGATTTGGTTTGATCAGAATAAACCGTATGAGTGGTTTGACAAGCATCTCTAATGATAAATAATTATGTTTGTGTTTATAAGGTATTTGCTTAGTTGATTTCAAAAAAGAGATTGAGTAGCGTATAAATGCCTCAATAATTTGCAATGCATGAATTGCTTTATGTTAAGCTCAATATAATACTTTTTCTCTCTTTTGATCTATGCAAAGTTTTATTAGACCAGGAGTTATATATAATGATAATAACTCTCTCTATTTTCATAAATTCGATGTCCCTTTAACATGCTTAATTCAAAACTTTTAAGATTGAAGCTAATGCAATATAGCGAATTGATTAAAAAATCAATTGCATTATCTTCAATTATGTTTCATTAAATTGTACGAAATATATAATATCGGGAAAATAATCACCCAGTCAAGCTTACCTTTGTTTTTATTATTATTTTTTCTAATGATATTGTGGTACACTTAAAGCTTACCTTATTACCCAAAAAAAAAAAAAAAATTATACAAGTCAGGACGAAAGGGAACAACATCAATGAAATAGCAGTGCTCATATGATTACAAGTAGACATGACTTTAATCCAACTTCTTTCGAACCATCGGTTTTAGCTCCAAGGAGTATGGGACACCGAAACCAAACCCCATTGGCGGTTTGGTTCTGGTCTAATTCAAATTGGTAATTTCAATTTAATTTTGGGTCGGTTTGGTTTTAAACCTCCGGTTTTGGTCTAATTCAATTTTTTTTTTCCTTTTTTTCAAGAAAAAAAAAAACTATTGCTTTGTACAGAATTAAAAAAGTTATAAGTTACTAAAGAAAGAAATTAATTATAAAATTTACAATTGAAAAAGAAATGCTTTTTAGAGAGGGAGAGAGAGAGAGAGATTGAGAGTGGTGTGAGAAAATGGGTAAGGGGAAAGGGGCTTTTTCTATGAGTTTTTGGGTTTTAATTTAAAGAAAAAAAAAAAGAAAAAAGAGGAAGAGAGAGAGACACACAGGGAGGGAGGGATTGTGTTGGGCAACAGTTACAAAAATGGCCATTGGATCACAAAACGGTTAATTTTGACTATTATAGTGCATATGCAATGGTCCTAGGGATTGTTTATTTATTTATTTTTTTAATGAAATTGTCGGTGAGACCAATGATTTAACTGGCGGTTCCAAGTTCCAAGGGAGTGGGACCGTAATTGAACCGTCCCCAACCCAGTCTTGATTTGAATTGGAATCGCCAAAATCGATTTCGATTTCGATCCAATTTAAATAGGAATTGTGGTCATGTCTAATTACAAGGTAGGCTATGATTGTCATAATAGTACATATGTAACAATGAAAGGAACAAAACAAATATCTAAATGAAATAGCACAATAAAGGATTTTTCTTTTTTTTTTTATATTAGTTGTCAGGTCAAGGTATTTTTGGATCAATTTACTTGTTAATTGAGACTAAATTTTTCTTTGGCCGATCGTTGTACTTGTCTTAAAATTTAATCATGGCTGGACTAGATCGCTAACTCAATAAGCCTTCCAAACTAAACTTTGGGTATACCCTCGTTTTGGAGAATTTTTAAATTTAAGTTCACTAGTTTTCAAGCCCATGCCAAGCCCTCCTAAAAGGCTTTAAAAATTAGTTATAGTCATCTCAGTCCAATTGAGATGTAAATTTTTTAATAAATTTATTATTATTAAATATTATTTTTAAAAAATTTTTAAATTAAATATTTTTATATAAATAATATATTTAAATTTATAAAATTTAAAACTATTAATATATTTAGAAAATTTTTTCTATCTTAATAATTAATTTTTTTTAACATTTATCGTAATCACATAATTTTAAATAAAATTTTTATTTATATTTAGAAAAAAAGAGAGCTAATTATATATATATATATTCATAATTAAGTGTATTTATCAATATTTAATTTTATTATTTATTTTTTAATATTTTTTTTAACAATAAAATATTTTAATTTTTTATAAAATTAAAATTTTTTAAATATTTGTTATTATATAAATTTTTAACAATTTAATAATAATATTTATAACCCTAAATTTTGAAATAAAGTCTTAAGGTCATAATGCATAAATTGTAATTTTAAATTATATACTAAACTTTATTTTATAATGGATAAAATAATAATAGATAACTTTCTATTATTAAGTAATACTGACATTTTTTTCTCAAAAAAATACATAATTAAAAGTGAACTTTCTATTACTAATATATATAAAAAAAATAAATTTGAATATCTACTTATATCTAAGTAGTTGAATTTTTTATACATAAATATATGATTTTTTGTTTTTTTTTTGGTATTTCAATAATTTTTTTATAACTTTCCAATAATCTATTATAGAGTTATTTTTATATTTATATCCACCTAAAATTAGAATAGCAAAGCTAAAATTCAATCTAGTGCATGTTTATAACTACATTAAGTCACTAACAATAAATGCATATGAATTGATTCCATGTTCTTATATTCTACATCATTTTTAAGGTATTATATGAATCTAAATTTGTCATATATTTTTACGTGAATAACCTTTATGAGTACTTATTGATATTAAATTTCTTTAGAATTTGTTAATATAACCCTTATGAGATAATCTTAGTAATCTTTATAAACTATCACAAAATATTTCTATTTTTGTCAAATCAAATCTCTTTAATGTTTTTTATTATGAAAGACTTTTAGAAAAATTTTTTAATTTCACACAATATAGTTAAAATATTACCAATAAGTAATATGTCATCAATATATAAGACTAAAAAATAAAATTACTCCTAATGATATTATGGTATATATATTGATCTATGACATTCTTTTTTAACTCAAAAAATATTTTGATATTATTAAATTTAATGTATTATTATAAAGAAACTTGTTTCAGTCTATATATTACTTCTTTTTTTTTTTTCTAATGGAAAAACCTTTTGATTGATCCACATAAAATTTCCTTTTAAGATCTTCATTACAAAAGATGATTTTCACAAAAACTATAATTATTTTTAATAAATGTTTCTTTAAGACATGAGAAAATACTTTTGTATAATTAATGTCACTTATTTTAAGTATAACCATTAGTAATAAATCTACCTTTATAACATTTGATATTGCCATATGAGTCACATTTAGTCTTAAATACTCATTTACAACTGACACTTTTGCAACTTTTTGATAGTACCATGAAATCTTAGACACCTTTTTTTTTTTTTCGATAGATTTCAATTCACATCAATTTATTTATTAGATTTAGCACTTTCTATAACTTGTGAAATCAAAAATAAATCATTATGAATTCTAATGTCATAATCTAACTATTACTAATAAACCTTATAATCATTTGGGATGGTTAGTCTCCTTTATTCTTAAGATTTGTTGATATTATTCCTTGTAATATATTTATAATAGTCAATTATGAATTAATTCTTTCAAAGAGTGTTTCTTTATCCAAATATTTTTTAAATTTTTAAAACAACATTTAGTGTAGTAGTGAACAAAAAAAATGTTATGAGTAAAGAAATATTTATTTTCATTTCTTTTATATTCACTTTTTGACATTCATTACTCTCATCAACTTCACAACCTTAAATGAATTTTTTTTTTTAGTGACTATTTTCAATGAATCTTGTAATTTAAGTTTTTACAAATTTTGGATTATGATTTGAGTAATAAAATGTACATATATTAGACTTCTTGAGGTTAATAATAAAGTAATCACTAATATTTTAAGATTTTAATTTCTTTCATATGGATTCTCACATTTGTCAAGTAATAATAAATATCTAAGTGTCTTAAATTAAGTTTCTTTTTAATCTACAATTCAATTGAAATATTTTGAATTGTATTACTAAAAATACTATTTAATAAATAATTTACAATTTTGAATGCATACATTTATAAAAAGTTAGATAAGAATGACTTAATTATCATATTTTTAATTATATCTATTAATGTTTAATTACACTTTTCTTTCATATCTTTTGTTAATATGTACTTGACATAGTATATACCATGCACAAACGATATAAGTTTTGAAAAATTTTGTAAATGGAGGTAAATAATGTCCCAATTCATAATATTTATCCAATCTTATAATTTTTAACTTTCCATTTAATTGCATTTTAATCATTTTGATGTATGTCTCAAAGGAATATCAAAAGGTTCACAAATTTCAATTTGTATAATTTCAAAATAATGCATCTTTATTGTAACTTTTTTTCATCTATGCATGATTTGCTTATACTTAATGAAATCAATACATAATTTGAGTTCAATTAAATCTATATTTTAATAAAAAAAACTCATTAGTAACAAATCTCACTAACATTTCTTTAGATGTATGTTTAAATATTTATACCACAAGTAAACAAATTTATTGTGCTAAGCTTAATTTTAATATTATGACATACATTAAGTACAAATTCTTCAAATGCATCATTAAGCTTTTGTTTATGAAAATCATCAATAAGAATAATTGAACCAATGATTTTAGTGTTTTTGTATAAACTAAAATATTAAGAGTAATATTGGAATTAAATCACCAAGTATTATGAAGAACTTTTGGTAAACTTAATTTGAAATATGTCAGGATATTAAATTTACCTTTATTTACAAATCAAACTTTATGTGTCAAATAATTTTTGTAATAGCATTTGACTTTTTGACGTAATTAATAATTATTGTCCTTTTATTCTTTTTTTTTTTAAGTCTAGGAAGCAATAATAAATTCTTTTTATTTTTAAATTAGTTGATTTTCACTTTAATTTCTTTTCCTTTTTTTTTTTTCCATGAGAATAATGTGGTGACTTTTTAATTTCTTAATCTCATTTCCTTTTATAAAAACATGTCAGTTAATTTATTAACTTTTTATTTATCTTTTATAATTTTATTAATATGATTAGTAATAATTAATTTTATAAATATTAAACTCAACTTATTGTTTCATTTTTATATTTATAATATAATTTTTCTTTTTTACTATTTAAATATATAATAATAATGAGTTTACTCATTAAAAGTATAAATGAAGATGGATAAAATTTAAGTGAAAATTGATTTGTTCATTTTATTCTAAGAAGTTCAATCTTTTGAATAAAATAATAAATTATGTATAAAATGAATTAAACAAACTATATAATAATAAAATTTTATAATTAATTATAAATTAAATAAAATAATTAAAATATATTATAATTCTTTCTTACAAAATTTTATAATATTTTATTAAAAAAATAATATATATTAATTTAAATGAATAATTAAATATTTTTAATTAAATATTTTTAATATATTTAAATAATAAAAAATTAATATATTTTAATTATATTATTAATGATAAAATAATAAATTATTTTGAATAAATTTTAAAATTTTAATAATTAATAATATTAATTTATTTAATAATTTTTTAAAAAAATATTTTAATAAAATTATAAATAATTAATTATTTATATATATTATTAAATATAATAATTTAATCACTTAATTAAAATTTAAATTATAATTATAATATATATATATAAAAATATAAATTAATATTTATTAAATCATAACATCAAAATTTATAAACATTGAATAAAACTTATAATTTTGTAAAATATATAAAAAAAATTATTGTAATAATAATTATTATTATTTAATTTTTAAAACATAGATCATCGTTCTTCTTTAAAAAGAATTATAATTCCTTAAACTACGTTTGACTACTGCTTACGTTAAGAAAGGAATTTACCATTCCTTATTTCGGCGCCTTCTTTGTACAAGGGATTAAATAATTCCTTATATGTCTTTTGATGGCCATTGGCCAGATCGAAGGCTTGAATTTTTTTTTATTTTCAAATTAACGTAATTGCCAAAGCAAATAAATTGAAACTCTTTATAGCCCTTGATATAATTAACCTCTATTTCACGCGGCACGACTGAACCAAAACATAATGACCCTTTTGTTTTTTTTTTTTTTCTTTAAATTCATAATAGAAGCCATACAATCATAAACACGAATCAATCATTCCTTAAGTCCATAACTTCATAATATATTTTTTTTTGAGTTATTGATCAATCATATCTAGTTCTTAATCATACATAGAAAATATTAAAATTTTAAAAATACATGTTCTAATACTTTTTATTAAAATTTTTAATAAATTTATTATCATTAAATGTTAATTTTTTAAATTTTAAAATTAAATATCTTAATATAAATAATATTATAAATAACATATTATTGAAAATAATATGCTTGAACTTTATAAAATCTGAAATCATAAATATCTTTTCTAATTTTTACATAATCACATAATACTATATAAAGTTTTCATGTGTTAGAAAGAAAGAACTAATTATATATCTATATAATTTCATAATTTAAATTAACATATTAATCAATGTTTAAATGACATTAAAGATTATAATTTTTAATAATATAACAATATATATATATATATATATATATTTTATTAATCATGTTATATTATAATTAAGTTTTTAGTAGAAATATTACTTAAAAAATAGTTTAATATCATTAATTGAAATATTTTAACACGAGATGCTTTGCTTACACAAGAACCGGTTATTATTTCCGCCAAATAAAACCCAATCGAATATTAAATAGAGCCAAGAGATTTCATGCTTTTTTTTTTTTCTTCTTTTCTTTTCTTTTCTTTTTACTTTATTAGCACACTCACAGAACAAAATCCAACGCCTTAAAGTAAAACCCCACGTTCGTCCAATAACAAGACAACCAATTATTTAAGTAGGAAAATCTTTTGAAGAGTTTTTGGCCTTGTCAAAATATTTGGAGTCAAAAGAATATTAACGCCCCATAGCCTGCAAAATTTTTGTCCTTTACTTGGCTTTCATGCACCATGTTTCTTAAACATTTCATGCATTATCAGCGTCCCAATGACTAAGATCTCTTTTGGAGATCCTGTTGCCTGCCTGCTAAGATTTATTCTACATTTTCCAGCTAGTGGTCCTACAGTACATAAAAAGGTCAAAAAGTGCATGCAACAGGCATTTGAAACCATTTTAATCTGCAGAATTCAATCCTTATTTGTTTAGATCTTCAATTATAAGCATTTCCAAAAAATACTGAAGGAGTGTTTGTTTCTACTGTTCAACGCGGCTGCTGCCACTTATTTTGAAACTCTAAGGTGTTAAGGTGTTTGGAAAACTTGTTTTTGGCATTGTTATTTGCTTATAGATCCTTTTCGGCATTGTTTTGCCACTCAATAAATCTTTTTTTTTTTTTTTTTGGAAAAAAAAATTTGTTAGAATTGAAATATGAAATTACTAATAAATGTTGAAAAGAGGAGGAACTGAAGTTTCATGTCAATAGAAGTTTAGTTCTTATCTTAAAAATACAAAAATTTGACTCTTATTAAAAATAATTCTAAATTTGGAGATACAATGTTTAAAATAGTAATTTCATTGTCTAATAATGATAGTTAATGTTAATCTAATCAAACACTATAAATCTATTTTATTCATCGATAATAACAAGCCATACTCAGTGAATGCGCAGCAGTAACAATAATCAATAACAGTTGGCAGAGTAATGTGCTTGTCGCCGCATGCACACACCAAAGCAAAAGATTCTCTACATCGGATTTTTCCTACGCATTCATTTGTCGCGTAATCCTACATACTCTTGTCTTGATCGAGAAAGGGGTATGAACCAGTGCATGTGTAAGAGGGAATACATTAAAGCCATGCATGTGTTACACCCCACGAAAAACCTCCTTTTTAAAACATTTTGCTAAGCTACAAATCAGAGCATGTGAATACTTGTTCATAGGGCCTCGATTTATTCTGTGAAACGGAATAAGCAGGCCAACTTGGTGTACATAGGCGGCACGCCGATGAATTGAGTAGGTAACATACCTGTGAAGGTGAAGCAGGCCCCGCAACTCAAGGTTTGTGGCTACATGCCTCAGTATTGCGGTTTGATAATTGCATCGTGTCCTTCTGAATCATCGTTTGACCTTGGCACGACATGTGGGGTTCGATCACCCTGGCACCTGATGGAAGTCCAAGTCACACTGCACTCGGGCGTGTCCCGTTCCCTCTCTCTCTCTCTCTCTATCAAGTACATATTTAAGACACAAGACACATGATGTGAAAGCTTAATAGTAATTTAACGTGTTTTGATGTGAAAGCTTTACGAGATAAGAAGAATCTCATTTGAATTAATTAATGTTCAGGTGATGAAAAAATTGAATTAAGATTCACAGGATAATAACCAACATTTTTCTTATGTTCATTTTTTTTTTGTCAAAAAAAAAAAAAACATATTTAAAGAAAAATAATTCACACACACACACACAAACACATGTTAATATTACATTTATTTTGCTTGCTTTTCTCAATATTAGGTGCTGGAAGCGCATTGCGCTTGTCTTGGAAAACAATTTGTAAAGCTAGATTCTCCACAATTTATGCATACCATTTAAATTTTATTTTCAAGTGTATGATTACATAAGATATATGAAAAGTTTTGCGGACCCAATCGAGTGCACACTAAAAGTATTCTCCTACATTTTGGCATCAAAAGAGCGAAGAAATCAGGATTAATATGGTCAGCAACGAGAGCTTTCAAGTTTTAGATTACTCGATCCGTCGTCTGATCAATGGATCGCAGGCATCCCATTGTGTGGGCTCGTTCTAATTGATCTAGACCCAAAAAATATGACAGGAAAATATGACCTAATCCCCTTATGGGCTTTTAGTTGTTATGCAGAGGCCCATGACCTCCAAGATTTGACCATGTGTCCAGTACATGGTTGACCAGGTCAACTTTAAATGGCATTTACCTTAAAATTATTGTTAATTCTTTTAAATTTTTTTAATGCGACAAAAAATACATCTTCTAGTGGTTTTAGCGCATGACTTGATAACATTCGAAAATTTGTCTCGCCAGCGGGAAAATACTTTCCTTTAGACCGTCTATCTCATATGCTTTAGATAGAGTTTATTCACGGGAATACCCATCAGTTTTTATTTCTCAATCATTAGCCACTGGCTCTCAGGAGAATTTTCTCGAAGATACCAGTAACTGATGGCTGAGAGCCATCAACTTATAGCTTAGTTTTTATATGTTTAATATTCAATAAACATTATACCTTTTGATGTACCTTTGAATTGTGTATTATATTACACAATTATGATATACGCATTTATGTACGTTTAAATATAAAACGCTTAAATTTTTGGAGCATAGTTTCGAGAGTTCTTTTAATTTTATTTTTTTTTTTAAGTAGCAAAAAGAATTAAAATATATTTGAATACACATTAAAGAGAAAATTGAGAAAAAAAAAAAAGAAAGAAAGAAAAAAGCAAAGAAATCGTAAGGGAGAGACAATTTGGTCTTTTAACCAACACTTTCTTTTTTTTTTTTTTAAAACCCACACATCTGAAGAAGCCGTTATGGTTCCGCTCAAAAACGTAAGAGGTGATGGTGCAGAGCTCTTAAATCAATTTGGCTGAAATGAGATCTAAAAATAGCCTACCAATACAACTTTTGAAATGACTGGATCACACACTCGTCACTTTCCTTCCAAAATCAATTTTCGTGCAGAGCCTTCATCAAGTATAGTCGGTCAAAGCTCTGACCAACGACCCTGCAAACATTACCAGGGTAAAGACACAAGATAAGACAAAAAAAGAAGTTCAAAATTAGCTAGAAAACCAACAGGGCTATATAACTTTTTAGCCATCAACAATACCAAAGCACTTTTAAGTTATTGAATTATCTGCCGATAAGAAACACAATTAGATAAAATCTACCAACAGAAACCAATTAGCCTTCCATAATGAGGAAAATGAATAAGTAAAACATGCAATCATATACATATATATATAAAAGAAAGCAACATGGGGCAAGAGATGTATGCCCAATTAATTATGTCACCTGCATTTTGTTGAGAATTTAACGAAATTATAAAACTAAAGAGGAGAGTTGAGGGAGAATGCACAAAGGACATCAAATACCAACCCAAGAATGCATATGCAAACCTCAAGAGCAATAGAGAATATGAGATAAAAAAGCCAGAAAAACCCATCTTAGTAAATGCAATCCCCCAACTGCTTTGAAAACACAGTAGGCGTCCCAGCATGGTATAAACTCGGCCAAGGCAGTAGATCTGTGACATACCCGTTAATTTGGCTGCAATAATTTGCAATTTGATTGGTTACAAGAAAGCTATCCAACCGCGATGGCTCAGGGATTGGCTTAAAGATAGGGTTCAAAGGATCTTCCTCAGGCAAAGGCTCTTCTCCGGCAGCTTTACGCGCCATGTTCTCTGCCCTACAAAACACAATCAGAGACAAGATAAATTAGAAGTACAAGAAAGTAGCAACCCAAAGCCTACAAGGAAGAAAAACATTGCCAAGAGTATTGCAGTTAAATTGTCAACTACATTTCTCTGCTTTAAAAATTTCTAGGAAAACCTTTCATTTGTCTCTGGGTGACACATTGTTCATGATTGTTAACAAGAAAATCCATTATTTTGCATTCAATAAGTTGCAGCCCAAAAATTGCAACCAACAGCAGATGAACCATAAAAGCAAAAATGTTTGGTGGGGAGGGGGGCATTTCACATTTGGCTGTGCATGGTGGACATGTCTTTCTTAAGACATCTTTCCCAAGACCTAATCTGTTGAGCCTGTTGGGATTTCATGCTAGGATATACAGACAAAGCTGATTACTTCAAGAGGTGCTGTGACCAGTAAGTATGATAGTCACAGAGAGCAAGGACCCAAAAAATATAGCCACAGGAGGTTGTAGTAGTGCATGTTGTGTGGTGCCCAGTGGCTACTTGAAAATGATTGTCCCATCCCTTGGACAACCTTGTGGCTAAATCATCCTGTAGGTAAAAAAGCTGTGTACAAATCCAATCACCCTTCATGAGGACCAAATCCAGATTGGAGCAAAACAGAAACAGCAAATCCATCAAAACAGAGCAAAAGGATGACAAAACCGCCAACAGTGAAACCAGCAATTCACCTTCTCTTCTGGAGCCATGCTTGCTGCTGAGTTTGCTGGCGATACAAGTTTCTATAGTAAAATTGGAACTGCAAAAGAAGAGATAAAGTGTCATAATCACAGCCCATCGACCTCTACAATAAGTAATGAAAAATGAAGACAAACCTTCTGCTGTTCAATTGACAGATCATCCATGCATTCAATCAAAAACTCCATATTTCTTTTCAAAAAGGGATTGGCTGACAATTGCAGGCGATCATAGTCACACTATAGCAAGAAAATTAATGCACGCATTAGACTAAATATACAAGGCCTATTCTGCAGAAATGAAGTCTCTCAGGAATGGCCACTTTCACCTGGGTGACTGGTGTATCAGCTTCAAGCCCAGTCATGAAGGCACTGATAAGAGCAGAATTTGAAACTTTGATCTAAGGGTACAAAAAGAAGCATATTACTTAAATACTAAATTAGAACATGTTAACATATTACAAACACTATAAAAGCATCAACTGGTTAACTTGGTGGAAAGGAATAGAGTTGAAAGGAAACATGGGCTTACAGGAATTTCCTCAAAAATGTCCACCCATGAGAAATTTCTCTCCCTTAACCTATTGGAGCAAAAGAGACAAAATTGAGATCACCTTAAATAAGTTTTGTACAGATAAAATCAACTATTACATGTGATGTCCTTACTGCTCGCCAGTAAAATTATTGTTGCGATAGAGATCCATGAATGAATCAGAAAGTTTCAAAGCCTTGAGAGCCAGAACTCCCTGATCAGACCTTGAAGGATCATAAATTATACATACACATCTTCTAATGTTTTCCTGCAATCACCAATAAATAATTAACAAAACAATAAAGAATTAAGATAAATAGTCATCTTTGATGAGCTAATGAAAGTAGAGTTAAAGAAAATTCCCTAGGAATAAAATACAAAGATACATATAAATTTATATATATGTAAAATAAGTCCTTGACACCTTCAGAACAGGAACTCAAACATCATCAGGAAACCTGGCCCTAATTATTGTCCAGAAATGGAATAAGATATATGGTACACCAAACTCCCAATAATCGAGGATTTGAAGTTTGTGTAAATTGAAGAAACATTTTCAACATGAGTATTCATCATGGATAACCGACCATCAAACTTATACAGAACAATCCAACACTTAGAAACTCTATGCTGATACAGTGGGCTTGTATATCATGGTCAAAGCTTCTGTCTGCTGGATATATATGGTAAAAGGGACAAGTATATGGGAATGCTATGGCACTTACTAACTTTTTCCAACTTTCCACATAGTGAGCTATAATATGTTTGGTTGAAAAAAATTAATCATTTTCCCTCAACAAGTTGGAACTCCCTTTGCACCACTTCAGAAATAGCAGTCATACTTTCTCCATCAAAGAAGAGTCAATGCCTCCCAACAAGAAGCTACTTGAAGAAGGTTAGACCTCTTTGTTTGTTCTCAATCAAGAAAAGAATATTCAAGCAGAGTACTGCCTAGCTACACCAGACATATCAAGCTGCAATGCCAAACGCTATTCTAGTTGTCCTACATCACAAAAGAATCTTGGCAATTATCTTCTCAGCATTTCAACAATTTGGACAAAAGATCCTGATGTTCAGGCTTATTGATCTATCCAAAAATCAATTGCTTCACTTACTGTTGACGAGGTCAGCAAATTGAGAAAAAAGAAGATAATCCAATGCACAAATCAAAATTGGTATGGTAGCAAATCTCAGATTTTTGTTTATATTTTTCTACTGTGGCTTATGAAATTGTGCAATATCACACATTAGCCATCCTAACACTCCTGAAAATAAAATTGAAAATCACTAATACAAAGTGAATGTGCCCTAAACTTCTAAGGAATGGCATTAAAAAAGACCAAGGATTAATAAAGTACTAAGGAAACCTGCAATTAGTATGAAAAGTTATTAATAGCGCCCTCCTAGATCGTTCCTTTTGAATTATGAACTAAACAAAATATGCAAAGAAGCCTTCAATAAAGATTTATGAAACTTTTTGAGTAGATACCATACAACAGGTGAAAAAAACAATTAAGATCCAATACCTGGTAATTCAAGAAGGTCTCAATCAGTTCCACGGTTTGGAAACACCCCAACAATGTTGACTGATACCTGAAATTGAAAAGAAAAATGTAACAAATCAGCAATTGTAGTAGTACATATTAACCTTTCTCATGCACATGCCCAAATGCATGAGGGCACACAAGCAGAACTCCGTTGTTTTTTTCTCGTTTTTTTTTTTTTTGATGGGTGAGCAGGTAGTCATTATTTTCTAAGGGGAATCACTGAATTGTTTAAAAGGATAGTATACAGAGTAATGCAAATAACCAGGAGCATTGAGCCAAAGGAATCAAAAGATCCCAAGAAACATCCCTCAAACCTTAACAAACAAATGCTCATTCAAATTTCCCAATCATTAAATAAGCAAAATATAAAAGAGAGTATCTTACAACAAAGGGGAATCAAATGACTACGTGTAGCAAAAGCTTCATAATGACACAAATAAACTTTTGCTTACATAAAGACACATGACAGTTAGACAACCGAGGAACATAATTTGGAGAAACAAATTTAAAAAGATCAAGCTGACAAATGATTCCACCCTTAAAAAAAAAGCATAATAACTCACCATCCAACCGTGTTATTGTCAACATTAACCTCTCTCAAGCACCTCATCATTTCAAGCTGGTAATTAGCACCATCAGCTTCAATCTCTTCATTCTCTTCCCGCATCTGTGCCATAATTAACAAACAAATTAAATCCAAGTTGTAATCATGACTAGGAACAAAAGCTATACGACTTTCTACAATGGCAACATATTGAGAAGCAAAATGGCTTTTCATTACCGGGAAAGGGAAACAGTTAGTAACTTCAAGAACGCTGCCAACATCTAATCCAAGAAGTTGGCCAGTGACAAGAGCCGGAGAAAATTCCTTGCAGTGTTTGATTATCTTCAATACAACCTGTTGATTAAACCCCACCAAAAACAGAAAACAAAATTAAAAAAAAAAAAATCCAAGGGATTATATGCTACAACTAGCAGCACAATTAAGACAAAAGATCCTAGCAGGCTAGCAGTAAAATTAACATCAATTATTGAGAGACCCGCAAAGCAGCAGGAAAAAGAGTAATCCTTGAAAGGTTAGAGAGAAAAAGAGTCGGAGAGAAGAAGAGAGAGGGCGGTTGGGAGTGAGGGAATACCAGTCCTTCCATCTGAACAACGCGAAGAGGCGGAGCAGCCTCCTCCGTCGATGCCACCTGAAGGAACGACCTTGCAGTTGCTGCACCGAAAAATTCCCACAAATAAAATAAAAAAGGAAAATAGATAAACGAGGAAAAAAAAAAAAGAAAGAAACAATGGGAAAAAAAAAAAAACAACAACAACACCGGAGATTTAAGCAAACATACGGTTAGGGTTAGCCATGGGGCGCAAGCGGGCTGGCGGGCGGCTTGGGTGGTTGTTATCAGAGGTAAAGAGAGCGATTTAGACCGCAAGTTTTTGATTCCGATGAGAGGCACCGCAGCTCGCCTTTTGCCCTTTCTTTCCTTCTTAGCCGTTTGCTTTATGCTCTTCCCATGCCCAAACCCTTGCGTGTATTTTTTTTTTTTTTAAAATTATAAATAAAAAAAAGTAACTTAATTGCAGTTTTATAATAAAAAAATTATTCTAAAAAATTTTATAATATAATATTAACTTTTTTTTATTATAATACTATAAATAATTATTATTATTATTATATATAATATTAAATATTTAAAAATATTATCATAAAAATATATATCATAATAATATAATTATTATTAATAATTTAAAAATATTTATTATTATTATTTATTTTTATTAATATTTTATTTATAATATTTATTTGTTGTATTTAAAAAATTTAAATTTAATTTAATTTTAAAATTACAATATTAAACTATTTTTTATATCTTATTTTGACTTTTGGATTTATAGCCAAGGATTAGTCCAAATTTAATTATAATAAATAATTCAAAATATTATATGATTAATTGATTATAAAAACTCTTTTACTAGTTATAAAGTGATAATAATAAATTTAATAATGATTATTTTTTATTAGTTAAAGATAATGTATTTTTATAAAAATAATAATTATTAAATTTTTATAAATATATGAGTTATTTGGTTAAATTTCTCTTTTTTTTTTGGTTTTATAGGCTTCTTAAAGGTATTTAGAGGTAGGCTTTAACTTGAATTGCGTTAAATTGACATGAAGCTTGACTTAAGGCCTTACATTAAGAAGTTAACTTGGCAAAATTGGCTTAGATTTGTTTAAGATTTAGCCATGTAACTTCCTTTCCTTAACTTTGTGGTTACTGTGAGTATGGATCTCCTTCTTTGGTGTAGCTCCACTATTATGAGTTATTGTAGACATATCTAATGTTAGTTTTTCTACAAATATTACAACCCTATATAGTAAGTTATTATAGACATATCTAACATTAATTAGTTTTTCTACAAATATTACAACCCTATATAGTGATGATGGTCCAACTTTTTATGCCATAGCATTGAGTCATCACTAGTGATAAGTAGAGTCTTATGATTTAGTTAATTAAGTTTTAAGGGAAAAATTTTTCCTCTCAATAAAGAACATCTTTAAACAATAAAAAACATCTCTTCTGTAAAAGTTGTTTCACATTTACCAAATTTTGACTAACTTTAAGCATTAATAACATATTAGTGATTAGTTTAATATTTAAAAAAATCTAAACTACAATTAACCTTTTACCTTGAACAATAATGAGAGTTCCATTACCAATTTCGACTTTAGAAGTATAGAATTTATCAAGAGTTTTCAATACATTTGGATTGAGTAACATGTGGTGTGCATAACCAATATCAATGAGTCATTCATTAATACCTTTGCTACTTATGATATTAATTGCAACAAAAATTTTCTCTTCCATTTGCTAATGACCTTCTTTTGCAACTTGAACACGTTTTTTCCTTTGTTGTTGTAGTTGTTTTCTTTTGTTTTCACATATTCTTTCCATATGCCCTTTCATCTTACAGAAAGAATATATGGCATTTAGCCTCCTTCGATAGTATTTTAGAAAATAAGTTCTTATGTTGCAATTTTTACACAGATTATAAACCCTTTTACCTACAGCTTTACTTCTTTCAACTCCTTTTCTATCCTTATATGAATATTGTTGTCTTTTATACTGATTATTGCCTTTGAAGTTTACTTGAAGAGCTCCCTTTAAGGTTCCTTTATCTATAACTTTGTTTTTTATTAGTCATTTTCCAATCTAAAAATTCTTTTTTGTAAAAGATATTCTTTTTAATTATGCTTTCTTTTGTTTTTGTATATCTTCCTTGGAGAGCATGAAAAAGCTTAGAGACTGGGATTTTGGTGAGATCCTTGGAGTCCTTTAATGAAAAAATCTTTGCCTTAAATCTTTTAAGGACATTTACAAGTATTTTTTCAACAATTCTTCTATTTGAAATGTCATCTCCAAGTCATTTCACTTGATTTACTATCTTCATGAGTAAGTTACTATATCCTTTGATGGTTTTAATCTCTTTCATCTTTAAAATCTCAAATTCCTTTATGAGATTTAATAGTTGCACAATTATGGTTTTATTAGTGTCTCTATATTCTTCCTTAAGCTTATCCCAAACTTCTTTAAGTATTTCACATGTCATGATTTTGCTAAATATAACTTCATTTACAACTTTTGGAATATAAATGAGTGCCTTTAAATGCTCTGCCACCCACTCACTATGATTTTTCAATTGAGTAATAGTGGGATTGGTAAGAAGAACTGGAGGCTCCCCACCTTACTCTATAACCTTATAGAGATCATATGCTTTTAGGTATACCTTCAGCATTATAATCCATTACAAGTAGTTCTCACTAGAGAAATTAAGTGGTGGAAATGGTGTGAAGTTTGCAAAGGCTATTTAACTAATTCTAGTTTGGTTTTGTAGCATAAACCTCACAAAAATTTGTCTCATAAGTTTTGGTATGTTCACTTATTCTCACTACTTTCTTGTTCCCTCTTACAAGCTCTTAAAGATCATTTTTTATTTTGATACCACTTATGTTGGTTTAGGAAGCAACAAGAGTCACACATTAAGAACATAAAGAAGTTTTTGGCATAACCAAAAATTTGAGAATATGGAAAGAGAAGAAACATTGGGCTAAAAGACATCTTCCTTTCTTTGTAATCTTTATTTTATAAGAAACATATATAAGATCTAAGTACAAAAGTAAAATTGATCTCACGTATGAATACAAACTAGCTTTATTTTGAACCTGCATTCCACATTATAGCAAGATAACCTAAAACCACAAGTAATTTCTGCACCTTATGGAACTTTACTTGGTTACAAAGTAATTCAATTAGTTAAGTCCTAACTATGCATCATTACAAGACCACAAACTCAACTAAGAACAAACTAAAGGATGTTGGAACATTAGCCTTGAACACCAACTCCTTTGTTACAATCTTGTAACATAAATAACTGAATCTTAAAAATTCTATTCCAAATTAGAGGCTTCACTTCCACTCAGTTAGGAGTTCTAATGTTCAAGGTCAATCTTCAATAGTGACAATTGTTTTGCATTCCTAATATGGGTTTTAAAAAGGATTCCTCACTATTTAAAAAAATGTAAACATGTTTTAATATTTGAAATATAGACTTAAAATTGGCTTTGCATGCAAAATTTATAACCAGTCCTAACTTTAATACAATCATTAATCCTCTAACGGGGCCAACCAAAACCTACCGAAACTGTCAATCTTCCACAAGAGTGAGACAAAATTATTTGTCATCAGTTGCTAATTAAACCAAGTAGATCATAATATTTTCCAGGTTAATGTACAAATTTAAGTGCAGCACATTTTACAATATTAATTTGTGAATTTAATTTAAATAATTTAGGTTATTAACTCTTAAATTATCATCAAATAAATTTGTTATTTTATATTTTATTTTTATATGTTATATTACCTATTACCTGAATTGTATACAAAATGGAAACACAACAATTAAGACTTTATTTCTCTTTTTTATCCAAGGTATATTGTAACGTGTAAAAAACAAAAAAAATCCGTGTAACATATTTATCTTAATTTTGTTCCTCTCTTCTATTTTTATCTTAATTTTATTCCAATTGTCTAGGACGTGGGGCGTTTAACATGAATGTACATTTAGTTTTTTTTGTTTTTTTGTTTTTTTTTTTTACTTTTATGAAGTCTATCTCATTTTAAATTTTTTAAATTTCTTAATTAGTAATAACGTTGAGGTAAGAAACCAAACAGGAGATCGTGCCCTACTTGGATGTGAAATTAGTAAATGCCAAATATAATTATACATCAATTATCCATGAACGTGAAATCCATAAAAGTCAAATATAATTAATTATTCACTTAGACGTACTAGACCTAATAGCCTATATACATCTATATATTCTTTGCCTACACCCAAAGAAACAGAACTCCTAAAAATTTAAAAACCAACCACGGACGGGCACAAACAAACGACTAGAGAGAACCCCTTCTTGTCTTCTGTTCGAGTTTCTTCTCACAAGAAAGAAATCATCTTCTTGTTGTTCTATTCCCTCCTCAAACATCTTTCAATCATGTCCGGTTCTTTGAGTTTCGATTCTACTGCGGCCCAGAAGGCAAGAGAATTGGCTGAAGAAAACTTCGGCCGTGGAGACATCGATACGGCTCTTAAGCATGCTCTGTCAGCCATGGAGTACGACCCCAGATTGCCAGGCATCGAAGGCTATCTCGCCGCCTACATGATTCACAAGGGAGTGTTATCGCAGGCCAATTGGTACCAGATCTTATCCATCGGACTCAAAGGTTGCCGCCGTCCTGTCTCTAGCGTAGACGCCGGCACCATCAAGAAACACTACAAGAAACTGGCCCTCATGGTTCATCCTGACAAGAACAAGTCGATTGCCGCAGAGAGCGCCTTCAAGTTGATCAGTCAAGCTCTGGATGTTCTGTCGGACCCTAGGAAGAGAAAAGCCTACGACAGGACGATTGACTCGACGTTCCGGTCCAAGAAACGTCGGTTTTCTTCATCAAGAATGGATGATCCTTTCGCTTCTTGGTTGTCAAGACACCGAGACCACCCCGAAGAGGCAGTTCCCACAAGTGAGGATTCTTGCCCTAACACTGCGGATTCCAGGGAGCACAACTACGAGCCCAGCATCAAAAGATGCAAGATCAGTAGGAAACAGGCTCGTTTTTAGGGTTGTTTGGGGGGTTTTTGTAGCGGGATTTTTTCTTTGATTGACAGGACATTTGTAAACATTACAAGTTTATTCTATTCTATAATGAGATTATGATATTTTGTATCAATTCCTTTCCATTTTTCACTTGAATTTACTCTCTGTTCTGTTTGCCTGTTTTTTCCTTTCCTTTTTCAACTTTCTGTCCTTTTTTTTTCCATGTAAATAGGTTAGAATTTTCAAGTTAAAAGAATACCAGAAAGAAACCAGTTTTGTAAAGATTAAAAGAATACCAGAAAGAAACCAGTTTTGTATAGATTATTAGGTATGGTAGGTTCAGATTCAAAGCCAAAATAACAATATCTAAATCCTTATATGTATTACTCTTCTCATGAATGACACCAATGAATCGAAGGCACTAATTTTTAAAGATGAAAATCTTGATCAAAAGCAAGTAATTTCCATTATGCAAAGAGCAGAATTTATTGTGCTTAACAGTTGAAAATCTTCTAAACAACTTTGTGGGAGAAATTGTCAATATAAGTAATTCCAACAACTCTTCAATTTCTCATACCATGGTTGAAGACAAAACATCTCCAAGGGGCATGACTTTTGTTGTCTCCTAAAGTTTTTTTTTAAACAATGAATACATAAAATAACAACCTCAGAAAATTAAGGCCATGGCGCTAGAAAAACTAGAACTAAAAGCAGAACAATGACAATAACTGGAGATTAAAGAGATCTTGAGCTCAACCTCAATTCAATGTGGCTTATAGATTCCCTGTTCCTCAAGCATAGAAATTGATTGCATTGAAAATGCACCACCAACTTCCTTGTGTATAATCAGCAAGTGCAGCAGCTCCTACTGCACTTTGTTATAATTTGACCTCACATCTGTGTATGCCAAAGAAATTGCATTGTGGAATCTTCTCACATTTCTCTTCAACAAGCATATGTGGTTTGCATTTCCAATTTCCAAGTGATATGGTTTGTTGAATTTTCAAATGCTTCACTACCAACAGATGCCTTGCCATGGGCTTGAACAGCCTCAAAGGCCTGAACCGAAGCGCTTTTAGAATCCCATCAATTCTCGGACCACATTAGGGAGACCTGTTTTCAGTTTGTTCAGAGTCATTACCCTGGTAACCAGGACTGAGTTTAGATACTTGGTCTTTCGTTGTCCATGTGCTTCTTCTTTAAGGCTCCAGTTTTTGCACTCTTAAGCGACAGATGATGCAATGGGTTCAAGTCCAACAGCATGTCTCCAGCAGCAGAGTTCAAATCAAGCTTTCTGTCCATATCAGCTAGCGACAACAACTCCCTTTGCAACCTTCTCTGGAGCTTATCGAATTTTCTATGCAAGTAGTGCTCACAGAAGAAGGCTCTTGATTGCCTCAGAGAATTTCCGAAAAATTTAAACCATACCAATAACATGCAGAAAACAGGACAAGGATTACATTTCTAACGAGCACTTGGTCAAGTACAGTATCTGACCCAACTATATCAACAAGGCTTGCAATATTTCAAAATTTCAAAATGCAAGTAGCGAGTGGCACACAAACTGTAATTACAAAGTGATTGTCCCGTGGCAGATACCAACAAACAAAGGCTAAATCTAATCATGAAATTTTACCAATCCCAAATTGCGTGCACACTCGCATCTCAAAAGGAGCTGGCACAATTCTAGTTTTTTTTTTCTTTTAATATGGAAGAAGCAGAGGAGGGGGCTTGTTTTTTCAATTATGAAATCTTACGGTAAATGCTAAGTCACCACAATCCTAAGTTAGCAAATAAGCTGACCCATTGCCGCAAAACATGGAAAACAGAGGCCAGCTGCCAACACTGCTGTATGGATTAGCCTTGTAAGGGCACTTGGTTCAGAACTCATAACAGCAAGCTGAGATCATAGTTACCAAAGGAGAACTAGCATTAATGGAAAAAAAAAAGGCAACAGTACCTTATCTGGTAATCTATCTATCTAACACAAGCTGCCATTCTTGGCAGATCTCACGAACCTAAGGAAGGATGAGCAACTACTCTGCTACTGCTGGTCCTGGTCATCTACAAGACAGGTTAATTAGCTGGATCCACCTACCCACTACACAGTGACTGTTTTGAAGTAAGGTAAGAACCAGGATTACAGGAAGGAGGGAGTATTATGAGCTAGGATTAACCAATTGGCTGCGACCAAAGTGGGGGTTCTTACCGACGGGGGACATGGTGGGTTCATGTTCTGCACGCTAGCACCAGTGGCAGGGCATTCGATCTGGTGTTCCCACATGCACAAACTCCAAATTTTTTATTTTATATATACATATATATATATATATATATATTGATTAGATATCTTATACTTAATCAAATAATATATAATATACTTTTTATATAAAAAAATTACTTTTTAGGCGTGATGCCCAATGTCTTTACTCTGTCTCCCGTACAATCTCTCCGTCTATTTAGTTTTTTTTTTTTTTCCAAAAATAAAGAAAAAAAATACATACTTTTTATCGGTTGTACGTATACACGCATCAAGGCAATATATATTAACATGCAGTATTATTTTTAAAATTAAATTAAATTATAAAATTAATAAAATAAAAAATTTAAATTTAAATTAATTTATTTTATTTTAAAAAATTTTTAATTTTAAAAATTAATAATTAAATTAATAAAATAATTAATTATAATATAATTTATCAATTTAATTAATTTTAAATATTTATAAAAATTTTTAAAAAATAATTATATATTTTTTAAAAAATAAAAAATATATTATTTTATAATTTTTTAAATCAATAATTATAAAAATTAAATAAAATATTGATATTTATTTTTTATTTTTATTTAATATAAATTATAAATATATATAATTAAATTATTTAAATAATATAATATAATATAATAATTATATTTATTTATTTATATTCATATATTATTTTTTATATTTATTATTAAATATTAATTTTATTTATTTAATCTCAATTATAATTAATGATAATTTTTTTTATGATAAAAAGTAATTAATAATTAATTAATAAATATTAGAAGGAAATGAAATTATAAATTTAAAATATACTTTATACTTAATTATATTATATTTTATTTTTATATATCATGTTATTTTTTACATAAATTGTGTAAAAATTTGACAATACAATGACTCATGGCAATTTTTATAATTGATACTTTCTTTCTTTCTTTTCTCTAATGCGTGATGTAACGTGTGAAAAAAAGAAAAAAATCTATATAACATTTTTGTCTTAATTCTCCCCTTATCCCCTAGAATGTGTGGCGCTTCATACATATGTTTAGTTTTCTTGATTTTTGTAAAATTTATCTCATTTTAAATTTTTCAATCACAATAACAATCGGATAAAAAATTAAGTAGGCCTTAATGCATCAATTCTATTTAGATGTGAACTGAATAAATGTAAAATATAATTATATTAGATATAAATTTAATAGACGTCAAATATAATCATACACATTGACCTAAACCTAATACCCTATATAAATATATTCTTTGCCAACACCCAAAGAAACAACACTCCTAAAAATTTAAAAAGCCAACCAAAGGCAGGCACAAACGAACGACTAGAGAGAACCCCTTCTTGTCTTCTGTTCGAGTTTCTTCTCACAAGAAAGAAATCATCTTCTTGTTGTTCTATTCCCTCCTCAAACATCTTTCAATCATGTCCGGTTCTTTGAGTTTCGATTCTACTGCGGCCCAGAAGGCAAGAGAATTGGCTGAAGAAAACTTCGGCCGTGGAGACATCGATACGGCTCTTAAGCATGCTCTGTCAGCCATGGAGTACGACCCCAGATTGCCAGGCATCGAAGGCTATCTCGCCGCCTACATGATTCACAAGGGAGTGTTATCGCAGGCCAATTGGTACCAGATCTTATCCATCAGACTCATAGGTTGCCGCCGTCCTGTCTCTAGCGTAGACGCCGGCACCATCAAGAAACACTACAAGAAACTGGCCTTCATGGTTCATCCTGACAAGAACAAGTCGATTGCCGCAGAGAGCGCCTTCAAGTTGATCAGTCAAGCTCTGGATGTTCTGTCGGACCCTAGGAAGAGAAAAGCCTATGACAGGACGATTGACTCGCCGTTCCGGTCCAAGAAACGTCAGTTTTCTTCATCAAGAATGGATGATCCTTTTGCTTCTTGGTTGTCAAGACATCAAGACCACCCCGAGGAGGCAGTTCCCACAAGTGAGGATTCTTGCCCTGACACTGCAGATTCCAGGGAGCACAACTACGAGCCCAGCATCAAAAGATGTAAGATCAGTAGGAAATAGGCTCGTTTTTAAGGTTGTTTGGGCTTTTTTCCCTTTTTCAACTCAACTTTCTGTCCTTTTTTTCCCATGTAAATAGGTTAGAATTTTCAAAATATTGTAGTTAAAAGAATACCATAAAGCAACTAGTTTTGTATAGATTATTAGGTGTGGTAGGTTTAGATTCAAAGCCAAAATAACAATATCTAAATCCTTATGTATATTACTCTTCTCATGAATGACAACAATGAATCAAAGGCACTAATTTTCAAAGATGAAAATCTTTTTCAAAAGCAAGTAATTTCCATTAAAGAGCAGGATTTGTTGTGCTTTGAAAATCTCCAAAACTTTGTAGGAGCAATTGTCAATTTCGCAAACCATGGTTGAAGACAAAACAGCTCCAAAGGGCATGACTTCTGTTGTCTCCAAAAGTTTTTTTTTTAACCAAAAAAAATGAAGACATAAAGTAACAACCTCAGAAAATTAAGGCCATGGCGCTAGAAAAACTAGAACTAAAAGCAGAACAATGACAATAGCTGGAGATTAAAGAGATCTTGACCTCAACCTGAATTAAATGTGGCTTATAGATTCCCTGTCCCTCAAGCATAGAAATTGGCTGCATCGAAAATCCACCACCAACTTCCTTGCGCAGGTGCTTCTGCTCTTTGTTATGATTAGACCTCACATCTGTGTATGCCAAAGAAATTGCATTGTGGAATCTTCTCACATTTCTCTTCAAAAGGTAAATGTGGTTTGCATTTTCAATTTTCAAGTGATTTAGTTTGTTGAGTTTTCAAATGCTTCACAACCAACAGCTGCCTCGCCATGGGATTGAACCACCTCAGGATCCTGAACCAAAGCGCTTTTAGAATCCCATCAATTCCCGGAATACATTAGGGAGACCTGTTTTCAGTTTGTTTAGAGTCATGACCCTGGCAACTTGGACTGAGTTCAGATACTTGGTCTCCTCGCGATTCTTTAAGGCTCCAATTTTTGCACTCTTAAGCGACAGATGATGCAATGGGCTCAAGTCCAACAGCATGTCTCCAGGAGCAGAGTTCAAATTTCTGTCCATATCAGCTAGTGACAACAACTCCTTTTGCAACCTTCTCTGGAGCTCATCGGATTTTCTATGCAAGTAGTGCTCACAGAAGAAGGCTCTTAATTGCCTCAGAAAATGTCTGAAAATTTTAAACTAACCAATAACACACAGGAAACAGGGCAAGGGTTACATTTCTAACGAGCACTTGGTCAAGTAAAATATCTGACCCAACTATATCAACAAGGCTTCCATTATTTCAAAATGCAAGTAGCGAGTGGCACACAAACTGTAACAAAGTGATTGTTCCGTGGAAGATACCAACAACCAAATGCTAAATCTAATCATGAAATTTTACCAATCCCAAATTGCATGTACACTCCCATCTCAAAAGGAGCTGGCACAATTCAAATTTTTTGTTTTTCTTTTTTTCTTAAATATGGAAGAACCAGATGAGGGGCTCGCTTTCAATTATGAAATCTTAAAGTAAATGCCAAGTCACCACAATCCTGAGTTAGCAAATAAGCTGACCCATTGCCGCAAAACATGGAAAACAGCGGCCGGCTGCCAACTCTGCTGTATGGATTAGCCTTGTAAAGGCACTTGGTTGAGAACTCATAACAGCAAGCTGAGATCATAGTTACCAAGGGAGAACTAGCATTCATGGGAAAATAAAAGACAACAGTACCTTATCCGGTAATCCATCCATCTAACACAAGCTGCCATTCTTGGCAGATCTCACGAGCCCAAGGAAGGATGAGCAACTACTCTGCTGCTGCTGGTCCTGGACATCTACAAGACATGTTAGTTAGCTGGATCCACCTACCCACTACACAGTGACTGTTTTGAAGTAAAGTGAGAACCCAGGATTACAGGATGGAGGGAGTAGTATTATGAGCTAGGATTAATCAATTGGCTGCGACCAGAGTGGGGGTTCTTACCGGCCGACCCCTTGTTGACGGGGTACATGGTGGGTTCAGGCGCTGCTTGCAAGCACCAGTAGCAGGGCATTTGAACGGGCGTTCCCACATGCACAAACTCCCAATCTACCATTTCTCGATTTCTTTCTAGTTAATATTTTAGTTATCAGGTTAATAAATTCCAAATTTTCTTAAGCCAAATTACAGAAATACCCAAAGCATCTTCGGGGTGTAAACCAAGGACTCTATTCTCGTATTTAAGGCAAGGTTTTCATAATTCAGCCGTCGTTGAATTGAAAAGTTGGTTTGTTTACGTTTTAATTACTTTAATTAGTTTAATTACAATTAAATTAATAAAATTATTTTTTAATATAAAAATTTTTTTTATAAATTTTTAAAATTAATTAAATTAAAAAATTATGAATAATTTATCAAATTATAATTTAATTAATTAATTTTTAAAATTAATAATTTTTAAAATAAAATAAATTAAATTATAATTTAATTTTTAATTTTACCGATTTAACCGAAACCAATCCGATCCAATTTTCACAACCATTCAAAGTACAACATATGAATTTTCTTCAAAGGAAAACAAATGAGAGACCCGCTACAAGGCCGAGTCATGTAGACGGGCCATGGATGGAGTGTGAACCCCTGCTTACTTTTGTTTTTTCCTATAAAATATATTATTTACAAACATGTAAGCAAAATGTATAAATAATTAAAATAAATATTTAAACAAAATTTTTATTTTATATATATATATATATTTTTTTTTTATTACCTATCTTATACTTATTATTGGATCAAATAATATATAATATACTTTATATATAAGAAAAATTACTCTTTTGGCGTGAAGACCGATGTCTTCACTGTGTCTCTCGTGCAGCCTCCCTGTCTATTTAGTTTTTTCCAAAGCGAAAAAAAATTGTCATACTTTTTATCGGTTGCACGTATACACGGATCCAACACAATATATATTAATATTTAATAATATTTTTAAAATTAAGTTATACTATAAAAATAAAATTAATAAAATTAAAAATTTAATTTAATTTATTATAAAAAATTATTAATTTTAATAATTAATAATTAAATTAATATAATAATTAATTAGATTATAAATTAATAAATTAATATAAATTTATTTAATTAAATTAATTTTAAATATTTATGAATAATTAAAAAATATTTTTTATATTTTAATTTTATTAAAGATAAAAATTATATTATTTTATAATTTTTAAAATAATAAATAATAAAAATTAAATAAAATATTTATATATTATATTTATTTATATTTTAATAAAAATATACAAAATTTTATATTATATTATATTAATTTTTATATTTTAATTAAATTTTTTTATTTATATTAATTTTTTTATTTATATTAAATTATTTTTTTAAAAACAAATTATATAAAATAAAAATATTATAAATTATAACATATTTTATATTAAATTTATTAAATTTAAAATATTTATATTTATAAATATATTATATTAATTAATTTTTATATTTTATATATAATTATATTTTATCTATTAATATTTTTATATAATATATAAAAATTTTATTTTTTTTACATTTAATATTAAATATTAATTTTATTTATTTAATTTCAATTAAAATAATTAAAAAATTAAGTTAAAATTTTTAATTTTTTTAATTTATTAACTAATTTAATTTTTAAAACTTTGATATACATTCTTCATATGACTTAACCTTTAACTCTATTTGAATTTTTTTTTTAATTTTTCATGGGTGAGATTTTAGTTTAAATTTAAAAGTTAAAATATTCAACTAATTCTAATATTAAATTGAGTTCTATGAGGTTAATAAGAGAGTTAAACATGGTCATTAGATATAAATTTCCGTCACTTAATTTTAATCATTAATTATAAGTGATTTTTCATTTAATACAAGATGTATTAATTATATAACAAATAACTAAAATTTAACAATATTAACATGTGTTTACATGACTTTTTTTCTATATTAAATTTTATGACTAGTTCTCTTTCAATTATAAAAATTGATATTTTTTATAATATAAAAATAATTAGTAATTAATTAGTAAATATTTGAAGTGAATGAAATTATAAATTTAAAATGTACTTTACACAATGTCTCATGGCATTTTTGATAATTGACACTCTTTTTTTTTTTCTTTCTTTTCTCCAACACCTGTTGTGATGTGTAAAAAAACAAAAAAAAATTCTGTGTAATATTTCTGTCTTAATTTTCCCCTTATCCTCTGGGATGCGTGGCGTCTTAATTTTTTTTGACATGTACCAAGTTTATCTCATTTTAAATTTTTTAATCACAATAATAATCAGGTAAGAAATTAAGTAGAACTTAGTGCATCAATTCTATTTAGATGTAAACTCAATAAATGTCAAATATAATTATTTTGGATGTAAAATTAATAAATATCAAATATAATTATACACATTGACCTAAACCTAACAGCCTATATAGATCTATATATTCTTTGCCTACGCCCAAAGAAACAGAACTCCTAAAAATTTAAAAACCAACCACGGACGGGCACAAACAAACGACTAGAGAGAACCCCTTCTTGTCTTCTGTTCGAGTTTTTTCTCACAAGAAAGAAATCATCTTCTTGTTGTTCTATTCCCTCCTCAAACATCTTTCAATCATGTCCGGTTCTTTGAGTTTCGATTCTACTGCGGCCCAGAAGGCAAGAGAATTGGCTGAAGAAAACTTCGGCCGTGGAGACTTCGATACGGCTCTTAAGCATGCTCTGTCAGCCATGGAGTACGACCCCAGATTGCCAGGCATCGAAGGCTATCTCGCCGCCTACATGATTCACAAGGGAGTGTTATCGCAGGCCAATTGGTACCAGATCTTATCCATCGGACTCAAAGGTTGCCGCCGTCCTGTCTCTAGCGTAGACGCCGGCACCATCAAGAAACACTACAAGAAACTGGCCCTCATGGTTCATCCTGACAAGAACAAGTCGATTGCCGCAGAGAGCGCCTTCAAGTTGATCAGTCAAGCTCTGGATGTTCTGTCGGACCCTAGGAAGAGAAAAGCCTACGACAGGACGATTGAGTCGACGTTCCGGTCCAAGAAACGTCGGTTTTCTTCATCAAGAATGGATGATCCTTTCGCTTCTTGGTTGTCAAGACACCGAGACCACCCCGAAGAGGCAGTTCCCACAAGTGAGGATTCTTGCCCTAACACTGCGGATTCCAGGGAACACAACTACGAGCCCAGCATCAAAAGATGCAAGATCAGTAGGAAATAGGATCGTTTTTAGGGTTGTTTGGGGGATTTTTGTAGCGGGATTTTTTCTTTGATTGACAGGACATTTGTAAACATTACAAGTTTATTCTATTCTCTAATGAGATTATGATATTTGGTATCAATTCCTTTCCAATTTTCACTTGAATTTACTCTCTGTTCTGTTTGCCTGTTTTTTCCTTTCCTTTTTCAACTTTCTGTCCTTTTTTTTTTCCCATGTAAATAGGTTAGAATTTTCAAAATATTGTAGTTAAAAGAATACCAGAAAGCAGATTCAAAGCCAAAATAACAATATGTAAATCCCTACATGTATATTACACTTCTCATGAATGACAACAATGAATCAAAGGCACTAATTTTTAAAGATGAAAATCTTTTTCAAAGGCAAGTAATTTCCATTATGCAAAGAGCAGGGTTTGTTGTGCTTAACAGTTGAAAATCTCCTAAAAAGCTTTGTGGGAGCAATTGCCAATATAAGTAATTCTAATAACTCTTCAATTTCTCATACCATGTTTGAAGACAAAACAGCTCCAAGGGGCATGAGTTTTCTTGTCTCCAAAAGTTTAAAAAAAAAAAAAAAAAAAATTGAAGACATAAAGTAACATCCTCAGAAAATTAGGCCATGGCGCTAGAAAAACTAGAACTAAAAGCAGAATAATGACAATAGCTGGAGATTAAAGAGATCTTGAGCTCAACCTCAATTAAATGTGGCCTATAGATTCCCTGTTCCTCAAGCATAGAAATTGACTGCATCGAAAATGCATCGCCAACTTCCTTGGGTATAATCCACAAGTGCAGCAGCTGCTACTGCACTTTGTTATAATTTGACCTCACATCCGTGTATGCTAACGAAATTGCATTGAGGAATCTTCTCACATTTCTCTTCAACAAGCGTATGTGGTTTGCATTTTCAATTTCCAGGGGATTTAGTTTGTTGAGTTTTCAAATGCTTCACAACCAACAGCTGCCTTGCCATGGGCTTGAACAGCCTCAAAGGCCTGAACTGAAGTACTTTTAGAATCCCATCAATTCCCGGAATACATTAGGGAGACCTGTTTTCAGTTTGTTCAGAGTCATGACACTGGTAACCAGGACTGAGTTTAGATACTTGGTCTTCTCGGTGTCCATGCGCTTCTTCTTTAAGGCTCCAGTTTTTGCACTCTTAAGTGACAGATGATGCAATGGCCTCAAGTCCAACAGCGTGTCTCCAGCAGCAGAGTTCAAATCAAGCTTTCTGTCCATATCAGCTGGTGACAACAACTCCTTTTGCAACCTTCTCTGGATCTTATCGGATTTTCTATGCAAGTAGTGCTCACAGAAGAATGCTCTTAATTGCCTCAGAAAATGTGAAAAATTTAAACTCTACCAATAACGTGCAAGACACAGGGCAAGGATTACATTGCTAACGAGCACTTGGTCAAGCACAATATATCTGACCCAACCACATCAACAAGGCCTTCAATATTTCAAAAAGCAAAGCAGCGAGTGGCACACAAACTGTAACAACAGGTGATTGTCCCTTGGCAGACACCAACAACCAAAGGCTAAATCAAATCATGAAATTTTACCAATACCAAAGTGCCTGTACACACGCATCTCAAAAGGCGTTGGCACAATTCAAGATTTTTTTCCCTCTCTCTCTGTTTTTTTCTTTTTTTTTTTAATATGGAAGAACCAGAGGAGGGGGCTTGCTTTCAATTATGAAATCTTACAGTAAATGCCAAGTCACCACAATCCTGAGTTAGCGTATAAGCTGACGCACTGCCACAAAACATGGAAAACAGCGCCCAGCAGCCAACACTGCTGTATGGATTAGCCTTGTAAAGGCACTCTTTTCAGAACTCATAACAGCAAGCTGAGATCATAGTTACCAAAGGAGAACTGGCATTCAAGGGAGAAAAAAGACAGCAGTGCCTTATCCAGTAATCTATCTATCTCACACAAGCTGCCATTCTTGGCAGATCTCACGATCCTAAGTAAGGTTGAGCAACTACTCTGCTGCTGCTGATCCTGGTCATCAACAAGGCATGTTAGTTAGCTGGATCCACCCACCCACTACACAGTGACTGTTTTGAAGTAAAGCAAGAACCGGGATTACAGGATGAAGGGAGTATTATGAGCTAGGATTAACCAATTGGCTGCGACCAAAGTAGGGGTTCTTACCGGCCGACCCCTTGCAATTTACTCTCGTATTAGCTGGACAAGAGAGTACAGCACATAATGCGTGGATTTTCAATTGGGCTATTAATAATCCAAAGCTTAATTTTCCATATTGGCCATCAAATATATTGTCAAGGTCATAACATACATATTTTTTTTGTAAATAAATATTTTACATAATGTTTTATTCACTGCAAAATTCCTTATAGGAATTAACATAGGTAGATACTATCTTATTGATGCCGGATATTCATTTTTAAAAGGATAACTTGGACCTTAGAAGGCACGAGATATCATCTACTTGAATTTCAACATGGTTGATCGCGTGGAGGATATAATGAAATGTTTAATCATGCACATTCTTTATTAAGAAGCTACATCGAGAGGACATTTGAATTATGGAAGAAAACATATTTAATGTTACATTATTCATTTGATGTTCAGAGAGATATTGTACTATGTTCATAAAAAATCTACTAGAGTGATTCCAGTTTTAAGCGATTTGATTAGCATCTCGATCTTGTATCACTTGATATCTTTTTACATGTTTGGAGAATTTCACAAGATAAATTATTTGACAGTAGCATAATGACAATGATAATTTTTGTTTAAGAGCAAATTACTTTTAGTTGGATGAATTAGTAATTTGTTGGCTTTTTATCTTAAACCCTTTATATATATATATATAAATATAATATTTATTTTTTTATTTTAAAAAATTATTTTAATTATTATTAACTTAAATAATATTTTTTATTATTTATTTAAATTAATATAATAAAATAAAATAAATATTACAAGTTATAAATAATATATTTAATATTAAAAATATGACTTGAAATATTAAAATAATAATTATATTTTTAAAAAATAAGATAAAATTTTATTCATATCCTATATGATTAATTTATATAATAATAACTATTTTAATAACATTTCTACCAAATATTCATAATTTTAATAAATTTTTTTTACAATATTTTTACTATTATTACTAAAAAAATATATAACTTTTAGTAACAATATTTTTTACTTTTAATATTTTTATTTAGAACGCTTTATTTCATAATATTATCAATAGAATTATAATTATAAAAGTTTAAGCAAGTAAAAGTAAGATGAAGACATGGACAATAATTTGATGTTTGTGACATATGTTTGTCGGTATAAGTTTTGTTTTAAGTAATTTGTTATGAGAAATCTAATTTGACTTCTCTTTAAGTGAAATAAACTTTTTTTTTTAAAGTTATTTATTCCTAAAAAGTAAGACTATTTAAAGTGAAATAAATCAAATTTGAATTGAAAATATTTAAGTTGAGTAATTACTTAAATTACTTTTTATTAAGTAATGGTTTAAATAAATTTTAATGTTATTTAAATTTAATATTTTTTTACATAATTTTTATAATTTAAATAATAAGTTATTTAAAATTCAAAATAAATAAACAAAATAGTATATTTAAATTAAAAATATTTAATTTAAATAATTATTTAAATAAATCATATTATTATTTAAATTTTAAATATTTTTATGTCATTTATACCATTTAAGTAACAAATTATTTAAAATTTAAGAAAAAGTAAAAATATGTCAAATTTAAATAAAAAATATTTTATTTAAGTAACTAGTTGAATAAATTATAATATTATTCAAATTCAAAATTTTTTAATATAATTTTCATAATTTAAATAAAAAATTTCTCAAAATTAAAAAAATAAATATTTAATATACAAAAATAATACCAACTTGGCGTCAAGTAACAAATCTAGTCCAATATTTTAAACGTAACAAATTATACCTTAAAACTTAAATATATAACAAAAGTAACACACTGTTAACTATGTTTGCTAAATTCTTTCTAGTATGCTAACTTAACCAAAAGACATTTATTAGATGATAATGTGGACAAAAAAAGAAAATGTTTAGGAGGTATGGGTATTATGTCACCCTTATGGACATATTATGTTGATCACAATTATTAGTCGATCACAATTACTAGGCTAAATCCAAAATAATTTATAAATTAATTTAAATAATTAATTAAAAGGAAAGTAAATTGACTTAAAAATAATAAAAAAAAACTATAAAACAAAATAAAAAGAACAAATGTAGTAGTAACTTTTTTTTTTTTTTGACTCTTATGAATCTTAAATGTCAATTCCATATTGCATGAGCAGAGGGAGACTAAAATAAAGAGTATCAAAATTATGTACCAAAGAGGGTAATAAAGAGAATTAGGATCCAACATTAACTAGTAATGGAGTATTGTAAAGATTTTTCTATTGAAATTGCACCTTTGTCTATGTCGTCATCTTTTTTTTCTTCATGCATGGTTTCAGACCATATTCTATGCTATCACAAAATGAAGCCCAAATTTGCACTTTGTGGAGTCAAAATAGTTTAGGACAAAGATTTTAGGGATGTTAATTTTGGAAAGGTGATAATTGTAAGTTTTTCAAATGACATGATTTAAAAATTGGAGTATTTTATAAGAGCATTTTACATCTCTCTCTATTTATGACTTTTGAAGACAAAGGTCCCCATTTTTTGATTTTTCAATCTTGTGAACCAACCTATGTCTCCTTAATAGCAAACCCTAAATTTCACCTTTAACCACTTCTTTTTTCCTTTTTTTTTTTTTTTTTAAATTGATGGTCTTCCCTTCACTTTTTCTATCTTGTGAATTAGCAACATCTCCTTCATGTCAAGCCACAGATATTGCCTTTGATGGTGATTTTATAACCTATCTCATTCACTCTTTCTCTCTCATTTTTTTTTGTCACGATTGCTAAAAGTAAAGAAGCCTTCAATGCAATTTAGGGTTTGTCTTTTCTTTTCTTTTTTTTTTTTCATTATCTCTTCTATTTTTTTTAATTCAATTTAGTGTATATTTGATTATATTTTCTTTTTGGTCAAAAAATTAAATTACTTCTTAATGATTTTCTTCCTAGAAATTAATTTGTAAATTATTTTGGATTTGAGTCAGTTATTATCATTAACCCAAAAGGCCTAGAAGGGTGACATAACACCCATATCTCCCAATCATCTTTTTGATTTTTTGTCCATATCATCATTTGATCTACATCTTTTGGCCAAGTCAATATACTTGACAAAATTTGTCAAGTGTAGTTAATGATGTGCTATTTTTGTTACATACTCAAGTTTTAAGGCATAATTTGTTGCATTTGAAATATTGTATTAGATTTGTTACATGGCACCAAGTTGGAATTATTTTTGTATATTAACCCAAAAATAAAAATAGATTAGATTTGAATAAAAACTATTTTTTTTAAGTAATTATTAAAATGGATTATAATATTATTTAAATTTTAATTTTTTTTAATGTAATTTTCATAATTTGAGTAAAAAGTAATACAAAATTCAAGAAGAAATAAAAAATTATCATATTTTAATAAAAAATATATGATTTGAGTAATTACTCAAATAAATCATATTATTATTTAAATTTTACATTTTTAACGTAATTTATACAATTTAAGTAAAAAATTACTTTAAAAAGTCATATTTAAATTTAAAAAAAAAGATCTAATTTGAGTAATTACATAAAATGTGTGTGAATAAATTTGACTTCTTAAAATGGGAGTACAATTAGCAAGCATCGCTTATTATACTTGTTTTGAAAAAGACAAGTTTTAGAACTTTGTTGGGCCTTTGAATACTTTTACTACAGGCATTGGCATAATAGTTACATGTAAATTAGCCTACAAGGAGACATTAAAAGTAACAAAAGTTTTAATACACCAAATTCTATGTAAATTTTTGACATAATGCTTACCTATTACCTATTAGGTATGTTGATAGATCTATTATTAGGGGTAGAGCATCATGTAAAACATATAAGTTAACACACATACAATGACTTCCCTATGGGTACTAGTATAAATACTAAGTAATATGGTCAGGCTAATTCCATTGACCCTAAAAAGTAGTTTTCAAGGGATTATTATGGAAACATTGGGTGTCTTGGGGAGGTATTCAAGGACTTTTGTTATTTTCAAAGCACTCAATCATGATCCTCTAAATCCTTACTAGGTCAATATCAAAAAGTTGCCATATGGTGTTCGTATTAATAAGGTTCATTTCATTCAACTAAATAAATATCTTCCTAATTTCATCTTGGAGACCCCTAAGCCTATCTACAACTTTTTTTAGTCCATTTGTCAAAAGGTAATGATCTTATCGTCAGTGATGCCATAGTCAAGTTTTCCATTACTTAATGGGCCATTTCCCAAATGATTAGGGCTGACTATTAGAGTTAGCAGACATAAGGATGTCCCCTTTATAAAGCATTGAGTTAATGTTGCTACTTACAACATACACATAAGTAAAATGTGTTAAAAATTAATATGTTTTCAAAGGTTAATTACCATGTTTTAAAACTTAGTTATCCATTTTATAAATGTTAGGCTAACCATTTTATGCTTGTTAAAGTAACCATTATATGACCATTGGACTAACAATTATATGTGTTTCTAGAAATTATGGAGTATGATAACTTTAGTTGTTTATTATCATTAAAATCTATGTTAAACATTATTACACTTTATGAGTTATTAAGTTATGATTAATATAAAATAATCTTTTCCTCTTATTTTTGAAAGATAAAAGATGAAAGATGATAGATGGTAAATGGTAATACTATTTATAACAATTCATGTCCTATTATTGGGTTAATCAAAGATTGAGTTGTTTCTACTAACTCATTATTTGAGGTGTATATTAGTGGGAAGGTCTATCGTATCCTATGAAAATAAAGGTTTTAACCTGTTACACTAGGACAATTTGTCTACTAGAGGAAAAATTATCCTTAAGGATATTGTTTAGCATACTTCAGACATGATATCACTTTTGGTTAATTTACTTTTCTTATAACATTATATTATTTGATTAATTAATTTTTTTTAACAATTTTAAGGATAATTTTATTTTGGATGAAAATTATGGTACATATTTGTTAGCATGAGGCTAATTTATGTGACTTTTATTTTCTAATTAAGATCTCTAAGCATGAGTTATGATGGAATGATTAATATGTAAAGATATAAGAGCAATGCATTGCAAGTTTTTATTAGACATTTTGACATGAGATTGTCCATTTTGGATTTTTTTTTTCCTATAGTGTTGCATTTGAATTTTCTGTGAAACTCTAACAACCAAGAGGTAAAATTCTAGTTTTTATTTTTCTATGAAAGTTAAATGTTAGGATTACAAGTATGACTAATTACATTCTTATACTTGGCAAAACATTTTAATGTGATAAGACACCACAAGAGTTGATGGATGAATACTTATCATATGACAAGCTTGGTACATAAAATATTTAAAATTGTCTTAAATACAACTTGTTGTCACAAAACCTTACAAAACTTATCTTATACTCTAAAATGGTATATGTTTTATGTTGTATAAACGTAAATTTTTTTGCAAGTTAAACAAGAAACTTAATTATTATATGAAAAAAATATTAATTATTTTAGACATCTTTACATTATTGGCATCTAACTTACTTAATTATGTCATGAAAGAAAGACCAATGAGTATTTGCTCGAAATTCTAATTTTGACAAGATGTTCTTTTGTTAATGACAATTGCTATGCTATGTAATGTTTTTATGGATAAACCCTATGTTTGATAGTTAATGAGTTGTGGAGATATTATTTACCATATCATTATGTTGATCTTATGATATGTAATCAATAGAAAATTGATGTAGCCTAAGAAAATTGAAAAAAAAAATGTTTCAAATTTATGAGATAGAATTATGAGAACTAGGTAACACTTGTAATTTAATATAATATAATTACTAATGAAGGTATGCTAGTCTACTTCGAAGGACATTAGCTTAGGCCAAAAGCTTCATGCTTATAGCTAACTATAATATATTTTACAATGAAATTTCATTATAATGGAAAAGTATAATAATCTTAACTAAATCTTTAATTCATATGAGATATGTTTACCTTTAAAGGTGAAGTAGTAATTTGAAAACTTGATAAATAAACAATTATTACTTAATTTACATTAGATATGAATTTCTAACCATAAACATTGCTAGTGTAGAGACTAATTAACTAACAAATTTTAATGGATATTCCATTATAGGTGAAATTGGTACTATGAGTGTCAACATTTGTAATAGCCAAGTCTTTATTACTCGCATGAAGAGTGAATCATATAATAGAAAGAATAGACATGTTTGTCTAATTGATGAGTTATTAAAGCAAATTGCTAGATGATAGAGTAATCACTTGATTTTGTATAGTTAAAGAAAAATTGAGATGATCCTTTGACTAAATCACTAAGTAGAGAGTAATTGACACTCATGCCTTAGAATTCATGCATTGAAAACAATTGCATTATTGATGGCAAGTACAAGGGTTAAGTATATTCAGTGAGTGTGCCTTAACCCATAATTTGCATGGAATGCTCCATTCTTCATACCAATTTGCTTGGCTTTGATTGGAAATAAATCAATACTTAAGTAATAAATTTATGAGAAATAAACTATAAATAATTATTAGAAATTAAGTATTGACGTTTCTAAAAACTCTGCAATATTTGTATTGTTTTTTTTTAGAAAATGGGAAGAGGAGGTTGTCATAATTAAGTTATTATGTTTGTGAGAAATAAACTATAATTGATACTTGAGTAACAAGTTTGTGAGAAACAACCTACAATTGATCATTAGAAATTAAATATTTGCATATCTAAATACATTACAATATATGAATTTTTTATTAGAAAATAAGAAGAGAAGGTTGTTATGATTAAGTTATCATGACTTGTCCTTATACCAAAAAAAGCACTATAATTAGAGGTTTTAAAATTAATTCTTTTACCATATAACCTAACATCAAAATGCATACATGTATATGTTTGAAGTTATGAACTTGCCTAACAATATATTTCATTAACAAAATGTTATATTTTTCCCATTATATATGAATTAAGCATGTCATAAGGTAGAATATATATGAGGAATGGAAAAAAAAGAGAAAATTTTATATATAAGTAATGAAAACTATTGGATATATAAAGTAGATATTTGTTTGCACATTTTATACTTTAACTATATACACATCATATATTTTCTAAAAAGTTCCATTTGGTAATTAATTGTTGAAAGAGTTTCTCTTGTGTTTTGCAATAAGTCTAGTTAAATGGATGAAGAAAATAAACAAGGAGGAGATGTAGTTAAGGTGGTAATGGGACTTATAACTAATTTTTTATGTCTAAAATTTAAAATTCATCAAATAAGACAAGAGATGTGTAAGGATAAATTAAAATATGCGACAAAGTATCATACAATGTGTTATCAATAACTTTGATCCACATTGTTTAATAGCTAATTACACATTCTATTATTTATGTTGAACTTTTACTTTACTTGTTTGCATATTATATGTTTTCCAAAAAACAAAGGCTAAAAAACATATGGAGTCCATACCTCATCCCTCCCCCATTTGCTTCTCTTTGGCCATATATTTTATTCTTTATTTTATAAATAGTGAAAGTAACATTATGACATCAATAATAAAATTCTCTTGAAACAAATAAAGGTAAAATATGAATCTTATGAAAATTTGAACAACATAAATCTAGTGAGCTTATTGAAATCAAGCACATTAATTAGGATTGGGGGGACTTAAAGACAACTATGTTCATGTTTTATCCTAGTTACTTTTTTTATTATCATTTTTTTATCTCCTTCAATAAACAACTATGCACTAGAGGCACTTTGAATCAATATATAGATGTAATTGACATCACATATGAAACACGTGCACATTCACCAATGTATTTAAGCATATATAGCCCAAAATGTTTTTGATCATGAAATTTCAATATCAATTTACATAAGTTAGTCTTTTTTTTTTTTGGTAATTATAAAAACTATGGATTACCAAACATGTACTAGATATGGTAAGATTCAATTATAATTGATTTATAATTCCACTGGAGACCTAATAAAAGAGAAGTTATTTTTACTTGCACCCTGTATGGCATGAAAACAAAAATAAAATAAAATTAGTCAATAACTTAAAATGTTCAAATAATTCATTTTGACCATATGAATAATAATTTCTCACTCAATCTTCACATAGTCCACGTATATTATGCATTATGTACATCTTAAAAATTCTTTGATGAGTGGGCACATTATTGGAATGTCATCACACCTAATTATACATCATGCTTGACATGTTGGGAAATGAAATATTTGGAAGAAAAAAAAAAGTGAAATGAATACAAGAAATCCATATGGTTCAGAAACCTAAATGTTCCTATGTCTAAGGTTGCACTAAAATTTTACTATTTTAAGAGATCCAAAATTACATAATAAGTATATCCTTTTATACAAGAAAATAGGGAAACTCTTATATTGAGACAAATTACATGCTTATATAAAATTAATTAGTCTCCACTTTTACAATAATCTCTTACTTAAAGACTGATTATCAAACCAACAATTATCATAATGTAATTGAACTTATTTTATAATTCATAACTTAAGTGTGACACTCCTCAATAATTAATCATAGAGGCCAATTAAGTCTGTGCATTGTTGAGATTTCATGTGAATGTGTGAGAGTATGTCTTAGAAATCCCACATCAAAAAGGAGAGGGAAATGTAAGTAACTTATAAGTGAGAAAGACCCATAAACCTAATGCCTTAACGCTTTTAGTTGAGATGTGGTGTCAAGCTTACAAGTTTGTTACTTATTTGGATCTTGCTTACAAAATGACTTAGATAAAGATATTAAATTAAAGTGGATCCTTGCCTATAAGATAAGGTTGCACCAATCTTATTAGCAATCAAATGGCCTAATTATCTACCTTTATCATCCACAATTTTCCTTGGAACATCATGTCAAAGCATCGTACACCACCTAATGGAGGCAAACACTTTAATTCAAAATGGATTTTCTATTTAAGTAGATCTATTTTATTATATTATAGCATTATTACTATTTTTGCTAATGTTTTACATAAGAATGCTAATAATTATTTTAGATTGTACTAATCCACAATGTTAACATTATAATTTGCCTATAAAGGATGCCTCAATAGGTGCAAAACTTAAGTGTTGTGAATGAATGGGTTAAGGGATAAATATTAGTGTCCCTACTACAAGAGCCTATGCTTTGACCTTGCTTGTTAAACTTATAAAGACAAATCTAATGGAAATGCCTTATTCCACAACTATAATAAGTGGCCTAAAAAATGCATAAAGGATGCCAAGCTGTTAAGTATACCTACCCTATGTATATGTGATGTAACTAAGTATATTTAATGTTGTTAATATCTTCTTTTGTTGCATTTGTATTGTCATGTTTTATCTTTTACATAATGGTAACCATAATTACAAATTATTAAACATTGCTTGTTGATGTCCTTCTCATTATTCCCCTATAACACATATGCTATATAAAAATTATACTTTAAGTGATTATATCATTATTTTTATGAGAAACAAGAAAATTCAATATATAGTGTCATTTCATGAAATTCCACTTAAGTCTCCTTAAGTTTCTTTGTCAAGATTCATGTACAATTACTCTTGCTTATTGTAAGGTAACATGCTAATATCAATTGTAAATTTACACACTTAGAATCAAATCGTTATGGTTAGGAATGTAATGAATTTTAGTTACTACATTGAATTTAGAATGTTATTGAATTGTTTAAGCAAGTAGCAATATCAATTCCACCAAAAATAACATCCACTCTTACTTAAAATTGCATACACTTCTTTATATGTTTTTTGAAATAATGCATATTTAAATATTTTTCAAGATAACTCAATTAAGACAACACAAAAAATATAAAGATCCCTTATATACAAATACCATTTAAGTAGCTATTATTTCTTATAGCTTACTCATATAAATACCCAAAATGTGACACTAGCTCACTTAATGCCTTTGCATAATCCCATTTAGAAAATACAAGATCACTAATGATATCAATAACATCTTGTTGGGATTGGGTTATGTGATTGACCATTCCACTGTAGTCAAAACATCCCTCATTTTCTTCCATAACATTCAAACAAATGACCTAGAAGAAAATTATATACAATGTTCAAGCCTTATTATTTGTTTAACGATAACCTATCTTAAATTAAAGGTTTCACAAAAAAAATATTTTCAAATTAAAACTAAGAAATGGACAATAATTACTAAATTCAGACATGTCTTATAACATGGATTCCTCTTTGAGTATGAGATCTAAACTTAGCAAGGTCTACACACAGGGGTATTCAACAAACTTGCCAACCCACCAAAAGAATCCACACACATTAGGTTTTACACCCTACAATTGGCATGCATTAATGTAATTATGTATAGACATTTAAGGAAATTATGAGTATCATCACATAGATAATAACAAAAAATACCAATAAATATTACCATGCCTTGTAACTTTTACATATTTTATGCATTGAACAAATTGATGACCTAAATTACTATTAGTGTAAAAAGTATAAGGCATCAATTTAGATTTTCCACAAGAGCAACTTCTATTTGACTAAATGTTGTTTGCTCTCTTATCATTTCTCTTTTCATCTTAATTGTCATAATTACAATGGAGGATTATGAGCTTTAAATGGATAGGAAATGATATTGGGTAAAGTGTATGGATAAGGAATTGTCATATCATGTTAATTGCTAGGATCACACATAATATTAAAGATGAGTATCTACAAGAGTGTAATTAGAAGATGCTAAGAATGTTGTTTGCTATGATAAGCATACGTATTGAATGAGTTATGACAGAGATGTTAAACATGTGTATAAATTAAATATAACGTACTAATTATTGGATAATTAGGTTGAATATAATTTTACCACCATCACTAATAATATGTTATACTCATATGTCTTTTTGATTCCATTAATTACAGTTTCTATCTAGTATATTTACCAATTATATTTTTATTTTGGTCTAATAACAAGTTGTCATAATACATTATTACATTCTTATGGAAATTTATGAAGTAATGTATTCTTGTTGAGATATATTATATGTTAATTAATTTATTATGAATTTTTATTCTAATTATTTTTTCTCCATTTAATCAACACACTTGATAAAACAAACAAAATATGATAAATTATTGTTAGTGGAACATGTTTACATAAAAATAATTTAATGTATATTCCAAAATAGTAAACATAAACTAATATTAAAATTGCTAGCCATGAAAAATATATTATTTTATCACAAACACACATCCAAGGAATGATTAGCATTATATGTAGATCTAGGAATATCTTTATGCAAAATAAACATAAGATTCAAAAACTACTATCAAAATAAAATTAATTAAAAAATATTTCAAATTAATTTTTCCATAAATTATTTAAGTAAGACAATTATAAAAACTTTAAATAAAAAGTAGATAATTAATTACAATAAATTTTATATAAATTTTGTTTGACAACAGATAGATAATCATCTCTTTTTTGTAAATATTCTTAGAAAGAATTTATACCTTAACATTTACATATTGAAAAAACTATATTTCATTGTTATGTGTTTAAAAATTATTATATAGATAAAAAAAATTATCATTTGATGCTTGATATAATTTTTTATCATGACAACTATTAATCAATTTATTAATTTTGAAGTGAATAAATTATACATAGTTTATATGATTACAAATTTATATTAAATTATATTAATACATTTTTTACAATAATGTTTAACTTAAATTATTTATGGTTAGAATCTAAATATATGGATATATTCACTTCAATTCCAATAGATATAACTAATTTAACTTAATAAAAATTTTAAAAAATTGATATCAACTTTAACATATGAAATATTTGAAAATTTTGGATTCATTACTCTAACTCTTTCAAATTTGCAAGTAAAGATAAATAATTTTGAATGAGAATAAGATTAATTTGTGAGTAGAAGCAAACATGTGATTCTAATTCATTGTGTCATAAAAGTCCTTATGATTGGGGGCATTTTTGCCAAAATCTTCCATCTATATGCAGTAATAATCTTTCTACTCAAGTTACGTATCATAAGTGATTGAGTTCTGTATATTCCTATGGTCAACTTGATTAACTTATATTCAATTGATTCTTATATTAATCAAATTAATGTATTTACTTTATAAAGTAACACTTATGATAAATTTTAAATATTTACTCATTTATTCTCCATTATGTATCATGTCAAATAAGACATAGCATAATTTATTTGTAATCATTAAAAATAAATGTGAGAATGTGTATAATATGTCAATTTCAAACCAAAAGATAACTTTTTCAATCTATCAATGACATTATTTTAATAATATTAGACATTTTTTTGTTTGATTTATTGTCTCCATATCATGTATTTAATTCTTCATCTAAATCGCTTAAATTGAAACAAAATTGCATTGTTGCCACACACATAAAAGATTCTTCTTCCATTTTGTCTTATAACATCCAAACTAGTGTAAAAAATGTTTAAACATTTATAACTAAAACTATAACATTAACTTTGACCTCCTTTTTCTTTTCTATTTTATTTTATTTTTTTGACAATAAGTGTTTGTATTCTTGTGAAATTGAAGTTTACAAAGATGGATACATCTACAACAAAAGTGCCTCCTACATGTTGTTAATGATGCTAATCGTAAGGTACTAGTCGAGTCTTCAAATTTGACACAACATAATTTTTATGGCCTATTAAAATTCTTAAAGACAATGCAAATTACGATGAATATTATAATGTATACTCTTATAATAGCTCAAGTGCAAATCCATCGTACCTCTATGCCTTCAACACATATATAAGGAAAAGACATTAAAAATTTTTATTATGACAATATATAGTTTTGATTGGTAAAAAATATAGCAACACGAACTTGTCATGTATGATAATTGCTCCGACTTCTCACCCTAACTAAAGATGGTGATGTCAACATTTGAGTTGCACTTAAATCATGCTTTAGTATTAATAAATATGGAAAAAATCTAGTTACTTAAAAAAAAAAAATATTGTATAATAATTTATATTTTGCTTCTTAATACCTAAGGCCTATACATGATAGGTGACCTTGTTTTTATATCAATATGACATCTTAAAAGATTTCAAGCTTCTCTTTGACTTTGACCTTTTTGTCACCTACAACCAATACTCTTTCTAAAAGAAACTATCCTTTATACCCTTGATCAACCCTCTGTTATAACTTGTTGTAGATTTCTATATGTAAGACTATTTAAACCCTTAAACTAAACAATTTGTAGCTACATCTAATGTAATCACCAACCCCATCATATATAACATCATATACACATTGATGACTCCTTCCATTGCTAATAAAAATCCACTCTCATAACTTATACTTTGTCACATTTCCTTCTTTTTGCAATGTCATTATGTCACAATACATAGATTCTATTAACTCTTTTTGGGTTTTTGGAAAATACTATTTGTGTAATATACTTTGAGTTATTTCTCCATTAACCATCTAATAACATAAGGCATTTATATGTATAAGCTGATAGAAAGTTTGCTTCCTTTTCCTTTTTTATTTTTTCTCAAAATGTCATTTCATATTAGTTTATAAATTGCTTTAAAGTACCATGCGAATGTATATGCCAATAAAAAGAAAAAAGCATTCATGCTTTCACTCTTAATGTTGAAGAAATTCTTGCCGAAAAATTGCCTTTCACATATGTAGAAAGTCATATGTGCCTTTTTTTAAATAAAGTTGATGGCAAATCATAGTCAATTAGTTGGAAATTGTTCAACACTTCTCATCATTAGTCTTCAAACTCTTTAGCTGTCAAAGCAGCATGCACATCACTATTAAATGCAACTTTAATCTCACTAGACTTATTTTTGTACCCTATTTTCTTAAGAAATTTACATAGTATGTGTCATAAGCACCACTTACACCTTATGTTTAAGAAACTTATTGCAACACTTTCTCTAATACTTGAACATTGGTTTATGATGATGGCACCTAGATGCTTTCCATACATGCAATCCAACCACATGTTAAACAACCATATTAGTGTCTTTGCTTTCTCATTCCTAATAAAAGTGCAACTACGCAAAATGGAATGGTTATGGTGGTTTACTCCTACAAATGGTGCAAATAAAATGTTATATTTGTTCACAAGGTATATGGTGTCAATTGTCACAATATCACCAAACTCTTTATATGCTATCTTACTTCTAGAATCAACTATGAAAACATTGCTTAATCTACCATCTTTATTTAGCTAACTAAGATAAAAAAAAATTCTACTTGACTTTTATAGTCTCACAAAGAGTTGGTAAATTACTTATGTATTTCCTTTTGTAAATTTAAGCTTTCTTATTTTATTCAAATGATTTGTCAAGTCTTCCTTAAGGCATTGCATCTCTTTATGGCCTTTAGCTCATATATAATTTTCCTCACATTTTTTTATGGACAAATTCCCAATATATCATTTAGCTCCAATTGTCTCTTCATCAATCATTAATTTCACAATGTTGCCTAATAAAATATGTATTAAAAGGAACATGGTTGTGTTTTAAGACACTATCTAAACACCCAAAATCTTTATTAAATACACTTTAGCCTCACATCCAATCTTGGCATTACTGCTCCATTCTAAGATATGACTACCCCTACTTTTGTGCTCTAAACCTTTAATGCATATTATCATTTGCTACTTATGTTGTCTAGATTTGTGATCTTGTCTAACTCCTCTCTTTATTATTTTAAACCTAAATGCTCTTGCATATTTGTTATAAAAATTGAATGCCTTATCAATGATCATAAAGGTTACACCTATTGTTGTTGTTATATGTTACGTTGCGTTGTCTTGTCACTATCTTTTGAGATAAGAGCACCATTATCACTATGTCCCATCTATTCAAGGCTTCACACGTCATATTTAGCTCCTTTAGTGACCAACCTATATTTATGTTCCATTAAATGCCTACATTAACAGTTAAAACATTTTATCCTATTTTGTTTGTTTTGCAATGGAAATTAGCATCTAAGAGACTTAAAAGTTACTTTGCAATCATGCACACATAAATGATTTAATCTAGTACACTTTTCTATATATTCCTTTTATTTACTAATTATTATTTAATATTTAACACTACTAAATGCCTTTATTACTTGCACACAATGCTATAAAGTTTATCTTAGTTTATCCATACACTTTATCATTTTCTATAGTTATATAAATAATAGACATTTTATTCATCTATTTAGATAAATTATATTGATTTATTTTCAAAAATTGTATTGTGTCTTATAGTGACCAACCTACCTTTGTCTTCCATTGAATGCCTACATTAATAGCAAAAACATTTTATCATATTTTGTTCATTTTGCAATGGAAATCAATATCCAAGAAACTTATAAGTTACTTCATAATTTTGCACACATACATAATTTAATTTAGAACACTTTCCTACATTTTTCCTTCTATTTTTTAATTATTACTTAAGCACCAATACTACTAATTACCATTACTATTTGCTCATAATGCTACAAAGTCCATTTTAGTTTATCCATACACTCTAACATTTGTTGCAATTATATGCGTAATAGAATTATTTCATTTATTTGACAAATTGTGATAGTTTATTTTCACAAATTCAATCAATTTAATCCTTATTTAATGATCTAATCTTTGAGCATTTCACAATGCAAATATAATAAATAACCAAGATACTTTTAAAGCTACTTCATAATTATTGATACACACATATGATTTGATTACACTTTCAAACATATTATGCCTTCCTAACAACTTCATTAAATTAATATGTTTCACAAGTGCTACTTATTACCATTTTTCCTTAATTACAAATTCTACAAAGTCTACTTTTATTTTCCATCACTCTCTCTATCATTAGTTGCAATTAGATTCTCAATATAAACATCTCATTCCTGTTACCATTTGGTAACTTATTAATGTGTTACCTTTGTTTAATGCTTTGATCATATTTCATTATCTTTTTACTAATGCTATTTGTCAACAACAATCTTATTACTAACAATTTTTACCTTGATTAGCACATCCATTTATAATAGATAATTACTCTAACAATAGTTTATTCTCCTTTTCATACAAAACACATTCCACCTCCTTAAGACTAATTTAATTTTTATGAGACACTTATTCTTAGCAAAGTGATATCCCCAACTTAAATTTTCTATAAACATTTCCATTCCTTTTTGGTTGCCATACTTGATATAGGATAGGCTGCCTTTTAATATTCAACTAATAAGTGATCAAGTAATATTATATTATTTTTTCCTTTTGAGCTACCAACTTCTTAATCCCTTTATTTTATTCAACATCTATATGCAATTTCTAACAAAGTTTGCTTGATAACATTGTTTCGTAGCAAATAGATCAACATACACAATTCTTTTACCTAAATAGATTTCACATACTTTCCTTCTTACCATTAACTCAATAGCTTCCTTAACTTTTGCCTCCTTACTATATTTCCAATTCTTTTGACCTTTTTGCATAGTTTACATTTAGTTGATAGTTGTGTGATCATTAAGGGTAAAAGTTTTTATAGATTGGAGGGAAACAATCCAACTTCTTTTTTGTAGCCTTACCCCCCTTGTTATTTATATTCTCACCATTCCCTCGACATTTTTCCCCTTAACTCTCTTATTTCCTTCTCTTTGTAATGTCCATTTAGCATCCCATATGGAATAAAACATTATATACTTTTGGCAAGCCAAGTCACTTGTATCTCCTTATGGATCCAAAATGAACATCTCTTTAACATTTTTGATAATTTATTTTAACAAGATTGGCATTTGTTTAGGAATATGTAAGAACATTTATGGTAACAAAAAAACTTGATAACACAACTTTATTGGGCAAAAAGGGCACATATAGGTGCCCCAAAAAGATCTACCAATCAATTTTTTTTCCTTTTTTTTGTTGTTTTTTAAGAGAAAATGGCAAAATTTTACAAGAACAATTGGTAACATAGGAATGCAATTATATTCATCTCATTTTGTTTTTTGCTCAAGGCCAAGCCAGCTAAAAATTGTAATAAATTTTTAAATTTGTAAAGTTTAACAAAAATTAATATTAAGAAACATTAATTGAGCTAAAGAATAAATGATGTTAAAAGAATATTTATAATAAAATCAATTATAATTTCCACAAACTAATTTGAATTTTCTATATTGTTAAAATTAAAGAGCAATAACAATTATGTAAACCCAAAAAAAAAAAAATGTTTATCTTTTAAAGTTGTATATACTAATATTTAGACATTATACAACTTAATTTGTAGAAAATTTTTGTGGTAATATTAGAGGTTTAAGAATTACATATTATGTGATGTCAAATTTAATTTATAAGATATCATATAATTCTTTCTTTGATTTATTATATCTTGCAAAGTGGTGTTTAGTTTTATAAAAGTGTCATATATTTTCTGTAAGGTGTTATATAATTCTATTAAAGTGTTGTATGAATTTATTATTAAAATTTTCATTAAATCTTATTATTTGTGAGAGAGAGTTAATCAAGAATTTTACAAAGATTTTATTGCTATAATATTTATATGAAGAAAAAGGGAGGTGTAATAGAGATGTCAAAATAACATGACACTCATATTGTTGTATATCATGTTGTATAATTTAATAATTATAATATGAGTATAACACATTACGTAAATATATATTTCTATATTTATAATTTATGCATAACATTTATAATAAACATGTAGTTTAATAAGAATATGTAATTAAAATTTTAGGGTATACAGTAAAAAATATATATATGTTTAAAAGATAAGTAACCAACCAAAGGTCCAAAGTCTTTATCCAAATATTGTGAACTTGTGAGATTTTCATTCTTTAGCAAAACAAAGTTCCTTCGCACATAAGTTTGTTGCCTAAGTATAGTTGCTTGATGAGATTTTGATTTCACCAATAAGTCACTTGGTTGGTTCCTTATTGCTAAGTTATGTGCTTTTTAATTACATATTTGAAATTTGTTTCAATCAAATATATTACAACATTGTTCCTAACACATATTTATGAATAACTTTGAAAACATTGACTTTTCATATCTAGAGAAAACTAAAATTATGAAACAAAAGTTAGTATATTAAAGAATAAAATGGGTAATATTGATTTCCAATTTAAATATGATATTAAAAATCTTCACTACAATTATGGTTGTTTTCAAAGAAAAAAAAATTCCAATATAATATGATCAAACTATATTATATTTTTTCTAAAATACCATATATCTTTTCTAAGGTATTGTATATCTTTTATGTGATAATTTTATGAAATTATAGTTTATCATTTTGGGTGTTATATAATTTTGTCAATGTGTCATATATATTTTGAATAAGTACTTATAATTGTATAAATGTCTCATATATAACATTTTTAATAAAATATATAACAAAATTTTAAATGAATTAAACTTTAAATTTAAGAATTATATATGATACTTTTAATTGAATTATATATGAATTATATATATATACTTGTAATAAATTATAGGAAACGTTTAAAAATTATATACAAATTTTTATTGTATTATATTACAAATTTAGAAATTATGGATGACACTTTTATTATATTATACCATTAGTTTGGAAATTATATGCAATACTTTTAATGAATTATGCAATATATTTGGAAAATATATACAATATTTGTATTGAAATATATAATAAATTTGTGAATTATATAACAAATTTTTAAATTATATAAGACACTTTTAAATGAATAATATGACAAGATTATAAATTATATATAATACTTTTTAATAAATTATATAATAAAATTTAAAATTATATATGATACTTTTAAATGAATTATATAATTAGTTGAAAAATTATATAATTAATTTTAAAATTATACATAATATATTTATAAAAATATACTACAACTATATAAATTATATACAACAATTTTAATAGAATTATGTTACAAGTTTGGAAATAAATTACAATAAGTATAAAAGTGTTGTACCCACGAAATATTATATAATGCGCACAAAGTGTCCTAAGATGCAATCGATGGAATGAATATAATTGTAAATCACATGTCCATAATAATAATAGCCAGGAGACAATAATAACAAAAAGTTTTTCCCAGCCATATTGTAAGAGACAAAGTTTTCAAATAAACTTTTTTGTCACATACAACTTCCAATATTGATATTGCGATCCTAGCCTTTACAATGCCATTAATTATATACACAATTGTGGCCTTATGGGTAAATTAAAATTCAATTTATAACACTTTATTTAATTATTAAATAAATTTAAAAGTCATAAACGATATTTTTATTCAAATATATAATATATTTAATTGTTAAACATAATATTTTTATTAAATTATACTATAAATTTAGAAATTATACGAAAATAGTTTTGAAACTTCGCTTGCATTGTTGAGAGTTGAATGAAGAGAAATATTTTATCTGGTGTCTTGAAACGAAGAACCCACAGTTCCAGAATCGAAACCTTCACTATGACAAACAAATAGACAATGTAGAGAGAGAAAGAGCTGGAAACGTAGAGAAAAAGACAAGCATACTTTCTTTCGAATATTGTTATTCTAGATGAACTTTTTTTTTTCTTTTTTGCAATTAATAATTTTTTTGTCTGAATAAACTAGTTTTTATTTTTTATTTTCCACAAGTGACTGTTATACCCCTCCATAAATTATCTCTTCCAATTGGTTACTATGGCCTATGTCTACCGTACGGACAATGAAGCGTCAGCTACGTTATCGTCCTCTTGCGGTAAATTGTTGGAAAAGCAAAAAGGATGGCCTACGTTGAGAGGCTATGGGTTGGAAAAGAACAGAAAGGACAAAGAGATATATACGCTACAATCTATTTTCAACGCCTGCTTTAAAGTGCTTTCGTGTCATGGGACCCCTCTGCTTTTGCGAAATGTCTTACGCGGAAATGGGGAGCAGTCATCTTCCTCAATGTTCGCCTTTTATGCATGAAAGCGTACACAACTCTTCGTTATCATCCCATCAAATTGTTTAAAGAAAAAAAAAATTTTTTTTTTTTTAAATTGAGCATGCTTTTTTTTATTATTTTTAATGGATCTCTCAGTCTTCTCTCGAGATAAAAATTATTAGGTAAATTTGGTCTATTGTGTGATTTGTAGACCAAGCATATTATATAATGGAATGATATCCCGAGTTAAATACATGAGAGGCCGCATGGAAACAAAAGGAATTCAACAATTTACCTTTTCTTTTGGGTGGAAAAAAAAAGAGAGAGAGAAACTAAAGCCCCACAACTTGGACGCAATTATGTGTACGTGAATTATACCCTAATTAAAAAGTGGTGTTTGTTGCACCATGATACACTAAAAAATGTTTCCCAAAAGTCAACTAATTCGGATGATAACAAGGATTTCACCTATATGTACATATATTTTTCAGGTTTTAAAGTGCACCCATTATAATAATTATATTCGATTATGAGTTGCTTCTCAGAATAAAACATCATTTAATTATATATATAAAGAAATATATCCAGAGGTTCGTAGCATCAAAAAGAATGACGCGCCTTTTGAAATTTTGAGGATTTTAATGGGATAGATCTAGATTAACCTTTATTATCATTCTCAGACAAGGTGATTGTCTTAGTTGACAAAGGTGCTTCACTCAATGTCCTGCAAGTAAAAGAACCTCTTTATCTCTTTTGGTTCTTTTTGTATTTCTGTTGTAATTATTGCTGCAATTCTTTTTCTTATGAACTATTTCATGTTTTTGAAGCAAAGTAGCACTCTTTGCTTAGTGGCAACCTCTCCTAGTTTATGTGTGAATTGTGTGACCGGACTAGAATGATGCATGGGGTATGTGATTAAAAGGCATCTTGCACTGGAAAGGATCAGATATATGACTTCAACCTTTGTTTTTACAGAAAAATTGTTCCCATGACTCGAAAATATGACCTTTTAGGTCTTTCAGGCTCACACATGTGATGAGAAGCTTAGTTAATTATGGTTGCAAATTGGATTATGTAAATGATGCAGCTATTGGCTTTGGTGTTTCTGACAAAAGTGATGTGTTGCTCTCAACAGGTTTGTCATTTAGTTTTGAAAGCAAGGTGGAGAATAGATGTGGTCTACATTGCCCATCTAGTATTAGTTTTGGTCCCTTTTGCTGCACAGCCATCTCTTTCTTCTCTCGAATCATAGCAATTTTGGTACAGCATGGCTGTAAGCTCTCAAACATGACTTCTCTCTCTCTCTCTCTCTCTGGTTTTAAATTTGTAATTTTTCTTGTATAATAATTTATATTTTGAATTTCAGTTTTCATATTTGGCTTGTGTCCGCATGCCTGTTCAACAAGAAATGCCATTTAAAATCAAATTATTCGTACGTCACTTGTAGCACCGTTCAGTCATCTTATTTTATGTATTCTCTTAGCAGCTTTTCCCTTTTTGTTTTGTCTTTTTCTTTCTTTTACTTTGTGGGGGAGAGTATGTGTGATTGTGTAAGATATTGCTACCCTTCCATGATTGCTTCTAAATGCTTATGCTGGAACTGAGTTGGCTTCGGTACTAATGCCATCAAGCAGACATTGACCCTTTAATCCTGATGGTAATCATCGGATTCCGCAATAAGTTATTCATGTCAACATTGACCTTTGCTGCCAAACCGTGTGTTTCCCTCCCTGGTACAAAATGTCTTGGTTTTTTATGATAGTTATAATCATCTGTCATGTGAAAATCTGATCAATGGTTGGTGACCCGGTGCATGTTGGTTCATTATTATGGGAATGGTAGATAAAAAAGAAAAAAAAAAAACTCTGCCCCATCTCATCAAAAATCAAATTGATTAATGTAAGTTAATTAGGGGGGGGATTAAGATTAAGAAACTGCAAGCCAACTATAATTCAGCACATAAAGGTGACAACTTTTTAAAGTACCAGCTGGCCACTCTTGTTTTCAGCTTCCCAGACATGAAGGCCCATTTCGTTTGATTTCTTTATGTATGTTTCTTGAGACAAGGTATAGTATACAATAAGTGAGGCATCAAGATCATGAACATTAAGACATGAAAAAGCAAAATTGTACTGCTTGGGATTATCATGTAACTTTGTCTTTACATTTACTATTGGGGTATAAAGCTACCTAAGCTCAACTATATGGTTTATATTATTCATTGAGAAGTGTGGGTGGGTATCTTGTTTTTTTCCATGGCGCCTAAGCTGTAGGATCACAACACTCAGATAATGTGTGCTTCTGCTTCTCAGGACCAAAACAAAATGCCTACCGACTCCTCCCATTAATAAGGTGAGCTTTATCTGCACCACATATACATATATATATATATATAGCCATGTTCAGCATGTAGGACTTAGTTATTTTACAATTAGGACAAGAACAGAATCATGCTTGTATCTCGGATCTCTCTCTAGTTTGCCTGTAAGTGTGTCATGCCTTTGTAAATTGAGGGTCTGAAAACTACAGGTATGCTCTGAGTTTCAGGTTTCCTTATCCGTTAATTCACAATGGGGCATTTACCTATCTTAATCTAACCTGTCTGAAATACAAAGTGGCAAATTTACCATTATTGTAGCAGAGCTAGATCTTCATCCATCCTTTAAGGGAAAGATAAGCGGCAACGTGTTACTACATGGATGCTCTGCCTTTCTGCAGTTTGATTAATGTCTGCAGGTTGCTCTTTCGTAGTTTTAGGCTCACCTTCGAGAGACTAATGCTCTAGAAACTGAAGATGTAATTTTGTATTAATTTCTTTTGCATTACTATAAATCTGTAGATGATGCACACACACACACACACACACACACACTCTTTTCCGCGCTTCAGTAAATCATCAACACGGTACCCTCACTTTACTAAATTGAAGTCTCTTCTCCAATTCTTCCTCTTTTTTCTTCCACTCAAAGCTAGTCTATCCCTTGCCTACACTATAAATTGAAAACTTAAAACAAGGGATTTCTAATTGCTAATGTTTCTATGCAATGAGAGATGAAATTATAACTATGTTGACCAGAATTTCTTTTCCAATGAATGTTAGAAATAATCTCTTTTATTTATCACTGTATCCCTTTGAGTTTCCGTAAGTCTGCCTCATTCAAATTGCATTGTGATTCTGAGCAGATGTCTAAAATTCTCTGTGGATAAATCATTTTAGTTCTCTGTGGATGTTTACCAATTGTTGTCTTACAAGGCTTTATAACATGCTACTTCACTGAAACATTTTGACGGTAGTTTCCACGTTGACTGATTTCAGTTTAATAGTGACTTCCATGGAGCAAAGGCAGTTCCTGTTAGGAAACTACTATTGAACCCATAGTTGCATAGGCTATTCATACTGTAAGTGTATCTTTGGTCATTGAGAACAATAAGATATTTGGCTGGAACAGAAAGACCAGGAGAAGATCCCAAAGGAAAAAACAGAAAAACAAAGGAGAAAGGTAGACGGCAAAGTTAGAAATAAGCCCTATGAGTGACCTCAGTTCTGAGAGATCAAAGCCATGGGACATGCACACAAGTTCAGACCCTGCCCCATCTCAATCAGGTGCTGTCGATCCGGATGCTCCATGGAGAAGTTTTGGAACATCAGTGAATGCCATTTCCTTTGGCTTCGTAGCAACTGCTATACTAATATCAATGTTTCTGATCATGGCAATCTTTGAACATCTGTTTAAGCCAAACCCTTCCTTTTCTTTACCTCAGAGGATGATCAATGTTCCTGAAGAATCAGGACCACTAGACAAGCTTGGAAATCTACAAACAGTAAGTCCTCCATTTCTTGATCCCTCAAATGCTTGAATATTCTCACTTGATTGAGAATCTGTTTACGGATTTGCTAACTTAAGTCTAATTATAAAAATTATGACTTAACCAACAAGGCTTAGCATAATGATTTGCCACAAGAGTTTTCTGATTAGCATAATGGCTTAAAATAATGCTTGAATATTCACTTGATCGAGCATCTGTTTAGTGATTTGCTAACTTAAGTGTAATTATAAAAATTATGACTTAACCAACGAGGCTTAGCATAATGATTTGCCGCCACAAGAGTTTTCTGATTAGCATAATGGCTTAAAATAATGCTTGAATATTCACTTGATCGAGCATCTGTTTATTGATTTGCTAACTTAAGGGTTATTAAAAACTTGATGACTTAGCCAACAAGGCTTAGCATGCTTGGCCACAAGAGTTTCTTGGGTTGCGGCCTGAAATCTCACCTCACTCCCACAAAATAGAAGGGCGTCCAGTGCCTGATCTCCCATATTGTGGATTTTGGGGAAATACACAACTTTACTCTAGCTTTCACAAAGAAACTATTCCGCAACTTGAATCTATATCATTTAGGTCACAATGGAGTAATTTTACTATTATTCATAAGCTTCATTGGGTGTACTGTTACATAATGATTTGGCAGGCTTTTGCTTGTGAGCTAACAACCTCTACTCACTACATTAAACTCGTTAATATTGTTGATTCTGAAACAATGATTTGCTCATTGATAGATGACCATGATAAAGCGGCATCCTGCTAAAAAACCTTTCTTTTGTAACCTGTTTTAGCTGTGTTCATATGGTTTTTCAGATTAAGGCGTCCTAAGTTCTGATTTGGTGGCAGGTACCAACACCATCCGCATCACACTTTTCAGTAGTGATGCCTGGAGAGGGCTATCCTACTTACATTGCTCAACCAGCTCCTCTCCCTTGCTCAAGGGAAGGGATTTATTGGCCTTCCCATCAACATAATCTTGTATTTCCTTAGCATATTATTCTTGCATTTGGAGTACAGGGAGCTGTCTATATCATAAAAGGCAGAATGTTTCATCAGTTGTGTCTATTCTCTCATTTTGTTGAGTAATGTATCTTGAAGCCTCCCTTTATGCAAACATCCCAAAGATGAAATAAATTTTTCAGACACCTCCAACACCCCCTCCCCCCCCCCCCCCACAAAAACCCATTCCCTCCCCACCTCCCCAGGGGAATTGGCAATTGATTATATTGTTATTTGCTTTATTTATGTGTTGTTAGAGGAAAGAAATGAAACTGAGCGACCAATGGATGCAACCTTGCATCCACTAGGCAGTATTGAGGTGAGTCTTCGCTGCTAAGCACTTTTTAAAATTGTTACAAGACATCTGTTGCCATATGTCTTACATATTGCTATACAGATCAACTAGATATTAAAGCTATCCTATTCCTATCCTATGTGCCCTGTCTCAGCCAACACTGCAGCAGAACCATTTTAACTTTTTGACACACTTTGACTGGTGAGATCAACAGCTATACAGACAACAGCAAACTGAATGACTAAACAGAAGGCAACCCATATTAAGCTCACACGGCATGAACCCCAATCACAACTAGGCAGCTAGCTTTATGCAATCATATTTCTTCCTAATTTCTTTTTCAAGTAAGAGATATAAAAGACATGATGTATTTTAAACCCTACTGATAAGTTAAGATAAAGACAGTAAACAATAGGACCAATGCTTTTAAAAACTTTGTACGACCTAAAGAACTAAGGATATAATTTTATTAATGAGTGAATAGTGACAAATAACTATTGATATAGTTGAAGTCTAAGGTAGATTCAATTTTCCATTGAAATCTCATGCTTAATATGGTGTGTATCAATGTATTGCTTCATATTAAGTTGGGCTACAACAAGATCGCCTTTTAGAAGTTAAAGCAACTTGTCCTTATCCTGTAAGTCTTTATCTACTTGATCAATGTATTGTTGCAAGTGTAGACAGGGCTTAAGCATAAATAGCTTCAAATGGGGACATCTTGGTTAAAAAGTGATAAGTGGTATTATACCACCACTTAACCCAAGGAAGTCATTTCACTAAATTCTTTGACTTGTCACACATAAAACAACAAAAGTAGTTTTTCAAGTACTGGTTAATTACCTTAGTTCATTTGTTTGTCTGTGGGTGATAAACAATGCTCATATTCAACTATGTCCCTTGCAAACAAAACAAATTCTTTTAAAAATTATTATAAAAACTTTATTTTGATCATTGACAATAGACTTAGGAATATTATACAGTTTCACAATATTTTCAATAAAAATTTGAGTAATAATAGTAGTAATATAAGTATGACTAACAAAATAAAAATTTACATACATAGTCAAATGATCCACAACAAAAAAATAATAGTTTTACCTTAAGACAATGAAAAGCCTCAACAAAGTTCATAAAGAGTTATGTCCAAGTTTCTTCTTGAAAAGATAAAGGTTAAAGAAGATTTGAATATGTCACAAATTCACTCTTATAATATTGGTAAACATTACATTCAATTACAAACCTTTTTATTTCATTATTCATACTCTTTTAATAAAATTCCTAAGAAATATGCTTATAAGTATGAAGAAATCCTAAATGTCCATCAATCAAGAATACATGAAACTTTTGTAAGATTGTGTCCTTATAATAAAAATGAGGAATAAGTATTATTTTGCCCTTATAGCACAAATCTGTAGAATATTAACTGGAATGGATGATTGAATTAGGATCTTTCTACAATTTCTCAATGATTTCTTGAGCTTCTAAGATTATCCCACTACTCATTTATAATTTGTTCAAATGCATTACAAGTATAAATAGAAATTGCCACCAGCTAAATATACTCTTAAATGTGAGATAATGCATCAGCGACAAAATTCACATCTCTTTTCTTATAAATAATCTCGTAATCATATCCTAACAATTTAAATCTTAACTTCTACTGTTCTATAGAAGAGATCCATTGATCCAATAAATATTTCAAACTTTTATAATCAATTTGAATTTGAAAATGCCTTCCAATCAAATAAGGACACCATTTTGTAACTATATAAGCCATAACTAATATTTTCTTGTCATAGACAAATAAGCTGAAATACTTTGGTGATAAGACTTTGTTAGTAAAAGCAATAGAGCAACCTTCTTATATTAACACTTCACCAATTCCAACTCTAATTCCAAATCTAAAAGTATCAAATTTAATAATAAATACCTTATTAAAGTTAAGTAAGGCAAGAAATGATATAATGGTCATAGCATTCTTAAGGTAATTAAATGCTTCCTTCGCCTTGTCATTCAAATTGAATGAATCTTTCTTTAAAAGAGATGTTAAATTGGTATTAATCTTCCTACAATCATGAATGAATTTACTTTAATAACTAGTCATTCCCAAGATGGCACATAGTGCCTTAATTGTTTTGGGACTGACTAATTTAGTATCACTTGAATTTTGAAAGGATCAATTGTCACACCCTTCTTAGAAACAATATAACTAAAATATTTCATTATTTCAAAACTGCACTTTAATTTCTTAACAAATAAAAAATTCTTACATATAATAGTGAATACAATTTGTAAATATGACAAATAAGCTTTAAGAGAAGAATTATATATTAAAATATCATAAAAAAAATATTAGGACAAACTTATATAATGTAGTTGGAATATATCATTCATTAAACTGAAATATTGAGAAAGTATTGGTAAGCCTAAATGATATAACCAAGAACTCATAATGACCATTATGTGTCATGAAAGCTGTCTTTTGATTATACTCCTTATGGACCCAAATATAATGACAATTTAATCTTAAATCAAGTTTAGCAAATAGTTATGCACCTTCCAACTCATTTTGTAGCTCATCAACCACAAGAATAGGATATTTATCATTCATAGTAATGTAGTTAAGTGCCTAATATCTTACATACATCCTTTAAGATCCATCTTTCTTCTATATTAAGAGAATAAGTGATGAGTACAAGCTAATACTAGGCCTAATGATACTAACTCCTAATATCTCCTTCCAAAATTTCTTAATCTCTTCTGTTTGGAAATGCAGATATCAATAAGATTGAACATTAGTTGGTGCACTTCAGATAATAAAGGCATAAAATGATCGTGTGTCCTCCTCAAGGGTAAACTTATGCACACAACAAATAAATCAAAGAATTCATCTTATAATGCATTAACCTCTTTCTCTCTTTTTGAATGAGATTTTGCCATTTTTGCATTATACATTTGCATAAGAAATCCTTGTGCTACTTTCTATAACATTCTTTTCATTTGATAACTAGTAATAATAGTGATTTTACCATTGCATTTTCCATGTAACTCTATTGTGTGCCTATTTAACAAAAACTTTAATTTTAACTTTGAGAAATTCCAAGTAATATCTTTTAAGGTCTACAACTAATTAATATCAAAAACAATCTCATAATCTTTTAAAAGTAATATAAAAAGATCAATATAAAAAATTTAACGTTGTAACAAGAGCTTTTCCTTTTGTGTGCTTTTCTTGGCACACCAAATTTCTCTCATTTACAACCTTCATAGCAAACTTGTCAAAGTTCTATAACGAAAAAGCAAGTATTTTGATAATCTTTATATTTATAAAATTATTAGTATTATCTAAGTCAACTAGTATCATTACCAATCATCTTTTGAATAATCCATCAATTTTTATGGTTTATGGATAAGAATATCCTGCCAAATCATGCACTGTGGGTTCATTTGTGTATTCAATAAGGGTGTTATCACCATTTGGATATGTGTGGTCAATTATTAAAAGCTTCTATTGCTTACATAGGTACTTTTTATGCCACTTTTCATCACAGTCCTTTTGCTATTCACTATTTTAAATATTCTTGAGTTAAGCATCTAGTGTTAAAGTAGCAAATAAAAAAGGATGAATTGGTGTTACTCTTAGTAAGTTTGCTAATTTGTTTAGCAATTTGGCGATGAATTTTAGTGCACAACTTCTCCTCTTATAAGTGAGCAAAGGAAATAATTGTTATCATTATTTGTGAGTGGTGAGCTTTGACTTCATTTCAAATGTCAAGAATAAACCCTTAAATGAAAATTCTTATTAACTGTCTTTTTGACCAATTTTTAACTTAATTGATGAGTTACTTGAATTGACTCTAATATTTTAAAATAGTTAATGTCTAACAAATTTTTGTGAGTTCTCCATCAATGTTGTGATATTCTAAAGGCTCAAAGCACATAAGAAGGTCTTTGGTGAAATTAGCCCAAGTTAGAATTCCAACATAAGTTTTAAACTAATTATATTATTAGATAACATCACTTTCAAATTAAATAAAGGTAATTTCTACCTTATAGGCTTTTGTTGTATGATGGAAATAAAAATATTTTTCAACCCTAGAAATCTAACTTATAGGACCACTCTTGTTCCAAGGATAAGGAGGAAAGTCCACCCTTAAGTATAGTTGTTTATAGTCACGATTAGGGCCTCTAAAGGATTCCATTAGTCCTTTTTGTTTTCTAATAGATCCAAAAATATTGTTTCTTGATTGATTTTATGCTAGAGTAAGTGTCACTTATTTAATCCTCTTAAGAGACTCTTATATGAGAAATAATGATTTTCAATACAAGATATTTTAGGGTCAGAATCAAATAAGTTGTATGAAAATATGGTGTAAGACTATAAATCAATAATATTAAGATTTTTCTTTTGTTGTCAAGTAAGGGGTGTGGACAATTTTTTTTTTTCTTGGTGAAGATAGAGGTATGGAACAAAAGTGAAATTCCTAAAAATACTATTTTGACACTAAATGATGAGGAATTAGGTGTTAGAAATAAGAAAATTGTGAAAAATGAAAGATAGGGATTAATCTCTTTAAGGGGTTTAGCCTTCAATGATCACTTTAAAGAATTCAGTAAAAGTTTTTAGTAAAAGTTTTCATTAATATTATTGCTTGAATGAAAAAAAAAAAATTATAGGGTATTACAATTATATAGATTTAAGTTTGACTTAATAATCTACTATTATGAAAGTAGTTATGCCTAATTATACTTATTATTTCAAAAATAATAAAAGATAATTATTAAATCACATAAATTAGGAAAATCACATCAATATGAAAATGTTATATTTTAGAATAATTACAAAGAATAACCAATAACAAAAAATTGTGACATAAACCTAAAAGACTTATTGAATTAAGGAAAACCACTTGTGAAAAACAATTGTAAAAGAATTTTTATCCATTCTTGCTAGAAAGATTGATAGTACAAAGACATAAATTCCTTTAGATATTAATGCTTTTGGGATTATGATAAAAAAAATGAAAAACAATAATGAGATCCTTTTAACTAGAAAATAATTATTATCAATTATATTATTTAATATTTGATTCCTATTATTTTTGAATTAGTAAATATAATTACTTTCTTATTAAATCTTTTAATTTATTGAAGACTGATTCCCTTGAGGTGACCATTGGAGAATGATTCCCTTGAATAGATCCATTTTTTTGTCCTTTATTTGCTTAATTTTCTTATTTCTAATCCATAGTTCCTCATTATCTAGTATTAGAGTGATGTTTTTAAGGATTTTGCTTATATTTCATATAAAAAAACACCATCCCATCATAACTTTACAAAATTCATTACATTCTTTGAAAACTAGATGGCCTTATTTTGATAAATTAGTATTTCTTATCAAGAACCTCTTAAATGACTTGAGTGGATTATTTTTGCCTATTACTCTTAGTCATTAAATAATGGATCTGCCATTATGTTGAAGGAAACAAAAATTGCAAATATCAAATTGAAAAACATTGATAATTACATTGATTTAGAGTATGATATTATAGAAGGCAAAAATTCTCATGATGACATCAATTTAGGGCATGGCAAGGCAAAAATTCTAGTAAACTTATTATAATTTTAATTGAATTTACTAATCTATCACTTATAAACATTAATGAATCTTTTAAAGAACCCATGGAGATTGATGAATTTTTTAAAGAAAATGCAAGTTATATTAGTTCATTTAGACAAAACTAATGAATATATGGATGATAAGCTTACCAAACAACTTATTTCCTTAAAAATATATAATAAGCTCAATGTATAAGTCACGATGAGTATAAATTTATTATTATAAAATAAAATTTTTTATTTGTAATTATTTTTATTATTTTAAGAGGACTATATAATTATTTTTTATATTAATTTATTGTCAAATGTGAGAGATATTTTTTAAAATTTTTTTTAAATTATAGTATTGAAGTTAATACAAACATTATATAAAAAAAAATATATAAAAAAAATTAAATTAAAAAAAATAATTAATAAAGACAAATTTTTAAAATAAAATTAATTTAAAAAATAAATAAAAAATAAAATTTTTGTTATTTATTATTTTTAAATTAATATGAATAATTATTTTTTTATTAGTTATTTATCAAGTAAAATATTTTTTTATATATATCATTTTTATTTAAATAATATTTTAAATAATAATATTTATTAAAAATTTTAATTTATTTAAGAGTTATCTTCATAAACAATTATTTGAGACAAAAATCAATATTTCTAACAAAAATTAATTTTTATTTTTATAATTTTTTTATTCATAATTTCTAATTCTTCACCAATAAAAAACAAAATAAAAAACAAAAGAGTCACTGGATACAAAAGCTTTAGCATAGAATATCAACTTATATACATCGCCGGGAGACAATTCTATAACGACAAAGAACAAAGTGTACAAACAAAGATTTTCCCTTGCTCAACAAACAAACTGAGGCTTTCCACATCAAACGTTCAAATGGTGGCATGATGTTGGTGTCGCCTATGACATAAACGTATGTATATGTAGTATAAGTGCTTGTATCTTGACATTAATTTGATTTAAATATTATATTAAATTTGAGTTAATATATAAATTTATTTTTTTTTAATTTTAATAAATTTATTTTTTTTTTATAAATTAACAAGTTATATTTAAAAATATTTATTTTTATAAATCTAATTTATAGTCAAAATAATTAAAAAAATAATATAAAATAAATAAAATTTAATGTGATATGAAAAATAAATTATCTAAATATTTAAACTATTTGAGTTTTATAATTAAATTTAAATATAATTTAAATAATAAAATTAAAAAAAAAAAATTTTAATATCTATAATTAAAAACAAAATATAACAAATTTTTTTATTTGTTAAATTTAAAATTATTTTTAATTTTCTTTTAATTGGATAAATTATCTATAATTCAATACCGTGGAAGCATTCTTAAAGTTATCTTACAATATTCCATACCACATATCTAAGCTAGAAAATCAAATAAAAGAAGAGAAAAAGAAAAAGAACAAATTATCTTCAATTCAATACCACAAGAAGCTTTTTAATTTATAGTAAAAACAAAAAGAAAAGAGAGAAATAAAGAATTAATAGAAATGCTAGTAAACTTCTAGCGCTTGACGAAGTTATCGATAGATCTAAAGGCGAGACGTGTGGAGATGGGGCTATGCGATAGGGCCATGACGTCATCGGGTGGTGGCGGTGACAAAACGGTGTGGCCTAGTGGTCCCACGAGATGGAGCAGAACGAAGGGTGATGGCCGACGTGACATTTTTTGTTTTTTTTGCACGCATAATATTTTTTTATTGTGTAAACACATGTTACCATCAATTTTAATTTTTTTTTTTACAAATTAAATATATAAAAAATTAATTTTAAGATATAATTTTTTAATTTTTAAATATAAAATTAAGTTTATTAAAACTTAAAAAGTGAGAATAAATTTATATGTTAATTCCATTAAATTCCAAACCATCGGGTATGGGTGAATGGTCTTAAGAATAAAACTTACCTGAGTTTATTTGTAATTAATTAATTATTATCCTTAATTTAACTGAACACACTCTCTATATATATATATATATAATTTTAATATTTTATTTTTTACCTAATTACAAATTTGTCTAAATCAGTTTCATCCATATATGTCAGTTAGGTTAATTTAGATACAAAGGGGATGGGACATAAGTAGGACAAAACGGTGGGATATTGGAGACGAGACTTCCATATCTTTATTAAACATAATATATACATAAAGTAAAGGTTATTAAATAAAATTGATTATATTGATAAATTAACGAAAAATTAAATTATAATTTAATTTTTTATTTAAAAAAATTATTAATTATAAAAATTAATAATTAAATTAAAAAATTATTTAATTAAATTATATATTAATAAATTAATTATAATTTTTTAAATTTAATTAATGTAAAAAAATTTAAATAATTAACAATTAATTTTTTTATATTTTAATTTTTTAAAAAATAAAAATTATATTATTTTATAATTTTTTAAAATTATAAATTATAAATATTAAAAAATATATATTTATGTATTTTTTATTAATATTTTAATATAAATATATATAATTATATATTATAATAATATTTATTTTTTAATTTAAATTATTTATATTTATAAATATATTATATTAATTAATATTTTTAAATTTATAATATATAAATTATATATATATTTATATAATTAAAATTTTAAATATTATAATATAATATATATAATAATTATATTTTATTTATTAATATTTTTTATATAATATATAAATATTAATTTTTTATATATTTAATTTTAAATATTATTAAATTTAAAATTTTTTAATTTATTAATTTAAAAAATTAGTTTAATTTCTAAAAATTTTATTAGAAGATATCAGCCAAGAATCAAAAGCGAATTACAGCGCAAACATCGTATATCGGTTTTTGAGTGAAGGTCGGGGTAGGGTGGAGTGTAAGGCAAAACAAAAGCAAAAATGGTGGTGGTGGTGATGGAACAAGAACAAGAACAAGAACAATCGCAAGAAGAGACCACACCTCAAAATCTCCCAAAACCAAATGCATCAACATCCAATACGACTCTGCATTCTCCCTCACAGCCACCGCCTCCGACTGAGAATAGTAACGGCGGCGGCACTGATTCCGACGGGTTCGAAACGGCAAGCGAACGCGAAGTAAGCGATGACGAAGAAACCAACGCCACCACTGAACATCATAAAGAAGCTGCAGCGGCGGGAGAAGCTAAATGCCAGGAATCCTTAAACGATGACGCTTCTAAGCAGGTCCTTTTCTTCTTTTTCTTCTTCTTCTTTCCTTGTTTAATTTCATAGATTCTTTTTTTTGTTTTTGTTTTATTCTTTCCAATTTATGTGCGTCAGTTGGCTTAGTAAGGAGGCAATTTATAACACTTTGGGAGTAGATTGTTTGCTTAAGCCTAACTTTTATGAATTTTAAGTACAACAATTGTGAATTTCGATGATTTTGACTCATTAACTTTCGGTATTAGGGTATTCCATGACGTTTAATGGTTGAACTTGAAACTGCAGAAGGTTAATTAACCATGAATTGATTGAATGTGAACTATTGTTATGTCCCTACTGTTGTAGCGTAACCTAATATGGTGTATTTGCTGGCTTGTTGAGGACAGGAAACTTTAACACGAGCAAATGATGCAAAATTGGAGGGCAATAAACTGTTTGGAGAGGGCAAGTACGAGGAGGCATTGTTGCAGTATGAAACTGCTTTGCATATTGTGCCAGAAATGCCCTCATCTGTGGATTTGCATTCCATATGTTATGCAAATCGTGCTGTATGCTTCATGAAATTGGTATTTTCTTTTTCTGTGTCATTGATGAACATTTTTACTGAATAATATCTATGCATCTAATGTCCCTTACTTTTTGTTGCTGATGCATTTCCATCTGTTTACTTTGAAATTTGAAAGTGAGAGTTATATTGCAAAATCTAGAACTTGCTTAGCATGAGATTGATCATTTGTTGGTGTGTTGCATAGTTGGAGCTGCATATGACAATGCTGAGTTTGAACAAATTTCAAATTCAAGAGACTGGAGTGTAACTGAATTTTGTCAAACTCTCCTTTCTTTTATCTAATCCATTTTGGCCTTGTGGGTTTGGGGTTGAAAGGGAAAGGGGGAGAGGGGAGAGCTAGATGGATACAGAGCATGAAGAATGACTTAACTATGATTTTGGGTGTCAATCAATTGTTATTGCTTATAAAGAGTGTACTCATAACAGTTGTCAGAACCTTTATTGTTAATGAATTGCCTATGTTTTCATGCAAATTGATGCACTTCACTTAAAAGATTGTTTCATTGCAGAATTATGAGACCTTGAATGTATTGGGGTATTGTTGGTTGATTCTCTATTCTCACTTTCATTGGTGTTATTTGCTAATCTTTGTTTTTCACTTTGAGATGGCTGTTTTTTTTTTGGCATGCATGCTACCTTGTTATGAGAGTTGTTAATTTGATAGAGGTTCTAGCTGCCATTCTGTTTGTTATTGCGATCAGGCTGCAAGAAAAATGAAAACTTCCTGTTTCCATTCTTTCTCTGAATGAAGCTAACCCTTTTGTCTTTTCATACTTCCTTCTGGTGTAATAAAATGTCCACATGGCTTAATATTTTTGTGGATGTTCCAATGACATACTGATAAGTTATCTTTCTTTGTCTTGTCTGAATTTATGTCAGGGAAAATACAAGGATACAATCAGGGAATGCACAAAAGCATTAGAACTAAATCCTTCATACATGAAAGCTCTAGTTAGAAGGGGAGAAGCTCATGAAAAACTTGACCAATTTGAGGAGGCTATTGCTGGTAGGTATGGGTTTAATAGTTCTTAAAGTTAACTCTGGATTTAAGATTAATATCCTTTACTTGTTACCATAATAGTTTAATTGAAGATGTGTATTTGTCAGGTTTGGACATTTTATCATTGTTTCCCTGATATTCTATTTCTACACTGCCCATATTCTCATTGTGTGCATGTGCATGAATCTGTTCCCTTGTGTTTATTATTCTGGCTGGATTGTACATGTTTTGAGTTCTGCTTTCTAACTGAAAGTTATATTTTGCATATAGATATGAAAAATATCTTGGAGTTGGATCCTTCAAATGACCAGGCCAAGAAAACCATTCGCCGTTTGGAGCCATTGGCCGCAGAAAAGCAAGAAAAAATGAAGGAGGAGATGATTGGTAAACTGACTAAATATTTCACTGGTGGATTATATTTGCCTTTTTGCTCTTTTTGAAGGGGACATTGGCTGCTGCTTTTTGTTTGATATAATGGTACATTTAGTTTGTGCTGTAGTCATCATTTAAGCTTGTCGTGAAAATAAGGTTCATGCTGTTTTGATGTCTGTAAACTGTTTTCAACTGCCTGTCAAATTTTCAAAATAGGCTTCATTAGCTCTTTGACTGTGTATGGCTTGTCTTTAACAACAATTCTAAACACTGGTTTGATGCACATGAATTATCTTCTTGATGTGTGTGATGTGAAGTGCTGTCAACTCAAATTAACAAAGCCTTGATCCCAATGCTGATTAGGGTCAGCTGGGTTTAGAAATACTGTAAAAACTCAAATATTTTGCTCAGTCATCTGCATGCTGCACTAAAACGTATTATTTTCTATTGCATATAATTAATCTGAAATCACCCAAGTAGACAATGCGATTGTTGACCATTTCTAACATTACTCCACTTTTGGATATTCCATCTGTGTTTTTTGGGCTACATTGGAAGAGTTCTATCTTTTTGGGTCAGGTTGTTTTGAATTCTGATCGTTTTTGTGTTAGGTCATTTTCAACTTCAGGGTTGCAAAAGCTAAACCCAAAACCCTTTTTATTTTTTATTTTTGACTTGGTTTTTTTCAAATACTAGAATTTTCCATTTTAGCTCATTTGTTCTTTTCAAGAGAAAAATTGTCTAACCCGTTGGTTTACCTGGGTTCAACTTGAACCTAAAATTTTCAGGCTGTTCAGTTTTGTGTCTTTTGATGGTTTGGGTCAAAAAATACAAGACAATAACCCTAATTTTTTCAGACAGGCTCAGGTATTGGGCTTAACAGGTAGGGTTGTAATTTGAAACCTCTAAACCATATAATTTGAATGTTCTCATATTTGCTCAAGGCACATGATAGATATATATGTTTAATTGTCAATCTTACATACTTGATTAGACAGATCTTTGTCTAGCATTCAATTAAAGTTGGTCAAAGAGCAAGCCTCTGTGTAACAGTAAAGGTTACTCCATTGTGACTTAGTGATCATGTGTTCGAGTTATAGAACTAGTCTCTTTGCAAAAATAAGGGTAAACTGCTTACACCTCACTCTTCTCCTTGACCCCAAAAATGTTGAAACTTTGTGCATTGAGATGAATTTTTTTTTTTTAAGTTCTGATTTTTTTTTTTTTTTTTCTACTTGTAATTTTCTTTTTCGGATAAGTCTTAGCTAATGATCAGGGTATTTTGAACCAAGGTTAATAATTGCAGCTCAAGTGTTGTTCATATCCTTTGCCTGAATGTGAAGTCTGTGTTAATATTGAAGCATTTAAATTGTTTATGTTTTTGTTCTCTAAAACATACTTATTCAGGAAGATAAATCCATATATTTCAGAGCTTAACTAAAAGGAAACATCCGATTTGTAGCACATGTTTGCCCTTCGAGGCTGCTAATAATGTTAGAGGGACTGGGCCCCTTGACCTATGCTTCTAATTATGGGATTTGTTGTGCCCTGGGCCTTATGCTCTCCAAAAGCACTTATTTTCAAAATCTGTCCTTTACCATCAACTTAACACTGACACATCCTATTCCTTTGCATATGATGCACTCTTATATTCTTGTGTCATTCTCTTTGCATGGCCTGTGACGATAAAAAAGGAATAGAATTAAAATTTGGAGTTGTGTCAATTATATTTGGGCATTTGAGGAAGTTGATTACTTTCTTTTGGCTTCTTATTTGACCTTCTATTCTTTCTTACTTTTCTCTTTCTGATCCTTTTTTGTGGGCTGTTTTTATCCATGGTGGCTGGGAGGGGTGGGGGGGACAGTTCTCAAGGAAGTTTTAAGATGCATAATGATTTATTCAGAAAGATTTTGTTCCCACTGAAGTCACGATCTTGATCTTGATCATGGATCAGATACTTCATTGTGATGTTTTGTTCTGTTGTTTTGTGGAGCAGCAAAGCTGAAGGAAATGGGAAATTCATTGCTGGGAAGGTTTGGGATGAGCACTGATAACTTCAAAGCAGTTAAAGATCCAAATACTGGCTCCTATTCTATATCATTCCAACGTTAATTTGGTCGCATGAGGTCTCAGCTGCAGTTTCTACCTTGTAATAGAATGGAGAAAAAAAATAAAGAAGACTATATATTTGGGCGATGCCAGATACCGATCCAGTGTACCACTTATTGCCATGGAATCCTATGAAAGCGGGTATAAAGCGCACCGTTGAAGGTGATCAACTTGTAGGGGGATTCCTACTGTTAATTTTCATGATAGATTGCTAAACGGAGTCTCCCCTTTGAGCAATGCAAACTGATTTAAGGTTTTTCCCGTGGTTGCGGGGGCCCTGTGTCTGCAAAATGCTTCTTGTGATGTCTACTTTTGTACGACCATGTTCATTGACGATAGCTTTGATGGTTAACTTTATTATTATTATTATTTTGTTGAGCTTAATTTTATATAATTGTTACAGAGACAAATCCTTGCGCTGATTTGGTCTTTCGCACAATCGGGATTTGGGTCTAAACTCTCTATTGTCGAAATGACCTGGAAGTCAGAATTCCTAATTAGACCCTAAAGGTCGGACCTATGTCTAAATAAGCCTCTGGACTAGGAGAAAAATGTGTCGACTGACAGCGTTCCACGTCTAACTGGTCGCCAGCTATAACCTTCATCAATGTTGGTAGATGCGCACAGCCATGGCCTTTCAGTAGTAAATAAAAGTGAGAAGGATAAGGGGCAATGCTGATCAAGATGCCCATTCTGCCACGCAAAGCTCTGCATGGCTCCTGTTCTTATATCACTCCTCACCGCTGAGATGGTAATCAGTGCAAAATCGTTCTAAACGTTTGTGCTCCCTGACTTTTACTCCCTATTTTATTTGCCAATTCTTTAGGCAATGGATGGGTTTTGATTACAATAGCAACCTTAACCTATTTTATTTGCCGACTCTATTTTCCTTTAGCAATCATTATTTAGAATTCATTAAACTTTTTTTTTTTTTTTTTTTTTTGAGAATCTCTTTAAACTGAAATTGATGTGCCTATTTCTTCTGTTTTATGTTTTTTTTTTTTTTCTTCATATTTCAAATATGACAAACACATGACATAGATTGTGGCACTCGTAGGTTTACTTGCCTACACTTCTAGGCCAGTCTAATATTCAGAGAAAGAGATGAGCGCCCACTTTAGATTGTAGTGCACATATGATTACAAGCAAAATACAGACGGTACGTTATAGAGCTTGCATGAGAAGGGTTTGAAAAGAAAACCCCATTACTAGAGTGAAGGCAAAACTATGTGACATAACCGAAAATTGGCGAGACGATGTGAGCACAATGTGCCAACGACCCTCCAAATCGCCACTCTCTCCCACCATCCATTAACAAAATCCCCACCAACATTTAATGCCTTTTTTACTCGATTTACTCCTTTCTAATTTGAAATTTTACTTTCATATGTGTTCACTCTTTTCCAAAGGGAAATGAGAGGTTTGAGAAAAAATTATGTCAATGATCTGCTCACACGTCTTCATTCGATAATACAACTGTTAATAAGGAATACTTCACCCGGAGAGAAATCCTCCCCTTCCCAACAACCAGCCTCGCCCCAGAAGCCAGGAGCATTCTATGGTCCTCTCGTCATCTCTGTTGTGTCAACAAGCTTCAGAAGCTCAGAAGCCTGAATGGGCACTGGAGGGCCCCCAGGAGATAACAGCTGAATTTAGTTCAGATCAGCTGGCCGTGGTAGAGGTGGCTTCTGAACTGATGTGAAGTGATGGCTGATTAAAGTTGAAATAAGACCAGATTTTGGTGCCAGCCCAGGCGAACCGTCCCGCTCTGGCTGCTTCACAAGTGTAGTTCCCGAAACAGTAGAGAAGCGAAAGTCCTAGAAACAGAATGTCTCTGAACCCAGAATTCTCAACAAGTGACTGTGCTCCAGTTACTATTGAGAGCTCGTCATCAGACTCAACAGGGGCTGTACAGACATAAGAAGAATGGTTCCACTGAACTTTCTTGAAGTACTTGCGACTGTAGGAACCTTAATGGAAAGTAGCAAGTGGATGCTCTTCAAGTTGAAAGATTTTTGGAAGAGAGGAAAGATGCTGCAAGTGTACGGCTAAGTGATTGCTTCTTTTACCTTCTAGATAAAGAAGTTGAATGGCCCAAATTTTTGGCCGCTCCTCTTGTCAGTGCCCGAAATTGGCGTATGAAATATCAAGCTGAAATTCGAAAAACTGGTGAAGCTCTTCAACTGGGGCTCATCCGATAGGCATAAGCCAGAGAATGAAAGCTATTTTCAAACAATCTAGATGTATATCTTGTAGCAACAGAGTAAAAGGAAGCAATAGGTTGAGACGAAGGAGATATGGACAACAAATACTGGGAGGAAATTTTTCAAAGAATCTCAAGTATGAAAAGGAGGAGGATCATACCAAGTTGACAGTGAGTGAGAAGTCATTCAAAACTTCCATGATGCGGATCATAATATCACCCAAAAAAGGAAAAAACAACCATAAAGATAGCTGCAGTATAAAGCCAAAAAATCCATGTAGCCAACTCTAACTAGCATGGGATTTACACTAATTGAACTGAATTCATACACTCCAAAAAGAACAAAAGAGCACAGCATATACATGAGATGACCTTTTCAGAATTTGGGACACAACTCAAATTACTAACAGCATTAAGGACAACAGAATCTCATAAAATTTCCAAATTGAGCAACAAATTTCACTCACATTTTAAATACAGATTTATGGCGTGGCTCGAGAATCCCCATTCAACAAAGAAGTGACAGGGATAAAGGACACTGAGATAATAACATCCGCCTCTCCTCTTATAAATTATCACAGTATCCTGCAATCACAGAAATAAATGTTAAAGGCACATTTGGTATGCTTCTGAGAAGAAAATTCTCAGATTTGTCTTCAAAAAACTCCAGTAGCAGACTTTGACCATGCATCAAGAGCTAGAAACATCCAGATGAAAAGTAACATCCCAAGAATGTTAACCATGACAGACCCCTTTGTAAGAAGAGGAAGCAGCCCAAATGGAATCAGCAAACCGGATTTGATCCTCCCTGATTTCAAACTGAAGCAAAAACAATTAGACGAGATGCCAATGAAGATAACAGTTTAATCTGCCCTTTTGCCATTTTGCTTTTACACTTAGCCTTTACGCAATTAAATTCTACATGAAAAGTTCTTCCTTGCAAAAGTTGACTGGATGATAAGTAGGTAGTTAATAGTTTATACCAAAATAAACTAGCTCTCCTCATCTCATTATCTCACAAGTTCCTTACTGTTCTGAGTAATAATTCATAAGCATGGAACCGTGTCGAAGCACGACAAAACAGATTGGCCAAGGAGATTACAGTCCAATGGAGTTTAAAGCTACAATCCACTAAAACCCAAATGTTCCTACGGTCCAATATGTCATAGCAGCCTAACTATTTGGGGAAACTCAGAAATCTTGTACATTCAATTAAGCTTATTGAATGGTTGAATATTTTACTTGTCTAAGCATGAAAGGGCCAGACCCATCACTTATAGTAGCAAGTGCCCAGCATGTAACAATGATAAGAGTTTCAAGGGAAAACATGTATGTTTTAGATATGCATGTGCTAGAAAACCGAAAAATCAATGACTAGTTAGCCTCTTCAATTCCATAGCATCTACAATTTACCACAAAACCTTGTCGTTATGGAACTGCTCAGAAGCCATGCTATATTGTCCACTGGCATCTGAAAACCTCTTGTCTGCCATCTCCTTCAATCTTTTTTGCAGATCAGCAGGTTGCAGATTTGGCGAATGCTGTTGTTTCACAGATATTACATCCTTCCCACCCATTTTCAGACTAACAATAATATGAGTCCCAAACTTCTCAATAAACCTGCAACACTAAGCATGCATCAAATTTTCAATCAATTCTGCAGCCAATAAAGCAAACGTCATTTTTAATAGTAAGCCAATCCTCCTCAGGTAATGAGCATATGAGGCTTGGCATCAGCTTGTTTGAGTTTTTGTTTATTAACATACTGCATTAACATGCTAGACAATTGAAAGCTTCAATTTGAAGTTCTTCATTTGATAAATTAGCAAAGTTTGTGCAAGCTGTGCTGGACCCTTTTAAGCTCATGAATCGCCTTTGATACACTTGATTATGAACTTGGCATCTTTGGTTTGACAAATGTATAACTATCAATTCTAGAATTTGTTAGAACCGGGCTGGTCATTTTTGCCAAAATTCTTGTTCTCTCAATCTTTTTTGTCCGTAAATATTTTATCAGAAAAATTAGCTGAGATCAAATTTGTCTTACTTAACAAACAAGTTAAGCTCAACAGAGTTAGCTTGCTTTGGCTCTCATATGAAACTGCATTCAACCTGAATTTTGAGGCTCTTTAAAATAACTGGAAATGCCTAAAATTTTTTTGAAAAACGGAAAATAAAAAAAAAAAAAAAAAAAAAACAGGAGTAGGTCTTAGACGGTGAAACAATGTGAATTGTTTTAGGTCTTAGACGGTGAAACAATGTGAATTGTTTTATAAACACACAAAAGGTACATTCATTACCATCAACATGAAAGCAATCTTATTTTGACTTTCTCATTAAAGAAAAGTACAGACATTATACGCTTCTAGGAAACATGTGCAAGGGTAATTCAGTGACAACTACATATTACTGCTTATCCTTCTTCATATGCTTAAAAGTCAGCAGTGAAGCCTAACATTATGCTGCAGCTATCTCAGGATCTCATTCGTGAGAAGAGAAATTATATTGATACCAATGGCACCACAGTAGAATCGTGGCCACGCAACAAGAATGACATCAAGCATATTTGCGAGCAGGTGTAACTATCATCTTTCCTTTTGTATATGGTGCCTACCTACTTTTTATATCATATAATGCACTGTAACAAGCCTGGCTAAGCTTATAGGGCAGTCAAGAGATGAGCTAGACGATCTCCATGTTAGTGCAACATCAACTTGTTTCATTTGATATTTTTGCTGTGGAAGCTACATTGTAAGATACTATAAACTAGGTTAGCAACCAAACAAGTTGTAGGGACTTTGTTACCCTAAGAAAGCAACAGGTATGAGATCCTAAATAAGATCTCTATAGCTCTCATGAATGTACATCAAGCATGTGCATGGCCTAACAATGCCTAATCACATTGAACAACCTTATCTTAGAAAATATAATACAAAGGTAAGTTCACTGATATTCATTAAGAAATTATGATTAATAAAAATTTTTATTTTGCTATATTGATGAGAATTAAAGCTTGTACATCCTAATGTTTGGTTTAATGCCCAAAAGATACCATAATGATGTGTTATATTTTCGTTAATTAACTCAACATAATTAGTCTTTTAAAATAACAAGATATTATTACAAATTTGTGTATTTTTAAAAGCTAATTACTATGTTTTTAAACTTAGTTAACTAGCCATTTTATGACCATTGGACTAATTGTTTTATGAATATTAAACTAATCATTATATAACTATTGGATTAGTTATTATTTATCTATTACTAATCATTATATATCATAATAATACTAGTCATTTATTAGAATTTATACTCAATATTATTACACTTTATGAGTTATAAAGTCATGACTAATATAAATTAGTCTCTCTCTTATTCTTATGAGATAGAATATACCATTATTAACAATCTATGGCCTATAACTAGGTCAATTAAAAGATTGAGTTATTTTTGTTACATTATTATTTAAAGTGTATATTAATGAGAAAATATGTTGTATCTTAGGAGGATAACCTCTATAATTTACTACACTAGAACAATTTGTCTACTATATTGGGAGACCCCTTCTACAAAACCTTTTTCTTGGAAAATTTCTGTTCAATTTGTTTTCCGTTTCTTGGATGTTTTAGCCACCTTTAACGACACTAACCTTAAATGACCTAATGTAAGTTAAGAACCTTCCAATGACTCTGATAGAATTCCTTGCCCCATCCTCGTAGAAACCTAATGTTCTTTACAATTAATGACAAGTTTTTGAGCACCCCTTCATGTCCATTGAAAGTGTTTTCTCTATAGCATTAACAGGCCCTATAATGGTAACCTTATTTCCTATTACCCTTGTTGCAATGTTAAAGTAATCTTGAGCCCCTCTCCAAATGAATTGAATCCAGTATTCTTAGCCCAATTTTCCTTACCATGCCCCCCTTCTCATGAGTGTTTAAGCCTCTAGGTCTCACTTAACATTATTTAGGACTTGAAATTCAAAGGCATGGTCAATATAGGGACCAAGTTGTCTTTTAACACTTGTCCCCACACCACCACTCTTGGAATACCACTTGTCAAGGCTCTTTCCCCACCTGTTTAATGCCTTAGTCAAAGAATTGCATCTTATCTCCACTATCTCTAGCAATAATTAACACTCATTACTTGTCTTTTCTACCTACACAAGACCATACATCCCATTCGAGTGAGATGCACACTACCCTTAGACCCTTTTTCCTCATCATTAGCCTCCTCCTCCTTTCCTCCTCATTAGAAGATGTTGTTGATGTCACTTTAAGGGAACAAATCAATTCCATAATAAGTTTTATCTCCTTCCCATCCACAACTACCTTGACCCACTTCAAAATTATCATATCAATTGAAATCAAAAGCCTTAAATGACAATAGTCCAAGTGCCACCTATGTTTAGAACTATCATTTAAACCCAAAAAGTCCCCTTATGACTCCCTAACACAGAACCATACTTGCCTACCTTTGCAAATATCCTTAGGCTTCAATAAAACTAGCTTGACAAAATACTAGTAAATCCAATCTCATCCACTTTCAATCATATCTAACATTTTCTACTTGGAATCAAAGGTAAGAAGGGCCTTCAAATCCTTTTGTTTTACCCCTATTTTGTCAAACCTCACTCTTTCTATGTTTGATGTGTTTAAAGCTAGTTTGCACTTGGAAGACAATTTTAATTGGATTACGATTTGTTTGAAGTTTGACCATGAGATTAGTTATACGTGAATGCAAAAAAAAAAAAAAAGAAGTCAAAAAAAGAAAGACAAAGGAATGAAAGAAGAAAAAGAAAAGAAAAGCAAAAAAAAAAAGAATAAAGTATAAAAAATAATTTAATTGTTAAAAGTCAATTTACAAAGTCCAATACTTGACCCAAAAGTACATTACATCTAATAAAAAGAGAGTCAATAGTCATATGGATCATCAAATAAGGCTAAAAGGTTGCTTTTGGATAAAAATTGCTAAAGCACAATGAATCATTGAACCTAATGGGGGCCTTCCCCTTTCTCAAAGGCACATGACCAAGTGTATTATCTAAAATTATACAAGTGTAATAGTATTATGGCTATCTAGGAAAAACGAAAGATAAGGATGAAAGTTATCCATTCAAGCTTAACCCACCAAAATGCTCCTTATCCTCTCTTTAAGACCTAATGGCCTATCCAAGTGCAAGATCTTGTAAGCCAATAGTCCATAAAATATTAGACATCTACATAAAAAAATAAAAAAAAATTAAAATCAATCTCAGTCATTCAATAAAAATTAAGAGTGAGAATCAAATCCTTTAAGATTTGGGAGATCTCAAAGGTAGCAAGCAAGTGAAATGCCTCCTTTATAAAAGGAAGAGGCCCTTCACATTTAAGGGGAAAGAAAAAAAAGGAAGGGGCATACTTAGAACAAAAAAGAGGAAGCAAAGAATATCAGGACACTAAGAGACATAGCAAAAAAATGTTAAGATGCCATCTCAAGAAAAGAAGCAGCTCTTACATACCATTAATGGTGGAAATGAAGTTAACTAAGCAAAAAAATGTTAAGATGCCATCTCAAGAAAAGAAACAACTCTCACATACCATCAATGGTGGAAATGAAGTTAACTAAAACAAAATTAAAAGCCCTTTGTTGTTTTTTTCTCTCATTTATGTTGATATTGCAATTTACAGTTTAATTTAAAACAATAAATGAACTAATCTAACTCAAACTAACCTTATAAATGGTGATTTAAGAACACGCTCTTAGCAAACTAATAACTTATTGTAGTAAAGGAAGACTACATAATAAAATGGTTAATTATTAGTTGCCATTCCACTCACTCCAAGATGTCTTTAGTGCTCCTTAAGTATGATTTTGCCATGTTTCATTTGATTAAAATCATCAGAAGCAAAGTGCTTAACAATAAGCATATTCAAAAAGAATACAATAGCAAGGAACATAGCTCCTAAAATAACAAAAGCCAAGGTAACTGCAAAATCCACAAACACAATAAAATTCAACCACACTCAAGGATTATCCAAAGAAAAATACTTATTTAAAGCATTTTTTGTGTTCATTAAAAACTAACAAATTCAAGTCTATGTTATCTCTCACATCACTTTTGAATAGAAAAGAAAAATTACAGGTTAGTACATAGCATTGAATCTTTTTTTTTTTCCTTATTTTTTTCTTATTTTAGCGTAATATAAACTAATGAGTTGTGAAATAAGAAGATAACCAAAAAATAATAATAATAATAATAATAAAAGAAAAAATAATGAAAGAAAAGAAAAAAAAAACAACATTGAATCTTTTGATCCTTTATTGGCTCTACTATTGATAGCATTGTTGAAAAATTGAATAAGCACCATCTTTAGAATCGCCAACTATTGATCTACATGTTGCCAAAGATCACTCACAAAAAAGGAGATAGAAAAGGTTCCAACATTAAAATTATGCTTAAGATTCATGCTTAAGGAGTCTCTTAATACTTTTTTAAGGGAAAAAGAAAAACAAAGAAAGAATAACCAAAAGATTGAAAAAAGAGAGATTGAGAGATTAAAGTAAGAAAGAGAAGTGCAAAGAGAGAATTATGTTTTGGAATGAAGAAGAAATAAGATAATAAAAGAGAGATAAGGGGTAGTGTTTGTGAAGAAAGAAAAGAAAGGAAACAAGTCTTTAAAATGGGGTTGCTTTACATTTCCAAAGATTCTCTCTTATCCCCAAAATGATGCTATTTCAATGCTTGGAACCTAGTTCCTTACCTACAAAATGACACCAGTTTAAAATTATTAATAATTCTTTTAACTTAATAATTTGTAAATTTAAAAAAGAAAAGTCATAAAATTTCATTCTTATTTTTAGATACAAAGGATTATTGTAAAAGTATCTAAATTCTTCAAAATATTTTAAAAAAATTTCATTCCTAATTTTTGATGTGAAAGATCATATTTAAAACATATGAATGCTCTTAAATTTTTTTTAGAAAATTTAACTTAGGACACATCATAAAAACTATTCTTTGTCATCTTATAAATTATTTTATAATTTATTTACTTATTTTTTATGAACTATTTAGGTATTTTAAAATATTTTCTTAATTAGTTAGATAATTTTAAACTATAAACATGCATATAAACTTAAAGGTTAAACATTTTACAATTATAAAATTCTAATATCTCCATATCTCAATATTCTTATTTTTTTAGAATTGTTATATTTTCTAATAGATTCCAAAAAAAACCATTTTTAATGATTTAATTGAGTGTAAGCCTTTTGTTATATATTTTTTGCACTTTTGTAGGTATGGCCTATGTTAATGTTGTCTTATAGAGTCTAAAGCATCCTCTTTAATAATGAAGATTGTGAAGAGATGACTCTATTTAGAATAATTTTATTGGATTATGAATATAACAAATCTTATCCTATAGATGTCACTTACAATCAATTTGTTCATAAATACATTCATTATTTTAAAGATATTTCTTTTTTTAATGAAAATTTCTTTGTTAAATATTTTGTGAAATAGTTAGTAAAAATTGATACCTATTTTGAATACAATAATATTTATGAGAAGGAGAAAATGACTCTTATATATTCTAAACTTTGAAATGGTGTAACTAATTAATGGAACAATATTTAATACTACCAATTAAGATACGGTAAGTTAAAAATTTAAGTATGAGTAAATATAAGAAATTTATGAGTTATTAAATTTTATAATGATAATAAATTTAAAGATATTTTAGATGAGATTTAATTCTTATTTTCTATTAATTAATAAATTCTATGATAATATGTCTACTCACACTTCTATCATTGTTAATCATGTTAATTTGGGCATCTAAGGATCATGACTTCATAATTAAATTCTAACGACATATTAATAAATTAAGAATTAGTAGTTCAAAAGGGAGAAGAAACATCAATCGTTATTCACAACATGATTGATCAAGTTGATTTTATATTTTTCCAAGAAAATACTAATAGATTTGAAAATTGTAGTGATAAAGAGATTAATTTATCAATAGATTTTGTCATTACTCATATAATAATTTATAAAAAAAATTATTGGTTTACGTTAAAAATATTAATTTATTTTAAATATTTATTCTTATAATTTAAAAATTTAAATATTTATTCTTATAATTTAAAAAATATCAATTTTTCATTATTAATTCAATAAAATGTTTCTTTTAAACGGAAGAATATAATGTAAATTATATTACGAACAAATATTATTTAAAATTTTTAAAAAAATTATATAAAATATTTGAATATTTTAAAATAATATTTTAATTAATTATTAAATTTTTTATTTAAATTAAAATATTTTTTTAATTAATTAATTATTTTTAAACTATATATATACGTTGGTGGTGTATGAAATGCCTGGGGTGGTGGTAGATCTCTCAGCTTGCCCAAGCGTAGAGGCCCCAAACATTCCCTTTGGCATATATTGTTATAATAATATAAAAAAGAATTAAAGAATGTTGTGTTTAATTATATGTATCACTTTTATATTCGCGTGGTTGGTTCTTATTAATTATATTCGTTGAATATTTAATGTCAACGGCAGCTTTCAGTTCAGTTGTCATTTCATCTTAGACGGGGCCACGAAAAGAAACAAAAAGAACATGGAAAATAAAGGACAAACTGCACACAAATCTGAGAGAGAAACTGATGTAGATGAGTCGATAAAGGAATCCCCATATGCAACAAGCTTTTGTCGCTTGACAAATCCGTCTTTTGATTTCCTCTGTTTTGGAGCTTATAGAAAAATTTGGAAGCCAAGGAAAAGCATCCGATGCAATAATGCAAAAGGAAGCTAATCCTGGTTTACTGCCAGAAGGCTTGCAAGGTAGATTCCATGTAATAATGTGACCATGACTTTCAATTTTGTACAATCTACCACGTTTATTTACCCACGCCACACGTAACAGTAATTACCCGAGTAACTTTGTGATATATATGCCGGATGCTTTGGTGGTAAAATTATTGGATTTTTGGTCTCTCTATCATGTGCTCAAGGAACTGAAGGAGACAAGAGGAAAAAAAAAAAAAAAAAGACCCAATCATGTCACGGAAAATGGTTAGGAAAAATCAAACCGTAAATTAAGGAGCAAACCAGATATTTATTTCATAAAAATTAATTATTATATGTATACTTTGACCAACTCTCACTAAATTAGTTTCCCATTGCAGGTTCATAGGTGCGCATGCCAAAGTACATAGCACTGATGAACTTAATGGGCATTTTTGTTATAAAGCCCCGTGAATTGGGTGAAAGGAATAGGGTACTTTGAAACTTTTCTTTGAAATTGGTTCAATATTGCACGCAAATGCATCAAGACACCTAAAAAAATTAGGGGAGAAAAAAAAACAAAAAAAACTAAAGCCCTACGACAGATACTACCTGAAAGCAATATCCATGAGTTAAATGCTCAAATAGATGTCATCATAATTTTGTTAAAAATTGAGCAACAAGATGGTAGAGGATAACGTATATAAATACTATTACAAAAGTCAAAGTTGCTTAAGCATTCTTTCTTCCATTAACGAAGTACTTTTTGTTCATAAATTTTCTTGAACAAATAAACCTTTTACTTCATAGGTAACTTGCGCGCTTAATGATTTTTTTTATTAAAAAAAAAAGTTAAAATAACGAATAAATTATTTCCAAAGTGTAGTGTAGTTTTCCGTTTAATGGATTTGTTGATGGACGAAAAAAAAAGGGGGGGGGGGGGGATTTTCATAATAGAGATGGAAAAGCATGGCGAAATAAAATTACGATAATTTGGAGCAAGTAAAAGTAAAAGAAGAAATGCAAGAAAATTACAATCCAAAAAGTCTTTTACAGGCTTTAAGGATCCTGCCTTTGGTATGCCTTTTCTTCACAGATCTTGTTGTCTCCATTGTGGCCAAAACACTTTCTTCGTCATCATGAACAGGAGAAGCTACAGTCACGGGCTGGTCATGGATCCTACGGTACCTCTCCGAAACTGAAGAGGATCTTCTCATGGAAAATCCTCTCCCAACTGCTGGAAATTGAAGAACTGCAGAAGAGTTCCTCCTCAACTTCCCATTGTTGAAGCTCTCATCATTGCTTTCTTGATCTTCTTCTGGCACTGCAAGTGAATATTCATCCGCGGAGTCGATGTTCTTGGGGATACTGGGGTTCTTCATGTGGTCGGTCTCTTGAGAGTTGAGGAGTCGCGTGCGTGTTTTGAGCTTTGTGAGCTCAGAAAATGTTGAAAGATCTGAGAAGTCCATGGAATTTGATCTAGGAGTGCCACTGTTTCTGAACTTGGAATAGCCAATCATTTTAGACTATCCCCTTCTGTTGGGCAAGCAACTTGGAGCTGGGGCTTTGTACAGAGTTTGCCTATGATAAAACATGCGGCTTCAGAGGATTTTTGGTATGGAGGCAGATGCTTGAGAGGGAAAGAGAGAGAGAGAGAGAGAGAGAGAGAGAGAGAGAAAGAGAGAGAGGCAAGTGGGACCTAGTCACCAGGAGAAGGGGCATGAAAAGATAGGATACTTCAAGAACTACAAGGTGTCGATGTGGATCCGTGAATTTGTGCGGCGGGTGCATGTGCGGCAAGTCATGTAATGAACAAATCACAGAGGGTTACAGCTTGAAGGTGTAACGGTGTTACCTAAAATACATAAATAGATTATAAATAGATATGTATGTAATATAAATAAATATAAAAATATATATATACCAATCTAAAACAATAAACACATCATTCTTAAGGATGGTTTCATTTTTATAGAAGAGTTGTCACGATACAATAAATCACAGTGACTTATTCTTCCAAAATACAACAAATCTTTCGGAAACAAAAATAGTATATGCATATTAAACCTAACGATTTACAGTAATCAAGGTAAAATAAATAAAAAAAAAGAAAAAAAGAAAAAAAAAAAGCTTATTATTGGGTGCAAAGAAACAAAGAAGTTCTATTTATTTTGCTTTTGATTCAATTCAATGTACCTTATTAATAAATATTAAAAATAAATATGATAATATTTAATTTTTTAATAACTAAAAATATTAGTCAAATAACAATTAATTTAACTAATATAACTTAAATCAAAGTATAAATAATAATAAAAAAAAGAATACTTATTATTCTCCTAAAAGAATAATATATGAGCTCCTATAATGATCTTGTTGTTGGGCCATATTTGGCTAATGTTGAATTCAGAAGACTCGATATACTAAATATATTGACCCAATGCCCTTATGTGTGAAAAAGATTGTTAATTAATACTCAATTACAATATCCCTAAGATAATTAGAATTAAATCAAGTTGTCAAAAAATGATCATGGACTTAACCTATAAAGCCAATGATTAAATGATAAAGGCATCACCTCCTTCTTTTAAAAAGGAACAAAAAAAATGATAAAACATTTTGCCTTACTTAAATTGTTGCTTAAGCATCCCAAGTATAAGCTAGTGTATCATGCTTTGGAGATGTGGTGTGGCTTTTATGGGTGGAAACAAATTGAGGTGAGGTTTAATTTGGTCAATTTGATTTTTTGGGCTTAAGGCTACAAATGAATTAGTATGATCATTAAAAACTTGATGGCTCTACTCAATAAAAGTTCACTGAAACTCATTTATTTAGTGAATTAAACAATACTCAAACATAAATCTCAAGCTCATTTATTAAATAAACCAAACCTGAACCAAGGTGAGCTTGGCTCATTTCAACTTGTGAACAACTTATTTAAAAACTCAATATATATATTTTTTAAAGCTTGTTTAATGTATCATTAGAGATTTTTTAAGGTATTATGTAATGATTGTTCAATGTGTCATTTAATTTTAGATATAGATAGTAAAAGCCCTAGTTTTTTTTTTCCCTTATTTTTAACTACTTCCTCACTTATCTTGATCTTATATTAACCAAAATAATCATTTGGATAAAAATTATTTATATCTAGTAAGTATTATGTATTAGTTATACTTTCATATGTAAAATATTGTTTAAATGTAATCAAATTGAGTTTGATATCAAGTCAAACTTAATACCCATTCAAGTTTAATATCGAATCTAAACCAAACTTAATTTTAAGATAATAAAACATTTTTGTAAATTATTCAAGCTAGAATTAAGCTCCAACTTAATAAAATTTTAACTATTCAAGCTTGAGCTTCAAAATTATTGCTCGAAGCATGAGTTTGAATAAATTTTTACCAAGTCAAACCTAAAAGGGGTAAAGCTTGCTTCGACTTGGCTTGTTCTCAGCTTTCTTTAGGTTATACAATAATCCATTTGACGTAACACATCAAACATGTATCATTCATATGTACATGAGTATGTATGACATGGGTAATTTTAGTGCTTTGCAAAAATTTCATCGTTTATGGGTCAAGATCTTGAAATCAAAATATTATCATGTAGGTGGGAGGATTGCAGATTTAAAGTATAAATGCTTTGCCTCCCATACCTGGAGAACCTTAGGCCAAGCCAAAAAATGCTGGACATGGGTCTTAAATGGAGAATCGAGAATGGCAGGAGGGCTAATTTTTGGACTGAAAAATAGCTATTTCATGATATTTTGCTTAATCATTTGACAACCCAACTAGATCCAGAAGAAGCCAGTGTAAGATCTCATAATATCAGTGGCTAACACTTGGATGGAATCAGAGTGCTCTCGAAGGAAAACTTCTCAATTGGATCCTTCAGCAAAATGGTAGCTTCATATGTTCGTGAAAAAGAAGGGATTGATGACATTCGAAGCTAGCACTATTTCAAGTCGTTTGAAAAATTCAGATGCCTAAAAAAATTCATTTTTTGATGTGGAAATGATACCATGGGCGACTACTCATTAATTTGGAGACATGGTTGCATGGGATGGGTGAGTATAATCTTTGCCAAGTTTGTAATAGTAATGTCAAAAGTCATATCCATTTTATTCAAGATTGCAAAAAGGCTAGAGTAATATGAAAGCTAGTTGTAACAAACAAACGAGCAAATTTCTTATGGTTCAACCACCATTGATTAGCTGCATGTGAATTTTACTGACATCTCTGGTCGTGATTAGAGCAAGGACTGGGAGTCATTTTCTCAGTGACCTGCTGGTGGATTTAAAAATGGCGAAACGAGATTGTGTTGGGTGGCACAGAGAATCCAAGCTACTCGGTCCTTACTATTTCATTTCATTCAGATGAATTCTTGGTAACTTGGGAAGAAAAGTGCAATGGAATTCAAAAATATGCCAGAAATCGCATTTTGGGGTCAGATAGCAAATGTCGTTTAGGGATCAAATCAAAATTAATTCCAATGCAGTTATTAAAGGCAATCCAAGCCCAGCAGGAGCAAGTGGTGTTGCACGAGACCGATTTGGCTCTTAAGTGGGTGGTTTTGTCCGTGATGTTGGTCTTTTACTTCTGTCTTCGTTGCAGAGCTGTAGGAAATTTTCAGGGTCTGAACTTTGCTTGGTATAAAGGCTTCCAGAGAATTATTTTGGAAACAGACTCCAAATTTATCCTGGAAGCAATGTTGTGGGCCGTACCACCTACACACCCTCAAGCTATTTTGATCTTTTGTTATAGAGAAATGACGTAAAGGGATTATGTCCATGAAGCTAGTTCGTGCACACCGTGAATGAAATCGTGCGACAGATTGACTTGTGTCTCTATCTTAAATGCGATCTTCTTTTAACTCTCCTTCGCCAACCTCCCAATGAGTTGTGCAGGAGACATGTTCCCTCCCTACAGTGAGACACGTTCGTCCTTTCATACAAAGCCACTTGGGATCATTCGATTCAGCAGACGTAAGCAGATAGTAGTGAAAAAACAAAATAAAATAAAAGGGGTGTTAAACTATGCTTGGTGTAATTTATTTCACTACTCCGTTCAAGCTTGGTGTAATTTTAATAGAATTACATTGCTTGTTAGGTCCTTCACACACTTTAAAACTGTGTAAAATATTTCTACTCCAAGATTATCTACACTTCTATCTAGTCTTTCACATAGGTAGATAACCTATATCATGATACATTATAATAGTATAGGAAAATCAATTTAGAAGCATATGTATAAAACAACAAAACAATAACAATAAAACCCTAATTTTAAATCTAACTAGCATCAATGACATAAACTTTTTATCATCATTCTATTTTATTATCAATTAGTTTGATATAAAATTTAATTATTATAAATCAATTTCAACTAAAAATTTTTTAAGTTAAGTCGTCCCCTTTCTTCTTGTCATCCACTAAATTTGGTCACCTCTCTTTATTAAAAGTATTCATAAATCTACATTAGACATATCTAGACCAATGCAAATATGACTCTCCTAGCTTATTTCCAATCAATGTAAGACATTTTTTTTATTACATATGTTCTTATTTCTTATTTTAGTCATTTTTTTAAAACAATCATAAATCATCTAAATATGAAAAACATAAATATAATTTTTTTATTTATATATTAATTTTTATTTATAATTAAGATTCTCAATTCACTAATATATATATAATTTAATTATAATTATATATATTAATTTGTATAAAAATATAAGTATATTATATTAAATTTATAAAAACTAAAAAATTTAATTATATAAAATAAATAAATTAATATTAATTAAAAAATAATTAAATATATATAATAATTTTTTATTTTTATAAATAATTAATTATAAAATTTATTGTTAAAATTTTATATTCTTCTTATTTGTGTTTATTCTTTTGAGGTTAAAAGAAAAAAAAAAAAAAAGCAAGTCACAGAAGACGTAAATCAAGTCAAATTTAACTTTAAATGTTTAGATTATTTTAAATTTAAATTAATTTTAAATTAAATTATTTTTAAATGAAGTTTAGGTTAAATTTTTTAAAATATATGTTCAAGTGGAATATCGAATAAGCGCAAGTGGAATATATATATATATATAAAATTTATGTTATTAAAATTTAAGAAGATGTAATATAAATTAAATTTAGATAAAAATATTTTATTTAAATAATTATAAGAATGAATCATAATATTTTTTAAATTTAAAAAATTTTTTAACGTAATCTTCCCGTAGAGAAAGCTTTAAATCCACAGTAAATTTGCTCGCAGCCCACATAACCAATTTGATCGGAAAAGACACGACAGACAAAGCACAAGAAACTTATTTAGGGGGACGAACCCTCCGGGGTGGGCGCGGGGGCAGGGGGGTGGCGCCGCCGGCAGAGGCGGTATCAATACAATGGAGTAAGAGGCCTTGATGATTGATCATCCTCCAATCTAATCTTTATGCCCTTTTTAACATTACCCATATCTATAACTACTAGCTGTGCTTTAAGATTATGGTTTTGTGTACAGGGGACTCACGAATCTTACTCAATAAAACCATTACTTTAATTTAACTGGTAGAAACCAAAACAAGGTTTAAAACCCTGCAATTTTCTACAAACAGGACAGGTTTCTCCATTGATTTTTCATTTCCAACTCCCAACCTCAATCTCCCCAAACTCAAGTAGCCTTAGAACCGAGTTCCATGTATATCAGGCACGACCCAACAACGCAAATTCTGGACTCCGAGGTAGAGATTTATAATTAAAATAGCCCGATCTTGTCAAAAAAAAAAAAAAAACACAATCCATTGATGAGATGACAAGTCTATATAATAAACAAACGAGGTAGCCTCTAGATCGAAACAAACGAAGAGAAAAGAAAAGGGTTTTCAATCATCGCCGCCAGAGGCTTTATTGCGAAGTCTATAAACAATACGGCCACGAGAGGAATCATAACGACTGACCTCGACCTTGACTCTGTCTCCAGGCAATATCCGGACGAAATTCTTGCGGATCTTGCCGGAGATGTAGCCGATGATCACGTCCTCGTTGTCAAGGCGTACCCGAAACATCCCGTTGGGGAGTGACTCCGTGATTGAGCCTTCATGGGTCCATTTCTGTTCTCCAGTTCGGTTCGCCTTGGCCGCCTGTTTCGACACGGGAAGTCGTTCCTTCTGGCTTAGGGGTCTTATTGCAACCAGGCCCAAAAATGGTGTGTTCTTGATGGGTGGACAGCCTAACGAAGACAGCGTTGCTGTTGTTGTACTACTTGGGAACAGACCGGCGGGTTTTGTAGAGGAAGGCGAAGAGAAGCGAAGGAAATTATTATTAATATTAATTTGGGCTGCTGCGGTCTTCATTTTCTTGGGTAGCAGAGGCAAGGTTATAAAATTTGCAAAGGAGAGGATAGGATTGAACTCTGGATATAGGAGAATCAAGCAAAAAGACTCAAGGAGAGTGAGACAGAGAGTTGAAAAATAGAGGGCAGGCGAAGTGCTTTAGGCTGACATCTCTTGAGAGCCTAACGCTCTGCGATGGGAAAGAGATAAGAGGGTTGTTTGGGTTTGGTTTTGTGTGTTTGAGCCGAGTGAAACTGAACTACCCCTCGATTTGGGAACAAGGTTAAAAATAGTTCCCAACTTTTTTATTTTTTTTAACTTAATTTTTATTTTTTAAATTTTTTATTTAAGTATTATTAATTTTTGTTCAATGCAAGACGGTAAGGAAATTAAATAAAAAAATATTATATTTTATGTAATTTAATATTATTTTTATTAAATAATTAATTGTAATATAATTTAATTAATAAAAAATAATTTTGTATATTTTTATATTATTAAAAATTAGATATTTTTTAATATAATTAATTTAAAATTTTTTTTGTGTATATATATATATATATATAATTTTTTTAATATAAATAAATTTTTGTAAATGCATGTAATTAGAGTAAAAATTTAAAAAAAAATAATTATTCATATATATTATTTATAAAAAAAAATATATATTGAAAATATATTTTTATATGTTAATTATTAAATATAATGTCTAATTTATTTTTTGAACTTCAAGAAGACTACATAAAACTGATTAATAATGTTTATAACTAAATTTAAAAAAAATAAAAAATAAAGATTATATTAAAAAAATTGAAAAGATTGAGGGGAAAATTTTGACTTATCCTCTCGGCTTTACAAAGAAGAAGGTCTGTACGAGATCGAGACCGAGATGAGATGAGTGAGGCTGAGGCTGAGGCTGAGGCTGAGTCTGAGGCTGCTCAATTTCAATTTTTGTTTCCTACTACTTACCCCCACCCATAACCAACCCCTTTAGAATAAAAGCTACCACCTCACGCAACCAATTGTTGAGAAGGGCTTTCTGTAAAACGGCAGAGTAAAGCAGAGATCACAAGAATGAACCGCAGTGGCACCACAATTGCCATCATATGCACAAGCTTTATGTTTTCGCTTAAGGGCCGCAAAAGAACAGTTTTTTCTTTTCTTTTTTAATTTCAATAACACGAATCAAGATTCCGTTAGACGCCTTTGACAGCAGGAACATGCCGTGTTATGTGGTCACCATGAAGTGGGACACCATCTTCTTGTTCATTGACAGTGACAAAGTGCAAGGTATTGACATCAACTCCAATTTATCACAAAGTGAAACAAGAAGCTCCCCGCGACTCAACTCTCATACCATTCAATATTCATATTCATGACCCCTTCAGGGCTTTGGAAACTGACGTAGCTGAATTTAGTGTCTATTCACATGGTTCAATTCTCTTCTGGCTCCAGAGGAGAGACGATGGGAGGCACTTGGTATGTGTCTTTGGTGCTCCTTCTACAAATCTTCCAACGAAATCCCTCATGGAATTCGAGATGTTGTGACCCTATGTCTCCCAAGCAAAGATGTCAAAAATAAACAGGCGCAAGAGCGAGAGTATTCTGCCGTTCAGTGACTCGATCTGTACCTAAAAGAGATTTTTTGTACACAACTTGATAACCATTGTGTCCGGTTTGACACTTGGAGAAACAAGAATCTAGTGGATCAATTGAGGTAAAGTACAATCACTAGACAATGTTTGAATTCCAGAAGAAAACTGGCTTAGTTTGTCTACACTAGTACTCTAGTTGAAAGTAGCCGACTTCTATGTGCTTGCTCTCTACCACAAAGAGAGGAAAATGATTACTGTTCAACGCAAACGAGAAAAATTTTGTGAGGTGAGCCATTACAAGCCCATGAAGCATCTCGGGAGATTCCCCCGTCTGATGGTCTTGGACCACCGTTTATTTTGTTGGCAATTCAAAACTGCTCCAGCATAAACCTTCAACGCTCTTAAGGCGGCTATATCTAAGTTGTTGGCATCCAATTAACCCTGCATAACATGTTGCTTTTTGGGAAGTGCTCTCCACCCAATATCCCGTCTATAGAAGCCCCCTGGCCAATTAATTTCCTCAACTGCTTGATAAGCTCTATCTCGTGCCTCAGCAAGGTCTCTTCCCTGGGCAGTAACCCCAAGAACTCGGCCCCCAGCAGCAATGAAGTTGCCATCCGAGTCCAAAGCAGTTCCAGCGTGGAATATCTTAACAGATGGAGCAACATTTTCAGCTTCTTTAAGATTTCGAATTACAGTTCCCTTTTTGTAGGACCCAGGGTAACCATCACTTGCCATTACCACCACCATGGCAGACCCTGAGGACCAGTTTAGGGAGACTCCACTTAGCTCCCCTCTAGAAGCTGCAAGCAGAACTTGTGCCAGATCAGATTCCAACCTAACCATTAACACCTGCAAGTGAAGAAATAGAACAGTGGGTTATGACTCAAATTCTGTATGTTTGCAATGCTTAGGAAAATGAAAGAACATTTTGGACTTTGGTTGCTCTAGTGTACTTATATTCAAGGACATGCACTTCAAAAGAAAACTGGAAACCACTCCTCCACCACAAACAATGTAAATGAAATTCCACAATCCCTTTCTCATGGTTAGTGACTACAAGATGACCTAAAAAATATCACAATGCTTCTAAAATGTCAAATAATTTTGCCATCAAACATCACTCACAAAAAGGATAACAAGAACATAATAGGCAAGGTAACTATAAAAATGCAAAGAAATAGGCATACTAGTGTCTCTGACTGCCAGCTATCTCACAACAAAGATGCAGTTTCATTGCATGTGAGAGTGCCACAAAGTAAGACACAAATAACGACAGAACCAGAGTTATGTTCGTAGAAGTGATCAACAACACATAAAATTTTAGACAAATAAGTAACAACAATGCACAGTCCTTCGTCCCCAAATTGGCATGAGTGCAGAGGATAGCAATTATTTTCTTCAAAACCAAGTAGAATAAGCCCAAATTTTAAACACAAATTCATATCTAATATAACAACTTATTACTCAAAAAGAGTCTAACTGACCTGACACTCAGGATCACCAAAGCGCACATTGTACTCGATTAACTTAGGTAAGCCAGACTTCTTTTCAATCATTAACCCAGCATACAAAACCCCTACAAACTTGCAACCCTCAGCTGCCATTCCTTTCACTGTTGGAAGAATTATGGATTCCATAACTAGAGATTCAAGTTTCTTTGTTAATACTGGTGCTGGAGAATAAGCACCCATCCCACCAGTATTGGGGCCTGTATCACCATCCCCTACTCGCTTATGGTCTTGAGCAGATTCCAGGGGAATAGCATTCTCTCCATCCACCAGGGAAAAGAAAGATGCTTCTTCTCCTTCCAGAAATTCCTCAACAATGACACGACAACCTGCAGAACCAAAAGCACCCTTTACCAGCATGGAATCAACTGCCTCATATGCCTCTTCCAGTGTCATTGCAACAATAACTCCTTTTCCAGAAGCTAATCCATCTGCCTTTATGACAATAGGTGCCCCCTGCTCCTGAATATATAGCTTTGCAGCAGTTGGGTCCACAAACGTTTGGTACTGCACAAAAATTCTCAATAAGAGGGTTTCAACAATCTAGAAACAAAAAATACAAAATCAAGGACAGTTAAAAAAAAAAAAAAAAACACAGCATTAGCTTGAGGAAAAATGAAAGGATAATAGGCAATAGCCATGTGAGTAGCTTGTTCAACTTTGCTGGTTTTTCTGTTGGTTAGCTTGTTATGGCTTTCTTTTGGGTAGCAATGGCAAGGCAGGTTACATACAATGAAAATTGCACCAAAAATAAAAAAGAATAGAAGAAATACGAATAATAACTTGATGAACTCAGCATAAGTAAGGAACTTTGCTGGGAAAATATCCTTGAAATTAAACTCATTTTGGGGGAAAAAAAAAATGAAAAAACAAACCTTAGCAGTAGGAATTCCATATTTGTCACACAAACTCTTCATAAAGTTCTTTGAGCCTTCCAAAGCAGCAGCTTCTGATGATGGGCCAAAAGTAGGGATCCCAAACTTTACAAGATCATTTGCAAGGCCAGAAACCAGAGGTGCCTCTGGACCCACGACAACCAATCCTACACCCCATTTGCGGCAGAAGGAGATCACAGATGAGCTATCAGATATGTCAAGCTCTGGAACACAAATGGCATCCCCAGAGCTGGAAATCCCCACATTCCCAGGAGCACAAAAAATACTATCACACGAGGGAGAACGACGCAAGGCATAGCAGAGTGCATGTTCTCTTCCCCCTCCACCAATAACCAACACAACCACCCTCTCTTCTGCAAAAGCAGGAGGAAGATTAATGGGCATATGCAAAGAGAGACAGTGCAAAGAGTTATTATCACAACTTATGATATCTTCAATCTAATAACTGACAAAAAAAATAAATAAACAAACGATGTTTTTTCCATCAAAGCCAACAAAAGACCGCAAACACATATTATTGGTCCTATGTTAAATTTCGGAAACATCCTCGAACAAGCATCAGCATCAATGCATGAATCCCGGAAACCCTCAACGCATGATTAACGGTAAGATTTAATAGTACTAGTTTCTCAAAGGAATGAACTACTCATGCTGTACTCTGTATACATATATATATAATCGCACAAATTTGCAAGCATTTGGCAGCCACGAGAAGTGAAGTTCAATAGTCAAATACCATACACATTATCATTCTTAGAACGAAACAGCATCTTAAGATCCACATTTTCCTAAAACAAAAATATTCCAAAATTTTTTTTTTTTTTTAAAGTGCCCAATTATCAATCAGTCACTCCCAGTCAAGCGGAAACAATTCATTACCGGTCTTGCTACGGCCATCCACTGAAACCGATGGCTCTGATATCTGAGCAGCACAATGGAACCCATTAGAAAACGATCTGAGACCCTTGATTACACGAAAAGAATTAGGATGGATTTTGCCAGATGGACCCACAGTATACAGTGAAGAAGAAGAAGAAGAGTTGCTGAGAAAACATGAGTAATTGTATGACAATCGAGAAGAAATGGAAGTATAACTGTTATTGAGTTTAAGACAAGAAGGTAAAAGGTTTGATGAGGTTACAGAGGCCATTGTTTCTGTTCGGTCGGAGGAAGAGGCGTCTCTCTCCTTCTCCCAAGGGTTTCTATTCTTTTTCGATAGGGTTTTATTTCTTATTTTTAATTTTTCTTTTTTTAAAAAATTTTTGCATTTTTGGGGTTCCGCAGTTTTTAAGTTACGGGCGATTTCCCGAACCCGTTTAAGTATATGGATAATCCCTCAGCACTGATAAAACTTCATGGTTTTGCATAACAATAAAATTAAAATAACTAAAGGTATCTTGATAGCTATTCATCTTCAACAAAAATAGGTTTCTTTTCTATTATTTTTGAAAAATAAATAACAAAAACATAAATTAAAAAAATTGAGAAACAAAAGGATGCACAAAGACATTAAAAATAAAAATCAAAATAATAAATATTTACTTCTCAAATTTTTCAACATTTCCTAGAGCTTATTGAAAGTCAATAGTTGATTTTGAATACAAGTAAGTGTGTCTAATGTTTGGAAGTAAAATACTTAATTTATTTGAAGAATTATTAGAAACTAATTAAGATTTAATAAAAACAAGTGATAGAAAAATTATAGAATTAAATGATCCCTTTACATCTTATTCAAGTAATAATAAAAGTGAAGATGACATGAAATTTTATATAAAGTATGGATGGATAAATATTATAAAAAAAGATAGATAATTATAAATAGAAAATTATTAATAAAATAAAAAATAGAAATATCAAAAAGAATTATTTATTGAAATTTGAAGAACTTTTAATATAAAGTATGGATAAAAAAATAGAAATGTAAAAATAATTATTTATTAAAATATAAAAAACTTTTAATTAAAGAAAAAGTCATAAAAATAAAATAATTTTATTTTATTAATAAAATATATTCTTAAGTTCTCAAATAATGAAAAAATCACAACAAATGATTTACAACAAGAAATCATAGGCCAAAAGATTGAAATAGAAATATTAAAAACAAAAATCCAGATAATAAAATAAAAATTGAAGTTAGAAGATGAAAAGTTAAAAACAAATTTAAAAGATTTTGATATATAAATTTTTAAAATTCTGAAATATTATAAATAGAAAAGAATTTTATAAATTATATTTAAAATTAGATTTAAAAATAAATAATAAATACAATATAACATTAATAATATTAATAGATTTAAGAGTTAATAATAATTATATATAAGAATAAATTATTCTAAATAAATATTATAAAAAAAAACTTGACATATTTTAAAAAATGAATGTTAAAAATAAATTACAAATTATTTGTAGTGTATATATATATATATATATATATAAGATATAAGTTTGAAAAATATTTTATCTTTGTAACAAATTTAATTTTAAAAACTTTTTTTTCACACAAATTTATTTTTAAGATTAATTTTTAAGGAATAGTTATCAAAATAACTAATAAAAAGATATATTTTTAATTTATCACCAAACATAAAATGACTGAGTTAAACACATTAAAAATAAACTAATATTTAAATAATTAATTTAAATATATATATATTCTTTAAGCCAATAAATAAATTATAAATTGCATTCATGGTTGTTCACGAGGGACTTGTCTTCTCCCATGAGACAAAAGAGAACCAACCATAATTTCAGTTTCAGCAGCAGGATTATCCATGCATGTTTTTCCAAAAACCACTTTAATTAATTGGGTTGTAAAGCAGTATTAACTTATTAAATGGATAATCTTGGTTAGCTATATCCCAATTAATTATAATCTTGGCTGCTGGCATCTTAATGATACTGTCTTCCACTAGAGAGAACCATAATGACACTGTCTCCCACCAGAGAGGACCATAATATCATAACAGCTTCCGCCAATGGCCTTGTTAAACTTCTCCACCTCCACCACCTACATGTACAGTGGAATATAATACTTGATCATGAGTCTACATTGGTTAGATTGCTATCTTAATCACTATGCTTTACTCCAATATTTGAAGATGCCAGTTAAGAAATCATCAAGAAATATCGACTTACAAGAAATGTGTGGGCCTGTATTTAATGTGATTGCAATTAACTTCTCACAAAAAAAAAGTCCCAATTGTTAAAAGCAGCACTCAAGAAAAAGTTTCTCTAAAATGGAAAATAACAAACTTGAACTTTAGTTAATATATAAATTTTGTACAATTATAAAGGCTAATTCTTGAATGGATTACTTAACAGTCCTTCATATAATTTGTATTTTTGAAAATGTCTCACTAAAGTCTAAACAGAAAACTGCACAACTCCCTCTTCACCCCATAAGTAAACAATTTGGCCCTTGACTAGGTTTTTATCTGCCACAAGCTGTGAGACCCTTGCAAGTCTATAGTAACGGCTGTCAAACTTGTTAAAGTCTGTACCATATTCTTTTCCAGTCTCAGTATCCACTGTAATAATCCTTTGAGGGGGGCCATACTCAAACTTGTTGATGAGATCAGGGTCATCATCTCTTAGTATGTTGGGGATTATGCAGCGGTCAACTTCACTTACTGGTAGGTTAAAATAGCCAAAGGTCACCTCATCCAGTGTTATCTTCTTGGCGAAGTAATCGCATGGTGGAACCCCCCTGTATCCTTTCATCGTTGCTTTGACCAGAAACTAGTGATAACTGATAAAGATCAGAGATTAACAAAAATGCAAAAAAGAGGCAATGGCAATCAGCGCAGTGGAATCACACAACGCTTTTTATAACAAGGTCTAGTGCATAAGTGTATCTAGTGCCAAACACACAAAATTATAAAAAAAGTGCGGAGTCAAAAATATACTGTACCTGTTTTATATCTTGCCTGCTATTCTAATTGAAAGAAGAGAAATTGCTATAAGAACTTTGATGATTTTTTGCTCTGAAACTACCTATATTTATATTGGGATCGAAACTCTAGCCACCGTCTGTTTTCATCCTGTTCGGTAAGAAACTCCTCTAATTGGGGAACAAAACTCCCCTCGGTCTGCCTGCTCTCTTGTTAGGGAAAAAAAATAAAGTTACCCCACAACTAGGAAATACATATAAACAATTTGATTCTTGTGTGATGCAAAAAGTCGTACCGACGGTCATTTAACCTTCGTTAGCTACTTTCTTGACGGCTTCCACTTCCTCCTTACATGATTCCTTTGATTATGTTGACATCCTAGGGTCCCTTAAAATGACCAAAAGAAATTATATTTTTTCGTAGAAACCATAAATTAAACTCTAAACATAAAATTAAAAGTTCAAGTAGCTCACCTTGTAGACTTGACAGAAAAACCTCCCCTTCCGTTCGTGTAACCATTTTTTATGCAATGGCATCTCACAATGAATAATTGTAACATAAAAAACTGGTATAAGCTCTGCCCTTACTATCATGATTAATGAGAACAACTATGCAAGGGTATGGTTTGGAGAGCAGTAATTTTTCCTTTTCTTTTTTGTACACATAGGCTATAATACAAGGGAAAACAAAACTCACCATACCAATCTCAACACTAATGATGGTGCGACAAAGTAAATCTCAAAATCTTTTGCTCTACACAATACTGTAACCTTGAAGTTCAAAAGTCATTATGCTGAATTGTATAGTAATCAATCAGATACAAATTTCGAATCAGCAAGTAACTCTGGATAGAAATCCACATCCTTGGTTGGCCCTTTTCGAAGTTTATCTTGTAGATCCAATTGCTTGGGTAGAACAAGCTCAGTTCCCTCCCCTACCGTGGAAAAGTACCTCTCCAATACCATCTGCAGACAGAAACGGCCAATAATCAAGAAAGAAATGTGGCAAAAAATAGGGAAGAACGGAGTGTTTTGAAATGCAAGTTACAGTTGTAAGCCATCAGAAAAAGTGATAAAAACTCTATTGTGCATGTAGCATGTAGTGACATCCTTTGCATGTAAAAGGGGAAGCAGTTTACTGCATACCACGGCAGCATAGGCATCAGTGCTCTTCTGCCGAGTGGTCTTGCTAAGGCCCCTGAAAGGATAAAGAATGGTTATTTAGACATACACAAGTTCCATCCACAGAGTCCCCAAGTCCCACCTCGTTAGACTGCATACAATTATCACCAAGTTGCACATTCCATGCAATAACTCTACTAAAGATTAGACATATCTGCTACAAAATAGAAATTTCCAAATGTTATCTATGGATATGCGGCATGGTAAAACAAAACATCTGTGGTAAAGCACAGATATAAACAAGCACATTAGTCACGTTGACTCATGAGGAATCCTACCGCAAATTACCAATCAACAATTGGTGTTCCTACTTCTCTTAATTTTGTCAACCACAGATGATTTATCTTGCTCTCAGGTTTAAGCCACATCATCTGCCTGACAGGCTTGAGTATTATCTAATGTGATGATCTTTAGGAGAATAAACAGCTAACAGGTCTCACAGAACATCAAATCAAAAAATTCCTTTATTCTCAATATAATCAGTTAACAAAGCCCAAACTATCACTAATATTATGAGTTCCCAGTTATGATCATAGACAACCTCATATCATCATGCCTATGGCTACCATAAATATTCAGCACCTATGAAACAAACTACAAACCACCATCAATTAGCCACGAAATCTGAGCTCAGCTCTTCAAAAGCGAGAATAAAAACCCCATCATCACAAAAGCTGAGCAAGTAACTAGCTCAACTTAGAGAGCAACAATTCAGTAAACTGCTTTTTTCAAGTAATGCTTACATATCAATCATACTATAAGTGGCTTCATTTGTAGTCCCATGTTCATCCTGTAGGTACACTCGCCAACCCCTGAAATTTCAAGATAGTGATTGATTCATATTGACAACAACCAAAATTCAATCAACAAAAAACCAAAAAAAAAAGAGGGGGTAAAATTAAAGCTTAGTTTCTGGATAGTTTTAGTTTGAAAAAAAAAAAAGGGAAAAAAAGAAAAAAAAAAATTGTCTGTTACATTAGTTGGACTCACTCATAACTTCCATACATTGAGGTATACAACAATTGTACATAATTCGGAAAATGCCCTCGAAAAGTATATTCTCGAAAATGCATGCAGCATTGTTCGGATACATATTCATAAAAGCTAAGAGTAAAAAAGCTAAGTTAAAACCTCTCAGCAGCTCGAACGGCAAGTCGTCCAGCGATGCTGCGAACTTTGTTGGCTTGAGGAGTCTCCTTCCCATCCCAAGATGTCGGAAGCCCAATTATAAACTCGTCTGCCTCCTAACCAATTTAAAAATTTCCAAAAATAAAAAAAGAAAATCCAAAACACAAGCTTTCAATTTTTATTGTAAGAACACAGAGAGAACAGAAGTACCTGGTGTTGTGCAATGTCAAGAAGACGAAGCTCAAGCTTTTGTCCTCTCAATTCCAAAACCTTAAAAACAAGAACAGAATTTTAATATACATATATTATATATGTATATGCATTAGAGGCGGAAATGACAATAGTGGAAGAAGAAGAAGCGAGAGCAGAAGAAATACAGTGAGAGGACGAACAGAGAAGCCTTTGCTGAGGGCAAGGCCAGTCCGAGACAACCCCAAGTCCACTCCAAGACTGAATCCTCCTCCCCGCCACCGTGGGTTTTTGTTCCGGCGAAAGGCATTTGGAGGAATCTCCTTTACGGATAACACTGCCCTCACTATTGTCCCGCATTTACGCGTTCCATCTAACCACAGGGAACGATATGGAGGGTTATTCCTGACACCGATCATTGGGCCACTGGTTGCAGGAGAGTGCGCGCGTACCGCTGACCCAAAGAAAGGGCTTTCAAGCCAACTCATCTTCGTGTTTTTTTTTTTTCTCTTTTGCAATGAATAGAAAGAAAAGATAGCCACTCACTTCCCTCATATAACCAGCTAATTAAAATAACCAGAACGAATACGAATTACAATCCCATTGACCATGGGGCCGACACGTTAACTTGTCACATCTCACTTAGGACAGCTTTTGGGTCCAGTGATGGGTTCTTCCATTTTTGGAAATTTCCGGTTCAGGCAACAGCGGGTCGCCCATCTTATTATACCTAACATAGATTCACCGAAGAAGTTGGTAAATCTGGATACAGGTATAATGCAGTAGCCATAATTCTTTGGTAAATGTCGAAAAAAAAATTGGTGGTTTGGGCTGCAATAGAAATGGAAATCCAGCTTGATGTCCAAATTTTGTCCCTCAAGGGATACCTTAAGAAAGAGGCGTGATATTTATGAAAATAAAAATATATATTTATTATATAACTCTCCGTGACTAGGGAAAAAAAAAAAAATTTCAAGCTCCATGCGAAAATTTGTGATACAAAGAAAATAAAATTCTCAAGTTCCTTTGTGTCACGAAAATCCACTGCAGGAGCCACTATAAATATACATCACTTAAGTGTGGCTGTCTACAGATAGTTAACATAGAACACCGTAACCACCGACCCAATTCTAACCGTCAGGTTCCCCAGATACTCAAAAGAACACCTTTTGCACACACAGTCGCACTCAGGTAGGTAAGGTGGCAGGACAAGAAAAGAAGGAAATTTCACAAGTAATTATAAAACAGTGGTGTAGATCACTAGCAGAAGCATGAGTTTTGTGATGAAAACGCTACGGATTCAAAGCCATGAACAAGTTCTGTTTACGTGCGTGCTCTGGTATAAGTCGATCGATGATGTCAGCTGGTATGCCTGAGAGTTCTGCCAACACGGAAAAAAGGGATAAATAAAATACCAGAGAATATAAGGCAAAATAACCTAAAATAGTATGAAGGTACATGCAAAATCAAGTGGAATAGCAAAACCATTAATTTGGCAAAGATGGGATTCTCCAGCTGTACCATCAGTTGGAGACATGGATCCATGCTTCCCCAACAGGATTCTCTAAACTAGATGCATCAACTTCTTGTTGAAGGCAGTAATGTACAATTTACCTGGTGGTTTAAAATTAAATAGTGGGGGAAGAGGGCGGCCATTTGGAAGGCGAGTATTAGGATCCCTTAATTCATCAAAAAATGGGTGGATGCAGGCTTCCAACTGCAGTGTTTCCCAAGAAGAACGCACATTACTATGACAAATTGGCTAAACCACCCAGGAAAATAAAAACTTATGAACTGTCAACTTACAGCAGTGCATCGCAAATTAGGAGAGTACTGAAAAAATCTGCAGACAAGGTCAACTGCTTCAGGGGGTAGGCGCTTTTGGAATACCTGATGTATTTTATCATGTCATGCTGAATTCCATTAACAAATGCAATTGCATAACAGCCAACACTGATTACTAAACAAATGAGCATACAAGGAAAAGGATATGCAATACATATGCAGGAGTTAATTGGCACAGATATGAGAGAATTGTACAACCATATGCTCATCCACCCAGAAGTCAAAAAAATAATGGAATGTTTACTTCATACCACTAGAATAGATGTACCATGGGAGCCTATTTGGAAGATAATTATAGAACATCACATAATAAATTGGCTTATTGCATTTGTTTAGTTTATTATTAACGAATGTCTGTTATTCTGCCAATACATCCATCATTTTGCTAACATCATCCCCGAATCTGCCTAAGCTATGAGGAAGCTTACATAGGATGTCCTCACTGCATCCTCAGGTACAAATGGGAGATGGAGAAAAATACCCAAGCAACTATATTTTTTTTTTTTAACTCTTTTTATCATCCTTCTAAGGCCCAGACTAAACCAAGGTGCTTGAGAACTTCAACAGATCTTCACCATACCAGCCATCAGGAAGCTCTAGTATGACAAAAGGGTTGATTTTGGACACTCCCCATGGACTACCCTTGCTAAACTGAGCAACCATTTTCCAAGCACAGCATTTTACAGACCTCCACTTTTATAATTACAAAAACTTTACACAAATTGCTACACATTACCTGCCTCTTTATTTAGTGCAGCATCTGTCATTTACCACCCTTCTCATATTATCCTCACAAAAAAAATTCTAATGTGCAAGGCAGCTTGGAGTCATTGTCAACTTGAAGAAATTGGGTAAAAATTTTTCAAGCACCGTCAAAATTCTTGAATCAAATCACGAATGTTTGTTTGACTATTTTACACCCACCAAAGATAAAAGCAAAGGTTTACACTGGCTTTTGCAAATCTAAACAGCCCCTTCAAGCACAATAAGGGACAGTGTGGAACAAATGAAAAATATGAAATAAACCGATGCATCAAATTTCAATGGCTTTTGAAGGCTCTGTATTGACTGCCTCACCCCATCACTTGGTTAGACTAGGTGCCACATCTCAATTCTAGCAAAGTCCTTATTAAACAGGATTTAAATAAATTAGCTAGATGGCATATGGTTGAGGAAGAGAAGATAATGCACGGACCTTGTGCCATGGATGAGGCTTTATATGTGGAAACTTAAATTCGGTGTAGTTTGGATTCATGCATTTTATCTCCTCCCGGGTTGGTGTTCCCAAAACCTGAAAACAGAACATAAAATGCCATTCAGCAGTTCCTTGGTGGGAGTAGAACTAGAATTATTTGTCAGTTTTTAACATTTTTCAAAAAATTAGAAACAATAGAAAAATAAAACATGAGAAACCCTGTGCTCTGACTGCAGACCTAAGCATTAAAATATCAATTCTTTTCTTTTACATTTTTTTTTTGAAAAGAAAAAAAAAGGCTTCCCGTCCTTTTGATATTTCTGTTGATTAAAGGTTGGCAGCATAACTTTATGAACTGCAATTTGAGAACACGGAGTAGTTCCAAGGCATTTAGCCACAAACTGATGTAACGTGAGCTCATCTGCAGTTTCTATAACTGATTTCATTTCCAGGTGACCATTTTCAGCCTAGAAATAATGGTTAACCACATATATACCAAGCTGTTCTCTTTAATTCTGAAAATGAGCAAACTTCCATAGACTTTTCCACATCCAAAATTGGGTCAAATTAACTTGTAACCTCACCAAAAGAGAATCTTAAATTACAATGCAAGAGTAAAAAAGACAATGCTGTTACCTTGATAATCTCAACTAGTTGGTCAACACCACTTTCTCCTGGAAACAAAGGCTGTCCAATAATTTGGTCAGAGGATGGCTGTTAATTTTAAAAAGTATAACAAGAAAATGGCAAAAACTATAACAAAGAGATCATCACCATACCTGCCCTAGTATCAACTCGGCCATCACACAACCTGTAGACCATATATCAATAGCAGTGGTGTACTCAGTTGCACCAAATATGAGTTCTGGAGCACGGTAGTATCTTGAACAGATGTAAGAGACATTGGGCTCCCCTTTCACCTGATGAGGCACAAATGAAATGCCCTCAAGAAAAAAAGATAAGTAACAATCTTGAATAATTATTGTCCTATGAAAACTTACCAGAACTTTTGCACTGCCAAAATCACAAAGTTTAAGCTGATGTGTGTGTGGATTCACCTGCCAACAACCAACAAATTTTTGAAGCAGAAAATAAAATATGACTAGGTAAACATGATGAACTAACACAATTAAAAATAAGCTATTTGTCTAATAAAATCTAAAACTTGTAATGGTCAAATAAAATATATGTAATTGATATGGCCTAATCTTATGGATTGGTAAAGTTGATAAGAATAAGAACATGAATTCTTTGCGAGGGCCAAGCCTCTAAGTTAACCTAATCAAGGTGTTGGGCCTTCAAATTATGTGAAACACAAACAACTGTCAACCATGGGCTTACTTGTCATTTAGAGGATATCCCAGTAGTTAAGAACTTAGCTTTGTATCTTTGAGGTCCCGGGTTCTAATCCTAAAAAGGCATAAGGGGTCTATGGGAATGGGGAAAACTACCCCTATTGTGTAACACACTACACAATGAGCTAAAAAAAATAAAACAATTATGGGCTTACTCAAGTGGTAGAATAAAAATGAATTGTACCTTGGATGTTTCACATACTGTAATGCTTATATAAAACAAAACCTTATTCTCTATACCACAAAATACTTACTAGTAAGTTCTGAGGCTTGATGTCACGGTGACAAATGCCAATGCAATTGTGTAGATAGGCAAGCGCCCTGCAGATCTGCACCTCGAAAGGAATAATAAAAAGTGATAAATTTATGAACCAAGATATTCGAGCATTAAGGATTAGCTTAAACATTAAAAACAGATTTCCCAATACTATCTGTGCTACCATTTTTCACCAAAACCACATTGACAATGCACTGAAATCTTCATAATCACTGCACAAAAGCCCCATTGAGAAGAGAAACTCTAAAGAGGGTCAATTCCTACTAAAAACAGTGCAGATTGACTTATTTCTTTGTATTAATGTATCATAGTCCATGTGACAAGGACTGTGCAATAAAATCAAAAAACACTTGTAACATACCAAAAAGCAAAAACAATTAAGTAAACAGATTCCTGGATACCTGATATGTATAGAGTTTAACATATATTAAAGGCATTCTTTGGTTGATCCTGCAGTAGTTTTTTGCAATGCGATTGACAGTTTCAGGAACATATTCAAGTACAAGATTCAGGTAGAGCTCTTCCTTGTCAGTTGTTGAAAAGAAGCAATGCTTCAGGGCAACAATATTTGGATGATCCAACATCTGCATAATCTGTAACTCTCTGTTCTTGTAGCGCTTGTCTTGGAAAACTTTCTTGATAGCAACAATCTCTCCAGTTTCCCTACATTTTGCCTGCAGTAAGAAATTTTATATTCATTAAACAACAATTTAAGGAGTTAAAGAGGAAACTTTGAATGAGAAGCCAACTTACTTGGAAGACAACACCAAAAGAACCGGTACCAATAACGTGTTCAGCTATATAACTGATTGTCTGTCCACTCCAACAAAAAAAAAAAAAAAAAAAAATTGTTAAAGAAAGCAGAATATGTAACAGTTTCTAAAATCATGATCATCTACAATATTTATGTATTATTAAAATATAACTCCAACCTGCCTAGACTGGCCATTCCGACCACCAATAGTGGTTCTTATGACATGTCCTGTTTCAGCACCAACGCCATCGATTATATCTGGTTCACTGTCCTACAAGTTTTGCATTAAGAACCCAAAAGAAAAAAAGGTCAGTTGTGTGGCAAGTAGATTAACAGCTCACAATGTTAGCTAAGTTCTCTAAAAATTGAAGCATTCTCATGAAAATCCAAGCATTAGAGAACCACTTAGGCAATGTTCTTTCCATTTGCCACCAACAAGACACATAGAAAGAGACATCAATCATGGTAATATTTTGAATACAAGAAACAATTCCGCAACTATGGGTAAAAAAGAGAGCATATAACAGGAAACTTTAAAGTTGTGATAACTTGCAACTTACTCTGTCCTCGCCATGGTCCACCTTGTCCCTCAATCTCATCTCCAGCATCTCTCTCCCGAGCCAGTCAATAGAAGTCGATGAACTCTTGAACCCATTAACTGACCTGGAACTTCCAACACCCCCATTTCCTAGGCTGGCAGACGCCATAAGTACACCTCCAATTCTCACAGGGGCCTGTATCTACTCATGATACACACTAGTCCTCCCCTCCATCCAATTCACTTCAATCACCTGTCTTCCTACTAAAAAATCACCAAATTCGAAGTCACAAAACCATGGAAACACAGACTTTCACATACCATTAGACACTACTTTAAAGGAACTTAGTTATAACCAACAAAAAACCAAAAAAAAAAAAAAAAAGAAAGAATCACAGAATCCATGAAAGCGAGAACAGGTTCCACACGTAAATCCTCTCAAACGCTTAAAAACAGTACAGAAGAGACACACAGATGGGAAATTGTAATTCAAATTTTTTTTTTGATAATTTTTTTTTTTAAGAAGAAAATCATTTCAATGGGGAGTGAAATTGACTGTTACAAGATCAAGCAGATCTAGGTTTGAATTGAAACAAACAGCTCCAATTCCCAAAATCAGAGCACCAAAACCGTATTAAATAAAAATACACACAAAATCAGTTATCCACAAACATAACAACTTACCATTTATAATTACATAATTTAATAATAATAATAATCATAATAATAACAACAACAACACGCATAAGGAAGGAAAAGGAGTTGATTAAGCTAATGGATGATTAGAATCCATTTCGCTAAGTATATTACAGATCGTCAAGCCTTCTTTTCTATAAACAGACCTGCAGATGCTTCGAGGAAAAGCGGAAGCGCATTTCATGGCTTCACAAATTATACAAACAAAACAAAATAAAATAAGATAAAAAAAAAATAATCTATGTAAAGCAAATCTAAAAGCAGGCAGTTACTGAAGGGGTTGAGGATGAAGTGGGAGAAAAAAAAGGCGTTGTTACTTATTGATCTGATTCAACAAAAAGGACAATGATGCTGTTTGGTTTCCGTGATTTTGTTTTCTTGCTTCGAATTGAATGTGGGATTTTTTTTTCTCTCTTTTTTTTTTTTTTCTTTTTTCTCCTTCCCTTTGATTCTTTTTGGCTTTCTGTTATGAGTGAGTGAACTGAAGCTCTGACAGTAACCCGACGAGTGACATTGTTCAATCATTTCTCTCTCTCATCTTTATATTTTTTTTTTTTGTATTAGTTGGAATAAAATAATTTGATTAATTAATTAATATTTTTTGTATTAGTTGTAATCAAATAATTTGATTAATTAAAAAGTAAAGCATATGATAACGTGAGGTTGATAATGCGTTGCATAATTGTCGTACATGTTTTCATTTATTAAACATCAACGTCGCTGTTTTAATCTTTGATTAATTATAAACACAAACAAAACAAAAAACCATAAAACCACTCAAAATAATTAATAAGTAATTTGATGTATTTTTTAATATTAATTAAAACTAAATGTTATGATTGCATTTTCTTTTATTTGTTAACCAAAACAAGTGGACAGCGAAAGTTTCAAAATATTGTTGTTGCAAAATTTTCTTTGCTAATCTTAGAGCCACTTTGCTTGCTTCTCCTGTCCTTGTTGTGGTCTCATTTATAACAATTAGTACTGCATCTACGTGGTGTACAAGCTTGTGATATAAATTGAACAGTATATTAATATAAGTTATATTAGATATTGAGTTAGATTTTAATTATAAAATAAATAATTATATTTAATAAAATATAAAAATATCATTATATAATAATATTCATGTGATAAATATAAAATATATAAAAAAATATAAAAAATAATAAAATAATTTTTTTTTCAATTTATTACATTCTTTAATAAAATTTTATCACTTCACATTAATTTATTATATATTTTAATAATTATTATTCACTAATATTTATTAAAAAAAATTGACAATAATTTTTTTGGATAAACGTGCACAACGTTAGTAAATTTGGTCATTTGGACTAGTTGAGTTTACAAGTTTAAAGTTCAAATAATTATTTTAAATTTTATTTTTTATGACTTTAATAATTATTTTAATAAATTATAAAAATAAAATAAAATTACATTACAAATTGTTAAAACAACATACAAATAATTCATTAAATCTTAAAAATTTAAAAGACCCTTAGAGATGGAGAGAAAAACCATTTTGATGGAAAGATAAAGAATTTAAATGCAATACTAGTAACAATGCATGAAGTTTGATTATAACAAAAGAGAATAACCAAGAATTGACATTCTGATGCTAATTTTAATAGCTAAGTTAAGTGTAAGTATTTAATATACTTTTAATTTCAATTTTATCAATTTTAATTGAGTAAGATATAACATATATTTTGACTAAATATTTCATTGTGATTGTAGAAAAAAAAAAAAAGTGTCCAAAAATGGTTACTAATGGAGCTCAACTAATAGAAACCAGCACAATAAATGATATTAGTAAAGTTCAACAAGTACAAACTCATTTAATGATAATAAGTGACAAACAATTATTAGCTTTTGATTGTTTTAAAAGAAATTTAACCATTTATCTTTGAATTGTTATAGGTTAAGAAAAGAGAAAGATTTACGGTGGATTCTAATGCACAAGCATGAAGTTCAACTACATAAACCCAATTAGGCCAACTTGTTAGGATAACTAGAAGGATAAGGTGGAGGAAAATGATACACATATTGAACCTGATCCTCTATAAGTTGTAAAGAAAAAGCAAGTTGAAAAAAAGAAGTGGTTAGTTAACCAAGGAGTTAGAATACTCCACTTAACAAAAATAGGAAACCTTTATATAAGGGTAATGTTGCCATAACATATGATAATTGTAATTGATATGTGAAAATAGATTACTGAAGTTTAAGGTACTTTTATTGGAATTATTTAGATGTCATTAATTTAACTAAACACTTGAGTGTTTGACTTTAATTAGATTAGGCCTTACGCTTTTGAAGCATCTAAGAAGTCAAATGCAATTTCTAAAGTATGTATAGATATGCAATAAAGGATAGCCTAATGAGATCTCTAAGAATAAAGTAGTTGATTAGATTGTTGAAAAGTTTTAAAGAAAATTTTTAGGTGTTTAAGTATTGCAGACCATGTATTGGTATTTTGGCCAACATGTTTATGATGATCTTTTTTAGGATTTAACTGCATCTGTGATAACATATATGATGCTCTAGCTATTGTTTTTTTGTTGCATAAGAGTACTTTTGACTTCTTGATGTTTTAATTGTATAGGATAAGAAACTCAAGGTAGAACAATGATGTATTTGTGTTTTTTTGAATATATGATAATTATATTGCCTTTAATGAAAATGCAATATATATATATATATATGCATTACTCAATTAGATATCCAATAACTAATATTCAAGGATGCATATAATCTAAAAACATGATTATTAAACATCATAACTAGCAAATCTATTTTCTCAACTAATTACAAGCTCTCATATTTTATTCTTTAAACACATTGAAAATTACATGATATTGCCATTAAAAAAAAAATTTATTTAGTAATTAGTTATAATCACTATAATACAAATACACAATATACTAACACTGAATCTACACTTTTTGTATACCTTTAGATGTTTAATCTCATCTACTGTTTTCTTGCTTTCCATTCATAGCTTAACACATTCAACCCTCACTCTATCCATTTTTTGACCCAAAAATTTAATTTCCTTCTTCTTTGACTCAATTTTAGTTTTTAATAGCTTAATTTAGTTTAAATGAAGGATTTTTTGCTCATCAATACTTTACCTCTTGCCACTAATTACTTTTTGCTGCTTCAAAGTTACCATATGATCCCTTTGTACCACACTTCTACTTTTGGGTCACATCATTTAAAGAAATGACAATCATCTTGTTTGCGAAAGTGGTAGCCCATGAATCTCTGCCCTAAATTATTTTAGCTCAATAAGGTGTAAATCTAAGCAGCCACTCCATGGTTGCAGAGAACATTTTCTAACCCAAGACTTGTTGTAGAAAAGGACACTCCATTAGTCTCACACACTTCCATTACTCTCTATGGTTTCTTTGCACTTTAGCAAGTGTATACCAAAATGCGCCTCGATAGAAACAAGGAAGATTAAATGCTTGATTTCTTGCTCAATCAAAGTTTCTTATTTAGCATCTCTCAATCTCTTTCATTATCTCTCTCACTCTTACTCAATTTCTAAGGTATGAGTTTTTGCTCTTTTCTTTCAAAAGTTTTAGGATTTTTATTATAGAAGACTATAACAAATGAGTTTTGTAATTGTAATTCATTTTATAATGTAATTTTGATTGATTTGTATACTATAATTTTATTTCATTTATGTAATTTATTAAATAATTATTAAAGACAAAAAAAAAAAACTAGATTTAAATAATTACTTAAGCTTTGGGCTTATAACCTTAATTAGCCAATCTTGTTAATGTGGAGCACACTTATCCAATTTCTTTTCCTTATACATCATCACTCTAAATGCTTTAGAATGTCATGTCAACAAAGAAAACATTGTCCATTAATTGGTCCTAACAATGTGCTATGTTTGTTATAAATTAATTTTACAAAGGTACAAAAGGTAGTTATTTTTTTTTTTTATATAACAATCTTTTTTATTTTTGAGAAAAAAAAAACAAAAAGAGATAAGATTGGCTAATTAGGAAAAAGAAATAACAAAAAAAAGATAGTGTGCATAATAAATAACTCATATTATACTAGTAATTAACTAACAAATGATTATGGAGATTTTCACATAATCTTTTATTTGGAGCAAAGAGTTGCTCTTACTCAATTCATATTTTAGTAATGATATGAAAGTAGATGTCTAAGATAAAAGTATACATATAAGGATAGAGTAATAGAGGGCTAAGGGGTTTTACCCTATGGTTAACTAGTCTCATAAAAGTTTTATTTTATTTCTTTGATTTTGTAAATTTGTATTTATGTTGCCTCTAGACATATTCCTTGCCTCCAAATAATCTCCCACAAAGATTCATAATTTTTGCTTTTGGCTCCATAAATATTTAGTTTTATTTTTTATTCTTATTAATTTATCCTTATGTAAGTATTTTGTTACTCCTAAAGTCTTCGTTTGCTTATTTTCATTTCTTTGACAACTCATCTTGTAAACCTTTAATTTTCCTAGTATAAAGCAAAAAAAAAGTTTACAATCTCTCAATGTTGTAATTTTTTTTTCAAGTTTTTATATAATGAAAAACATTTAGTTTTACAAACATATTAAAATGATATTGAATTGGATTCAAATAATCTGACTTTTACTAAAATATTAATTGATTAATAATCTAAAAATATACAAACTCAATTATTTAATTTCTACTTAAATACTAATTTTTAATCTATAATGAATATAAATTAATTTTAACATTTCATCTTTATCCTGATTTAATTTTAAAGTCATTCATAACATCTATTTTAACTTGGCATAATCTTTAAACTTTAATGAATTATTTTCTAAATCATCATCAACATGACTATTAGGAATTTCCCTAACAATTTTCGTTGGCTAACTCTAGCTAATTTCTACTTAGCCTTTGAATCTTTAAGGAATGAGTGGCATATGATCTTGAATAGTAAGTTCTAGGGCTTCATTCTCCATGACACTTTATAATACATAATATTTATCAAATACTATTATATAAATAATTTACCTCATCATTTTCCAACTCATATTGAAAAACTAAACTAAATCTTCGTTAACTCTCAACTTCACAAGCTCTTATATTTGATTTTTATAGGTTTTACTACTTACCACCATTTTTATACATTTTACTAACTTAACACCTTTTATATTAAAGTTTTACATCTAAATTGCTCGTATCAACTAAGCTACTTATAACTTTATATCTCAATCCAACTCATGAATTCCTCTTTAAGTCTAAAATCTTCTTTCTTATTATTGTCCTTTGCAAATTAGATTATTTTGCTTATTTCTTGATCTGCCCCCTTTTTTTCTCAATATTTATTGTCAATGTTCACAATAGCATCTACTAATAATGAGACATAATGTTGGTGACAAAAGGGAGAGAAGGTGTGACAAGGTCGATGGTTGATGTAATGAGAATTGAAACATGATTAGCTAGAAGAGAATAAACAACATTGATAGATGCAAGCAGTAAAGGGGTTAACAAGTTCAATCCTTTTCAAGTGATTAATTGGCACATTGGTGGTGCAAGGTTGTAGATTAATGGCCTCTGTATGGAGGTCATTAGGTTTTAAGTGATGATGACAGGTGGCAACAACCCAATGGACATTGAGGAGTAGTAGCTTGAGCTTTAATTTTCTTTTGGACTCCCATGGAAGTTATCATTGGATTGTCTAAAGAATGTAATAAAGCATTAGTTGATTCTACACATTTTAAGCAAATTATTAAGAGTTTGAGATATATAACATTTACAAGACTTAATATATATTATGAAGTTGGTTAAATCAATAAGTTTATAAAGTCTTTCCACCAATAACATATGTATTAAGTTATGCCCACCAACAACATAATAAATTAAGACACTAAAGTCCTTATATGATAAAAAAAAAAAATCTAATTTTACTCAAATACTAAAATAGTATTAAATTGGATTTAACTAATATAATTTCTATTCAAATACTAACTCATTAATAATCTAAAAACATGTAGATTTAACTTCTACTCAATACTAATTTTAATATATGACAAATTTACATTAACTTCAACAATTAATAAGGTTTTGAGAAAGACTCATGGAAATTTGAAATTGATAATGCGTAATATTTTTATTAAAACTACTAATGTTATTATTGAAGCTCTTAGAGATGATTTTTTTTTTATTTACTATTTTGATTGATGAATCTTGTGATATATGAGGAAATGACTTGTTATGGGTTACTTTAACAAAGGGTGGTTTATAATTGAGCATTTGATGTTATTATTCATATTTATAGTATTCCTACTCAATCATTGAAAGAAGCTTTGAAAACTTTATTTGTAGGATTTGGAATATTTTTTCAAGAACTCACAAACAAGGTTATGATGGAGCTAGTAACATGCAAGGTGAGCTCAATGAAAACTTTGGTTTTGAATGAGAATAAATGTGCCTATTATGCCCACTGTTTTGCGAATCAGTTTCAATTAGCACTTCTGGCAGTTGCAAAGAAACATCTACGAGTTGCTTTCTTTTTTAACATAGTTGCTAATTTGATGAATGTGGTTGGCTCTTCTTCGAAATGACGAGACCTTCTGTGAGAAAACTATATTAAAAAGGTTATTTAAGCATTGGAAAGTGTTGAAATTTCTAGTGGTCCCGGTTTAAACCAAAAGACCAATTTCATAAGAGCAGGAGACACTCAATGGGGTTCACATTAAAATGCTTTGTTACACTTGATCACGATGTTCTTATCTCTAATTGATGTTCTTGAATATGTTGAAAAAGATGGTGTGACCTTAGAACAAAGAGCTGAAGCATGTAGCTTGTTGAATATTCTGCAATCTTTTGAATTCATTTTCATCTTGCATTCGATGAAAGGTATATTGGGCATTACTAATGGGCATATTGTATATTCACAAGTTTATTTGTTTTGGATTCTACCGTTTGCAATGGCTACAGTAGAAATAACCTTTTTTAAGCAATGTGCATCATAAGATTCAATCAAATAACTAAATAATTATGTAGTTATTTATATAATAAAAAAGATATATTTAATAGTATAGAAAATGTAAAAATCATTCAATGGTTACAAAATATGAAAACTCGTAAAAAAACAATTATAATTATTATTATGTGAAATATTAGTAGGCTCCACCATTTCTTGGTATTTTGTCACATACATTCTATGTTCACGTCAACATACCAGTTACAAAGAAACAAAAAAAAAAAAAAAAAAAAAAAAGGAAGTATAATTGTCATTTTATATGTATTTATTTTCAATTTCTTTACTTTTAATTACATTCAAATAAAATGTTTCATTTTCAATTCACTTTCATTATCTCCTATTTCTAATTTATCAAAATAATTAATTAGAAAATTATTTTCTTTTCCTACATTTTCTTTGTTACTTTCTTTACTACAACTTTCTTTCACACTTGATCTTTTTGTTTGCCCCTGTTGCCCAAAAATTATGACTCTGTCACCGTTCTGTAGAGCCTATCTGTGGCGTCACCCTAATTTGTTGGATTGTGTTTTACATAATGTTGTAAAAAATATTTGTTTTCTTTTTTCTTTTAAAGAGTGGAAAAGTTTCGCAAAATACAAGTAAATGGTATTTATGAAAGGAGTAATTTTAAAAGAAGTAACTTTTACAAGGAAATATTTAGATTTTTATTGTGTAATTCTTATTTACAAGAGGTATGTTCTCTCTCTCTCTCTCTCTCTCTCTCTCTTTCTTTGGTCATCTTTCTTTGAATTTTACACCTCCTCTACATGGTTAAGATTTAATCTGCTTAGGAGGTTAAAATTTAGACATGCAAACATTCATGTGTTTCATTTCATTTACCCAGCAAGTTGAAAACTTACTCGCTGTAAAATAGCATAACAAATACACTATGATAACCAAATTTTTTTTTTTTTGGTTTTACGCAAAGGAAAAATCAATTAATAACGTTTTGCTGCGTAACGGGATAATGGAGCTACCAGACACTTGATTATAAATGTATTTTAATTTGTACCAAAAATCAATCTGTTTTAATACGGAACATGAAGTAGACAAACATTTGAAAAGCTATATAACTAATTTAATATGTGAAATCTAGACAATAATTAAATATATTATTTTTTGTATTGATTAAATTTTAATTTTTTCATAATTATTTATTTTTAAATATAAAATAAAATTTTAAGTTAAATATATTATGTTAAATTTTGAATTTATTAACACTCAAGTTAAATATAAAAATATAAATAGATAATTATGAAAAAAATTATATAAAAATATTAATAAATAATTATATTTTTAATTATGAGTGTATTAATCAATATATTCATAAAATATTTTTTTAGGGTTAAAAAGAAAAAAAAAAAAGAAACCTTAATCAAATAATTGCAATATAAACCTAATTCCTTAAAAAAGAATTTTGATGACGAAGGCTTAGCATCAATTGAATGATTCGTGACAATTTTTTATGATTAATAATTTAGACTTGGATTGAACAAACCAACCGAGAGCATGACGCAACTTCACTTCCGGGCAGCGTTTTGCGTCGTCACCGTCGTCGCCAAAGCCATTATCAAATGCGTGAGTTTCAAGGCTTGCCCTGGGTCACTGTCGTAGTTGCGCACTTGTACCGGCTAATTTATCATTTTATTCGGAACTGAAATGAAGCCAAGCTTTAGATTTAAAATTAAAATTTTGAATAGTTTTAATATTACATCTCATGGCCAGTAGCTTATTAATTATTGTCGTCGTTGTTGTTGTTTACTAATAACACGCTTGAACCGTCGTTTCGGGGGGGAATCCGTTGTGCCCGCGAGTGTTAGCTGGGCACGGAAACTACGAAAACGAAGAGGAAGGGAATCATGCCAAGCACGCCGCAAAAGTAAACATTAATTTCAACCTCCAAATTTTGAAACCGTAGTTCTTATGATAATTTTTTGGAGTTAGCATTTTTTTATATGACTTTTGCCATCAACCTTCGAAGGGGGGGGGGGGTCAAATTGTGTTTTTTTTTTTTTTATAAGTAATTTATAAGATTTGTTTTTATATTTTGTTTGTAATTACAATATTAAAAAAATAAATAATAATAATAATATAACTTATTATAATTAATATTTTTATTTACATTATATAATTTTTATATAATAATTAATTATTAATATATAATTTTATATTAAATCGATCGAATTAATATTTTATTTTTTTAATCATTTATCTTGTATTTAAATTTTAAATTTTATTTTTTATAAATATATATTTTAAGTAATGAATAAAATAAATCATTTTCAATGTCTTTTCTTAATGTTATTATGGTAGTATCTGGGACTTGATAGCTCTAATGAGTCAACGCAAAGCCTTCGATCCTCACCATGGCTAAAACCTCATCCACAGCTTCCCAAAATGACTCAAGCCTAGATCAATCCCCAACCACCCTTTAGTTAGCCAATCCTAACCCAATTCTTAATTCTCCAGTAAACTTCAATGTTGCCTCACAAACACCTCGCAAACATATGGGTAGCATTGCATACGCGACTTCGAGGACTCAAATCACAATCTTACTTCGTGGTTACGATTCTAATGGGATACATTGATGGCTCATGCACAAGTCCACTGGCCACGAGTCGACAACAACCAAGTACTAAATGCAGAATGCCTGTCATGGACAAGATAGGGTAACCTTTTTAGAATGCAATCATAGCTTCTCTTGATGCCACCCTTGCACTTTTCGCCACTGAAACTTCCACTACAAAACAAGTTGGGGGATACTATCATCACCCTCGTGTGCCAGCAAATCCCAAACTAGGGTCTACGGCCTACGAGGAACCTCAGCTAAGATGGTAAAGGATAATAAACTCGCAGCTGAAAATCTCCAAGACATCAAAAACATTGATGTTGAACTTGCAAATCGCTAGATCACCCCATAAAAAAGATGTAATGGTGATCAAAGTTCTCAGTGGACTTGTATTGAAATATAAGAGGAGAATAATGTAACCATTCGAGACACAGGCACGCCCATCACATGTGGAGAACTTTTTGACAAGCTTACAGATCGTGAGACCTTACTGAAGCACGAAAAAGCTAAAATTATAATATATAAATGAAGTAAAAATTATAATATATATATATATATATATTTTAAATATAAAATATTTATATAAAAATATAAATTAAAAATTAAATATAAAATATAATGTAATATATAATATTATATATTTTAATTTAATATGAAAATAAATATATATGATAAAAAAATTATTAGTAATTTTTAATTAATAAAATAAAAAAATTTAATATATTTAAAATATATTATTTAATAAGGAAAATTTTTGAAAATAGAAAAGATATTAATAGTATATAATTAATAAATATGAATTAATATTTTAAAAAATATATAAATATGTTATCAATTAATAATTTATTATTTTTTTTTAAATTACATTTCTTCGTATTCTAAGGTGAAATGACACTTTCAAAATTATCATGTCACTAATATGTAACTAACTGAATAAAAAAATTGGTCCCAATTCATTAATTTTCAATTAAATCAATCAATTTTTTTTTAATTTTTTAATCGATTCATTAATATTTTAATTTTTCAAAATAATCAAATCAAATTATAAAAATTTCTTAGTTTTTTCAATTGAACCAATTAGTCTAATCTTATTTTCAAAACATTGATTAGATGTCACCTTATTCTTTGAAAAATTCAAGACACTGGTTGAAAATTATTTTCAAATACCTATCATCACTATTCATTAGAATGATGGTGGTAAGTACTTTGGTCTCCACCATTTCCTTCCCAAGCACACGACATTCAACATCTTTTTAGTCTCCACTCTTTACTCCTTATAATATTGGACTTGTTAAATATTGACATCGTTACGTACTCGAAGTAACCCTAACATTGTTCCAACATACATTAGCCACACTCAAGAATTAGATCATTGCATGTCAAATTGCAATTTACCTTATCAATCACATGACCACTCCAAATCTTTACCACTAATCAACTTTTGAAACTTTCTTTTTTATCACTTCCATTTATTAAACACTTCAAATTTTGGGTGACTATGCTACCCATGGTTTTGACCTTACACAAAATATAAGCATCAACTAAAATTCTTATCATGTGTTTTCCTTGGTTACTCAAAATTTCATCATTATTATTAATGTTTGGAGCCCAAAACCTTCCACATTTACCTTTCTAGTCATGTTGTCTTTATAAAAAAGTCTTTTACTTTCCAAAACCATTCCCTAGATTATCTTCATGTCAACCTTAAAACAACTCCTCTTGGTCTTCTAAACTTCTTTCTGATCATGTCATATCCTCTCTAACCCTCCTTCAAAACCTTTAGCCTTTACTCCTCTCAATCCTCTAGTCCTAGTTATGGTACCCACACAATCTTCATCTCCTCCTCTTAATCATCACTTCACTAAAGACTTGACTCTTTTATACTTAGGTTCTTTGTCTTAAGACTTGTCAAGTAGTGTCACTAGCTTGTCTCATTCATCAACAAATGATCAAGTCGAGCCTCAACCATTCCCTACAGGTATAATCACTCATTCCAATAATAACATTTTCAAACCCAAATAGTCAACATTTTCAAACCCAAATAGGTTTTTGATTATCTCACAATTATTAATGTCTTTAAGTCTTCCACCCTTTTCTAGTCACAAAAGTAGCTTCATTGGCACAAGGCCATAAGTGATGAATTTGATGACTTTGTTCACTTTCATGCATTATTTTTTGCAAGTGAATTTAATGGGTTAAGCATAAGCCAAATGGGTCAGTTAACTACTATGAAGCTCCTTTTGTCATTGCAGGCTTTATTTAATGCTTGGTAATTGATTTTCATTCACCATACAACCTAGTGATCAAACTAGAAATAGTTTGGCCCATCCTTTCTCTTTTGGTTCAATTTAATTAGATTCTTCATCAACTTGATATAAATAATGCCTTTCTTTAATGCAACCTTAATGATGAGGTCTTCACACAATAATTACCTAAATTCACTCACCCTTAATATCTCAGTCATGTTTACAAATTGAAGAAAGCAATTTATGACCTATAATAGGCTTTTAAAAAATGGTACCAAGAATTTTAAAACTTCCTTATCTATTATAACTTTATTAATTTTGAATTGGATACCTTATTATTCATCCTTTCTCAAGGCTCTACCCTCTTTTACATCTTGGTCTATATTAAAGATATCATTGTCATTGAAAATCACCACTCTATTACTAATATGGTTATCCAGGATGTGACCTTTCAATTTTCCTTCAAGGACCTTAGCAAATTTAAATTCATTCTTGGTGTGGAAGTTCTTTGAATCAAACTGGGCCTCTTGCTTCCTTAGCATAAGTATATCTTTGACATACTACAATATCACAACATACTTGAAGCTAAAAGTGCTAATAGTCCCATGTCCATAACTATGAAATTTTCAATTCACAATGATTTTCCATTGACAAATGCTACACACTGTAGACAAGTGATTGGGGCTCTTTAGTACTTATTAATGACACATCTAGATATTTTTTTTGTAGTTAATCATTTATTACAATTCATGCATTGTCCCAAAAAAGATCTTTATTAGTTTATGGCTAAATATGTACTTTACTATCTCAAGTAAATAAGCATTAATAGCCTTTATGTTTGAGCTTCCCCTATTATGACATTGAATGCCTTCTCAAATGCTAATTAGGTAGGTAACAAAAATGATAACACATCCTTCCTTAAAGCTAAACCCATAAGTTGGTCTTTAATGAAACAACACATTATAGCTCATTCATCTATTGAAGTTGAGTATTGAGCTATTGCTTCCACTATTATTGAAGTAAATTGGGTTCAGAACTTACTTCGGAAGCTTTATCTTTCTTATAACTCTCCTCCAATAGTCTATTGTGACAATGTTAAAAGTACTTACCTATGTCAAAATCCTATCCTATCTTTCACAGTCATATAAAGCATATCAAAGTAGATTTTCACTTTTTTTGCACCTAAGTGTAAAACAAGGAACTTTATGTTATTTATGTCCAAACTCTCTCACCAAACCACTCCCCCATCTACAACATTAACTACAATGTATCAAGATTGGCATCATTGATGCAATGTCTATCTTATAGTGGTATATAATATGGATATAACCCATTATAGCTAACACTTTCCATTCATACCACATAGTTTGTGAATGACAATTAGTTGTCAACATGTGATTCTATCCTTAATGAACTAAGTTGATTTTTTATCTAACTTCCTTCAATCATTCACTTTTGTATGAAAATTTTGGGTATTATTATTATATAAATGTATGCTTTAAGCAATGAATAAAATATACCTTTTGTTAGTATCTCTTCCTAATATTATTAAGGAGTACTATTCTATAATTCCATTAAAGAGGATTATATCCTCACAATATATAGTGGATTGATCCATGAGTTATACTTATGAAAGAGCATATTCAATAGTATTTAGAATTAAAATTCAATAACTTTTACAATTGTTCATGTCTAAACATATATTTAGATTTATCAAATATTTTAACAAAAATTTAAACATAAGATATAGTCTATAATGAACCAACCTTTTAACAATCAAACCACAACAATTAGTGATATTTACTTCTACAATTTATTTGTGGGTAGTTTTACGAAAAAAATGCATTTGTGGGTAAAATATTTCTCTCTCTTTTCAAGGTGCTGCCGTTCTGAAGCATGAGAAGGACCACAAAGATCATGCCCAGGCGTAGCCTTAGGCAGCCAAGGTCTTGGCCTCCCAAACGCTTTGGCACGTTGCAGCACACCGCGTCACATGGACCCGCAGGAGGACCATGTAAAGTAGGACCTAAATAAGCTCACAAGTTATCTGGACCCACCTCTGTGTCATTGGATGACCGAGCATTCTGTCCTTGGTTGACTTCTTGTTATTCTGAAGTAATTTAACTTGTGTAGCCTTCTTAAAACGATCCAAAGCAGAATAGTAACCCACAATCGTGTCAAGAGAAATTGCACTGAAATACAATGCAAGGGTGACTAGATGCTCTACATTTAACCCAGCAGAGAACATGCCGTGAGCTGATCTTGAGTCAACGACCAATCCCCAATTTTGTAGTGTTAAATATATATTTAATTTTACTTAACGTCTTAACGCCAAGTTAAGTCTATAAATTCATGGTATAAATGTTGTTTATTAATTATTAAATTACATCAATGATGGAACTTGTATGGCCTTTTTGTATTATGACGTACGTGTAATTGAAATTTGTAACGTTGTAATATATATATATATATATATATATATAAGCATTGATTTGAGGTTAATTATAAAAGATGGGTAATTCTCAATTTTTAACAGCTCTCCATTTCAACGATTCAAACCTAGAACCTTTAAAATGAATATACAAACATTATTTAACACTTATAGTGTCCCAAGACGGCTTAATAAAACCTCTATTATTGTTAACTTTTCACCGTTTATCGAAAGTAAATTCAATTTGAGTAAATAGGCTTCTTGCTTGTCCATTTTAGTTTCTCAAAAGGCTAACGTCAAGTGGCCAACGAGTTAAAATATTTATTTTTACAGCAAAGTTCGACGATATTTCATTGCTATAAGCCGTTAAAAATATATATATATATATAAATACAAAAAAATTTGAAAATTATAATGATGTAGTGTGTGATACCCTCATGTCTACGATTTTAGAAACAAAATCAAAACAAGTATCTTTTTGTGGGCGTTAATTGGGACCCTTAAATTAAAATATAAACTATCAAATTTAATTGTAAGCTCGATTAATCTCCTTCTTTATCTCGTTCAAACATTATGACCCAAAAAAAAAAGAATATATATATATATATATATATATATAATGTCTAATGCTGCATAAATTAATTTTGGATATGAACGTGACACATTTGACATGGCAGTACTGAATAGGAAACCACAGTGAAGAAAACAAAGCACAGGTAGCTCTCACAGTGGGACCGACCCTTGACAGACCCGCCAATTTCATCTGCATTTTCTAGATGCAAATGTTGGAATTTGGCTTTAGAGCTTGAAAGTACTATGCGCCTGTGTGGTCCTACGCGTCACAGCTAGGCACTACAGACAAGATTTTAATTGCCAGCCGCTAAGACTCCATATCGTAACAAGTTGCTGGGCCAGTTCATTGCTAAAAATCTTCGTGGTAAAGGTAACACAAAATGTCGTCCAATGATACAAATTCAATTATATATCCCTTTGAAGCTTCCTCTCGAGACCTTCAAATATAAAAATTTTATTTTTAGCTATTGATCACGATATTAAGACGATTGGGTTTGACTAGTTGCTTCTCGTTGGGTTTAGTACTTACAATCTTCAAAAGAGCCAGTATATTTTGGTGGGGTTATTTATTTGTTTTGGCTCAAGAATAGCCTAAAAATAGAAAGAGATTATCTTTTAGTATATGCTTTTGCAATTGGATCTCAAGAAGAAAATGAATACTTCTATCCAAGGCAAAGAGAGACTCAATAAAACTTTATGCTAATAATATGTTTAATGGAGCAAGATATTTTAGGGATCGTGTGGCCCAGATCCCTTTAGCAAACTAAGAATAAAAAATCATGCTGCCCTCGATACATTAGTGATGACTAAACTTAATTGCATTTTTCCTTCTAATTGTGTCTTGGGCAATAAGACCCCGTTGGAAGCAGCCTTCCAAATGCAACTGAGTTGACATGTACCTAAACATCTTTGGCAACTTGTTCCACCTCCAGAAAAACACTTACTATTATTATTATTATTATTATTAACTCTTATTCGTTTCCATAGAGGATCTTCATGTCCAAAACGATGCATGTTCTCACATGAGCAGCTCGGGAGGAATGAGGAGCAGAAAATGAAATCTGTTTTTTCAATCCCTTTAGAGAGAGAGAGAGAGTGGCAGAAGAGAAGGAAGAGAGACATAAGAGATTTTCCTTTTCAGCCAAATAACACAGTAAAACACAGCAGCCCATAACAAAGACCAGAGCACTTCATATCCTATTACAATACTCCATCCACGAGCCTAATGTCACTCCACTGTCCACCAATTAAAAAGATTCGAAACATATCCTGCTTTCTGCTTAGCTCGCGAGGGTTCCCTCCTTTTCTGATCTTGAATGAGAGAGAAACCCCAATTGCAGAAAGCCCTACAAAACACACCAGGGGGGGCTACAAACAAATGCTCACCAGTCAAACTTATAATAAACTTAGCTCCACATGGTATGGTAGACAGACGTATACATAGGATCCAAAGGAAACCAGATGGCAATACTTTGCTCTGCGTAGATTTATATACAGTTTAACCAAAGAAAGGGATCCCATCTATAACCTAGAATATCCTGACTTCCAGTCAGTCAATGGCAAGAATGAGGGCATCAATGGCTCCACTTGTCAGCAGAATCCAGTGAAGGGACCCCCCCAGGTAATAACTGTGGTCTTATATATGTAATGACGATATTCTTTTTCCTTTCTTTCCCCCTATTGCGAGCAGCCTTTGTCTAGGATTTGAGATTTCTTCAATCCCAATGAAGTATTAGTAACATCAATACCTGCATTGTTGACATAGACTTTGAAATTTTCTTCTTTTGTTTTCCCAAAGGGAAACTTCTGCATCGTCAAAACTCCGTTCACACTCAAAAATCTGTTAGGCAAAAAGAGACAGCTTCCAGAATGCGTCCATTGCACGCTCCAAAATTTCACATGACTAAGCATTTCACTGCAAAATGATGGTAATCATCAACTCAATAAAAGCCTGAGTGACAGACAGAACATTAAGCAATTTTAGAAAACTCAGCAGAAATGCAGGCGAAGATTCAACCAAGATGTTAAATGCTTCCAACTCTTTCCACCATCAAGTTACAAAACTTCCTCTTGTTCATCCTTAAGAATGTTTGCCTTTATATATTATACATTCAATATTAGTAAACATAAATTACTGCAGCTAACTCCAAGTGTAAATTCTAAACATAGGAATACATGAAAGAAACATGCTCGTAATGTTTGAAATCTCCTTGCTGCCCATTCTGCTCTTCTTCACATTTAACCTTATAGACAATAAAGAACGTCCCAGTGGACAAGGCTTCCACGTTTGTAGAGTCTAGAGAGGGGTCAGATGTCCGCAGTTTTACTTTCTTTTCTTTTTTTTTTCAAAGAGATTGTTTTTGTGATTTGAAATCATGACCACATGATTCAATTGGACAACACTCCACCTTTCTCCCAATAGTTCATTTTGGCATATGTGAAGCATAGAGAAAAAAGAAGAAAACCACAGAAGAAAAGGATGAACATTTCATGTGCAGTGTTTAGATAGAAAACAAGAATCAAAATGATCAGAGACTTACCATTGAAAACACTAAGAACCAGAACTGGACTTTTGAACCCAGACTTGTTTCTGCAAATTTAAAATTCAGTGAATAAAACATATTAGCTAGTAATCAGGAATTGTCATCACCATGTAATAACCATTACTACAAAGGAAACAGAGGTGTACAAAAACAAAGTGAAGATTTACATCAAACAGTTAAAAATATAATCACCTCATGGGAACCATAACCAGAAGCACCACCTCTTTTTGAAGGCTTGCCCTCAACCAGTGGAACATCGGCATCCTTCACAGCATGTGATGTTCCCCGACGACCAAAGGGCTTATGTGATCCTAAGTAAAATCAAGCATGTCGATAGTCACATGCAAGCAATATTGATAGATCATGAACATGCATCAGAATTGGCCATACACAAGAACAAGCCATATCCATGAATCTAAACCAAAAACTGACCGTTATCTAGAGAAGAGTGACCACTACGCCCACTTCCAAGAGATTTAACTTCTCCACTCTTTGAAGAATGACTGTTCTCTCCAGAATTTCCTAGTTCATAAGCAGAAGAATCAAAACATACCGTTCAAGCAAAGAATATTTTGCACATGAACTTACAGCAAAGCTGTTCCCATCAGGAAAGAATAGTTTGAGTATTGATTTCCAATAATTTGAGGGTGGGTAAGCAGTCATTTGACCAGGTAAAAGCAATTGCAGAGAACTATGACATCCCCAAAATCATCACCACCACCACCAACAACAGCAAAACCTTAAATTCCAAATCTAATTAGGGTAGGCTAAATGAATCTTTCCTAGTCATTCCATTCTATTGTGAATTGAGTTTGATGTGAGATTTAGGTGTTTCAAATTGGTGTGAGATGTAGGTGTTTTAAATTCTTCCCAACCAAGAATTCTCAAGTCAACTTAGGTTGTTCTCCTCCTCTCCTCTTGCCATTTGGATTTGGTCCCCCCTCTTAAGTGGAGCATTTGTAGGTCTACATTGGACATATCCAAATCAACGTAAATGTCACTCCTGCTTATCTCTAATTGGTGTTACCCTTACTTTGCTACGAATATCCTTATTTCTAATTTGGTTCCTGAAGTAGCCAATAATCTATCTAGCATTTTACCCTCCCCCACACTCAATTTTTGGGCATATTTCTTGACAGCCCAACACTCCAATTCCAACACCAGCTCCAAGAAATTATTATTGATATATGGGTGTACCTTGTGAAGAATCTAGCCCCATCTGTGTAGATAGAGATGTAGACGAGGAGAGGGACTCATCACTTGCATATGATCCATCTGACCGACGAAGAGGAGTCCACACAACACGATCAGGTCTATCCTTATTTCTTGCACGCTTTTCCTGTTTTCCACTCAAAGAACCATGCAAATCATTGCCATCTGGAGCTCCATTTGCATCCTTCAAAATCAATTGCACATTTGGTGGTCGAGGAGGACGTTTGTCTTTCTCTAAATTTGATGTCTGAATTTGTTGCTCAGATTGGATTGCTGAAGGTTGTGCCAAATCCTTGTTTAGCAGTATGCTTCTGATTATTCTTCCACTGGCTTCAAGCCGCTGGCTCTGCTTTAAAGCAGGCGAGCTAGCAACAGGTTTATCTGTGGATGATGTCTTCTGTTGCTGTGACACAATGTCAGAGAACTGTAAGAAATAATCAGAGAAAAAAAAAAAAAAAAAAATTAGTTTTAACAGCACTGTATTTAAAAACTACAAGCTAATGTTGTCCTAGAAACACACTACTTAAAGAGGTAAAGATGTCACTTGATGCATGAAGTATCATGTAATAAAAGCATAGTTATGAATGACACAGACCATCCAAATCATGGTGCTCCTTGGACTGAAATCTTCATTTTATATTATACTGTATATTTCTAGGATATACAAAGCAGAAAATGTTCCACTAGTTGGAATTGTGATTTCTGATTTATTTATTTTCATTTTGACTTGTAAAGATTCATATATGACTGAATTTCAATCAGACTAAAATTGGAATTTGATACCAACTGCCATATAGGCAGTGAAAATCATAATATCAATCAACAAGAAAGCCATTTTCTTCTACAAATTTGTCAACCATTAACGATGGACTCAGCAACTTGGGTTGTGCAATTACTGCTACCTCGGCTATGATGGAAGAACAATAGACTGATGATCGCAATAAAGACAGCAGCAGACAAAAAACTGACTCCAATGACAGGAACATCTGGGAGGAATGGTGTCAATGGAAATAAGAACATAATGGTCAATGGCAACGGACAATTTTAGTCACAATGTTGGTGGGTGGTCTCTTTCAATTCTCTTAAAAGTGGAGGTCAGACCAAAGATTCTGCTACATCATGAATATGCATAACAACAAAGCAATTCACTGATGAACCAGCAGTTACAAACAGCACAGAAAGTTCACTGATGAACCTGTAATTATGAACAAGACAGGAAGTTCACTTATGAACCACTAATCAGGAATGATCAGACAAATATGGATACAGTGACAGAGGCATCTAAACACCTGGCTTCTATTAGCCTATAACTTTCACTCTTTTGCTTTGCAGGTCACCAATAGAACAAGAGCTAAAAAGAGAGCACAGCTATTAAGCTGCATAAAAAGGAAAGATGTAAGGCTTACTGGAATTTCTTTCTCTTTCCCTTTCAGAAGTAGAATTTTCTTCTTCCCAGCATTGTTAAACCCAGGAACTCCTAAAAATAAAAACCATTGCAGCAAACTAATGTTAATACTGGTAACTTCAAAGGTGTGTACATAGAAACAACATCCAATGTATCATAGAATTACAAGTACAAGAGAAGCACACATATTTCAATAGAAAATGCACTCCTGTAAAATTCATTTACCTCCTATCTATTATACGAAAAAGGTGACCGACATATAGAAACTGAAATAAACAATTTACTTTGATGTCTGTATTTTCAGAAAATTTGGAAACTTAAAAAAGAAAATCCCTTGTGGAGTTGGAGTGACATCGAATATAATACCTAATTTAGCTGACTAAGCATACATATAAAACTCTACCAAGACTCTATTAGTATTAAGTGCTATGCAATAGATGTCCCAAATCTAGATACTTGAAAATGAAAATTTTCAAAAAATCTTCTGAAATCATTATGAGAACACTGATTTGTAAGTTTTTCCTCCAATTGCAATGCAACATTCAATTTCTAAAGCAATACACCTTTACTTCACAGATTCTACCTTTAAGAACCTGGAAGCACTCAACCCACACAAGATAAGGAAAGGAATATGAATTAGAAGAGGAAGACTACAGTAAGTTAACGGCTAATTGCATGTATTACAGGGATTGTTTGAATTTGCTATGCATCAACAACCCATACAAGGCCTGTACAAGGAGACTCGGTTTATTAAGGGACAACAAGAGTCAAGCAAAATGAGAGCAACAGTACAAGGCCACAAACACAAAGTGTGAATCAATGTTGCATCACCATTGTGCAATAAAAAGTTCAATTCAGATAATACCACTTTCATCTTCCAATGCTTCATATCCAATTGTAGAAGCTAAAGTAAGTGTCTTTTCAGAAGCTTGCTTATCATCTCGCTTGGGAACAGAAATGTAGGATTTCTCTTTTCCACCAGCACTTTTTGCAGAATCCCTCAGAACATACTGCTCATCAAACAGGACAACATATTAATAATCCTCCAACATCATGCATTTGACAGCCAAAAATAGTTGCCTATAAGGTCACATGCAATCTAAATTGAAAATGGAAAGCCAAGTACATTTAACTTTATTTACATGCTGAAATCTAAGGGATGTAGATAAGCAGAGGCTCAAATCAAACTGTTGTTTATCACAGAAAACAAAGATAAACAATATTCTAGCCAATATAATTACCAAGGAATCTTTGAGCTAAAGAACTCCATTGCACCCTCATTGACAAATAAATAGACTCATTGACAAATAAATAGACAGATACATAGAAATGTATCTGTCATCTTGTGTGTTCACAAACATATATACATAAACTGATGAATACCATTGTTTTTGAAATCCTCTTCTTCTCAGAACCTCGTTTGGATGAAGATGAGCTGGGGCTTCCACTTGCACTTGCCTTTCTGCTGATTTTACTGTTGGAAAGTATTCTCTGTTGTCAAAATTAATTATGAATTTACCATAGATGGCAATGAGGTAACCAAAATAACAGAATAACAAATTTTATCACAGAGAGCAATCAGACAACCACTTCAAATTATTGCCCAGGAAATATCAAGATTTTGCATAAGATTTCCAGTAAAATCCCAAGTTGGACCAGGGCTATTTCAAACCAATGAGATATAACAACCTTTCAATCTTTAAAGGGAAGGTGACTTGCCTAAAATCCAACTTCTTGAGATGACTGATGCAACTATTGTGCCCCAAGATCACATCCAATAAACAAGTAAATGCTAAATGGAAAAAGAAAATGCCAAGTGAATCCACTCAAAACTACTACACCAATTCGATTCAATTAATTCCACAACCAATTGGAAGGAAAACTATGCATGGTAGAATTCAAAAAGAAAAATGATGGAAAAAGGTTTCAACAATGTTTGTTCAGCCACAAATTTGGAACATTCAAACAATACCCTTGATCCAGTTTTGGCAGCTCTTTTCTGTCGGACAAAGTCCATTAGAGGTGTAACGATAGGAGCCTCTTTTGCAGCACCTGTAAGTACATCACAGAAATATATCAATTGTGACATAAAAAATGATGCCTATTACACAAGTATCATAATGCATACTCTTTTCATTTTTTTTTTTTTCCTTCTTACAGACATCAAAGACCATTGACTTACCAGCTCTTTCTGCTTCTCTTCTTTCCAATTGTATCTCAGCACTGGGAAGATTCTCAGCAGGCTTTGCAATAATTTCAAGGAACTCCAAGTATTCAGGATCTAAACATCAACAAGAAAACTAATTCGCAACTATGCAGACATAAGATCACAAGTAACAAAAAATTCTGCTTAAGTTACTTTCCATAGAGAAATAAGTACCCTTGTATATAGTGCCTTCACGACCATCCTTCTTAGAGAGCTTTGGAACACGTTGTGAAGGAGCATACTCAACAATGGCTTTAAACTGAGTTCCTGTGAGATAGAGAAAAGTGAAAATTTTCAAATCTCTTATCAAATTCATCGAGGCTCCTCGGTCCAAAGGGGAAAACCGTAGAACATGACAGGCCCAAACTAGTTTCATTAAAAATCACCTGGCAGCTTACATATTTAATCAGATACCAGTAACCAAATAGAGAGAAGCAGCTTACATGTTTAATCAGATACCACTAACCAAATAAGAGCTTTACTAACCTATCCAAACTAGATCATAGCCATGTAGGAAGAAGATAATATATTTTCTCATGAAGAGTGATTACCCTTCTCATTCACAAACAGATGGCCATTAAAGAACTCGGCAAACTCGATGACATCCTCTGGACTTTTGAAGTCAATATAGGCTCTAGCATAAGACCGATGCTTCTGGCTGCAAAGACAATTTGCAAAAAAATGATAATAGAATTTTCTTAAACTAACATCTCCTTTAAATATGTGCATACTAAAGCATCTATCTTTCTGTATCAGGACTGGAATGTGAAAATAAGCAATACAAAGAGGCAGTGAATTTGCCACAAGATTTTTATTCCTACATGGAGAAGCATATGTATAATTTAGACCACAATGAAAACTAACCAAGTGCTCATTTTTTGTTTCAAAACAGTGATTGGCATGTTTCTTTCTAGATCAATGAATGGGAAAAAAGAAAGAAAGAAAGAAAGAAAGAAAAAAAAAAAATGGAATAAAAAAAAAGCCCCAGCAAATTAAAATCTAAAGGACATGTTACTTAGGAAACTAAAAAAACAAAAATATCTTACTATTCTAAGTTTGAAAATTCCCAGCCAGTTCAGGTCAGACAGTCAGCATAATATAATATAACTCCCTTGATACATTATAGCAATGACAAGAGATATCCCAAACACACCAGAACAGTAGCATATAATGGAAACAAAAGCAAATGCTAGTCAATCATAAGAGAAACGCTATAATAGCATATCATTATTGACCTGGCATTCTTTCTCTTTGTGCCTTGTTAATAAAAGAATTAGATTAACCAAAGGGAGAAGCACAACCAAACATGCCAACCAAGTTACCCCTTTCCTTTTCACATACACATCACTTTCCATTTTCTTCATTTTTAAATAAGCACAAGGTGAATATAGATGCTACCCAAGTATGTAGGGGTTCCACATTATCCTACTTTCCTCACCCACAAGATGGGATAGCTGATTTCTATTGTTATATGATCAAGCACCAAGCGATTTCCTCATCTCTGAAAACAGTCAGCTAAAAATTGGTTACCATGGCCCCTCTTACAGCTCTTGGTGATACATGCAGATCCACTTGACTATAACTCTACAAGCCAGACAAGCATTTTATAACAGAATCAAAGGGTGAATACAGACCCTCAAATTCTCATTTGATCAAGGTCAACACTTATCTTAGATCTCCGGATTATCCAACCCCTTTCCTTCAAAGCCAATAAATCCACTATATGCAACAAAACATGATAACCTGAAACAAGCCCTCCACTCTTAATGTTAAAAACAGCGAGGCAAAGCCCAAATAACAATCAATGCACATATCAAGCCATATGAACACACAAGAATTACCAATGCAAAGTCAATTGGTCCAAAACCCACATGAAATCAATCAGAAACTCCCTGGGAAAAGAACCATAAATAACTTGTACAGGCCTGAATTAAATCCTCCACTCGAGGAACAAATAAAAAAGAAAACAAAATTTACTTAGCAAAACCACCAATAGAACCCTAACCTGTTCTTGCCGGGACGGAATGACATCCAGTTGTAGCGCCCGGTGAAGGTGGAGTCGATTTGCTCCATAAGCGTCGCCTGAGAAATCGTAGGCGGCAAGTGGCGGACCACAACCTTCGTCTTATCAGACTGGCCCTTCATGCCTAGAAAACCCTAATAAAACGAACAAATCCAAACGAAACCAACCAGAAAAAAGGAAAACAAAAAAATAAAAAACCCCTAGAGACCTAAAAATCCCCGAAAATAAATAATCTGCGACACTTGTCAATCTGTTCAACCCTTTAAATTATTTCCAAATTCGTTGGAAAAGCTCGGAAATCTCACAGCCCCGTGAGATCACATCTTCTTCGCAGGCTATTTGGTCCGATCGGAGGGGATTTCGTTCCCCAATTTTAGATTCAAACCCTAATCGCCATGCACGAAACTACAGAGAGGAGTAATCATATGTTTTTATTAAGATTTAAGAAAGAGAGAGAGCGAGAGAGAGAGGGTAAGAGAGGTAAGGACATGTGCGCTGCGTGTGTATATAAGTGCGGTTTTGCATCGAAGAATTTTTGGTCGTCTAATAGGAAAACCGTATCTGTATATTTGTTGCATACTTATTTCGTGTTCATATGATCGATATTTATATTAATATCGTTATCATTAAAAAGTTTAAATTTATTATATTTATTAAATATTTAATTTTTATTTTTATATTTAAATAATAAAATAAATTTAAATTTAAATTATAAATATTATTTTTTTAAAAAAAAATTAAATTTAATATTAATTTTTAAAAAAAATTTAAAAAATAAATTATAAATATTTTTTTAAAATAAATTTTTGTTAAAAAAAATTTAAAAATTTTTTTAAAAACATAAAAAAAAAATTTTTTTTATTTTTTTTTTCTTTTTAAGAATTATTTTCATTATTTTCTCTTTTTTTTTTTAATTATAAATATTTTTATCAAAAAATTAAATTTATATAATTTAAAAATTTATTATATTTATTAAAAATTTTAATTTTTTATTTATATTTTATTTAAATAAAAAAGTAAATTTATAAATTTTTTAAAAAATAATTTAAGTGTAATTAAAAAAAATGGAAAAAAATTTCTTAAATTAAGAATTCTTTTTATAAAAAATAAATTTAAATTTTTTTTTACAAAATAAAAAAAGAAACTTATGATATTTTTTATTAAAAATTATTATTTTATTTTTTTAATTATAAGCATTTATATAATATAATTTTAAATGTATATAAAAAATTATTAATATTAATTAAATAAATTATAATATATAAATAAAATATATATTAAAATTTTAATTTTATTAAAATATTAAAAAATTATAAATTAATTGTTGAATTAATATTAAATAATATAAAATAATAATAAATTTAAAAAAAAAATTATTTAAGTAAAATTTAATTAAAGAAAAATAAAAGAATAATTTTATAATATAAAAAAATTAGATATATGTTAAAATTTTAATTTTATTAAAATTTTAAAAAAATTATAAATTAATTAATAAATTAATATTAAATATTATAAATTATAAAATTTTTTTAAAAAATATTAAAATGATCATATTTATTAAAAAATTATAAATTAAGTGAATATTTATATATAAATATTTTATTAATTTGTTTTTAACTTGTGTGAGTCTATTAAAACAATTATAAAATTAAGTAAACTTTTTTATATAAACATTTTATTAATATCTCTATTATTTCTTTTTCCACTCTTTTTTTATTTTTTTTTTTTACTTTATTTTTTCTTTATCCTTCTTTTTACTCACTTTCTATTATTTCTTTATCTATAATTTCTTTATATGCTCTTTCTCCCTCTCTCTAAAAATCTTGTTAAAAGAAAAGAAAAATAATTGGTGAAAAGAAATAAATAAATAGTGATAATAAATAAAAAATATTAAAATTAAAATATCAAATAACAAAAATTAAAATAAAAAAATAATGATATAATTAAATATATTTTTAATAGTTAATTTTTATTACATTTTAATATTTAAATATAATTAAAATTTTAATATCTTTCTGAGTTTTTAATTTTTTATATTATAAAATAAAATATACTTATATTATTAATTTTTTTGTCAATTATATTTTTAATTTTTATATATTAAATTTTTCAATAAAATAATTTTTTTTCAAAGTTAAAGTTTGTAATTGATTATAAAAATATTATTGATTAAAATTTTTACTATAAATTTAGTTATAATTAATATATTTTTTTTAAAAAAAAAAATATTATTAATATCAATATGTATGCATATTATATATTTATTTTATTATATATGTATCTACCATAAAGTTTTATCTTTTAGATCATCATACATTAGTTTAATTGCCTTTTAAGTGTCCAATCATTCTAGAAATAGATAATAAAGCTTAAATTTTTCACATTAAATGTGACTATAGACAAAATATGGTACATTGGAAATTTTCTTAAACATAATAATTTCAAAATATTTGAAACAAATGTTTTCATCAATTAAATTCTTAACCATATAAACTAAAAAGAAAAAAAAAATCTTATCATTAGGAGAAAAAGTATGTCAACTTATGTCATACTTCTATTTTGTTCGACCTATCTCAAAATATACTCTTAATCTCTCTTTTGCTCCTTTTAATTTATACTCAAGGTGTTTAATAAGGAGAAAAAAATTATTTGGCTTGAAGCCATTTTGTTATCCACTCATTGAAGAGGAGTAAGGGATATAAATATTTTAAACACATTAAAATAATGAGTTGTGAACTTAATGGGCAATTACAAAGAATTATAATGAAAAAAATAAAAAAATTTTACTCAAATTGTTCTTACAATTTGATGGTCTTCAAAATTATATAAGTAAAATTCAATAATTACAAACTAAAAAGGTCAATTGGCCATTAATTTCTTGCATAAGTTCAAACCTACATGACATAATTCCAATCTAAGCTCTTTTAGTGGAAGTCTCCATGTTAACAACCCATGACAACTCAAAAGCCTCCAAATCCATCTTCTAAGAGCATCTAGAAGAATACTTCTCTTTAGCTTAATAAAAATAAAACCCACAAGTTCAAGATTCCCAACCAAAGAGCTTAGCGACAAATTAAAATGAAGTTAAAAGATAGTTAAACACCCATAAAAAAACTAAGAAGATTATCTATAACTAACTAGGAAGAAATCATTATAGCATTCAATCTTATCATCAATCAACCAATCATAAACTAATATTATTTAAGGCAACAAAAAGGCAATAAAGAAACATTGCTTGATAATTAAGTCAATCAATTCCTTTTGTATTATTAGAGATTTTAATAAAAACCAAACAATTATAGTATTGATAATAGATTTTGCTAAATCAAAAAATAATTTCATGAACCACAAATTTCATATTTTTGATAGTCTTTTAATTAGAGCATTTGTTAATTTTTTTGAAATAGATAATTAATTAAAAAATGATTTGACATTAGTATCTTTTAACATTATTATTCATGTAATAATTTATAAAAGAAGATATTAATTCTTATTGAAAATACTAATTTATTAAAATTATTCCTTCTTATATAACAAAAAATGTTAATTTCTTATTATAAATTTAAGAGTAATTTTTTTTTTTTTAAAAAGAGAGCTCTAATATAGAAAAAAATTATAAAAATTATTATTTATTATTTTATAAATTATATTATAATTCTTATCTTATAAATTATTTATTTTTTATAATATTTTAATTTAATTATTTTTAAAAAATATGTGAATTATTTAAATTTTTTTATTTATTATAACTATATTAGATTACTTTTAATTTATTATTAAATATTTTTTATTTAAATTACAGTATTTTTTTAATCAATTAAAAAATTTTATTTATAAATATATATATAAATTTAAAAGTTAATAATTCTCTGATTATATTCGGTATTTTTTCTCTATTAAGATTTTTATATTTTTAAAATTTTAATTTAAAAAAATAATTAAATATTAAGTTATTACTATTTATTTTTTTCACGCTTCTATCCCACGCCATATTGGTTCCAAATTAATAATTAACCACAATTTCTAACACAAAGTACTATTTTGTTGGCCGATTATTGGGGCCACGTGGAAACTCCTTGAAAAAGAGTTGAAGCTTCGGCACACTGTTGGGTTTATATCATAGGCAAGAGCTCGGTAAAGGATTCTGTCAAAAGTATCATTGCGAATAACCTGCTTGTTTCCCAGAGGCAAAGTCGATAAAGCAATCCAATTTGAGTTCATTTACTTTAAGTTGCTGATCAATTAAAGTGAAGCAATGGTGAAGGCATAGTAACATTTAACGTCAATCTACTGTTATTATTTACTTGCTTACGAAACTAAGAAAAAAGTGAAATATATGTTTTTGTTTTGTATATTGATTATAGCGATATACCATCAGGTCAAAATTTCCTCTGAATTAAAATTTCTAAATTGGGGACATGTTAAATTGTAGGTTATGCTACTTACAGCTATTGGACAAGTTTGTATAATGGTGATAAGCATGTCCGTTTTCATGTCTGTACTAAAATTGTAGTGTCTCAGTGGTATACTAGAGATTATTTTTGTTCATACTATAAAATGATAAAATCTCTTGGTATATCTCATGGTAATTACTGCTGTTGCTCATCGTTGAAATATCAATTTCATTGACATATGCAGTGAATAATGTGATTTCACCAAATCCTAAGAATTGACCTTTTTTCTAATATTCATTGTGAATTATCCCCTTAGGTGATTAGTTAGATCTGCTAGTTTTTGTTGTGAATTCCGTTATAAACAAATGAGACCATTGCGAAGTATCATAATCACCTCGTTTTGGGTTTCATTTTATAAGGACTCAAGACAGATGCTGTCAGATTTATGTGCCTTGACAACTAGCTTGTGGTCCTGATTACTGTTGTAGTGATAGAATAGAGCTGGTTTTTACATTAGTGATTCGGCATAGATGAGTCATGATTTTGAAGCATGGAAATGGAGAGGCATGAATGCCTTCCTTATCGAGTAGGTAAGCTACGGGTTAAACCTTTCTTTGATTCTTCTCTTCTTTATGCAGCATATAGGACCAGTGTTCTAAAGAAGAAGATTTGTCACATGCATATGAGCAAGTGGTCATATTCATGAATGTACTTGTTGAAACTTTGCATTCTATGGTGGGAATGATCTGAACCTTTTGTTGAACAAGAGACTTGTCATATTCCATCGACTTTAATTTTGGATCTGAAAAACCCTCTTACTGGTTTCGTATATTATAGTGACAAAGGACCCATGTTTGTTTAGCATATATGTGTTTATCCTTAACGATGATCACAACTTTTCTGATAAACGTGAAGTTGTCGATTTATTTTTCTTCTTGAGTATCTCTACTTATTGAAGCCTCGTTATCTACTTGGGGTTTTTCTTCAGAAAGAGAAACCAATAACAAGCCTAGTTATGAGCACCTCAGTGAACCGTTAATGTGTTTGTGGAGGCTGTGATAAATGTTCGCCTGGATCAAGCTGTAACGGTATTAGAAAGCCTTTTGAAGCCTATGTTAGGGAAACATGTGGACTGATAAGTTTGCAGTTGGCTCTCTTTTAGTTTTTGCTGCTACACGTTCCCATAACTGTAAGATGCAGGAAGAGTCATCGGATCACTGTAAGTTGCAGCAATTAACGGAATTGGCTATGGTAAATGGTACACCGAGGGAGGAAAGCCCTAGTATGACTCCAAGTATGAACCCCAGCATGTCACCCTTCGACACTACAGGAATGAAACGGGAAGATAACCAGCAGTATTTGGTGCTTCTTTGCTGATTATGAAGTGACATCCTGATGGGTCTTTCGATGCATCTTGGTACTGAAAAGCATGGAAAGAAGTTTGGGAGGCCTTTTGTACAAGAACAGGTAATAGAACCCTAAGATTGGGCTTCGCTGCTCAGGAACTTTCGTGGGGCTTTTCCGCTGCCCTCGTTTCGTTCAATATGCTTTCGCATTTACCTATAATCTCAGTTCCTTCACGTGTTATTCTCCTGCACTCGAAATTAATTATTTCAATTTGACTTATACTTCGTAACTAAGTTAAGTTGTTCCATAATATTATGGGCAGTGTGACTATTAAAATTAACTTGAAGATTGTTTTGAATAATAATCCAACCTTGTAACGCTATTCGCTTTACAATTTCCCTTTTTTGACTCAAATATTGGATATGATGTATTTGTGTGAATTGTTTTTTTTTTTTTTGTTTTCACGTGATTATCTTTCGCTGGCAATTTCATATCTTTACTGCTTCTTTCCCTTCGGCTGGGGCATGCTAGGCCAGGTTATTGCCAACCCATAATGGCCAACTAATCAGGATTGACATATCTCCATAATTAAAGTTACAGCAACTCGGTGGCTTTTAGGCAAATAAATTGTAAATCTTCTGCAGGAATGGAAGAATGGATTAACAAAAGTAGGGGGATTGGACCGGAAGGAAGAATGTGCATCAAATTAGAATATTGAGTATTATAAATGCGCTTTATAGGGACGAATCGAGACCTTGGCATCCTTCATAATGTGCAGGACTTCATTCTATGGATGCAAACCCTCTGCATGCAAATAAAGTGATATTACTATAATAGTTAATCATATATTTTATAATTTTTATTGTTGATCGCTATTATGTATCATATAACAATAAATGTGTAATTAATAGTCATAAAAGTATAATGTGATAATTTTTTTTGTAAATTTTTATTTATCTAGTATTTTTTTTTAAACATTTTCATTCCACTAAAAAATAACGAATTTGAATATGAATCACTTGTGTTGAGATTTTAAGGAGACTTTTGACTGGTAATGTCCAGAGAAGTTTCAGGACAAGACGTCATTGGGTATAATAACATTATGTTTGATGGAAAGGAAGGAAGAGGGGAGGGGTATTTGCTGCCGAGCAGGGGAAAGGGGAGTATCTATTTATTCACTCTCTCACGACTTCCCTTTCTCTCCCTCTCCTTATCAACCAAACATGTATAGCCAAAAGCCTCTCGCTAGCTCTACATTCAGTTCAGTTTTGGGATCTATGCCTTCACAAGGAATTCGATCTTCTCAATCCGTCATCAACAGATTGGAAGTTGAGTAGGAGGGGGGGCCTAACTGATAATTATGCAAGTATTAGATTATCAATAGAAAGTAAGAAAGACGAGTTTCTAAGATTACAAAAGATTTGGAGGGCCAATCATGGCTTATAATCTTCTATAAATCCAGGCATGCCTTGATCATTAAGCCCAATTGCACTTAGATTATTAGAAAGTTCAGCTAGATAGACGAGACCCGTGAGTCTCATATCCGGAAAAAAAAAAAAAAAATCTATTTAAAAAAAAACATTAAATGTACAAATAAGAATTATATAATATGAATATATAAATTACACTTGTTGATAGTGAGTTACACATTGTAAATTTGTTTGTACATATTTAAAAAAAAAAAAAGATTTTTTTTCCTTTTTTTGTTTTTTGTATGAGGCCCGCAGGCCACCTCACCTCTATCATATCTTTATTCACCAATTCCATTCCCATAACTTTTTCCTCTTAGAAAATCATTGGTAATAAAGTAATTAAAAAGAAAATTGATTAAAAAGAGAATATTCGTTTGTTTGGATGGTGACAGGAAATTAAATGGTTAAAAAAAGAGTGAAAATTAGTGTGAATCCCAGTAAAATATTTTCTCACAATTGTGGCGAGAAAGCTGGCAAAAGTTTGATACTGCCAATGGATTTAGATATAAAAATGTCAAATTGACCTGCCCCCCTCGCTAACCAAAAAAGATAAAAAAGAAAAAAAAAAAAAACCCCTACCAGGTCCGATTGTTAAACAGGTCTACAGACACGAAGGCCGCTTAATCGTCTACATTACGACCGGGTCAACCATGTGACTTCCCTTTGTCAGAGCACAGTGAAATATAACTCTCTCTTTATCAAGTAGTGCGCGTGTCAGAAAGACAGGTTAAAATGATTGACTTGAACGATGTGCCAAAGCTGCATCAGAAAAATAAATTTCAAGACCCCAAGCCCTCCGATTACTTAATTATTTATTTACTTTTGTAAATTCTCATAAACATACCCGATTTGAAACACAGCGGCTGCTTGGCAAGAAGCTTACGTGTAAATCCATCCCGGATTGATCTCTAGTTTCTATTATCTACTTCTAGTGCCATGCTAAAAAGGAGATCCGCGGCAAAGCAAAGCTGCTGGCATTGTTCCTGAGCTCACTGTAATTCAATTTGCTACTTGCTCAGGCCACAAAGTTCATAACGCAAGAGATTTTCCGGTAATTTATAAAAGCAACCTACTTGATTACTGTTCTCTAAATTGTGAAATGAAATTCAAATATCACCGCCATGAAAAGGAACCACTCGAACATACAGGGACCAAGAAAATCAGAGGGTTGATGTCTTTATACCGTGGTTTATATGAAACCAAGTTTATATGAAACCAAGACATTGAAACATCTTATTCGCCACAAACAATGATTCCCAATTGCTAACGAAGAACCATCTCATGAGGTCCAGAAGGTTTTAAACCACCTAACAGTTACCAGTGAAATCAAACTTCAGAATAATTTGCTCAATGAGTCCAACAATTTGACGAAAACTTTCAAACCAAGATGCCTTATATCCAGAATCCATGCAAAGTTACTAAGAAAATGTTGACATTGGGAAGACCAACATAAATTTCTGACAAGAAACCCAGCTTTAAAATTAGGTCTAAGCCATCAAACCGTCATAAAATACTTGTAAGGCCAATGAGGGGAAGGAGGGGGGCATTGGGAACAATATATACGGATGATCCACAGGACAGCGTCAGAGCACTTGTAAGGAATAATGTTGCTTCCCGTAGAGCAGATGTTCAAACACCTCCAACAATGAGAGACAAATCAGCTCACCCTCTTTATCAGTGGGATTTTTATGGTATTCAAGTGCTCCAAAACTTTTGATCCTTCCGCATCTTCTATGTTTATCAGAATGAAGAACCCATCTTCACAAATTGGGAATGAGAACTGCGAGAATCTTATGCAAAACAGTACCTCTCTTCTTTGAATACAGTAAGACTTCAAATTCAAGTGAAGTTTTGACTTCAAGATACCATTACAAATATTACACTATTGAATTAAAAAGTATCTAACCTTGGTGCAGGGCATTCCCTGCGTACCAATTGTGTCACCAAAGGATCAACATGTTTTAATAGACAAACTCCAATTATACCTGCAGAGCATGAATGCCACAAAAATGTCAATAGCCAAGAAAGTGAAGATATAATCTGACCTTCTGTTTCAAAAAGAAAACCATTGTAATACCAAAACAATTTAGAAGTAATATAACATGAAATAACTTTGGAAAATAACAGAAAAGGTTATTGCTGCTGAAGGCACTTGTGATTACTCGTCTGAATGAACTCTCATTTCGGTTTCATTTATTCTATTGACACTTCAAGAATGTATCAATGCTACACCATTTATGAATTTTATAGACAATCACCAACCCAAAACAAAAATTAAAAAAACAAGATTGTCAAAGTATATATACATGTTACCAATTCCAAAACAAATAGGGAAATGAAGAAAATGGATAAAACCTTAAAATTTTCACCAGACATATACATAGAGAGCAGTAGGCTAAAAGTTAGAGAAAAAGAATAGCAGAGAGAGAGAAAGGGGACAAACCCTGAAGATCATCTAAGTTTTTAGATGCAGGAGAGGTGATGCTTTGCATAATCAGATCAATTGATGAATCCAATAACTTGAACTCAATAAAAAGAATGAAAAATATGTGACAGATGAGAAAAAAATGTACAAATTCACAAGGCATGCTGTCACCCTTGGAATAAATGGGTACAACTCAAGTGCTTTTGGCTACAACGACACTGCATAGTTACACAAATTCACATGCATACACCATCATGTTTCAAAATTCACATCCACCACCTGATGCAATACCTCAAAAGCCAACAGGTATACAGTTAAGTTGGTGAAACAATTTTCAACTTCAGAGCAATAACACAATTTACTCAGTGAAACAAGTTTAGACTATCTTATGATCCATGAAAGTAGTTTGTGAAGGAAAGGTTCCAAATTGCTAATTTCATTTCAAAGTGCAACCCCATCAACAGACATTATGTCTTTATCATTTAGCCACACCATTGGAACCAGTAAAATAATGCACGCACCTCAACTATAAAGAACTGAACTTTTTGCCTTGAAATTGTCAATCCCGAAGGCCAAGTTCAACCTCAAGCTCATCATCCTCTTCAAACAATTTTAAAAGACGGGCATACTGCTCTTCTCTCTTTTTCCTTTGCCAAAGCTTGAAAAGTAAAACTGAAAACAAGCCAACTGCCACAAATGCAAGAATTATGATGACAACCTTGGCCCCAGTATTGCCGCTATGCGTGGAATGGGAATCAGTCTTTGCTGCATTTTTGGAATCAGATGAGTCAGAGATTCCTGAAAGAACAAAAAAGAAAAGTGAAATTGGAAATTCTTAGAATGATCAAAATGGAAAGTCCAAGAGGCCCTAACTGAATTGAGAAATGCAGGTGTTAAAACCATAAAATTCTTCGAGCAAGTCTTTTCACTGGAGTGTTGTCCCAACAATCCTCAATGCAATAGCAGGTAGGTTACTAACCGAGCCAATGGGGCTTGGTGGGAGTCAGTTTGGATACAAGCAAATTAATCCTAAATGTATTAAGTCACAAACTAGCATTCAAAGCAACATTCATTGTTCAAGTGCTAATTCCAATAACCAGCCAAAAAATTAAAAAAAAAAAATCCCATAAATTGATCTTCTTATTTTTAGAACAGAAAGTTAATAGGCTACCAGCCTAATTGCACTTCTCTTTAAAATCACATTAATTCAACAAAATGACTATTTTCTTTTTTCATTGTTTCATTATTAAACAGGCATCCTACAGTGTGAGGTGAGTGCCTGTTTTTGCAACTCAGATCTGCGACACGATCGCCCACGCTTGCCCTTCATTGTTCCGTTATAGTTTAACCATTTTTCAATCTAATTCTATAAAAAATCGAACAACAAATATTTCAAGAAAAGATATATATACATATAAAACAAAAAAATAGAAATAATAATAGCACACACATCACCAATAAATAACCAGCAAAAAGAAAAAAAAACGACAAGTAAAAAGATTAATAAATAAAAGGGAAGAATAATCAAAGCAGAAGAAGAACGATAAAATATTCTGAAATTGCGATCACGCCTGGATAAAGGGAAATTTAAAAAAAAAATGAATAAATAAAAGGGAAAAGCGAGTGGAGTGTAGCAATCTGAAAGACGAGCCTGAAACGAATTGTAGAGAAATTGAAGCCAGAAATAATAGAAAACGCGAACGCCACGATCTGATACGCCAGATTCCACTCATCTTTCACCTCCTTTCTAAATCTCTCTCTCTCCCTCTCTCCCTCTCTCCCTCTCTCTCGCTCCGCGTCGCGGTGGAGAGATCTCCCTTTTGTTTCGTCTAACTCTTAATTGAATTTGGGACCTGCCAAGGGCTATCTGTCCTTATGATATATGTCTTACCTCAACCGAAAAAAAAAAGATTAAAAACAAAAGACCATATATATAATTGTTTTTGTCGTATTGCCGTTGCGTTTCTTCCCCCAGTTTCAAATTTGTGTGGCTGGCTACGATGGGACATAACTAGTGGTTGGAGATATTAAAAAAAAAAAAAAAATTTTAAGTTTTTATAAATTTTTATAATTAAATTTTAAATATTTTTATTTTAATTTTTAAATTATTTTTAAATCAATTTTTTTTAACCAAAACAATCAAAATCGTTAAAGATAATATATTTATTAAAAAAATTATTAATTGTTAAAAATAATATATTGAAAAAAATTAAAAAAAAATATAAACTTGAAATAAAAATAAAAAAATTTAAAAACTCAATTATAAAAATCTATGATTAATTTTTATCATATTCCCTAGTGATTCTTTTGGGTTTTTGATTATTCTAGTTATTGCTTCCTATGTTTTGTAGAATTTTCATTATGCTTTTTTTTTTTTATATGGAATTTATGCTAGTTTTGATACTTGAGTCGTACGTGAATTTTTTTTGTTTTATAATTATTTTTAAAAATACCCCAAATTTAAAATGCTATATTGCTTCTTAGCAATGGGTATTCGCTTCAATATTGCTTCTTTGACATTTAGGTGACTAAAACTCTAAAAGCAAGTTTTGAATAAGCGCTGGACTGTTCATATTTTTTAACACTGTTATCATGGTAGAGTAATGCTACAAATGAGCCATAGCCATATGGACCCATAAACCCAAAAAAAAAACACATAAATAGAAAACTAAATAAATTTTTTATATTTTCAATTTTACTTGGATCCATTAATCGAATTAGACATTAAAATACTAAGATTGACTCAGATAATTGTGTGGAGACCAGCGCAACCCGGCAAGAGTGGGAGTAGAAAGCAAAATTAGTAAATATGGGACCAGGCATGATTACACTGCATGCCACCCAAATTAAGACATCCTCTACAACAAGTCGTCGTATGTATTCATCAACGTCAATAACCCGGTATTTTATTTCAATCCAGCCACCCATGACCATCCAGGGTCTCAGCAACTTCCAACCATGGAGAAATAGTGGGCAAGTCACCGTCATCGAAGGCACTGATGCATTTACAGCCGTGCGCGCATTACACCGACATGTCAGAGAGCAATTGTTTCCTAGTTTGCGCCCAGACACCAATATCTCAATTAAAAAAATAAAAATACACCGTCTGACCATAACCCCTAATTACAATCTTCCTGCCCTCCTCCTCGGTTGCCATGCTTCAGTGTCGAAGAACCCACTCATGATCCAGTAATTTGTTTTATTTAGCCTCTGATTGCATTAAATTGTATTGGAGGCAACTAAAAAAATCAAAAGCCGGTTTATTGACACATGGCAAGCAAAAATTTCGTGGTTTGCCGGCCAAAATTATGTAAAATTCGACTGCGCATTCCCATGGCATTGGTTCAAATCGGCCGACGCACCATTTGTCCTTTTCATCAAAATGATAATGTGCACCAAATAACCTCAACATACACAAGCATGAAACAGAGACAGAGAAGAGTACAAATAGAAACAGAGTTAAATTAACATCTTGCAAGGGGAAATCGCAGAAGGCTAAGACTTGCTATATGCGTGTCCTACTTAAAGCATTTGGCATCCAGAAGAGGTTCTCCCTCAAAAGGCTCCTGGTCTTCAATCATCTGGTTTACACGCTCCTTTTGTTCTTCATCTGAGAGGTCAACCTTCTTCCAGTCATACAGCTCCATGTCATAGCACTCGTCCAGGACAAACTGAGGAATTTCTTGCCCGCGGAAAAGCCATAAACCCTTGACCTTGAATGGAGGTTCTGAGCCAATCACTAGCATCTTCCCAAAAGCATATTTGCGAGCCAGATCCATCCGTTGAAGAAAACCACCTACCTTGTTGAGTGTTACAAATGACACTGTATTCTCCTCATTGTATTTGTAGTCACAGAACCACAATGAGTATCCCTCTGGGTCATACATGTCCCAGAAACCTACAAAAGAAAGTTAAGATGTAATCTATTATTTTAAGGGCTAAAACAATGATCAATTCCAAAAAGAAAGAAAGAAGACATAACATTTTACACTAAAAACTAGAACTTCCACCATCCAAAACAAAACAAAACAAAAGATCATTCCCTTGCAATACATGGATTATTATGGTCAAACCTTGCCTCTGGGAAGAGGACCAAACAGATTCAAATGACAACATGGTCTTAGGGCATTACATTATAGAGAAAAAGAAAATTAGGTTTTGTTTTTTTTTTTAATTTTTTTTGGGGGGGTGGGAAGGGTGGAAAGGAACAGCACAACCAACTGCACAATCTCTCACCAAATGTTACTCTTAACACTTGAGAGGGTCGATGAGCCCCAGTGACGTTAACAAAAAAAAAAGGCAAAGAAGAACAAATGATTACCTTTAATTGCAACCTCGCGGAAATTGGTCTTGGTGTTTGAGTAAAGCCTCTTCCACTCATCCAGTATCATCTTACTAGGAGGCAGCAAATCCAGAGGATTTTTGGGTTTGGGCTTTGGCGCTTGTTCCTCTTCCACAACAGCTTCTTTGGGTTTTGCTGGTTCTTTCTCCTTTTTGGCTTCTTTCTTTGGCTCATCCTTGGGCTTTGACTTTGATTGGGCAGGGGCAGGTTTCTTTGCAGACTGAACTGGAGGAACAGATTCTGCCTGCGTGACTTCACCCAATATCTTCTTAAAATTTGGTTGATTTACCAGAGTCCAGAAGTATCTCTCAACATGAGGAAACTCTGAGGTAAAGCTCTTGGTCATGATACGAGAATATCCCATGTAGAGATTGCATGTCATGATGATGTCAGCCAAGGTAACAGAATGCCCAACCAAGTAGGTGTTTGATGCAAGATATGTGTTCAGAGCACCCAGTGCTCTCTTCAGCGCAGAGATTGCAGCTTCCTCAGCCTTCACAAACATCCATAATACACATGGCATTACAGAGGTAACACCAATATAATCATAAAGAAGCTCACAAGAAAGTTTCATCTTTGATGCAAAATGATTTGTGTGAGTTGAAATGAGTTATGCCAAATGAGATCCTATTTGTTTTTTAGAAAATAATTTGTCTATAAAAAATATTTACTGAGGAAAACCTTCACAAATGAAACATATTATTTTTCATTGTTTGGTTGTGTTGTTGAAAAATATTTTCTTAATTTTGGTTGTTGTAAAGTGAAACCAAAACAACAGAGTCAAGCATTTTAACATTAATTAATTATTTATTATAGATGAGGAAAAAAAAAAAAAAAAAAATCTTCGGTTTGCTCTCCACAAGATAAAGCAAATTTTGGCACTAAATGGCCAAAAAAATAAAAAAGTTTACTGCAACAATAATGAAGTTAACTGGCAATCAACGAGCAAAAATTGACAAGAGCAACTATAGAGTCAAATGACAATGACTCAAAAGTGATTCTTTCTCTCTCTAACTCACACTCTCTCTCTCTCTCTCTCCTTCTTCCTTGCTCGTCACAATGTCTACAAAAAATGACTTTCACGGAAGTCGTTTTCTGTAGAAGTGCTGTTTTCTGTTGACTACACCTTTTCAGTTTGCCAGACCCAAAAGAAAAAAAACAAGGGGAAGATTTTACAAAAAAATATCTTAACGGAAGCAAATAGACCCTTAGATCTCTAGAACCAACAAAACAAGGAAATTTAACAAGTGAGAGCTAATAGCCTATAAGTGGAGTGAAAGGATGGCATGCACACACTATTGCTGGATGAGACATATAGAAAAATTTCTAGATGAGACATACAGAAAAAGTTGAACTTTATTGAGACATGTAAATGCAATGTTGCAGAGGGATGGAGAATCAAAGACATCAAAATGAACAAAAAATGGAGTAAAGAAAAAGTTACACACCGGAGGAAGATACTGAACATATCCCATTCTAGGCATAACCCACTTCAAAATATTGGCATCAATCTCCATGGATGCAAAATCAATCCACTGCTCAATACGGCCCTACAGATCAATGTATAAAATTGTAAACATACATGCATAACCAAGAAAAACAACAATTGAACATGGGCACTCATGTGAAGCAAAGAACCATAAAAAAAAAAAAAAAAAGAAAAAGAAAACACAAAACAAATCAAGACATTTGAAGCTTACGTAATCAATTAGGGATGAACCATAAAGAGGATTGTCAACCTTCAAGCGGGTGACTGCAGCAAAAAGGTTTCATTCCAATACAATCATTCATGAAAGTTAGATAGGGCAGTAGATAGAGGGACAGGTCTTACCGTAGCGGGCAATTGCATTGCTCTCAAATATAGGACCATCAGGGGTCTCCAGCACAGGAACCTAACAGATCAAAATATCTCTTAGAAATCTACAATCAAAGGCAGGTTGAAGTAAATTGCATATTGTTTGGCATAAATAGAATGATAGAAGCCAACCTTCCCAATAGGATTCATCTTAAGAAACCCAGGTGTTTTATTTGAAACACCCATCTCAAAGTTCTCAACCAGTGTGACTTCCACCCCAGAGCATTCTGCAACAATGAGTGTCTTGAAAGCATTTTTGTTTGTCTTCCCAGCATGCAATATCTGAGAAATGAAAAACACAACTACTTTAGTCTCAAAAATAGCTTATGTATAGATACATGCAATAGGTTATATCAAAACATGCAGTAACATATAATTAAAGCTCCTATTGTTAAGCAAATCTTTCATACTGCATAGTAATTTATGTATAATATCAAAACACCGACTGCAGATGACATTTCCCTTGCTAAAGCATAAATTAAAATAAAATCATCCCCATTGAAATTTTTTTTTTACTTTACAAAAAAACATCTTGGAGCTTCTGAATATAGGGGGAATCCCACCAAACTTTTCATTCCAAGGCCATCAATTCAGCATTTTAGCAGAAGATGGCTACCATCTAAACTACCCAAGTAATATAATTAGCAAAAATGATGCCATTAACATGGCAAAAAAGATCTTATAGAAACTAAATAGCATAATTATTGACAATGAATAAAAAAGGCATAGAATTGAAAAAAGGAAAAAAATAAAAACAAAGAAAACTAAACAACACCTGGCTAACACACCAGAAATTCAGTTAAGGAATGACTCAAACGCATTCAAAAGGGCAGCACGATAGAAACAAAAGGGTATAAGCAGAGACAAGCTCCACCCAACCACACACACACAATGGGAAAAACCCAAAAAAAAAAAAAGAAGAAGAAGAAAAGAAATAGCTTCTAGACATCAAAATTAAAATTCCATTCTACACTTATGTCACCATCTGTAATTCTTGCGTAGATAGAAAACAAAAGGACTACCACTCGTTACTTAGAATTACACAATAATCTAACTCACCAGAGCCATGACTTATCGGAAAAGTGTTGCGCTCTGATTTTAGATCTGAAAACATAACCAAACCATCATTAGAAATTGAAAAAGAACAAACTAAAAAAAATAAAAGCAATTCAAAAATTCAAATTCATTTGTTCTCTTCCAAGATCCTACATACATACATACATAGATTATGCATTTTGAATAGAGACAACCAAAAAACTTCGTATCCGTGCTGATATGTGTGTACCTATCTATCTATATGTCTATAATACACACAGGAGAGAGGAAAGGAAGAAGGGGTGCTGGCTTACGAGTACAGGGCGTGCGTTCTTCCGAAAAGCAGGAAAGCTGCGCTTGTCTGTGCAAAGAAGAATGTGCGACGAAACGGGCGGGGCAAATATACGAGGAATGAGCTCTTTTAGGGTTTTGTAGGGTGCGAAGAGGCACAAGAGGCCTTATTAGGTTTCTTCCTTTTTGTCAACCCGATCTAGAGTCCGTATCCGCATCTAAGACCCTACCATTCTTCTCCTCCTCTTTATTTTATTTTTTTATTTTTCAATTTTGTCAAATTTCAATGGTGTTATGGGAATGACGGAATTAAGTAGCACCTAATTTTAGTCCATTTAGTACAATTACTTTTCAAATTTTGTTACTTTCAATACAAAATACAAAAATATTATCAAAAATTTACACACAAATATTTCTCTTATTTTTTTTATTTTACTATATAACCCTTAACTATCACATTATTAGTAATAGTAATTAATATTTTCAACCATTTAAGAATATGTCAATCATATTTAATGTGTTCTTTTTTCTTTAAGAGAATTCTTATTTTTTAGTAAGATATCGTAGCATTATTTAAAGAGAGTTTGCCACCTCATCAGACTTACTTGGTTAGCTTATCTTTTTAATAGCCCATGTTAGCCTAAAATAGGAGTAAGATGCAAAAACATAATGCCTCAAATAATATCCCTTACTTGTCACTTCGACCACTAGGTTATACCCCACATTTTGTAAAAAATCTACTCCATGCTTATTTTCATGGTGCATAAGAGACCCTTTGCTTAGTCAACACTTTAAGCTCATAACAAGCCATAACTAGTTGTGTTACGTGTCAACTTGAGCCTATGCTTGTACATCAACACCCTTTAATGTCATTTACAACATATAACCTTCAAGGTATCAACTTGAACCCAAATTCATGCGCCAATGTTACTTAACATATGTTAAAGACATGTACTAGTCCCTATAACATATTAGGGTATTTGACCATCTGATAGGAAGAGATATTGATGTGTTTGAGTCACACACCCTTCCCATAACTTGTGAAAGTGTTGTTAACACATGTTGTTGCACCAACTAGTAGCTCAAACTCTTCTCATCTTGTGTTGCCATACACATTCTTGCTATACCTTACTTACTTAGGTGCCCACACCCTATCCTCATGCAAGAATTGGTGCAAGGTATTGTCACTAATTTACTTGTATGCCTCAAGCCAATTGGCTCAAAGAGATTAACAAACCACCTTACCAGTTGAAGCCAATATCTTCATTGGTAAGGTTAATAAGTAGTCTTGGATTTGTTTCTTAAATTGCCACAAAGTTGTATCTTTTTTCCAACTTACCATGCTATTTAGAGAATTTTTCCACTTCACTAGGTATTCAACCGAGCATTTCTTCTTGATCTACCCCTTCGTTTAATGGTCTAAAATTCTTTCCACCTTACATTAAAACTTTGTTTTAATTATTGGTGGAGCACATCACATTTGTCTCCTTAGAAGCTTGTCTCCACCTTTTTTATGGAATGGTTTCAATAAGCTTATATGAAAGGTTGAATGTACCTTCAACTGTTCAGGCAATTGCAATCAATAAGCAATGTTGTCAACCTTCTTTATCACAATAAAAGGACCATCATATTTTGGAATTAAGCCATGATGCATCATCTTGCTACTAATCTTCTTCCATCTATGAGGAATTAGTTTTAGTAATACTTTATCTCTAACCTAGAACTTAAGACCTCGTCTCCCCCTATCTATATACCTTTTCATATGCCTTACCACTTTATTTAAGTTGCCTTGAACTTCGTTAAATATCTCTTATTTGAAATAGGCATATCGATAGTTGGCTAGACAATTTTCGTTAGAACCTAGCAATTTTGTTAAGAGTAAGGGGTTGATGTCTCATAACTAACTCAAAGGGACTCATACTTATAGAAGAGGATCAATGAAGATTGTAACAAAATTATGCCAAATCCATTGACTCTAGCCAATTATGTTAATTAGTAATCACATATTGCTAAATATACTCCTTCAACAAGTCATTCATATGCTTCGCTTGGTTATCGGTATAAGGATGGTTGACAATGAAAAACTTCTATTTGAAACTCATCATGTTGAATAAGGTTATCCAAAACCTACCTATAAAGTAAGGATCACAATCACTCATGATATCTTTAGGCAATCCAAAATATTTGACCACTTGTTTGTAAAATAATTTAGCAATCACCTTTGCTTGACATATGGAAGGGGCTTAAACAAACATTGCTTACTTTGAAAATTGACTAATCATTACCATGATAAAACATGTACCATTTACCTTTAAAAACCTACCAATGAAGTATATTAAAATTGACATTTATGGTTTCATTAGAATGCATAGCAGTTGTAGTAACCTTGTTTCTTTATTTCTTTTAATTTTTTCTTGTTGACAAATGATGCATATCTTAACATATGCCTCAACAGTATCTTTCATCTTTGGCCCATGATAGTTACAGGAAAGTAAAGTTGTTATCCTCTCCATGTCAAGATGACTCACACATTGAGAGTTATGACACTCTTATAAAATCTCCTTCTTAAGACCAACAACTTTTAAAACATATATAAATAATTGCTATTAGCATGCAAGCTAGTATCATCTTGCCACACCTTCCTTTTTTTGTTGTATTAGTTTTTGATAATTTACATTGTGCAGAGCTTACACCTTAATTTTGTCTAATAAGTCACTCTGCACCTGCGTAAGGGTAGTAATAACCTCTTACAATTGTCAATGACTTAAGGCATTTACCACTTGATTATGCCTCATAAGTTAATGTTCCTACATAAGGTCATACTTAGCTAAGAACTTTTGCCATCAGGCTTTCCTTATAAAGAGCTTCTTTTGAGTTTGGAAGGAGGTGTTAATTATGTTATTCATGCAAGCCACAAACCTATTACCCAACAAATAAACTTGTCATGTGCAAAGGCAATGCACCATAACTAGCATCTCCTTCTTATGTGCCATGTATTGTTGTTATGCCTTAGTGAGTTTTTAGCTTTTGTAGGTAATAGGATGGCTTTCTTGGACCAATACACCTCTAATGACCTTTTTAGATGTGTTGATAAAAACATTGAAGGGCAACTCAAAGTTTGGTAGCCTTAGAACTGGTTCCATTGACACTACTACTTTCAACTTATCAAAGGCTTCTTAGCATTAGATGTTAACCTTCATGGTCAATTTTTCTTTAGGAAGTTTATGAAATGGGCCACCTTTTTAAAGTAACCTTGCACAAACTTCCTATAGTAGTTAAACAAACCTAGGAAGGACTATGATTATGATAATTTTATAAGGAGCGACCATTCCACAATGTCTTAAATCTTTCCTTCGTCCATTTTCACATGCCTTTGACTAATCCTATGCCCAAGGAACATTATTTCCTATCAAGCAAAGTCACACTTTTCTTTCTTAACATACAAATGGTGATCATTTAATTGGGACAATACCATCCGAAGGTGGGCAAGTGATCCTTTAAGGATTCACTATACATAACAATGTCACTAAAGTAAATTGCTACAAACTGATTAAGAAAGTTATGAAATACATTATTCATCAAATTACAAAAAGTAGTAAGGGTATTAGTCAAATTAAAGGGTATTATCCTAAATTCATAGAAGTTATAACAAGCCACGTATATGGTTTTCCCCTCATTTCCTTCCATAATTTTGACTTGCCAATATCTCAATTGTAAATCCAACTTGATGAAGTATGATATCTTTGTTAGTTAATTAAACAAGTTTCCCATTAATGGAATAAGTACTAGTTTTTATTGTGCCTTGTTCAATGCCTTATAATCCATACATATTTGTAAAGAGCCATCATGCTTTCTTTAGACCAATACTAAGACACCGTAAGGACCTATAAGGGCTTAACTACATTTTTAATTTGGCCAAGTCCATTGGATTTATACAGTAAAGGCCTTAAGTTAGAGATTTGAAACTCGAAATTAAATTAATTTTATGGTCAGTAACATGTCTAGGAGTAAGACATTTTGGTAGCTCAAAAGACATTATGCTTGCAAAGTCTCCAAATAATTTCACTACATCATCTGAAACTTTAGCAGATATGCCCTCTTTGATCTTAATTAATGCAACTAAGCAAGTAGCATCCCTTTTTTCAACCCATGTTTAACCTACATAAAAGAAAGCATGCCACCTAATTTCCTACCAACACTTATTAAGAAATTTATCTTGGCCACAACAAAGCAAAGATGGTTCTCATTTATTATCATTAACTCACCCAAGATGATATCAAAATGAACTTTGCAACTTTGCATGTATAAAGAACTCAATTTCCAAAATGATATCAAAATCATATAATAGCATAATTGTAAAGTTAAGATTTCTAACCCAATTACCAAGAAGGATTAGCATCAACTGTTTTGCAGCCCTCTTCCATAACTATGACACTTAACTTCCCCCTTTTTGGGTATTCCCTAGCATGATGAGGGCTATTGCATATAAAACAACTAGAATTAGATTTGGTTTTACCTTACTCTCAATTAGCAACTTTGTCTTTATCCTTACCATTATTAATGCTTTGTCCTTCTTGCCTATCTTCTTTTTTGGCCTTGTTCTTAGGTTACTTTCCTACATCACCATTGAAGGACTTATTAATTTTGAAATCAACCAAACCATCAACAGTAGCCATGGTTGAAGACAAATCTTTGACTCTTTACCTTCAAAGCTTAATTTGAGCATATGGTTATAGGTCCAAAAGAAAGTTAAAGAGCTTGTCCTCATTCGACATGTCACAGATGTGAAGCATTAAGAAACTAAACTCTTTCACATAATTCCATAATGTGTCATTATGTTTGAATTTCTTTAAAGATTCCCTTACAATCTAAGATATATTGCAAAGAAGAAATTGATCCTTCAACTCTTTCACATAATCTTGCACTGTGATGTTATGTTTAAGTATCTTCATGGATTCCCTTGTAACCCAGGATATGTTGTAAGGAAAAAACTAATTCTTCAACTCCTTTTTCAAACTTTCCCACATCATGATTTGGGGTTTACTGGTGCTAGCATCATCATCAAGCTAAGTATGCCACCATAGCTTGGCAGCCTTAGCAAGATACATACTCATAAGGGTCACCTTCTCCTTGCTAGGCACCTAAGCAACCATGAAGTATTGCTTCATGTCCTATAAGAAATTCTCAATAACTTGGACATCACATTTTTCCTTAAAGGCTTTAAGGTCCAACACCTTCATCTTCCTAGATGAATCAGTAGTCACACTTAGTTGGTTGCTTATCACCTTCTTAAGGACCATAAGATTGCTCTCTAGATCATTAAAGTAAGAGATTTAAGCAACATCAATATTCATAGTTAGATTCTAAGAGACATACCAATTTTTCCAATTCCTCAAGCCTTACCAAGATTAAAAGGACTTGCTCCTTATGGATCTTACTAAGAGTCTTTTCAATCTTGGACACCTATTCTCGCACCACATCAAGACTTGATCCATCTACCTTAAATCAAATCATGCTCTAATACTAGTTATCACTAGGCTAATTTCTTAACCAAAATTTCAACCAAGTGATGACATTAAGTCGTACTTAGTCTTAGCCAATCTAACACATACAAGGCATAAGCACACTTACAAGAATTACTTTCTAATTTTTATTACTTTCAACATAAAGTACAAAGGAAATGCCAAAGCCTCACACATAAGTATTTTCTTCACTTTTTCTATATGGACCTTGGCTACTATGCTACATCTATTTATAATGATGGTAGTTGACACCTTTAACTATCTAAGGACATGTATAACTTGGTTGTCAAACTAATCTTACTTAGTGAGTTCCCCTTTCTTTAGGAGCAATTCTCATATCTTAGCAAGATAATATAGCATTGTTCAAAAAGAGTTTTCCACCTTGTAAGGCTTGCTTAGTTAGCTTATCTCTTTAGTAACTCATGCTTACTTACACTTAAGGAGGAGGTGACAACACATCACCTCAAATAAGCATCCCTTGTTTGTCACTTTTGCCACTAAGTTATGGCTCACATTTTGTGGGGAATCTACCTCTATGCTCCATTTTTTTGTGGTGTATAGGAGGCCTTTCACTTAATTTGCAATCTAAGCATATGGCAAGCAGTAACCAGTCGCATCGTGCATTAACCAGAGCCCAAGCCCATGCTTTAACACCCTATGATGTCCTTTACAACATGTAACCCTCAAGCTATCAACCTAAATCCAAGTTCATACGTTAACACTAGTTAACATTTATTAAAGACATGCATTACCCTCTAAAGAGTATTAAGGTATTTAACCATCTCACAACGAGAGACGTTTATGTAGTTAAGTTGTCACACCCTTTTCATAACTTGTGCCAATGTCGTTGGTACATGCTACCATAACAACTTGTATCCCAAACTCTTTCTATCTTGCATTACCACACGTGTTTGTGTCATACCTTGCTTACTTGGGTGCTTAGACCCCATCCTTATGTAAGAATTAGTGTAAGATTTCGCCAATTTGCTTGCATGCTTCAACCCAACCAGCTTAAGGAACTAATAGATGGTCTTAAGAGGCATTAAACCTTATAATTTCCCAAAGTAAGAACTAACTCAAACTTAATGGAAATTTGTAAAAATTATGTACTTTGTAAGATAATTGAAAATAATAATTTGTTAATAAATTTACTATTAATGTATCATTTATATATAATATAGTATTTGTCTAAATGAAAAAAAAAAAAAATATATATATATATATATTCTTTTATTTTTTTTAATTTTAAAAGTTATTTTATCAAATGATAATATCTTTAAATTTTAAAAAAATATATTTAAAAAATAATTAAGAGACTAAAAAATTTAAATCAAACTTAAATTCCTCATTTGTTGTCAAAGAATTAATTTTTTTAAAAAGACTTTTAAAAGGATTTCAGAAAAATTTTGATAACTAAAAACAAATTAAAGATATGAAAGATTAATAAAAAATTTTTTTCATCAAATTTAAATTTTCTTTTTTTTTTCAAGATTATTATGAGATTTTCATTATTTTTTAAAAATCTTTTTTAGCTTTTTTTTTATTATTCTAATTAATTAATAACTCAACAAACTAGTGAGATATCTCCCAAATTTTCTCATGAGTAATAGCAAAAGGAATCATCCAAGAGGTGGAATCTCCTCCATACGACCCTCTGCATCTTAAAATAAATTTCCCTTTCCTCCTTTGAAGTCTCTCTCTCTCTTTCTCTCTCTTTTATATGATCCCCTCTTTGTCTTCCTAACTTTAAATAAAGTTTATTACCCTAATCCCTCCTCTCTTACATCTCTCTCTCAAACCCTTCTCTTTGTCTTTATGTCTCAATTGCACCATCACTCCTCTTCCTCCTATCCTAGACATGAATGAGAGAGAAAAGATTGGATGAAGAAAAAGGGTTAAACAAAAGTATGAAGAAATGTTTTCATGTTGGTCATGGAGACAAAATGAGCTTGGATTAAGGATGAAACATACTTACTCTCTCTTCATTTTTTTCTCCTTATTTATTGATAATTTTTCTTCTGATTTATTATTTCTTCAATTAATTTTGAGTCTTACTTTCAACTTTCTTTGATTCTCTTACAAATCTTTGTTTAATCTACATCTTTGTTCCTATTTATATTTTTATCTTATGGGTTTTTTTTTTTTCATGAATTTAACAAAAATGAAGTTGACAAAGTAAAAACCTATAAAGGTAGGGAGGAAAGTGGTATGATTAAGAATATTAATGAGAGAATTTTTTTTTTTTTTTTACCTCATGCTCTTTATAACATGGACTACAAAGTATTTTTTCTTGATAAAGATATGCTTTAGCCTTTTAATAAGAAGAAATTTAGCTTCACCAAAGCATGTTAAGAAAAGGTCTCTTCCAATTTAAAGCAAGCAAGGATGGTTAAGTTTAGTTCTTTACAAATGCCTCAATTGATGTTGAAAATTCTTCGAGTATGGTTGCCATAAATGTAAGGTTGTTCTTCTTTTACTAATTTTCATTAAATTAATGAAAAGTGACAATAAGGCTTTAAGTTATTTTTTTTAATTCACCATTATAAGCTAACAATATGGCCATGTGTTTTTTATTCCAAGCATTTTATAGTACTTGCCACAAAGAAGTATCTAAAAGAGCTTTTTAATTACATGGTACATGCTGTTAAGGTTAGGAATCAATACTTTTAATTGGATAACAACTTGAGTGCATTTGCTACCATTAATCACTTTCATTTTAAAGTCTTTGGTTATCCAACACATGTATACACATGAGTATGCTAATTGTAAATTAACAAATCAAATCTGTTGGAATTACTTCATAAATCATTTAATGAAATTTATCATTGGAATAGACTTACCACTTGGTTGTGTCACTTCCCATTAAAAAAGCATACACTAAGAAGAAACATATTTTAAATTATGGTACGAAAGTTTTTAAACTCTTAAACTAAACTATTGAAGGCCTCATCTTTGAGGGTGAAAACATTGTGTAAGACTTATTCAATATTGTTTATAATGCTTGCATTTTCCTTAAGAATAACAATATACTTTATAATGTATTCATTTTTAATTTTGGGAAACATATATTTTTCTTCCAACAATTAATAACATGTAAGTATGATGCCTCAACCTGCCCCTCAAAAGAGATGAGGGTTTAGCCTAAAGCATAAGGAAATGCTTGATATGGGACTCTACTTTTAAATGGTGCATGATAGGTTATCAATAACTACTATAATATTGTCATAATGGAATACTGATGACTAAGGCAAATCATATTTCTAAGGTGCTTTACTTTATTCGCTCTTATCACTTGCTCGACTTACGTGATGGTTGATTAATTTAAGACTTTGTCATCCTAAACTAATTCCAAGATACTATTGTTGTCACTAACTATTTAAAGTGTAGTTGGAATACCTCAAAACATTAATTTGGAAAATCATCCTATTCTCTAAATTAGTGGAACTAGATTTATATTATTATGATTTTTTGGAGTTTGAGAGTACAGTTATGTCTAATAGAGGTTGAAACTAACTTGGATGTTCATTGTGAATGACACTATTATGACTTTAACATTAATTTTATTTTTATACTTCTTTAAGTTTTAATATTTTATTTATTTATCTTTCATGATGACAAATAACTTAGAAAAATTTTATCATAGACACATATTAGGGTTTTAAAAATGTTAATGTGATAAGAAGTGAGATTAAGGCTTAAGAAAATTTGAGGTACACTTTGTATGGAGGTTTCGTGCTTTAATGGGAATTATATTAAAGTTGTAGGAAACTTTTAATAAAGATCCCTTACTTTAAGAAACATTTTTAGAATGTTAAGATACTTTTGATGGTGATCTCTTACATTATGGAGTGAAATTTTTTTTATTTAATTAATTTGTAAATTTTAAACTTTTGATTTTTTTTTTTTGTTGAATTTTTGAAAGTTGAGAGCACAATCTTAAGATTTATCTGAATATGAATAATTTTAAGTTCATAAAGAAAAAGAGGGAATGTGTAATCTAGGTCTTTAGGAATTTTATTTATTATCATTTTTTTAATTTTGTATTTTAAGGTTTTATTTATTAGAAAGAGTGTTTTAATTTTGATTTGAATTTTTGACATTTTTAGCCAAAATGACCTGAGATTTTATTCTTGGATAAGGAAAATTTTGCAAACTATAAACACATTAGAGATTAAAGAAAGATATGCACACATATGAAAACATGTCTTTTATTATTAGTATTATTATTATTATTATTATTAGATTTGTAACAATGCATAAGGAATTATAGGAGAGTATTAAAATTTATTTGAAGACTACATAAAAGCTTGCGAATTCTTATGGATTTTTTATAAAAATTTTAAAGTTGTGAGAACTAGAAAATTTAAAAATGGGAGAAATTAAAGAAAACTTTGACCATTTTAGAAATGTAGATTTTTCTTTTTTTTTTTTTTTCGTAAACTAAAAAATAAAATAGCAGGATCATTTCCCTTTTCATAGACTTAAAAAAAAAAAAAAATACAATGAGGAATAAAGAATTGGGTCCACCATCTTAACTTGGTCAAACTCCCTTCCTTTTGAGCAAAACATTGTAGTTTTGTTTTGTCATATATCCAACCCTAATAATTAGCCCTTCTTCCTCATCTCTTGTCCTTAAGTCACCACAACACCAATTTGAAATTGTTCCTTTGGTTTTTCCAGTTTTTTCCTTTCAATCTTTAAGTTTCTAAATAAACTCCACTTCTTGTTTCCAATCCTTTTGACATTTCTTCATTTGATTGCTAGGATCGAGATTTCTAAACAAAACCTTCAGGTTTTTGTGTGCTAAGGAAGTAGATGAATCCCTAATGTAGGTGATGGATTTTCATAAGGGGTCAACATTTCTTTCTTTGGTAGATTTTGGAGATCTTTTGGTGAGATTGATGGAATTTTTTACGTTAAATGCTTGAACTACAATTTCCGCTTTTGTATTTCCAATTTTTGAAAAGCAAACTTAAGATCTTTGATTTTTGTATTATATTTTTTTTCTTTTTTTTGGAAAAAAAATGATGGCTTTCAAATGGATTTGGATTTTCTTAAGAAGAAAAAAAACCATTGAATTCAAGTTCTTGTTACTATTGTATTTGGCTTATAAAGTTTAAACAATTAAAATAAAAGAAAGATTTTTTAAAACAAGCTTCAAATGTTAAGTGTAATCTTTGGTTTTGAGTGATGATTTTAAAGTTTAGGGGTTTGATGAAAATTGGGTTTGGGATGGATTTGATCTAAAATGAGCATTTTTTGAAATATATTTGTATTGGTTGACCCAAATCTAAGTCTAAATAAATGGAAGACAAAACTATATTAGGTCAATTCAACTTAGTTTGATTATAGTGACCTAATTTGAATGAATGAATCAATTTAGTGACTAAGTCTACTCATTTTTTTATTCTTTTACGATTTGTTGCATTTTTTTTAAAGAAAAAATTATTTATTTTTGTTTATTTATCATTGGTTTTTCATTTTTTTTATTTTATCTATATTTGTTTATGTCTTTTAGTTTTTGAACTGCTTTCTTGATTTTTTTTTTTTTTATAATAATTAATCAACTTTAAGTACAACTAAGGAGCAAATGAATTAACTGCTAAATGGGTAAAATCCTTTGCTTTTTTCTTTTCTTTTTTTTTTTATTAATTCTTAAGTTTACTTTTAAGTTTTTATACTTCTACTTATACTTAAACATAATAAAATAATTTAATGCCACAAATTGAATTAATTCAATGACCAAATTTGGCTACTAACATTACTAACTTAAGAAATTGTGATGGACTCCTTCACACCTTTAGTTTTGAATGTTGTCTACAACAAAGGGGATGGCTATGTTAACGGTGATGATAGTCCTTTCTAAAAAGATAAGTGTTCCCATTTTAGTTGCCATAAATATTGTCTTTCCTTACTTTGTTATATTTGGCCTTTGTTGATTTAAAAAATATTCAAAAAGGGAGATGAATTAGGTTATAAGGACATATACCTATAAATCATGTTGCATAATTCAATAAAAACAAAATGAATATGAATGACAAGAAGAAATTGTGTGTGCAACGTGTACAAGAGGAATAAACAACCATAAGATAATAATAACTTAATACCATATGTGATTATGAAAGACAAGAAATGATGTTTTGTGTGTGTGTGTGTGTGTCAGAGAGAGAGAGAGAAAGAGAGAGAGAGAGAGAGAGAGAGAGAGAGAAAGAGAGAGTAAGTGAGAGTGCGAGTGAGAGTGAGAGAGAGAGAGAGAGTTGAGACATGACAATTTGTAAAGTTTTAGATTTCTTGATCCCATGTCTTCTTCTCAAGGAATTATCCTTAAAAATTTCAAGTTTACTATTAAACTCCCTAACTAAGAAGAGAACAATAACAATGCACACAAGGGTCCTTAACCTTTTTTTTTTTTACAACACTTTAAGCACACACTTTCACTTTTTACTCACAAGCTTTTGTTCTACATACATAAAATACTCAAACTTTTCTTACTATTACCTAGAGTAACAATTACACTCACAAAGAATTAATCTTTTCTTCTCTTTAAGTACACAAAACTTAATATAATTGAAATGGAGCTAAGAAAGCTTCATCTTTTTGATTCTTCTCCCTAACTTATAATATAAAACATATTTTATATAACTTTGGAGGTCTTCCAATTACTAGAAAGGAATGAAAAATTGATTTAGGATGTTAGCCTAGTAGTCTTGAAATTTCTAGAGGATTAGTTCCATTCTTAGTGCTCTAAATTAATTAATGCAATTAATTTACTCACTTTATTAAGATCTCAAAAATCTTCCATATTATTGCTTAGACTTTGAAATTGTTTTCATAGTTGTTATCCATAAACTAACCTTTGAGAAACTTTAAAAAATGTTAGAACTTTGGCTCATAACACTCCTTTTTAAGTGTAGACAAAATTTCTCAATTAATTAGGTTTATATGTAAGGGACAAATTGAATTTTCTAAGATGAAAAATATATTCACCATAAGGATTTCTTTTTTCCTAGTTTTACTCTAACAATTTCACTCCAATGATTAGTTGAGTATCATCTTGAAAGGCTTTAGCATGATCCTCTTTTCATACTTGGCTTTCTTGGAATTTTGCTAGCATAAGAAAATATGTCAACTACTCTTTTAATCTGATTTGCTTCCTTTTGTAAATATTTTTGAAAATTTCTAACATATAATAAAAAAGTCTTACACCATTAGTCTTCTTTCCAAGTAAGAATAATTCTTCATTATAATAATTTCCATATAAAACTTTAAGACTTATGCGACCAATAACTTTTTAAGTTTTAATAAATATTCTCTATAAATACTTAAACAAGGAGGCCAGCAATATAATAAAATTGAAAATCAAACAACTTACACATGGAACCAATCAAAAACACTTAGAGTATGTCTTAAACATTAAAGAAAATGATAAATACATATAATAACTTGAAAAAAAAAAAAAGAAAAATAAGAGCCTGAGACACATTAATCATGCCTAAATGCTTTTTAATGTTCAAGAACCTATTATCGCTTAATTATTTTGTAAAAATATCAGTAAGTTAATCATTTGTTCTTACAAACTCTAATGAAATGAGATGATGTCTTAGATCTATATGCTTAGTTCTAAAATCATGAAAGCTTTGTAATTGTTGGCATCCCTGTATTATAAGGTTTTAAGTCCTCCATTTCAAATTTTTTCAAAATCTCTCTTACATACTTTGTTTGTTTACTAAGGATCTTATCAAAGCTTTTCTTAATTTGTTGACCAAGGAAGAAAAGAACTTCTCACATTTTACTTATTTTGATTTCCTTCTCCAGTTAAGAAGGAAATTCCTTATATAAAGAATTAATAGGGAAATCAAAAATAATATCATTAATATAAATTTTCATAATTAAAAATCTTTTACCCTTCACCATAATGAACAATGTAGTGTCCACTTTAACCTTTTAAGAATCTTTTGCCAATCAAGAATGAACTAAGTCACTTATACCAAACTCTAAGACCTTTTTTCAATTCATACAAGGCTTTAAAAAGTTCTAAGACATTATCTAGGAATTTTGTACTCATAAAAACTAGATGTTGCTTAACATATACATCTTTAACAATAGAATTATTAAAAAATGCACTTTTCACATCGATTTGATATAAGGTAAATTTCATAAAGAATGCATATGAAAACGTGATGCTAATGACTTCTAATCTAACCACAAGTGCAAAAGTCTTATCGTAATCATAATCTATCCCTTTTTCTAAGTTGTATCCCTTGGCAACAAGTTGAGCCTTATTACACATTATTTTCCACTTTCATCTAGTTTGTTTTGAAACACCCACTTAGTGCCTATAATAAAATGGTTTATAGGTTTAGAAACTAAAGTCCACACTTGTTTCCTCTTAAATCGATTTAAGTTATCCTCCATGACATGCACCTAATACTTATCACTTAAGAGATCTTCTACATTCTTTGGCTCTATTTAAGTAATAAGTGCAATATTAGCTTTAATGTTCGTAGATGATGATATTGTCATAAAGGCCTTAGATAAATTATTGATGATTTATTCTTAAATTCATTTACTTACATGTTTCCATTCTCTTGGCGCTCTTTATATTACATTTTTCAATTCGAAAAAACTATATAGGCTTAATGTGCTTGTTTTAAGTTAGTCATTTTTAGCACTTGTACCATCATATTGTGCTTTCCTACTTGGAATATTAGTTTAGCTAAATTCCTTGCTTTGTCAATTTACACCTACATCATCTAAAATATCTTCTTTTCTTGAGTTAAAGGTATTTGTTTCATCCAAATTAATATGCACAAACACTTCAACTATTAATGATATTTTATTGAAAACTTTATATACTTTGCTAGTTAAAGAGTATTTTAAAAGAATATCTTCATCAACCTTTGAATTAAATTTTCTAAAGTTATCTTTAGTGTTTAGAATGAAACTTGTACAACCAAATACCTTAAAATAATTGATTTAAGGGTTTCTCCCATTTTATTGCTTGTAAGGAGTCTTTCTAAGTAAGAGATGAATTAAAATTTGATTCAACGCATAGTATGTCATATGGATAGTTTTGAGCCAAAATTGTTTAAGTTAAATTCATTTAACATAGTCTAAGTCATCTTATGAAAGATTTTATTTCATCTTTAACCACTCCATTTTATTGAGTCATTCATAGGGCTGAAAAATTCTAAGAAATTCCTTAAACATCATCAAATTTTTCAAAACCTTTATTCTTAAATTCTCTTTTATGATCATTTTTAACTAAAGTGACAAATCATCCTTTCTCATTTTGTAATTGCTTGTAAAGCCTCTCAAAGGCTTTTAATGCCTCATCTTTGTAAGTAAGGAACACAATCCTTGCCAATCTAGTGAAATCTTCTACTGCAACATGCATAATGCTTATCACCTAATGAAAACACTTTAGATGGACAGAAAAGATCCATATGCAATAATTAAAAATGTTTAGAAGTAAACAATATCTTCTTACTCTTAAAAGAGCTCTTTTTTTGTTTACCCTATTGGCAAGCATCGTAAATCTTATCCTTTTTAAATTTAAGCTTATGCAAGCCCTCCATAAGACTATTATGATTTAGCTTAGATAAGAATTTCATGATCACATGTCTTAAACACCTATACCATATCCAAGATTTGATCTTCCTAATGATAATAATCTTACCTTTGGCATTGTCAATAAAAATTACTTTTTCTCCATCAATTAATTACTTTAAAGGAAAGGAAATATTTTGCAATCCTAGTCATCTGCTATCCAAATACCACTTATTTTTCTAATTTTACCTTTTAACATGTAATTACACAAAATGCATTTAATTTTAGGTACCCAATTTTATTTAGGTTCTCAGGGCTTAACTTTTGTGCAAATGATTTTCCAATTAAACAATGAATTGTTTTATGATGTTGTAATGCAAGAACATACATAAATGCATGATTTGTACATCTAGATGGTGTAGGTACTTATGCTTTTGTGTAAGCAATCGGGGTTTAGATTTTATGTAGATGATACAATGTTCAAAACCCAATATAAACCTATCATTAAATGCCCTTTAAGAGCCAAAAAAAAAAAAAAATGAATAAAGCTTTTCTTTCTCTTTCACACATTTTAAGAGGGAATTTTGGAGGTTTTCATTTTCTTTCTTGAGAAGGAAGTTTTCCTCCTTTAACTTATTTAAAGCAACATTGTGTGCTTTTTTCAAATCCTTATTCTCTTTTATGAGTGATTCATTTTTACTTCCCAGGATCTTATTTTCTTATTTCATTACTATAAATTGAGCATTAAGATCTCTAAATCTAGCTACTTATTTGAATGTTTCATTATTCATGCATTCAAGCACGTTAATCATCTCAATATCATCACATAAGTTATAATCAGAGTTTACCTCATTATTTTTTCCTTTAAAGAACATGTAGCCTACTTTATTATTGAAGGATTCATATTTTGAATAGTTAGAATTGTCCCTAGTGGCCTTGTAAGTTGTCTTGGTTTTCTTCTTCCCTTTTTACTTGTTAGGACAATTTCCCATAATATGTCCATGTTTGTTACACTTATAACAAACAATTTCCTTCTTTGGTTATCAATCTTTCTCAATGGAATATCTTAATAGCTTTCTACCAAAGTGTTTTTAATTCTTTAAGAATTTTACGAATTTTTGTGCAAGCACCATGAACTCTTCTCAATCTAACTTACTAAATAAACTATCATCCTTGTCATCTCCTTAATTAATTTTAGCTACACTTCCAACTAAGGCGGAGGACTCAAACACCACACCTCTTTTTTTTGCTCTTTGCAATTTTCCTTTTGAATATTATCTCATACATGAGTGGTGAACCCATCAACTCATTCAAAGACAACATGTTCAAGTCCTTTGACTTTAAAATTGCAATTGCCTTAAGATTCCATGATTTAAGGAGTGACTTAAGTATTCTTTTTAATGAGTTTTTCATTTTAAGGTTCTTTCCAAGATTTCTCAAAGAATTAATAATGTTAGTCAATTTTAAATACATTTCAATAATGGCCTCATCACTTCTCATGTCAAATAATTCATAATCACACATAAGAATGTTAATACTAGTGTCCTTAACTTGGGTGGTTCCCTCGTACATCACCACAAGGTTGTTCTACATCTCTTTAGCTGATCAACAATAAAAGATACATTTATACTCCTCTAAGGTCATTCATAATAGAGTAAGTATATGACTTTAGAGTGAAGATTTTGGGTTTTGAAATCTTTTGAAGTGAACTCATTATTAGGTTTATTAACAATGACGCTATTCTCAATTTTGGTGATTTGATTATGACCTTATGAAATGATTGACCAAATAGTAGTCATAAAATTAAAGGTACATAGTCATTTAGTTTTTCTAATAGTTAAAATTTATGGTGTCAAAGATGAAAGGTCTAAGAGATTTATCTCCCTCAAGGTGACACATAAGTGGAAGGGAAGCCATTGAATTGGCTCAAGGTAGTGAAACCTTTAATATAGAGATTGTCTTTGATACCAATTATTGTTCCTAAGGACATGTATTTATGAATTGTATAGCATGATCTATTAAAAACAAATTCAAGATGAATGGTAAGTGCAATATGAACAACAACAACAACAAATTTAATGTGTAAAGAATAAACAATCACAAGATAAATAATAACTTGATGTCATATGTGATTGTGAAAAATAATAAACATAATTTTGTGTGTGTGTGTGTGTAAGAGAGAGAGAGAGAGAGATTATAATTTATAAAAATTTAGATTTCCTAATATTATGTCCTCTTCTCCTTAAGAGTTCCAACTTCAACATTGAACTTTTCAACCAATAAGAGAATAATAGCAACATACAAAAATGTCCTTGACCTTTCTTACATTGCTTTGGACACATACACTCACTTTTCACTCACAAGCTCTCATTCTACACACTTTGAGCATTTAGGTTTTTCTCATTATCACTTAGAGCAACACTTTCTCTCACAAAAAATCCCTTTTTTCTTCTATTTAAGTACACAAAACTCAATATAATTCAAAAGGAATCAAAAGAGCTTGATCTTCTTGATCCTTCTCTCTAGGTTACTATTAAAACAAATTTTATACAACCTTAGAGATCTTTTAGCCATTGGAAAGGATTGAAACACTTATCTGGAACATTATGTTAGTTGTCTTGAAGTTTTTTGAGAATTATTTCCATTTTTAATGCTTTTGGTCAATTAATGAAATTAATTGACTTAATTCACTAAAATTTCAAAATTTTCAAGAATTATTGTTTAGACTTTGAAATTATTTCCGTGGTTGTTTTGTCCAGTAAATAACCTTTGAAGAACTTCCAAACATGTTAGAATAATTTCTTGTTAAGATAATTTCCTTATGGAGCTTTGAAACTGGTGTAACCAGTAACATTTTAAGCTTTAATAAATCTTCTCTTACAATACTCAAATAAGGAGGTTAACAAAATAATGAAATTGAAAATTAAAAAACTCGGTTGTCATTATATTGAAGAGCAAAAATAATGTACTTACCATTCTTATAAGTAAATTAAAATATTACAGCTTGCATGGCAACAACAATCATTGTATAAAGATTAACAATCATAATCAACTATAAGCATATTTTTTTAGTGACTGAAAAATGACAATATATATATATATATATATATATAACTCAACGATGATCACAATAAAAGGATAGATATCAAAGAGCACATGAACAAATAGCCTCTGAAAATGATTGTTGACCAACTCAAATAAATGAGATTTCCTTAATTTCAAGGGTTTTTATGATAGGCCTTTGCTTGCTTTTAGTGTTGTGTGGGCCAGTGAATCTTTAAGGGTGCTTTGGTGCTTCTCACGTGCTCATCCTTCTGCTTGTTTTTCCTTTTTTTGAGTGTTTGCTTTCTCTCTAGTCATTAAGGGAATATAATCCCCTTTTAAGCTCCCCCAAGTGATTGAAAAATGCCCTTTGATTAGCTAATTAAAAGTGTTTTATTACTAGTTGATAAGAGATGAAAACAAATTTTCCATTATTGCTTTCTTATTGTTTGTTGATAGAAGATTAACTCAAAATTTCAATCATTACTTCTAATTAATTAGAAATAATCTGAACAAGCATATTACTTTTATTTGGTACCATCCTGACTTCATGTTAGCTTTTGGTTAAAGATTATGGGCTTTACGGGGCCGAGAAAAGGTTTCTAAAAGACTGACTTGGAGGCTTATGAGGGGTTGATGCACTGTTGACATGGTGACTAAACATAAAGATGGACCTTTGAAAGCTTGGAGTTGCATATATGGTCAATGCAAGAGTCAGCCATGCATTGGATCTTGCTGCTTTGCCTTTGGCTTTATAATTTGATGCCAAGCTTTGAAATTTTAGTTTGTTTTTGTAGTTTAGCTGGATATCGAGCACATTTGGATGTAGCATACCGTTTAGAAATGGATGGTAGATAGTGCCTAAGTCCAATTTTCTTTTCGTTTTCAAAATAACATCCCGAGTCACTTTAATCCAATAACAAAGTCTACTAATCACAAAGAGATAGAGATTGGGAGTATATTTTTAAATAGGCCGGACAAAATAAGGGTACAACACTTGGTATGCATGATTTTCTTCGTAGCCTCACATGGTAAATGCATAGTCTTAGCATGCACTTAACTTAACTTCTCCCTTTTTGGGCATTCCCTAGCATGATGAGGGCTATTGCATATAAAACAACCAGAATTAGACTTAGTTTTACCTTACTCCCAATTAGCAACTTTGTCTTTATCCTTACCATTATTAATGCTTTGTCCTTCTTGCCTATCTTCTTTTTTGGCCTTATTCTTAGGCTACTTTCCTACATCACCATTGAAGGACTTATTAATTTTGAAATCAACCAAACCATCAACAGTAGCCATGGTTGAAGACAAATCTTTGACTCTTTACCTTCAAGCTTAATTTGAGCATATGGTTATAGGTCCAAAAGAAAGTTAAAGAGCTTGTCCTCATTCGACATGTCACAGATGTAAAACATTAAGAAACTAAACTCTTTCACATAATTCCATAATATGCCATTATGTTTGAATTTCTTTAAAGATTCCTTTATAATCCAAGATATGTTACAAAGAAGAAATTGATCCTTTAACTCTTTCACATAATCCTGCACTGTGACGTTATGTTTAAGTATCTCCATGGATTCCCTTGTAACCCAGGATATGTTGTAAGAAAGAAACTAATTCTTCAACTCCTTTTTCAAACTTTCCCACATCATGATTTGGGGTTTACTGGTGCGAGCATCATCATCAAGGTAGGCATGCCACCATAGCTTAGCAACCTTAGCAAGATACATACTCATAAGGGTCACCTTCTCCTCGCCTGACACCCAAGCAACCATGAAGTATTGCTTCATGTCCCATAAAAAATTCTTAATAACTTAGACATCACATTTTTCCTTAAAGGCTTTAAGGTCTAACACCTTTGTCTTCTTAGATGAATTAGTAGCCACACTTAGTTGGTTGCTTATCACCTTCTTAAAGACCATAAGATTGCTTTCTAGATCATTGAAGCAAGAGATCTAAGTAACATCAATATTCATAGTTAGATTCTAAGAGACATACCAATTTTTCCAATTCTTCACTTTTTCTATATGGACCTTGGCTACCATGCTACATCTATTTATAATAATGGTAGTTGACACCTCCAATTATCTAAGGACATTCTTTACTTGGTTGTCAAACTAATCTTACATAGTAAGTTCCCCTTTCTTTAGGTGCAATTCTCATATCTTAGCAAGATAATATAGCATTGTTCAAGAAGAGTATGCCACCTTGTAAGGCTTGCCTAGTTAGCTTATCTCTTTAGTAACTCATGCTCATATACACTGAAGGAGGATGTGACAACACATCACCTCAAATAAGCATCCCTTGTTTATCACTTTTGCCACTAAGCTATGCCTCATGTTTTGTGGGGAATTTATCTCCATGCTCCATTTTTTTTGTGATGCATGGGAGGGCTTTCACTTAATTTGCAATCTAAGCATATGACAAGCAATAACCAATTGCATCGTGCATTAACCAGAGCCCAAGCCCAAGCATTAACACCCTAGATGTCCTTTATAACATGTAGCCCTCAAGCTATCAACCTAAATCCAAGTTCATACGTTAATACTAGTTAACATTTATTAAAGACATGCATTACCCTCTAAAGAGTTTTAAGGTATTTGACCATCTCGCAACGAGAGACGTTTATGTAGTTAAGTTGTCACACCCTTCTTATAACTTGTGCCAATGTTGTTGGTACATGCTACTGCAACAACTTGTATCCCAAACTCTTTCTATCTTGCATTACCACACATGTTTTTGTCATACCTTCCTTACTTGGGTGCTTAGACCCCATCCTTATATAAGAATTAGAGCAAGATTTCACCAATTTGCTTGCATGCTTCAACCCAACCAACTTAAAGGACTAATAGATGGCCTTAAAAGGCATTAAACCTTATAATTTCTCAAAGTAAAAACTAACTCAAACTTAATGAAAATTTGTAAAAATTATGTACTCTTTAAGATAATTGAAAATAATAATTTGTTAATAAATTTACTATTAATGTATCATTTATATAAAATATAGTATTTGTCTAAATGAAAAACAAAAAAAAAAATATATATATATATATATATATATATATATTTATTTATTTATTTATTCTCTTTAATTTTAGACATTATTTTATCAAATGACAATATCTTATATATTTAAAAAATAATTAAGAGACTAAAAAATTTAAATCAAACTTAAATTTCTCATTTGTTGTCAAAGAATTAATTTTTTAAAAAAGACTTTTAAAAGGTTTTCAAAAAGATTTTGATAACTAAAAATAAATTAAAGATATGAAAGGTCAATAAAAAAAATTTTTTCATCAAATTTTAATTTTTTTTTTCAAGATTATTATGAGATTTTTGTTATTTTTTAAAAATCTTTTTTAGCTTTTTTTTATTATTCTAATTAATTAATAACCCAACAAACTAGTGAGATATCTCCCAAATTTTCTCATGAGTAATAGCAAAAGGAGTCAACCAAGAGGTGGAATCTCCTCCATACGACCCTCTGCATCTTCAAATAAATTTCCCTTTCCTCCTCTCAAGTCTCTCTCTCTCTTTCTTTCTCCTCTATATGATCCCCTCTTTGTCTTCCTAACCTTAAATAAAGTTTATTACCTTAATCCCTCCTCTCTTACATCTCTCTCTCAAACCCTTCTCTTTGTCTTTGTGTCTCAATTGCACCATCACTCCTCTTCCTCCTATCCTAGACATGAATGAGAGAGAAAGATTGGATGAAGAAAAAGGGTTAAACAAAAGTATGAAGAAATGTTTTCATGTTGGTCATAGAGATGAAATGAGCTTGGAATAAGGATGAAACATACTTACTCTCTCTTCATTTTTTTCTCCTTATTTATTGATAATTTTTCTTTTGATTTATTATTTTTTTCAATTAATTTTGAGTCTTACTTTCAACTTTCTTGGATTCTTTTATAAATCTTTGTTTAATCTGCATCTTTGTTCCTATTTATATTTTTGTCTTATGGGTTTTTTTTTCATGAATTTAACAAAAATAAAGTTGACAAAGTAAAAACCTACAAAGGTAAGGAGGAAAGTGGTATGATTAAGAATATTAATGAAAGAAATTTTTTTTTTTTTACCTCATGCACTTTATGACATGGACTACAAAGTATTTTTTCTTGATAAAGATATGCTCTAGCCTTTTGATAAGAAGAAATTCAACTTCACCAAGGCATGTTAAGAAAAGGTCTCTTCCAATTTAAAGCAAGCAAGGATAGTTAAGTTTAGTTCTTTATAAATGCCCCAATTGATGTTGAAAATTCTTCGAGTATGGTTGCCATAAATGTAAGGTTGTTCTTCTTTTACTAATATTCATTAAATTAATGAAAAGTGACAATAAGGCTTTAAGTTATTTTTGTTAATTGACCATTATAAGCTAGTAATATGGCCATGTGTTTTTTATTCCAAGCATTTTATAGTATTTGCCATAAAGAATTATCTAAAAGAGCTTTTTAATTACATGGTACATGCTATTAAGGTTAGGAATCAATACTTTTAATTAGATAACAACTTGAGTGCATTTGCTACCATTAATCACTTTCATTTTAAAGTCTTTGGTTATCCAACACATGTATACACATGAGTATGCTAATTGTAAATTATCAAATCAAATCTCTTGGAATTACTTCATAAATCATTTAATGAAATTTATCATTGGAATAGACTTACCACTTGGTTATGTCACTTCCCATTGAAAAAGCATACACTAAGAAGATACTTATTTTAAATTATGGTATGAAAGTTTCTAAACTCTTAAACTAAACTATTGAAGGCCTCATCTTTGAGGGTGAAAACATTGTGTAAAACTTATTCAATATTGTTTATAATGCTTGCATTTTCCTTAAGAATAACAATATACTTTATAATGTATTCATTTTTAAGTTTAGGAAACATATATTTTTCTTCCATCAATTAATAACATGTAAGTATGGTGCCTCAACCTGCCCCTTAAAAGAGATGAGGGTTTGGCCCAAAGCATAAGGAAATGCTTGATATGGGACTCTACCTTTAAATGGTGCATGATAGGTTATCAATAACTACTATAATATCGTCATAATGGAATACTGATGATTAAGGCAAATCATATTTCTAAGGTGCTTTACTTGATTCGCTCTTATCACTTGCTCGACTTGCATGATGGTTAATTAATTTAAGACTTTGTCATCCTAAACTAATTCCAAGATACTATTGTTGTCACTAACTATTTAAAGTGTAGTTGGAATACCTCAAAACATTAATTTGGAGAATCACCCTATTCTCTAAATTAGTGGAATTACATTTATATTATTATGATTTTTTGGAGTTTGAGAGTACAGTTATGTCTAATAAAAGTTGAAACTAACTCGGACGTTCATTGTGAATGACACTATTATGACTTTAACATTAATTTTATTTTTATGCTTCTTTAAGTTTTAATATTTTATTTATTTATCCTTCATGATGACCAATAACTTAGAAAAATTTTATCATAGACACATATTAGGGTTTTAAAAATGTTAATGTGATAAGAAGTGAGATTGAGGCTTAAGAAAATTTGAGGTACACTTTGTATGGAGGTTTCATGCTTTAATGGGAATTATATTAAAGTTGTAGGAAATTTTTAATAAAGATCCCTTACTTTAAGAAACATTTTTAGAATGTTAAGATACTTTTGATGGTGATCTCTTGCATTAGGAAGTGAAATTTTATTTATTTAATTAATTTGTAAATTTTAAACTTTTAATTTTTTTTTTTTGGTTGGATTTTTGAATGTTGAGAGCACAATCTTAAGATTTATCTGAATATGAATAATTTTAAGTTCATAAAGAAAAAGAGGGAATGTGTAATCTAGGTCTTTAGGAATTTTATTTATTATCATTTTTTTAATTTTGCATTTTAAGGTTTTATTTATTAGAAAGAGAGTTTTAATTTTAATTTGAATTTTTGACATTTTTAGCCAAAATGACCTGAGATTTTATTCTTGGACAAGGAAAATTTTGCAAACTATTAACACATTAGAGATTAGAGAAAGATATGCACACATATGAAATCATGTCTTTTATTATTATTATTAGATTTGTAACAATACATAAGGAATTATAGGAGAGTATTAAAATTTATTTGAAGACTACATAAAAGCTTGGGAATTCTCATGGATTTTTTTATGAAAATTTTAAAGTTGTGAGAACTAGAAAATTTAAAATTGGGAGAAATTAAAGAAAACTTTGACCATTTTAGAAATGTAGATTTTTCTTCCTTTTTTTTTTTTAAACTAAAAAATAAAACAGTAGGATCATTTTCCTTTTCATAGACTTAAAAAAAAAAAAATACAATGAGGAATAAAGAATTGGGTCCACCATCTTAGCTTGGTCAAACTCCCTCCCTTTTGAGCAAAACATTGTAGTTTTGGTTTGTCATATAGCCAACCTTAATAATTAGCCCTTCTTCCCCATCTCTTTACCTTAAGTCCCCACAATACCAATTTGAAGTTGTTCCTTTGGTTTTTCCAGTTTTTTCCTTTCAATCTTTAAGTTTCTAAATAAACTCCACTTCTTTTTTCCAATCCTTTTGACATTTCTTCATTTGATTGCTAGGATTGAGATTTCTAAACAAAACCTTGAGGTTTTTGTGTGCTAAAGAAGTAGATGAATCCCTAATGTAGGTGATGGATTTTCATAAGGGGTCAACATTTCTTTCTTTAGTAGATTTTGGGGATCTTTTGGTGAGATTGATGGAATTTTTTAGATTAAATGCTTGAACTACAATTTTCTCTTTTGCATTTCCAATTTTTGAAAAGCAAACTTGAGATCTTTGATTTTTGTATTATATTTTTTTCTTTTTATAGGATAAAAATGATGGCTTTCGAATGGGTTTGCATTTTCTTAAGAAGAATAAAAACTATTGAATTCAAGTTCTTATTACTATTGTATTTGGCTTATAAAGTTTAAACAATTAAAATAAAAGAAAGATTTTTTTAAACAAGCTTCAAATGTTAAGTGTAATTTTGGTTTTAAGTGATGATTTTAAAGTTTAGGAGTGTGATGAAAATTGGGTTTGGGATTGATTTGATCTAAAATGAGCATTTTTTGAAATATATTTGTGTTGGTTGACCCAAATCTAAGACTAAGTGAAAGGTAGACAAAATTGTACTAGGTCAATTCAACCTAGTTTGATTATAGCTGACCTAATTTGAATGAATGAATCAATTTAGTGACTAAGTCTACTCATTTTTTTATTCTTTTATGATTTGTTGCATTTTTTTGAGGAAAAAAATATTTATTTTTGTTTATTTATCACTAGTTTTTCATTTTTTTTTATTTTATCTATATTTGTTTATGTCTTTTAGTTTTTAAACTACTTTCTTGATTTTTTTTTCCTTATAACAATTAATCAACTTTAAGTACAACTAAAGAGGAAATGAATTAATCACTAAAAGGGTAAAGTCTTTTGCTTTTTTCTTTTCTTTTTTTTTTTTTTAATTCTTAAGTTTATTTTTAAGTTTTTATACTTCTACTTATACATAAACACAATAAAATAATTTAATGACACAAATTGAATTAATTCAATGACCAAATTTGGCTACTAACATTACTGACATGGGAAATTGTGATGGACTCTTTCACACCTTTAGTTTTGAATGTTGTCTACAACAAAGGGTATGGCTATGTTAATGGTGATGATAGTCCTTTCTAATAAGATAAGTGTTCCCTTTTTAGTTGCCATAAATATTGTCTTTCCTTACTTTGTTATATTTGGCCTTTGTTGATCTAAAAAATATTCAAAAAAGGAGATAAATTGGGTTATAAGGACATATACCTATAAATCATGTTGCACAATTCAATAAAAACAAAATGAATATGAATGACAAGAACAAATTGTGTGTGCAACGTGTATAAGAGGAATAGACAACCATAAGATAATAATAACTTAATACCACATGTGATTATGAAAGACAAGAAATGATGTTTTGTGTGTGTGTGAAAGAGAGAGAGAGAGAATGAGTGAGAGTGAGAGAGAGAGAGTCGAGACATGACAATTTGTAAAGTTTTAGATTTCTTGATCCCATGTCTTCTTCTCAAGGAATTATCCTTAAAAGTTTCAAATCTACTATTAAACTCCCTAACTAAGAAGAGAATAATAACAGTGCACACAAGGGTCCTTAACCTTTTTTACAACACTTTAAGCACACATATTCACTTTTTACTCACAAGCTTTTGTTCTACATACATAAAATACTCAAACTTTTCTTACTATTACCTAGAGTAACAATTACACTCACAAAGAATTAATCTTTTCTTCCCTTTAAGTACACAAAACTTAATATAATTGAAAAGGAGTTAAGAAAGCTTGATCTTTTTGATTCTTCTCCCTAACTTATGGTATAAAACATATTTCATATAACTTTGGAGGTCTTCCAATTACTAAAAAGGAATGAAAAATTGATTTAGGATGTTAGCCTAGTAGTCTTGAAATTTCTAGAGGATTAATTCCATTTTTGGTACTCTAAATTAATTAATGCAATTAATTGACTCATTTTATTAAGATCTCAAAAATCTTCCATATTATTGCTTAGACTTTGAAATTGTTTTCATAATTGTTATCCATAAACTAACCTTTGAGAAACTTCAAAAAATGTTAGAACTTTGGTTCTTAACATTCCTTTTTAAGTGTAGACAAAATTTCTTAATTAATTAGGTTTGCTTGTAAAGGACAAATTGAATTTTCTAAGATGAAAAATTTATTCACCATAAGGATTTTTTTTTTTTCCTAGTTTTACTCTAGCAATTTCACACCAATGATTAGTTGAGTATCATCTTGAAAGGCTTTAACATGATCCTTTTTTCATACTTGGCTTTCTTTGAATTTTGCTAGCATAAGAAAATATGTCAACTACTCTTTTAATCTGATTTACTTCCTTTTGTAAATATTTTTGAAAATTTCTAACATGTAATAAAAAAGTCTTACACCATTAGTCTTCTTTCCAAGTAAGAATAATTCTTTATTATAATAATTTCCATATGAAACTTTAAGGCTTATGTGACCAATAACCTTTTAAGTTTTAATAAATATTCTCTGTCAATACTTAAACAAGAAGGCCAGGGATATAATAAAATTGAAAATCAAACAACTTACACATGGAACCAATCAAAAGCACTCAGAGTATGTCTTAAACATTGATGAAAATGACAAATACATATAATAACTTGAAAAAAAAAAAAAAGAAAAATAAGAGCCTAAGACACATTTACCATGCCTAAATGCTTTTTAATGTTCAAGAACCTATTATCGCTTAATGATTTTGTGAAAATATCAGCAAGTTAATCATTTGTTCTTACAAACTCAAGAATGACATTCACTTTGAGCACATGAACTATAATGAAATGAAATGATGTCTTAGATCTATATGCTTAGTTCTAAAATCATGAAAGCTTTGTAATTGTTGGCATCCCTGTATTATAAGGTTTTAAGTCCTCTATTTCAAATTTTTTCAAAATCTCTCTTACATACTTTGTTTGTTTACTAAGGATCTTATCAAAGCTTTTCTTAATTTGTTGACCAAGGAAGAAAATAACTTCTCACATTATACTTATTTTGATTTCCTTCTCCAATTAAGAAGGAAATTCCTTATATAAAGAATTATTAGGGAAATCAAAAATAATATCATTAATATAAATTTTCATAATAAAAAGATCTTTTACCCTTCACCATAATGAACAATGCATTGTCCACTTTAACCTTTTAAGAATCCTTTATCAATCAAGAATGAACTAAGTCACTTATACCAAACTTTAAGACATTTTTTTCAATTCATATAAGGCTTTAAAAAGTTTTAAGACATTATCTAGGAATTTTGTGCTCATAAAAACTAGATGTTGCTTAACATATAATTCTTTAACAATAGAATTATTAAAAAATGCACTTTTCATATCGATTTGATATAAGGTAAAATTCATAAAGGATGCATATGAAAACATGATGTTAATGACTCTTAATCTAACCACAAGTGCAAAAGTCTTATCATAATCATAATCTATCCCTTTTTCTGGGTTGTATCCCTTGGCAACAAGTTAAGCCCTATTACACATTATTTTCCACTTTCATCTAGTTTGTTATGAAACACCCACTTAGTGCCTATAATAAAATGGTCTATAGGTTTAGAAACTAAGGTCCACACTTGTTTCCTCTTAAATCGATTCAAGTTATCCTTCATGACATGCACCTAATACTTATCACTTAATACATCTTCTACATTCTTTGGCTCTATTTAAGTAATAAGTGCAATATTAGCTTTAATGTTCTTAGATGATGATATTGTCATAAAGGCCTTAGATAAATTATTGATGATTTATTCTTAAATTGATTTACTTCCATGTTTCCATTCTCTTAACACTCTTTATATTACATTTTTCAATTTGACAAAACTATATAGGCTTAATGTGCTTGTTTTAAGTTAATCATTTTTAGCACTTGCACCATCATATTGTGCTTTCTTACTTGGTATATTAGTTAAGCTCAATTCCTTGCTTTGTCAATTTACACCTACATCATCTAAAATATCTTCTTTTCTTGAGTTAAAGGTATTTGTTTCATCCAAGTTAATATGCACAAATACTTCAACTATTAATGATATTTTGTTGAAAACTTTATATGCCTTGCTAGTTGAAGAGTATTTTAAAAGAATATCTTCATCAACCTTTAAATTAAATTTTCTAAGGTTATCTTTAATGTTTAGAATGAAACTTGTACAACTAAATATCTTAAAATAATTGATTTAAAGGTTTCTCCTATTTTATTGCTTGTAAGGAGTCTTTCTAAGTAAGAGATGAATTAAAATCTGATTCAACACATAGTATGTCATATGAATAGTTTTGAGCCAAAATTGTTTAAGTTAAATTAATTTAACATAGTACAAGTTATCTTATGAAAGATTTTATTTCATCTTTAACCACTTCATTTTATTAAGTCATTCGTGGGGCTGAAAAATTCTAAGAAATTCCTTAGGCATCATCAAATTTTTCAAAACCTTTATTCTTAAATTCTCTTCTATGATCATTTTTAACTAAAGTGACAAATCATCCCTTCTTATTTTGTAATTGCTTGCAAAGCCTCTTAAAGGCTTTTAGTGCCTCATCGTTGTAAGTAAGGAACACTATCCTTGCCAACCTAGTGAAATCTTCTACTACAATATGCATAATGCTTATCACCTAATGAAAACACTTTAGATGGACTGAAAAGACCTATATGTAATAATTAAAAATGTTCAGAAGTAAACAATATCTTTTTGCTCTTAAAAGAGCTCTTTATTTGTTTACCCTATTGGCAAGCATCGTAAATCTTATCCTTTTCAAATTTAAGCTTGTGCAAACCCTCCATGAGTCTATTATGATTTAGCTTAGATAAGAATTTCATGATCACATGTCTCAAACACCTGTACCATATCCTTAATTTGATCTTTCTAATGATAATAATCTTACCTTTGGCATTGTCACTGAAAATTACTTTTTCTCCATCAATTAATTACTTTAAAGGAAAGGAAATATTTTGCAACCCTAGTCATCTATTATCTAAATACCACTTATTTTTCTAATTTTAGCTTTTAACATGTAATTACACAAAATGCATTTAATTTTAGGTACCCAAATTTATTTAGGTTCTTAGGGCTTAACTTTGGTGCAAATGATTTTCCAATTAAACCATGAATTGTTTTATGATGTTGTAATGCAAGAACATACATAAATGCATGATTTGTACATTTAGATGGTGTAGGTACTTATGCTTTTGTGTAGGCAATCGTGGTTTAGATTTTATGTAGATGATACAATGTTCAAAACCCAATATAGACCTATCATTAAATGCCCTTTAAGAGCCAAAAAAAAAAAAAGAATAAAGCTTTTCTTTCTCTTTTACACACTTTGAGAGAGAATTTTGGAGGTTTTCATTTTCTTTCTTGAGAAGGAAGTTTTCCTCCTTTAACTTATTTAAAGCAACATTGTGTGCTTTTTTCAAATCCTTATTCTCTTTTATGAGTGATTCATTTTTACTTTCCAGGATCTTATTTTCTTGTTTCATTACTATAAATTGAGCATTGAGATCTCTAAATCTAGCTACTTATTTGAATGTTTTATTATTCATGCATTCAAGCACCTTAATCATCTTAATATCATCACATAAGTTATAATCAGAGTTTACCTCATTGTTTTTTCCTATAAAGAACATGTAGCCTACTTTATTATTGAAGGATTCATATTTTGAATTGTCAGAATTGTCCCTAGTGGCCTTGTAAGTTGTCTTGGTTTTCTTCTTCTCCTTTTACTTGTTAGGACAATTTGCCACAATATGTCCATGTTTGTTACACTTATAACAAACAATTTCCTTCTTTTGTTATCAATCTTTCTCAATGGAATGTCTTAATAGCTTTCAACCAACGTGTTTTTTATTCTTTAAGAATTTTACAAATTTTTGTGCAAGCACCATGAACTCTTCTCAATCTAACTTACTAAACAAACTATCATCCTTGTCATCTCCTTAATTAATTTTAGCTACACTTCTAGCTCAGGTGGAGGACTCAAACACCACACCTCTTTTTTTTGCTCTTTGTAATTTTCCTTTTGAATATTATCTCATACATGAGTGGTGAACCCATCAACTCGTTCAAGGACAACTTGTTCAAGTCCTTTGACTTTAAAATTGCAATTGCCTTAAGATTCCATGATTTAAGGAGTGACTTAAGTATTCTTTTTAATGAGTTTTTCATTTTAAGGTTCTTTCCAAGATTTCTCAAAGAATTAATAATGTTAGTCAATTTTAAATACATTTCAATAATGGCCTGATCACTTCTCATGTCAAATAATTCATAATCACACATAAGAATGTTAATACTAGTGTCCTTAACTTGGGTGGTTCCCTCATACGTCACCACAAGGTTGTCCTATATCTCTTTAGCTGATCAACAATAAAAGATACATTTATGCTCCTCTAAGGTCATTCACAATAGAGTAAATATATGACTTTAGAGTTAAGATTTTGGGTTTTGAAATCTTTTGAAGTAAACTCACTATTAGGTTTATTAACAATGACTCTATTCTCAATTTTGGTGATTTGATTAAGACCTTACGAAATGATTGACCAAATAGTAGTCATAAAATTAAAGGTACATAGTCTTTTAGTTTTTCTAATAGTTAAAATTTATAGTGTCAAAGATGAAAGGTCTAAAAGATTTATCTCCCTCAAGTTGACACATAAGTGGAAGGGAAGCCATTGAATTGGCTCAAGGTAGTGAAACCTTTAATATAGAGATTATCTTTGATACCAATTATTGTTCCTAAGGACATGTATTTATGAATTGTATAGCATGATCAATTAAAAACAAATTCAAGATGAATGGTAAGTGCAACATGAACAACAACAACAGATTTAGTGTGTAAAGAATAAACAATCACAAGATAAATAATAACTTGATGTCATGTGTGATTGTGAAAAATAATAAACATAATTTTTTTTGTGTATGTGTGAAAGAGAGAGAGAGAGAGATTATAATTTATAAAAATTTAGATTTCCTAATATTCTTCTCTCTAGGTTACTATTAAAACAAATTTTATACAACCTTGGATATCTTTTAGCCATTGGAAAGGATTGAAACACTGATCTGGAACATTATGTTAGTTGTCTTGAAGTTTTTTGAGAATTATTTTCATTTTTAATGCTTTTGGTCAATTAATGAAATTAATTGACTTAATTCACTAAAATCTCAAAATTTTCAAGAATTATTGTTTATACTTTGAAATTATTTCCGTGGTTGTTTTGTCCAGCAAATAACCTTTGAAGAACTTCCAAAAATGTTAGAATAATTTCTTATTAAGATAATTTCCATATGGAGCTTTGAAACCAGTGCAACCAGTAACATTTTAAGCTTTAATAAATCTTCTCTTTCAATACTCAAATAAGGAGGTTAACAAAATAATGAAATTGAAAATTAAAAAACTCGGTTGTCATTATATTGAAGAGCAAAAATAATGTACTTACCATTTATATAAGTAAATTAAAATATTACAGCTTGCATGGCAACAACAATCGTTGTATAAAGATTAACAATCATAATCAACTATAAGCATATTTTTTAGCGACTGAAAAATAACAATATATATATATACACACACACACACACACACGTATATATAACTCAACGATGGTCACAATAAAAGGATAGATATCGAAGAGCACATAAACAAATAGCTTCTGAAAATGATTGTTTACCAACTCAAATAAATGAGATTTCCTTAATTTCAAGGGTTTTTATGATAGGCCTTTGCTTGCTTTTAGTGTTGCGTGGGCCAGTGAATCTTTAAGGTTGCTTTGGTGCTTCTCACGTGCTCATCCTTCTGCTTGTTTTTTCTTTTTTTGAGTGTTTGCTTTCTCTCCGGTCATTAAGGGAATATAATCCCCTTTTAAGCTCCCCTGAGTGATTGAAAAATGCCCTTGATTGGCCAATTAAAAGTGTTTTCTTACTGGTCGATAAGAGATGAGAACAAATTTTCCATTATTGCTTTCTTATTGTTAGTTGATTGAAGATTAACTCAAAATTTCAATCATTACTTCTAATTAATTACAAATAATCTGAACAAGCATATTACTTTTATTTGGTGCCATCCTAACTTCATGTTAGCTTTTGGTTAAAGATTATGGGCTTTATGGGGCCGAGAAAGGGTTTCTAAAAGACTGACTTGGAGGCTTTATGAGGGGTTAATGCGCTGTTGACATGGAGACTAAACATAAAGATGGACCTTTGAAAGCTTGGAGTTGCATATATGGTCAATGCAAGGGTCAGCCATGCATTGGATCTTGCTGCTTTGCTTTTGGCTTTATAATTTGATGCCAAGCTTTGAAATTTTAGTTTGTTTTTGTAGTTTAGTTGGATATCGAGCACATTTGGATGTAGCATACCTAGGTAGATAGTGCCTAAGCCCAATTTTCTTTTCGTTTTCAAAATAACATCCCAAGTCACTTTAATCCAATAACAAAGTCTGCTAATCACAGAGAGATAGAGATTGGGAGTATATTTTTAAATAGGCCGGACAAAATAAGGGTACAACACTCGGTATGCATGATTTTCTTCGTAGCCTCACATGGTAAATGCATAGTCTTAGCATGCACTTGAATGTACAATGTTATGCTGAGAAAAAAGCTCTTGAGGAAGTGAGCCATGGGCTTCATGATACTCCAGTGAACCCTGCTTTGTGGGAAGGTAGTGGCCTTACGGTGTTAAAGAAAAGGAAAGAATATGAAGATGCATCTAAGGCGAATGCTTAGAGGCTCTCAATTGAGGTTTATCTCTCTGAAGAAAGGTTTCGAGAGGTGAACACTCTTATTTTGGAGGCCATCTTCTACAATGACAATGACAACGAACATGGCTTTGAAGATTTGCGTGAAGATGTATATGGCAAACCTCAAAACCATGAGGAAGGTGATGACATTAACAAAGGCTCCTGCCCTTCTAAGGTGACTGGGACTCAAAAATGTTTTGTCAAATATCTTTTTTTTTTTTCTTTGTTCATTAGTTTATTTCTTTGGATATATTCAAAATGGCAAAGTGGCAGTTTTGGCTTTTGACGTTGAATTTCTGTTATGCTTTGCGTAGTATTATGATGTGTCTTGAGTGCAATTGTGGAAATCAAATAACAAGTTTATAATTGTAAACATGAATCAAGGAAGTCAATCTTTCAAGTTATATCAATATTCCATAATAACACAAATTCTTCCAACCTACATGATGTTTTCTTTTGTGTTTAATAATATTCAACTCAACAGAGTTTGCATCTTAAGTCCCTTTACACTGTTTTGTTTACGCAACTATACTTTGCCAATAAAACTAATTAACTTTAGAAAAATATGCACTTCCTAATTGTAATAATGGAAAGTAATTGTGAATTATCTTTTGGTTTCCTCATTCTAGCAATATGGAATAAACCTTGTTGGTGTATGGACTTTACCAATAAATTTCATGGTGTTTGCAATATCTATCTAAAGTTACATATACGGCAAGCAATTGGATAAAAAGGTTTATTTTTGAATAAAAAAATAACAAATCAAAATCTTAATAATTCAATGATTTTAATTAAAAATTGACCAAAAATATTTAGAACTCACGTAAGTTGCGGGTTCAGTACTAGTTATTTATGTTTATACATGTGTGTGTGTGTGTGTGTGTTTAAATATAGAAATAAAAATTAGATAATTATATGAAATAAACAATCTAAAAACAATATAAAATAATTATATACATTAAATCAAAAATAATATAAAGTAGAACATATGTAATATATCTATGTTTGTGTGTATAGTGTTCACATATTAATAAACTAATAAGTTATGATCTAAAATTGCAAAGTGTTGTATTGCTCACTGAGTTTCTCTGTGAATCATGGTGCCAATTTTGTATTATTCATATATGCCAACTACACGTAAGTGTTTCTTGTCGATCTAAGTTGGGTATCTTATTCTAACGTCTTTTAAAGATGTGTGAATGACTCAAATTATATTCAGTAACATGTAAATAAGATATATTTATGACTCTCATCTACATTTCCAAAATTTATAAAAAACAGTCTCAATTATTTGTATCATAAGCAAATTAAAAATATAAAAAACATCTTTCACTCAGTTATCATCAGTTGAATTAACGACAAAAGTGTTATGAAAGGTGGTGGAAAGGAACCAACAACGTCCTTATCTTATAAGGACAGACCATATGACTATTGGGGAACCAAAAACCATGTAGAAACAGAAGCTAGAAGCCATTCCCAGCAGCTTGAAAGTCCAAAACCAAATTGCTTATAAAAAGCAACTGAACAACCAAAGCATAATATATGTTTTTCTCAAGTTTCATATCTCTAAACTTGGAAAGAAGATCTGCTTTTTATCTTCTTCTTCCTCAAGCTTTCTGCAAACTTAGCCCAACCTTTTTGACTGTTTCGTTGAAAAGGAACAACAAAATAATCCCTCAATTGTTACACGCAAACGCTGAGCTCACTTTCCTTTAAGTGCATCACTCCCCTGAACTTGTTCCAGGTTTGCCATACCCTAGCTTGGGCCCATACTTTCAAAAAATCAGTACTATAGGTCCCAGTAGCCTTTAGCATTAGTAATCAAGAAATTGACATAAACCGACTTCGCCAATAGTCATATGACCATTCAAACTAATTAAGCTGATTTAGATATTAGAATACTAAATCTAAACACATGTCTAATACCTCTTAACCTTTCTTATGTCTTACATGTGTTCGGTCTCAGTTCAACTCAACAAACAGTCATCAATGTAGAAAAGCAAAATTAGTAAAAATGATATTTTCATTGCAAATTGATAAGACAAAACGGTTGTGTTAGATCAAATTATATTTGAAGGGACTAGCGATTAAAGCTTAGATCTGAAGTAGTACAATATTTAATCAAAATTGTGACGGGGCGATGCACGTTGCAATGGCCCCCAAAAGTATTATTGTATGTCAAAATCAACAATTTCGCAACTATGTAGACGTTGGACTTGGTTGCACCTACCTGATGGTTCTTTTGTAAAAATACTTCAAAGCAAATGAGAATTGACAATGAAATTGCTCTTCAAAAGAATAAAAAGGGAAACAGCTTATATCCTTTTTCACCAAATGATAAGATGCACCAAATAACCTGAACACACAAGCATGAAACAAAGACATGGAAGGGCAAAAGCAAAACAGAGTTATAATATTATTATCTTCAAGTTCAAATCGCAAAAGAATAGACTTCCGAATTCAAGGCCCAACTCACTACCAAAATCAAGGACCCACACAAAACCAAATAAATAGAATTGTCTTACTTAAAGCACTTGGCATCCAAAAGAGGTTCTCCCTCAAAGGGCTCATGGTCTTCAATCATCTGGTTGACACGCTCCTTTTGTTCTTCATCTGAGATGTCAGCCTTCTTCCAGTCATACAGCTCCATGTCATAGCACTCATCCAGGACAAACTGAGGAATTTCTTGCCCGCGGAAAAGCCATAAACCCTTGACCTTGAATGGGGGTTCCGAGCCAATCACTAGCATCTTCCCAAAAGCATATTTGCGAGCCAGATCCATCCGTTGGAGAAAACCACTCACCTTGTTTAGTGTTACAAATGACACTGTGTTCTCATCGTTGAACTTGTAGTCACAGAACCACAATGAATATCCCTCCAGGTCATACATGTCCCAGAAACCTACAACAGAAGTTGGGATGTAATCTACCATTTTTAAAAGCTAAAACAATAATTCATTCCAAAAAGGAAAAAAGGAAAAAAGAAACAAAGAAGTCATAACATTTTACACCAAAAACTAGAATTTTCACCATCCAAAACAAAGCAAAAGATCATTCCCTTGCAATACATGGATTATGATGGACAAACCATGATCCCGGGAAGAGGACCAAAGAGATTCAAATGACAACATACTCTTGGGACATTACATAGAGATATAGATAATTGGGGCAGGAGACACACAAACCCACTGCACAATTCTCACCAAATGTTACTCTTAACACTTGAGAGGATTAATGCGTGGCAGGGGAGGTAAAAAAAAGGAAGAAATGATTACCTTTAATTGCAACCTCACGGAAATTGGTCTTGGTGTTTGAGTAAAGCCTCTTCCACTCATCCAATATCATCTTACTAGGAGGCAGCAAATCAAGAGGATTCTTGGGTTTGGGTTTCGGCGCTTGCTCCTCTTCCTCAGCAACTTCTTGGGGTTTTGCTGGCTCTTTCTCCTTTTTGGCTTCTTTCTTTGGCTCATTCTTGGGCTTTGACTTTGATTGGGCAGGGTCAGGTTTCTTTGCAGACTGAACTGGAGGAACAGATTCTGCCTGCTTGACTTCGCCCAATATCTTCTTAAAATTTGGTTGATTTACCATAGTCCAAAAGTATCTCTCAACATGAGGAAACTCTGAGGTAAAGCTCTTGGTCATGATGCCACAAAATCCCATGTAGAGATTGCATGTCATGATGATGTCAGCCAAGGTAACAGAATGCCCAACCAAGTATGTGTTTGATGCAAGATAAGTGTTCAGAGCACCCAGTGCTCTCTTCAGTGTAGAGATTGCAGCTTCCTCGGCCTTCATAAACATCCATATTACACATGGCATTACAGAGGCGACAACAATATTATCAAAGAGAAACTCACATGAAAGTTTCATCTTTGATGCGACATGATTAAGTATATATTTCTCATCAAAGAAATTCCCACATGCATACATCCCACATCATCAAAGAGTATCTAGTGGCCAAAGAGAATTGTGGGACTTGATTCACCATGTGTGATCATACATACAATGATGGGAGAAGCAAATTCATGCATTTGTGTGACTGGGAATGTGTTCCCTCTGCCAAATGAGATCTTAGATCTCTAGAATCAACAAAAAAAGGAAACTCAACAAATAAGAGCTAATGGCCTGTAGGTGGGATGGAAGGATGGAATGCAAACACTATTGCTAGATGAGACACACAGAAAAAGTTGAACTTTAATGAGACATGCAAATGCAACACTGGATGGGAATTGAGAGTCAAAGACATAAAAATGAATAGGAAATGGAGCAAAGAAAAAGCTACTCACTGGAGGAATATAAGTACTATATCCCATCCTAGGTAGAATCCAATTCCTAATATTGGTATCAATCTCCATGGATGAAAAATCGATCCACTGCTCAATATGGCCCTACAGATCAATGAATGAAATTGTAAACATACATAGATAACCAAGAAAAACAACAATTGGACATGGGCCCTCATATGAAGCAAAAGGAAAGAAATAAAAAAAGAAAAACAAAAGCACAAAATAAAACAAGATATTTGAAACTTACGTAATCAATTAGAGATAAGCCATATAGAGGATTGTCAGCCTTCATGCGGGTAACTGCATCAAAAGGGTCTCGTTCCAATACAATCATGCATAAAAGTTGGATGGAGCAAGAGATAGAAAGACGAATCTTACCATAGCGGGCAATGGCATTGCTCTCAAATATAGGACCATCAGGTGTCTCCAGCACAGGAACCTAAAGGATCAAAATATCTCTTACAAAACTACAAGCAAAGGTAGGTCACAGTAAAACACATATTCTTTGGCATATATGAGTATTATAGAAGCCAACCTTCCCAATAGGGTTCATCTTAAGAAACTCAGGTGTTTTATTTGAAACACCCATCTCAAAGTTCTCAACCAATGTGACTTCCACCCCAGAGTATTCCGCAACAATGAGAGTCTTGTAAGCATTTTTGTATGTCCTGACAGAATGCAACAACTGCGAAATGTAAAATATAACCACTTTAGTCTCAAAAAAGTAAACATGTGGTGACTTATATATGTGCATGCAGTAAACAATAATTAAAGCTCCTTATGTCAACAGGATATTTCACACGGCAGATAGAACATAGTAATTTATTTATAATATCAAAACACCTGCTGCATTATAATTTTAGTGTGGCATAAACCTGAAATAGAAAATTAAAAAAAAAAAAAATCTCCATTAAAAATAAAAAGTATCTTAGAGCTTCTAATCATAGGAGACATCCCACCAAGCAATTCATTTCAAGTCCATCAATTCAGCAAATTAGAAGAAGATGGCCACCATCCACACACCCAAGTAACATAATCCAAAACACAAAAAATGCCATTTACATGGCAAAAAGCATCCTATCGAAACTAAAATAGCATACTCATTGACAAAAAAATATTGAAGTGAAATTAGAAACGGCTAAAATAATAATAATGATAATAAAGAATTAAATACTATCAGGTAAATATTACAGAAATTCTGTTAGATCATGGGCATGCAAAAGGGAAAAGCAGAGACAAACTACACAAACAAAATGAAAAAAAAAAAAAAGAAAGAAAAACAAAAAAGAAATGGCTTCTCGTTATCAAAATTAAAATTGTATCCTACAGCGTAGTCAATAATCGAACTCACCAGAGCCATGGGGCTTCACGGAAAAACGTTTCGCTTTGATTTTCAGATCTGAAAACAAAACCAAACGGCCATTAGAACACACAAAATAAAAATAAATAAATAAATAAATAAAAGTAATTTAAAAACTCATTTTCATCTTTGTATCTATGCTGATATACATATCTCTATTCATCCATCTCTCCTTTCTATCTATATATAATACGTACAATCTATCTATCTATCTATCTACAATACATACACTAGAGAGAGACAGAGAGAGAGAAGGCTATAAGGTGGTCTGGCTTACGAGTATCGGGCGATTGTTCTTCCGGAAAACACAAATGCAGACAGTGGCTAGTGTGCGCAAGATACGCGGGACGCGGTGGACAAGGCTATATATAAGAGAGAGAGCGCGTGCTCTTTAGGGCTTTTGTAGAGCGCGAAATGGCGCCGTAAACTGTATGCCATCACTTCGATTTATTATATATGATTTTTAAATTAAATTAAAAATTAATTTTTTATTATAATAATTTTTATTAAAATTTTTTAAATTAATTTTCTATATTATAAATTTTAAATTTTTTTAAAAATTATTTAATATAATAATATTATTTGTTAAAAATATTTTTATATTATTTTTTTAAATTAATTATTTAATTTTTTAATTAAATATTATAATTATATTAATTAATATTATATATTTTATATAATATTTAATTTATAATAATATAATAATTTTAATATAAAATAAAATATATTTTTAATTAATAATATTAATTAAATAATTTTATAAAAAAAATTTAAATTAAAAATTTTTTAACATGAATAATTTTAAAGAAAAAATTTTTTAATTAAAATTTATTTTAATGTAAATATAAAATTTTTAATTTAATTTATAATTTTATATTAAATAAAATTATATATTTAAATAAAAAATTATTTATATTAATAAAAATAAAATTTTTTTATGATAAATAACAATTTTTTTATTTATTTTTATTTTATTATTAATAAAATTTAAATTTCATATTTAAATTTAAAACTCATTATTATATTGAATGTAAAATTTATAATTAAATATATATATATATATTTAGATAAAAGTTACAGTGAAAAAATTCTTTTTGACTCATATTAGAATAATTAAATAATAAATTATTTTTTCATATCACAAGATTAGTTAAATTTAAAATTAATTTTTTTAACCAAAATATTTTAAAATTCAAACGTATTTCTTAAATTTTTAAAAAATATTTTTTTTATTTAATTATATATTAAAATAAATATGAATATATTATATATATAAATTATTGTATAAAGTGAATATATAAATATTTATCTATAAATAAAATAATATATAAAAATATAAAAAATATATTTTAAAATATAAAAATATTTTATATTTTTAAAAATATATTTTTTATAATTTATAATTAAAAAAATATAAAATATTTTTTATAAAATTTATAACTTAAATAATTTATATATATATATATATATATATTTTGTATAAAGTGAATATATATATATTTATTTGTAAATAAAATAATGAGTAAAAATATAAAAAATATATATCAAAATATAAATATATTTTATATTTTTAAAAAAATATTTCTTATAATTTATAATTAAAAAGATATAAAATATTTTTTATAAAATTTATAGTTTAAATAATTTTTTTCTCTTAAAAAATAAATCAAGTTATAAGTTAAAATAAATTATTTTTAAATTTTTTATTAGAGTTAAATCATTTTTATATCAAAATTTTTTAAATGAATACAGTCAAATTAAATTTTAATATCTCTAATCACATAATTAGCATTCAATTGCTTACATTAAACCCTATGCAATAAATGCAACAAGAGAACATACCATGGAGACTTATATCTCCACGATTAAAATTTATTAATAATAAATTATTTCAACTTTATAAAGGTTTAAGAATACTATATAACTAAGATATGTCATTTTCTTTTTCATCATTTACTTATTTCTTCTATTTCTTTTGATAATTATTCATTTAAATATTAGAATATTAATACTCATCTAAAACCTACCACTCCTCAACCTATATTGTTTTACAAGTGTCTAATTTATCTCTCTTAAAACTCATTACTTATAAAGTTGATTGTTGGTGTTGTATTTCTCTTTAGGTATTAAAATTTAAAACAATGAGAATATATTTTAGTGAAGGCACTTGAGAAGTAAAAAGTTGTACTTAAGCTAAAATCTACAAGAGAAAATTGTTCTATTACTAAATGAGATTCTTGAAAGTTCTAAAAGGTAGTCATTGTGTGTTCTCCATACATTCCAACTAAATGCAATTTGCCTTATTAATCTTAGTTGATTATGCTAATCTAATGCCTTCTAAAGATGTGTAAATGGTTATGAAATAATATGTTATTAACTGTAGAAGAAAAACTCTTTCATGTTATATTTATTCATAACAAAAGATGGCAATATATGTACAAATAAAAAATTAATCTCTCTTAGAATCAAATTCTATAATCAATTCCATGATCAACCTTAAATCAAGTAATTATATTTATTTATCATATATATATATATATATATATATATATATATACAATAATATATTAATTTATTATTTTTACAATACTTTCCCTTAAGTTAAAGTACAAGTATTAATCATATATAGCTTATTACAAATATAATCAATTTTAGGACTACTTAAAAGTTTTTGTGAAAATATCACCCTACTTTTTAATTAGTAGAAATAAAATTTTATTGAATTATTTCACAAATGAAGTGACACTCAACTTTAATTTACTTAGTCTGTTCATGGACAATTGGATTTGTTGTAATGTGAAGAGTAGCTTGGTTGTCACACCACAGTTTCATAAGTTTTAAATTTTCAATTTCAATCTTACTTAACAATTGATATATCCACATTAATTTACATATGGATTGTGTCATGGCTCTATAATTGAAACACCATATTCTGATACTTATTCTTCTAAGATACCAAATTTTTTTCAACAAAAACACAATAGCTTATAGCATATTTTTTGTCAACTTTCAAACCTATTTAATTTGTATTTAAGAACGACTTAACATAAGTGTGACCATGTTACTATATAATATGTCATATCTCAAAGTCCCCTTAGCATAACATTAAATATGCTTTAAAACTACTTAATGAGTAAGTCTTGCAGAAGACATAAAATGGCTCACAACACTAATAAGATTTGTAATGTTAAGATGAGTTACTAACAAGATTAGCAGGAGCTAGTTAAGGGTCTTCGAGTTTGAATTCCTTATATTGACCATCAGATGGATCAACTTATATTGGTAGAATTTTTCTATCAATATTCCAAGAAAGGACTATTCACTACCATAGGAGTTATAAATCTTTGAAAGTATTTGCTAGAACTAGTGAGCAAGAGCCCAAACCATAGTAAGAAGTCTTTAACTTTAATGGCAGTCCTTACCTATTCCTTCTGCTAGGCAAGTTAGGAAGTCTTTAATAAATAAAATATAAGAAGTTAAGTTCTTTATCTTTTAAAAGCCTTAATTTGCACTTTCACTTTTGCTTTAAAGAAAGAATAGCTAAAGATAGATGTTTTTAGTTAAGTAAGGACCTTCAACATGATGGTGGTAAAGTAGTCAATTTTATCGTACAAGCTAATGGATAAAAATGCCTATAGATGAGGTAAGTGATGATAGGTTGACAGCAAAAAGCATGTATACTAGCACTTTTGTTTAATTATAAGGGGAAGGGTAATTCAAAAAAGAAGGTAAGTGGTCAATCTACATCAACTAATGCGCCTTGATGCACCAATATGCATCAAGGTAATAACTAGATAATCCATAAGCATTAGCCTAAGTGAACTATATCAATTTGATCCAAAGGAGGTTACCTTAAGTGGAAAAAATCTGCATTCCAAAAGTCTAAGATCTTATCCCTTAGACAACTTTAGTAAAGAGAGAATGACAACTAAACCTTATAGTGGTGAACTTGGTGAACCAAGTATACTACTTTCCAACCTTCTTTTCTCTTTTTGCCTATTATGATATTTTGAGTTATATATTCTTAATGTAATGCTATACTACTAAGATCTAGCCTCGCTTCTTGTCTTAGGAAAGATGCCTCAAAATTTTTAGGTCAAGCACAAAAAAACTTCTTACATGCTAAGATTAGTGGATGAAACCACTGCTATATTCCTAAATTTAAACCCTAATGAAGATCAGCACCCTATAAGCCCATCATATGTTGAGAAAGTAAATGAAAAATTGCTTTTTTGATAAAGGTACTAGTTACCAAACTTAAAAATAATTAAAAGTTTCTACTTTTATCAATATATGTCTATTTCCTTTCTTATTATGGACTAAGTTGTTAAGAAGTGAGCCTAAAAGATGTGTCTAATATGTTTTTTTTTTTTTATTATTCAAAATGCTTTACTATTCTTTTTCCACTAATCTTGACTTTTTTTTTAGTGAGAAATAATACCATTAGAAGAAAGGACATATATAGGAATATTTTTATTAACAAACTATTTTAAAAGTATGGATACCACCATGTTAAGATAATTTTATGTCTCTCAAGGTCTGAAAATAATTCTTTCTCATTTATTATGAGTTTCATTATGGTAACTATAGAAGTACTATAAAGCTTGACCCTTAACTTCTCAGTTTCTTGCAAAAATTAAGAATATACTTTTATTAGGATAAAAACATACCTTTCTTACTTATTGTAATTTTAATACCCAAGAAATATTTTAACAATCATAACTTTTTTTTTATCTAAAAACTATTTAAAATAAAAGCCTTAAGGATTCAAATATTTGCATTACTATTTTTTCTCATAACAATATTATCAATATAAATAATCAACAAAATGAAACCAACTTTAGATTATTGAGTTACCTTAAACCCTGAACATCTAATTGGTATAAAAGTTGATCCTTAATAATAGTAAGATAGATAAATAATCTTACAAAAACAAGTTTTGCGATTGAAGGAAAAGTTTAATAATAATCCACCTCATATTTTTTATCATACTCTTTTGTCACAAGTTTAACTTTAAGATGATTCATAAAACCATTAAGATCAGCTTTCTTAATAAATACCTATTTGAAATCAATAACTTGCTTATTTTTTAGTAAGTGTGTTGATTTTTAAAAACCATTATAATTTAAAGTAATCATCTCTTCCTCCATTACAGTCCATCAACTAAAATGAGATAAAGTTTTACCTATTGTTTTATGAATATAAACAAAATCTACAGAAAAAAATAAAATAATGTAAAAAAGATAACAAATTTTCATACCATATAAAGTATAGATAAATAAAGTACATGTTCATTTTTTATTTTAAAAAGTAATTGAGATATTAAGATTAGAATATAAAAATAGAGGAACCAGTAGGGAATACACTTGAATAATAAGTAATTTAATAAATTTAAAGGAACTATTAATAATGGCTATAATGTATATTAAAATATTATTTTATTATTTTTCATTATAAAAAGTATGATTAAAGATATAATAAAATAATTTAAAAGAATATAACATCCACAATAATCAAATAACAACACATTTTAAAAGGGTAAAATTCATATACTCTTTGAAGACAACAATAACCCAAAAGGATGCATTTAAGGGAGTTGAGATTTAATTTAGATAAATGAGGGTGAACACAATAGACTAAACAAATAAATTTAAAAATATATGATTTAAATAAAAATAATAAATGTAAAGAAAATAATATAATATAATATAATATAATATTACTATTAAAAACTAATGAGAACATACAAGAAATAGTTTGTAAAAATAGTATCAATTCAAAATTATTTAAGTACCTTTTTTGATAAAAGAATATTATCGTAATTTTCAATAAATGTCTATTTTCTTCATTTTACATCAATATTTTATTCTCAAATATTAACACATGAAAATTGATAAAATATTTCATTTTGTGACAAGAATTATAATGATATAAAAAAATATTCTTTCACATTTTTACTCTACATAATATAAATTAAAATATTAAACTATATTTTGATCTTAATACAAAAGGTATACAAAAAATTCCCTTAGAAAGAAGAATTCTCCCAAGAAATGGATAGAAAATATAGAATTTTTCACGTAAAAAAAAACCTTAATTGTATTATAATATTATATTATAATAATAATATTTTGTCTCTCTCCTTTATATATATATATATATATATATTATTTTTTATTAGTTATATGGTTATATTAAACCATATTTTTTTCATTGATATTGTTCACTTTAATTATAATAATATCTAATAATAAAATGGCCAAAAGTATAAATATGAAAGTTATAATTTAAAATATTATTCTTATGACAACAAATATCATATAACACAAATTTATTAGCAAAAATTATTTGGATTGGAGTAAAATAGTACGAGTATATCTCTATAATGTTGATAAGGATGATAATCATCTTACTAATAAACCAGCATTTGACTCTGAGGTAAACAGTGCTTGGTTAAGAGAAGATGTCAAGATAATTTTGCAAATTTGCAATTCTATTGATATTGACATAATTAATTTAGTTAATCATTTTAAATTAATTCAAGAACTTATGGATTATTTGGCTTTTTCATATTATGATAATGATAATCTATTTCATATATAAGATGTACATAAAGAATTTTATTATCCAAAGAAGTAAAAAAGATTTTTTACTGAATATTATATTTATATATCCTTTCTAATTATTTTACTTACTCTTCCCACTTCTTTTCCAATGTGAGATTTTTTGAATTTATAATTCACACATTTATATTTAAAATCTCGATAATCTCCCTCTCATATTTGAATCCTTTTCACATTAGGTTTACTTTCCTTAAATATTCTAAAAGCCCGTTATAACTTCACCAAATCCACTTGCAAGCCAACCTTACTTCACCTAATCTAGAGCATACATCTGTTAATACTTAAAGAGTCATATTAGAAGTACTCATATTACTACTTTCTTTTCTAAGGCCACAACTTACCACTTCACCTAAACCTTGCTCTTAGTAAGTGTAATTAATCACTTCCTTCCTTATTGAGACAACAATCATAAAATACATGTATTATTTATATTTATTTCTTATTGAATCATTGACTTTAATATCACTTGTTAGAGAATGCAAGAGTTTAAAACCAGGGAAAATTTTGAGTAAGGTCAAAGTAATCAATAAACTCATGGAGTTAACATTTTATCTCAATCCAAAACCTCAAAGCGCTTGTAAGTCCTTCCTACTTACATATTAATTAGTTCTTTCTTTCATTTCTAATATAGAATTTCTTAACCATACAACTCATAAATTCACACTTAAACTCTTGATATTTTAAATGAGTATATGAGGACCTAAATGCTTTACTTTTTTTTTTTTTTAGTCTTGATCTTGGAACTAAACAACCTTAACATGAGCAAATGGTTATTATGAGTTTTCTTATAGGATTGCTATCTAAATATGATACTACTTAAATATAATCTTCTCTAATTAAAAGTTTTATTATATGGTTGCTATCTAAATTTGATGCTACTTAAACACAAAAATTAATCAAATTTGGAGTTTCCTCTCTAACTTAGAAATTTCTTGCAAGGTTATCATAAGACTTTTGTCACGCACATATTTAACTTGAAAAGAAAGCAAAAATTTTTATTTTTTGCGCATTAATAAACAAAGTTGGATAAATAAAATTAATTAATTTCTCCTAAAATCAAGTCTTATCATTATAAGTAGCCTATAATCAAGTAATTATATTTATATACTATATATCTAATGATATGTTAACTTATTATATTTACAACATTACAAAAAGCAAAAAAAAACATAATTGTTGATTTGATATGGGTTAGAGTAATAATACTATTTTTATATGTATGTTGACTTACCATATGTTGTATCCATTAAAGTCTTATATCATCCATATGGGAGCTTAATGGCCAACATATTTAATAGTTTAAGATCAATAAATTCAACTTTTTTTAACCCCTTTAAATGATATGATATTAATATTGATCTAACAAAATACTATTTCTTTTTTTTTATTATTCTTTTTATCTATTATACATTATATATTCAAATTTTTAATTATACTTATCAAATTTTTTGTACTACATATAATACATAATTTTCAATTTGTATGTAAGTCCCTTTTTTTTTCACCTTTTTCTTATTTAAACATAATATTTCATTTCACAATTTATATTTTAATACCTTTAGTTTGCCTAACACAAGTGTTTATTAAATTATATATTTCAAATGAATAACTTCACCTAAACTAAACAAGTTCAGGTACAAAAAAACTTGCTTAAATAAACAAAATATCACACATTCAACCAAAAAAAAAAACTTTAGATCCATTATCAACACACTATATCATTACATCACAATTAGAAACTAAAAATAATTTATGAATGAAATCACATAATATAAATACATATCATCAATGCAATTACAATAGGGAGATTTAAGTTCCCAATTTTTAAGAAACATCTTTTAGTTTTTCTATTCTTATAATAATTTGTTAACAAAAATTGTTATTTAATCTAATACAAAAAGATTGATATTACTCACTACATTTAAGAGATTTTGTAATCAAACCTAGTTTTTTTTATTTTTTTTAATTCCACCCCATCACATTAGTTATATCAGTTAAATTCAACCTATATTCAACATCTTTTGTTTAATGCAACTACTTGGCAAACACACACAAGCCATATAATAGATGTTTCCCCCTCTCACTACCATGCCATTAAATTTGTTGATGTAACATAAGTTTTAGTTTTTACAAAATAAAAATAAAAATAAAAAATTAATTAAAAAATCTATTCAAATATTCAAAAAAAAAAAAAAAGTTAGGTTTTCATTACTTTATCTTTACCTCTTCATTCCTATTTCTTTCTTTTTCAATTTTCCATTATCTCTCCCACTCAAGGCTTCTTTTTAAGCCATATTCTCATTTCATACTAATGGATGACATTGGATTGGTGCAACTTAAAAGCATTTTTAAGTTTCACTTTTTAGAAGTACATAAAACTATCTTGCATAAGGAGGCACTATTCATTGCCACATTTGGAGGTTTAAGAATTATGAATATGGAGAATGGTGCTTATAGCATGAAGTTGCTACAAATGAAGGGATTCTAAAAGATAAATACTATTAAAGAATAACAAAAATTATAAATTTAGTTTGTAGTCTTCTAGAAAGAAAAAGGCATAGATCTCATTGATATGTATCTTTTATTTTTAGCTTCCTTTAACAAATTCTTGTAATGTTTAGATAAAATAAGTGGAAGTGCTCATTTGTTACATTACAATTCCCTTGTTTCCTTCTCTAATCAATTCATATTTGAGGTGTGAAAGTTGATTGAATGCTACCCATATACACTTCAAAGGTAATTTTGATTACCTTTTCTTCTTAATGAAATCATGAATCTAGTTTCTTAAGTAAAGAATATTTGTTTTTACGTAATTTATTTATTTAATTTAAGCTATCTTTGTGTATAACCTTCTCTCTTATTATTTGTTTATATATTTCTTCCAATATTTGTAGATTCAAATATAGTTTATATTTAGTACATAGGTAGACATTAACGTCCATAGAAATAGAAACATTAATATCACATTTCTTCCAATAAGTTGTTGATATTTTTAAAAAGAGTTTCATTACAATTATTATATTTCTTTTAAATATTATAGAAGTAGAAATAGACATAAGTATATAAAATATTCTAAATTTGTATATCTTTTTAACATAAATGATAACTTTGTTTTTGAAAAATTATTTCATCTTACTTAATGTTATTATATTTTTCTATTAGATGAGTTAAGGAAACAATTTGGGCAATTCAGGTATGAAGAAAGGAGAAAACCAAGTATTGAAGGATGTGAAGTTAAAGTCAAAACATTTTAAGTAAAGTTGATTAGGATAGAGTTTAGTAACAAATGTCATATTTTTGCATCCTCGAGTCCTAAACAAGCAAAATTTTATTTTTCCATATAATTACTATCTTTGATTTTATATTTTAAGTCTAATTCTAGCAAAATATAAAGGGGAGAAAATTTAGGTTTATGAAGGACTAAGAAGAAAGAAACAAAAAATTGAAAGAGAAGACCTATAGCTTAGGTGTGAAGGATAAATTCAAGAGCTTTTCATCTTTCCTCTTTTCATTATGAATTTTTATATTTAAGTATAAATTAAATTAATTCACTAAGGTATTTGATATATCTTATTCCCTTGAAGATTAAAGTTTATTTTAATTGATTTCTTTTTTCATATTATGAGTTTGTTGTTGATCTTAATACTTTTGAATAACTTATCACTATTTGAATGATATATCATTAAGAAAGAATATTACAAGGAAAATTTGACATTTGGATCCAAGCAATAAACTCCATAAGAATATAATTTGGAACGGAAGCTATAATTTGACTTGTGTAGATTTAATAAAATAACCATAAAATTCAATGAACTTAACATATTTCATAGGCATAAGAAAAGAATAACAAAAAATTAAGGTTCTTGATCCATAATATAAATAATTAAATATTAGATTTCCAATAGAATAAATATAAGTTAAATTAATGCAAGTGATGTAAAAATTCCTTAAGTTTAGTTTAAATTTGTTAATTCTTAGTTTATAATTGATATGTTTCTTGACATTATTGATTTTGATTAAGGTAAAATTATTTAAATTTAATTCAACTTCTTTAGTTTAAATAGTAATAGAATTAAAAAAATTTTGGTACTTAATGAGTAATTCCTAAGAGATGATGCTCAACTTATAACTTTAATACATGAATGATATCATATACTTATAAATTTGGCTATCAGCATATAATTTTAATCCAATTTTATGTTTGAGTTGACTATATGTTGGGTTTTGTGGATTGGTAAAGTGAAGCATGATATCTTATATTTGTAGATCTACAAATGTGTGATATTGATGCCTCAAAATAGAGTTTGATTACAAAAATTGGCTTATCATAAATTAGTGTGAATTAAAGGGCTCATTTTGTCATGGTTTAGAGTCTATCATCATTATTTTAATGGTTACATTAGTTAACATGTTGTATGAACTTATCTTATTTTTATATGTGTGTTACCTTAGTAACCAAAAAAAAAAAAAGAGCAGAGAAAAGGAATCTTTACTAATATAATATCCATAACCCATTTAGTTAATAATCCACCTTAATATGATTCTTTTTGCATCAAAAATTGCCAAAAGAGAGATGAATTTTATTGTAAATAACTTATGTTTCCAATTTGTAGTTTTGTTTGTTATCTACTTCTTATGTATTTATAGGTTTTATTGTGTTGCTTTATAAAATGAAACCAAGAATTGCCCAGTTATCTAGAATTGAGGCAAAAAAATGAGTTTGTTAAAATACTGGGCTAATTAATGCATTCTTATGTAGTTTAATGTCATCACACCATTAATATAAATGCTAATTTAGACATCCCTAAATAGTTGTTAGGTATTGATTGAAGGCAAAAATCATTTTTACATTATTATGCTAAAAAAAAAAAAAAGATTGAAACTAAGAACCAAATTACCTTATTCATGTATGAAAATTTAAATAGATTAATTTAATTCATTATTCAACAAGTCTTATTAGAAGATAACTAAAAAACACTTATGTATTCTTTAGTTTTTCAAAAAAAAAAAAAAAAAACAGCTATGGCTTGTATTTATTATTTATATTAAGCCTTGTACTTTGTGCCTATAGAGATATTAATTATTCATGTTTATTATATGTTTTTATTGTAACTTATGGCTATATAGATGATAAATTTTAAGTTATTTCCATTTATAAATTAATATGATTACTAAAGATGGTAAGATAGAAAAGAAGATTTTAAATGCTACAAAGTGGATCTAATTGATACACTAATTGATGTGCCTATGGTTAAAATTTGTAATGAGATAAATGAAGAGGCTGTTTATATTAAGGTAACTGGTTACATAATAGATTATAAAGTTGTAAAAAAACAAGTGGAATGTCAAAGAAGATTTTTTAAATAGGTTGAAAGCAAATAAAAGTAAAAAGTTTTATGATGATAAAGTAAACAATGATTAGATAGAGAATAAAAATGTTGATGCATATGAGCCAAACATTCCACTAGAGGAATTTGATTATATTTTAACAAATGATCTTGGCAACTATGATGACATTAAAGAGGAATCTAAATTTAGTAATGAAAAATTAAAGAGACAAAGCCATAGAAAGAGATACAACCTTAGGTATCAAGTACCAACTTAGGAGATTAGAAGGTTTTGTGATGGTAAGATTAAATTCCGAAAGGTAGTTTCCATATACACCATAAATATGAGGTTTGATATTAAGTATTTAAAGAATAAATCAAAAAAATTATTATTAACTATTAAAATAATTTATCTGTAATTATAAATAAAATTTCACAATTTTTTATTATTAAAACTTACACTATTAAAGATTTTACAATTTTTCGTTATTAAAATTTACGCTATTAAATATAAATTTGCAAAAACAAACAAAAGTGTCATGATCAATTCAAGGTTCTTGTTAAAAAAATTAACAAAAAAAATTTTAGAAAAAATTAAGATAAAATTCATAGATATAAAAGAAATATTAAGAAATGAATATAACTAATATGTTACATTGGGGATATACAAAATTGTAAAAAGGAAAATTCTAAGTGCATATGATGGTGCATATACAAAAGAATTTGTTAATTTTTAGGATTATAAGAAACAATTTCATTTAACTTGTTACATTGATTCTTAGTATGTAAGTAAGTAAATATTTAAAAATAATAATAATTATAATCATAATTTTAAAAAAAATTATTTTATTAATTATTTAAAATTTTATAAAAATTTAAATTTATATCATATCAAAAAAATTTAATAATATAATAATAAAAAAATATCATTATATAATAAATATCAAATAATTACATATAATAAAAAATATTTAATATAAATTAAATTTAACTAATAAAATTGATATAATAAATATATTTTTAAAGTAAAAAAAATTAATATAAATATATAGTTATAAAAAATTTTAAACATACCATCGTTATCATCACTATCGAACCATGTGTGAATGAGCGTAGGAGATTTTGTCCGTATAGCTGGCCTGTATATTTATGATAGGTGTAATCAAATAAGATCTAACGTGTAAGCTTCCAACGGAGCACTGTTCACTTTTTATCGTACCTCTTTTTTTTTTTTTTTTAATGGAACGTTGACGTTGGTCCGTTGCCAAAAGGAACTGTATGCAAATATTTTTTCAAATTCAAAATTTTTTTGTCAGAATTTGTTTTTTTTTAAATAAAATAAAATAATATGATGCACTCATTACCTCTTGACTCGCAATAACAGTGAATTCCGGGGGCGTATTTCCGCTGTCTATTCTCTTAATTGGCACTCCGCTCTGAGGAAGTTAAAAAAAAAAAAAAAAAATAGAGAGAGAGAGAATAAAAATTTAAAAGAAAAAAAGAATCTATTAGAATAATACAAAGAATCAGAAAAATAAAAATAAAAAACGACACACTGCACTGTACATGCTTCGTCCGTCGCCATCGCCTTCTTCTTCTCTATCTCGCTCTGATAGTTTTATTTCCATTTCCATAGGTATATATAAATAAGAAAAGAAAAGAAAAGAAAAGAAGAGAAAAACAAGGAGGGAGAGGGGGGAGAGAGAGATGGCGAGGAGAGCGGACGAGGAATACGATTACCTGTTCAAGGTTGTACTAATTGGGGACTCGGGAGTTGGGAAATCGAACCTGCTCTCCCGATTTACTCGCAACGAGTTCTGCTTGGAGTCCAAGTCCACCATTGGAGTCGAATTCGCCACCCGCACTCTTCAAGTACTCTCTCTTTCTCTCTTTCTCTTCTCAGGTTTTGTTTTGGCTTGATCTAATTCTCATTTTGTGTAGAATTCTGATCTGGAAGTTTCCTATTTCTCTTCCGGGTTGCGATCCTGATTCAATCGGCTTGCTCTTGTAGTTTATGAATACTACATGATATATGAAGTGGAAAATCACTGCTAGAATTTTCTTTCTGTTTTGTTCAGTTTTGGATTGCTTTCTCAGTTTTTTTGCTTTTTTTTTCTCTCTTTTTCTTTTTTAATATTTGTTCTTTTCCCGTGAAATTCTGTGTTGCGGCTACTGCCGCCATAGTTGGGATGACCAAAATCCTACCGTTCCAATCAAAGGGTTTTTTTTTTTCTTTTTTTCTTTTTAAATCTCGTAGAAATTGAGCTTTTTCTTTTTGGGATGTTAGAACCGAATTGTCTCGATTCTCTAATGAGTGATGACGTAGTGCAATGAGATGTACTTGTCAATTTTGTATTACTTGTTGCTTTTTGGGAACTAGAAATGAGGTGTGTTGTTGAATGGAATCGCTTGTTAGATGCGTGGAATAGAAGCCACTAGCTGAAGAAACTTGCTTATACAAAGACATTCGATATTGACAAGAATGAGGTGTGTGCTGCAGGGATCTCCTTGGGTTAGGATTGGTGTAGTTGTGTTGGAAAATACACAGATCAAGGATGTACAATTTCCACAAGCATCTCTATATGGAATATGAGAAAATGAAAAGACCATAGTTAGATTGTTCCATCACGTTCTGCACAACAGACAGGAATAGGAAATGGAGACTTTATGTCTGAATGTTGCAAATCAAAATCTGACTTTTTGCGTGGCAGGATAGAACTAATGGAATTATGTGATTGATCCTGATTGTTGTCAGATTCGTGCTTTAATTAAATAGAGTCGAGTTGATTTGCCATTAGCATTCTGAAGTATCTTCTGCAAATCACCCTTTCAAGGCAATGCTACTTTAAGAACTTAAATGTCCAGAAGCAAAATGAGACCAAATTAAGTTAATGTGGAGGACCAATTGTGGGAACATCTCCATTGTGAAAATGTAGAGCAATAACTCACATACATCATGTCATATAGAGTCTCAACAATTTGTAAACAATTTGGGAGGTTATGCTCTAGCATTTCGAGGATTTCATACTGGCTGCCTCATAATGCTTAGAGCAGGAACAAGGTCCAGTTTGTTTGCACTCTTTAGGATCTGTCTGGAACCCTTATTGATCTTGACTATGTTAGTAGTTATCCAAATATTATTTTTAGGACAGTGGAGGACATTGAACCTTGTTGGAATAATATGATAGCTAGTGAGTGGGTTTATTGAGTGTGATATGGACAACAATTTTCATAATCCTTGGGCACTAGTTGCCTTAACCTGGGTCTATGCCTATTGCTGAAGAAAGACTATTAGTCTTCTATGCGTGGCATGGTGGGATCCCATGGGTTACAGGACACAAATAGCTCAAGGCCTCCTTGAGTATCACTCTGAATTTCTTTTCATTGCCTTCTCAAACTTTCCATAAAATGTGGCTATCTTTGCTCTTTGGCTTCCCATTCTCTAGCATTTTTTTGATGTGAATTCTTTGGTTTCTTGTTGGGTCTTATGTTTCAAGTATGGCAAGCTGTTAGGATGTATTTACCATAAATTTCATCCAAGCTTGGTTGCTGATGCACAAAGATAGAGACTTTTGTCTTCCTTTGAGGTTGAATGTGTGTGTGACAAGCCAAAAATGAGATATATTATGCTTTAAGTATGCTTTCATTGGCGTGTTCTTGTGTTGCTTAAGGATAGAGATTTATGTCTTCTTTCAGGTTGAAGGAAGGACTGTGAAAGCTCAAATATGGGACACAGCTGGGCAGGAGCGATATAGGGCAATAACCAGTGCCTACTACAGGGGTGCTCTTGGAGCCCTTCTCGTGTATGATGTTACAAAACCAACAACATTTGAAAATGTCAGTCGTTGGCTCAAGGAGCTGAGGGACCATGCAGACTCCAACATCGTGATCATGCTGATTGGGAACAAGACTGATCTGAAGCATCTCCGAGCAGTAGCCACCGAAGATGCTCAAGGATATGCTGAGAAAGAGGGGCTCTCATTCATAGAAACATCAGCTCTTGAAGCAACCAATGTTGAGAAAGCTTTCCAGACAATACTCTCGGAGATATATCGTATAATCAGCAAGAAATCAATTTCGACTGGTGAGCCCGCACCTGCTAGTATTAAAGAAGGGAAGACAATCGAAGTCGGAGGATCCGAGGCTAATATAAAGAAGCCTTGCTGCTCTTCGTCCTAAAATGCCCCCTGCATTTGTCTCTGCTTGCATCTTTTCCCTTTCATTTGGTTTTATCGTTTCGACTTCCTTTAATATTTCTTCCCTGTTTGTGCCTTCTTTTATCTTCAGAAATATTCTGATCAAACTATTTCAGAGTTTTTCTTTTTATAATTATTCTTATTATTATTATTATTATTTTTGCATGATATACATCTTAATAGTTTTGCCGGCTTTCCAGTTATCTTTCATCATGCGGCTTGCTTTAATACCTTCAGCGTAGTAATGTCAAAATTGCACTATTCCAGAGTCGTATTTGCTTAAAACAACGATCTGTTTTCGAGTCATTTAGACATTAGCTCAGGTTAATAAAAGCAGAGATCAAAGCAACCACCTGATATGGTATCTATGTATCCATCTATCTTTTGTTTTTCAGTTTTTCGGTGTTTGAAACTCGATCGTGCGCAACTGTCTACGAATGTGTAACGCGTTGGGCAAAGCACTATGGTAATTATTATATCATAGTTGTCTTAAGAGTTTTTCATAGGAAACATTAAATTCCATTTCCAATTCTACGATGAAGAAAGGGTACAGGATAAAATAGTACAGACTACCATTAATGATTGCTGTCGGTAATTTATGATGTACCCAAAAAAAAAAATTACTTTAATTGAAAGTAAATCTTTAGAATAAACTTAAGTTATGAAGAAAGCTTACCTTAATAATTTTGCTCACTCATTGTTTTAGACAGTCAGCAATTGATCATGTGTGACACTGCTTTAAGAGTTCTCTCCTGTTTCACCGATGTATATATTCTGGATGAACGCAACAACACTACTTCCCAATCCAAGAAAACTCAAAAAGGATAAAAACTTGCCATGGTGATTCCAGTAAATGCAAGCTCATGGTAAAATCACGAACACTGACCAATGTAACTTACCAAATGGCAAAATATTACATCAACATGGTTCATTCATAAAAGGAATAAATAGTAATTATGACATCACAAAATTAGAAAATATAATTACTTGAAAGTGACGTCTGTTTTCTTTCAAGCAAAATCCTCGGTTCACATTCACCACTATTTTTCTTTTTCTTTTTTTTTAAGATGTACAAACTGCTTTCTAAATTAGTCAACAACAACACTGATAGAAAACACCGACTACACAACGGGAGAGAACCGAGAGCATAGAGCTACCGGCCCATTTGGTTTATTTGTTGCTGGTTGTTATTATTGTTGATTGTTGTTATTAATTATTAATATTAATGAATAAAATAACATTGGTTACATTTGTAATACAAAATAAATAAAAAGAGAACCCATAAGCTAAATTGAAAATAATTTTTTTTTTATTTTTTTTGTGAATTAAGGAAATATAATAAAGCAAATTTACTATTAAATTTAGATACAGTTAAACTACCATTAAATATAAATATAGATGTTGAAGGTAAAGTTAGATATTATTAAGGTGATGCCCATTCAAACTTATTTAATACTTGACAACAATGCAAAATATTAAATTTAATTTAAAAACTTAAAATAATGATAATTAATAGTAATCATTTTAATATTTAATGTTCTTAATTAAATTTACACCATTTTAAAATTTAACTTTAATTTCTTCTGTACTTATTTCGAACCGAACACATGACATGACATGTGACGTATTAATTTCAGTAAGTATAATGACAAGTAACACGTAAGATGACAATAGTTAGACATGTGGGTACAAAGTATAGGCAAAATGCATTGACTAACATGCCCTTAACCTCAATGCGGCACCGCTGCAGGCATGCATTCTCAAAATGCATTGACTAACATACGCACGAAGGCAAATTTTCCTGCTTATAAATATCAAAATTCTCCTCAAAACGGTAATTACTAACATGTGTACCACAGAAAACATTAGAGAAAGTAATATTAGCAAACATTTTTTAAGTTAAACATTCAAATATGAGATTACGATTTACGAGTCACATTCCTGGAATGTGGGTGGAAATGTTCCACATTAAACGGCCTACGGTTTACCCTTTCTGTCATTGCAAATCTTGTATACCTGCATACTAAGATCAATCAATACCAAGACAGGCTGCTTAGGAACGCAGAAATTTCTTTTTACAGAGAGCTTAAGGTACAAAATACTTGACAATCAAAAAGTTTCACGTCATAATTAAGTTAATAGCATATTTAGGTCTTACATTCGTTCAACAGATACTTAAATATTACAGCATCAATGGCTAACCACAGCAATTGCTCTTCTGCGGGATTGGCTGCCCCTTCATTTGAACTGTCCCTGTTGACTTGTTTGCTGCAGTTTGGTTACCCAGTCTGCAGGAAATTTTCAAAACCACAGATGAACATATACAATCATGCATACTCACGTAGATTGATTACATCCCATCATGAAAAATATTAAAAAATTCACTTGAGACAAAGTTCATTGATAAATATCAGCACAATCAGTTTCCAAATGCAGGACAAAAAAATGAATCCAAATTTAAAATGATTATTCCATGAACCACGCTTTGCAATGTAAAATCACATGAAATTCAACCACCTCTTGGCTTTGAAACAATAATGCGATGGTGTAAAACCGATGGTAACATACCACCAATCCAAGAGTTGAAAGTAAGAAATAGGTCACAGAAGCTTCTACTTTAAGTCAGCAGCTCCAGACCACCATGGCTTCCCAATTACAGACATCTTTCCATGGTCGGGTCTTATTGCAGTCAAGTGGAAAGAATTTTGGGTGTCAAAATTACATTTTTTTTAATATATATATATATATAAAAGGAATGAATGTAAGAATATGACATCTTCTGTGAGGTTTACAATCTCCAATTTTTGACATTTTTTCGTTACACAAATGGGAGCTATTTGGGAAACTTGGATCAGGTGAATTTCATAAACATCCAACTCCTCCAAAAGTCATTGTGCAAACACAACTCGTATTCACAAGCTAAAAACAGTCAATGGCAGATTAATTTTTCTCTTTTTACCTTTTCCTGATTTCACCAGCCATTGTCAAGAAAGCTTGCTCCACATTTATTGAATCTTTAGCACTTGTCTCTAGGAAAGGGATGCCAAGTTCATCTGCAAAGGCCTGTAGCTCATTGGGTACCAGAAAGCAAAATCAGCATAGATTAAAGCAGACAACATAAATTAATTAGAAAACAAAACCATTTGGACATGCCCTTATTGATGTTTCAACATGATATGGTAATTGTTACAGAGATTACACTTTGGTCTGCCAGTACCGAATTCAAATAAATCCACGGAATCCTTCTCCTCCAAGGATTAGAAGAAACATCCACAAAGCACATACATTCCAAACCTTGTTTATGTGGTTATACTAAACAAGTGGCCATGATTAACACTAAACAGGCTAATTTGGTGAATAAATTTATTGGATTAGCTGGAAGGTTCCCAGCTTCTTTATGGTTAAAGTGTTCCCAGAAGAAACACATCAGAAAAGAATGCATTATGGAAATGATTGACGAAATTTAATCAAGAATGACCAACACTACCAAATATACCTTTGCTGTTTGTGTATCCACAACCTTGTTCTCAACTAGATCACATTTGTTTCCAACTAAAAGCTTGCAGACAGTATCATTTGCATATCTATCAATCTCATTCAACCACTGCTTGACATTGTTGAAGCTCTCCATCTCAGTAACATCATAGACTATCTGTTACAGTACCCATACACATTGCAAATTACCCGCCGTTTCAAATTGCTTTGCATAAGAGAATTATGTATGGAAGTGTGTGACATCGGTAGTAGCACATGCAGTTTTTAGAATTTTATAGCCAACAGTCTCCCTTAAACAATATTTGACGCAAGAATCAGTTGAAAGGTTAAAGAGGGTGAAAACTGGGTCTCATAAAAACAAACATTGACAGCTATGAAATGCTAGGAAAAATTGCACGTAATAATTGCATTACAAACATGAGCAATAAGAAATTAATGTTAAGACCATATCACTTGAGTCAATTCATCATAAACAAGGGAAATATTTGATATTAGTCAGAAGTGTTAACAATTATCTGAATGAACTTCCCCAAAATACAGAAGTACAGTAATTTTAAACAACAATGATTGAGAAAATAGTGGGACAGTATTCCAGAAGGAAACAAGTTTTAAATTGATAGGCTTCTGAATCTACAATAAGCAACTTTTTAGAAGAGAAAATTGGAGCAAAGTAGCTTTGTTTGATAAGCATTCACAGAGTCCATGAATGAACAACTCCTCGCGCACCTGGTCTGCAAAATCTCTCACATGAATAAACAACTTCTGCCCCTATGATAACCTACTCATGGGCTAAAAGATCTCCCATGATACAGAAATTTCCAACAGTAAAAATAAAAGACTTAAGTACTTACTGGTTGGGACACCTTGGTTGGAACCTTTTGGTTCTGTGTTTGAGTCCTAGTGACTCTCTTATCCTTTCCTGGCCTTTCAGCATACCTTGTAACCCCCCCTACTCAACAAAAAATTAAAAAAAAAAAGGTACTTAAGTCCTTACTATTATTCCATGTGCTCCTCGGTAATAACTACTTGTTATAGTCCGGAAACGCTCCTGTCCAGCAGTATCCCACTATATAGAAAAAAGACAGTCAAACATCAATCACTGGGACAAAACAGAAATGCAATGTCTCTAACCCAATGTAATGTGATATCGAAGGTTTAGAAAGGAAAAAGCCTACACATGTAAATTTTCCAGCAATCATAAATATCAATAACATGAATATATGGAAACACTATATCACAGAAAAACGAGTTTCTTTCACACTGGGTTTCTCATTTTCCCCACCTCCAGGAAAACAGATTTTTTAGGACACAAGCATATACCAAGAAAAAAGATGATATTCTCACATTGTCGCACGTGCCATGGTAGCAAATCAATTTTCATGAAAGAAAGGGCAATGAAACTTAATTATTTTATGCCAGCTACAAAAGATGGAAACCGAGGGCATGAAAATTTGAAAATTCAAACCAAAACTTAGGGGATCCCAACCCATATGACCTATTAATATAGCAAAGCAAGCACACTTGCAAAAATTCCTGCTGCTGTATTTAATCTTTCATTATCCATACAAAAACTGAAAAGCAGATTCAACTCTCTAACAGCTTAATTTGCATAAACAGAGCATCATTGAAGCTACTGAACCAGGTAATAGAAAGTGGATGTACTCAAGGCAAATAATATCCATTAAATATCCACATTTCCAAACTAGAATAAAACAAACCCATTAAATATCCATATGTCAAGATAAAGCAATTATAGACTCACGATCTGCAGCTTAATTGTCTTGCCATCAAGCTCCACGGTTCTTATTTTCTGCAGAAAGACCCACACTTTCAGCTCTTGAAAGCACTGAAACACGAGCACCCACCCACACAGAGACAGAAATAGAGAGAGAGAGAGAGAGAGAGAGAAACTTACAAAATCAACGCCAATGGTACTGATATAGCTGTCTACATAAGAATCATCCTGAGAAATTGAGAAACATCAAATAGATTTATAGAGCTCACTCACCCAGAACCCCCACATTCACACACAAACCAAATCTTCCTATAATTAATTAGCAGCTTATAAACAACTACACAATACTACATTATCTGCATTACAGGTACAAACTAAATAAGAAGCATTCACCGGTAGACCCAAAAAATAAGAAAAAAAAAAGTTAAGAGAGAGAGAGAGAGAGAGAGAGAAAAAGTAAAGTGAACTCACAGCAAATCTGAGGAGTAGGCACGATTTCCCAACGGAGGAGTCTCCGATGAGCAGAAGCTTGAACAGATAATCACTACAAACAAAAACCACAAAATTTTATTTCAAAAAAAAAAAAAAGAAAACAATAAAAGTTAAATGTTAATACAATTTAAAAAAAGAAAAAGAAAAAGAAAAATAAGATAAAAAAAAGAGTGAATTGAGCGTGAAAAGAAATGCAGGAGAAATTCTACTATTCGTTGCTCATGATTGATTTTTGGAGCGGACGGCTGTCTGTCTGTTTGGATGTATGGATCGAAATGGAAAACAAAGATTAGCAGCAGAACTCAGTACTCTTTTCTCCCACCGCCACAGAAAATTTAGACGTCAAGTAAAGTCAAGGAAGTCAAGTAGGTGTGCGTGACAGCCTGAGACCAAGATAGTTAAATTAATTTAATATTATATAAAAAATAAATATAATTTTAATTAAAATAAAAAAATATAATTTAAAATAATAAATTTATTATATTTAAAATAAAAAATATATAAATGTAATAAATATTTTTAAAATTTTTTTTTTCTAATTTTAAACAGAAAATTTGAAACGTGTTGGATGGAACCTTTACTTGGAGGTCCAGGAAGGAAAGGTCTCACGGTTCGATCTTGTAGAAAACCGAACCAGTTTGAGTCGACTCCAGTTCCATTTCTGATTTGAAATTGTCCGACTCCCTTCTCAAAATAATCTAATAAATGTTTGGCAAAAAGTTTGTAGAATAATTTATTATACAAATTAAAGAAAAAAAAATATAGATAATTATGTTTGAGTTGCTGGGGAAATTACTTTATTGAGTTTTAAAAAAAAAATTTATATATAATTTATATATGAATATATATAAAAACATTTACAAACTATTTGAATCGTTAAAAAACTAGTTAAAAATATATGTAATAGAAAATAAAATAGCAGAAAAATAGGATAATTTTTTTTAGAAAAGAATAAGAAAAAAAAAATAGAGTAAAATTCTTTGTGAAGTCTATCCAAAATTTTTTTCACCATATTGGTGAGAAAGTAGAAATAATTGATATTGGCCAAATTATTTTGACTTTGACCCAAATTTTTTAATATTTCAATTTTAGTTCTTAATTGAAGTATAATTAAATTTATTGCCAAAAACATAAAAGGAAGTTTCCAACTACATATTTAGTTTTTTCATTTTTATACTTCTTTTTTTTTTTTGATATTTTGATATCAAAAACAAATAGCCTAAAATACTTCTCTAAGTACAGACGAATTAGCTTACGTAATTTTACGGACAAGTTAATGGCAAATAAGATGAAAGCTTTCCTTCTTTGTTTGGTGATGCAAAATCCGATTGCTTTTGTGTCAGGTAAGTCTATTTATGACGACATTGTCATTGCTTGTAAATCTTTTCATGGTCTAAGGATTAAGAGCAAAGGTTGCTCTTATAACATGGCTATTAAACTTAACATGAATAAAGTTTAAGATAAAAAAGAATAAGAATTTTTATGTAAAGTACTCATGAAGTTGGAATTTTGTTATCAATGGATCAATCTTAACATTTAATGTGTCACCATAATTTATATTTACTAGTTTTGAATAGTATGAATTTAAAACCCTTTAGATCTACTAGGGTTTGTGACAAGGAAAGCCTTACATATTTTCTTTGTGGATGTCACATTGTTGTTTGGAAAGGCTTTTACATAAGAAGCAAAGGTCCTTTGTGACACCATTCAAAAATATGTTAAATTGTTAAGGCTAGATATTAACCTTAGGAAGTCTAACATCTTCTAAAGCAAAATCACGCCCCAGAAGGATTCAAGATATAGTTCTAGCAAAGCTACAAATGCAAGAAGCAAACTTGTTTGGGGTTACCTGTAATAAAAAAAAAATCAAAGATAAAGACTAAGTTTTTTAAAGGATAAAATTATAAGCAAATTGCTAACTTAGAAAGTAAAGTTACTATCATAAGCTAAAAAAGATGTGTTGATTATAACAGTCATTCAACCCATCTCCATTTATGTCATGGCTTACTTAACTTTTCGAAACCTTTTGTTAGCAAGTGGAAAAGGGCCATTAGAGACTTTTAGTGATGCAACAAAAGAGATGGAGATCAAATGCATTTGGTGTAATAGGAAAAACTGACAAGATCAAAAGCACACAGAGGACTAAGTTTTAAGAAACTAAAAAACTTTAACACAACTATGTTAGTGAAACAAGTATGAAGATTGATCACTAACTCAAATTCCCTATGAGCCAAAATCTTAAAAGGTAATTATCTTTCAAATACAATTATTTTTGATCTATTATGAGGTCAATTGAGTTGTGAGTTATATAGGGGTAGCTCTTTCCCGCTCAAAAATCCCATAACCCTTTCCAAAAATTAAAATTGAGGACCTTTAGATAGAAGTCTAAACTCCCAACCATTGGATGTCTCCAAAGAGACTCATATACATATTTTTTGTGGGCAAAGAATAGGGGAAACACTTCTTGGATGTGAAGCAATTTATTGAAGGCTATAAATCTTTTGTAACTTGGTTTGAGATGAAATATACATGGGGCTAAGGATATACAATCATAAGATGATCCATTAATTCTATCATTGTCTAGTTTTTATGTCATATCCATACAACCAATAATTAGCGAAGTTATGTTAGTGATTGATCTCATAAATCATAATAGTAAAACATGAAACCTTTAAATCTTACATCAACTCTTTTTCCTTAAGAAAGTTATAACGATTGAACAAATTCCAGTTGGAGGTTCGACTTAAAGAGATAATATAGTTTGGCATTTTAACATGAATGAAGAATACCTTATTAAAATATGCTACTTGTTATTAAACAGTCAAGAGACCCCACCTTAACTAAACAAGGCATCCATTTCTAGTGAGCCTTTCTCTCAAGCTTATGAGGAAAATTTGTGGCAATTTTGTGTGTCATCAAAGTTAAGTGTGTTTATTTGGAAACTCATTAATTATTGGTAGCTATAAAGAATCTTTGTAAAAGAGGTTATGCTTAATCTCATTTATATGACCTTTTTAATAAAAGTATAAAATTTATAAAACCTTACTATTTGTGTGCAATCATTCAAAAGTAGCTTTGTTTGCTTGCAATTTGAGTTATAAAGTTAATAAGGAAAAGTTGACCTTAGTAATGCAATAGTGGAGTAATATCTTAAATCAACATATTATAAAGAAGGATGAAAGAATTTTGAAGATGGTAGGTCTGATGTGCTATTTTATATGAATGAAAATAAATGATTTTTATTTTAAATAGGTGACAATTAACTCAAGAATGATGGTAAAAAAGGTAGTTAACACATGCGAAGTAGGGGCTCATATATCTTGACCACTCATGATCATTAATAATCCTTTTGCCATTGTGATTACAAAAATACCAACTTAGGAAAGAGCCCCACAAGAAGACTAAAGATCAATTATGATATGCCTTTTAATCAAACCAAAAATTAAGTTAACATAAGAATGGTTTATAGAAATGAAGAAGGCATAATGGTTTAAAGTTGCATCTAAATCCAAAATTACTGGCAAAAACTCTTGCAATAAAGGATGTGATAAGAATGTTGAACTTTTTTTGTGGACTTGTCTTTGAGATAAAAATATACACATTTTTAATTGCAAACATCATTAAGTCAAACTTAGAAATACCATATTAAGAGATTGTTATAATCATGGAAAAATGTAAGCAAATTTTGCTTAATTGTCAGGAATATTAGGTGAGGCATTTCCATCACTAAGCTAATTAAGTGACATATTGAATTGCTAAAACTATTAAACTCTGAATGTATCCAAGTGATTGGTTGTCTTTTTTTTTTTTTTTTCCTATTTAGCTTTGCAATTATTTAAATATCAATGTAAAAGCTATAATTTACTTAAAAAAATTAATTTACCTCTTTCCAAAAAAAAGTTAATAAAAAAGCAAGCTATGCTAGTTTTTACATTAATTTACATTTGCACTCATCACGATCATACTATTTCTATTATGAATTAGAGTAAATTAAAAAGTAAACTTTCTAATATTTTAAATTTGGATTAGAAATAGTTTAATAAAGTATAAAAATTTTAATTATCTTATAATATAAACTTAAATTTTAAATCCAAAGAGATTTAGATTTACAAATTATCTCACATTATAAAGTTCCAATTTCAAACTTATAGAAAAGGTTTTTGTGTTTCACTATTTTGACTCAAAGCATTAATACCACTACTTCCAAATTTATTTCTTGTTTGGCTAACAATTACAAATTCGCTACTTTTATTATTATCCTTCTTATTATTAATCTCAATCATTATATCTTCTTAACTCAACTTCACTACAAATCAATGGAAAATAAATGTTAATAGTAATGCAAGAAATTACAAATAAAGTTATAATATCAAAGAAGCAAAAAATGAATAAAAATTTAATTGGGCTACTGTAGAATTATTTTGGATACTATATGATTTCATCTCCCAACCAAAAGTCTTCAATTCATCTTTACTCAAAGTTAGTGGTTCCACTTCTTATACCTAGTCCTCATTTACTTCAAATTCTTTAAAGTTAATGAGATCATAATTTTGAATCTTGAAAAAAATTCTTACATAATAATTAATCATTATGTCAATAAAATTTATTTAAAAAAAATATGATGGTAATCATATACAACAAATAAAATAGACAAAGCCTTTGCCTTTCAAAAAAAAAAAAAAAAAAAGAAATTAAGTTTCAATCTTAGTCTACATCAAACCAAACAAATGCCAAAAGATCCAAAATACTAATCTTCTAAAACTTCTAAGACTTTTTTTTTTATTATTATAACCTCGTATTGTAATGAAAATAAACAAGATCGTTATATTTTTAGTGCTTTAATCTATTACACCTCTTTAAATGGATATACCCAAAAATACTTCAATTACACTTATAACCCAAAGCACTACAAGTTTGATGTAGAATTCAAATAGTCAACTTCTTCAAATTAGGTGCATTATTTCTATATGTGGACCATTATTCATCTATATTGACACTTCTTAATGTAAAGAATATGAAAAATGTAAAATAGGGTGATGAATTAATACAATTACTAAGAGGCATAATGTTGCAATTAATTTTTAATAAAATTGTGACCAAAAGTCTCTTTTTATAGTTGTCAAAATTTTCATTTCACGTATTAACTTATGAATTAATGATTCATTTTCATAAGAATATCTTTCTAAAACATTTAAAAATATAGAAATAACTAGATTCTATCTCTTAATCAATGCAATATCATATTGAATACTTATGATTCAACCAAAATCCAATAGCATGAAGATTCTTATATAGTTGACATGGTTGTTCATAAGCATTATGTGTTTTACTTGCCTAGACACCTTATGCCCTTTAATCCTAGGTTCATGCATAAGCTTTAGGGTAATTTGTTGATATGTTCTTGTTGCCAAAATGTGTAAGGTCTTGCTAGAATTTATCAAATTCGCATCGATGTCCTAATCATTTTAAGGTTAGCATGTCACAATATTCATGACAATGCTTTATAAGTGTAATCAAATGGTCACAACAAAAATGGGTCCTTTACGCTTTCTAAGAGTGAAAAATTATGTTCAAAAATGTTATAACCTCTCAGGGTTTATAATAATAATGGAAATGACACAAGTCTTCCACGATAGTGTGGCAACAATGCAAATGACGGTTTAATAAAACAATGGTAGAAAGAAAGAACTCATGATTTTGCATTTTATTGATTTATGAGAAGAAAGAACTAATTTTGCTCTCCTAAAATTCATTTTTTTTTTTAGGTTTTTATAGGTAAATTGGGTTAAATTTAGGGTTTTTTTTTTTTGCCTTTAAATTTAGGGGTTCAACTTTCTTTCAAATTTCTTCCCTGTTTGTGCCTTTTTTTTTTTTATCTTAAGAAATATTCCCATCAAACCATTCCAAAGTGTTTCCTTTTTATTTTTTTTGCACGGTATATAACTTAATAGTTTTGCCGGCTTTCCAAGCATCTTTTATCATGCGTTTTGCTTTAATACCTTCCGTGTGGTGATGCCAGGGTAGGGTTAAAATTGCACCATTCAAGAGTCGTATTTACTTAAAACAACGATCTGTTTTCGAGTAATTTAAACATTAGCTCAGGTTAATAAAGGTAGAGATCAAAGCAACCATCCGATTTCTATTTATCTATCTTTTGTTTTTTTTTTAGGTGTTTGAAACTCGATCGTGCGCCACCGTTTATGAATGTGTAACGCATTGGCCAAAGCACTGTAGAATTATATTTTACCAGCCTTCGAGTTTTTCACACGAAACATCTGAGTTCCCTTTCCAATTCTACGGTGAAGAAAAGATAGGAAAAAAAAGAAAAAAAAAAAACAGTACATGCTACCATTTAATGGTTGCTGTCAGTAATTTATGACGTACCAAAAAACAATTACTTATCAAATGGCAAAATATTACATCAACATGGTTCATTCATAAAAGGAATAAATAGTAATTATGACATCACAAAATTAGAAAATATAATTACTTGAAAGTGACGTATGTTTTCTTTCAAGCAAAATCCTCGGTTCACATTTACCACAATTGTTTTTTTTTTTTTTTTAAGATGTACAAACTGCTTTCTAAATTAGTCAGCAACAACGCTGATAGAAAACACAGACTCCACGGCGGGAGAAAGCCTAAAGCATGGAGCTACCGGCCCACTTGGTTTACTTCTTGCCGACTGTTGTTATTAATTACTAATGTTAATGAATATAATATAATAACATTGGTTACATTTGTAATACAAAATAAATAAAAAGAGAACCCATAACACCTCCATTCAAAACCTAGGAAATTCACTGAGGAAAGCCGTGATAGAAAATGTGCAATTGTTAATTGGCTAGAGAACAAATTAATTAATAGGGAGAGGGAGAGAGAGAAAGAGAATGTTTTTGCTAATAAATTATTAATTAAAATCATAATTGATGATGTAGAGATAAATATTGAAATTATTGTCTTAAAAAAATATATATTTGTGTTAAGAGTTTACCTTATCAAAAACTCTTATATTATCAAAATCAAATAATTGAATATATAAAAATATTTAAATTTTTTAATACAAAATATTTTTTCAAATTAGAGGATTTTGGTATTAACAAAAATAGCACAACAATTTTCTAAAAATTTTTGTACACACAAATAAACCGTACGAAGTCAAAGTGCAATCTTGAACCAATGATGCGAATTTGTAGGAAAAAAAAAAAAAAGTACCAATAAGTTAAGTTGAAAATAATCTCTCTTTTTGCTTTGTACGAATAAAAATATGTGATAGGACGAATTCACTATTAAATTTGCATGCACGTAAATCACCCCAAACATAAATATAAATGCTTAAAGGTAGGCTCACACTTAAAATTCACTAAATAATACAGAAATTTTAAAAATTGCAATAAACTTGCAAGAGAGAAAATTTTTAATTTTTATTTAAAATTAAATAATACTAAAATGATACCCCAAAAAAATTGAATTTATTTAATACTTAGAAACAATATAGAAAAAATTAAATTTAACTTAAAAACTTAAAACAATAAAAATAAATAGTGAGTATTTTAATATTTAATATTTTAAACTAGGTTTACTTCGTTGACTGAATTTTTTTTAATGCTTCTCTCTCCTGCTCAAGGGGCGCTGTGTCTCCCATTCGAGTGGCGCACTCTTTCCATGTCAGTACAACGATAAAAAGGCGCAAAAATAAACAATGGATATCATCATTTATTAATAAAAGATTGTGTAACCAATAGTTTATTAACCATAATAATAAAATAAAAAATATATATGTAATTTTAAATTTATATAATGTAATTAATAATGATATTTTAAATAAGAGATTCTATCCTACCATTTACAAAACCGGAGATCCTGAGTAGCGTTTCGTAGCCGCCAAGGCCTAAAACCCCAGCGTCAATCCCTCTCTCTCATTCTCTCGTTCTCTGCTCATCTATTTCTCGCTCGCTGGCTCGTTGCCTCCTGAGATTAAGTTTCCAACTGTTTTCCCGGCACCGGTTGCCACTGAATCTGAGGTATTTTTCTATTTGGAGAACATCTTTTCTTCCATTTAAAGCTTTTTATTTGGGCCGAAATTTCTTTAAATTTTCTGTTAATTAATGTTGTTCGTTTCTGGGTTTAGTAAGAGGATTGGGGAACTTTGCTCAGCATTGTGTATTGTCTGTGTGTGTGTGTGCGCGTTTTCGTTTTTGGGTCTCTTTGCAGCAGTAGGTATACGTTTTGTGCAATGGCAACGAATTCTGGAAAAAGCTTTGCGAGGAGGGACCGTCTGTTGGATATGGAGACGAAGGTCCGAAGGTGGTGGGACGAGAAGGATGTTTTTAGAGCGGAGCCTCTTGAGAGAGCTCCCGAACCCGGTGAGAAGTTCTTTGGCAACTTTCCATTTCCGTATATGAACGGTTTTTTGCATCTGGGTCACGCGTTTTCGCTTTCCAAGCTTGAATTTGCTGCTGCTTATCATAGATTAAGGGGCGCCAACGTGCTCCTGCCATTTGGTTTTCATTGTACTGGCATGCCTATAAAGGCCTCTGCCGATAAACTTCAGCGGGAGATCAAACAATTCGGTGACCCTCCCGTGTTTCCTAAAGAGGCAGAGAAGCCAGTGCCGTCAAGTCAAGAGGCTGAGGACACCAATGGATCTGAGCTGCCACCGGATAAGTTCAAGGGAAAAAAGTCAAAGGCTGCATCAAAATCAGGAGGACAGATGTTCCAGTGGGAAATTATGCAGAGTTTTGGGCTTAGTGACAGTGAGATTTCAAAGTTTCAGAATCCCTATGAATGGATGAAGTTCTTTCCTCCATTGGCCATGGAGGATCTCAAGGCCTTTGGCCTGGGCTGTGATTGGAGGCGCTCCTTTGTCACCACGGATATGAACCCTTACTTTGATTCCTTTGTACGTTGGCAGATGAAGAAGTTAAGATCAATGGGTAAGATTGTTAAAGATGTCAGATACACCATCTACTCCCCATTGGATGGTCAGCCATGTGCAGATCATGACAGGGCAAGTGGAGAAGGAGTTCAGCCCCAAGACTATACTATTATCAAGATGGAAGTGCTTCCTCCACTCCCTTCTAAGTTTTTACCTCTAGAGGGGAAAAAGGTGTTCCTTGGGGCTGCTACATTGAGACCTGAAACTATGTTTGGGCAAACAAATGCATGGGTACTGCCGGATGGAAAATATGGAGCCTTTGAGATCAATGAAAGTGATGTATTCATTCTAACAGAAAGAGCTGCCCTGAACCTTTCCTATCAGAACTTTTCAAGGATCCCTCAGAAACCTAGCTGCTTGGTTGAACTGACTGGTTATGACCTAATTGGCCTTCCTTTAAAGGCTCCTCTTGCACGCAATAAAGTCATATATGCTCTTCCCATGCTAACAATTCTGACAGACAAAGGTACAGGGATTGTGACTAGTGTACCTAGTGATGCCCCTGATGACTATATGGCATTGCGTGATCTGAAAGCAAAGCCAGCACTGAGGGCAAAGTATGGTGTGAAGGATGAATGGGTAATGCCCTTTGAGATTGAACCAATCATTGAGATTCCAGAACTTGGCGACAAGGCTGCTGAAAAAGTTTGCTTGGAATTGAAAATTAAGAGTCAAAATGAGAAAGAGAAACTTGCTGAAGCGAAGAGGCTGACTTATTTGAGGGGATTTACTGAGGGCAAGATGATCGTTGATGGATATAAAGGGATGAAAGTCCAGGAAGCGAAGCCTTTGATTAGGGCAAAGCTTATTGAGACAGGTGAAGCAATTATGTATAGTGAGCCTGAGAAGCAGGTCATATCAAGGTCAGGTGATGAATGTGTTGTAGCTCTAACAGACCAATGGTACATCATTTATGGGGAGCAAGAGTGGAAGAAACTGGCTGAAGAGTGCTTATCTAGTATGAATCTCTACTCAGATGAGACGCGACATGGCTTTGAGCACACATTGAGCTGGTTGAATCAGTGGGCTTGTTCACGATCTTTTGGGCTTGGGACTCGTATTCCCTGGGATGAAGAATTCCTTGTTGAGTCATTATCTGATTCCACTATTTACATGGCTTATTACACTGTGGCCCACCTGCTGCACAATGAAGACATGTATGGTTCAAACAACTCTCATCCCGTTCGACCTGAGCAGATTACTGATGAGGTCTGGGATTTTGTCATCTGTGGTGGTCCATACCCCAGGTCATCTGACATTCCATCATCAATGCTGGATAAAATGAAGCAGGAGTTTGAATACTGGTACCCATTTGATCTTCGAGTCTCTGGTAAGGATCTCATACAGAATCATTTGACATTCTGCATCTACAACCACACAGCAATTCTGGCCAAGCGTCATTGGCCTTGTGGCTTTAGGTGTAATGGGCACATCATGCTCAACTCTGAGAAGATGTCCAAGAGCACTGGAAATTTTAGGACACTTCGTCAGGCCATAGAGGAATTCTCTGCTGATGCAACGCGGTTCTCTCTGGCTGATGCTGGGGATGGTGTTGATGATGCAAACTTTGTGTTTGAGACTGCAAATGCTGCAATTCTTCGCCTCACTAAAGAAATTTCGTGGATGGAAGAGGTTTTGGCTGCAGAATCATCTCTGAGAACCGGTCCACCCTCTACTTATGCTGATCAGGTTTTTGACAACGAGATAAATATTGCTGTTAGAATGACTGAGCAGCATTATCGAAACTACATGTTTAGGGAAGCTCTAAAGAGTGGGTTTTATGATCTCCAAGCTGCCAGGGATGAGTACAGATTCTCATGTGGCAGCGTTGGCATGAACCGTCACTTGATTTGGCGTTTTATGGATGTGCAGACCCGGCTTATAACTCCAATATGCCCACACTATGCGGAATATGTTTGGAGGGAGCTTTTGAAGAAGGATGGTTTTGTTGTGAATGCAGGCTGGCCAATAGCTGATAATCCTGACCTCACACTCAAGGCTGCCAATAAGTACTTGCAAGATTCAATTGTTACAATGAGGAAGCTGCTGCAAAAACAAACCTCAATGCCAAAGAAACCTGATAGTAAGGGAGCTCCAGAGGTGGAAAAGGGTGCTAAAATGACGACCCAAATTGAAAAGAAGAAAAAAGCCTTGGTATACGTGAATGAGCAATTTGATGGGTGGAAGGCTGAATGCTTGAGGATACTACAAACCAAATTTGACAGAGACTCTGGTAAATTTTCACCAGATGGGGAGATAATGGATGCACTACGCAAGAGCTCTGTTGGTCAGGCTGCAAACTTCAAGCAAACTCAGAAGCTTTGTATGCCTTTTTTGAGGTTCAAGAAAGATGAGGCCATTGCAATTGGCATTCAAGCATTGAATCTGAGGCTACCATTCGGGGAAATTGCAGTCCTGCAGGAAAATACTGATTTGATTAAGCGGCAACTTGGCCTTGAAGAGGTGGAAATATTATCTGCTGCTGACCCTGAAGCAAAGGCTAAGGCAGGCCCTCAAGTATCATTGTTGGATAGTAATCCTCCTTCACCTGGAAATCCAACTGCCATCTTTCTTGATCTGGTGAGAGTAGTTCACCAGCGTGCAATTATGTTACCGCTTACATAAATGCTCTGTCTTTAGCTGTATTCGTTTAAGATAAATAACCCATGTTTCTTGCATAACAATTTATTTTATCCTGTGACCTAGTTTCTTCAACTTTTCTCTACAGTAATATGTACTTTTCTCGCATGGAACTCAATTGTCATTTCTTTGGTTACCAGGTTGATCTTGTCACGCAGATTGCTTTGGAGAAATAAGGCTGACCTTGCAGAGGAAAAAAGGCATCATGTATACGGTTGGAATGTTGGCAGATGTATGTTATATTTGTGCAAAGAACTAAGCAGCATCCTGGAGTCAGACTGCCCGAAGTCGTGATTTTTCTTTTTTTTTTTTCATCCCTTGCATTTTTTAAGTTACTTATGAACTGGCCAATTATTTTGTATTTGGCAATTTCAGATATGGCTAAATTAATTATATGTGAACTTGATAATGTGACATTTGGAGCTCTAAATTGTGGTTTGCCATCATCTCTAACTGTCTGCATTCCACGAAAACTATGATGTACAGATAGCGGTTGGCTCTCGTAAGCCTTTCCCAACACATGCACTTGCCATCCTAAAATTCTCAGGATGGGAAAAGGTTGAATGCCATATTTATCTATTTACAGAAATGTTTGAGCTATGACGTTGAGATTTGGGTCGTCAACCTCTGATGGTATTTTTTTGGTGTTGAGGAATCTCTAGATTGTTAGTGCAATGATCGCAGTCGTTTCACTCAGAACATGGGATGTAGTGGAGAGAATTAGAATCCCGTGCTTAACCCACACAATACCAAGTACCATCATACCATTCGGCTAAAGCCTAGCTGGCCTCCAAGTTAACCTCTAATTGTTATGACCCAATTCTCGGCTCTATTCAAGAGTTTTGCTCTTGTGACCAACCATACCATGAATTTCTTGAAGTCCAGTCATTAGATCACCTTCACATCCAGAAACAAGGAACTGAACTACCCTTAAAGTAATCTTATTTTAGTGTCATTGATCTTCATCAGTTTATTTTACTGCTTTTGAAAAAACAATATATATATATATATCATTGCATTATCTTCTGCGAATTTATTCAGGGAATGAAACTGTCTTTCACCCAATTATACTAACCATAATGATCTGCCATCTGGGGGTGCCACAGGCGACGGTCTCTTGAAGAACATTAAGCTTTAAGATGTGAACAAAATTGTATAATGTTGACCTTTTCTTGATCTTTTTGAAAATGGAGAGAACAATAGGTTAGGAGTAGGCAGCTACTCTTAACTCCCAAGATATGAAGAAGCCTCGTTCCTCCAAAGCAATACCCAGATGGCTCACGAAAAAAAAAAAAAAAAACAGAGAGACCAAATGTAATAGCAAGAGGAAGAAGACCTTTAAAAGAATGGATTCACTGCAGGCAAAATGGAGGGCCTTGCCTGACTAGGCATCCCTGTGGCTTGGAATGGTCAAATGCCTTAACCTGCCTTCTTGCTTCTTTATATTCTCTTCAAAAAGAAATGCCTTGGAGGAGAAGTTATCTTCCATCTCTCTGTTCACATCATGCACAAACACATCGGTCTCTCCATCCAACCTATTTCTACCCGTCCTTCCAGATGTATTATAGCAGTCATTCTCTGGGGTGCCTCTTCCCAGTCGAGCAGTAGGGCACCAACTCTGATCAAGTCCCACCATGCACAGAACAGATCAACCCTTTTTTCTGCCTTTTCCTCCCCAACATTTCCCCTCTATGCATAAAGAAGGCGTACCTACTAACAGAAAAGGAGTGAAATAAGCAACATTAAGATATGTGGCCAGAGAAGCTGCGCTGAGGAAATGGTGATGAGTGGCATTTTTAGCACCCTTTACAATGATTGAGTCGATGACATTGGTATGATAAAAACAAGATCATATACAGCCTAGAGATGGACCAGTAGCAAAAGCACAAGAGAGATTTTCTCTCATTTGCAATCAAATAACTGACTGGTGTCAGCATTACCCCAATGCCAATAGCATCCTACACTGCAGAGTGATAGATTCAATTGGCATTTCAACTGTTATCTCCAATAGTTATCCCAAGCCCTTTATGCTTTCGACTTCATGCTGATCAGCTATCTGATGTGATGGCCTGCACCAACAGTCTGCAACCATTTTTTCACCTCCAATGGTCCAGATATGTAGGATTCCGATGAGGAGTATGTAATGTTATTTCATGCTGCAGTTGGTCCAGTGTGCGGTTTAATGTATATCTGGGGTCACCTGCCAATTCTCCTATGGTACAGTAGTGATTCAGTTTGTCCTTTATGGTCGTTGTTGTCTTTTGTATTGTCTAGATGAGCTTTTCGAATAGCTTGCTGGATTTGTTTCTCATGTTCTTTGAGCATATCCTCCATGTTTCCTCCTGCTGGAATCAATGGTCCAGAATAGTGGGTGCGACTTTTCTTCACAGAGTAACCCTGAGGAAAAAGTAGATGCAATTCATTGCAAGAAAACTCCACAAAGGCCAATACACCCACACCCAAAAATAAAAAAAAAAAACAAGAAGGCAACTCAAAGTGAAAGTCAACTGCTAAATCTTTGCAAACATAGTTCATTCTGTGAGCACATTGTTCAGCAAAAAATTTTATGGATTTTGTAATGACAGGTCTCAATGTAACGCTGCAAAATCAAGAGCAATAAGCATCCTGCTAGAATGAACCCTTCCTACTCCAATTTTTTTTTTTTTTTTTTGATGAATACAACACTCAGATGTCAATGAAGAAAAGATCTCATAACCTGTGCGTGCACATAAGCAAAATAAACACATTCTCTTTCATGAACATTGGAAATGAAACTGAATTTTCAGAAAGATCACTTCCACAATCAGCCATGCAACTTAAAATCCAGAAACTAGAAGATCATTGTCGTTTGTCGTTTGAAAAAAGAGAGTAAAAGTAAACAAAGAAATTTGATGCTTCATTTGAGAACAAGATAAAATGCCAAAAATTATGATTGTTGAACAGATGATGCATCATTAATTCCTTACCGTTGAATACCTTGAACCAGATGACTGTTCCTCCTTATATAATAACTTTGGCCTACTCAGTGATTGGTGTGAAGAATCATGCAGATGGTTATATCTAGGGTTAAAACGGTCCTCTGGCCAGTGTGAATTTACACTAGTTGCACTATTACTATCAAACTGTGAACTGCCTCTGATGGTGACAGAATTAGAAAATCTGGACAATTGTGCTACCCGATGAGCATAAGATCTCTGAGTTCTCAACTCTGAATTCTTCCTTGGGGAACCAAATACTCGGCCAGGAGCCCTAAGAGCCTCATCTCCATAAATGTTCACATTATGTGAAGATCCATAGTTGGTGAGATGCATCGACTGGACTGAATGAGAGTAATTTCTTTCAGTTCCTTTAGGAAGCTCAATAGGAAATCCAGAACCACCATACCCTTCGGGGTTGAAATTTTCACTGATGCTCTTAGGTTTATCTTGTGCCTGTCGCTTCTGTGTTGGACATAAAAATTGGGAAAAATCATCACCTTGCAAGCTAGATATAGCAACATAAACATAAACAAATATAGCAACATGATCATACTAAATTAAAGTTACCAGTATGGAAGCCTGCAACTCTGCATTGGCATCTGGCACTGGCACAGCTTTAGATTCTCTGGAACTCTTTCTCATTGATTCATTCCCATGTCCTTTACTTCCGGCTATTCTCCGCCTGTTTGCCAAATGAAAATCAGGTAGCATAAATGAGAAGTAGAGAGGAAAAACAAAATGAAAATGTGCCAAATTCTGGTCCTAGTAGAAATCATGTTATTATTGAGGATTTCTCGTTTGTTGGACGTGCTGATTTTTTCACTTCAGCCTCCCATCTCTTCTACTTCCTACTGATATCTTTGTGACTCTTCAAGCTGCTGCCCTCAAATTTCATCTTCTAGTTCTGCCTCTGGCTAGAGGTTCACCCAGTGTTGAAGATTCTTGCACCGTTTCATTATCAAATTTTTATGTCACTAAGTAATTTGATAAGTGTTGTTTAACCTCAATCCTACAATTTGGAAGTGTGTATCCTTACCATATTAACAAAAGAAATATTACCAAGAGGTGAGTGAAAGAGAGAACAGATTAACTGCCTTTGACCATTAGCTACAAGAACCATGCTGAGGTTTTGCCAAAAGTACAGGTAATGGAAAGGTCATCAATGAGAGACAAGTCTATACCTTCTGGCATCCTCATTCCGAAGCTTGACATCAAACTCCTTGGTTGGTGGATATTTTGGCAAACTTGATGGATCACATGGAAGAGGCTTTGTTGAGAAGAACTAGAGAACAATCAAATAGAAGAAAAGGGTGATCCACATACTCTATGTGTAGTTCAACAGGTGAAAGCATAAAGAACATATGAACAAATATCAGAAATCCAGGTATGGTTATGAGAAAAATGTAAAAGTAGGATCCTTATATTTTCCTATTTGATTAGGATTTAAGGAATGTGGAAAACTGAAAGTGAACCCAATACCTGTTATGAGTATGGCTCATCACTAATCTGTTGACTTCAGCCAGATCATCAGAGACATAAATTTTTTATACCATTTTTTACCATATCATTAGCAATTTGGACAAAGTTATGATACTTAACTAACTAGGTTCATTGTTACCTTGATCCAACCATTTAGCTAGACATTCGATATGCTAAACTGAAAATCAATGGTAATGCATTGTATACCATCAAAGTGACATAGACATTGACAACAGACACCATCCCACAATTGTGGGACATGAACATAAACAAAGCCATGTAAACTTAAAAAAAAACAGGTGTTTTCTTGAAACAAGAAAATAAATGGCTAAATGGGGGAGATAACAAAAGTAATAGTGCATGGTCACCCACAAGAAGCTTTACAACCACATAGGATTCAGAAAATAAAATTGTATACAGATGTGAAAAATAAACATACCTCACTATCCAGTGCTGAAGAAGCTGTACCACGATGCTCAGGCTCTACAGCAAGAAGGATATCCAAAAGGGTCAAAGCTGATGAAGGAAAGTCCTTGAATGTGTCAGCAACACAACGTTTATAAGGCTGTTGAGGTTTAAAAATGGTTGTATGTGGCAATTTTGATCTCTTCCAATATTCTTCAGATGGTGAACCACATAGCTTGAAAATTTTATGCAGTTGCTCCACCTGTGTAAAAGGATAGACAATAAGATCTTCAACACCACAGCAAGTCAAAATATTCAAATACTATTATTTCATCAGAATATTGATGGTTTCTAAAATATCCTATAACTAAAGTTTGCATGCTTAAAAGCCCAGATCATAGGTCCATGTGAAGTGAGCATAAATTGGAGGAGTGGAAACAACCATCAGATGGCCAAATGTCAAGAACCAAATAAGTCCATAATGGCCAGTGACCTATAAACTTATTAGAAAGGGAACAAAAAGGGCACCAGGAAGAGATCCAGGAACACAATGACTGTAGCCAAAAGGATCCAAGAACCAAATGACTAGTAGCTAAGGATTTGTGAGTGAGCATATATTGAGGGTCATGATGCCAAACAAATTGCTCATAAGAGAGAATCCTGTCTTCTGTTGATTTATCTCTTATTGCCTCTCTCTCCTTGTAGAATGCAATACCAGAATGCAACCAGCACATGCTATATTAGTTCATTTATTGGCATTTATTGATGGCATACTGCTCAAACTTTTGCTGACTATATCTTGTCAACTTCATTTTGCATGTTGACCACCACTACAAGATGCCTTGAAGATCGAGCACAGGCTATATAAGTTCATTTGTGGGAGAAATATGAAAAAATACATGGAAAAAAAAAAGTTTTGTTAATGTTCTCCCATTGTCACTACATAAACAAATACACTAGTTTGTAGCACCAGTTCCATCCAAACTAAACAGAGACAACTACAAATCCTGGACATAGGATCATTGATTTGAAGAAAGGTCATCATGCAAGCATGCAGATAAGTTGCTCAAGAAAAATTGGTCTAGTTACCTCTGTCCTTCCAGGCATGATAGGCTTTCCTGCAAACAATTCTGCAAGAATGCAACCAGTGCTCCATAGATCCACAGAAACTCCATAATCAGTGGCTCCAAGCAAAAGCTCAGGAGGCCGGTACCACAATGTCACCACACGACTTGTTAGAGGTTGCTTCTGTGGAGGGAAAAATGTTGCAAGACCAAAGTCTCCAATTTTGAGATTGCCATTAGAGTCAATGAGCAAATTTGAGCCCTTGATATCACGATGTAAAATGCCATTACAGTGGCAGTGTTCAAGCCCACGAAGTAGTTGTTGCATATAACACTTAATCTGCAGGGACAAGGAACAAATCCAACTTTGCATAAAAGAACTAAAAATAATAGACAGAAAAAAAATACATGACTTTTTTGTTAATTGAGATTAAGCTCAGTGACAGTCTTTGCATTAGACAATGATGCATTACAAAGAATGCTAATCACGGTAAGGTAAGAAATCTCTGTTGCACTTCATGTAAATAGCCAAATTAATCAACAGACATCCACACACACACAAGCTCTCCGTCTCTCTCTCTCTCTCTCTCTCTCACACACACACACACACAAAAACGAAGACAGGTACACTCTCTCACACATTAAAAAAGCAGATCTAGTCAGTAATCAAATAACCAATATAACCAAAGTCATACAGGGAAAAAGTCTCATGGTTGCTATGTTATTATATGTTATTCCAAACCAAAGGCAAAATAAGAAAGAGTGGGCACCTGTGCTTCAGTGAACTTAATCCCCTGTGTTGCCAAAAGGCCTGCCAGATCATGCTCCATGTAATCAAAAATAAGATATAAACTGCCAGACATCCGTGAAGTTATTATACCTTCTAGTTTCATGATATTTATGTGGTCGAGTTTACGCAAAACAGTAATTTCTCTTGCCATAAAGCGGACACTTTCTGGATCCATGTTAGCAAATCGCACCTTCTTTAAGGCAACTATTTTATCTGTCTCAAGATCACGAGCTTTGTACACGCTGCTGTATGTCCCTTGTCCAATCTGCATCACTCAAGGAAAGTCAAGTAAATTCTTTGAAAAATTCATCGATGGGTTATAAACAAAGGTAAACAATTTATAAATGCGAGCTTACTGACCAAACATGTGTCAAAAACAGTGAGAACATCAATGAAACTAAACTCAACTTGCAAAAAAAATATAAGTTTTGAAAAATAATGAATTGATGCAATCGAGGGAATAGCGCTTCCTAGCTGAACCTGACTTTTCCTTTCTTTTCCTTCAAGGGGCATAAGTTTCAGAGTTTCCAGGAATAATATAACTTTAAACTGGCATGCTTTGTTGCTTTACTATTTAGTAAAGGACTTATGGAGAGAGATAACATGCTTACACTCAAAAGCACATTAAAGCCTCTGAAAGCAGATCAATTGTGAAAACTTAGAGCATTTTGGACATGTATCAAAGTATAACTGAAGATTACTTCTCACATATAATGAGCTAACCACTACAAATTCAATGACTTAATCTAATGAATGAAATCTATTTGAGCTCATTTCCAGAGTATCCATTTGAACCACATTTTGTGATTGTTATTTTCTGCATTACCATCTTAAAAAGAAAAAACCCTACAAAAGAACATTAATGATGGATCCAATTATTTTAAGTAGCACCAAGAAGAGAAAATCCACAAACCAAACCAAGGCCATTTCAACTAGTCTAGCCGAATCAAATATCAAAGGAGTCAATCAAAATATTCTCAATCCTTCCATAACCAATACAGTATCAATAGCAGTTACTAATGTTAGACTCTTGAAACTTGGAAAAACCAAATAGTGCTTTTGTTATAATCAAATATCTCAAACAAGGAGACAAAAAAAAAAAAAAAAAAAGAAACTGACCTTGTCCAGCCTCTCAAATGATTCTGCCCTTTGAGGCACCCATCCGCGGATAGCTTCTCCAGCCACAGCAGTAAGCCAAGAAGGCCAACCAGCAACAACCTGTGCTGCTCTCTCCCCGTTGGGCATGCTTGCTATCCTGGAAGCCGCCCTCCTAGGATTGGCCTTGCCAGCCTTTTTCTTCCTCTGTTTCTCCTCACCGGATGACATGGGGGTGGACCCCACATTATCATTTCCAGGTTGTTGCTCTGATATCAATCTTGTCGAGGCACCATGGCCAACAACATCAGTCTGTTCCACAGGTCCATGGGTTCTCGAGGAAGAGACCAACCATTTGGTACGTTTGGTTGTGGTTCCTTTGGCTTTGGCATTGCTCTCTACGAACTCATCTGCTCGAGTCCCCTTCGAGCAAATGCAGCCCATTATCCTGATCCACATTTTCTTTATTTTCGACACCGTGATTGTTTTGCATCAATCCCCCCCAAATATCAATCAGAAAATAAAGAAATTCTGCAACTTAAAATCTAGCCTCCCCCTACTTTGTCCCCTTTCAATTAATTGCACTTGCTTAGAAATTCAGGTTCTTGATCTCTGAGATGCAGGTGCCTGGTAAAGTAACAAGAAACCAGATCCCCAAGAAGGGATGCCAATGGAATGCAAAGCAACTGCATCCAAAAAAGAAAACCCAGAATATTGAAATTTGTAACAAACCATAAAGAATCACCCCCCCATCCCCAGACTTCTTTTGGGTTTTTTTTTTTTTTCCTCCTTTTTCTTTTCTGTTCTATGTTTGTCAGTACTGAATTGTTTTGTTTTTTCAGTTGCAAAATGATTTTGTTTGAGGCCAGTAAATGTTATGTTGAGAGGGGTTGGGTGGTTAACAACTCAATGCCACGCTAGAGCGACCAAATATGGCAAAATGTGCCCATAACAAAACAAAGACGGTAGCTTTTTTCTGGATTTGACAGGGAGAGAATTTCGGATCCGGGTGGTTCCTACAAATACGAAAGGCCTAAAGATATTTTTGGGCTTTTGAATCCTTAGCTTAGACCTCTTTCTTCTGTTTTGTTCTTACACATAAAGACGGAGACTTAATCAAAGCAAGCAGAAAGACAGAGACAGAAAAGGTAGAATAAATGATGTTGCTTTCCTTTATAGGCTTCTAGTCATTTTAACATGATTCGAGAGCAGAAAATCATAGATACTGCAATATGAGAGAGAGTGAGAGAGAGAAGGAGAGAAGTGAATGCAGACATAAGCTTCCTGTGAGACAAGCGACAATACTGGGATCCATCCAGCTTGCATTTTGCAGAACAGAGACATCGCGCGAGCCGACGATGGACAATGCAAACACATCGCGTGGCAGCGGTGGGACCTTGTGGATCCCATTATCAGATTTTCTACGTTAATGCCATGCTAGCAAGGGACCGTGGAGGTCCCCCTTCACCTTCCAAGTATAGTGTTAAAAACCACACCGGAGTCGGTGCTTCGATCGTGAATTTGTTCCAATTTGTTTAAAAGATGGATGGGACAGAAAATTGAAAAAGCCAAAAAAAAAAAAAAAAAAGGCTCGACTTGATTGATTCAGACGGTTCAACTGAATTATCAAACTGATAAACTAAAAATTTTTATTTTATTTTAATAAAATTTTATTTATTTTTATATTATAATTATGACATCAGTTATTACATCAGCAACATGTCAAATTAAACTCTTTTTTAAATTAAATTCGATTTTATTTTAAAAATTATAAATTATAACTCTAATTGAAAATTAAAGGGAAAAAATACTTAAACTTAAAGATGTTACGGGCAAAATCGAACTCTTTCTCAGAGATCAAATTTGATTTTATTTTAAAATTTATGATTTTAATTAAAAATTAATGAAAAAAAAAATTTAAACCTCAAGGTAAAATTTAAAATATTTTCAAATAAAAAAACTTTATGGTATACTGGGGTACTCTTACATTTAAATCAAACCCGATAAGTACTCCAAAAGAATTAATGTATAATATGTTACATCTATATTGTATTAATATTTATATTGTGTTTATTTTAATTTTATAAAATTATTATGTTTTTTTTTATAAAATATGATATTATGTATTAAAATATTAACTTGCATGGTTGGGTCAAATTCAAGTAAAAATTTAATTGAAAAAATTAAAATAAATAAATAAATAAGTTATATTTAGATATAACTCAAATATCAATTTTATCCACAATTTAATTAAAATTAACCTAACCAAAACTAAATAATACTTTAACTTCATACTTTTGATTTAAATTAGAAAAATCAAAAAAATAAATTAATCCTAACATTTAATTTTATATTTAATTATAAATACCATAATTTTTTATCTTTTTAAAAAAATAAATAAGTCCTTTTATTTTTAAAATTAAATGATTTTATTTTTTATTATTAATTTTAATGATATTAGTTATTAATCATATGTTACATCATCAAATAATATTCATATCATTAAAAAAAAGAAAATGGTGATTATGTAAAATTATTTAGATTTTTTTTATTTTGTTAAAAATAAAATAAAATTTTTGAGAAAAAATTTTTCAAAGAAAAGAAAAGAAAATAAAAATCCTTAAATCATTGTAATTGTCAAGATTCTTTCACCCAAAAAATTAAAAAACAAAATCTCACCATCTTCATCACTATCCATCCATCTTACTTATCAATACTTTCAATCTCATTTTGGAATACCAATCTATCTCTTATTCTCCTAACTCTCTTTTGATCCCATTTGTTGTCATCTTGACCTCATTTTTATTTGGCTTTGTTAAAAGTTAATTCTTTATACAAATGTCTCTTTCAGCCTCCTCATAATTTCACTTTTATATATATATATATATCTACTCATTCTTCCATAGTGTTGCAATTTCATTATATTTAATCTATTCTCTAAAATAATCTACTCCCTTGATTATTTATTTTCATTAAATTTGTTATTTATCTACAAACCTTAATATTGCATATTAAATGTTTAACTATTCATCTAAGTCTTTTAGGTTTATAAGTAGGTGTGATCACAATGAAAAAAGTGAGTCAATATGATGCAATTATGGACAATTAGTCAGATTGTCTACTTTATAAATTCACAAAAATTTGGGTAAAAAGTTTTGATCTTACCTTAACTACTAAGTACAATAAGTTTTTATAAAGAGTTTTAATTTATGTGTAATGGTATGAAATAAAAGTAATCACATAATAAGTGTGTATCATTTAAATTTACATGACTTATGAATAGATGTGTAGCTGAAGTTTATTTGTGTAAGAATATAGTTAATTCTTGAACTGGGCAAAGGAAGTGGTAAATCACAGAGGCGACAAATAGAGGAACTAAAGAAATAAATTAAAAGGTAAGGTAGTTTGGTTCAAGTGAAAATGGTGAGCACTTCGTTAATGAGGGTGTGTTCCTTAGAATGAAAATTACAAATGTAAATGCAAGGAGAAATGTTAAAATAAAAAAAAATGCAAAAGACATTATTAATGTACAAATTAGTTATCATTTGTTGTGTAATGTTTGCCACGTGAAGGCTATGAAAGGAAATGTAAAAGGTATAAAATGACTAATATCTTGAATTTTATGTAGCATATTTTGGTGTTGTGAAATGAATGGATTATCCTTATGTTTCAATCCTTTTCTAAATTTGCTTTTCTACATAGGATGCTATATATTATGTGTAAATATGTGTGCCAAGTTTTATTAGAATGATTTAAAGTAAACATTTATGTGCAAGGAAAAACAGGACGTCATAGTAAATGTTCAATACCTAAAAATGTAGCAATCCACTTTATTAGGTCAAATATGAAATCTCAACTCTTATTTTTTATTCAAAAAATATAGTTGTTTCATAACATAAAGTTGACTTTATCTCAATAATATAACTATAAAATACATCCTTACAACATTTAATCAAAACTTTGTTCTTAATTTTATTACTAAGCATTTTGAATATAATGTCTATTTGATTGTCATAATTGGCATTCATTATTAGATTCTTGTATTCCAGATCCTACTATGTTGTTCATGTTTGTGTTAGAACTAAATCTTAATCTCATTCTCTAATTTATGGCCTCCTTTGGCATGAAAAATAAAAATATGTGAATTATTATTAAATAAAATTAAACACTAATAAAAAAATATCAATATTTAAGACATAAATCAAACCTTTTGTAATTGTGTGGTAACGATGTTAGAGTTCCCCTTTCATTACAGTCCTTTTACCATAAAGAGAAGTTTATATTCTTTAGGATAAACATATGATATTTTTCTCTTGTTCTCAACATACAAACCTTCATATGACTAAGTTATATTTTGTAAAAGTTTGTTTGAGCTATATAAAAGATAAAGAGATAAATTTAGAAAAACATCAAATTAAACAAGTATATGTATTAACATTGTACATAGACATCCCATTTTTAAGATTAATGTATAAAATATGGCCAAAAAATCTTTATTAGATCTCCAAACAATGATTAACTTATGTCTACTCTAATGACTTTTTTACTTGTTTTTGGTGTAGCAAAATTTTACTTGATAGTAGACTCGTTGCTTGTTATTGAAGTAAGTCCAAACTCTCAAATAACCAAACTTTTAATAGTAAGAGTTAGTTTGTTACTATTTGGTTTGTCTAGATTTGGTTGCCTCATATGTATATTTAGATTACCTTATCCTACTTTTCTCATTTGCACACTCTAACCTTTTTGTCCTTCTTCTCTTATTTGCTACTTTTCAACCTACTTGAGAAAATTTTATATTGTAAACTATGAATCTTAATCATTAATTTCTAATACTTGAAATGAAGAAATTTCACAAATAAACAATTATATGATAATAACAATTCTAATTATAACTTACTTATGATTCATTTACACTTTGTTTCTTATAAGTTTTTTTTTATTATAACCCCTTTTTCCACATTTTTGACACTTTTAATGTTAACCTTTTCTTGACATTGTAAAAGTCTGTAGAGTTTATTTTAATAGTTTTTTTTTGGTTCATCCTTATCCTTTCTCCTTGATTTTTCGGTCTATCAAGCAATTTACACCATCTAAAGGGAGAAGCTTTTCTTAATTATATATTAGCCAATACAATTATTCTCAAATTGGTTGTAATGATTCTTTATATGCAAATATAAAAATGTCTTTGAAATAGATTAGATAAATTTGTTATTTTAAAGGCAATTTTGCATTAAAAATAAGACAAATTGCATACTGACAAAGAATTATTGTAAATTATCATGACCTATAAGTGCATCTTTAGCTCCTAAGAAGCACAATATGCTTGTCTTCTCCCTTCATAACTTCATAACCATCATTACCATTCTAAACTAGAGAACACCCCAATGCAAATTATTTTTATTTTTATTTTCTCAAATTTCTCCATAATTAGCAGATCACAATTTTTAATCCACTTTTTTATAGATTCTCTTTACTAAACAAAACTTTACATAACCATAATTTTAATCTCCTCTAACATGTTGATGATTGGCTTATGCCTAATCCATTATCCAACCATTAAATGTTTCATAAATTTTATTATCAATTAAGTTACAAAGACATCTTATGTTCTAAAAGGCCATACACCATGTCTTTAGTGGATCTTGAAAACATCATTAACACAGCCAAGAGTAAACCTGTCTAATTTTTTAACTTGTAACTCTAAGTCATTGATATATGGTGACTTAGCACACTTCTAAAATTGAATTCTCAAATCAAAGCTCATCCACCTCTTTTACTAATTGGTGCAAATGTGTCATACTCATTTCTTATTGATAATCTCAAGCATTGCATATCTAACTACTTTTAACAAATCCTAACAAATAAGATAGATAGGATTAGTTAAATTTTATGAACTGTCATAATATGGACTTAGAAAAATAAAAAACATATTAAATGTTACCTTTTATTTATTTAAAATTATGGTGTAACACTCCCTAGATCCAAGTTACAAGTTTATTTTAAGCAACTTAAGAAACTACTATGAAGAGAATTGATTTTCTACCTCACTATTGCCTATGTAATAAAAAATATTTGATTATTCTCATCTTTGCCATTACACTGAGTATTTGACCCTCACAAATTCCTTTAAAAAAACATCCAACAACACCCAATACTTTTCTACAACTTGATCTCCAACCTTGTTTACAAGCATCAAAACAAATGTAAATCCTATCAAATGTCATAGATCACCTATTATTTTATCTTTTAGTTTAATCACATACGTGATTTTAGGATTTGAAAATAATAACTCTTTTTTATAGTCCCATAGACTTGCATATTGATGCATATAAACCCCTTTATGCTCCTTTAACATCTTTTTTCCTACATTCCTACATATCATCATGCTTACATATTGTTTGTAGTCATTTTTGCACATTTTTTCCATATTTCTCAACTTTATATATGATTGTTAGAGTATCCTATTATTCAAAACTTATATAAAAACTTAGAATTGATCATCTTACTTTTGTTTGTTTCGGTGCATCAATGTTTAGGAGTAAATGTTCTAATGAAAAATATTTAAATGCCATATCAATAGTAATTAACAACTTCCATAGATACCCTTTGCAACATCTACATAAAAGTCTCTTTTTGTCATTCATTTTACATTTGATGTCAAACCCAATTTTAGGTACATATTTTGACACAGTTTCCTATGATTCATCTTTGTTTTTAAACATTATTCTCATATCTTATGCAAGCACTTTACACCTTTGATCATATCTTTTTTTATTGCTTTTCCTTCTAACCTTCTCATTAGACTCTTCAAAATTGTCTTCACTATCATTATAACTACCTAGATCATCATATGGATGTAGTCATTATTCACTAATGGAACATGAACTTGTTCATTAATTGCTTCCTTCTCATCTAAAATTTTGGCTTTTTCACTTTCTTCACTCATTTCACTTTTTTTTCCTTTTTCATATGGTCTTAATGTGTTCTCAAGAAGTCAATCCTAATTTTCTCTCTAGCTAATTTCAATTCTTTATGACTATAATTACTTAACTAGGTCATTGCTTAACATAATCTTCCTATTCTTTAGAACTACATTCTGTTGAACATCAAACTACCTTGCATTCTCACCTATATCATTTTGTTATATTGCTCCAAACTTAAATCCTTCTTTCTTATTGTCTTGTTGAACCACTTCATATTCTTCAACATAAGGTTAAGTTTTAGCCTTATTCTCATTTTTTTATTTTTTTACTACTAAAAACATAAACCCTTGCATACCATACTTTTTTTTAATCTGCTTATTACTAATATTACCTTTATCTTCATGATTATTCAAAGTTGTTTTACCTTTAACTTTATTTACGCATTCTCCTTCCTTATAGCAATCTTCAATATCATTCTTCTTAATATGATTTGCTTCCATTTTAATTACTTTTTCATAAGGTTCATTATAATAATTCTTATTGTCATTGTTTTTCTAATTGCAATTTTTTGTTTTATTAGACCTTAAATGCATATCATTTTTTGATTCCTTCTTTATAACCTCCTCTATGATATGGACACCATTATCATTTTTATCAACATTATTGACATCAATAACCATGCCTTAACCATAATCAGTATGCATATCACCAGCAAACTCATGATTTTCAATATGCATAATTTTTTTTCCACCAAAATAGGGTTCAGTTCTACATCATATTCTAAATATATGTATATTATTAGATTTCATAAAAAATAAAGACTCTTTTAAAGACTTTCCTCTTTCATTAACCCTAAAGTAAATATCTTGTACATTATAATAGTTCATGTCTAGCTTGACCATTTATCTCATAATAATATCAAATAGTTTATCTACATCAACATAGTCCAAAATGTCTAATTTTTCACCTTTATATTTAAACCTAGGCTTTTCAACAAAACACCCATTATGAAATATTCTAAGGCTAACCTAGTCTTCCATATTTCTTGCTAATACACAAAAAATATGTAGGGATCAGATTATTAAGAAATGGTGTTTTGTATGATTTGTGTAATCTTATTTGCCTCAAATTTTATAAACCCTAATTTGAAATTCCTAATTTTAGGAATTTATTAGACATTCATATATTTTTAACAAACCAAACATAACAATAATTAAAAATTACTTTAATTTCAAAACACTTAAATTTCAAAAATTGAAATTCCCAATTTCAAAAACCTAATTTGAAACTCTAATTTTAGATATTAGTAACCTTAAATTTATGCATACAAATTCTAAATTAATATATTATCTTAAATATACCTTTACTGATTTTAAATACAATCTTAATTTTAAATATAATACATTTCTACTAAAAATATATTATTATTCTCAAACATCATGATTGAACAAAGCAAACATAAACCCCATCATAAAGTTTAAAATTCTTTAAATTAACAAAATAATAACAAAAAAAATCACTTCTTAAATAGTAAAAATTACATAATTCAAATTTTAATTGGTGATGGTCCTTACAAAATTCTTTTGTTGATGACAAAGAGACAAGAATCTTGTGGGGTAGCTGCAACATGTATGGTTAAAGCCAAATGAAAAGCAAAAAATTTACAAGGTAGAGTGAGCAATAAAGAGTAGTGGGATTTTGTTTGGTCTATGTTTTCTTTTGGGTGAAAAAATATCGACAATTTCAATGGTTTAGAGAATTTTATTTTCTTTTATTTTTTTAAATTGATTTTTTTCAAAAGTTTGATTTTATTTTTAACAAAATAAAAAAAATTTTAAATAATTATACATAATCACTATATTCATTTTCTTTAATGATATGAATATTATTTGTTAATGTGGTGCATAAAAAATGATTAATAATAACACAATTAATGATAGAGAATAGTGAAATTGTTTAATAGTAAAAACATAAGGAGACCTATTTAAAAAAAAAAAAAACAAAAACAAAAATATTGTATGTATAATTAAATATAATATCTAATGTTAGCATTAATTTATGCATTTTTGTCAATTAGAAATTGTAACTGATAATAGCTAAAATTAGCTATCATGATTCTAATTAAGTTAAGTTACAAAAGAAAAAAAGGGTTCCTTAATAAAGATAAACGAAATTACATTGATTTGGATTTTTTAAATTTAAAGAGAATATTTAATCCATTTAATTATATAAGAATTAGATTTAAATTCTTTATATATTAATTTTACTTTTATATCTTTTCTTATAAACTCTTTAAAATTTCACTCTCATTATTAATGTTATCTATATTAATTTTTAATGAAAATCCTCCTACAAATTTTTAAATTCAAAATTATGCTAGAATCATAATTAACCTGCTTAATCTTAAGTCAATTAAAGTCCAATCTTTTAGTGAAATCATGACAAGAACTAATTATTTAAATTGGACTCAAAATGAATCCATTTTTTTCTTAATAAATATTAATTTTATGTGCACCTTGGTGCAAACAAAGATATGCTTTAAATATAAATCAGCTATTAGTCAAAGAAAATCATTCTTAAAATATATTAGAGTGAGTTTCATTTTTAAAGTTATAACCTCACAAAAAAAAATGAAAATATATTATAATCATTGAATGAGATTACTTTACAATAACTTTTTTGATTTAAAGAATGTGTGTTTGCATAATAAACATAATCATTTTCCTTTCATGTAAGTGCAATTATGCTAATGTGAACTAAGTTTTACATGTTGAATACAAAAGTATAGCTAATAAACCACTATTGATAAGATTTAGAGGTGTCAAAAGTCAATAAAACTCAACAATTTAATTTAATCTCACTTGAAAAATATTTGACTCAATTTGATTTAAATTATGAATTGACTTGAAAGTAATCTAATTAGAATAATCCAAATCTAAAGGAATCTAAACTCAAACTTGCATATAAAGAAATCCCGTTTTTGAAAAAGGGAAAAATTGAACATATTTTTATGAAAATATAAAAATTATATTACTTAATATTTTTTATATTTTTACTTATTGGTTTATATATATATATAAATAAATTTATAAATAATACAATACACTATTATATATATATATATATATATATATATATATATATATATATATATATATATATATATATATATATAATTCATTTAATTTATATAATTTTTGATTTAGTTTATATATCTATATATTAATTTTTATATTGATATTAGATTTTTTATTTTATATAATTATTTATTTTTATTTTAATATTTACACTATTAATTACATATATACATGTATATTTATATACATATATTATAAATAATTTAAATTTATATATATTTTTTCTATTTATTATGAGATCCATTAAATTATAAATTAATCAAAATTTAAAATTAAGATATTAATAATAAAAATTTAAAATTTAATTAATAAAATATCTTTTAAAAAATTAATATATTTTTATAATTTTAATATAAATTAATAAATAAAAAATGAATAATCAATATTAATATATATTTCACTTATTCTAATATATGATAAAATGAAATATTAATAATATTTTTTCAAGAAATTAACAAGTTGATTATTTGAGTAAATCATTTAATTTAACTTGAGGAGCAAAAGGCTCTTTATTTGTGAGAAAGAATTTTTGGCAGTAATCATGGCTATGGCTAAATGGCGGGGAAGGATAGTGTTTTGTGATAAAAAAAAACAGATCATGTGAGAGCTTAAAACATTTATTACAACAAAGGTTGAAGGCATACGTACAATAAAAGGGAATCATTAAATCTTCCATATCCGGGCCTACTGCAACCCCTTCCAGTTCAGGCCCAATTCGTAGTTGAAACCCAAGCCCAACAATAAGAGCAGAGGAGTCATATGAGGGCAGTGTTGGTAATTTCAAATTCTAATAGTCTCCCCTTCCTGTTTTCGGAAAATAGTGTATAGGGGAGAGAGAGCAAATTGTATATAAAAGGTGAAGAATGAATGTAAGGGAAGTCAGTCGTGGAAGATCAGTGAAAGTCTGATCTTCTCTCCATTTTGTTCATGATCTTCTCAATCTCTAATTCTTGCTCGTCCCCTCCGTTCTGGTTCTGTTCCTTACATCATACAACGCCAAGTATATGGGGTTTTGATGTCAAAAGGGTCCTCGGTTTGACCTCATTTCTTTAGTTGGAGGTGGTGGGGTTACGAATCAAAATATGCAACTGTTGATGAATTTTTGAAGGATTTTGCGAGAAATTTTTAGGAATGTCCTTCAATCCTTGCTTGGACATGTTATCACAATGATATGCTTAATAGAGGAAATTCATCATAGAGGTTACAACGATGCCATTTATGCAAATACATCAAACTCCTTCTAACAATAATTCAACAATGGGTTTAATTTGTTATTGAATTTAAGAAAATTTTTATTTTAATTCTTATTTTTAATATAGTTTATTTATGATTTCTTATTATATCATAAATAAAATATATTTAAAATAAAAATTATAAAATAAATTTTCAATTATAATTTTTAGAGTCAACAAAAAAAATAAAATAAAAAAATCAAAAATATTAAAATTTAATTAAAAATTATCAATAATAAATTAAATATTTTTAAAATTTATTTTTTTAATAATAAAATAAATTATATTATTTTTTATTTATAAAAATAATTTATTTTATTATATAAAATTTAATTATTGACTTAAGAATTTTTATTTTATAAAATTATAAATAATTATAAAAATTATAGTCAGTAGTAAATAAATAAAAAAAATATTTAAATTTAAATATTAAGATTTATGGTAAAAAAAATGAATTATTATGTCGTTATACAAAACAAGAGGGAGCCAAACAATCCCGTCTTGGATTTCTCCATCCTCGTAACCAATCGCGCGCTGGCCCTGCATCATGTCGGCTCTTTTGTTTTTTAACCAAAATTTTTTACGAGCCACCGGCACAAGGTCTCCTGGCAACGTTGGCTCGCAGTTAAAAAACCCGAAGGAATGACCCGGAATTCGAACCTGGAGATTCGGATACAGCTGGAGACAGCCTGTCACCAACAAAGTTCCACTCACCTATTTTCCCCAACTGCTCATCCTCTCTCTTTCTTTGTCCTCTCTCTGTGCGTCTCCCGCCCTGTCTCTTTGTCTGTCTGGCCGAGTAAAGGTTAGGGTTTTCGATCTCGTTTTGCGAGTCGGCGATTCTACATTTCCGGTCACCAGATCAAGTCTCTCTCTTTCGTAAGCTTTCGATCGACCTATTATTGTGTTATTTGGCTCTTGCTCAAGCTTTTAATTCTCAATTTTAGGAATTTTATTTTCGTGCATGTTAATTTTGTTCTTTGTTTTTCTTGTTTCTTTTTGGCTGTTGATAGATTTCGATATGTTTTGTGATTTTAACCAACACGTAAATTCTTTTTTTTAAAAAAAAAAAAAAAGAATTTTTGGCTTTTTTTATTGTTGATTTTATGTTTCTTCGTTTTTCTCTTCCTATAATTCTTTTAAGTGGTCTCTAGATTGGTTCTATTGGGAATGTTGACTAATGCAGAAGGGAGGGAAATTGTTCACCTGCAGGATTCAATTGTTATTATTATTATTATTATTTTATAATGTTGAAATTCAAGGAGCATAACATTTACTTTTCCATTTGCCTGAGGCATTTTTTCTGTTTATTTTAGAAAGTTTATGTTATCCTTAAAATGTATTCATTAAGATGTAAAGTTGTGAACAGGAATAAGAAGAATGCTATGGAAGTTATTATTTTATTCCCCCTCAAAGTTCACAGTTTTGATGAACCTATGGTTATGCATGGTGCTACTATTTCTTTTGGTGATAGACATGATGCTAAATTAGAAGAAAATGGTCTGTTTTAGTATTTGGTCTCTGTTTATGGACATGTATTTCATTCGGTTTGTACTGTTTACTGTAATGAACTGAACTTGAATATGTGCCATGCTACAGCCAGGAAATTTTATCTGTTATCATTGATTCGTAAATCTCCATGTTTTTTTTTTCTCTGCACGCTAGCAAATTTGTTTAGTGGTTAGTATGTTTTGGTTAGATGTTTGTTTTCTATTGTTTTCTATTGTATGACACAAATGCGGACGATGTGGAACTGGTGTGATTTATTATGCGCCCTACTTTTGAAGCCAGTGGCTATTCTTGCCCCATCTTAATGGGGAAAGTTCAGAATCATTGTATTTTTCTTTTCAATTTTTTTATCTGTGGCTTTCATGCAGACAGACATTCAAATATATCTGTTGCAACTTTTACGTACCATGGAGAATTTGTTTTACAAAATCTGGGCACTCTATGACGAACAACCTGTTATTATGGGATCCTGACATGCTGGTATTCGTGGTTATATAAATAGACAACATATTGCACTTTACCTTGTTTTAGATTTGTATAAGCATCTTTTTACCTTTTGTTAAAAAAATAGAAAAACGTATGTGGTGTTTGATGTATAATTCTGTTGAATAAATCTGTTGACAAAATGCTTCTGATCTAGCCACTTAGGAACCCTGCAAACAGGGATCAAAGCATATGTATGAAACAAATATACCCATGCTTGGCCAAAATAAGTATCTTTTGGTTTGGGTTGTGTACTTGTGTAGGTAGTAGCTGGTTGTTGTATGGTTGCAGCCTAGTATGGTGACGTATTATCTGATAAAATTTATGTATTTTGTTTTATTTGGTTCCATTTGTACCAGTTGAGATGTAGGGAAACATAGTAAGTGTTACATGTAATTTTTTTTTGGCAATTATTGTCTCCTATTGTTACCTTGGTGATATCCCCTGCTTGAATCAGCCTCTACATTTGTTTGTGTTCTGAGTAATCTACCTGAGACATTTCAATGTGAGTTAGATTCACATTGGTCCATTTGTGATGCTTACATGGGTTTGTTATCATTATTTGACTGCAGGGCAAGGGGCAGTTGATTGGAGAGTCTCCTTAGTTATCCATTCACAAAGCTATACTGTACAATTTCTGAAACTGCTTCTACTCAAAATTAAGTCTGAAGCATATGCATCATTAGAGGACTTCTTGTATCCATGCTGGCAGATAGCATGCGTGGAATTTGTGCATTGGGTAATGCTCCTGACAAGATTTGATACCGATGCATTCGGTGTTGTGACAATTTGTTTAGTTGCTCTCTTGATTCTTCTTGGTTTGCTGTGCATTGCTTATTCATTTTACTTCCGCTGCCAACTTCATGGTGGAAGTTTTATTCAGCTCAATTATTTTAATGGTCCATGGATCATACGAATTACATTCATATTGTTTGTTATCTGGTGGGGTGTTGGCGAAATTGTACGGTTAAATTTTTTGAGACGTGAAGGAAGAGTCTTGAATGCCCTTGACTTGAAATGGCAGGAGAATGTGTGCAAAGGATATATTGTCTCCAATCTAGGATTTGCAGAGCCCTGCTTATATCTCACCCTTGTGTTCCTCCTTCGTGCCCCCTTACAGAGGACAAGTTCAGGAATTTTGGGTCAAAAATGCAATGCCAAAATAGCAGCATATGTTTTTCTTTCTAGCCTTCCAGTTTTTGTTCTTCAGCTTTTCATTATCCTAATTGGACCTGAATTAAAGATTAAGGATTCTTCCCTGCCACCGTATTTTACAAGAACAGCTACTCCAACAAACCAAACTGCAGCTGATGCTATTGCTCTCTGCACATACCCATTACTGAATACCATCCTCCTCGGGCTTTTTGCCACTGTACTGACCGTCTACCTGTTTTGGCTAGGAAGGCGGATTTTGAAATTGATCATCAACAAGGGTTTGCAGAAGAGAGTATGCATGTTAATATTGTCAGTTTCAAGTTTCCTGCCGTTACGGGTTCTATTTCTTGGACTGTCTGTTTTATCTAAACCTGAGAAGTTTGTGTTTGAAGCGTTTGCTTTCTTGGCTTTTCTTGCACTTTTATGTTGTGCTGGGGTGTGTATCTGCATGCTTGTGTATTACCCAGTTGCGGACTGTTTAGCTCTGGGGAATCTTCAGGACTTTGAGGCTAGGAGAGTAATGCTTGATGATCAAAATGTCACCATTTCTCTAATTGCTAACCAAAGCCATCTTGAAGAAAGCAGCCGAATGAGCCCTGGGAAAAACTCTGATGCCTCAGCCAAGCTTGGGTCAATTTCATTTCGTGCTTATGGAAAAGATGGGACTTCAACGGTGCCCTTTGTGGAGTTGAGCCTATTTTCTCCCAGCCGAGATGCAACACCACCAGGATCACCTCCGCATCTTGGTTGGCCTATGAGGCCGTCTATACAAGCTCTCGTACCCTAAAAAGGGTGTTGAAACTGAGTAATTGTGGTGAATATCAATTTTGTGGAAATGAAAACTGATTGTAAATGGTTAGCTTCAATAAGCATATTTCTATTCTTTGTTTGTTTTCTAATATTAGGTATGATGGCTTTTTTCGCTAATTGATTTTATGATTCTTCATTGCAATTTTCTTTGCTCTTCTGTTTTAGGTTTTCAATTTACTGCCTTACTAGAAAATATTCCGCATATAATTTCTTAATGTCCCGCTTTTAGGTATTATACCTTTACCTTATGCTGGCTTTGTGCAACAGATCATAAATTAAGTTGTACTTTTAGCCCAGATGTGTTGGGAAGTTACGGAAAATGAAGTGACAAAGCTTAAAGCAGGTCATGTTGTTTTAATATTTTTCCATTTAATTATTATCAAGAAAAATGTCGGTTAGCCCATAATTTGCATTAAAACAAAGTTGTGTTTTGCTGCAATTGATATGGCGTGAAAATATCATCAGAAGTCTTTCTTTTTTCGGGTTTTTGGGTAGAACTTAGATATATTTTTGGGTCATTTTGTTATTTCTTTACTAGTCTATCTTATTCTCAAATTAATCTTTGGGATTCGTCTCTAATTTTTTTTCCCTTTTTTTAGACGTGGTTCCTATTCTTTGCATTCTACGGTGCATTTGGCACATGCTTCTTTAATGATGCCATTGTCCTGACACTGAGAACACTAATTTTCGAGTATTGTCACGAAGTTTAAACTGAATTTCTTTTGCTAATTATTCCAACAGTTGAAGAGTCACGTGGTCTGAACTGTTCTTCATCGGTTAAATTCCATCTCTTTACAGGTTTTTATGTAAGTGGGAAAAATAAAATTGGTCATTAAATAAAAAAATATTAGTGATTTATGATTGGATGGATTAAATTATTTTAATTAAAATTAAATTAATAAAATTTATATTTAATATTAAATATATAAAAAAATTAATAATATAATTTTTATTTTAAAAAAATTAAAACATAAAAAATATTTTATACATTTTTATATTTTTAAATTAATTAAATTAAAAAATTATATTTAATTTATTATTTTATGATTTAATTAATTTATTTATTAATTTAATATTAATTTTTAAAATTAATAATTTTTAAAATAAATTAAATTATAATTTAATTTTTTATTTTATTATCTCCATCAATTTGATCAAATTTTTATATTTTCGTTAAAATAAATTTAAAAAATTAATGTATAAAATTATAAAATATTATATTTTTTATTTTTATTCATAATGTTATGATTAAAAAAATTTATCAAAATATAATATATTTTTTTTTATATTTACTTGTCAAATAATTTTATTCAATTATTTATCCTTAAAATTTAGTAAATAAATAAATTTGGTGTAAATTTATCAATTGATCCAATAATAAAAGTAAGTTAGCATTGAAATTAAGTCGAAAAAATTACTCAAATTTAATAATATTTAAATTTTTTATAAAAATATTAAATAATAATAATAATAATAAATAATTTTTAATTTTAATAAATAAATATAATAATTAATATATTTATAATTTATATATTTTTTAAAATTAAATATTGATAAGAGAAAGTTAAAAAAAGTAAAAATAAAAATCTGGGAAGCGAATACTTAGTTGCTTTAGTTTTCCGACTGGAGGCGAATACGGAAAATCTGGGGGATGAAGGGGCATTTATGTCATTCCAACTACGGAGACGCGTGCCGCCGCCACGGTCAGACACCAGCTGCGTGTGCTGCTCGTATATTTCTGGGGGTTGATTGACCCATTAACACAAATTACAAAACCTAGAAAAAGCCCCAAAGAAAAGGAATTGACATCTGTAGAGCGGTAGGCAACTGATTGAGAATGGCGTCGTTTCAGGAAGCACCGCCCGGCAACGAAAAGGCCGGAGAGAAGATCTTCAAGACTAAGTGCGCTCAGTGCCACACCGTCGAGAAAGGGGCCGGCCACAAACAAGGTACGTATGCTGCACACCTAACATAACACAACATAGATCTGATGTTAATTGACTTGAATTTTCTCTGTGATATGAATGATTGATGTTTGTCTAAGATCTGAGTTAGAGTTTTATGTTCTATTCTGTCGTGTCTAATTTATTGGAGAGGTGATTTTTTTTTTTTTTTTTTGTTTTTTCGCCTTTTTCGTTTTTGAAAAAAATAAATTTTGTAGGACCCAATTTGAATGGTCTCTTTGGAAGGCAATCTGGTACAACTGCTGGTTATTCCTATTCCGCTGCTAACAAGAACATGGCTGTGACTTGGGAAGAAAACACATTGTATGACTATTTGCTCAACCCAAAAAAGGTACTGCCAGTTCATTTGTGTTTTTATGTGAATTTTGGATAAAATTTATGTGTGATGACACACACACACACACATGATGGAAAACGATTGTTTTAAGCATGAAAATGGCCTGGCATCTCAGTTTTGGAGTACTACCTACATGCATCTTTGTATTGGGTTAAAAAAAGAATAAAAAAAAAAATAACAGTGAAATGTTGTTTCAGAAAATAAATGAAGTTTCTTTTTTGGGGGTTGAATTTAGACAATCTTTTAGCTTATATCAACTCTGTGCGTCTATTAACTTGCTTGAACCTCTTGATTTGCTTTATTTGCAATAAAATAACTGTAGGAACACACAGGGTCAAAGAATCCATTGATTTCATGATCATCAGTTGGTCTTTGGTAGAAAAGAATGATGAGAAATTGGCTTTTAATGAAAGTCCTTGTATGGTGGTATGTGTACATGTAAAAATGGCTGCTTAAGGCCTTTATTTGGGTGAAAGGATAGTGTTTTAGGGCTTTCTGGACATGAGAAACCTCACCATTGATGTTCTCAAGATGAAATAAACTCCAAAGAATTGACCTTCACTGCCTCAAGTATTCTATTGGCCTGCATATTTTGGCTATGTGCTTGCATTTGGTTTATTCGTGGATTTGTTGATAAGTTTTTCACAAATTATGATGGAAATTTGAATGATTTTACTCTGTTAGAAAGTTGGAAAGCAATGAGCTCTTCTTGATAAGGACCTGACTGGAAATGTAGGCATGAGCAAATTAACATGTGTCAAAGGACCAAAGAACTAATGCACATGAACTTAATTTAGTCTGGATTTTTCTTTGCAGGATATTGCTATGTGATATTTAACAATGTTAAAAGATGCATATTATAATCCGACTAATCACTTCCTGAATGCAATTGTTTGTTTGAATTGTACTTCAGCTAAATTACATTCACTGGAATATGACTTTTTGCAGTATATTCCTGGAACTAAGATGGTGTTCCCTGGATTGAAGAAGCCACAGGAGCGAGCGGATCTCATTGCATATCTCAAAAAATCAACTGCCTAATCCTCTTGATTTTACTAGGTTTCCTTCCAGTTATGCCCAAAATGAATTTCCTTTTTGAAAGTAAGATGAATCTTTCCTTGGTTAAAATAAAACCTGTAAGGGCTAAACAGATGTTCTTTGTTTTGAGAGCTGAGACAAGTAATTAAAACATTTTTCTGATGTAAGACCTCTTTTTGGAGGCAATCATGAACCTGTGATTATTTTTGAAGAGCGTATACCATCCGCTTCTCAATTTCTTTGTGTTTAGAACCAGGCATTGATTCTGGCATATTGGATTCAAAGGCTTTGTCTAATTTGGTATCTAGATACAACAGCTGGTCGCCTCACTTTGACTAGAATGCAAGTAAGTTTGGCTGGTTTTGCCATGCATTGCATTCTGTTGATTGTTGCTTGTGCAGTATTTTATGTGATTGTGCGTTGCCTCCATTAGTACATACTGAATGATGAACATGCTCAGTTACTAGCTGCACGGAGTTTGTACTTTTTGTGTGGGGGAGCAAGATTAAATATTATATATTACAGCAATCAATATCTTGTAATGGTTTCATGCATGTTTTAGCAACAGATTGAGAATATTTGGTTATGGTGTGTCATCCCACGATATTAATGTTTGTTGAAAAAGGTTAGAGGTTTGCTTTTTTACTGGTAGCCCCAAGTAGGCATAATTGCTTTTTTCTTTCTTTTTTTTATTGTTATTTTTTAAAATTTTTACATTGGAATCGAATCCTAGATTTTGTGGGAAGTTGAGAGATTTGGAGTTTGTACCTCCAAATTTCTCCTAAGAGCTTTGTTATTAGTCTATTATTGAGCGATAGACTAGGCTAATTAAATCTATGCTAATTACATGTTTGGTATAGCGGTTTTGGGTCTTCTGTTTTGTCGCTTATCTAAGGCATTAAATGCCACATGTTCTCTAAGACATTTATTGTGTGCTCTGGCATGCATTGACAAGTTGGCATGCCGTTGAGCTCTGAAATTGCATTTGAAGCTACAAGTTAAACAAGAATTGGAGGACGGAGGTTCAGCATGGTGTGAGAACAATTTTCTCTTGATTAGGATGCATAATTGCTTGTAGGTATCTTTTCATGAACCCTCGTCACCTGCAGCCTTTTGATGAGCTTGAAATAACAAAAATTTATGGACTCCGGAGAAATTTGACATGGATTAGAATGTGCCGGTGGTAAGGTTCCAGTTGCATCAATTATTTTAATTAGAATTGAATTAGTAAAATTAATATTTAATATTAAATATATAAAAAAAATTAATAATATATTTTTTATTTTTTAAAAAATTAAAATATAAATAAAAATTATTTTTAAAATTTTTTATAATTTTTTTAAATTAATTAAATTAAAAAAATATAATTAATTTATTAATTTATAACTTAATTAATTTTATTAATTTAATTATTAATTTTTAAAATTAATAATTTTTTAAAATAAATTAAATAAAATGATAATTTAATTGATTTTATTGAATTAATTGATTAATTTGATTTAATTTTTAAAATAATTGTTTAACACAAAAAAAAAAAAATTATAGCAAAATTTGATGACTCGAAACTACGTCATTTACCAAAATTGTATCGAGCGAAAGGCTCCTTTTGAAGATCGGGGATTCAGATGGTTGAACGGAGTAAGACGCATCGCGCTTTTTCTTTTGTTTCTTCTGGGTCGTAACATTTTTATTTTGTTATCTAATGATGAAAACTATCCGTGTGTTTTCTATTTTTTATTTTTTTCGCGGTGGTGGGGGTGGGTGGGTGGCTGCAGATGAAAATAAGTTGGAAATGAAGAGTCATTTGTCTTTTTAGTTTCCAAAAACAGAGCAGCACACATGCAGAAACTTAGACAGTTCCAAGGCCCAGTTTGTGACTTCCCCGGCAGATAGGACTGGAGCAGTTACCAGCAGATACTCTATAATAAACGCTGGTGGAATTCTAACATCTTTCATTCCAAAGATTTTGATTTCCTTCGCTAGAATTTTGACATCCTTCCTTTCTTCTACGTTAATCTATCGAATCTTTTGAAACAATAAAAAAAAATTATCAATCAGTGTAGGGTAGATCAACGTTGATTATAAATTCTCCCAACAAAGGCGTCGATTATTGTGATCGAAAACTTTTCTTAATGTTCAGCATGCTCGAGAGATAGGCTTTTGTCATTTGTCATTGTTGTACAGTATTCCTACTTATTTTGGCCCTTTTTTATTCTTTTGTGATTCTTATAATTGGCTCTTGCATCCGTCACGCATGCCGCTCTCTGTTACCATTCACACTTTTGGTCTCTCTCACCTTTTTTTTTTTTTTTTTTTTGGGTGCCTTCTGTTTTCCTCTGTTTCTGCTTTACTGATAATTCATAGCATGCTAAAAGTTGCATAATATACGAATCCTTTTCTTAGTTCTTAAAAAAAAAAAGGAACAAAGAAACAATTCGAGAAGGTTTAATTATTTGGAAACGAATTTCAAGGAGAGAAATAACAAGAATAAATTCTGTTAGGTGAGTATGTTATCGTTTGGGTCTAGTCATTTTGAAAGTAGTATTCAGACTTTCTGTTACCATTACAAATATCATTGATAACACATGTATTTGTGCGATTTGTTCATAACATCTGTGTTGTGTGTCGATGCATCGTTTTCCTTATTGAAAATAGTCCTGAAGTTGAAATTCCTATCACCGTAGATTTTAGTGGAAAGAAGTCCGCAGTAGAGAATTTTAATTCGAAGACATAATAGATTGAAAGTTAGTTTAAATCATTTATTCATATTTGTATCCAAGGATCCGATAAAAAAGGTATTATGGTGGTATCTCAAGGTTTCAAGTTTTGAGTTCAGCCATTTAAATGAAACAACTAAGAAAAAAGATGCTTGCCAATGGATCCAAGTTCACCAGAAAAAAGCAGCTGAAAAGTAATCGAGATTAGGCTACACGAAAGCACGACAAGTGTAACAGCGAAGGAAACTGGGGTGATCGGGAGTGAACGTGATTGATGCGTGGTTGCTGGTACAGAAGCATGGTGGGCCGGAGGGTTGGTTAAAAATTATTGAGGTAAATTTGAAAGATGTACAGAGAAAAAGAAGGAAGCAGCGACCTAGTGGAGGGTTTTTCTCATAGTTTAATAAATGACGTGGTGATGAGTGGAGATTTTTCAACGACTCGATGTATCCACGCGACGAGGTCTGTGGGCGTAGATGAGGCAATTAAAGGCAGTGTGAAAGAAGTAAATGAGGGGTCTGGTCACAAATAAAAATACCCACTTGATGCATTTGAGAGGCTCCAGAGAGAAAATATACTATAAGGCTTCTTTATTTTATATATATATATATATATAATTAAAGAAAACCTTGGAGACCCTCCTTGATTTCCTCGTTCTTCGCATTGAATAGATCCCCTCATTTTGAGGGATGTCAACGGAACGAGTAAATTTCATGTATTTATTGCTCAACTACGTAGGGCTAAGTCATAGTTATTAAATGCTGACTACTTGACAATTATTTGGTTTGAACAACCGAAAAAATTATTGTAATAAGATTAATCATCACACTCGGTTAAAATTAAGAAGATCTTTCATTTAACCATTATTAATTTGAGAAACTTTTATACTTAATTTCCATATCATGCTTACTATTATATATATATTTTTTAATAAAAATAAAAAATAATAAAAAAATCAAATTTAACTCTTTTCCTTTTATTAATTTTACATCTCTTAGTAAATATTATTACTTAATTTTTATGTATGCTGTGAGGTAACACAATATTATTCTACCCCAACCTCCCAATTCAAAATAAATAATCTAAAGAGATGTGACTTGGGTATATTCTCTGTGCACATTCATTGGGAACAGAATATCTGGGAAAAAGAGAGAGAGAGAGAGATTGGGGAAATTTGTGGGTTAACCAGTAGCGCACGTCATTTTGATGATGGCGACGACCTGAGTGGTGGGCGACACATCGTCCACTGTGGGAACGGGGTTCTTTTCAGCAGCTTGCCAAATTTTCTATCGATCCTTGTAGAACTCACCAGAAATTTTACAAAAGCCTCGTCGCGACAAAACGAAGGACAACATCTTAATGTGTCTCTTTCCAGTACCCCCCCCCCCGCCCCCCAAATTTTCCATTTACAACATTATTCTACTTCTCGACTTTGGACATGGTTTGACTTTTCTTTTCTTAATTTCTTTCCTTCTAATGCCCCAATTGCTTCTTTTTTTCACAACCCAATCACTCTCTCTCTCTCTCTCTCTCTCTCTATATATATATATATATATATAGAGCAAGAATTTTTTGCTAGCATTGGGGTTTCTTTTTTGTTTTGGTTAGTTGGAGTGTCATAGAGTTGAAGCAATTTGCGTTTAGACAAGTTATTTATTATATTGCTGTTGCATCACATATCAATATGCGGTTGACATGAAAATTAAGGAATTATTACTTTCTGGCTATTGACTTTAATCCGAGGGCCAAGCTCGAGAGAATTTTTAATCTACCAAGAGGATAAAAGACTCTAGCTACGCTTGAATTCTTGGGTTAGACGTACCCAAATAGTAACCATATGGGACAGCTCTTCAATTTTATTTTTAATTTTATTTTTGAGGTGTGTGGGAACCACTCTTTTTTTTTTGGGCAAATGAGGACCACTCTTTAATGTAACGCAGTCTAATTCTGGTCCCACCTAACAGCTGTACATGTAGATATGTCGGGGGTAGGGGTAGGGGTAGGCATAGCCCTCAAGAAGTTACAGGCCGCAAGAAATTCACTAAAAAAACAAAAAAAAAAAAAACAGAAAGAAGAATAATTGTGTTTTCATATAATTCGATGGGTTGGTACGCAACTAAATCAATTAGAGGAGCGAATTCTGTGGCCTCTAGCAAGGAAATTTAATCGTTCTTAAAATTACGCATGCTTTAAAAAGTAGGTTTAACTTTCTTAAATATTTTAATAAAAATTTAAATTTTTAATTCTAAATAAAACAAATATATCTCTTAATTATTAAATTATAATATTTAATAACATATAATTGTAAAAATTATATATTTGTAATGAAAAAATAATTAAAAATAATTAATTTAAATTAATATAATTAATTTTTATATTATATATTAGTATTATCAAATTCAGTCTAAATCAATTAGTCTAACCGGTGAATCAGCCATTAGACTTGGCCGCGTTTGTCAAAAGAATCAATTGGAGATTCGAACAGAGAAAATTAGTTGACTCGGCCAATTTTTATTTTTTATTTTTTCTAACTCAAACAAAATGTCAGCCCAATTAAATTGAGTTGATATTAAATAAATATATGTATGCCATTTATTATTTTTTTTATTTTTTATTTTGTCTTATTGATATTATGAAAATAGTTGTTAAAAATCTCTAAATTAAAGAATTTGATATCCTTAAATATATCTTTTTTAGTATATAAAATTAATGTCCAAAATATCTCTAAAAGAAAGCAAATTTAGAATTTTCGCTAGACGAGAGAAATTAGAGGCATGTAATGAACATTCGGATTAGATTAATGTTAATTATTAAATAACATTTGTTGGTACCAAAAGCTATTGACTCGCCAGGGCAAACTATTACCCTCTCTACCTCAAAATTTTTTTTTTTATTATTTAGATTAATGTTTAAATTGAGCTTAATAATTATGTTATGTACAAGATATTTAATATACAATATAAAATATTTTATATACAATGTAAAAATTTATGGCTTTCCCTTGAGTCAATTACTTTTAAATCAACTTACCGGGACCCAATTTTGATGCGTATTACCTTTTTCACAACAAGAAGGAATCCTCACCAACCTAAGATTGTTGTAATGCGGGTCTCTCACGGTTACACTCTCTTGCATACCCAAGAGGGAAAGTTGCTTAATATTACAAATATTGTTTTTTTTTTTTTTTTTTTTGACCCAAATTGTTGCGCATCTTGTGATGTTTATTAAATGTGTCGTCATGTTTTGGCACAAAGCTTTGAATTTAAAATTTTAATTATTTTATTACATAGATTGCACAAAAAGTGATGTTACGTTGGCATCACTCCATCACTCCCACCTACATCAATTTCCTTGCACCATCAAGATTCATGCAATTTAATTGGCAAATGAGTTTTTTTTTTTTTTTTTTTGCACTTATCCATGGAGAGTTGATTTTTGACGAATTTTCATTCATTAAATGACCCACTTTATTGTTATTGTTAATTTAATTATTGGGAATTTTTTAAAAGGACACTTGATTTTTATTTTCTGACATCTACAACGGGAATACTAAAAATTTAAGGCTGGTTAAAAAAAAAATAAAATTAATGAGTATAAAATTTAATATTGTGTATCAAATTACCACTTTGAACGGTAGGAGTGACTGAAATAACAATAATGTCCAGCAGTACATTTCAAACAAAACAAACGGCAACCCACTTTTGCAGGAAAAGCTTCCTCTGCGCATTAAACCAGAAAAAAAAAAAAAAGAAAAAAAGGAAAAAGAAAAACGGCCCAAGGAGGAATTTGGCAGTTTGACCATTTCAATAACTCGGATATTAAGATCTTCTTCAGTTCAAGTCATCTATTCGTGGGTTTTCTTATATTTCCATCCACACCCATTTTCAGTTACAGCTCAAAATCCTCTCTTTTACAGTCTCTCAGGTTGTTCTCCGTGCTTTTGATAAATTCTCATTTCATTTCTGTTTTTTTTTTTCTTTTTTTTTTTTTTTGAATATGTTGAAGTGATTCCTTTGTTTCTGGTGGTGCGTATGTGTATACATTTAAATCTGTGTGCAAGTGTGTGCATGAAAGTGTATATGGTGAGCTGCAATGGAATTTTCTGTCATGCTGGTGTCTCCAGGAACCATGATCACATATTGAATATAAATCCGGCATCAGAATACGTATATATGAATATCTACGCGTATATATACTTGTATTTGTATGCAACTTTTTTGGGATCGATTTAGCACTGTATGTATTTATCCACTCAAGGCTACACGTCTGAGTTATTTATTTATTTATTCTCTCTCTGTTTTTTTTTTAATTAATTTTTTTAAATTTTTTTTGGTGTTATTTTTTGAGGAATTTGATGAATTGTTCGAGTTTGTGATTGGTCAAACAGAAATGTGATTTAGTACATCATGGGTTGTTGGGTTAGAAATTTAACTGTAAAGTAGACTGCTTTCATTGCTATCTGTTCATCAACAATTTTGTTTTGTTTTGTTTTTTTTTTTTTCCTAATTTTCTTAAGGTTTGGAGTGGCACATCTTGTGCTGACTGGAAAGGTGAAGCAGGTAATTTGAAAAGTGTACAGTGCAAATGGGCTGATTTTAGTTTATTTGTTTAAATTCAGAAAACATGTCTGAGGGAAAGATGCAGAAAAATGGTGTCGATGAAGAAGTCAGAGAACCTGTTGATTCTGCGATGGATAAGGTAATATATATAGGCAATTTTTCTATTTTATTTTGCAATGATGCTCTCTTTCCTCTTAGGCTGAAAGGTTTAAATTTGTGAATGTGAAACTGGAGATGGAGCTACATTTCTACTAATTATTGTTTGGCAGTGAAGTTGAATTCTTTGCACGCTTTGTAAAGTAAGATAACTCTATCTGTTTTTTCGAGCAACTGCAGTAACAGAAGGGTACTCTTACTTGTTAACAATTTTTGAGATTATTTTTTTCTTCTTAAGAAGCTTACTTTTGTCATTTTTTTTTTTACCTCTTTTCCGCTTCTAATTAAAAACTGTAGCAACATTCAGAAATCATTTTGGGAAAGGGAAAACAAAAAGTAAGAAGTTAAATAATATACTAGCAAAATTTCTTTTTGTTTATTTCTGATACCAAATTGTAGTTCTTTGTCTTCTGCAGATGATGGCTGATATAGTTGTAGCACTTTGTAAATGAGCACCTGTCATTGTCTTGATTATATTATTTTCTAGATTTTGAAAGATCATAAGTTGAACTAAATCCAAACATAACATCCATTTTGTAAATTAGTGACACACAGATTTGTAAGTATGCATGCCTCTACTAATGCATATGAAACTCGGGAATTAGAAAATCTATCAGCAAGCAGAGAAGCAAGTCTGCTTACAAGGACTAATTACCGAGTTGCTGAAGTGTTCAAGAACTACATCCTTTCGTTTCCATTGCATGTTTGACATGAATAAACCAGTAGGGTAATGTTTTCTTATTTGCAGCAAGGAGGAATCTTCTCAATGCAGTTGTTAGGCAAGTTTTGAGTGAAAGAAGTTGGCTTCCTTTAGATATCTTTTAAGATTCTGTTATACATGATTACAGTTGTGACAGGCATTAGTTCTGTGAAATGAAAAGGCCCAAATGGAAGCAAACATAACATTATGCTTCGGACTTCTTGAAAGTAATTCATACCATCAAACTTATGGCAGCTAATCTGAGATGCTGAATTTTTTGGAGGCATAAGTGGTGCTTCAGTTCTAACTGAGACTCCTTGGATCTCATGATCCGCAGAAATTCTATTCCTAAATCAAATATTCTGCCTTGAAACTGAAGCTAAGGCTTTATTGTTTTAAGGGAGGGGGAGGTCGGTCATGATCTCAGCAGCTATGTTGTTTGTTTCACCAACTTAGCTGCAGGGGTTGTTTTAAATGTAATATTCTCTCCGTGAAATGACACTAAATTGATGAGTTCATAGTTATGCTGGTTTTATGTCGTCTTCTGTTCACATTAGAAATTGAGTGATTTCATATCCTTGTATGTTATGGCATTTGATAAGGGAAATCCAGTTGAGGACACCTCACAAAGCTGTTACTGCCAGATAATTCAGAGTAAACCTGGAGAGTCTTTTATGGTTTTTACCTCTTTTGGCATTGAATTGACTATAATTGATAGTTTTTTTTTGTTTTTTTATTTGCCCCCTAATTTTTTAAGAACAGTATTTTCAGATAGTGTTTGAATGCTTCTTTTGTATCTAATTTCTTTTGCATGTGAATTAAGGTTGATCCTGGGAAACCTGCACCACTGACCTGGCAGCGGAAATTAAATAGTGAGGGAAATGCTCCTTTGGAATTTACTTTGAGATTTCATGAAAAGCTTCAGATGGTACGTTTATTTTTCCATATGCTCATTTTACTCCCATGAAAAGTCTTTAAAGCCTGTACTTCCCATCATGTGCGACATGCAAAGAACCTTAACCACTTGCATGGAGGGGACTTGAATGCAAGGGAAATTTCATACTATCATGTGTGATTTGCAAAGAATCTTAACCACTTGAATGTAGGGGGCTCAAATGCAAGTGAAATTTTGTACAGGACACCCAGCCTGCTATTGGTGAATAAAACAGGAAAGCTATGGTGATTTTCAGTTTGCAAGTTTTGAAACTTATGGTCTGACAGAATCAACATGCTTAAAGGATTCACATGTTCCTTTTTGGTAATAGTTTATGAGGCACAAAATACAAAATGATGTACAAGCTTTCAAAAGATGGAAGAAGAATGTACAATAAGGAATTAGGCAAAAAATTGTGGGCCCAAAAGTTAGAGCTCTTGAAACTCTCTTATCTTGCTCCCTATACTGAGCTTCTGGTTTCCCATGCATCTAACACTGTTAGCAACAGTGGTAGATATCTTCCTTGATTGAATGTTAATTCTACCTCAATTTGAGACAGATTGACTTGAATAATCTGAGTGAGAGAGATGAAGTATGAGCGACACAAGCGTTGATTTGCTCTTCTATTTGCTATTAAAATAAAATGAAAATTTCCCTCCAACTTAGAGAGGCTCTCCTTTGTGTTCATTTAATAAGCTTACTAGTGCACTCCCTGAAAGAAACATTTATGCTGAGTTAAAAATGCATATCGTGGAATACTATATGCTTTTAGTATTTGTTTGGTGTGATGAAATCTATCATTGATGCAAAACATACCGTTGCATGGATTCTGTCCACTTGCCTACTTGTTGAACATCTTAAACACTTGAGGTAGTACTCAAACCCTTTCAAATACTTGAAAAGCCCGGCACTAAGTCCACTCGTTGAGGTTTCTAGGTGGAGAATTTTTGTCCTCCACTTAAAATACATTTTCCTGTCATTAACATGATCATATCTTATTTTGCCAGGCTCCTATAGGTATCCGGTTGTGGCGTTATATTCGAGAAGAAAATGCCAAAGGAAAGGTCATTTTCTTCATGCTGTATCTGCATTAAAAAATTGAGTTTGATTTATGAAAGGGAATCACAAGATCAGTCTGACTTTGATTTCTTTTCACAGCATGGTATTATTAATCCATTTGCTAAGCGATTTGTATCATCTTGTCACGGCATTCCGCTAGGTGGCATTGGGTAGGACTTCTTGTGAACCATTCTTAAAGAAGATCTTGTGTTCTGTGTTATTGTTACATAGATCAGAAACGAATATTGTAGACTACTGTTTTAATGTTTGTCTGGAGCATGAAATTGTCCAGCAATGTTGTTCTGTATATTTATTATTTTTGCATTTGACACTGTAAATTCATATTGTATCATTAAGTCTAGCTGCCAGGCCCTTAATCCTAGCTACTAGGGGTCAAAGCTTGGCACCAAAGAAAAAAGATCTTCGTGTTCGGAAATGATTGTCTGTATGAAGTTTTACTGCAAATTAAAGGCAAATGAATTGTTGAATTACATCAGATGGTTGGTTCTCCAGTTATACTGATTTTGTATTGGAAATTAGCTGGCTGGATTATTCAGATGTTCTTGATTTTTGTCCATTGCATTGTCTCAATTTTTTTGGACTCCAATAATTACAGCTCGGGAAGCATTGGAAGAAGTTACAAAGGTGAATTCCAGCGGTGGCAACTGTTTTCTACAACATGTGAAGATAAACCAGTCTCAGCAAATCAATTTTCTGTAAGTTGGACTCTTGTAGAAGACAATGATGCATATAATTTGTTCAATATTGACCTTCAGAAGCTTTCATTATTAATTCTTGCATGTCTAACAGGAATTATAATTGTTGAATGGCCTGATATGACAATGTCTCTTGGAAAAATAATGTTACATTACTTTTTGGGTATTTATGGGAAAGTTGTTTCTTGTTCAACATGGAATTTGTTTGTGTAATCATGTGAGCTTGATTATGTTTGACGTCATGCTGCTTTTCCAGAATGAGATTATTTGTGTCTTCAAGTCATGCTTCCATCAACATGTTTGTAGAAGTCTAGTAAAATTTGAATACTCATGAATCCAAAAGAAATTTACTGAGATTGCACAAACATTAATAAAAGAAAAAAAAAGGAAATTTACCGTAGCATCCAATATGAATTTGTCTAAGTAATTGATGGTGAGCTTGATTTGATATGACAATGGTTGGTGAAAGAATGATTTTCCATGGTATGGAAAATAATTGGGCCTAATAAACATTTCTTGGCAAAGCTATGCAGTTTAAATTTAATTTCCTGCCTTCCATGCAGGTTTTTGTTTCACGCACAAATGATAAAAAGTACTCCAGTGTACTTTGCCCGAGGATTCCAGAGATGCTTGAGTAAGTGAATTATTGCCTGAACAAGTTATGATTAGTAAATGTATGCTGCTCCAAATTCAAATTCAACAGTAGTAGTGATAGGATTGACTTTTCAAAGACATATGAAGCAAAAACAAAGGAAGTTTAGAGATAAACTTACTGATTCTCATGTCCACACTTAGAGGAGCTGCAGTTTCAGGGATTCAATCTTGGGACTGGAATCTGAAGGGGCATAATTCTACATATCATGCTCTGTACCCTAGAGCTTGGACTGTATATGAGGGTAATGTTGATGGCTAAGTGATGATGTTCCAGAATGAATAATGTAATATATTATTTCACCTGGCCATCCTTCTCTTGTAAATGCAGGTGAACCTGATCCAGAACTTAAAATCGTTTGCCGTCAAATCTCACCCATTATTCCTCATAATTACAAGGAGAGCAGTTTCCCTGTCTCAGTTTTTACTTACACGGCAAGAATGACTTTCTTAGAAATTTGATTTTGGGAGATTTAGCACAGTTGACCCTATTATTAAACTCAAGTATTTTCTTCAGCTCCAAAATTTTGGGAAGACTGATGCTGATGTCTCCTTGCTTTTCACATGGGCAGTAAGTCATTCTTTTTCATTTTTTCATTCATCTCTTTCTGGAAATGTTTCTGCCTTTTGTTTGTACTTTACTATTTTAGTCTCCTATATCTTGATAGACATGGAGTGGAAACTGTGCTTTCCATAGATATCTGAACATGAATCATATCTGGAAGCCACCATAACTTATACAAATCTACTGTTGTGTTTGCCCACCATTCAGAATTCTGTTGGAGGGATTTCAGAGTTTTCTGGTCAGCACTTTAATTCAGATATAGTGTAAGAACAATTACACATCTCACAAGAATTTTTTTTAATAATATATTATCCTCGTGCTTGAAATTTTACTTGTGGATGAAGATACATTGTTTTTGTATGTGTGAAAGTGTGTTATGATGCTCTGATGATCAGTTTACACTTACCAACATTCCTAACTTATCAGGATGGAGGATGATGTGCATGGCGTGGTTCTACATCACAAGTAACTTCCTTGTTTCTTGCATAGAAACTAAATTCTGGATTAGTTGTAAAGTTATGCTATTTCTTAAATCCTGCGCATTAAAGTCTATTATTGTCTAATACAGGACAGCCAATGGGTTTCCCTCAGTGACTTTTGCAATTGCTGCACAGGAGACTCATGGAATTCATGTCTCAAAGTGCCCTTGCTTTGTGATATCTGGGAACTCCCAAGGTATAACAGCAAGAGACATGTGGAATGAAATAAAAGAGGTTAGTAGACTCCATGTTTTCTTCTCTTTCTAGCAAATTTCGTTTCGGGGGAGGGAAAGGCTTGCATTATTACTTGCTCTTGGTTTGCATATCCCCAGCAGATTATTCAAGGATTTGTGTAACTACTGGTAGCTTTTACTGGGAAGGTTGTGCCAAGATAAAATGATTTACTAAATAAAGATTACAAAAGCTAAGTGGCAGGCTGGGAAGGACCTGGAGTGAATTTTGATTCTTCCCTTTTAGGGTAGAAATAGGAGAGGGCTATCATGAAAAACCCTTCTTATTAAGAATCTTGAGCCCTACATTTTCTTTTTTCATTATAATGAAGATTGAAATGCCCATAAAGGACCTTGTACTTCAAATAGAGGGCCATTATGCTTACATTTTTAATTTACCATTCTCTTGTGAACCTTTTGTCCTTTTTACCATATGTTCACCTTCTCTGCCTCAGCTCTGGGTGTTCTGGTATCCATTTAAAAGGGAACTGTCCCTTCATTATTAGCTTGAGCGAAGGACAAAATGTTTCACAGGAAATGAGACTGATTTGATTATCTTAATTATTGCATTTGTTCATACATGTGCATTGTTTTGCTGCACTTCAAGGAAATTGATATGCATTCTTGTATGATGGTAGCATGGATCCTTTGACAACCTTAAGCATGTGGGAAGGCTTGTGCCTTCACAAACAGGAACTTCTATTGGGGCAGCCATTGCAGCCACTGTGACAGTTCCACAAGGTGCAGCACGTCAGGTTACCTTTTCATTGGCATGGGACTGCCCTGAAATAAACTTTAGAAGTGGAAAGACTTATCACAGGTGGGTTGACAAAGGATTGTCTAGAATTCATGATTTAAAAGGTTAATTATTATATGCTGAAAGTTTCCATCAACAGGCGTTACACAAAATTCTACGGTACTCATGGTGATGCTGCTGCAAAAATTGCACATGATGCAATATTGGGTAGGACTCTGAACTGTCCCTTTTGATGAATGACTTTGCTTTCTTTCAGGGTTTGGAAATGATAACCATATGTTCTAGCACAAGAGGCTGAATAGAAATTTAGACATTAGTTTTGCATGTACAATGACAAAATCAATCCCGTGTTCATTCTAAAGGTTTAATTTTTTGTTAACATAGACCATGGCCACTGGGAGTCTTGGATAGAAGCCTGGCAAATACCAATACTCGAAGACAAGAGGCTTCCAGAATGGTGATCTTTGACATCCAATTTTCCTATTGTTTATGATGACATTAATTCTGAATTTCTGAAGGTTTGCAGGTACCCTGTTACTCTTTTTAATGAACTCTATTATCTCAATTCAGGGAGGACAGTTTGGACAGGTAGGAGTATATCAGAGCCCATAATATTTTACCTTGACATTTTACATTTAATGCCTATCTGATCCTTTTCCTTTTCTTTTTGCATTTTTGCATTTTGAATTTTCAATATTCATGCCAGTATGCGCACATTCTTTTGCTTTACAGATGGAGCACCTCCAGTCCAGAGTTTAGTGGGTATTGAAGGACGAAAGTTTTCCCTTGATAGATCAGGATTAGGTTTGAAGGGCCTTATCAATGAAACATATCAAAGTGATACTGCTTCTGACATTCTTGGAAGGATGACTTCTATTCTTGAGCAAATACACATTCCTGTTGCATCAAATTCAGCTTTTGGAACTAATTTGCTTCAAGAAGGGGAGGAAAATATCGGTCAATTTCTATATCTTGAAGGGAATGAATATCACATGTGGAATACCTATGATGTCCATTTTTACTCTTCTTTTGCACTAATTATGTTATTCCCCAAACTGCAACTCAGCATTCAAAGAGACTTTGCAGCAGCTGTAATGATGCATGATCCTAGCAAGATGCAACTTCTGCATGATGGGCAATGGGTCTCAAGAAAAGTCCTTGGAGCAGTTCCTCATGACATTGGATTCAGTGACCCATGGTTTGAAGTGAATTCCTACAACCTTTATGATGTAGATCGTTGGAAAGATCTGAATCCAAAATTTGTTCTCCAAGTTTATAGGGATGTTGTTGCCACTGGTGACAAGAAGTTTGCACAAGCTGTTTGGCCCTCAGTTTATGTTGCAATGGCTTATATGGACCAATTTGATAAGGATGGGGATGGGATGATTGAGAACGATGGCTTTCCTGATCAGACATATGATACTTGGTCTGTGTCAGGTGTGAGTGCATATTGTGGTGGGCTATGGGTGGCAGCATTGCAGGCCGCTTCAGCCCTGGCGAGAGAAGTAGGTGACAAGGATTCTGAAGATTATTTTTTGTTCAAGTTTCAGCAGGCAAAAGTTGTGTATGAGAAATTGTGGAATGGCTCCTACTTCGATTATGATGACAGTGGGGGCAGTAATAGTTCATCTATTCAAGCTGATCAACTGGCCGGACAATGGTCTGTTGCAAATGATGAATTTCTTTAAAATTTTTGAATGTCCAATACTTCAGATCAATGGAAAGCTGTTTTCATTTAATATGAGAATTGCTTCATTATAACTTTTTGAGTAGCTTTCTTGGTGCTTCAAAAAATCCGTTTGTAAATAATTCAGATTTGAAGCTCCAGGCAATATGATTATGATAATGTTATTTTCCAGGTGTAGAAGTTTAGGATTCTGTATGCTTATTAGTTGATTATTCTGATGCATCGTAGATTTCTGAGTTGCTTCGATTGCAGGTATGCAGGGGCATGTGGACTTTTGCCAATTGTTGACAAAGACAAGGCGAGAAGTGCATTAGAGAAGGTTTATAATTACAATATCTTGAAGGTGAAGGATGGGAAGCGTGGGGCTGTAAATGGCATGCTACCCAATGGAAGAGTTGATTTGTCATCTATGCAATCGAGAGAAATATGGTCTGGAGTCACATATGCAGTTGCTGCAACAATGATTCAGGAAGGATTTACAGATATGGCATTCCATGCTGCAAGTGGGGTTCATGAGGCTGCTTGGTCTGAAAGAGGACTTGGGTGAGTTAGTTTGATGCAAATTTTCATATCCCAATTAAAATTTTGCCCTTGTCCATTTGTATAAACCTAGTCATCAATAAACGTAGCTAAAATGCTGCTGTTCTTTGGACAGCTACTCTTTTCAAACTCCAGAGGCTTGGAACACGGACGACCAATATAGATCACTATGCTACATGCGCCCTTTGGCCATTTGGGCAATGCAGTGGGCTCTATCAAGACCAAAACTTTATAAGCAGGAAATGTTATTAGATATGAACGAAAATCCTCAGCTTGTGCACCATCCCGGATTCACCAAAGTTGCTCGTTTTCTCAAGTTGCCAGAAGAGACGTCATCTAAAAGCCTTCTTCAGACTTTGTATGAGTATGCATCCAAGAAATTTGCATTTGCATGACTATATTTCTCATTGTTTGTCACTGACTTTTGTGCATTTGGGAGGTGGGGGTTGGTTTTGGTTTGCGTTCATTGCTGACAAATAAGAGGCAAAAGTGTATATGCTGCCTGCGGAACACTTGGTTACTGTAACTATTGGACTAAAATAGAGATGTGCGGTTCAGGTCTGCATTCTTGGGGCGTTCTTTCACTTCTCTTTTGTATTTGATTTGATTTCATCGCAAACTGAAAGCGAGTTTAAACCAAACCAAAACGAAATAAACACCATAATTTTCAATGTCGAAAATGAATGGAACTAACTATAAAATTGAAAAACTCTCGATAATTCTAATTCTGTTCAAATTTGCCGGAATTTTTAATAACGAACGAATTTTTATTATTTATTTCTAACAGGAAATATGCTTATTCTATAACATAAATAACAAAAAAAAAAAATGCATTAAAAAATTGTACATATTTCTTTTACTTAAAAATAATGGCTAAACAATAGAAAATCGCTATATATTACCATCTTAGTTCATTCAAATGGGCTCACAAAATTCTCAAAAGTTCCAACCAGGTTGCATGAATTTCTTCAGTTGGGTTTGATTTTTTTTGTTCAAACTAAGGAACTTGATAGGAACCAATCTTCACCAACCCTAATTAGGAGGGTCGGCGCAAAACTTTGTTCTTGGGGGCAACGGAGGTTCAAAGGCCCATACCACAAAAGTCGTGTAAAGTATGTATATATGGTCCGTGGATTAAAAAAAGAAGTAGATTTATGTGCATAAAATTAATTTTTATATTATTTATAAGATATTTTATATTGTATTTAAAATATGAAATATTAATATCAATATTATATAAAATATAAAAATTAATCATATCCACTTATATTTATCACTTTTAAATTCATCTAAAATTTTTTACACGGGCACGTGCACGTGTGTATGTATATAACCAATTTTTTGGACATGCTCCAATGTTCCCACTTTCCAAACCTTCCTCTCTTTTCCTTTTGTTTGTGTTCCAAATCCAACCGCAAAGCTCCAAGTTCCATAAAATTTGGATTGCCAACCGTTTTTCTTTGCGTCGATTAACCGTCTTTCATAGTTGACCATTAGAAATGAAACTGCCTTTTGAATCAAAACTCTACCAGAAAAAAAAAAAAAAAAAAAAGAAGAAAAAACCCGAAAAGAATAAACAAAGGAACTGCCCTGAACATATAAATACAGTGCCATCATCAACATTCAAATCCCTTTCTTTTTCTTGCATCCCAGGGAAAATTTAGAAGTGTAACACCCACTGGTTGCACCAGGAAAAAAACAAAAAAATCTTCCATCCTTCTGGGGGCGGTTTCCAGTTGAAGGGAAACCGCTCCTCACATTTAGTTTGAAAGTTAAGTTTCTTGTCCCAAGTTTTCTATATTGATCTGCTTGGTTGTTTGTAATTTTCTTTGTAGCAATTTCAAAGATCCAAGAGAAATAATTAACTTGGACGTTTGTATGCATATACAAGGTTCAGGAGTTTCATATTTTGAGTTGGGTGTATATGCCCAATTCAAGGTTGAACAACCAGATTGTCTTTGCTATATTTTCCATCACAGAAGATCAAGACATGGGCAGAACTGGCCGATGCTTGTCTCCTCAACCCGGCAAATGGGTGAAGGGCAAAGCGATTGGGTGCGGATCGTATGGAACTGTCCACTTGGCCATGGATAAGGCCACTGGCTCTCTCTTTGTCGCCAAGTCTGCAAATTCTGCTAGTGCTGTTCGATCTCTGTTGAATGAGGCTAATACCCTTGAAAGATTGGATTCTCCCTGTATCATCCGGTGCTTGGGAAGGAATGTATCAAAAGGATCAAATGGTGAAAGCAAGGGGACTATTTTTCTGGAGTATATGGCTGGGGGTAGTTTGAAAGACGTGGCGGATAAATTTGGAGGGTCATTGGATGAAGAGGTGATCCGCCTGTATACGAGAGAGATTCTTTATGGCTTGAAGCACCTCCATGAGAAGGGGATAGTGCATTGTGATCTCAAGTGCAAGAATGTGCTCCTAGGCTCGTCTGGTAACATCAAATTGGCAGATTTTGGATGTGCAAAGAGGCTCAATAAGGAACAGAAAAGGAATGGAAATGCAGCTTGCTCTTGGCAATCTGTTGGAGGGACTCCTTTATGGATGGCTCCTGAAGTATTGAGAAAAAAAAGACTGGAATTTGCTTCAGATATTTGGTCATTGGGGTGCACAGTTATTGAAATGGCCACTGGCAGGCCTCCTTGGGATTTTGAAGTCTTGAACCCAATGGCTGCAGTACTAAAGATTGCCTGTACTGATGAGAAGCCCAAGCCTCCAAGTCATTTTTCCAGGGAAGGGCAGGATTTCTTGGCCAAATGCTTGGAAAAGAATCCTGACAGGAGATGGAGGGCAGAGGAATTACTTACACATCCATTTATATCGATGAGGCATTTGCAGAAGAAAAAATGCGCTAGCTCACCAGCCAGTGTTCTTGAAATCCCTTTTTATGAAGAGGCTTGCGATCCAGATGATTCAGAGACTCCTGATGACATTGAGTACCTTTGTATGCAACCGGAAAGAATGAGAATGCCAGAGTGGCAGCAGGCAGCAATAGAGTTTGATTCTGCAGAGGACTGGATTACTGTTAGATCAGGTTGAAGGTCATAATTTCTGCCCAGGTTTAAGTAAAATACAGATATAGAATAGATGGATTCTGATGTACAGCTAAGTGAAAGGTCGTCAGTGCATTTTTGTTCTGAGTGGCATTTTCTCCCATTGCTCTTGGTGACAACAATGGGCATCAGTTCAGCACATCCATGGTGCAAACAAATACCAATAGTAATAAAATGGAAGTAGATATAATTTGAAAAATATGCCCATTGCTTGTAGTTTTTTTTTTTTTTTTTTAAAATTAAATCTTAGAGACTTAGACAAATGATGCAGGGCATTATTTCTGGAAGATCTCATACCTCCCCTAAAGAAGAAGAAAGAAAATGGCACTTAATCTAACAGTTGTGTTGGCCAACAAGCTAGTAGAATCATATAACGAGATTGCAGCTCCAATAACAGTACTCTCTATGCCCTTAACATTTAGCTGCTGTGATAAGAGGAAGTTAAGTTACACCAAACTGCAAAATAAATACCTGCACAGAGACTACACATAACAATTTCCACCATTATGCATGTCAGCCCTGGATTATTATGACCAGAACCACACAACAAAAGTTAATTAAGTAGTAATTAAATTTCCCACGTGTATTCTCTTGAGGGTTTGGAGGAATTAAACCTCATCTAATTGCCTTAAACTTACTATTTACTGTTTTTTAACTTGAAGTTGGGTGGCCTGAATCGCTTTTGGCTATTCCGTCCATTTCGATGGTGGCAGATCCTTTAGCTGTGGAGTCGTACAAATCTTCATTGTAAGTTTGTCCAGCATTTTCTTACTTACTGTCGTAGCTTTGCTTTCGATCAATTATTGAGACATGTCTTTGCCTCTACTGGTTCTTGCGACAAGCTCAAACGGGTTTTTCTTCATCAAGGACGTTACCCCTTGCACAAAATGTCTGCTGAATAGAATTGGTTGAGACCAGGGTTCCCATGATAACGAGCAAGAGAATCGTACACGCACGTGAAAATCGAAACTACCCCTTTAAAATATCAAATTGTTCTTCACTCGTCTCGTTAAAGTGAAAAAGGCGGTTATATAATTATCAAGCTTACCGGTTAAACTCGACGACTTGGGCTTCTTTCGAATTTGAAGTAAAATTGTCTTACCTTTCGAGACCTTACCTAAACTCCCACTTTGACTGGGCTGGGATTCTTGCTGGGGAGTGAGGCGAGAATGTAAAACACAATCCTCTGCTATGGGTTTTTTAACCTTTGAAACCATAATGGGAACATCGTGTTTTTGTAATCAGCAGTCAAATCATTTAATCTAACACTGGTATCAAAAAAAACCTTCGTTAACAAATCGTGTATTATGTTAAAATATTACGAATCATGGGAAAGATGTTCATTACAAATATGACATTCATCAAAAACCCTAAAAGCAAGAAGACGTCTTATATACATATGTTCCAATATTCATCAACCCAATCATATGTGACATTCATATATCAATGAAATTGTCAAAGAATAGACCAAATATCAGAGCAAATAGGTGCACACCCAACAATATTACGAATCACGTCAATGAAGTTTTGTTTTTTTTTTGTGAAGAGGACACTGACCCTTATCAATTAATTGTTTTGTACTAGATTTTAATTTTTTTTTTTTTTGTTAAGATTATAAATAAATGTTATCTTTCTAATTTTTTTAAAGTTAGAGTTTTTAGTTTAATATTAAAGTTCTTATATCATTACATAAATGAAAAAATTTGCGTGATGTACGGGCTTGGAAATAGTATAATATACATACATACATACATAGTGAGTATGTAATCACTGTTAAGAAAGCAGTGTATTTGTATGCCCAGTTTTTGTTTTCCTGTTTGTAAGAAAAATATAGAGTTGGAACACCTGGCGCTGTTGTTTTAACATCATTGTTACTTTTTTTTTTTTTTTTCTGTTTTTATTTCATTTGTTTAGACCCATTTAACTTTTGAATTTTTATTCAAATTTTGACTTTTATAATTTTTCCAGAATGGCATTACTTCTCGTATTATTTCTTTCAATTTTCGCCCAATTCCATTCCATTGCCAACAAAAAGCAAAAGGAGAAAAAGGGAAATAATATAAACCGTTTAAAACCAGCCAAAAGTGTGTTTGAATCGTTTGTTTGGGTTCTAAACTTCTGGCTTTTGCGGTGGATGGGCGCTGTCGGCCGTCTCAACTCTTTTTATTTTTTGTGTTTTCTTTTTATTTTTATTTTTTTTCTCTCTTGATCTTTTTCTTTTATCGCCCTCTCACCTTTTTCTACCTTTTGTGTTTTCTTTTTGCTTTTTCTCTTTTAATCTTTTTCTTTTAATTTAGCAATTAAAGACTTTCTTTCTCGAACATGAAAGAAAATCAAGATGATTACACGGTTCACAAGGTGAAACCAATATATGTTATTTATTATTATTATTTTTTAATGAAATAGAAAATATGGAGTTGCATTTAAATACACGTAAAGTATAAAATTAAAGGACACAACTCTGATTATATGTTCATAAGCATGTCATTTGGTATTAAATTAGTACATAACAGCACTTTCAACAAAAGTTATAAAAAAAAAAATTATAATTATAAATGGATAAGTTATCATAGAAAATCAAGGTTCTCATGTTAGTTATCCAATTTAAGATTATGAACTAGTGTTTAGTAGCAAAGAAACAATAAAGTAGGTTATATACTACACAGATAATATATAATAATAAATAAATAAAATTTACACGAATTTCCATTAGACTCTATAAAACTATAGAATTTAATATCCAATAAAGTTATTGGGTTGGGGGTGGTGGGTAGGGATAAGTGTACTGAAAAGTCTAAATTTTGGTAAATAAAAATATTTTCGGTGGAAACCTAAATATTTTTTATTTTTAATCGAGAACTGCACTTTTAATTTTCATTTTAATTAAAAAGTGTTTTGAATGAAAAAAGAGTTGGATTGATAAATGCATACGTTGATTTGACTATATATTTATTTGATTTTTTTTTTTTTTTCAAATAGATACAGCTGCCTTTACAAACGCGGGACTCGAAAGCTAAAACACCGAAGGGCGCTGACCATGGAAAGTGGAGGTTGGGAAGGACATGGCAGCGGTTGGACGGACAGAGCTCGCTAGGGGGTTTGACGGCGGCGGTGTTAGTTCGGCGATGATAGAAATGCTAGAAGACAAACTACGTTTTCTGAAAACAAGCAAGAAATTCTTGGATTGGCGACGGAGAAGGGTTTCTAGACTGGTCTGGTCATTGGAGGAGGTAGGCTGGTGGCAGATCGAGCCACGGTGATTACGACGATGTGCGGTGGAAATTTGTAGATCTAGAGAGCTACAGTGCTCTTTGAAGTGCAAGATGGTTGGAATTGAAGTCTTCTATGGCTGGCGATTCAGAAAATGGTTTCCATTGATGGCGCAAGCTCTGGGTTCTTTTTTATCTTTCTTTCTATTTTCATAGATTAAAATGGTTAAATGTGATTAAACCGAAACTGCTTCCAACGTCATTCATTTCTCTCACACCCACAACATGTTAATAACAAACATCAAATGGAGAATTGAAAAGCATAAATCTTTAAAAATTGTATAAACCCCCCAACGTACCCCACCAAAGAATACAACAAAGAACACAACGACCTTAGAATCAAAACCCAGATTGCACTAACCTCAGATCTATCAAAATCCAATCGATCAACTCCCAAAAGAGGAAAAATAGCACAGGAGATCAAAAACAAAGCAACCCCAACAAAGAAAATCTGACCAAATGAGATATTGTGAAATTACAAATCATATAATAGGAAATTTATTGTCATCCACAAAATCTATAACCAAGGATCAAAGAACTAACCAAAAATGGGAAGAAAAATGGTAAAACAGGGCAGAGGGATCGGTGGTGGGCACTTGCGGGACGATGCCGGGGAGAGAACAACCAATTCGACTCGCCGGAAAATCAATATAAATCCAATCTTAAAACGACGTCGTTTACTTTTTTAAAAAAAAAAAAAAAAAAAAAGCCCTTACCGGTCAGATAACCGATTTTTTTTTTAGTTCAATGTCCCAAACGGTTTATTTGCTAAACCGCCCGGTCCAGTTTCCGGTTTAAAAAGTTTATGTGAGCATACACATTTAACAGTCAAAATTTACTCTATTTAAAAAATTTCTTGATAAAAATAAGTACCGTTTTAAATCAAAAATTAAAAAATATTTAAACTTCAATTGAAAAAATTAAAAACCAAAGTTTAGCTTTTTGGGCGGGCTTATCCGGTGCTGGGTGAGCGGTAATTTTAAGAGATTCCCCTTTTCGGTCTTTTTATAAAGTGGTGGTAGGGAGAATGTGTGGTGGAAAAACAAAAGTAAAAGTACCATTCAGTTATTTGCTTTTTAAAAAAATTTTATGCTTTTAATAAAGCTGCCAGAGCCAAAGGCCTTCGTTAAGCTTTTTCATTTTTATGCCTCCCACCTCCACATTTCTCCATTCAGCTCCCCTGTTTTGAGAATGCTTTTGTTAACCTTATACGATGTGTCTATGGATGTTGCATTGCATTTTTTTTTTTTTAATTAAGTTATATCACAAATTTTTTAATTTTAATTGATTTAAATTAATCAATAACAGTAGTTGCTATCCTTATTATTGAAAGTATAATATTTGCTTCCAAAGTGTTATTATTTTATGATTTAATCATACTTTTAAATTTTAAATTAGATAAGAGTTCATTCAAATTATTTTCATAAGTTTTTGAAAAGCAAATTTAACTCTCAAAATTTTATATATTAAAATATAAATAAAGATTTATTTTCAGTGATTTGGAACTATTATAATTAGAAGTAATATTAACAGAAATTAGATTTTTGTTCACCTTTTTTTCTTAAGCGACATGGTACCAGTTGTAAAACATAATGGTTTTTACTCTTTACGTCAATTATGTGGGAATTCCACTGTTATAGAATTGTAAAGTGGAATTATTATTAATAAAAAAAAAGTAGCTCGAGCACCGTGATCTATTGCAAAACACTTTACAAGTTAACATCTAATAGTTTTTTATTTTTTTAAAATGTAACAATCAGTCTCATATGTATATTTAGTATTCTAGAACTTGATTGATTCTATGCAATAAATCCCTTAAATAATTTCTTTTTTTTTTTTTTTCTGTTGCGTAAGGTTATTAATTGAGTTTATATAGTAAAAGTATCCGTGTTTCAAATCATTCAAAAAAAATTTATATTTTGATAAAAATTTAAATAATAAACTTGATATAAAAAAATATCTTACAATATTTCTTTTAAAATTATTGTAATGAACTCTTATATAATTATAAATTTAAAAATATGAAAAATTACCAATATTTGTTAAAATTTGAGAGTAAAGAATATATTTTTAAATATTTATTTAATTTATTATAAATTTTCAAAGATAAAATTAATTTTGAAAAATTTTTAAGGTTTTATTAAAATTAATAAATATGACACAAATTGAAAAGATTTTAGAAATTTAAAAACTAAATTAACAATAAATAATTTTTTTAAATTTATGTGTCACTATCAAATCAATATTAATTACAAAATAGTAACAACATTTATTGATGATTAAATTTTTAAAATTCAGTGACTTAAATTAATAAAAATAAAAATAAAAATAAATTACTCAACTTGACAAAATTTAAAAAATTCACAATCTAAATTTATATTTATTTTTTTTTTTATTTTTATCCTTTCATTAGAAGGGAGGAAGGGAAGAATTATAAGATTATTTTTACCATTTTAGAAGGAAGATCTTGATGTATTTACTTTTGTTTAGTAAGGCTATAATCCTAAATTTGGTATTAATTTATCAGGTAATTCCTCTTGGTTTGGTTTAGGGATATTAAGGGTTGTGCAACCACGATCTACGACAACCTCTTAATTTTCAGACTATCTTTGGAATTAAGGTTTCGGACTTTGAAGTCTTTAGGAGTGTACTCATTCTTGAGTTTGTCAGCGATGACACCATTATCAATTTTGGTGATTCTTCTTGACCATTAGAAAAAATGTGCCTTACCTTGTAGTCATAGCATTGAAGTATATAATTATTTTGTTTTTCCAATAGATATAATTCGTGTTATTAAAGACGGGAGGTTGAAATGGGTTACCACCCTCAAGGTGACACAAAGGAGGAAAAGATGTTATTGGATTGGATTAAAATGGTAAAACCTGTAATGTAGAGACTAGCTTTTATGCCAATTATTAGTCTCAAAGATATCGAAGAAGAAGGGGGTGAATTGGGTTACAAGGACACATGCCCAACAAGCAAGCAATGTGAAGAAATAAAAAAAATTCGCAACGCGAATAGAATGAGACCTTTAGTCAATGTAGTCGTGTTGGCCCTAACTTAAGATGCGACAACAGCAATACTTCGATTTATTCTGTAGCTACTAATTGCACGATTTATTATTTATTTTTTTTAAATATTTTTATCATTTTTGTTGTATATAAGATGTTTTTAATAGAAAGCTCAATATTAAAAAAATTATCAACATGTAAAGCTGACAAACTCATTCACTGTGGTTCACTTGGCTATTTTTCGCCCCCACCCATCTTTTCCTATTCATTTTACCACAAGCTGCCGTCCCATGTGTCCTTGTGGGCGGGTCTACAAGAATATTCAAATACCTGTTTTCCTTTACCCGTCACAAATCCACTACTTTTCTGTTGAACTTTAGTTGCTTTTTTATATTTAGTTTTTTTTATTTGCACGTATAACAACAAAAAAGCAGAAGATTTTCAGAAATTTGTTCGTGAAAGGCCGAGAGCAAGTTTGATGCCCAAACATTGGAAATCCCTGGACTTTTGTGTCTCCCTGCCCTTGTAGTTCATCGACCAGGCCCGGCAACTGTTGTTGGCTTTCAATTCACATCCAATTAAGGTACATTCATAGGCAATGCTACACCCATCTTCACTTTCAGACAATCGATTTTTGTCTAGTGATCCAATTTGTGTTTGCACACATATTTTGCCGTGTCTCCTCTACTGTTTAGGTAACCCATAAGACATCTACTGCGATTGCCGGCTGCTGCTGCTGAGGAAATTCTCTCGACTTCCCAGGTAGGTAGGTAGTAGCTCAGTTCTTCTTGTTATGCTTTCCCATCTGCTTTCTTCTTATCTCCCAGTTTTTCTTTCCTTAACTTAGATGCATTAATGTCAACATTGACAGAGAGGGCCTCTTTTGTCTTGAATTTTGGGGTGGAATTAGAACCATTCGGTTCTGGGATTAAGTTGTATTGACATGGGGCATATGTAAAACATATAACAATTTTTTTCTACAGCTAGACGTGTACGGATATCCTTGCTTGTAACTGTTTAGCAAGATTTTTAAAATCAAATATACCAAATATATCAATTAGTTGAATTGATAATATTAAAAATTTAATTATAATTTAATCAGATTTATACATGTTCATATTGTTTTTCCAGTAATTAAGGCGTTACAAATTCAGTCCCAACCAATCAACGTTGCAGTCGCGGGCAAAAATAAAGGCAAGCCTCAAAAGCCCGACCGACCATAGCTTTTCCTTTTTCTTGAAGAGATACCCATAGCTTTTTCCAGTAATTGGATGCTTTTATAAAATTAATTGTGTTTGCCCTTTTCATTTGATTTTGGCATTAGACAATATATGTTAAAACCTATTCCCTGTGACGGAGGGCAGCAGCTCTTTGGATTCCACAACGTGCGACTGACTAAAGAACAAACTTATAGAATCTCTCTAAATCCTGAAATGTGGGCACGGTCCCCCATGAGACGGAAGCAGCTCTTGGAATTCCACAATTTACAACTGACCTACCCGTAGACTTAAACTGTATTTCTAATCACGTCAGCGTTTGTGTTATTAAACTCGGACCGACTTTGACGGTTGGACCGGTGAATCGACAAATTGTATATTAAATCAAGTCAGGTTATAAGCAAACCGGAAAATTTCATATTGATCCGGCCGGGTTTTCGAGGAGCTAGATAACCCGTCTGCCGGCAGACTCGGATTCGCAGTCTCTTTATGGTCGTTTTGTAGACGTAGTCGAGACTGGGCACCTCTGAGGAAGGGAGGACTTTAGGCCTTTTGTTCCTTTGTTTAATTAATTATTTATTAGTGTTTGTTATTCCAAAAGGTGATAGGTGGTGAGATGAGAGAGACTTACTAAGTTGATAATTACAACACGACAATTTTTTTTTTTTTTTTTTTATAAATTCTATACTGAATTAGAACTCTTAAAAATAAAAAGTGTCTTTTGGATGGTTTTCCTTTCAACGACTTATCCTGTAAAAAAATTTTAAAGAATCTGCATAAAAAGCCCTTTATAAAACCATATGAAATGTATAGGTGAAATGTATCCAGTATATGTAGAGAATTAGAAGAAAATTAAATTTATTTTAAGGATTGACCCAATCAGTTCAATTATCCACGTGCTGATTGAAACAATAACCCATTAACTAGATTTTCTATCTGAGTGGTCAAGTCCCTACATCTATACGTAGTATGTGAAGTTAATTAGAGGATGGCTAGCGACAGCAATTATTTCCCGCAGTTTACTGCGCGATTGAATCGGCATTCCAACAAATAGCAATATGACCTTGTAGGGTACGACATTTTTATTTTTATTTTATGAGTGTCATTTTTTTTTTATATTTTTCTTTTGTAATGTGTTGAGCTTTGATAGGGTTTATAGTCCAAATTTGCCAAGACACCTCGACAATGTGCAGGTTTCGCAAATTCTTGAAAGAGACCATTGGAGCGTCCAGGTTTGAGTCAATTAGCTTTATTCTCTTTATATATATATATATATATATATATATATATATATGTATATATATCAAAAATCTATTATCAAATAAGCTTTCGTGGGAGTTTGAAAAAAATTGAATGCATGCATAAATTGCAAATATAATACGAGAGAGGATATTGAAAGAAAAATATTAATTGTATTTGAATGCATAATTTTGTATCTTTTTTATTTTTATTCTGTGCTTTATATATTGTTTTGTTTGCTCCGTTATGCCTTTAGCTATTGTAGTAGCTACGTGTCGGATGGTGAAATAGTAACGAGAGATGGACTTTCAAGTAAGTGAAAGCATAGGAGTAGAGAAAATTAGTGAGCTTTGACTCAATGCATAGAACTGGAGTAAGCTTTCAATGCCAAGGAATGTCGAGTTTAATTCTTGAACTCGAAACAGGAGCAAATTGACCCAAAATAAAAAAAATAAAAAAGGAAGAATAACAAGAGTGGAATCAAAAGGATACAGCAAGAGCTTATGTATGGGAATGGATTGGAAGAAATGAGGAAATCATTTGCGCATCAATGGAAGAGGATATCGCAAGAATGGAAGTAAATCATTTTGCATCAAAGGAAAAGAATCAGAGAGATATGCCAAGATTAAAATCATTGCTCATGGAAAACCAATGGAGAAAAATGAAATGATGAGTCGCATATGATTGGAAAACTAGGTGTCTCTAGTTCCCTGTACAAACAAAAAAGACTAAACATTGTCAGAGTTGTGAGAACAGTCTTAATGAGTCAACTTCCAAAATGTCGCGGTTGGTTCAAGATGAATACGATGGTTGAAAGGATAAGTTTCTAATGTAAAAACTGACGCATGTTTCGGGATTCTGTAAAAAGGAGTTATAATTGATTTACTGAAAGTTGTGAAATTGAAGAGAAGAGGTGCAGTCGACCTAACGAGCCATTGCGGTCGATGGATGGATCGGGATAGAATCTTCAAATTTGATGCAAATTATGATTGATACTCGAGATAGTAGGAGACCTTCAATCACAATTTGTATTATGACTTAGCATTCTGGAAAACACACGATTGTAACAAGGCTAGATATTGGAAAAATAATAAATAAAGTAATGTAATGTAGTAAAAAAAGTTAATTAATAGAAAAAATATTGTATTTAAAATTGTTTATAAAAAATAATTTTTTTTAGTAAATAAATTGTCATGTTATAATAAATATTTTTTTAAAATATAATAATTTTCTTTATTAATATATATTTTAAATAGTAAAATAATTTAAATAATTTAACTGTTTAATTAACCAAATAATAAAAAAATTAATTTATATTAATTTTAATTTAATAATTTATAAAATATAATAATATTAAATATAAATTTTAATAATAATAAATAATTAATATTATTATGATAAATAATAGATAATAATAAATGAATAACAATTAGTCTGATAATTACTCATATAATAATTATAAAATAATTAGTTAATCAAATTAAAAAAATACAATAACTAATTTTTAAAAATATATGTGTAAAATTGATAGATTGTCTAGGATCATATAATTGAATGAGCATGATTTGTGCTTTAAAGAGGGGAAAATTTGAGTTTCAGGAAAAGCTTGAGAATAGTTTGTGAGAATTAAGGTCAAGTGAATTGTTAATAAGAGAAGAGTCAAATTACTCTAGTCGTGTGTTAAAAAAAAAAAAAAAAAAAACCCAAAGAGCAAAACTTGTAATCAAAGTGAAAGTGAACTTTTTAGTGTGAGAATGTCAGTGTAAGTGGCAAGTGCCCGGAACTTCTTATTGTGCATGACTTCATTCACAGTGGATTGAAATTATTCCAGAGGAGCGGACATAGGTTTGTGGAGAAGCTGAACTATATATTATAAATTGCTTGAATTTGATATTTCTATCTTTTACTCTCTTATGTATCATTTATTTCTTGTTGATGGTTTGTGAACGCCTACCCACATATGTTACTCTCACTAGTTGGAGCTTTTACATTGTTTCATGTTATTCATTAAGTTGTAATTGAGCTATATAAGTTTTTTTTTCGCAATTTTCTTTAGAAGCTCAATTCCCCCCGTTTGGGTTGTCATATGCACCAACGCATTAGTAATGAAAAATCTAACATAGATTTAACTCTTACAAACATGTGTAGTATGTAACAAAGGTTGCAATGTGTCGGTACATGTAGCAATATTGAGTATGTACATACCTTTAATATAAGAATATTTTATTTTATAACCCCATTTTCTGTACATAATTAAATATCATTAGTCCAAATGTAAACTATTCATCTCTCTCTCACTCGTTGAAATTGAAATAATTATTGTTGCGTAGGTTTCCCATGGACGAATTTACGGTATCTGCTATTGGATTCATCGCTGCTGCTGGCTTGGCGTTCTGGTACCAAGTGGGGCACGATGCATTAACTTATTTCCAGACCAAGACTTCTGAAGAGGAGGACCTCAAGGAAAACGTGGAGCGCTTATCGAAGGAAATTGACTACCTCCTTGGCATAAGGGATGATGTCCAGAACAAGGTCCTCAATGCTCCGACTCCCTGGTTGGAAAGTTACAAGCGATGGATTCAGAGAGTGGAAGAGGTTGAGAAAGAAGTTTGTGCCTTACATGAAACGTATCAAAGTTGTCGTTTTGAGCATTTGAAATTGAGCATAAATGTCACGAAAAAACTCGACGAAGTCATCTGTCTTCAAGGAAAGGGTCAGTTTTTTGGTCAGATGTGAGGTTTCGTGTAGACATTAAACAAAGATGTTTTGTGCACAATGCTGGAATTGGTCGTTTTGGATTTCTCTTTTGAAAAAATGAAGCTTGTGGAGTTTTGGGTTCGTTCTTAAGTCAGTTTCGTGAATGTTGTTAACTATAACGACCAAATATAATAACTGAGATTATTATATTTTTGCGTGTACCAATATTTATGAAAATATATATATTTTTTTAAATTTATTATTGTTTATTTAATTTTTATTTATTATTATTAAATTATTTAATTTTATTTTATTTTATTTTAATTATTATTTTATTTTATTAAGTTAAAATTTATAAAATTTATTATTTTAAAAATATATTTTTTATTTAATTAACTTAATTAATTAATATATTAATAAAAATAAAAATTAAATTTTTTAAATTAAAATATTACGATTTACAATAAAATTAGAAAATTTAAAAACTTCAATAAATACATTAAAAAAAAATATATTTTTTTATCTAATAACTCATTAATTATAAAAATAACTTAATTTAAAGTATGATCTAATATTATTAGAGCACTGCATGTCATTATATATTTGTTTCTCTGCCTAGAGAGAAAATAAAAAGTATTTCTCCATGATTTTTTTTTCTTAAATTAAGGTTTTAAATTTTTGTTAATATTTATATAATTTTTTAAAAATAATCTAAAATTTAATAAAAAAATACTCTTTTGAAAATAAAAAAATAAAAAGAAGATTTTTATTTTTTATTTTTGTTGTGCTCTTCTAATCTTCAACTTTACTTCAAATTGAGTTATTTTTAGTATGAACAGATTGTTAAACAAAAAAAATAACTTTTCTTGAAGGATTTGTTAATGTCTCTAAACTCCTTAATTTTGTTATTAATCATAATGTCACAATTTAGGATATTTAACATGATTCTTATTTATATATTAATTGATAAACTTAATTGCATGTAAATGTATTTTTTAAAGGGTAAATTTTATAAGTTTTTGCTTGATAGAGTGACGTATTGATTAAATTAAAATAAAATTGAAGTTACGTGATTTGATTGTAACAGATTAAAATTGAATGAAAAAAATAAAAATAAGTGATAAATTCTATAACCAAAAATATAAATTACTCCTTTAAAAAACAACTTATTTTTATTATCAATGAGTCATAAACTAAAATCAACATCTTGTTTATTTTCATGGCCACATTACTTGGTAATTTGATTGAATTATTTATAAGGAAAAAACATAATATTTTATGGCCAAAAGAAGCCATTATAAGATAGAGTGGTAAAATTCTTTCTTTGAACCATAAGCCACCAAAGATGCACAAATACAATCATAACATAATATAGATAAGACGACACACTAATTTTTTTTTTAAAAAATTAAGATATAAACATGACATAGACTCAACTATATGTATTTGCATGTATGTATGTGTAGTATATAATTATACAAATCTATATTCATGTTTTATTTATAAATTTTATATATATATGAAAAGATTACCTTAAACGTAAATTTAGGTTTAAAAAAGAAAGGTAAATTAAATATCTTATTATATTTCAAATCAAATATAATTAAAATTTCTCATAATACTTAGTGGTTTGATTCTAGTGCTATTATTCATATATTCATAATGATACAAAAATTCATTATACTCTGATTGTTTTAGTTGTTATAAGAATATGAAAATTTTTCTTAATGTCTTCTTATTAATGTTTTTTATCAACTAAAACATAATAAATTTTATTAAAATTCTTATTTACCATGCATCATAATGTTAAAGTTAAACTTAAGTCATATATCCAAAGAAAAATTAGTGAGATTTGTTAACAATGACATTCTTTTAAATCTAGATTTTGCTATTTTTAGAATATGTGTGAATTGCATTAAGTGTAAACAAACCAAATATAACATAAAAATAGTACAAGAAGCATCAAGCTTCTTGAAATTATATACATAGATATTTATAAATCTTTTGACCTTCCAATCATAATGAAAAATTGTATTTCATAACCTTTATAAATGTTTTTTTCATGTTATAGTTATGTCTATCTACTTTGTAAAAATCTCAATTATTGGATATCTTTGAGGAATATATAAAGAAGGTTAGAAGTAATTAGACAAAAGGTGAAAATTACATGATCTTATAATAGTGATGAATATAACAAAAAATATAATAATTTGGGATAGTGTTTATGTCCATTTGTTAAATTCCTCAACAGTTATAGTAGATATGCATAGTCAATTGTGTCAGACATATCTTAGCAAAATGTATGATAGAAAGGTATAATCAAACATTAATAAATGTGGTCAAGAGTATAATTAGTAACTCGTTACTACCTAAATCTTTGTAGATATATATGCACTCAAAATCACAAACTATTTGTTAGATTAAATTTTGAATAAAATAATTTAAAATACTCTTATTAAACTATAAAAATGAAGGAAACTTAATTTAAAGCACCTAAATGTTTAAGGTTACTTAATGGAAGTAAGAATTTGCATGAAAAGAAATTAAACTCTCGAATGATTGATGATTACTTTATTGGTTATCCAAAGAAGTTAAAGGGTATATAACCATATTGCAAGAATTGTAAAAATAGGTAATGTAAGATTTATTGAGAATGATAAAGTTATATAAAAGAAATTAAGGTAAATATTTCTTTACTTATAATAATTTATTCATTCATTATAATACCAAATGTTATTTTAATAATTAAAGGATATTTGGATGAAGAGACATACCTTGAAGAAACCATCTAAAATTTTTTTAATGTAAATAAACCACAAAAAATAGTATTGCGAAGATTTCAAGGAAAAAGGATATTAGGTATTCCAAATTATTATGTAGTTTATTTTTAAGAATTAGATTTTAATATTATAATTATTAAGAATTTAGTTTTGTTTTTACAATTATAAAAATATTGAATTTAATTATGATATTAGTGGCTTATAATGCCTTAAAGTTACACTAAATGAATGTAAAAATTGTCTTTATTATAAAGATCTTGAAGAGGAAATTTACATGGATCAACTTTATTTTTTTTTTTTTTTTGTTAGAGTTAAAAATTAAATAATGTATAAACTAGAGAAATCAAGTTATGGATAAAAATAAGAATTCCTATGATGATATATTAAGTTTAATGATATTATAATTTCTTTTAAATTCAAGAAAGAACACTATTAATCAGGGTATATACCAAAAAGATCAATGAGAGTAAATATGTTTTTAGTCGTATATGTTATTTGTTATTAATGTTTTAAGTATATGACATGAAATTTAAAAACTTTCTCTAAATGAATTTTATAATGAAAAATATAAGAAAGACACTTATGTGATAGAAATAAAAATATTTTATACCATATTATAATGAATGAGAATTGATATCAAGAAAATTCTAAAGAAATTTAATATGAGTAAATATTCCCATGGAGTTATTCCTATACATAAATGTAACAAATTTAATGTCATGTAATGTTCTAAAAATGATGTGGAATGTAAAAAAATGAAATCATTTCCATATACCTCTATCTCTATTATTAGTAGTTTAATGTATTTGCTTATCTATATTAGATCAAATTTCAATTTCATAATTAAAAAGTAATTTTAAAATGGATTATTAGAAAGTTATAAAGAAAATATTAAGCTTTTTATAATGAATAAAAAATTACATGTTTATTAGTAGAAAACCAACCACTTATATGTGATTAGATTTTTAAATTTAAACTTTATTGAATGCATTGATAGTAGATATCTACTTTTAGTTATTTGTTCTTCTTAAGAGAAGGATCAAGATTATGCAATAATGAAAAATTGTTTATTATTACTCCATTCATTACAAAAGCAAATTTTATGGTATAATTTAAAAAATAATTCATGCTCTTTGAATGTTAAACTTTATTTTAAAACTTGAAGTTTTGACACAATTATAAAGCCATTAAAAATTTATGTGATAATGTAATAGTAATATCCATCTCTAAGAATGACAAATACTTAAAAAATATCAAATTTAATGCTAATTAAAGTATTTTGTCGTTAAGGAGAAAATTCAAATATAAAATTTGTCTATAAAATATTAATTGATCTTATAATAATAAATATATACAAAAATTCATAACTATCATTATATAAAAAAATATATTCTCTATTTTCACCTAAGTTGTAATAATGTTAATTGATGTTATATAATGAAATAATACTCTAAACTTATTGATATTTTTCTAACAACACCGTACAATGTTGTCTTAACCTCATTAATCTTAAGGACCTATGAAAGACTAATTTTTTGATTTCCAAAACCAACAAAACCATAAATTAGGAAACTAGAATCCCAAACAAGAAAAACCAAAATTTCAAACCAAAAAATAAAATAAAAAACCAGCAAAGTCTGAATCCCCCCTTCCCCCCCTCCCCAAAAATAAAAGAATTGAGAGTTGCCAACTAGAAAAAACCAGATGTTGTTTTCTAAGAAAGAAAAACAAGAATTTTGAGATTGTCCAAAAGAGAAAACCCCATTAAAGTCTCACAGTTACACAATAACTCATATTTCTCTTTTAACCTCTTTCTATTCCTTTAGAATTATGTAATCATTCACTTGTCATTGAAATAGGACGTACTCCTGTCTATATCTCTCTCGCAGCATCTTCTCATCTTCTTACACCAACTTTTCTTGCTATTTATCATGCACTCTTTGTTTCACAGACATATGTTACTTTCCCCTTCCTTCCTTAACTTATTGTTTCCAATATTGGTCCCATTTCTTGCTATCAAGGGCCCTGCTTTAATATATATTCCAATAAATCAAACAATTTTTCAAAACTTTTATATCACTAAGTTCCGATATTAAATTTATACTCGGGCTGAAAATTTGTAACAGTCAATATAATTATCTTTTATGCCTTATTGTACACATTGGCGCACGTATAACCATGTCCTAGAATTATCTCAAAGACTTGGTTACAAACTTCAGTGTGCTCGCAACTTGAAACCATGAACACCAGCAATTGTTAGTACCAACAAGAGTTCACATTACCATAGCATCCCATTTGAATATCGACAGAAAGTTATATACAATTGCTTAGCTCATCCACAAAACTTGGAGATCACAAGATCAAGCAGAGCATAGTGGGTTTAACTCACAGTTTATACAGTTTTTTAACCATTCTTTAGGACACAGACTTATCCATGCAGCTTATAATTCTCTACTGCATAAGTGTCATGACTCAATGTATCCATGACATAGACGCACTCCCAAATTGCATCATAAAGTGCAACAAATTGTACCAACAATTAGAAAATCTGATGGCAATACTATGACCAACCTGCCTAGCAATGTGGCTGCATGTCATTGCTGCTCACCATGATGCTGTAAACGTTAAAGAATTTTGACAAGTGTTTTCGTCAATGTGCTTAACCATAAAAGTAAATCCATAAGAGGTTACTTCATAACTTAATTTGAAAACATATATGTCCTATTTATAATACCTCACTCTCTAACACCATGCCAAGGATTGAAGTTCGAGCAATACTTTGTAATTTAGCATTTACTGGGGGTCTTTGTCTCTGATCTCTAGGCTGCCTTCTACAAATTTTCTCTCCAAAAGATAACAATCTTCTGAACACCCTTGGTCGTCCCCTCTTTCTAACATTTGGCGGATCTGCGTGTCTAGCCTTGTTTTCTTCAACTACTCTGCCGCAGGCCCATCATGTATTGCAGAATTATCTATGGTGTCCTCAGCATTAACAAGGTCATGCAGTGTTTTCTTCAACATTCATCACCACTTTTGATCGAACTCCTCAATCGTGACAACATCATGCCCAGCTCCCATGAATGCCGCTTTAATCTTCGATACTTATCTTCTATTGCTCCATCATCTGAGTCGTTTTGGATATGATGGCTCGGATATTTTCTTTGCAAAACGAATGCAATGCAAGCAACCATCTTGTTTCCGTAACTCTCTAATTCATTAATTTCTATTACTATTTATTAATAAGAAACAACTCAATGCTTTGATCTAACCTCTCGTTCGAATGGCCTTGAAATGCCTCTTTATCTAGTTACTAAATTCCTAGTACAAATATATCATAACCCATTACTTCACACAATTTTCGCCTTGCTTGCCGTAGCCATTAGTTGCAATTGGTTGCTCAAAATAAAAAGGTTTTCATACCATTACACACACATGAACTACTTCCGCAAAAAATGAAAATGTTTTAGTCATAAATATACTAGCTGTTAGGTCCATTCTGGCTATATAACCAAGATTCCGTATGCTATCTATGCTCGAGCCTCATTTTAATTTTGAATTAACGCCGAGACAAACTATAGGCAAACCTAATACTAAACCTTTATCGACACGAGATCTTAAGCTTTCATTTAGTTGCAGTTAGTCGATCCAAATACATGCACCGTATTTTACACTCTCGAATACATCACCTCCTTCCATAAAACATTACCTCAAATCAGCTAATTATACTTCTCATTTTCCTGCATGATTCATGTGTTACCGGTGATTCATTGGTCCGAAAATGCTTCTTTTATCTTGCCGACTCTATTCCTACAACGACCGTATCATAGCACGCCATGTCGCCTTACTTTTACCCTACTCATTATGACCATTAGTAACACAGCTGGTTGCTCAAAATAAAAAAAGTTCCGGCACCTTTACACATATCACCTATTTCACCAAGAATTAAAAATGGAATTATCATCATTATTTTATGATTTTCCTCCATTATTACTATATAAACAGAGGATTAAAAGGATGCAATACAAAAATAATAATGGCTTCAATGCTAAAATAACTGTAGATAAATCCAATGCACATTATTTTTTACTCAAAATCTGAGCTTTCATTAGTTACGGTTACTCAATTTAAACTGTCAACTCTTAATGTTAGATTGTAACTCTTGATGTTGTACCCATTTTGTTACAAACAAAATTTTCTGTTGATGTTGCATTGCATTGCTCGGTGTTCATATCTGCTTCTTTCCTTCCATCCACACACTTTGTCTTCCTCTTCTGCTGGATGTTTGTGCATTGTTGGAGGGGGAAAATGATCTATATCCCTTTTGTCCAAATCACTCCTCCGTCTCTCTTTGCTTACCCGCCATGGCTTTTGATGTTTCTCCTTGTATCTTTTCTTTTGCTCCTTTTTATTTACTGTGTCAATTCAGCAAACTTACGTGGAAGTTAACGGTGACAGACAATTGGGATCCCACGTCACCTGCGTCCAGATTCTGTGTGGCTTCCTCACATTTCGCTTCTTTCTTAAAAGGCTAGATGGACTCAAAAGGAAAATAAATTAACAAAATTGTTCCTTAAAAAAAAAAAAAAAAAATAATAATAATAAAACCCTAAATCTCTTCTCTAGGGTTTAAGCACGCACCTTGCTTCATTTTTAATTAGCGGATTTCTTCCGATCTCAAGCTACCGAGAATTGTCTGTTGCGCGGAGGATAAAATGTCTCTCTACCGCCTCCTACTCCTCCGGTCTTACTCCGTTACCGGCACTACTGCCGTCTCTCAACCTCTAATTCGAGCCTTACATCATCTGGCTTTCTCACCCGTCGCCGCCCAAACCCCTGATCCCAGTAACCCACTGTCAGACCCAAAACTCACCACCCTCACTAACCCTGTTTCGTCATCTCCCCTCCTCCCACCCTCCCGTGGCTATGCCTTTTCCTCTGCCGAAGAAGCTGCGGCTGAGCGCCGAAGACGCAAGCGCCGTCTCCGCATCGAGCCCCCGCTCCACGCCATCCAGCGGAACCCCAATCCCCCGCCTCGCGACCCAAACGCCCCTCGTCTGCCGGATTCTACCTCCGCCTTGGTCGGTCCTCGCCTCAACCTCCACAATAGAGTTCAATCCCTAATTCGCGCCTCCGATCTTGATGCCGCCTCCCACCTCGCCCGCAACGCCGCCTACTCTAGAATTCGGCCCACTGTCTTTACCTGTAACGCCATCATTGCTGCCATGTATCGTGCCAAGAGGTGCAATCACTTTCCTGATAACAGTTTTAACCACTTATTTTTCGATAATTCTAAGGAAAATTAGAAATAAAGAAGAAAATTTTATTTTATTTTATTTTTAATTAATTTTGTAGGTACAATGAAGCCGTGGCGCTATTTAAGTACTTTTTTGAGCAACACGATATAGTTCCCAACGTTGTTTCTTATAATAATTTGATTAATTGTTACTGTGATGAGGAGCGAGTTGATACAGGGCTTGAAGTTTATCGACATATAATTGCAGTAGCACCATTTAGTCCGTCCCCTGTGACTTATAAGCATTTGACTAAAGGATTGATTGAAGCCAGGAGAATCGGCGAGGCAGTGGACTTGTTGAGGGAAATGTTGGCCAGGGGTCATGGGGCTGATTCTTTGGTTTATAATAATGTTATTAAAGGGTTTTTAGAATTGGGGAACTTGGAAAGGGCAAATGAGTTTTTTGATGAGTTGAAGGAGAGGTGTATGGTGTATGATGGCGTGGTCAATGCAACATTTATGGATTGGTGGTTTCAACAAGGTAAGGATAAGGAGGCTATGGAGAGTTATAAATCATTACTTAATAAAAAATTCAAGATGTCAGCAGCAACGTGTAATGTCCTTCTGGAGGTTTTGCTTAAGTATGGGAAAAAGGAGGCTGCTTGGGCTTTGTTTGAGGAAATGTTAGACAATCATACTCCACCAGCCAGTCAAGGTGTGAATTCTGATACATTCAACATAATGGTGAATGAGTGCTTTAAGGAAGGGAAGATTGCTGAGGCCATTGATATGTTTAAGAAAGTGGGGACAGCAGCTAAGTCCAAGCCTTTTGCAATGGATGTTGCTGGATATAACAACATCATTGCAAGATTTTGTGAAAAGGAGATGCTGGAGGAGGCTGAGAAGTTCTTTGTGGAATTGTCATCAAAGTCCTTGAGTCCTGATGTGACAAGTTATAGGACATTGATTGATGCATATTTAAAAATGGAGAGGATTGATGATGTCCTGAGGCTGTTTAACAAGATGGTGGAAGCTGGCTTAAGGGTGGTGGCAAGTTTTGGGACTAGGGTTTTTGGTGAGTTGATTAAGAATGGCAAGGCACTTGAGTCTGCAGGGATTTTGAAAAAAATGGGCGAGAAAGATCCAAAACCAGACTTCTTGGTCTATGATGCTGTAGTTAGGGGCCTTATTGATGCTGGTGCATTGGATACAAGCAAGGACATAGTGGATCAAATGATGGAATATGCTGTTGGTGTTCATCCTGCATTGAAGGACTTTCTCATTGATGCTTTTAACAATGCTGGTCGGGCGGGAGAGATTGAGAAGGTTTTGGATGAAAACAGGTGGAGAAGCATGCCTCAAATGCCAAGACAGCCTCAGGCTGCAAGACAGCAGCCATTTGGACGTCATCAACTGTTTGGACAAATACCATCAGGTTCAACTCAAACGACAGGGCAGCAGCCATTTGGATCCAATAATAGGACTGGAGATCAGCCATTAGAATCGTATCAAACCAGGGGGCAGCAGCCCTCATTATTGTCTCACACAGGTGGACAGCAGGCATCATGGTTTACTCAAACAGCCGGACAACAGGCATCATGGTCCTCTCAGCAGCCATTTTCGTCCTCTCAAACTGGTTGGCAACAGGCATCATGGACTTCTCAAACAGGTGGACAGCAGGAGTCATGGTCTTCCCAAACAAATGGACAGCAGCTGTCATGGTCCTCCATAAGGAAAGGACCGGTGCCATCATGGTCAACTCAAACAGGAGAGCAGTTGTGGCAGTCTCAGAGTGGTGAACAGCAGCCATCTTCTTCTGAATCCAGACCCCAACAGCAGTCTTGGTCATCTCGGACTGGAGGACAGCAGCCTACATGGTCATCTCAAGTCACAGGACAGCAGCCATCATGGTCGTCTCAGACAGGACAGCAGCCATCATGGTCGTCTCAGACAGGACAGCAGCCATCATGGTCGTCTCAGACAGGACAGCAGCCATCATGGTCGTCTCAGACAGGACAGCAGCCTTCTTGGTCATCTCAGATGGGAGGAAAGCAGCCATCATTGCCTTCCCAGACAGGAGGTCAGCAGCCCTTATGGTCATCTCACGTGGGAGTGCAGCAGTCATCGTGGTCTCAAACTGGTGGACCTCAGCCATCATGGTCGCCTCAAGCACAAAGACCTCAGCTTCCATTGTCGTCTCAATCAGGAGGGCAGCAGCCATCATGGTCCTCACAGACAGCACAGCAACTCTCATGGTCCCCTCAGACAGGACAGCAGCCATCCTCACCATCCCAATCAGGGGTTCAGCAGCCAGGAATTGTGGGTCATCAACATGGTTCTCAACAGGCACCAGGACAGGTGACTCTTGGATCTTTGAAAAGTTGGGGAGGGTATTCACATGGATCACCTTCACTTTCTGGACATCAACCCTCTCAAACAGGAAGAGAACTTCAATGGCAAGATAGCCATCAAAAGGTAAAATCCTGATGTCCTGATACAAAGTCATATATCTCATCTTCTAAGTCTTGTGTTCTGCATTTACTCGGCATGGATGCTGTTCATGTGGTTCGCACCAATCCATGAGTTTTACACTTAAGATATTTGTGATAAATAGTAATTGTTGTGGAAAGACAAGCATAAAAAGGCACACGAACATGCATATGCACTCAATAACATGTGAAGCCTTTTCCCAAGTCCAAGTGCTAGAACGGTTCTGTGCTGTCCAGTTTTTGTATCTTCAAATTTAGCATCTCACATCAAGCAATGAATCTTGCACACATTTTGGATGTAGTCCGAGCTAAATGGATTGCTTCTATATCTCGTAGGTCTTGCAATTTAATCAAAATTACAACACGATAGAAATCTAAGATGATTGGGTAACACTGAAGAAGACATGATTATGATAGAAATATGTATGTGATTTTAAACTATTTTTGTAACATTTGCATGATGTTTATGTATATCCATCTTACATTCTCAATTTTTTGATTTATATTTTATTTTATTTTTTGACAGAAAATTTGTTGGCTTTTTGCTTGTTATAATTAGACATCTCTTGTCATGATCATCATGATAGACTGGTATACAAGGTGGTTATTTACTTAGCATATTTTGGTTGGATTCTTTTAAAGATTTAGTGGATTAGAGTGTCATTCATTGTGTTTGGGGTGTATATAGATGGTCCATGGTGTCTTTAGGTATTCTAAACTCTTGTTCTTAGTGTAGTGTGGTGTTAGTGTTTATGAAAAGAATTTTCAAGTAATTTTCCATATTGTTTTGATTACTTACATGACTTGAGAAATGGTCATTTGTCTTTCCCTAATTGCTTAATGTCTTTTCCAGTACAATTTTTAATTTTCAGAACAATCTTCTTTTTACTTGTGTTAGCCAATGGCTGTGGGACAGCAACCAAATGGACTCACTGAAACAGCGGGAGAGCATTCATCAGAACCTGTTGAATGGCAAGACATCCACCGGCAAGTAACAGCTTGATTATTTGATAGTTGATATGAGATGATATGACAGAATTGCCTCTTCTCTTGCGCGTCCATCTTCACTTGTGCAAAAGAACAAAGAAGATTGCTTTATCACTATTATTTAAAGGGTACGGTGGTGGTTTTGATTGAGTATAGTAGTAATTTAATGTTCAAAGTTTTGGTCACTGCTCGTATGTATCCCATCTATTTATGCATCAGTTTCATATGATGGATCAATTTTTCTTGTAAATTGAAGCTCATATCCACTGAAAATCCCTGATTTATAAGAGAATATAGAGGTCCATTTTTCTATGTATTTAAATAGTGGTCATTGGCAACTCTCTGAAACTCATCTACTAACGTTGCCACTTGCCGGCCATGAGAGATGGCATTTTTGGAATAACAACTCGATAATTTATTGTGTTAGAAAGTTTCAATCATTACCTTTGATTTGGCAACTGTATTCATTCAGTAGTTGGATATTATATTTTTACACCCATAAAACTTTGCAAGTCCGAGACTTCGGTAGAGGAAAATTCTTGTGGATGAAATCCTCTGCTGTTGCTTTCTATGCTGAACCGAGAAATCCCGCAATCCTTGCATGGCATGGGCTTGCTACACGAACCAATCAAAGCCCACCGAGGGGATGTTTGATATCTTCTCTATTGTTAATCAGTCCTGGGAAGGGAGAAACAAGTGCATTCAGAACAGCAGCAATACCCCCGTTGTCACATGGTCAAACTTGGGGTTTCGGAACGCCAGGGTTTTATTAAGTGAAGTTGGTCAACAAAGTCCACGCCTTAAACAGTACTACCAATTGTTATACAATGGGCGGCAGGAAAGCAAAACCGGATCAATTGGACTCCCCGCAGCGTTTTGTTGCCCATTAACAGCTCTTCAAACAACCAGGACTCCCGAGTAACGTGTTTATGTCTAACGTGGAAAAAAGGAAAAATGGAGAGAAATCACACGGCAAAGTGATTCTGTGCCCTGAAATTTCAGAAGTACCGCTGCCAAAGCATTCGTAATGTCTTCCTGGTAAACGCATATTTAGAATTCTAAAAAGGAGTGTTACTTGTACATGAAGTTCTAATGTCCTGATGTTTTATACTTCGATTTCATTGAAAGGAAAAAAAAAAAAAAAATGCTTCCACAATTTTTACCCCCTTAAAGCATTATCAAAAGAAATAAATATCAAGAATCATTAGCCTGGCGTTTCTCTAACACTGCGTTACTTCAAAAAGCTCAGTAGCAAAATCTCAAAGTTGGTTCAAGCAATAAGCTCCAACTGTGGTCAACAATCCAAATGCCTACCCAAAAAATAAAAACATATACAATTGTTGCTAGACAAAATCTCTTGCAGAGCTCTACCAAGTTCCATGAGCCATTACAACAATTATAGCTAGGCTATGCCATGAAAGAAAAGGGAATATCAAAACTCCATCACCGTAGAAGTAAGATTAAGCAAGGGCTCCAATGCACTTGGAGCAAACTTGCGAGCAAAAAGGTAACATAGAGTTGTTATCCCTGAATTATAAGAACATTCTTTCCCATTACTCCTAATAGACTGGATAAAACTTTTGGTGATATTAACTCGCTGATATGTTGCTGGATGTGGACCCCCCATAGACCAATCAACCCAAGTCACAGTTCTGTTTGCATTGAGTGATCCATGGAACAAATTTAGGAAAGTTGGAATGTAATGCTCATCAGGGTAGCAAGCAGGTCTGCAATATTTCTTAAAGATGGTGTAGTACTTGGTGTCTGAGACAACATAAATAGCCAAGGCACGTTGGATCTCAAACCATTGAGAGCCTTTTCTCCATTGATAGAGTTCAATATCAGGAAGCATTTTACGGTTGTAGCGGCCCCGCCCATAACGGGAAGGATCGTCATTTGATTCAACAAAGCTATGCCGTGAATGAATAAGGTACTTATAGACAGTTGGGAAATTGTGGACTGGGATGCAGCTCTCAGAAAGAAGAACAAACCGCTCATTTGAGAACTCCAGCAGGGCATTGGATAGAAGACGCCTCTCAGCATCAAACAGTGACATTGTTCCCCATTTAACACCCTGAAGAGGGATGTAAAGATTCATAAGGACATACAGTGCTTGATCAGCAAAGAAAGTGCTTAATGGCAATTATAATTTATACAAGAGCATGGGAAAAAAAAAAAACAAGGTTCTTTTGCCAAACCAAGGAATGCAATGCTCATTTTGCACACATAACAAAGCTAAAATGTCATGACATGCCCATCAATCTCTTCTTCTAATTATATATTCCATCTTACAAATTTCATTTTCACTCGCAAGGATAAGGTTGTCTAAAAATAATTTTATCCTCCATTATCAAATTTTGAGATTGATAATAAAATTTGACAATATTTAGTTGCTTATTTTCAAGAGAACACATGGTTTAGTTATATAGCCAAAATAAAATACGTTATCTAATAAAGTATATTACAGAATGAATCTAATGGATAGCCATAGTCTTAAGGTGGTGAAGTCTTTAACCCTATACATCAAGTGAGCCAATTTGTCCCTCATGTACAAAGGTAATCTACATAAGAAAGGTAAAAAAAGAAAGCATATTGCTCCATCCGGCATGTATAAGTGTCTTCAGTTGAACTAACCAGCTTTACTTGTCTACACTAAATATGGCATATAGTGTCCAGTATAATTAACCTCTGAAATAAAAATTACTGCATTCATTTATGCCTAAAAGAGCAAAAATTGAAAAAGAGAAAAAGAAAAGGAAAAGAAAAATCACAACAACATGCCTAGAAAAGAGTTAAAAAAAACAAAGGCAAAAAAACAGTGTTACAGGAATGATAATACTGAGTATACAAAGAAAGTCAAAAGGAAGATTACAATGCAAGTACAAAAATGATAACATGCTCCAATGAGCCTTCCGTTCCCACAATAACCAAAATTCTGTGAATAAAATGCAGTTTTATGCTTTCAACAGCTTGTATTAGTTGTTACCTCATCCTCCCTAGTTATTCATTTTTAACCACACTATAACTAAAAATATCTCCACAATGTTAGACAAAAAGCAATGTGAACTTGCATATTAAGTTAAAACTATGTCCACGGTACTCTTCAAAACTTACCAATCCATTCATTCTTCGTCTTTTAATTTTTTTTATCCCCTCCTCCCAAGGAAGAACCAAAGCCCAAGGAAGAAAAGATCATTTTTATTTGCATCAACAAGAAGGGCCTGGCAGTAGGCTGCATTCTTTGTTAATCAGATATCAACATAATAGAGGTACATGTCTGTTCCCTTTTGTTGTACAACAAATATCAGTTATCTACTTTAACATCATAATTGATTGCCAGGAGAGTGCCTGTTACCTCTTGCTGAAGATAAAGATAAGGTTGTATAAAATTGAACTTTCCTTAGACCCCACAATGTGGGAGTCTGATGTACTTAGACACACTTTAGAAGTGTGTGTTTAAAAAACATATATTCCCCTACTTAGCTCACTAACCCTGAATTCAATAATTGTGTCCATGCCAAACTGATAATCTTTGCAAAAAGGTAATCCAACTCAATTGGGAACAGCAATAAATTTTCTGCCAGCATCACTTGCATGTAGCTAAAATGCACAATGCTTATTGGTCATAAGTATCATCATCATCAACGAGTATAATAATAAAATTAAAACTAAAACTATCTGGCAACTGAGGCCATACCTGGCTAGGGATCTCCCTTCTGTAGAAGGGAGAGTCACTGGAAACATTGAGCAGATACCGTGGTGGCGCATGAACATATATATTGAAATATTTATCATGGCCTCTAAAGAACCTCTCCCACAATGGCAACATGGGCAAAGAACCTCTAGTCAAAAACAAGAAGGCCACTTTAGGTAGCCGATCAAAGGCATACCCTTCCTTTTGAGGCATCAAAGAAGCCCTCCAGAAAACCTCATCATCTGTCATGCGATGAGTCAAATTCTTGGGATGAAGAAACGTCTCCACATTCAAGCAGTCAATCTTCTCACAAGATTTTATGACCGTGCAATTAAAACCACTTGAACTTTTTGGCGATACAATGTTGTTAGTGAAAAAGAGCTCAGCTTGTGAAGCGAAGAAGTTGATGTGAGAACTCGTTGACAAGCCTATGATTATGCCAGCAATGAAAACAACCAAGAATGACAATATCTGCACCAGTTTAAGCAAACCCATGTGCTTATCTGAAGACTCTTCTTTGTCTCCTCTATTCCTTCTCATATCCCTTTTGCCCTTTGATTTTGTCCTTTCATTCAACAAAACAAGAAAAACAAAAAACACCAATCCTCCAAACTCCCAAAATCTCTTCCAACTATAGTCCAATTCAATTCAGTAATGCTAAAACAAACTATATAGTCAGAAAACAATATGAGAAATCATCAACACGAGAAACCCAGGAACAAAGGTTTCACCTTTCTCAGTGAACTTGACAGGAACCCAAAGCCAACCCACCAAAACTCGAACGTGGAGCCCAACGTTGTCAATCCTTAAACCACAATTCACGAAGCCCACAAATTCTCAAATTTCAAACAAACACAATGGATATTGCAGAAAATCAAAATGGACACTTTTACGAGATAGAACTTGCAATGAAATTCTTGGCTTCAGATAAATCGTGGATCATTGAACACTACATGTGAATCCATGAAAAACGGGATTCAAAAAGCATTCAAAAGGATCAAACCTATTAGATAGATCAAAATTTTGGAATCAGAAGGATTGGTGGAAAGCTAAACGACAGCGTCGTTTTGGATACAAGTCTGAAACCAAGGTGAGACAAAATGAGAGTGAGATTGCGTACTTTGCAGGCGCGAAGAATCAGCGTCACGGTGGCCCCACTGTTGTTGGTTATCATTGTCAAGAATAAATAATTTAAATAATAATAATAATATTATATATATAGATTTATTATTATTATTATTATAAATTTAAATTAATTTTATTGATTAACATTCAAATTTAATTTATCATAAGACTTAACGCCATAAAAAATTATACCATAAAAAAATTAAATTTCTTTAAGTCATATATTAAAATTAGATCACATCATATGTTTTATTTATCTTATAATGATTAATTAACTTATTCCATATGGTAATAAATAAGAAAGGAAAAATTAAAGGATAGTGTCTACAGTATCAATTGAATCAAGACAAGAACAAAATAAAAATTTTGTAATAAAATATAATAATTTTAAATTTAAAAATAATAAAAATGCATGGAGCTGCAATGCAATTATTTTTGTCATACGCAGAGATTACAAGATTACTGGGTCTAATAGTATTCATATTGCTCTGTCTTAACGAAAATTTTGGTCTAACTTCCAACCTCATATTTCTCAAATTTTGACGAGTTACGAGATGGCAATAGTTTAAAGGTGTCTTTAAATAAAATTTTAAAAATTAAATTAAATTAATTAATTAAATTAATAAAATAAAAAATTAAATTATAATTTAATTTAATTTAATTTAAAAATTATTAATTTTAAAAATTGATAATTTAATTGATATATCAATTATTTAAACTGTAAATTAATAAATTAATTTCAATTTTTTTATTTTAATTAGTTAAAATTTTTTTAAAAAAATTAAAAAAATAATTTTTTATTTATATTTTAATTTTTTAAAAAAATAATATATATATTATTATAATTTTTTAAATATTTAATATTAAATATTAATTTTATAATTTAATTTTAATTAAAATAATTAAATTTTAAATTTTTAATTTTTTTTTTGATGGAATAACTTATTCCTTTATAAAACTCTCGTTCAAACCGAGGTTCACACAAATGCATTATCAGATAATATCACGGACCCATGTTACTATCTTAGCCAAAATGTTCACATTTTCAATCTTTTATTACGCATTCGATGCTCAGCGTATCAATAAGAATATTGCCACGTTGATCATGTAATTCGAAGCCCTTGCTGCTCAGAGTGTTCAAAAACTGTCCAACTTACCAAAAAAAAAAATCATCTAATATGAGCCGTGTAAATTTGTACGGGCCAAAATCTAATGAAAAGAAAAAGAAAATGATAAGTACTATTGAACATTTGAAAACGATCAAGGCCATTTGGTTGCGGATTGGCAATTTAAAAAACTAATCACCGACTCAACTCACTGTAATTCGTCAATTTTAAAATTACAGAGTATGGCATTTTAGTTGTCTAAGGTGATGTTCTTGAAATAATAGGTTCATTCTTGTTTTTTTTAAAAAAAAAAAAAATGTTATTTTTGGCTCCCTTTTGCATTTCACTACTTTTCATGCCACTAATTACAAGTTTTTCATTTTCCGGGCCAATTAAATGTGTTTTTATGTAAACAATGGTCATACTTTCATTCCCTTTTTCTCTGATCATTGGTCTTCTCGTGCCCATGTCATGACCAGTGGTTTTGATGGTATCTATATTTCGGATTTTTCTCCTGCAAATAGCAGTAAGTCATGGGAAATACAATAAAATTGCTTTTATCAATTATACACATAAAATCTGGAATAGCTATAGCATCTCACTTGAAGTGAAATAAAACTTGTAATCGCTCACAAATAATTTGCAATCAAAATTATCAATTTGAGTGGTTATGGGAAATTTATGGTTTAGTTGCAAATTAGGATTTAGAATATATCTTGAAATCACCTAGTTCGATTTGTAAACACTCCTACTTACTAACACTCGATGTTAGAATTTGGTGGTTACTTTGCGTAATTTTCATGTCGTTGGCTCAAATTTGAATCCCTTTAAATGCATTCTCCACTTTACAAATGTAGGGTGTGCTTGAGGTACATTGTTGGGTTCCCAATTCAGTTATCATTTGTGGCTAGATGTGCGAAAGACATGTTAGGATCCATTATTACATACGTGTTGGGTCTTCTTTGTGAGAAAGGCAAGATGAAAATGTCAATAGGTAACTTTAAGCCTAGGCTCGTAAAGAAGATGACTAACTATTGGTGCCCGAGAAGGATGAGTGAATTGGGTAAGATAAAAACATATGCCTAACTTGTGATTCCTGTATAAGTAAAAACAATCAAAAGCAAAGGAAATAAACAAGTACAGTAATGTGTATTGATGAACAATAATATAGAGTTTAAAAGACACAGAGATCAACATAAGAGATTTATAGTGTTTCAACTTATTCCCACACTTACATCCACTACCCAAGTTCTCTACTTTAGGTATTTCACAATCCACTATCTTTGTTTTCTTTAATGAATGAAAATTAAACCCTTTACAACCATTGGTCACTTGACCAAGAGCATGTAATTTCATTTAAGAAAAATTCCTTTGCAAGATCAAATGATTAGCTATAAGATCATAATCAAATTCAAATATAACTTTTTTTTTCTCTTTAATTTAACAACTATGACACTCTTCAAAGAATCAATAATAACTCTTTCTGTATAACTTTAAAGATTTACATCTATGTAAGATTCAATGGTTGATTCCTCTAACTCTTTCTCATTTAGGAAGATTTCTTGGTTGATCACACTCTTGAATAACTCTTTCTTCAAATACTATGATTCTTATGGTGTTAGAAACTAGATACTTCTAGCTTTCTAACCCTGCATGACTCATCATCTAATTCATCTCCATTGGATCACACAAGTCATTGAAAGTTAGCTATTCTAAATGGAATTTAATTTTTTCTCAAGTCATTGCTTCACCACTTAACTTTCTTCCTTTGGCATCCAATTGAACTCCTTATTGCAACTACTTCATTTTCTCATCTATTGATATCATAGCCAAGTCATGATGACAAACTAATGCATTATGTGACTAGCTAGTGATCAATGGAACTAATATAAATAGTGTATTAATCACACTTAACAAATATGTTAGTAACTTTCAATATTTTGCAATCATTAAAACTAAATATGAAACTTTAGAGTCTCAACAAACTTTTCCTTTTTTAGAATGACCAAATGCAAATGATAATATAATCAAATGTGAAGAACAAATGCATCAACATATCACTCCTCCTTTATGTAAAAAATCAAAAAGGTTAGCAAGATTAAAAGAAAGATCTCATACTTCTCCCTTTGAATGAATAAAAAAAAAAAAACAAAACAAAAACTCTCTTTTTTATTTCAAGGAAGTATTAAAGAAAGCAAATGTAAACTATATTTAAAGATGATAAGCATAAGGATAAATATAAAATCATACTTAGGCAAATGAACAATATGGTTTCACTTAAATACATCTAATCATGACGAACCTTAAATATGTAAGCAACACCAATTTAAGCATATAGAGAGAATTTGACTTACGACACATTATAAAGATTATTTTTTATATTCCCATAAATTATATTGTAATTCTTGTTTTGTAATTTATTTACTTATTTTATAATATTTTAATATAATTATAAATTTTAGTTAAATTATTTAAGAATTATACAATTGTTCATAAATTCTTTATTATTATTATTATTATTTTAAAGTATTTTCCAATTTAATTAGAATTTTTTTTAATTAGTTATTAAGTATTTTCTCATTTAGGCTAAGGTGTTTTTCTAAATAATTATATCATTTTAGCTATAAATACATGCATATGTCTGGAGTTAATCCATCCCAATATCCTAATATTTAAGTGAATAAACACTTTCAATTAAGATATCAACTTTATCATTATCTTTTGCATCGAGAAATTTGCATTAATTGGTATTAAAGTTAGGTTTAATCTGTGTTAATGTCGTCTTATGGAGTATAAAGTAACCTTTTTAATGACAATGATCATGAAGAGAAGAATCCACTTAGAGTAATTTTACAAGATTATAAATATTGTAGATTTTGTATTGGAAATGTCACTCACAGTTAATTTATTCATAAACACATTCATGATTTCAAAATATTTTTTTCTTTGATGGAGGTTTTTTCTTTGAAGATATTATGAGATGGTTATAACAAATTGATGCTTATTACGAATACAATGATGTTTGTGAGGAGAAGAAAATGAATTTTGTGTATTTTAAACTTTAAGATGGTGTAACTTATTGGTAAAACAATATTCAATACTATTGATTTAAATTTGGTAGACCAAGACTTCAATCAAAGGTAAATATAAGAAATTTATTAGTACTTGAATTTTATGATAATAATAAGTTTCATGAGATTTCAATTATAATTGAAAGAATATTTAATTATTATTTTATTCTTGTAAAAGTTATAAGTCTACCTCATAATCATATTGTTAGTCAAGTACTAGTTGTTGATTAAGAGAGGATGGGTTAAAAAGAAGAGAACATGTTAATTAATGACCACATTATGGTGAAATCAATTGATTTCTTTTGTACTAGTAAAGATTTTAATAAGAACCAAGCAATTATAGTATCATAATTCCATCAAATCAAATGATAATTTCATAATCCATAGGTTTTAAGATCTTATTAATTCTTCACCTTTACCATCTTATGTTAAATTGATTTTATTGGAATAAATAATTTAGTAGAACAAAACTTTGGTGTGGGATCATTATTGGTTAACATCATTGGTCACATGATAGTTCACAAAAGAAACTAATGGTTCTAGTTGAAGACACTAATTTATCTTAAGTATTTGTTGTTGTAACGTAAAAGACATTAGTTTTTTATTGTCAACTATGGAGTGAGTTTCTTTCTAGTGAAAGGGTATGATGTAGGATACATCACAAAAATTATTCTTTACCATCTTATAAAGTGAAAGGGTATGTTATAATTTTTATTTTGAAATTTATTCACTTATTTTGTAGTAATTTATCTAATCAATTTATTTAGACATTATGTGACTGTTCATATTTTTTTCAATCTAATGATTTTCCTATTTAATTAGAATTTTTTCTTAATTAATCATTAAACATTTTTCGTATTTAGGCTAGTATATTTTCTTAATTAACTAGATGATTTTAGTTATAAATACATGTGTAAGTCTAAAGACTAACTCATCCTAATATCTAATATCCCAGTGAATAAACATGTTTAATAAAAAACATAATTTTTATCAATATCTTTCTCTTTAGTAGATTTCAAAAATTATTTTAAAGGTTTAATCAAATATTGACTTTTATTATCCTTATTTTCCATACCTCTATTTTACATTATCATTCAATCATGTATAACAACAAAAAATATATTTCCCCTTGAAAAAATGTCTAATGAAACCTTAAGGGACTCATACAATATAATATTAAGAAAAAATGAACTAATCAAGCATTTGATAAAAATGATTAATCAATAGATGTCAAATGATATATGTTCATATAAATCATATACTTATGCTTATGCAAATGACACACTCCTTTTACTATTACAAAGTATGCAATGATGTTACATATTAACATTAGCACATGAATATAATTAAGTAATTTTTAACGAAACATGTGCTTCCCTTAAATAACTTGGAGCAAATATAAAACCCTTAAGGCAAAACCAATCATAATCATAATACTTAAGTAAGAATATAAACTCCATAAGCAATATAAGTATAGCTATGAACAGAAGAAATAAATCATCAAGACATGTTTATACAAAGATCATTAAATATAATGTCTCAAGCATGTATAAATTACCTCACTAACAAAGTGAAAGAAAAAGGCAAGCAAAAGTAATATAAAGGAAATAGATTACTAATATAGCTTGTATATGCCTTTTATAAGACATAATAATTGTTGATGCCCTTTGCTTTAAATCACAAGATGATTTCCCAACTTATAGTGCTTCTTTTCTCATACAAATTTTAAAGAAAGTAGAATAAATCATTGTAAAACTCTCCTTATTCTTGTTAAGCTCTTCTCTTCTTCTCTTACACAGCTCATTCTTGAAATTGTTAATTTGATTTATTTACCTTAAACTTAAGTAATTCTATCATAATTCCTTAAAAAAAAAAAAAACAATTGAAAATTTTGTATTTGGTACTCAAACATTTTAATGCTAAATAAGCTCCTTATCTTTATGAACCAATACCTCATGTAAAAACAAAGATAATCAATATGTTCATCATGGAAATGACAATTTCACATGAAATGAGATATGTTAAATGAGTATACTTGAGCAAAAAATTTTCTATCAAAAATCATAAGGTTATAATAATATGATTGCACAATATCATAAGCATAAATAAGATTTAACAATCAACATGCAATTATATAGTCAACTAAGCATATGAAAATATTGTCATCCATACTTGTAAATATTCGAAAAAGGAAAAAAAGATATAAAGGCTATTAAAATTTTGTTTAAAGGAAGGAAAGGAAAGGAAAGGAAAGAAAAGAAAAGGTCTCATCAATCATCTTCTTTCCACTAGATGTTAAAGGATTTTCATCGAAAAGTTATAAAATTAAAGAATTTGAAGGCTCAATGACTTTAAAATAAAAGGAATTCTAAGATTTCTAAATTTTTGAAAATTTTAAAAGATTAAATGACATGGCTAGTTGCTTTTGAAAAAAAGAAATTGATTACTAGATACTATTAGACAATTAAGCTAAAAAAATGGTACTGACTGACTAGTTAAAAAATGAAGTTGATTAACTAGTGAACAAAATTGATATAGTAATCAATTTGGACAAATTGTTTTTGAAAAATATTATCATGATTAAAAAAAATCAAAAAACAACCAAAACACACCTCAATCATGAATGAACATAAATCACATGAATAATTAATATTTATAATAAGGATATCAACTAATGTAAGCATGAAATGAAAAAAAGAGTCACTAAGATAATTTAACCATTTTATTCCTTATTGCCATGTCATCCAAGTTGTGTGAGAATGTCCAATTCTTTTCAAGTTAGATGATGGTGTTACTTTTCTCCACCTATAAAATAACTTAAGTGGGAGCTTTTGGTACCTAAATATATTTAAGTCCATTAAAGTTAGTTTTAGTACCTTTAGCACCCACAAAGGATATCTCATGCTTTCAATGCTCTTATAATATTGCATGAATATGTCATAACCATGATCACCATAATAAAAACATTTAACATGATGGCTATCTTAAGCATATGAATGCTTTTGCGATGCTTTAACAAAAATGGCTTTGTACTCCTCTAATGCATAAGCATACCCATATAGTATTTTTCTAGTTATGGTTTTATGATGATATGATGTTAAAGCGTGGGTGTGTCCATTAGCAACCATGGTTTTGGCTCAGTGTGGTGCATATGCATGTGTGTTATGCATACATGTACTTTTTTCTCATGATTGAATGCTCGTGATGCTATTTATGAATATGTATTTTCCTAATATGACATTTATGTACAATATGAAAACAAAAAAAAAGAAAACCATCACAATGATGATATTTCTTTTGAAGTAACTTAAGCTCATGAGATAACTTTAATTGTTTATACAATGACAATTTAAGTGAATAACACATTGATAGCACATCATCTTTTTTCATTACAAGTGTTTTACTTTCCTTTAATATAAATGGTTCTCTTATTTCAATATTTGACATGTGAATGGTTAAGAATTTGTATTCAATTTCATTGTTTGTAAAGCTTATAGAATGGTTAATATCATCCATGTAACAATCTTGAGAGCCATCCTTTTTCGTATTTTCTTCTTATTAACATTCCTCTTGTTAATGGGGAGAATTTTCCTTCACAAGCTCATTATCATCAACATGCTTAACAACTATAATATTTAGATTAGTAAAGTAATATCATTTAAATAAATCCCAAATATTTTTAGCATTAAAGCATTTAGAAATTTTAATTTAAACATTATCATTTGAAGAATCACATAAAATATGCGTAGCTCTAATGTTGAGAAAGAGTTTCTTTTTATAATCATCATCCTAATCACTCTTGAGTTTAAGAGAAAAACCACCAATTATAATAATCCATGACCCATAATAAACCACCTGTAAATAAAATTCCATTATCTTCCTCTACTATAAAAATGTGAAATCATTAAAATAAGGAGATTTATTTATAGCATAACCAAAAAAAGGTTGCCATAAGATCTTTAACTTTGAGGTGTTTAAAGTTATGATGCAAAATCCTACTATAATACCAATTATTAGTCCCAAAATAATGCAAGAGGAATGTAAATTTAGTGAGACAAAAATGTGTGCTTAAATCATGAATTATGTGCAAATAAAAATAATCAAATGCAAAATAAATAAACAAGTGAAGTTGTGTGTGTTAATGAACAATAATATAAAAATTTTAAGGGATAGAGAGATTAATAAAAGAGATTTCGAGTGATTTGGCTTATCCTTATGCTTACATTCACTCCTTAAGCTCACCCTCAAGTATTTCACAATCTACTATCTCAATCTTCTTCATTGGATTGAGGTTAAATCCCATACAACTTTTGGTCACCTAATTAAGAGCACACTTGCTCTCTTTCTTTTTGATCACTTGATCAAACCTTCACACTAAAGCTTACAAACTCCTTCTTTTTTATCACTTAAACAAAGTCTCACTTTAGAGCACTCTCTTACTCTTACAACTTAGGTTTATTGACCTTACAAAGCATGACATTTCTCTTTCACAATATATTCCACAATAATTCATTTTTACTTTTCTTTTCTTTCTCTATAATGCACTTTACATTTATTGATACTCAAAGCTTTCTTAGGATTACAAAAATTAATGTGTAGAATTAAAATTTATACATAAAATAGCCTTTCAGTAGCTACTTTTATGAAAGAGTTTCCACCTTAGCCATTCACTAGAATTCTAGAATCATTGCTTGATTTATTGCCTTATTTAGCATTAGTTGATCAATGCAATTGATAGGTTTGAACCATTAAATCAAAATTTTAAAATTTGTTTCTAAAACATTGAAAATATATTTCCAAGTTGATACCAAATTGATTTTGCCAACAGAGATTTTCAAAAAATATCTTATGTCTTCATAAATTGCTAATTTTGAAATTTTCTTTTCAAGTAATTTAAAATTTTAACAAATATACTTTACATATGAGGCTTAATTCAAATTGTGCCAATTAAAATTTCTTCAAAATTAAACCAAGTAGCCATCTAATTGACTTCTCACAAAAATCTAATTTTATACATGAAGATAATTTGAAACGTTTCAGCACACATAAATTGATCTTGGTTCAATAAGATCTTTTATTTATGTGAGAGGAAAATATGCATCAATATAATTTTCTTTTAGTGTTCATGATTTAAAAATCATTTAAATGTGTTTTTTCAATTTTGAAAACCAAAATGGTAGGCTCATAATAATTTTTATTCATTTGCTGTTAGTCAAAACTATAACAAAATTAAACATTGAGATTTCATGTGTAGCATTCTAAAAGTTATGGTTTAAAATGAAATAGAGTGCAAACAATAATGATTTTTACATAATTGACTCTATTTTTTTATAGATAATTTGATAAATATACAAAAAATTAATTTGCTCACAAAACATCCCAAATGAACATGTTATGAACACCCAATTAGTAAAAACAACATTTATTTGGTTGATATGGTAGATGATGCTAAATAAGAAAAATTTAGCAAATTAAATCATATTTAGTAGTTGTAAATGTTATTGGGCTAGGTTAGCCTACTCATAGTAAGCCAACCCAACCCATTTAAAAGGAAGTTAAAGGTAGTTAACTTCTTTCTCACTACAGGCACATGTTACAAAGAATAGGATAAAAATCATAATTATCTTAATAAAAATGAGTTACAAATGTTTCATAAAAACAAGAACGCTAGACAACATCTTACACTTTGAAAAACAAATAGAATACAAATTGTCCCTTGATTCTCATTGTAATAGGTTTTTGGGCTATAAACAAAGTGTTAACTAGTATAGTGGTATCACCTAAATTACAAGAAAAGATTGATTTACTAATGATTTGTTTGCTATTATTTTTGGAGGTCTTTAAGAATAATTTTAATCTTACCTATTTAATCTTAAATTGGTATTAAAGCTTTCTTAAACTAATTCTTTGATGAAAAAAGTATGAAAATTACTATTTAAGTTTTTCTTTGTTATTTTATATGCAATTTTCCTACAAGTTAATATATTTAAAAGTTCATTTATCTCACATATGTTGCTATCTTTTTATGAAATGTAGCATATGATGAAATACTAAATTGTACAACATGCTATAAAAATTTCCTTTTTTTTTTGTTATATATTTTGTGAGAAAAATATTTTTCTTGTCATACATTATTTTTCGAAATTAGCATTGAAAACAACAATTTGTTGATACAAAATTTACGTGCATAAAAAATTCTTGCCATAGGTTTTCCAACCATATATTTTTAGTCAATTTTAAACATGTCAATTAAGAGTAATTAAGACTTAAAATTTTAAATTGAATCTAGAATTTTATGAAAAAATAATTGAATAATGTTCACAATGAATTTCAATCTCATATATTTAAATAATATTTTAAACATATATTTTCATATGTTATTTTTTAAAACAAACCATACCAATGAATTAAAGTGGTCAAATTATGATATATGTCAAAATTGTACATTTTTCTAAGGTCTGGATAATGGTGAGTGCACTCTTTGGGCAAGTAAGTGAATTAAAGTGTCTTTTTGGCTAATTTGGTGTGGGCAAGACCATTATTACACATGATTATTACCATTGAAAAGACATTGCATGGCCAAAATTAACCAAAGTCAATAAGGTCATTTGGACTTCATGTTTAATTTATTAATTAAAGAATATCATGTGTTTTGTACTAGCTAATAAGAATTTACCATTTGATATTATTTTTTGATTATTCTCAAAAATAATTATTTCTTAAAAAATTCATAATAATTAGTAAAAATATCAGAAAAATACAATGTCATCAAAATTTTTCTAATTTTGTCCTTTATAAAATTTTGATATTATTTTTCAAAAATTAAGAAATTATAAAAGTGATTTTTTTTTATGTTGGTAATTTTTAAATATTTTTAAGGATGAAATATGACTTACTGATGTAAACTCTAACTAAAGGGATCATTAGAGAGTGCCTTAAAAAGAATGAATGTTGAGCTTCTTGAACAATTAAAAAATTTGTGTTGCCAATGAAAAATTTTTCTGCACTTTCAAAGAATGAAAAATGGGAAATGATAAAAAATTTATGGAATATATTGAATATATGCAATTCTTAATTGATCATCTTGAAACCTCAATGACTAAAAGGCTTAAAAAAATAAAAAAGGAAATTTTGACTTTGTGGTTAAGTCATTAATGGACTTTTGGAGGACTGAGGTGTGTCACAAGTTAGAACACTGCAAGCACATCTTAAGTGGTATGATAATCTAGAGAATGCCCTTAAGAAAACATGAAAACATCATATTAAGTATGCTATAAGGTGCTTTGTGGTGTTGATGATGAGTCATAATCTCAAAGCTATAACGCATATCTACTTTTGCAAAATAAAATTGGTTCATGGATTTTAAAAGCTAGGCCTAGGGTTATCTAAGATGTTGAGAAGGATGAGACTTCACCAATTAGCAATTTTCTAGTTTAAGTTCATTATTTTTTCTAAACCATATGTAAAAAAAAAAAAAAAAATGTTTAAGTCATAACTGTAATTAATGATATTATTATAGATATTGTTTCATATTTGACATCATATATGTAAAATTTTATTTTAAAATCTACTATGTTGTTATATGTGTTTAACTATTATCTATAATGCTTAACACATATACTGTGCATGTATGACAAACTAACTAAAAAGTGATAGTTCTTATGTTGGTAAGATTATCTTCACTTAAGAATTTAAATTTTGCACATTTTGGAATAAATTAAAATAATTTAGTATTAGTAAAAAAGAAAAAATTATTAAACATATTGTGTGTTTTCAATTTTTTTTGATTAATTTTAGATTATTGTTAATCTATTTTAATATCAATGCAAAATGAATGGTTAAAGTGCAAAATAATCATTGATAAATGTTTTAAGGTTGTTATAATCATGGTTATAAAGAATATTGTTAGTAAGTTAAATAAGGAGGATATGCTAAAAAGTGAAAATTATGACATCTAGTATTGTAATGTTCAAGACGTCCTCGAAAATCATAAAGTGTTAGAAGTTGTCAACCATGTCATGGTGAACCTTAAGGATGGTTCCTTAAGTCAACAAAAGCAAGATCACGAGGCCTTTAAGGTTTGGAAAAGAAAGAATTGTATAACTCATACAACTTTGCTTAAGAATATGGAGAACGATCTCATCAATGAGTTTAAGGAGCATAAGATTCCATAGGTAATGTGGTTGGTTTTGAAAAGCAAGTTTAAGGGTACTTTGACCGGTAGGTTAAGAGAGTTAACAATCAATTTTGACATTTAAATGAAAATGTCAAATCATAACATGAGGTAAGGCTTGAGGGTGATGTATGATATGATCAAGGGGCTAAAAGCAGTTAGTTATACCCTTATGCATGAGCAGTAAATTCAAAGTTGTCAGTCACTCCATTCCTTTAAATTGGGAGCACATGAAAATTAATATGATGCATAATACTAATATTAAGACCTTTAAAGATATCTTACACTATCTCGTTTTAGAGAAGCACTTTAAGGTTATTAAGTCCTCTAGTTAGCTGAATGTGGCTAAAGTTGAGACTAATTTAAAGGTTGTTTTTGGTTTAAAATGTAAGTGGCATTATAAATGTCATAAGAAGGGAAAAGGAATGGATAAGCATAAGAGAAGAAAAAGAATGATTGTCACAAAAGGTGAGAGATAGCAAGAAAAAAGATAAGACCAAAATGACATACTACAATTATGGCAAACTAAGTCATTTTACTCTTGAATGCACTAAGCCAAAAAAAAAAAAAAAGTATCCTTTACTCTTATATCTTATTATTTAGCTAATGTTGCTAATTCAATACTACTTATTAAGTTTGGTCCTTCATAAATTGTAGGGTTATGGGCTACAAACCATATAGCTAAAGATCAAGAAGCATATACGAAGTTCCTTCTTGGAGTTAGTTCAAGATAGGTGTATGTTGGGGATGATGCAAGGGCAAAAGTTAGAAAGGATTAGCATTTGTAAATTAGAAATGCAAAATGCTTAAATCCTATTACTTCTTAATGTTCTTTATGCACTTAAAATTCGATGAAATCTCATTTCTATTCTTGATATTTTTATATTTAAACTATGAATTTGTTTTCAAAGGTTATGTTGTAAATATTTATGACGACACTTCTTATGATGGTCAAAGACATTTGTGACAAGGTTTGTTTGTATCGAATATCAATTATGAAGTGTTTAATATTTATAATAGTTATTTTTCTATTATTGCATTAACCATCAACAATGTTATAAATGTATCTAACATGCTGAATTAAGTCATATTAGGTAAGAGAGAATGAATATATTAACTAAGGAGGGCCTTTTAAGCTCATTTGCTAAAATTGAATGGCCTACGTGCCAAGACTATTTATTAGGAAAAGAAACTAAAAACCACTTAGTAAGGCTATTAAAGCCAAATTTTTGTTGCAATTAGTTCATTCTAGTATATATGGTCTAATGAGTGTTAGGGTAAGATATAACGCCTCATATTTCATTACATTCATAGATGATTGTATGTATTATGGTCATGTTTATTTGTTCTTCTATAAATCTGAAGTATTAAAATGCTTTCAAAAAATATTTAAGTATGGTAGAGAATTAATTGGGTAAAAGAATTAAAACATTAAGAATTGATCAAAGGCATGAATATTTCTTTAAACAACTCAAGGAATTATGTAATGAAAAGTATATAGTTAAACAACTATTCTTAGGACTCCACAACAAAATGGTGTTGTATATAAAAGAAACAAAACCCTAATAGAAATGGTTAGGTCCACGATGACATAAGCAAATCTCCCAATATATAGTTGAAGTGATGCTTAAAAGCTATGTATATACTTACTCGTATAACCTATAAATTTATTACTTCCATATTATATGAATTATGGTTAAGACAAGAGTCTAATCTCAATAATTTATGACTATAAGACTCAACAACTTGTGGTAATGATCTATCTTATAAATATGGAAAAATTTTTCTAAAAGGAAAAAGATATATCTTTATAAGATCATGTGAATAGTTCAAAAGGATGTATGTTTATTAGTGAACAAGTTGATGGAAGCATTTCATAATTAAAATCACACAATGTTACATTATTAGAGAATGAATTTCCTAGTAAGGATAATATTAATAAGGATTTTCATCTTTATGAGATAAGTGATCCAAATAATTATAATTCACCAAACCCATTAACTTAAATGGATGTGAAAATGTTTCAAGTTATCAATTCAAGTGGAAGCATTATACTACAAGTTATGCAAGGTTTGTGAGAACTTATATTGCATAAAAGTAATTGCAACAGTGTCCCATGTTAACTTTTTGAGATTAAAGGGAAAGCTTTTATGATTATGCCTTAAGATGAAATAGATCCTAAAACAGTAACTAAGGCTCTTTCATGTCATGCTAAGAAATAATGAATGAAGGTAATGAAAGAAGAGATAAAACCCTTGATATCTAACTAAGCTTAAGACTTTATAGATTTGTCCTAAGGATGCAAAACCATTCGAAACAAATGTTAAAATCAAGTATAAGACAGATGGATTCATAGAAAGGTATAAGGTCTACTGAGTGGTGAAAGGTTATACTCAATAAAGTGTTATAAACCATGAGGAAACTTTTTCACTAATAATAAGATTTACCTTAGTTTGTGTAATTTTAATTATAATAGCAAATATGAATTTAGAATTATATCAAATGGATGTTAACACTACTTTTTTCAGTAAAGAACTAAACGAAGAAATTTATATGGACCAACCAATAAGTTTCATTGTTCAAGGCCAAAAGAATAAAATTTGTAAATTCCAAAGAACAATTTATGGCTTAAAACAATCACTTAAGTAATGATATTTGAGATTTTATTATGCAATAATCTCATATAACTTTGCAATGATTGATGAAGATCATTATATGTATGTTAAAAGATTTAAAAATAAATTTGTAATTTTATCTCAATATGTAGATGACATTTTACTAGATGGAAATGATAAGAAGTTTGTCACTACCATCAAAAAAGGGTTGTCCTTTAATTTTGAAATAAAATATATGGATAAAGCAATTTACATATTAGAATTAAAAATCCATAAAGGCCATTTCAAAAAACTCTTAATTCTATCATAAGAGTCTTACATTCATGAAATCTTTGAGCAATTTAAAATGGAAAGTTATAAATTTATTAGCACTTTAATTACTGAAAGTGATGGCTTTAACCTTAAAATGTGTCCTAAAACACAACAAAAGCATGAAAAAAATGAAGAACATGTCATATTTTAGGGCAATATGTAATCTAATGTACAATATGATGTGTACACACCTTGACATTTGTTATGTCGTGGCAAGGCAATGGCTTTAACCTTAAAATGTGTCCTAAAATACAACAAGAGTATGAAAAAATGAAGAATGTGTCATATTCTAGTTCTGTAGGTAATCTAATGTATGATATAATGTGTATACACCTTGACATTTATTATGTTATGGGATTGATAAGTTAATACCAAACTTAAGTAAATCAAATTGGTAAGGTATAAAGAAAATACTTTGATATCTTAAAAGGTATTACGGATTGTTTATTATGTTATCAAGGAAATGATTTATAACTAATTGGCTAGTAGGGTGTTAATTAAGGAGGAGGTATAAATAAACGTAAATTTATATCATGTTATATGTTCTTGCCAAATGTTGACACCATATTATATAGTAGCAAGAAGCAAAGTGGTATTATCTTATCAACAATGGAGATATAATTTGTAATTTGCTCAATTGTAGTATAAGAAACTGTTTGGCTTAAGGGATTTTTAAAACATTTAAAAGTCTACGATGATTAACAAAAAGTGGTCACATTTTATTGCAATAGTTAGACAATTATTAAATGTGCAAAAGATCCCAAGTATCATTGTAGAACCAAACACTTTAATACCAAGTACAATGTTGTAATAAACATTGTGTCATAAAACAATGTCACTATGTAGTACATTTCAATACATAGAATGATGGCAGGCCCTTTAACTAAACCAATACCAAGAAATGTATTTTAGCCATATGTTATGTTTGTAATACTTTATGATTATATGTTGTTATACAATTAATAAACTTATTTCTTGTTACACATATATTAGCAATATCATTCCAAGTATTAATTATTACATAATGAGTTTGATATGAGATCAATCCTAGCATAAGTTTTTAATGAGAAATGTAAATATAAGTCAAACAAATTAAGATTAGTCCACTTATACAAATAATGGCCTTTAATACAAAGAGAGTGTATAAAGATAAAACCATCATCTATGTATTCATTGGTTAACCAATTATATTTATTTATGATGAATGAATATATATGGAGAAAACAAAATCTAACTCAACTTAAGAGGGATATTGAGTTAAAATCAATGTGACAAAATACATTTGGGGCGTAGTAAGACATAATTTTTTTTATTCTTATAATAATGTTTGTATTTTTTTAGAGTTATAATAACTATGTATCATTAACAATATATAAAATATGCTCTAAAGTGCAGTTGTGCTCACAAATCACATGGTCCTTTTATTTATATAAATTATTTACAAAGAATTGAATATTAAAAATTCTTATTTTTTTCTTTTTTGATCAATGATGGGGTCATTTTGGCTTGTTATGTGTAAGTAAAAGATATAAATGTTATAGTTTGGATCAACCTATTCATGATGGGCTAACCTAACCTTATTAAGGGAAAGTTGGACAACATTAAAATTTTTTTTTTTATTATAAAAATAGATTACAAAAAACATATAAAAAAATTATAATTATTTATGTTAATAAAAATATATTATAGACACTTTGAACAAATAAAAAGAATTGACAATTTTTTTCACTTTATAAAATAAATAGAATATAATTTTTCTATTAATTCTCACAATAAAAAATTTTTAAACTATAAACAAGACATTATTTGATATGATAAAAAAAAATAAATGATAAATTTTTTACTATTTTTGTTGAATGTTCAGAAGTAGCTATGATCTTAATTATTTAATCTTCTAATACGTTTTAGTGTTAGCACACAATTTACTAAAGTTTAAAAGAAACCATTTTACCGCCTATCTATTTATCAATTTATTTTATTGCTTTTTTTTTTTTTCTTCTTTCCATTCTTTTCACTCGAAGTATAAATGATGGTGAGAATATATTAGTGAAGATGTTTGTTCGCCAATGATATGATTGCTTTCAAGACTAAGCATCCTATCCATTCATCATATCCTGATGAACAATCAATCATGAAGTCCCATCGTGAACAGTTTACTTTGGGGATAATCGTTTGGAAAATGGTGAACATCCAAAAATGATTTTTCCACTAAAATAAATTTATCGATTGAGTGCATATTATTATCAAGCCGATGCATTCAGAATCCAAATAATTTAATATTATGAATATGTGTTAATTAAAATATAATAAAATTAATAATTAAAATAGTATGCATTGATAACTATGTACATCTTATCAGTAAGAGCATACTTCCAATCGACAGCAAAATACATTTAATCGATAAAAACGTTTTGGATAGACATAAACATTTTTTTTTTTTTTTTGGTTGTTATCGAATACTAAGCAACCCTCACGGCTCACAGTTTTAATGCAACAGTTTTCCCCATAATTGTTATTACAAGTAACCATAAAGTTCGTGGGCATAGCTAAGGTGAAGAAGAACCAGTGATACACGTAAAACAATGGAAATAGGTTTCTAGAAATTCATGTCGTGAAAATTGCCATTATCTTAAATCTATAATGGCACACAGTGGTATCAAATCAAAGGTTATAGTTTGTGGGTAATGATAAAACATAAGGGTTTTTTTTTTAATTTTTTAATCGTAAAAATGGAAAAATATAACTAGTATTTGATAGTTATATAAAGAAATTACAATTTTTTTAAAAAATAAATTTTAAAATTATATATTTAATTTTACTAAATATTTTAATAAAAACTTGACTTTATTATCTTGAAAATGACAATGAATCAATTTTTTTTTACCGCATTTACGTTATACGGTAATGTTGGGCAAACTTTAACCTTACGAAACACCTTTTGTGAAGCAAAGTTACGAGTTAATGAATGATAAAGTGGACGGTTGGCTTGAGACATGAATCATGCCAAAGCCATTATACCACACCCACATGCCATGGATCTTTCAAGGGGTTGTTTGTTTTGGAGAGAATTAATATGGGAATATGAGTCAACTGCTTTGAATCCTGTTCCTATCGTTTGTTTTCAAAAAAAGAAAAGAAAAAAGAAAAAGTGATTTCCATTCTTTAAGGGAATGGGATTCTCGGGAATCATGATTTCTCATTTGTAACTAGTTAATGGTTCTCCATTTCCCGTGAATATTTCAATTCTTTTTTTTTTTTTTTTAAATTTTATTTCGTTTTCGCTTTGCCAAGTCTTTATTGTTTCTTTATGTATATCTCTCCCAAAGGACACTATTAATATTTGTCTCCATCTCTTATCTTCTTCTTGGCAATTGAATCTCACAAGAGTAATTGAGATTTTCTGAGCAACGAATCAGAATTGGACCGCACAGAAAGCCCGAGTCTTGATTTTTGTGGCTGTCTTGGAATTCAGTGTCTGAGCTCTCTCTGTCGAGACTCAAAGTCAGTGCCCCACCGTCAAAGACGGCACCAACTGGCAATCTTGAAAGCTTCATTGGCTGTCAAGTCCTAGTGAAATTACGCATAATAAAGATACCACTCACCTCTTTTGATGGCTCGGTCAGAACTTCAAGTTGACTTTTATTGGACTTTCAGTTACCAACAGCTTCTATTGGTTTTTTGATTGGATTTTTTTTTTTTTTTTTTTTTTGGGTTCGACATATATTTGCTTACTATGTTTTTGTAAATCGGTTGATTCCCTTCTTCAAGGGGGAAACAGTACAGGTTTTGTTTCATTAAGATTATTAATAATTTTTTTGTATTATGTTAGTTGTAAAAGATATATAATGATATATTGGATCATATATTAAATTTAATTTTTTTTAAATAATTTATTTTTAATATAATGTTATATATTACATTTGTATAAAATTAAATACATTTTTTTTATTTGCAATAAAAAAGTCATCATATTTTGATTCTTATTTTTAAATAAATTAAATAATTAAAAAAAATAATTTCAATTTAAAAGTAGATTAAATAAAAAATTAAAAAGACTATCTAATTTTATTTTCGAAATAAATTAATAAAATATAGTTTTATTAAATATATATCATATTATTAATCAACTATATACGACTAAATGAATATATTAAGTTAAATCACAAATTTTTTTATTTTTGTTACAAAATGCTGAATATACAAACTAAATTTTATTATATATTAATGAAATAAAATAATATTTTTTTTATTTTATAATGAAATTTTAATATTAAAAAATATATAATTTGTGCAAATGAATATGAAAAAAACATTTGTTCGTTGAAAATTGGTAAGTACATCACCTCCTTAATTTTTTAATTGTATAACTAATTAATTAATCAATGAAGTAGAGATTTATTGAGCAAATTAAACACATCACACGAAAGACACCACCGCGTTTGTCGTTTGTCGTTTGTGTCCACTTAAATTCGTCGTTTCGTCAATAAATGTGAAATCCCCAAAAAACCTGAAGCATTAAAAAAACTAGAGGCAATCCAAACCAATACAATGGAACTCGTCGTTTCGTTCATAAATGATAGAGAGAATCCACAAACTTAGGAACCATGACGTGGCGGACAGTGATTTGAGCCATATGTAATAATAATCAATAATAATAATAATTGGCAGAAAGCTCATAAATTTATAAGCACCCTTCAATTTATTTTTTTTTATATATAATTTTTATTTTGTTTTTTGGCAAGTCAGCCAATTTTTGAGTGAGCAATTCTTAATTGATTTTCTTTGGTTAATCATGGCTTCAATGATTTTTGGGTTCATAGATTTCTACTAGAAAGAGAGAGAGAGAGAGAGAGAGAGAGAGAGAGAGAGAGAGAGGGGGGGGGCAGATTTTGGAGATGGAATATCAGAGAGATGAAAATGATATAGAGATAGAGGGAGGGGAGATGGCAGATGATAAAGAATTCTTGAGAGGGCCACTCCTTGTCAAGAACAGGAAGAACACTACCTCTCAGATTGCCATTGTTGGTGCCAATTCCTGCCCCATTGAGAGCCTTGATTATGAGTAACTTCTCTTTCCTTTCCTTTCCTTTCCTTTTCATTTCTTTGGTATTTGCTTTTTTGGCTTAAGTTCTTTTGATTGTCTTTTTGCTTTTACATCTGTTTGATTTAGGTCCTGAAATCTTCAGTCTAATACTTGAACTGAATTATAAATCAATACCCATTTGTTAATTGGCTTTAATGGTTCTTAGCTCTTGTTCTTTGTTACAAAGGGTTTGATTGATTTGGATTGGATTGCCCAGTAGTAGTATTGTTTGTTTCTTATATTAATTTTTCTGGTTCTGTGCTAATGTTTTTTTTTTTTTTTTTAATCCAACATATGGATGACAAGCAAACTGGTTGAGGGGAGAAAATTAAATTGGCTCATTAATTTCATATTTTTGTTTTCCAGATGTTTGGAAGAATAATCCAGTTAAGTGATACACACACACATACAGTGGGAAGGTCTAAGTTGGATGAACCTAAGAATTAATACGACCATCCAAAAGTTTAAGCTTATTAGGCTTGATGGGATAGACTGCAATGGACAACCAGTTCTCATGGGCCAACAAGGTTGAAAGTGTGAACCATGCCCTCCTAACCTAAATGTGAAGAATGAGGGTAGCAAGTTTTGAACTCAACATCTCTTGGTTAGAAAGGCCCTGATGCCATGTAAAAGTCTAGATTGCAAGAAGTGTATTATTATCAGGGATATATATATATATCATTGGTCTTAAATCTTTATGAATTTTTACAGTTGGTCCTAAACCTTTTAAATTCATTTCAAATGAGTCCTTTTTAGATGAAAAGCAGTCAAAACCATTAGAAAGCATATATTGACCAAATGGAAATTATTGACAGCTACGGGACTAAAATGAAAATGCAAAAAGATTGAGTACCCAATTATAAAAATTCATAAAGATTTAGGACCAATTTTTGGCATATTCCATTATTATCATTGATAAGAATCAATATATATATGCAAGGGAATGTCCAAATTGGATGAAATGGGAAAGTGTTCAAGTTAAGGGAACCTAAGAATTAATACAGAATCACCTAAGTATGAAAATAATAAAACAAAGATTGCAGAGATTACAAAGATCATAAAGATACATATTGACTTTAATATGAGTTGAATTTAGACCAATTAAAGGACTTTTCCAGCATGCCCGAAATGTTGACATGGTGGTGGGTTGGCTGACATTACCCAGATTAAAATTGATTTTTTGATTCAGACTGTGAATTACCTTATTCAAATGTGAAATTGGAAAGAGAAGAGATAAAAGGGCCAAGAGATTACATAGTTGCATTCTGTTTTCAACCTTCATGAGGGCCAATTAACCAATACATAGATGTTTGGTAGGCCAGAGTTTTTCCATGTACACCTGCCAGTGTTTTGTGCTGGCCAAGAGCTACATGTATTTTTTTTTTTTTAACATATGGCTGCTTACATTTTCCCTGACACGCTTCTGTACATTTTTGCAGAATTCTTGAGAATGAGCTTTTTAAACAAGATTGGAGGTCTAGAAAGAAGGTTGAGATATTTCAGTATGTTTTCCTGAAATGGACACTTGCTCTTCTTATCGGGTTAAGTACGGGGCTTGTTGCCTTTCTCAATAACCTAGGTGTTGAGAACATAGCTGGATTCAAACTTCTGTTGACCAACAATCTCATGCTTAAGGATAAGTAAGCTAACTTTGACCCTCTTTTATGTTATGTGAGTTTTCCACTGCAATCATACTTTTAACACATTCTATATGCTAGTTGCATGGCATCACATTATAGTGTTGAAGTATGTTTACAATTATTGAGTTTCATAGTGCAATCACATTCTAACAAAAGAGAATTTTTCTATATATGTCATTAAAAGTTCAATTTCTTTTCAGTTCATTGTTTGCATGGCATCACAATGTAGTATTGAATATGTTTATAACCTCACATATAAGCCTAGGACCAGAATGGAAAATAAAGAAGCTCATTGCTCAAGCAGGGTGACTTTTTTCTCTTTTTTTTTTTTGGGGCAATCTTCATCGTATGAGAGAATGAATCTTCAGTTGCATTTGGTAAGGGGCATGTGTGTATTTGGGTTAGGGTTCCCTGATGAGGACTTTTTGTAATCTTCATGTCATAGTGAACTCCTGCACTGTATCTGCCCATGGACATAATTTGCATTGACTGAACCACATGTGTTCTTATGTTTGTTTCTTTCAGTTGCCATTCAGTTAATTCCCTTATTGCAGTTGTAATGGGTAGCTATAAGTGTATAAACCTGGCATTTTTATTTTGCTTTGTTTTGGGGAGGGGGGATGATTGTAATAGACTTGTTTCTTTAATGTATTTAGATTGGATAAAGTATGCACATTGAAGCTATGTGTTCTGGAGCTGAATTGACTACATTCTTATATCTTGCAGACTTCCATTGATTTAGTATCCAAGGTTTAATTGCATGTAAAATTATGGTTAATTGGAACAAGGCATAAGAAGATGAATGACAAATAATTATAGTTTTTTAGGTCGGAAATTCCTTCCTAGAAGAGTGAACAATAACATTACTTTATTGTATCTTGGAGGTCACATGTTCAAGTAACAGAAACAACCTCTTTATGAAAACAAAATTAAGATTGCATATATTTGACTCTTTCCCAAAGCCCACAATGTATGGGCCTCATGCATTGGTTTCCCTTTTTTAAGTTGGAATATACCTAACAATTCGAATAGCCTTGTTCATTATGTAAAACCACTTGATGTTGTCATCGTATGAATACTCAACGTGTGACAAAAATATATGACAGCAACATGGTTGTTATGCATGCAAACATTGTCACATGGTTGTCACCTGCTATTTGGGGCTAGTTTTTCTTTTACCTCTTTTATTGTTTTTATGGTATCAAGTTTCCCTCCCTCTGGTTCTTTGATATTGAAATTTGACTTTAATGGTGTTGTGACTTTTACTATTTTGTATCTTGTACCATTTTTGTTGTGAACTAATATTAAATGATCCAATGAGGTTTGTACTTGAATTTTCTGTTTGCCAGACTTTATTTGGAGTCCTAGTACTCTACTTGGTTCAGTCTCTTCATACTACAAGTTTCATGGTTCAACAATATGTTTTGCAATGAGAGCTGAGACCTGGGAGTGATCATGAAATGATTGTTATTCAAGTGCAGGTACTATCAGGCATTTGCAGCATTTGCTGGTTGCAACATGGTTTTGGCAATTGCTGCTGCAGGCCTATGTGCTTACATTGCTCCTGCAGCTGCAGGCTCTGGCATACCAGAGGTTAAAGCATATCTTAATGGCATAGATGCACCTTCTATTTTGGCTCCTGCTACTCTCTTTGTAAAGGTGAATAAAAAGAGCCTCTAATTTTCTCTCTTAATATGGAATCACATGCATTACTGCCAACATTTAGCCCTGATCCTCTGGTTGGGACCTGAAAATACCTAAGAATTTTGAACAGTTAATAACTGAAACCCTTTCTTGGATCAGTAAAAAAATTTTAACTTGTCTTTATGCAATGAAATTACGGGAATTACTTACTTGATTGACATATCATTCCTATTGATGATATTAGTACTGACTTGGCATTGATCATTTGAGAATTATTCCAATAGTTGAAAATGACCACTATCCAGTTTCATTTAATTAAGCAAGGAGTTGAACTTCCATTTGTAAATGGCAGTCTTAGTGGCACAACTGGAATAGAGCAGCCAATTCCAATTCAGTATTTCATTTCCATGTCCCAAACTTTATTTAATTGATTGGGAGAAATGTCAAGGCAATTTTTTGTGAGTCCATGGAGTGTTAGCTTGTTTTCCCATAGCCTACCTTTGAAATAAATTTCCAATGCAATATCAGATTTTTGGCTCAATCTTCGGAGTTGGTGCTGGATTTGTTGTGGGCAAGGAAGGACCTATGGTGCATACGGGTGCTTGCATAGCCAACTTCCTTGGACAGGGTGGTTCACGCAAGTACCATTTGACTTGGAGATGGCTAAGATATTTTAAAAATGATCGGGATCGTCGAGATTTGGTCACATGTGGTGCTGCTGCTGGTGTAGCAGCTGCCTTCCGTGCTCCTGTTGGTGGGGTCCTATTTGCACTTGAAGAAGCTGCTTCTTGGTATGTTTCTTATTTCTTACCCTCTTCAACTTATCTTCTGGTTCTTCTTAAGTTGTTACTTTAACTGGCCTCTAATTTCCATTGCCAATTGTTTGCACTACAAGATAGAAACTTTTCGAGCTTCTTGTAACTTGCAAAATGCATGCCATCATGAATAGGTAACAATCTGGCTTGAATCTGGAAAGGAAAATATATATAAAAAAAAAAGGGAGAACTAAAAATAAGCAAGTGATTCTTTTTTTTTTTTTAATAATTTTTCTTCAATTATCTGTTTCCATTTATGGGGTGCAAAATAAGAATCACACACCCATCTTGTGTGGCACCATCTGATTTGCTAGGCAGACATGACAGATGTATTGAAAGTCAAATATTTAGAGGAAAACAGAAGATGAAGAAGAAGTAGAAAAGGAAGATATGGACCTTTTCATATTGCAGGGACCAATTGATGCCCCACAGTGGTTCATCACTTCATTGAATTTGATTACCTTACTTATCTTTCAAGAAATCACAGAGAACTGTTTTAGGATCAAATAGTTAGTCACCTGTTTCTTCATATCAAGAGTGGATTGAGTTTGTGATTAGTCACTTCTTGATTGAATCATTACCTCAAGAACCTTTCCTTATACTTTTCAATTAATGCATTTTCTTTTCTTCCTTTGACCATAATGTTTGTTGAAGTATGATCCTTTCCATTGTCCTTCAGGTGGAGGAGTGCCCTTCTTTGGAGGACTTTCTTTACAACAGCTGTAGTGGCTGTGGTGTTAAGAGGTTTCATTGAGTTTTGCCGTAGTGGTAAATGTGGACTATTTGGAAAAGGAGGTTTGATCATGTTTGATGTTAATTCGGCAAATGCAAATTACAGCACCCTAGATCTAATTGCAGTTATTTTCCTTGGAGTGGTTGGAGGCATTTTGGGAAGCTTTTACAATTTCTGTATTGACAAGGTCCTTCGTGCTTACAGCATCATCAATGAGTATGTCCTGAAAATTACTATTATTATTTAAGTTTAATACTTGCAGATTAATAGGACAGATCAATACTTTGCCTTCAAATTTGTCTTTCACTATTTAGTTGAACATTTTTTGAAAGTTAAGGATTTTGCATGATTCCTTCCCATATTTTGGTGACAAATATTTTACTTGTACGACTTAGTTCATGCATAACTCCAGCTCGTTGTTTAAGTTTTCATCTTCTTTTTTTGTTTCCTGCAGTTCTTGCTTGATGTACTGATTCTTGATTTATAGCACTAAGTATTCTCTATTGCTAAGACTGGGGATTCCCCGAAGTCCAAATTCTCTTAGCTTTCAAATTGGGCAAATCCTATTGAAAATAGAGGTATCAGTGAGCATTTGAACAGGCGAAATTTTCTCTCATGTTGTGGTTGCTCCTTTGTTTGAATGAATTACAGGAAAGGTCCAATATTTAAGGTCCTGCTAGTCATGGTGATTTCCCTTTTGACCTCATGTTGCTCTTTTGGCCTCCCATGGCTCTCACAGTGCATTCCCTGTCCTCCCCAGCTGGCAGAGCTATGCCCCACTGCAGGTCGCTCTGGAAACTATAAGAATTTCCAATGTCCACTAGGCCACTACAATGACCTTGCTTCACTCTTTTTCAACACCAATGATGATGCTATCCGAAACTTACTAACCTCCAGAGTTGAGAAGGAATTTCACATCTCTACCCTCCTGGTCTTTTTTGTTGCAATATATTGGCTTGGCATTGTTACCTATGGCACGGCTGTTCCATCTGGGCTCTTCATTCCTGTTATTCTTGCTGGGGCCTCATATGGTCGTCTTATTGGAAACATGCTTGATGATCTCTCTGATCTTGATGTGGGTCTCTTTGCCCTTCTTGGAGCTGCCTCCTTCCTTGGAGGCACCATGAGGATGACAGTTTCTCTCTGTGTCATACTTCTTGAGCTTACTAATGACCTGTTGATGCTTCCCCCAATGATGCTGGTTCTCCTTATTTCAAAGACAGTGGCTGATACTTTCAACAAGGGTGTTTATGACCAGATCGTGAAAATGAAAGGACTGCCTTATATGGAAGCGCATGCAGAACCATACATGAGGCAGTTGGTCGCTAGTGACGTTGTTTCTGGTCCATTAATGACTTTTTCTGGGGTTGAAAAAGTAGGAAATATATTGTATGTTTTGAAGGTAACAGGGCATAATGGATTCCCTGTGATTGATGAGCCACCTTATTCGGAGGCTCCAGAGTTATGTGGGCTTGTTATGAGGTCTCATCTGCTCGTATTGCTTAAAGGGAAAACGTTTACAAAGCAGAAGGTGATGACCGGATCAATGATTGTGAATAGGTTCAAGGCACATGATTTTGCAAAGGCAGGATCAGGCAAGGGAGTTAAGCTGGAGGATCTGGACATCTCAGATGAGGAAATGGAAATGTATGTTGATCTCCATCCCATTACAAACACATCCCCATACACTGTAATTGAAACTATGTCCCTGGCTAAGGCTGCTGTTCTTTTTCGTGAACTTGGCCTTCGACACATGTGCGTGGTGCCGAAGAAAACTGGGGTAAGCCTCTTTTCTATGCAATCTTGCATGCATATCCACCCTATCCCCTTACATATATGTGGTTGGTCTCCATACCTAAAGATAACATATTCACACATATCAACTCAACCTGCAAATCATTGTTACTTTTCTTTCAATTTTTTTTTGTTTCTGGAGACAGTTAAAGATGCAGTTCTTCATTCATACGAATGAACCTTTGGCATTTGATGCTGTTATTGATCCAATGATTGAATAAGAATGGTGCAGACATTAGAACTGTCTAAATCCTCTTAGAATCTATGAATCTACTCGTACAAAGTAATAATTTTCTCTCCTTTTGCTACCTGGCAGAGGCCTCCAATCGTCGGCATTTTGACCCGACATGATTTCATGCCTGAGCATATATTGGGACTTTACCCACATCTACATCATTATGAGTAAGGCTGGCAAGCTGCTTCAACTTATCTTTGCTCCACCATCTGAGATGCCATTATTACTTCATTATCGTTAATTACTGCAGTACTTGTACTATTTAAGAATAAAACCAACTGGATATTGAAAAAGTATTTAGGTTGGTCAAAGGCTTTAGGACATGTTCTCTCTAAGGATTGGTTCTTTCCTATTATCTTTGGTATATTTTTGTAGTGTATTCAATCTTTAGTTTGTGAAGCCATTGAAAACGAGGAAGCTCTAATTTGGGTTACATGGGGGTAGATCAATCTTTACAATATGTTCAGCAGGATTTTCAATTCTTTTTGCCTAATTATCCTCTACCAATTTGGCCTGGAATGATTCAACTTCCCAGTTTACTTTTTTTTTTTTTATTTTTTTAAATTTTTATTTGTTGGTAGGAAATCATTAAATAGAAATCTAGCATAAAAAAATTTTAGTGTAATAAAATTTAGGAAATGACAACCACCACAACACTGACCATTGGTAGGATCACAAATCTACAGAGAAATAGTGAGGTTACAATTTCCTTCGACAAATGATAATTGTCATTAAATTAAAGTTCTTATTATTGATTGTGAAACTCACTAAACAAGAGTTCTTTAGAAGAATGACTATTGTCATTGAATGGACTGAATGTCAAATTCATAAATGAACATTATTAAGACAACAAGGTAACCTTGACCGAACTAAAAATGATCATGGGAAAATTAAAAGTAGGAAAGAAAAGTTAATTTAAATCATTTTCAGAATATATGATAGACAAAAAAAATGCGGATTACTGTAGACCGATTATTACTCTTCTTCTATAACAAATAAATGAATTGGAAAAAATTTAATTTAATGTTCATTTGTTACTATCATGTACCTCAATAAATGTGATTATATAGTGGTGTTCAAAGTAAATATAGAAGTAATATTTTTTTTAGTAAATAAAACTTTTTTATTTTTTATTTTTTTAAAAAGTGAACGAAACCTTTATACAGTAATTTTTAAATGCGCCAAACCTTGTGAAACGACGAACTTTTCACAATCAATTATAAAAATCATAAAATTGTACCTGGGTGACTTCTTTATAATAAGAAGAAAGAACTTTCCTAAGTTGCTTGTTCTAGGATATTTTAAGGGCTAGTTAAAAAACAAACCCCAACTTCGAAGTGAGTTAAAAAAAACAAACTTTCAGTATTACAATTAAACCTTTAATGATTACGACTCATTACAGTTAGAGGCTTCCATCCAATTTCAGTCAAATAACATATAAAACGTTCTGTGATACCTGAAATTATTTATAGAGTCCAAAATTTCAAATTTAAATTTCAGTTGAAATTAATTAATTTTAAAAAAATTATATGATATCTATTATATTATTTTGGTTATCTTACTCCAAAATTATTCACTAAAACTTTCTTTCTTTTACATTAGTCTTACTTATCTACTTTATGAAACGGAAAAAAACAACTATGGTATTTTCATTAGTTCTTCTTCTTTTTTTTTTTTTTTTTTGGTAACATAAACCCTTTAAGGAATAAAGAAAAAAAAAATTATCCTTAGTGATTTTGGAATGAAAGAATCGAAATAGTGTGTCCTCATTTTTCTTTTCGTTATATCACAGAAGCTGGATCAAATTGTAACGAGTCCTTATGTTGGTGTTTTAATTATAACATTTCAAAAGTTGAAATTTAAACTGTAATTGACTAAAAATATTAGGGTTTTTTCTTTTTACATTTTTCTTTTTTATGTACTTAACCCTTGATTATGTGCTGATGTTTTGTTTTGTCTTTTTTTTTTTTTTTTGGTTCTTTAACATTGAGTAACTTATGGAATATTCATAACTCATGTTTTGTACTACTTACCCTTAATCATTGTAAATAATCTATCTAAATACACGAGATTTTACCTCATGTTTCTTGTAATGAAAATTGATTTCTATGCATTGCTAAAACAAAATTTTTGAACCCAAGAGAAACTGTTAGAAAATAGTAGAATAATGCAAAGCAAAAAAATTTAAACATTAAAGTTATGATGTTGGAACTTTATGAAGCATTGGATTTCAGCCCATATATAAAAATTTAGTGCAGTAAATTACGACCATATTCTTTTAAATTATGAAAAACTTTTCTATAAGCGTGGACTCACAAGAGTAGGTAGAAGTAGAAGTGACATGAAACTCGATTAACCCAATAGTATGAGATTTAGCGTAGAGAATATGGTAGAATTTTGTAACTAGTGTAGATATGGGAAGGGGAAATGGTGCTAACTTTATATTATGACTGCTATGGTCACTCATAAGTAGAAATTGTTCAGCTATAAGATTATGGTCTCGCTAGACCAACCAATGACTAATCCTTGCGAAGATATCTTGACCGAGCCTATTAAATTTGGCTTGACTTTAAGTCATTTCCACGTGCGTGAGGACTTTCTACGATCTCTTGTTTATAAATTTTTAAAACAACTATTCACTTATAAGCACTTTTGATGTGACTGTCCCTTTAGTTAACGTTTTAAAATACATTATTAATTCACAATAGTCTCTCACATATTTTAAAAAATCAATTCTGATGATTAATTAATAAGAACATGACATGCCGCCTTTGGTATCTTTTGAACTATAAATTAAAAATTAAGATGCTTGAATTTTGATTCTTGGGAGCATAACAAAAAGTTAAAAGAAAAAAATAATGAATCATAACTTTTATATAAATAATAATTCTCAAAACATATTATATAATATAAAATAGTACCTCTAAACCTATATATTTGTTTGTATTTTTTTATGAAGACTATAAAGATTTTATTTAAAATCATGCAAGAATAGTGTTACTTCAATACTATATAAATGAATTTATCAAGTATAAATTCTACTTAACACACTAGCCATAAGTAAATAAAATTTATTAAATTATAATTCAATCTTACTCATTGAAATTATTACTCTATTTATATTATGAGTAGAAATGTAAAGTTTTGATAATATATATAAAATTAATTAATAACTTATTGTTATTTCTATAAATTAACTTTGAGAAATTTCTATTAGATAGATTAAGTTGATTTTACTCTTCAACATATTTTATAAGCATTAATCTTATATCTCTTAATGTATCTTGTACTAATTTTTTAGCTAGTGATTTAATTAAAGAATTTGTTAAATTCATCTTTCATCATATTAATTTATACTCAATGCATCTATTATTCCCATTTTGTTACTTGTACTTGTTCTTAGTACAAGTAATAATAGTTTGACTAGTAAAGCAAGTTGACATTAATGGTGTCAATTTCACCAAATAGAAGTTCCATTAAAGTCTCTTAGCCAATCTACTTCCTTACTAGTCATTTTTAAGGTTAAAAACTAGATTTTATAATAAATTGAGCAATGTTGATTACTTGACAAATTTTCAAGATACTACTCCTAATAATGAACATTAACCATTTGTAATATATATCTAATCGTTATTAGATATCTATTTAATATTGCTATACCTTTGTGTGCAAAAGGAAATCATTTATAAATTATAATATAATTAACAGTATCTTTTTAAATATTTCAAAATTTTGTTTAAAATATTTCATTGAGAATGCTTTGGATTATTAGTACATCTATTTAGTTTACATACAATATAAGTAATAAATAATATCAAACATATTAAATTACTATTCATTTGTGCACACATAAATTATAATACAATTTTAATATTGTTTTTTATGTCAAAATTCTATAATTTTTAATATTTTTTTATACAATGTTTTTATGATGAAAAAAGTATATTATAGGCTCTATTAGAATAATTAGTGTAGAATTGCACTTTGAAAAGAAAACAAGAATAATTAGGGTGGAAGAAAGAAGCACACACTTTTATTCTTTAGATTGGAAATACATAAGATAAAGGGCTTAATTACCAAAATGGATGATTTCCAACTATCTTGACGAGGTTACATTGCATAGGTGACAATTATATATGCCATAATTTGTTTTATATTAAAAAAATTAAAAATTTCAAATGAAATTTAAATTGTTAAGATTTTAATTGAAAAACTTGAATTTCAAATTTGAAATCCTAAAAAAGCAAAAAAAAAAAAAAAAAATGAAGTGGAAGTGGAAGTGGAAATGGTAGGTGTGTTGTATAGGCAAAAAGTTTACGCAATTTCCCAATTTTGAAACATTGGGAAAGAAATCTTAGGCTATTTAACTTCTAGCAGTCATTAGAACCAGTGAAATTCTTTAAAGATAATTGAGTATGTCATTTATATTTCTTATTAGGTAAGGAAAAGGAAGGCACTTTGATCTAACAGGCAAGTTTAGGGAACCATTTTATGGACAAGGACATTTGGCTAAAGGAATTTAAAACATAATTTCTATATTGGAATACAAAATCAGGGTTTCAATGTCATGTATGACACTTAGGATGGTTACTAACTTAGCTTTATTGGTGTAATTACCATTAGCTTGAATGTTTTTGTTCAGTTTGTTACATTTTGTTAAATTTCTATTGTGGCTTATGGTAATGTCATTCCATCAAGATGTATTAGTGGTTGTTGGATTAGAATAGAAGTCTTCGTTATTGTTAGTTCATATATTAAGTGAAATGATGCATTTTGGGTTAAGTAGTAAAACTAGTATTGAGAATACTACGTGTATAAATTTAGATTATTCTAATACTTAATAAAAAAAAGAAAGAGAAATAATAGAAATACAAATTTAATTCTCACTCTAAATCTTTCTCTCTCTACTTGTCCTTATTTCTATTAAACCTTAAAAACATCTCAAACCTCTAGTTTTGTCAAGTTAGTATTAAAGTATTCAATTTTGTGGAACCATCAATTGTAAGTTGAAGAAGAAGACAAAGGCAACGACAACCATGGAGACTGCCATGGTAGAGGAAAAAGAGATGGTGATACAAATTTAGAAGATGGAATTAGTGATAATGTACCTTAGTGAATAAATAAAGTTATAATTTGAAGGATGACTAATTGACCAAACAAATGTTACTTGGTATATATGATTTATACTGGTGGTTAGGGGTTAATAAATTCTCTAATGTAGTATAGGAGTTCAATAAATTTACTTAAAATGCATCTTTGCATAAGTATCAAGAGTAGTTTAGAGAACTAAAAGTACTTATGAAAATTGTTAATTTTCATTTAACTAGAGAATATTTTATATCTAGTTATATTAGTGAGCTAAGTGATTCAATTAAATTTGCCATGAAAATGTGGAACCAAAGTCTCTAAGCAATCTTTAGGAACTATTAAAGTTACATTAAGAGGTAGTTATCAATTTGAGTAAAGAAGTATATAGACCATGAAAAGTATTATGGGAATAGCTAGATGGAAAACTAACATAGAAAAGAGCTATACAAGACTTAATAAAGGTGATAGAAGGAGATATGGTTAAGCTAACAAAGTTAACCAAAAAGGAATGTAGAAGCCACAAGAGATGACAACTAAATTTAGTGTTAATAATGGTTATAAGGATGAGCTTGAAAGTCATGTGAAAGGAATTAAAAGATCAAATCAATGTTGGAGATGATGAGATAAGTACTTCTTAAGTGACTAATGGAATAAAAGAGCATGTTTACTACAATAAAAAGGAAAAGGGAGTTATTCATAAAAGACCTATAACATAAAGGTAGTAAGGAAGTAAATCAAGATTCGGAAATAAATGAAGCTATTGAGGCTCAATGGTCCATATCTATTTATGCTATGACTAATTTAATAGGACTCAACATTATACTTGTGAAAGAATAAGTAAGTAACAAGACATTGATGATTCTTATTTACTTTAGAAGTACTATAGTTTTTTTAATTCCCCTCTTATGAAGGAATTATCCTACCTTTTGATGCCTACACACCTTTTACTTAATACTATAAGGGATGGATATAAAGTAATAAGTAAGGAGAAAATTTGCAACTTTGAATGAAAGATGAAAGTCAGATGTTTAAAACACATTTGAGGACCATGAATCTAGGATCCTTCAATATGTTATTGGCATTTGATTGGCTATGGCAGTTTAGTCTTGTATTATTAGACTTTAAAAGTTGTAAATTATCTTTTATCAAAAATGGTAAAGATGTGGAGATCCTAGGCATAACCTATAAGTAAAAAGTTGCCCTTAAGATGATTATTAGAATTCAACTACAAAACCTATTAAAAAAGAAAAACTCTATGATGTAAACCTATAATTGCATTATAACCATTTATCAAATATGGTAAAGATGTGGAGATCATAGGCATAACCTATAAGCAAGGAGTTGCCCTCAAGACGATTACTGAAATTCAGCTGTAAAACCAATTAAAGAAGAAAGACTCTATGTTACAAACCCACTTTTGCACTATAACTACTTATAAAAAAGGTGTAACTAGTTCCTTATATGAGGGGGGAGCTAAGACAATTCCTTCATTATTACTTAAAGTGTTGGATGCCTATACTGATGTCTTTATAAAGCCCATTAAATTGCCACCAAAAAGGTCACATAACCATGTCATCCCTATAAAGATAGATGCCTAACTTGTAAATGTGAGGTTATACAAATATCCCCATTACCCAAAAATAGAGATAGAGAGGTTGGTTCAAGAAATGATGGAGACTTCAATCATAGGGACCAAGACTATCTCTTTTGCTTCCTTAGCACTATTAGTTAAAAAGAAGGATAAGTCATAGAGGTTTTGTGTAGATTACAGATAGTTAAACTCCTTAATTATAAAAGATAAATTTCTTATTTTTATTATTGATGACTTACTAAATAAACTATATAGGGCTACCATATTCTTTAAAGTGGACTTAAGGGCTAGTTACTAAGGATGATAGAGGAAGATATACCCAAAACTATCTTTAAAACTCATTAGGATGATTATGAGTTTAAAGTCACACCTTTTAAGTTAATAAACACTTGTCACATTTCAAATATCAATGAATCATGTATTTGGTAAGTTTTTAAGGTAATTTGTCTTCGTGTTTTTTGATAATATACTCATTTAAAATGCATCTCTAGAAAAGCATGTAACTCACTTAACTCCAAGTCCTTTAAATCTTGAAGAAGGAAAGACTATTAAACTATTTAAATGTTTAAATGTTCCTGTGAATAACCTATCATCTTTACACAAAAGATGGCTGTTGACCCTAATTAGATACTTGCTATGGTCAGTTGACCAAATAAAGCTCGCTTATTTATTTATTTTTGGTCGTTTTCGTTTTTCAAACTATTGTTTTGCCTTTGCATCGATGTGGATGGGAAATTGTGTAGGGATCGGAAGGAAATTGTCCCGCCAAAGCATCGCGCAATTTTTCTCTCGAACTCGGGGCCAATTTTTTCTTCCCCACCACAAGTAAATCATAATTTATTCATGTCACGTCATCCCTGTCTTAGGTGCGTCGAAATAACCCGTCCGAGTAACTTTTCCGTAAGAATAAAGTAAAAAAACGGAAAGTGATTTTTTTTTTTTTGAATTATAAAAGAGAAAAGAAGGTAAAAAGTGATAAGAGATATAAAATTGAAGGTGCTGAAAGGACGAAAAAAGCAAAAATCGCGGGAGCTTCCTGCAAACAAATAAAATTCACTTTTCTAGAAAGGAGGAGAGAGAGAGAAAATTCAATTTTTGAGTTTCAAAATCAAATCAAAAGTCTCCAATTATTTTTGAGTTTGGTTTTAATAAAGAAGGCTCCTCCTTCTCTTCTTCCTCCTCCTCCTCTTCCCACCAACGAAACCCAAACAACTTTCCATTTTACTATATATATATATATATATATCTAATTTTTGTTCTGTTTTTGTTTGTTTTTTTGTTGGTTCTTGGAACGTCTCCATCTAGATCCAATCTAGGGTTTACGTTTCTCAAATCGATCTTCGTCTCAATCTGGATATATATTTTTATATATATAGATATATCGTTTATTTGATAAGTAGATAGGTATAAATATTCAAAAATGGAGGCGATCGAGGAATTGGAGCTGCTAGCCGAATCTATGAGGCAAGCAGCTGCGGTGCTTGCCGACGAAGATGTTGATGAAACGTCGTCGTCTTCCTCCTCCTCCTCCAGACGCAATTCCACTTTCCTCAACGCGGTCGCTTTGGGCAATGTCGTAAGTTACTTCCCTTATCCTCTCTCTCTCTCTCTCCCATCCTCCTCTTCCTCCTCCTGATGTACGATTGGTTTATGCATGTGGATGTGTAAGTGTGGGTATTAGATGTGGGGTTATATCGAGTGGATCTGTTATTTTTTTGGATTGTGGAACCAAATAGTGATCAATGCATCTGAAAGGAATTGACTCTTTCTTAAGGACGTGCTTAGATTAAAGTTAAGAATGTTGAAATATTCCAGGGAAAAGTGTTTTTGACACTTGTGCCTGTGCGTGTGGTGGTATCCTAATGGCCCTTTTTTTCTGGTTAGATACGAGGATTGGAAACGGTGAAAGCCACTTGGCAAAGTTTGTGTATTTGTGAAAATGAGAAGGAGAGTTCTATATCAAATGCATGCCAATGTGAAGTGCAAAAACAGAAACAAAAAAGTTGAAGCATATTTTCAAATCAGAAAATATGTTCAATGTGTCTGTTATGTGAAGCTACTTTTAATTTTGATTCTGTAATATCATCCATAGTCCTACATTGGGTTCCAGTTGAAATCTCTGTGGTCTGTTTCAAGCAAGAGATGTGTGTGTGGTACTTATTAAAATTAGCATATTTTTGTCTTCATTTTGGGTGCTTTGTATTCTGAAAACTTTGGTGAACAATGACCATTAATGGAGATAGAAACCAAGTGAAAATATGCTTGAATGCTCTTGGATTATGAAAATGTGGGATATTTTCTTGTGTGATGCACTATATTCTGTTTGTAAATGCTTTTGAGATTATAACATAATTTGCTTTCTTTGTGGGTTCAGTTGATAGTACTTTGTCAAGAGACTGTGATACTCTGTGTGCGCGTGCGAGCACCCGTGTGTGTTTGTTTGTTTTATCTGTAAATCTGAGTACAACGATCAGAAGAAAGAAGACAAATAAGAATGCTAAAATATCAAACTTCTGAAGATTTCATTTTTAGATTATTTATTATGGGACGTGTCATAAATTTATTGTGTTGATTGATCAGCTGAGATATGCTAATATTCCATCTCTTTGCTGGACATGCTGAATAGGGTGCTGGTAAATCTGCTGTCTTGAATAGTCTAATTGGACATCCAGTTTTGGTAAGTTGATTTAGTTTTTATCCTTGTATCTGCTGAAAATTTGATCACACCTATTGGACTTTTATTGACTGCATTGTTTTATCTGGTTTGAATCTGAATGGCAGCCAACTGGTGAAAATGGTGCTACTCGGGCTCCAATAAGCATTGATTTAACTGCAGATGGTTCTTTAAGCAGCAAATCAATCATTTTACAAATTGACAACAAATTACAACAAGTGTCTGCAAGTAATGCCACTTTCTGAATTACTATTGGATTGCTTATAATTGTGTTTTGTTCAAAATAGTTAGTGTATGCTAATAGCAATAGTGGATGCACACTATCTCATGGCAAGGTTATGTGGATTGATCTAGTGATGGGTCTAATCACTCTGTCTCCTTCTAAATTTGCACATCATAGGTGCTCTTCGGCATTCTCTACAGGATAGGCTGAGCAAGGGTTCCTCGGGCAGAAGTCGTGATGAAATTCATATAAAACTCCGTACGAGTACAGGTGAGTCATTTCTTCCCTTTCTGTATGTACCATGTAAATTTCAATGGAATATGAGAGTTGTTGTCTAATTGAACAAACATTATTGATTTTCTATGATTGCTTGAACTCTTTTGTATGCTAGGAATTGAAGGGGTTTTCTTCCTTTAGTAAGGCAACTCTTTAAGCCATTTGATGCTTTTGCTTATAATAAGCCAAATTATGGCATCCTTTCTCAATGTCTGCATGTAGTGAGATTATTTTTGCTGAATTGACAAGTGGTTATGTGCCATTGTCAATTTTTGTTTGTCTAGGTATCTAGCTGGTTAATAATAGAAGCAATGAGTGAGATTGATTTTTCAAAAAAAAACAAAACAGCAAAGGAAGAGAATTTCAGCTAGGATGTCAAAGTTTTACACCCATGAAAGTCAACATAAGGATTTAGGCCCTTGCATGTGGGTTAATGGTGTAGACACATGACGAAGCCAGCTATTCTTAGCTATGTGAGCTGCAGCTTGCTGGAATCCACCTTAGATAAACTTCCTATGGCAACATTGTGTATTGCTCTTTCCGTCTGATTGAATAACCTTTATGATCCCATTAAGCCAGATTTTTGTTGGACTGCTAAGAGGTTTCTTTTGCATTTTGCAGCAATTTATTTGTTTTGTTCACTGTTACTTGTGATTATATCCCTAAACTAAGAAAGCCCTTCAACATTTCTCTTTGTATGTATCTGTTGGTGTGGCCCTAGTGTGGTATATTAATATGCATAGGCAAACACAGAGACACCATAACAGAGTTGCATGCACTTTTTGGGTTAACAACTTTTCTCCATGAATATTTGTAGCTCCACCTTTGAAATTGATCGACTTGCCTGGATTGGATCAAAGAATCATGGATGATTCACTGGTGAGTTACTTCATGTTATCCTCCTAATGGTTGGAAATTTTAGCAGAAGGCTTGTGCTCAATTCTAGTCATCTCAGTTCCCAAGATGTTGTATTTTACTTTCCTTTTTCCCTCCTAAGCATTTTTGATAACTTATTTTACTTTGTGTTGCCAGATCAGTGAATATGCTCAACACAATGATGCTATTTTATTGGTCATTATACCAGCTGCTCAGGCACCAGAGATTTCATCATCCAAAGCCCTCAGAATTGCAAAGGAATATGATGCAGAAAGTGGGTTACTGTTAAGCTTGCATGTTTTGTGTTCATGATATAGTTTTCCTTTATTAATGGTGAAATAAGTGTCTTTAATCTCTTTTCTTTCATTGTAGTTTTTGATTGTTACAGTTTGCATTGTTTTCTTTTTCTTTTCTATTTCCCTTCATGTAGGCACTAGAACAATTGGCGTTATTAGTAAAATTGATCAAGTAGCTACAGAATCAAAAGCTCTTGCTGCAGTTCAGGCCCTTCTTGTGAATCAAGGACCACCAAAAACATTTGATATTCCATGGGTTGCATTGATTGGACAATCTGTCTCAATTGCTTCAGCGCAGTCAGGAAGTGCTTCATCTGAGAACTCTTTGGAAACTGCTTGGCGTGCTGAGAGTGAAAGTCTGAAATCTATACTGAAGGGAACACCTCAAAACAAGCTTGGCAGAATAGCTTTGGTGGATGCTATTGCTGGTCAGATTCGTAATCGAATGAAACTAAGGCTTCCCAATCTCCTTTCTGGGTAACCAGCTTTTTCCTGTCGCTTGACTTTTGTTTTTTTTTTTTTATTTAGTACCATGATTGTTTTTTCTTAATTAATCAGGTGGTTTGAAGTCTATCAATGTAATTTTTTTTTTCTTTTGACATTGCTGGATAGAGCTGTGCTCATTGTTTCTTAGACAGGGAATGAGAACTAATGTCCTTATGGATGACTACTAGATAGGGACAGCAATATCTTGTCTTTCTGCTTGGAGTCTTTGGGCAATTTGTCTGTCTCTAATGTCATTGTATGTAATAAAAACACAGGCTTCAGGGAAAGTCTCAAATAGTTCAGGATGAACTAGTAAGGCTTGGAGAGCTAATGGTTAGCAGTGCTGAAGGCACCAAAGCTTTGGCTTTGGAGCTCTGCCGTGAATTTGAGGAAAAATTTCTTCTACATCTTGTTGGTGGTGAAGTAAGTAGTTCAAAGCAGGATATTCATCTTTTATTTCTATGGATACTACAATAATTGGTAACAATGACTTTATTGGTATGCTTACCATATCTCTATGATATTTTATGAAGCAAAATGTGATGCAACAGGAAAGCATTCCTGCTTTGGGGCTAGGCTGTAGGAAATTAAGATCACATTATCATGAAACCACACATGCTAGAAAATTCTTAAGCTGTCAGGAATACCTAAGAGTTCAAAAGGAATGCATTAAACCAGCAAGGTTCATGGGGTTTTTGTAGCTTGATGAATTATTAATTATTATTACTGTCTCTGCATGGATGATTGAGGAATATTCAACATGCCTCGCATGATTGGTCTGGCTATGGCTTAAAATTACTTATGGGCAAGTATGACAGTTTTCTGTTTGTTACTTGTGAGCCAAAAGATATCAGATGCTGCACTAACTGGGCCATGTATGTAAGATGGGATTTGTTTCCCTTTCAGTTGTTAATACAGGCATACACTGATTGAATTTCACCAGTTATGTGGAATGTGGTGCCCAATTTTGAAGATACTGCTTTTCGCGCCTTTTCTGCTATAAATTCTATTCTGCAACCAAATATGCCCCTAACTCATTTTATTGGCAGGGTAATGGATGGAAAGTTGTTGCGAGTTTTGAGGGAAACTTTCCAAATAGAATTAAGCAGCTTCCTTTAGATAGACATTTTGACCTAAACAATGTCAAAAGGGTAAATAATTCATTTTTGCATCATACCACATTTCTGCCTTTTATGTTTTGATGTGTCATTAAAGCCATTCTTTAAGTTGGTTACAGATAGTCCTAGAAGCGGATGGCTATCAACCTTATCTTATATCTCCGGAGAAAGGATTGAGGTCTTTGATAAAAGGAGTTTTAGAGCTGGCAAAGGAACCCTCTCGTCTATGTGTAGACGAGGTACAGTTCTACTTTTGCTCTGGACTTACATTTTCTTGTCTTTGCTAACGGACCAAAATATATTTATGTCAAATAGCAGAAGAATTCAACATACAATGAAAAGAGAATTAATATTCATTTTGCAATGGGCATGTGATATTTCCCCATATTGACGGGATTGGCACATGAGGCTTGTCCTCTTGTTCTTGTGTCAACACTCAAACATGTTTGAATCACTTGTCATGTTACTGAGATCTTGCAGAGTCTTCATGATTAAGTCATTTGGCAACAATTTATTCTGTGAAGTGAAATCCAGAAGATGTATCAAGATTATATGAATCAGAAAACACAGTATTGAACCTTTTGAATGGGGGTAATATATGATTATTGCTATAAAGTGCCAATTGTTGGTCAACTAATTATATATCAAAGTTATATCGTATAACTTGTTGGCATCCCAGCTTTTGTGCTCATGAACAAGTCTAGGTGTTTTATATTCAATATAAATGAAGATAGTGTGTATGTAATGTGTTCTGTTACATTCATCTTGAATTAGTGTTTAAGCCTTGTGTTGGTAACTTTGAAACAGGTTCATCGAGTTCTGGTTGATATAGTCTCTTCTGCAGCCAATGCTACACCCGGTCTTGGAAGATACCCTTCTTTTAAGAGAGAGGTACTAAAGCACTGTAGCTGGTCTTGCCTGCTTGCTTTAATAGGATTCTTCTAAAACCATCCATCTTAGTCTTCAATTTTTTGACCAGGTTGTTGCAGTAGCAAGTGCTGCACTTGATGAGTTTAAGAATGAAGCCAAAAAGATGGTGGTTGCCTTAGTTGATATGGAGCGTGCATTTGTTCCACCTCAACACTTCATCCGATTGGTGCAGAGGCGGTATGCTTAAAAACAAAGTGGGGATAGACACTGAATGTTGTTTATAAGTCGTTATTGTCAATAACATGTGCTTTTAAACAAAAAAATTTCAGCATGTATTCAATTGATTAATTATCCCCGGCACGTCTAGTCCATGTCACATGGAAGTTTTGTTTTTGATTTATCATTGTTGCTCTACTGGTAGCCTACAAGCATTTGATTGATTTCTAGATATTAAGTGCAGAGCAACTGTAACAGTTATTGATAGGCTCTTGTGCATGGAATTTGATGGTTTATTGTACTTCTAACGCTATAGTTACTCTTAGAGCACTACCTCAGTTAAAGTAGAGCGAAATTGAAATAGTTATTGAGGACTCTTCTGCATTGGATTTGAATGGTTTACCAAATTTCTTTTAGTGTCTAGCTATAACTAAGTGATTGCTCAAAGGCTACATATGGTTTACATTTTATTTTGTTAATGATTATGCATCTGCAAAAATTAATTATCCCAACCCTCAAAAGTTGAAGCATAGGAATTTTTTTTTTTTTTGGTTAATCAGATTCTTTCTGAAACATCTAAAATAATTTTAGAAAAAAAAAAGGATCACATGTAAATTATTGTGATTTGTTTGGCTTTGAGTGCAAATTCCACCTGCCTTAAATGCTAAATGCCATTGTACTGGTGCTAGAGAAAAATATAGAGGAGATGGAATTCTGTGCAGAGAAAAGGTCTCTATGAAAAAATTTAGAATTATTTGCAAGAAATGCAAATTGTATTTCTAACAACTTTCTGTTTGGTACTTTCTGCAATTCTTGTATGTGTACATTTCTATCCTCTGTTTTATTTCTTTAGGTCCGCTTCTGCTTGAATCAATCAGTTCAGTATTAATTTGTTGTCTTACTCTTTCATCTTCATTTTTGACCAGAATGGAAAGGCAACGTCGTGAGGAAGAGCTAAAGAACAAGTCCTCCAAAAAAGCAAATGAGGCAGAGCAGTCCATTCTAAATAGGGTGTGAACTTGTTTATGTTCTCCAAACTAGGATATAAGCACTTGTACCTATATTAATAGAAGAGCCTTAGTGTTTTGCTTCTCATTGTTTTTTTGAGTCTTATTCTTTTATATCTTTATTTATTTATTTTTTGCTGTAGGCTACCAGTCCTCAAATGGGAGGTCAGCAATCTGGAGGAAGTTTGAAATCAATGAAAGAGAAATCCAATCAGCAAGATAAAGATGCCCAAGAGGGATCAGCCTTGAAAACTGCTGGGCCTGATGGCGAGATAACGGCAGGTTCGTGCATGCCTTTTAATGTTATCCTCATGACTGAATAGAAATGTTGGATAACATGCTTCATCTGCTAACATGCACAAGTGCATGCAAATGCTCATCAACATCTCTAATTTGGATGACTTGCTTGTCTGTGATCCATCATCAGTTATTTAATCTGTTTTTTTTTTAGTCTTTTGAATGTGGAGCCATCATGAAAGTGTGTAAATTTTTTAATAGCCCAGAATGCTTGCAATCTGTTCATTTTTCTAGCTGCTTCAACTTTGATTCAAAGAAAATATTTTTGACTCAGCAGACTTTTTGGAAGTGTCTTCATTTTCATCTAATTTACTGAAGGAAAAATTCACATTTGCACTTTTTGCTATCACAATGGATCATACCTGTTGTTTTCTGTCATTCTGTCATGTCTGCAGGATTTTTATTGAAGAAAAGTGGGAAAACGAATTCATGGAGTAGGCGGTGGTTTGTATTGAATGAAAAAAGTGGCAAGGTATGTGTGTGGTAAACTGGTCAACATGAAGTCAGAGTACATTGTAGCTGTAGTTTATTATGCAACAAATGTATCAGAGTTTCAATGTTCCATTTTGGTTACCAGAAATTTTGTGACCTACCTGAAGAATAGGGATCTTGAATTGGAATGCCAATTATCCTTCCCATTCTGTTGGGTTTTGCAATTTGGGAGTTCATGTCTCTGTTAGTTTATGTAGTTCATAATTTGAACCTATATGTTTTTTTTTCTTGCTAATGTCTAAGCTTCTATTGCAGCTTGGTTACACGAAAAAGCAAGAAGAAAGACACTTCCGAGGTGTCATTACTTTGGAGGTAATTATCATAATGGGGGAAAAAAACAATTTCAAGATGATAATCAGATATGATTCCTAAGGGGTGCTGTTAATTGTCATCAAGGATACTCAAAATGATACCTTTCATTGGTGTTTCTGGTGTTTCTTAGATTTGTCTGCAACAAAATAGCTCATGATGCAGTTCTATGGCTAAACCATGCAAGAAATGACAGTAGGCTTTGTATATTATGGTGCTCTAATGTTTTAGGAAACTGTGTTATGTCTGCTACAAAGCCAAGTCCATCGGACTTAAGCAGATTTTTTTATAGATTTGCTGGTTGTGTCCTTGAATCCTTGTTGGTGGAGGCTACCTAAGAATCCCATGTGTCAGAAATAAGTATGCTTATAATTGCTAGTGTTTAAAAGAAGCTAATATCAGTAATATACAGATAGTTACAGTCCAATCTGTCCTATCCTTCTCCTGCTCTACCACCCACAACAAAGAAAGGATTGACCCTACAATAAAACCTGCCTTGAATGTAAAAGAACTTATAAATTATCATAGCAGTATTAATTATAATAGCTCGTCATTATTGCAAGTCAGAGAAAAGGGAGGGAGAGGGCAAGTTGGCCTTTGAGAGAAAGCAGGCTTTGCAAACAAGATGAGTAGATTTACTACAGAGACATGTTTGTGAACATTTTGAAACATTGTGCTTTTGTTTTGGCTAATTAACATAAGTTTTCAGTTTTAGGAACTAAAAGTTTTATGAAAACCTTGAATGGGACAAGAGAGGATTTGCTGCTATATGGTCTTTGCCTTTTCTTTCTCAGTGATAGAGTTTGAAAATTAATGCCTATATCTTCTGTGTGTAATTGCTTTTGGGATATGCCAATTAGGAATGTAATATTGAGGACGTTTCTGATGAAGAAGAAGCCTCATTAAAAAGTTCAAAGGATAAAAAGGCAAATGGGCCCAGTTTGGATAAAGGAGCTAGTCTTTTTTTCAAGATTACTAGTAGGGTTGCATATAAGACTGTTTTGAAAGGTATTTTTCCGTCTTTGGTCTGTCATCTTATTGTTTTTTGAATTATCCCTTCTCTTAAAGGCACACCCTGCCTCCAATTTAAATTTTGCTTTTGCAGCACATGGTGCTGTTGTATTGAAAGCTGAGACCCCAGCTGACAAGGCTGAATGGCTCAACAAACTGAGAAATGTTATCCAGTCTAAAGGTGGTCAAGTCACTGGTGATTCTGCTCCTATGCGTCAAAGTCTTTCCGATGGTTCACTTGTAAGTTAATTAGTGATTCCCATGCTTTATCTTGTCAGTAATTTAGTTACAATTGGTTACTACAATAGCTGTAGTTTATGGGAGAGTTGGAACTTGGGACTGGGTGTTTTATCTGCCTCTTTTGGTTAACGAATGAGGTGCTTGCCTCCCAAAAAAAATTATTGCTAGGCGTCTATCTTGGTGTGCCTAACCAGCAGCCATTTCTAGGATACATTGGCTAGAAGACCAGCAGACCCTGAGGAAGAGCTACGGTGGATGTCACAGGAAGTACGGGGTTATGTTGAAGCTGTTCTTCACAGCCTTGCTGCTAACGTCCCAAAAGTAGTTCCTTTTCTTTGGTCTCAATCCTTTTTTCTATATCCATTGGCCATTCATGCTTTTTTGTATGTAACAAGCTGTTTTATTGAGCAGGCAGTAGTTCTCTGCCAAGTAGAGAAAGCCAAGGAAGACATGCTTAATCAGTTGTACAGTTCTATTAGGTTGGTACTTTCCAATTCAATCAATGAAAAAACATGTGCATCATCATTACATATGATAAGAGTTGGTGTTTGGTACAACCTCACATGTTGAGTACCTTTGAACTTTTTTCCCTTTTATTTTATACGTTTATGCAAGTTATTTGCAGTAAAATGCAATAATTCTTGCCCATGCTCTGCTGATTAGTTCCCAAAGCACAACAAAAATTGAGGAGCTGCTCCAGGAAGACCAGAATGTAAAGCGCAGAAGGGAACGTTATCAGAGGCAATCCTTTCTTCTTTCACAACTCACCAGACAACTTAGCATCCATGATAATCGAGCAGCTGCTGCCTCTGGTTGGTCTGATGGAAGCACTGGAGCAGGTAATTCTGGTTTTGGAATTTGAAGATTGTCCTTTTGTCTTCCTGCATATAGCATCCACACATACACCCATGACAGGAAAGTTTAGTTTAATAAAAATTTGTAGTTAAAAGAATTAATTTTGCCTGTGGATTTGACATTACCATTTTGAAATCACAAGCAATGGACACTTGAGGAATGATTCCTTCATCATATGGAGGAAATTATACATCTTGTGTTGAAAATATTCACTCTTTTGTTGGAAAGATGCAACAGATTTTTCATTCTTAGACATGCTGATATGTGTTTATTACGTTTGGGTTTGGATTTGGCTCAGAAAGCAGCCCAAGAACAGGTGGACCTCCATCAGGAGATGATTGGAGAACTGCATTTGATGCTGCAGCCAATGGGCGTACTGACTCTTTTGGTGGATCATTTAGATCTCACAGCCGACGATACAGTGATCCTGCTCAGAATGGTGATGCAAGTTCAGGCTCAAGCAACAGCCGCCGCACGCCAACCCGGTTACCACCAGCCCCACCACAATCTGGTTCATCCTATAGATATTAGATAAGAGCTCAGTATACTTGATTGATCATTCATGCATTAGTGTTGGGTGGGCGGCCCACTCCTGCACCTGACGGAGCTTTCTTTGTGCTCATGCCATGTCAAACTAGCTTTGTAGGACAATAGGTGTTTGTAGATACATGTTGCAGTTACAAAGTGCTGAGAGTTGGAAATGTATTGTTCATTCAAATTTTTTGATGTTTCTTTCTGATCTGCGGATGGATTGAGGCTATTTTTTGATGTATCTATTGTATTGGATTCAAAATAGAAATTGATTTTCAGCATTTTCTTGTGAACCTTGAATTTGATTCTTCCACGCTTTGACAACTGTCACCTTTTTAGTTCATTGGGAAATATATGTTAAAAAGTTTGAAAGCTGCGATGGTGACGATTTGCGAATCTCTTATTGCAGATTGTTAGCTTCGACAATTGAAGAATACAGCAGTTCATTTTAAACTTCTGGTCTGCTTAGCGCATCCATCTCACATTAACACCTGTTCACTCGAAAGGGTAAGACTGTTCTCTTTTTGGTCTTTATTTGCAGTGGAGATAACCTGAAATCATCAGGTTCCTAATTTAATAATCTCTTTGGCTGTGTATGCTAATTGCGAACTCTTTGATCATTCTCTCAATGTTAGTTTCTCTCTTAACATATTTTGGGATCTTTTTCTAAAGGTTTTGGTCGGTTAAGCTGTCGGTTGTATGTCCTTGAACCTGTTTGTCTTCTATTTATTGGTGTCAACCTCTGTCTATTATGCCAACAATACATATATTTCTTCTGTTATTATTATTCTTACCAAAATTTAATTAAGAGTTACTATCAATAATAATAAATCAGTGGAATAGATTGTATTTTTTTGTTACTATTAGTAATAATATTTATTCCTAACAAGAATTATTTATTCTTAATATTTATTCAACAATAATAACAAATTGATGAAATGCATTATATTTTGACATTGAATAAATATGAGAAAATTAAGTCTTAATACAAAAAAAGGTTTATAAGTTACTAAAAAAATATTTATAATAAGAATAAAGATATTATTCATCCGACTTGGTGGTAGAACTGAATTGCACGAATGACTTTGCTAACTGATATGGACCATTTTAATTTAACAAAATAAAAGCACTAAAAGAGAAAGTTTGGTGGTGTAACTTTAGCTCTTTTTTTCTTGGTGTATATTCATGTAACGTAGATAGGTAAACTAGATCGGAAATAATATCATAACTCTCGTGATAATAGAATCAATCAACATTAACATCACTACGTTCAACACCTGCATTGTTGCCACAAGACTACAATTTCATGTAAAAGACGATATGTTTGAAGTGGTTAATTCAAGTAACCTCAAAATATTGTGTCAACGCCAGCAATCTCATGAGGTAAGAAAAAGTATTCAACGGTCTTTTGCATTCTAATGCAATTACGAATTACATATGCAAGAACAATATTCGTTTTACTTTTGCTTTTTCAACTCTCTATGACATTAAGAAAGGAGAAATTGTAATTTAATATCGAAAGTATCTTTCACAATCATCTTATGTAAGGAGAAAGGCATATATTTAAACAATTCCTATTGGGTTTAACGCTTTCATCCTTGTCTGTAGTCATTCGTATGACGACACTTCCTAAGATAGGGGATAAAAACAATCCGGGCATATCAGCATATTCAGAATTAACCAAGTAATACTTTTCTCATTAAAGTATGAGAAAACCATTTTCTACTCGAATATAATTTTGATAAGCACCCTTAACATTATTTTGATCGTTGCTTCTCAGCCCATCGTCGCAAATGTGTATCACATGTCAAGAGAATTTTCATCTCAATATCCTTAGAGTAAGGCCAATTATCACATTAAAACACATTAATTTATCATTTCGAATAATTCTAAAAACCAAAATCCAAATTAAAAGTGAATATATAAAACCCAATCTCTCTTCCTTATCTTTGACATCTTCAGGAACATAGTTCTCCATTCTTCCGCTTCATTGAACAAGTTTACTGCCTTTACATATATGAAGCTGCATCTATCCCTTCCAAGTCATCAAGTGCCTCGATCGATGCATGATTCAAAAGATTGAACATAATTATTTGCAGGCACTATCAAACTTCTTCTGTCACCAACAGAAGCCCGTGAAGTTGCACTCATATTGCCAGATGACTTAAATTTTAACTTTGAATTTTCCTCTATCACAGTCAAAACATTTGTCACTGCACTTTGAATCAACTCTCTTTCCTTTCATCAAGTTGTTTTTGAACTGGCCAGCGGTCTTGGCCCTTTTTTCATGGTAGGCATCATTGGGATTATCACCAGTGTCTTCAAGCTCTTCATTTTTCTCATTATTATCTCTCTCTTCAATGATAGGACTTTGGGTTGAAGCATGGGGCATGTATTTCATTTGTTGTCATATTCCCATAAATGATACACAACTTCTAATAATTTTGACAATACTTTTTTTCGAAATCTTTAAGCATGTTTAATTACCTACAAATAATAATAATAAAAAAATCTTGTGCTTAAATATAAATGATCATGTCAATTAGAGTTTTACGATATAATATGATAAATTTTACATAAAATATTATTTACACCAGACAAATTTTATCATTGTTCATCAGAAGATGAAGCCTTACTGATTACAGAAGAATAGCTAATTCCCGTTTGACTTAACAATTTTTGTCAAAGTCTTCCAATGGCTCTTAGTTCTATTGAATTTATTCTTCAGCTTGATGCCAATATAACTCCACCGATACTTTTGTTTAATTCATTCAAAATATTCTTCCAAACATTAGGAGTAAAAGCGGTGGTTCTCTTATTACTTTTTTCCACCTTTTCTTCCATCAAGAAAATGAAAAGATCTTCAACCTTCTCTGGTCATATAACATTTGATTCAACTCCAATAACTTCTTCCTCATTTTACATGAAAGGTTAACTTGATTCTGCCATCTGGATATCTACTATGGCAACTATGAATATGTAAAAATTATAAATGCAATTAGTAATAAAATAATGAACTCACATCTTTCATGATGATCATGATAAGAAGTAAAAATAAGGGGAAAGAGAGATGACAGAAGAGACTCTATTTTCAGAGAAAATCACAACTACTCTAGGACACGTAAATAAATTGTTTATGTGTTATACATGGCATCTATAATTTCTACAAGTTCTTGTTGAGTGAAGACTGATATGCTTTCTGTTAAGCTGACAAATATATCCTGGTCTTCTTTGACATCTTACCTGTTGTCTTCTTCGCTACCTAGCTTTGGTTTGAGTGGAATTATAAGTTCTCAAATCAACATCAATTTGATCCACTCCTTTGCTCAGTGGATTTCACGTTATACTTAAGGTAGATATGCACATAATGTAGCCAAGAAAATATATGCCATACGGAACCTATTTGGTTTGGTTGGCCTCAACTGGCCTCACAAGAGATGGAAACCTATATACCTATACTTCTGAGGCCAAATCAAGTACGCTGTGATGTCATTTTCTTGAGCATGAACTTAATCAAATGAATTTCACTGGAGTGATCTTTAACTTTGGAAGTGGCCTTGGCTGGCAGGTCAGCTATCCAGCTACTTTTTCTTAATTGAACATGCATATTTTTCCCTCCTCTTTTAGTCAACTTTGGTGGGCAACCCCACATTCGTGAATGATTCTTCTATGTGATTCTATAATCCCCCTCCCCCGCACCCAACCAAAGAAAAATATGAGGAAAAGCAATCTTCCAAGTCCTGAAAAAAGAAAAAAAAAAAAAAAAAAAAGATTGCCTGGTGACATTTGTATGAAATGGTTATACCGCAGGATCCGGCCACAGTCAAGGCAGGCAAGCAAGCAAGTCCCACTATTGTTGTCATGGCTATTTCCTTAAACGCACATGGATCACAAGGAAAATTGTTAAAGTAGAAGGAAAGAAAACTAAGAAAAAATTTCACAAATTTTGGTTGGATCGATTTATTTCATTTGTTGGAATGCTTGGATCCTTTATAGGAGACTTACATCAAATTTGAAGGATCATTGCAACCTAATTTGTACCTTTTAGCAGCTAGTACAAGTTAAAATTTCATACTTATACAACAAAAGATAACTAGATTAGTCATACAAATTACCTAATCCTACTAACACATACTACAAACAAAAATTTCTTGTTTGTCAAGCTTCTTGCTGGAATCAACTTTCTGCTTCCATAATGATTGGCTTCAATTCTGTAGCTCTTCTCTCCTGTTCTTTTGCATCCTTTTTTTGTTTCTTGTGTACTAAGCAAGCCTTAATACTTCAATACTACTCCTTGAGATTTTTGCTTGAGACTCCAAGCTTCTCCTTACCATTTGAACTCTAGACTTTGAAAGGGATTTGGTTAGAATGCTTGCCAATTGATCTTCTGATTTGCAATATACCAGCTTGAGTTCCTCATTCCTTTCTACTTCACTGATTGCATGGTATCTCACATTGATGTGCTTTGTTTTTCCATGCCAAACAAAATTTCTGCAATACAAACAACTGACTTCTTGTCACAAAAGATCCTTGTTGCTGATCTTTGGTCAAGTTTCAGATTCTTGAGAACCTTTCTTTGCCAAATGGCTTAGTTTGCAATAGCTGCTGCTGTTGTTACTGCATACTCAGCCTCAATAGTGGACTAAGCAACCACAATTTGCTACTTGGAGTTCCATGAAAAACATCCTGGACCCCACGGAAAAAACATAACCAGAAGTGTTCTTTCTGTCTTCAGAGCTCCCAAACCTATCACTATCTACAAATCCTTCCAATTTTGCTTCTTTTACTAATTTAAACCACATTCCAAGTTAGCTAGTTCCTTTTAAGTAACTCAGCACTCTTTTAGTTGCCTCAAAATGAGTCTTTAAAGGTCTTTGCATGAACCTAGAAAGCAGACTTGCTGAGTACATCAAGTCAGGTCTTGTTACAGTAAGGTACAAAGGGCTGCCAATTAAACTTTTATAACAGAAAGTTTCACCTTCCTTTGCACCATCATCATTACTTAACTTCACATTTGCAACTAATGGGGCAACTACTGGTTTACAATGTTGCATTTTGAGCTTCCTCGGGACTTCAGAGGCATATTTCTTTTGTCATAGGAAAATTCCTTCACCAGATTCATGAACTTTAAGACCAAGAAAATACTTCATATCACTTAGATTAGACATTTCAAACTAACTTCGCATCTACATTCTAAACTTCACTAGCTCTTCTTGATTGCTTCCAGTCACAAGTAGATAATCAACATGAAATGACAAAATCAGCAAATCCCCACTTGAACTTGATTTAACAGACAAAGTAACATCATTGTCACTCCTCCTAAAACCTTGGCTGCATAAGAAGAAGTCAATTCTATCATACCAAGCTCTAGGAGCCTGCTTCAAACCATAAAGAACTTTGACCATCTTATACACTTTATCCTTATTGCTCTTCAATTCAAACCCTTCTAGTTGTGCTACTTAAATCTCTTCTTTTAGGACTCCATTTAGGAATGATGATTTCACATCAAGTTGCCTAATTTTTCATCTCATTTGTGCAACAATGACAATCATAATTCTAATTGTATCCATTTTTGCCATTGGAGCAAATGTAACTGTGTAGTCAATTTCAAACTATTGAGAGTAGCCTTTGACTACCAATCTAGCTTTATGTTTATTTATGGAACTATCAGGATTCAGCTTTACCCTAAACACCTGCTTCACACCAATAATTTGTTTCTTATGTGGTCTGTTAACTAGGTTCCATGTTTGGATTTTCTCAATCATTTCAATTTCCTCTTTCATATCCTTTCTCCACTCTTTAGCTTCTTGTGCTTTTGCATATGTTATAGGTTCCACCACTAACCTGTTACACCTTTGGTATACATCGATTAGTGATCTAGAGCCTCAAACAAGTGTATCATCAGAGGCATCAAGATCTAAATCCAACTTATAATCTAAATTTGTTGCATCATTCATTTTTTCTTAGTGTAGTTTGCCTTTTGAGCTTATTTAACTTGCTGAGTTTGGCTAACTAGTTAATTCTATTGTTGCTTTTTCCTATAGTACTTTTCTATATGACCAAATTTGGCACAATATCTACACTGCACTCTTCTTTTAAAGTAGCAATCATCTCCATCATGGTTCTTTTATAGGTAGCACAAGGTGGAAACTTTCCTCCTTTCCCAAAATCTTTCTTTATCTCAAAATGCTTGCCTTTATTGGATAGCTCTATTTTACCTTTCTTGGTGTCTTTTGAAGCTAATTACTTCAACTTCAACTATGCTTGAAGTGCAATCTCAACTCCACCCTCATTTTTCATTCTTCTCCTTTGTTCCTAGGCTTCAAGAGCCCCTCGAAATTTTGACAGTCTAATCTAACTAAGGTTCCTTAAATCTTTTAAAGAAGAAATCTTTATTTCAAACTTCTTAAGAAGACTCACAAGAACCTTTTCAATTACTCTTTGATTACTGATGTCTTCACCCATGCCAAGAAATCTGGTCTAATTTACAACCTTTAGCAACTTAGAGATGTAATCTTTGAGTGCATTAGTATCCTTTACTCTCAACATCTCAAATTCTCTTTTTCAATTTAGCAGCTTCATCTGCCTTTTCTTGTCAGTCTCATAAAACCTATCCTTAAGCTTTTCCTAAGCTTCTTAAGCTATCTCACATGCCATTATTTTTGCAAAAATGACATCTGAGAGAGTTAAGCAAATACATTTGAGGGTATTATACTTTTTTGAGCTTTCTTCCTTATGATGCTTAATTTGATTCAAGGTGAGATTTTCTAAGCAATGCAGGTAGCACTCCTTTTGTCTCTTATATCTCTCACATATCGTAGGCCTTCAAATAACCTTTCATCTTGACTAATTACAACTGGTAATTCAATCCATTGAAGATTAAAGGTACTGGAAGTGAAACACTATCGGATGTTATTTCTGGTCTCTACTTCCTTACTTCTATTTTCTAGTTTTTTTCTCTTTTCTCAGCAATTCTATCTTTTTTATATTCACTTCTCATAACCTTTTTAATATCCTAAAGGCTTTGACACCATTTGTTAAAATAGAAGAAAAGAAAACTACGAAAAAATTAACACAAATTTTGGTTAGATCAATTCATTTCATTTGCTAGAATGTTTGGCTCCTTTATAGGAGAATTACATCAAATTTGAAAGATCATTGAAACCTAATTTATACCTTTTAACAACTAGTACAATTTAAGTCTCATACTTATATAACAAAAGACAACTAGATTAGTCATACAAATTACCTAATCCCACTAACACATACTACAAACAAAAATTGCTTGTCTATCAAGCATCTTGCTATTATCAACTTTCTGATTTCATCATGGCTAGTTTCAATTCTGCAGCTCTTCTCTCCTCTTCCTTCTGCAACTTTTTACTGTTTCTTGTGTACCAAGTAAGTCTCAATACTTCAATAAAAACCTTCATTTGTCTCTTACATTTTTTTCTCTTACTTGTTTGCTTTTGTGAACAGTAACAAATGTTTCCCCTAGCCTAGTTACATAGCAAAAGTTGATAGAATGCAAGTAAATGAGGTTTTGATTTTTGTTATGAGAGTAATTATAGTCCATAATGCAGTTGAATATCTTTTTTGTGATTCCATAGTTGTCTAGCCTTTAGTCAGTATGAAAAGTAGCTGTAAATTTTAAGATTGCATTAATAAACAAGTTTGCTTATGCAGTAGGAAAACAATCAAGACCAACACGAAAGGTGGAGGATAGAAGAGAGACTGCAGAGTAAGACAGACATAGAGCATCAATTTCCCCAACATTATTATTGTGACATGAATGCTTAACATTGTGCACTGTCATTGTTTTGAATGCAATTTCGGAAAAGATTGTCTAGGAAAACGAACTTAGAACCAAATTAACTGGTCCAGAATACAAGAAAAACAGGTCAAAACAAAGTGCCAAAAAATAGTTCATTATATAAAGAAAGCACACAGTAAAGGTTAAATCAAACCTGAGATAGAAAAAAGGTTAAATCAAACCTGAGATAGAAAGACACTTCCTCAAGTGAGCTAGCCAACTAATTGATCAAGATAGATAGTGGTTTATGATTCAAGGTCAACTTTCCTAACATACTGACTGCCAGAACAAAACCAAAACTCTGAAGGACTAAACCCCATTTTCTTTGCTTTCTCAACAATCTCTTTGACAGATTAGTACTAGGAAATATGAGTCTAGGTTCACAGAGGAGTATGGAAGCAGGACTTGGCTTAGGTACTCCAATTTCCCTCAAAATATCAAATATTGGGCACCACAACTCTCTGGAGAATATAGCTACTAGGCATTGGAATCTTTTCTAAACAAAAGAAAAACATAATTCCAAAGATGTAATTTTGACTAGCAAAAATTTAACAAAATTAAGACTGCAAGTTACAAATTTATAGATGAAAATACATTGTAGAAATCTGGAGTTCTCTACCAACACCGCGGAATTCAGCACCACCACCACCAGCCTCATGAAATTTGCTGTCGATGCGCCCACCTTGAAAAGCACCTCCAGAGTCACCCTAGCACCAAAACCAAAACCTATATATATATATACATATATATGGTAAAAATAGAAGAAAACATCTAAAATAGTTTAACATGATATTTGTTACCTCAGAAACCCGATCTTGAGGATTTATTTTCTTTCAAAAGAAGAAGATGAGAGAAGGGGCAGTGAGGGTGTGGAGAGACGTATTGCGTTGGAGAGAAAAAGCCATAGAGAAGCAGAAGTTTTGGGTCTGATATGAGGGACAAAGAAAAAGATGGAGGGAGAGAGTGAGAGAAAGAGATGGGTAACCTGCAGCTGGTGCTTCTCTCTTTAGGAACCCGAACCTGAATTGCCATAGAAGCTGGAAACAAGAAAAGATTATTGTTGTGTCGCGTGCAACGGGGTGCATTTGCATGGTTCGGTCCGACCAACGAAGACAGGCAAACTCTATCATTAACCTCCTTCCTGTCGATAGGTCCGTCGAAGACCTGCAGCTTATTGAGTTTAGGCTTTCCAGACTTGCATCTTACCATACAGTAGAGTGCTGGTAACCACCTCAACTCAAGACTTGGTGATTTCAGAACTAACATGTTCTTATCATCTGCTGTTTACGAAATTTTGCAGCCCTCAGTATCTTTTTTGCAGCAGTGATATTTGGTAGGTTTGTTGGTCCAAACTCCAAAGTGAGACGCAAGAAAGAGATTGTTATGTTTATTCCTCTCTTGTTTTTTTAATTTTATGTATTTCGCAGAACCAAGTCCCGTTTTCCTTTTTGGCCCTTAAACTGCGTTTTAAAAGTTATTATTCATTGTATTTGACGTCGTGTTATGAATGCCGAAAGATACAGAGGTATAGGCTCACAAGCGTTTTCACTTTTTGAGCTCCAATTCTTACCACTATTTTGTAAGATATATTTCTGCAACACAAATTGAGCCTATATTTGACAACAGAGCAGATTGACAGACAAACGTGCCGGGGGGTCTCACATTTGTACAAACTTCAATCCCCCGTGTTTTGGTTTTTTTCTATAATGAGATTATTAACTTGAAAATCCCATTACCATCTACGAAATAGAAGAAGTTTAATGTCATTTGCACGTCATCACCTGAGAATCTTCTAAGACGAAGACGATCTGATGTACGAGGCATTTGCACGGTTCATTTGCATTCTGTGTGGTAAAACATATTGTTCTACTTTTCTTCTTTCATAGAACGGGTCAGTGTTAACTGGCTTTGTTAGTGTAGATGTTTAGGAAAGAAACGCAAAATTCTAGTTAGAAGTCGTAATGCCTAACTCAGCGTTGGGCCAATAAGATTGCGCCTTGATCACCTCGCTAGCTAAGCATTGAAATTCGTCAATTCACATCATAAAAATAACAAGGCATACAAGCTTTAACATTTGAACTGCACAAACGGAAATGCATTCATTGCAAGTTGCAAATATGATCTACCCCTTCAAAATGCTAGAACACTCGAAGGAAATCAACGGGGCAACTCCAGATATTTGTCATACACATGCAGATCTACGTGAGCAATGTGTCACACATTTGAGTTCAATTCCAGATCAGGGTACCTGGGAGGTGTTCCTCTTGGCCCATTACCAGCCCTAAGCCCCTAACAGATGATTAGTTAGTTGGCATAACAATTTAATCTAGCAAAGCTAACAACGTGCCATGTCATGCAATAGATACTACAGAATCCATTACCATCAGAAGTTTCTTGCCTTGAAGTGTGCATGCATTTTGTCAGAATGATTATTTGCTACAGGGCTAATCATCAGTGTCCATCAAACAGTGAGAGATGCACCATTATCAGCTGCTGTTAGATTGAGTATCATTGAAGCTGCCTTGAGGGCCCTGACAGATCATGCCTTGAATGAGGAGCAGAACAATTTCTAAAATTTTGGTATCAAGGCTATAGAGCTAACTTAATAATATTATATGGATGGAAGCAAGCAAGTTCAATCATATTCTCAGATGCTGTCAACCACCAAAGAATGAGATTCATGTGTGACGGAGTCCCACATCGGAACGGAGAAGGGGATCCTTGGGCCTTATAAGCGTGGGCGCTGCACACCCCAATAGGTTAGCCTTTTGGGGAGAGGGTAATGGCCCCGTGACAAGTGGTATCAGAGCCGACCCGTCCGCCGCCGAGCGCTCTAGGCCCAAGAGTAGGGGGAGTAGGCAGGGGGGCCCCGGTCCACGACGAGGACGTCGATGGAATCGGTGGGGGAGAATGTGACGGAGTCCCACATCGGAACGGAGAAGGGGATCCTTGGGCCTTATAAGCGTGGGCGCTGCACACCCCAATAGGTTAGCCTTTTGGGGAGAGGGTAATGGCCCCGTGACACATGGCTGTGACAATAAAAAGATGCAATTCCGGTCCTTAATGCATCATTCTTTTTCATTTTTCCCTTCCAAGTTCAGCAGTGATGGTTACTATAAATTATAAAATAATTGATGCAATTAAACAAAAAATGATTTAACAATCAAGGACTCTGTTCAAGGTTCAAGAATTATTTGAGAACCAAGACACTGGTCACTTCTGAGATAAACTTGGCATGCAAAAATCACTAGATCCAGGGTCAAGCATACAAGCATTTTTTCCAGACTGGCTGCTCTGGTTGTGCATATCCAACAAGTCTGAATTCTACACTGCTAAAGCAGTTATAAGAGCAAGATAATAAGTTTTAATTCAAGATAAAATAAGATGGCACTAAATCATTCTAAGCAAATCCAGGAATAACATCATATCTCCACATCAGCCAGTAATATTTGCACCTAGGCTAAAGTTCACAGAATTTTACATTTTTCTTGATACATGTGTGAACAGGAAGAAGTCTCTACTGTCATAGACTTCGAATCAGTTCTAGGTTCCAGTAAAAGTTGTTCACCATATCCATGCAAAAGGTAAAATTACAAGAGTCATCATGCACCATTTTTTGTGCCCAGGAGGCCATTGTTCAACATGACAATCAATTTTCAGGTCCTTTCTTTTTCTTTGTCTTGATTTCCTTTAAAATGACTCAATTTTATGTTCCATCAAACCACAAAAATGAGCACAGAATTTTCTAAAGCTGGAATGGAATTAAGAAAACTTTGGAAAAGCAATAATTAAAATGCAATTTATTAAAGATAGTGTCTACAATATCTTATAAAGAGTAAAACAACATACCATGCATCGGGCTCTTGATACAGGGAAGCTGAAGATCCAAAGCATGACATGAGCATCTCAGTGTGTATCACACCTGGATTAAGTGCAACAATTGCCATTCCCTCAGGCAACTCCTTTGCCACTGACCTACTCAAACCCTCAACAGCCCATTTAGATGCGCAATAAGGTGCAACCTATTAAACATAACCAGGTCGAATAAAGACAAATAATGTTTAAAAGAATTGCAAAAACAAAACATAAATTGGACCTCCTTAAGACAGATCAATTTAAAATCCTACAATCATAATGTTGCACTGCTGATAGACAACATAAACATGTTCTATCACACACAATCTAAGACAGCTATTCTTATCCCAGGGTTTCGCTCAATTTTATCACTAAGACCATGTGCTTCACTCTCTCTCACTTTCTGTTTTTTTTTTTTTTTTGTTATTGTTTTCTCTTTTCTCATTCTCATCTTTTTGTTTACATGATGCTCTCTAATCTCAGTATTTCAGGTTAAACACTCAGATTCTTTCTAAACAATATGTACAAATCATTTAAATCACACCAGCTGGAGCTTCAAGAATTGCATGCAGATTTGCACCTACACCAAGTGCAAATGGGAAGCACAAGAAATGGTGACCTAAATGAAACACTGGAGGGTAGCTAGGAGAAATTAGTTGTAACATTCACCAGAGCGGCACCAGATCTTCCCCATCCAGAAGACATGTTCACAATAATTCCTTGCTTCCTTGGCAGCATAAGCGGGATGAAGTGACGCAACACATTTGCTATTCCTTTGACGTTTGTGTCAATAACAGTGTCAAACTCTTCTGCGGGAACTTCCCAAATCTTGTTGTTTTTGTTAATGGTGCCTGCATTATTCACTGTAAAAACATCTCCATTTTAGTACCACTTACGAATTCAAAAGACAAGATGAAGAAATTCATCAAGACAAGTGGAAAGCAGCTGATATAAGAAGCATTATACCTATGATATCAGGAACACCTTTCTTCTCCACCACCACGCGCGCCAGCTCCTCCACGCCACTATTTGACCTCTGCCAAACAGCCACCATTTCAATCTCATTTCTCTTTTATATTTTTAGAATAAAAAATTTAAAAAAAAAATGGAATTGAAAGATGAAATTTAAGTTCAGGCAGGCAGTTATAATCAACAAAGGACAAAAACGAAAAACAGTAAAGCATAATACAGAATACACACACACACACCATGTCGACGGTGAGGAGAAGGTGGTGGTTGCCGTTGTCGGAGGGGAGATGGGGTTGGAGGGAATTGAGCTTATCCTGAGAGCGGGAGCAGCCGATGACAGTGTGCCCTCTCTTGGCCAATTCCAAGGCAAGGGCTCTTCCCAGCCCTTTGCTCACTCCCGTTATCATCACTTTCTTTCGACCGCCACCGGTGCTCGTCGCCGCCGCCGCAGCCGCTCTGTTTACTGCCCCTATTGGCGTGGTCATCATCTGTTGTTGCACGTCTAGCTACGTCAACCGAGAATTAGGTCGCAATTAGAGGTGCGAGAGAAGAGTCAGAAAGAATCAGGATGGCGAAAAGATTAATTTGGCATTTCCCGTTTTTTTTGTTTTTGCCCGCAACGTCTTTTTCACCTTTGTGGTCTTTAAATTTTCTCCATCAATAATTTTTATTTTTATTGCGTCAATATGTCAAGTTAATTGCCCCCTATTGATTCGTAATTTTTTTTTAAATTTCTTTTAATTTTTAAAAAATTATAAAAAAATATAAATTCAAAAAAAAAAAATAAAATTTTTTTAAAACATCCAAAAATTCAAAATAAAATATAAAAATTTATTAAAATTTAAAAAAATTAAGAAAATAAAATATTTTAAAAATTTAAAAATTCATAAATAAAAAAATTTAAAACTTTTAAAAAATTAAAAATAAAATTTTAAATACTTAAATTTTTAAAAAATATTTTAAAAATTTTTATTATTATTTTTTAATTTTTAATTTTAATTTATGAATTTTTTAATTTAAATTTTTTTTCAAAAATTTTTAATTTTTTAAATATTTTAAAATATTTTTATATTTTATTAAATTTATAAATTTTATTTTAAATTTATAAAATTTTTTATTTTAAAAATTTTTAAATTTTTTTTAAATTTTATAATTTTTTTAATAAATATCACATTTTACGAGATGATGACATGACATAAGAGTATTCAACAACTAACGTGACACGTGGATAAATTAATAATAAATTAATAAAATAAATTAAAAATATTTATAAAAGAATATAAAAATTAAATTTAATAAAAAAATAAATTATAAATAAAATATTAAATAATATTAAAATATAAAAAATTAAATTAAATTTTTTATTAATTAAAATTTATAAATTGAATTATACACTTTATTTATTACAAATAGAGATTGACAGGTCCTCCGTTAGATTAATTTAATTTTTATATTTAAATTAAAATATTAAAAATATTTAAAAAATTTTTAAAATTATAATTAATTTAATATAAAAATAAAATTAAGTAAATCGTTATTAATGATTATAAATTAATTTATCAATTATTATTTTACTTTGATTAAAAAAAATTAATATTTAATTAAATTAATATTATTTATTATTATTATATAATAAAATAATTAATTAAAATTAAAATTAAATTAATATTATTTATTATTATAAATATAATTATTTATTATTAAAATAATTAAAATTTTTATAAATAATATTTTATAAGTTCAAAATTTATTAGTTATCAACCAAGAAATTAAATTTTCATTAGTATTTGTCCTGGTTTAAACTTTAACGTTCTTCAAAGCAAAAAAAAATTGTAGAAATTAAGTTTTTCTTTTTTTTTTTTTAATTCTCAGTGATTCAATTTTATCTATTTTTTCACATCATTTTTATTTTGTTTTTCGAGAAAAAAGGTCACCCAGTATCCGCCTTTAATCTATCGTTTCATTGGCACACGAAAGAAAAAAAAATTAGAAAAGACAATTATGGTGAAGGTTCGAGAGCGAACGAGAAAGAGGCGTGAGATATAAAGAAAAATTGGAAAAAAAAAAAAACAAAGAAGGGAAACTGTGTATAAAGAGGATATAAGTTTTAGAAAAATCCTAAACTTTTGAAATATTTAAATTATAAAAATATTTAAAATATATTTTAAAAAATATATATATATATTATTTATTAAATCTTTTAAGATAAAAATTTTAAATTTTTTTTAACTTTTTTATATTAAAATGTGTAAATAATGTCAAAAATTTTTTATTTTTTTATATGTGAGAAAAAGAAGAAAAAATTATATAAATTATAATATTTTTATTAAATTTTATTAAATTAAATTATATATTTAATTATTTATTATCTAAAAAAATTTATATTAAATAAAAATTTAAAATTTAAAATTAATTTAAAAATTTAAAAAAATTTAAAATTTAATTATAAAAAATTTCAAAAAGTTTAAAACTCTCTTATGACTTATTTCATATAAAAAATAATATCAATAATACTTTTTATTGATAATATTATAAATAAATAATTTATCAATTAATATAGTTGACTTTCAAATATATGTAAAAGGTATTTTTCTTCATAGTTACATTTGAGATTCTTCTTAGTAATCAATTTCAGTAATAAAAACAAAATATTTACAAAATATCTCATGTATTACTATTCATAAGAGAACAAGAATTAATAGATTTGAAAGATTAAACCAAACATTATTTTATACCTTTATTTATTATCGATTGTTGGTACTAATTAATATTATTTATGAATAAAAGTAAAATTATAGTATTTGTTTAAAATAATATTGTATATTATTATTTAAATTATAAAATAATTATTTAAATATTTTATTTAGGTTTTATTAGAATAAATTATCATTTTTAGTTTGTTTATTTTGTATTCTTTCCCTTGTGAAAACAACAATTAGGTCTTAAAAAATTAACTTTCATGTTTAATAAACAAAAGTAATACCTTCAATTGAGGAAATGAAGACGTAATGCATGTGTATTGCCTACTTTACATGGTTAGAATACCATAACAATTCAACCATATATATGTTATTTAATTTTTAACATATAGTCATCCAAAATTTTTTTTTATTCAAGAATTTTCAAGTTTTTACATTATTGTGGGAAGCAAACAAATAAATAACATGAGATGTAGCTAACAAGACTTTTTAAAACAAGAAAGAAAGAAGCATAGAAGTTGATAACAATAAAGCATAATGAATGACTAGAGCACAGAAACACCAGTCTTCTTGTGCATTTTACTTCCTTTGGAGGTCTTACATGCATAGCCATGTACCTATTTCTAGATAAGTATCCTTGTAGGATGTTATTGGATAGTAAAAGCAAAGCTAATGGCCCTATCCGAAAAAAAAAAAAGGTGCTAATATAGTTCATACCTATAGCTTGATTCAATGTTCAAAAGCCATGGTATTTGATTTGTTATAGGATGTTGTTGCATAGTAATAAAAGCAAAGCTAATGGCTTTATAAAAAAATAAAAGGTGCTAATGTAGTGTGTACCTACATCTTGATTCAATGTTCAAAATTCTTGGTGATTATTTATTTGATTTGTTATTTTCTTTCATTTTGGAGCTTTGAGTAGATAATGGACAAATGCAATACCTTATCTCAATCATCTGAAAAATAATTTATGGATTCCATGTCTAATACTCAATCCTTCCGTCAAAGGAATGATCCAACTTATATGCATTTTTTTAAAAAGGTTGAGTTTCGATCTAATAGTAAAGATAAATCCATTTATACCTACTCTTTATTGTTGTAATACTTTTAAAGGTAGGGGAATTTATAAAATGAAATATCATCTTGTTGGAATCAAAGGTTAAATAGCTCCTTGCAAGAAAGTTCCTTATAATGTTCGAGTAAGGATGCTTGACATTCTTAAACAAGCACCTAAAGAGACAAAGCTAGCCAAATAGGCCAAAGACTATAGCTTTGATGATGATCCTTATGACATTGAGTTGGAGAAGAAACAAGATGAGGTGGTAAAGATAAATGTGCTAAAAGGAAAAAAAAAATGTAAGATAAGGGAAAAACTCATGAAGCTCAACTAGTTTAAGGAGTGTCTTGATTGGTAAAAAAGCTATGAAAAGGGCTGACATGGCATGGGTAAGGTGGTTTTTTAATACTTGTATTCCATTAAATATTTTGCATTCACCTTACTTTTAACCTATTTTAGATGTTAGTCTTGTAATTGGTCTTAGGTATAAGGGTCATTCTTATAATAATATGCGTGTCAATTTGATAAGGAATTATGAAATAGAATATTAATTACTTATTGAAACTTATGAAGCAAGTGGGTTATAAATGGATGCATAATTATAGTTAATGGTTGAAGGGATTAAAGAAATAGAACTTTGATCAATTTCTTAATTTATTACTTTAGTGGAATTTCATTTGTCAAATTTGTAAATACCTTAAATAATGTAAAAGATGTTACTAGCTTATATAATTTATTTTAAATATTATTGAATGGATTGAGCCTCAAAATGTTGTTTATGTTGTTATAGATAATGCATCTAACTATATAATAGTTGAAGGATTACTTTATGAAAGGTATGAACAAATATATTGGTCTCCTTGTGTTACTTATTACCTAAACCTCATTTTAATTGATATTAGTAAGATACCTTATATAGTTGATATTGCATCATGTGTTACTACCATTATAAGATTTATCTATAATCATTTATATTTTTTGGCTAAGTTAAGAAAAAATTATCATTTGAGAGAAATTGTGCGCCCAAAACCAACTTGTTTTGCAACCACATTGATTACTTTGAAGAGAAACCATAATTACAAGCAAATTGTACAAAATTTTGTAATAAAAAATTTTTCATAAGTTATAAACTTGTAAAGAGTGTGGAAGGAAAGATTGTGTATGTTATTATATTAAATAGTAAATTTTGGGATAATTGCTTGGTGATTGTAAAGATTGTTAATCCACTTATGAGGTTGTTGCGCATTATTAATTTGGATGAAAAACCTTCTTAGGGTTATAGTTATGAAGGCATGTATAAGGTTATAAAGGGAATTAAGCATGTCTTCAAGCAATAAGTAAGATTATATGTACTTTTCATAAGTATTATTAAGCAATATTGAGATAAACATTTGATGGAAGACCTATATGTTACAACTTATTTCTATAACCTTATTTTTATTTACGAGGAAAACTTTTATAAGAAAATTGAAATTATGAGTGACTTTCTTAGTTTGCTTGAAATTAAAAGTATTTGTAATGATAATGTTGTTGTTATGAAAGAAATCAAGATTTATTAAGAATGTGAAGGAAATTTTGGTAAACAAGTAACTTATAATTCAATCAAAACCCTTCATCCTGGTAAGTTATGTCATTTTTACATTTATTTATATGATATATTTTTATATCATAATACTCAAATGATTGTTTGTTTTTCAAATGTAGATGAATAGTGGAGATTGTTTGGACATAATGCTCCCAATTTGCAAAAAAATGTCATTCACATCATCAGTCGAACTTCTTTTTTCTCAAAATGTGAAAGAAATTGGAGTGTATTTGAACATATTCATACTAAGAGAAGAAATATATTAGAATATCATAAACTTAATAATTTTATTTATATTACTTACAATTTGAGGTTTAAACATAGGTAATTGGTATTTGTATGAATATATTTAATTTTTTATATAACTTACAATATTTAATTAATTGATATTTTCGTGTGCACTTTTACAGGCTCAATTCCAAAAAGAGAATTTATAATCTTGTTGATTATGAATGTATTGATAAAATAGACTTTTAGATTGAAGAAAAGAAGTTATCCATAGAACTTGATCATGCAAAATTAGAGAGAACAATTTATGAAGAAAGTCCATATTTCGACTCTAATGATATTAATCAAGAAAGAGAAAAAGGAATGAATTTCTTGATTCATATGATAAATGTAAATTCATTTAATAATATTTGTCATTTTAGTATTGTAAATAATATTGAAAGTGAAAATAATTTTATGGTTAAGATGACAAGTAATAATGATGAAATTCAAACATAATTGATAGTGAACAATGACATCTCTTTGCCTTATGATTGATATTTCAAGTGAGTTTTTCTAATTTAAATATTACCTCAATTTACCACTTTCATATATAATTATTAACTTTAAAATAGTAATAAGAAGATTTAATCAATTGAAAATTATTATGGATAATATTTTCTTTTTTATTTTTTTTAATGAACATGAATCATTATTTTGTTTTTTTTTTCATATTCATTCGAATATTATAAATATAACAACTAATATTAATTAGGCAAGTTAAAATGAGTGAAAAGTATCTATATCCTAACTTGAGTACAACATTGATAGTAATAATAGGTCAATTTAAATAATTATTTTTATTTTTTATGTTATAATTATATTATTATTTTTAAGTTTTAAGATATATAAATTTTAAAATATTTATATTTTATTTAATTAATTATAATATTTATATATTAGATATTTTATATTAATATCAAAAAATTAATTTTAATATTTTTGTTAATATATATATGTAAGTTAATATTAAATATTAATTTTATTAATTTAACTTTAGTTATATTAGTTGAATTTATTAAGATTTAAATTTTAAAATTTTTAATATAATAATTAATTTAGTTATTAAATTCTTGATATATGGTTGACTGCTGCAAATTGGCCTTATGGGGAATATGGACGGGAACTTGGATTCAGTTTTAGGTTGGTGTAGAGGAGGCTTTATAAAAGTTGGCTCTTGCACTGAGGAGTAGCTAATCGCAGTATCCTTTATTATAAATATAGTTTGTAGGGATCTCTGTGAGTCATTTTTTAAAACCCTAAAGACAGTCATGGCAATAATTTTGGTTATGCTTTCTTTTTGATGTGTGTTGTAGTTGACAGCGTACTCATTTCGTGTACAAAGTTTTGAGCCTTTCTTAAATTTGATGAGAATGTTTACCAATAGAATTAGGTGGCAATATATTTAGAAAAATTTAAAATTTTAAAATTTTAATTTGTCAGAATAATTTTTAAAATTTAAAATAAAATAATTACTAATAAAAATTAATTATGATAGATTAAATTAAAATTTTGCGGCTTTCACACTCCTAATTTACTACTAATCTGGCTTTAGTGGTTTTGAAAAATTAAAAATTGGTAATCACCACCTATGTTCCACTGTATCAAATTTTTTCCTGGAGTTCTATATGGTTAAGTCAGTCTTTGTGAGGAAAGAACATCCCAAAGAAATTAATTTTTAGCTCTTACAAAAATACTGGGCTATACAATTTTTAATAGTAGATAAAGTTGTGGAGAGAAATAGAGAATATGATCTTGGAAACATACAATTTGGTAACATGTTAATAATTTAACATGCAATTAAAGGCTATAAGAATAGTAAAACGTTTTTAACAGAATTCCTCATTAATTAATCACAAGGCAGATTTAGATAGAGAGTAGTGAGTACACTAAAAATATATAAATAGTTTAACCAATATTTTTTTACTTTTGCTCTCTCTCAAATTTTCATTTTGTCCTTATATTCTTATTTGTGGGTCACAATAAAATTAATTGTCTGGATTAACAACATAATTGAGCATAACAGTTGCTCCTAAAATGGATGTCAAATTAGCAAAATCAAACTAGTTCTTTGGTGATAAACGAAGTCTTTTAAGTATTTTTTGAAATACTTCATTTCATTATGCTTAATAATATATATATATTTATGTATAATATTAATTAGTTTCATGAAACTTCCTTTAAAAATCAAGTGTACCGTTATTACCTTTAGAATAATTTTCTTTTATTTTATTTTTTCCTTTTTTAATCAATTAACTTTTTTTTTTTTATTGTGCTGCGAATTATACAGTAAAGATAATTTTTCCATCTCCATAATTTTATATCACTTATCAAGATGAGACTTATAGTTTTTAAATGCAAACTAAACCCTAATCATAGATATAATTATCAGTAATCAGATTGGTGGGTCAATTCTTATTTTATAAAACATAATTGACATGCTTATATTATATAAAAATTAAAAACATTGTTAAAATAAAATTTAAATATATATTTACGAGTAATCTTAATAAAATAATATTATTATATACATTTTTTAAATAAAAAAATAAAATATTTTCATAAAAAATTTGCTTAGGTCATTGGTCTCACAAAATTATTCAACTAACAATTTTTTTGAATTATTTATTTTTCGGATTCGATTACAAAATCAAACTAATTCAAATTTTTATGTTACCAATTTATTAATCTGACAATCGTATGGATCTGATTTTTAAAACATTGGTTTGTACTTGAGACCTTACTTTTGAAAACTTTGTTTTGTATTTGATACCCTACTTTTAAAATAGCTTTAGCCAACCAACATTCTAATAAAAAACATTGTTAATGAATAGACATTTTAACTCCTAACTAATTGGATCCCTAGCACCAAAAAATTTTAATCTCTGCGTCCATCAACGATTATTTATGTAATTGAAACTCTTTGAAGTGAAAGCCACATGCATGTGAAAGAAGTACTTTTTCCACTGTTGCAATATGCCTTGATGATACATACGAAGGATACTCTGTATACAACTTACGTCCTTGGACAATTTATAAATCAGAGTATTTACAGTTTGAATCAAACTGTAATATCAAAAATTAAATTGAATCTAAATTTTTTGATTCAATTACTTAAAAAATTGAATTGATGTGGTCAATTAAAAATTTAGTTCAATTCGATTTTTCATAATAGTTAAAAGTGATTTAAAAAATCAATTTTATAATAAGTTTAAATATTCCAATTTGAATGAACTACAATCCAAATGTATTTTTCAAAAAACTTTTCAATTATCACTAAATATAAAATAATAAGTGATTATTTAAATGTATAATATCACTTTGGTACAATTTTCTAAACCTAAACACAATAACCAAACTTAGAAAATTAATATACATTAGCTTGATTAACTAAATTTTGATTCACGTTGGTTCATTGACCAATTTTCCTTTTTACATCCCTACTCATAAACAACTTAATGATGGAGAGTTTAGTTATTCAGCAAAATGCGATGCCCACGATTGACTCACAATAGAGTGACTCATGAGTGTTTTTTTTTTTTTTACAATGTGACGATTTTCAATCTATAATTTTTACTTAAAAAATATTCAAAAAATGTGTATCTAAAATATTACAACTAATGTAATTGAAATTTTTTTAGGGCTTTGGCCATGGAAAGGAGAGTATAATTGATTTACAGCCTTTTACTTTTGTTCAATTTAATTATTTTTCAATCTTTACCACTTTTTTCTACTTCACGACTTATATTTGTTCCAGCAGTACATAAGACCAATTTTCAACTAATGGCGGCAAATTAGATTTGGTTAGAGGCATGGTTTTTGAACTTTGATTTTAATGATAATTATTTTTTTGTGTGAGACTTTGTGGTATTAACGGGTTGATTTTTACTCAAATTTAATATTATGATTGCTTTTTAAAGCAAAGAAAATCAACCGCGGGGTGTACGTGGAGTGATTTTACTTCATTTTCATGTTAAATTTCTTAAATAAAAATATCATTATTTAATATTAATTTAAAATATTAAAATTAAATAATTTCATATAAAAAATATTATTAATAATATATTTATATTTACAAAAATTAAAACCCTTGATGTGTTTAATGAGTTTCTCTAAACCTAATAATTAATTTATATTTCTTAATCTTCAATTTAATTATTTGTTATTTTAAATACTTTAATACTTTCTTTTCAAATTTTTAATGATCCATTTTAGAATTAATTTTTCACTTACCTAACATTTTGACTATAAAATTGATATTTGGTTAAACAAAATTTTCAGATATTTAATTATATATATATATATATATATATAATTGATTCTATTTTTTATATTCCACATCAATTTTAGAATATTTTATGAGAATAAATTTATTACATTTTTTGTATGAAAATAATTCTAAACAAACATTTACTCATATTAAATTTTTTAAAATTTTACTCGATATAGTTATTCTGAGGCAATTATCATTCATTGTAGTTTATAATAAAATATTTTTATTCCTATCGCACATAATGTTTCTTTTATATCTTTCACTATAAAATTTTTTAATCTTATACATTATACCTAAAATATTAATAGCAAGTAATACATAAAATTAGAAAAGAAACTTACTCTTATTAATCTTTTGATATATAACACTAATTAACGATATTTTTTCTTAAATTCAAAAGATAATAATATCATTAAACTTAATGTATCATTATAAGATAACTTATTTTAGTTCATATCTTAACTTCTTTAGCATACATATCATTTAATCTTTGTTTTTAATATTAAGGAAGGCAATTTTCACATTCATCTAGTATGACTCCAAATCATACCAAACTATTAATTACATAATAAGATTCAATATTTTTATGGTCGTGAAAAAAAACATTGGATCCTTATTGATTCTAAAATTAAAATCTAACTTTTACAAATAAATCACATAATCATCTATAATAATTGATCTCATCTCCCTTTGAGATTTTTTTAATATTACCTATTGTGCCTTATTTATATTAGTCAATTATGAGTTAGTTTTTTTAAGAGTATTTCTTCATCCAAATGTCTTTTAATTTTTGAAATAACATTTAGTATCGTATTGAATGAATGAATTGTTATGGGTAAAGAAATTTTTACCTAATTTTTTTTGTATCCACATTTTGACATTTATTATTCTTACTAATTTCACCATTCTTAATGAATTTTTCATTACCAGTTTCTATAATTCTTGAATTATAGATATATACCATTTATACTTCCTTAAATGGCCTATAAAGTAATCACTAATTGTTTAAGAGTTTAATTTCATTTCATATGGATTCTCACTTTTGCTGGGCAACTACAAACATGCAGATGCCTTAAATTTGGTATATCCACAGTTACTCATTATACTTCTAACTATATCCATTAATGTCTAATTACACCTTTCAGTCACACATTTTATCAAGGTGTGTCTGATATAATTTATCGCACACATGTTATTGCTTTTGAGAAATTTCACAAATGGACTTAGAAACTGTCCTAAAACATTACATTTTCTATAATATTTATCAATATCATAAGATCTTACAATTTTCACATTTTTTTTCTAATTACTTGTAATTTTTTTATATACATCTCAAGGGTATCTAATAATTGAAATTTTCATGAAGCAAATAAACATAACTATAATAAGAAAAAAAAATCCTATAAAGTGATGAAATTTAATTCTTTATTAAAGGCTAGAATGTTAAAAGGTTGTAAAAATTAATATGTATAATTTCAAGAAACTGTATGCTTCTTATCATTTGTTTTATATTCTATTTAATTTGCTTACATTTAATGTAATACATACACATTTTAAGATTAGTAAAATCTATATTTGAAAGAATCTTATTGTTATTCAATCTTATAGATCTTTCTTCAGATACATAATTCAAACATTTATGTCATAAGCAAATATGATTGAGTTATACTTAATTCCAATATAATTATACATAATTAGCAAAAATTCTTTTCATCTTTATCATATTTTAGTTGATATAAAATATTAATAAAAATACATTAAGAAAAATATTTGTATTTTCTTATCAACTAAAACAATCAAATTATAATAAATCCTTATATCATTATAGATGCATGAATAGTAACACTAAAATTAAACCACCAAGTACTATAAGAAATATTAGTTAAATTTGATTTGAAATATACTAAGTTATTTAATTTACCTTTATTTTCAAAACAAACCTTAAATTTTAGGCAATCACTTTGATAGTGTTCAACTTTCTTTAGAAAAGTGATACTAATCACCCTTTTTGTTTCCTCTTTTTAGCTTAAGGAGCATAAGTAGGCCCCTTCTTTTCTTAAATTGATTGACTTTTACTTGTTTTCCTTTCCCAACTTTCTTACTTATAAGATTAATAAAGTAATTCACTTAATTTTTTTATCTCATTTCCACTTGAATGAAAATACTAATTGATTCAATAATATTTTATTTTTTTATAGTATTGTGATGAATTTGAGATAATCTATACTTATGAGGTAGTGACTTCAAAAGAGCTGCATTAGAAAGGAGTCCTTGACTATTAATACTTATAGTTTGCAACCTAATACACTTTATGGTTGTGAGTTTTGTTATTGAAGTATCAATTAATGATTTATTTGTAAAAAAAATCCTATTTTTACATAAATTACAAATTTTTTTTGCACTTATTATTTATGAAATACTTTTCTTAATATTATTAACGACAATCATTTTTATAAACATAAGACTTAACTTATTATTTTATTTTTGCATTTATGATAAAACTTCACTTCCTTATTATTTGAATCTTTAGTAATAACAAGCTTGCTGACTAATAGTACAAGTCAACATTTATAATATATAAGTAAATATTAACTTGTTCATTTTATTTTGAAAAGTTCAATCATTGAATGAAACAACAATTGAAACATATAAGTGAGTTATAATAACTATGTCATTGTAAATGCTCATAATTAATCATAAATTAGATAAAATAATCAAAATATATTGTAATTCTCCATTAGGAAATTTTATAATATACTATTATAAGTAATATCATTAACTTAAATAAGTAATAAAATATTTTTAATCAAATATACTTGATATTTTAGATAAACAAATATATTAAACCAATATATTAATTTAACTTAATTATATTACTAATTACAAAATAATAATTTATTTTTCTGTAAATTTTAAAATTTTAATGATTAATAATATTGATTTATCCAATTATTTTTTATTCATAGGTATTTTATTAAAATTATGGATAAATAAATTATTTATGCATATTGTTAAATATACTAGTTTGACCATTTTGGTAATTAACAAATTATAATAATAATGCATGCATGTTTATTTAAACATTTTAGTTTAGTCATATTGGTAACAATTAAATTATAATCATTATATATGCATAATATTAAACATACTAGTTTGATTATTTTGGTGACTAACAAATTGTAATATATGCAAATGAAAATAGGTCATTATTCATTATTATTAAAGACCACAAGAAATAAGTCATGGGTTACAGGATCTATTATGGACTATATTAAGTGAAAAGGTAATAAACATAATGGGTCTAGTTAAGTAGTTCCAATTAATTCCTTTTTCTATCAAGAACTCATGTTGGATAATATGCAACATAATTTTAATGTCCTTTCTTAGGTCATCTTTAAGCAATTTACAATTTCGTGAGTTTTAAACTTTTTTTTTTCAAAACTCAAAACATAAAAGCTACAATTGTGCTTTAATTCCTTAAAAAGGAATTTATAATTCCTTACTACACATTCATGTGGTCCTTAATGACTCTTAGTTGCCAAAACCCAAAACATTAAAAAAAAAAGCGTTTGCATAATAGTCAAACAATCACTACTTGAATTTGAAAAACAATTATAAAACACAAATGTTCTTTATAAAGTTAAAAAAAACAATCATAAATTTGATATATATGTATTTTATCATATATAAAAAAATATTCAATTTTCAAAATACAAGCTTCGATATCATTTAGTAGATTTTTTAAATAAAAATATTATTATTAATTATTAATTTTGAATCTTATAATTGAATAATTTTATATAAATAATATTATAAATAATATATTTATATTTGTAAATGTTGAAATCCTTAATGCATTTTAAGAGTTTCATTTAGCCTAATAATTAATTTTTTTCTCCTGATCTTTAGTATAATGACATGTCTTTAAATGAAACTTTCATGTGTGTTGGAAAAAGAGAACATAGCTTAAATTAGACATATTTATTAATATTTAAATTATAATTTAAAATTATAATTTTTAATAATATAATAATATATAAAATTATTTTTTATTAATCAAATCACATTAGAAAGTTATTAGAAATTAAAATATCTATAATGTATTTAATGAAATCTTCTAGTTAAGAAAAGTCCTTAATGTTATTATTTGCTTTGTCAACTAAAAGAAAATAACTTTAAGAATTTTTTATAATATTACCAAATAATATTAGTATGTACTACAAATTATTTAAAAGTTAATTGATATAATGAATTAGTATTATGTGATTACATATTTAATTAATATTATGAGAAAAAAATTGATAAAAAAATAAATCACATAAAATTAGATTGATGAGAAGGTTTATATCTTGAAAATATGAAAAGAAAAAAAAATCTAAGACACTTATTTACAACAAACACATTTTTTATCTTTTAAATTAAAAATTATAATCCATGTTATTCACATTTTTTAATTTAAAAATTTTTTTATTCAAAATTACTATTCTATATTAATATTATTAGTTAAAAATATTTTTATTATTAATTTTTTTTTAAATATGTCATATAATTTTTAATTGAATGTGTAATTTAAAATATTATTTAATCTAATATATTGTTATTATTTTTTTTATAAAAAAAAATTTTCATTATTTATCATTAAATAAATAAAATAAAATATTTTTAATTATTTTTTAAAATTATATTATTAATTTATTATATTAATTAATATTTTAAATTTTAAATAATATTTTTATAATATTTTTAATGTAATAGTTAAATATAAAATTAATTTAAATATTTTTAAATATAAATTTCATTAATAATTTTAAATAAATTAATTAAATATAAAAATAATATAATTTAAATAAAATATAAAAATTTTAATATTATATTAAAAATTATTTTATTTAAAATAAAATTTAATATATTAATTATATATTATATGTAAATATAGTAAAATAAAATAAAAAAATTAGAGTAAAGATGAATGATTATATTTTAAAAGAAAAAAAAAAAGAATTAATTGATACTTATCCCATGATCTGTTGCATTAGTGGACGTGAACAATCCACAATAGCTGGACTGTGTCCTAACTTTTCCATTTTTGTTAAAAAAAATAATAAAAATTATTAACAGCTTCCTTAAAAAATAAAAATAATCAACCGGAGAAATTAAGGAATAAATAATGAGTAAATAATGAGAAATTAACACAACCGATTGAATCACCGCGCCACCGCCCCACCGCCAGACCACTGCTGCAGAGAAAACACTGTGTGAAACTATAAATTCCGCCAAACAAAATTTAGGAAAGAAAAAAATTATGGCGGAACCGAGTCTTGAAGGAGGAGGAGAAGAGGAAAAGGAGAAAGCGGTGATGTTGATTAACAGGAAGGATAAGAGGAAGGAGAGGAAGAAGATGAAGAGGAAGCAAGCGAGAAGGGAGATGGCGGAAAAGGAGAGGGAAGAGGAGGAGAGGAGACGGAACGATCCGGAGGAGCAAAGGAAGGTTAGGGAGATGGAGGAGGAGGAGAGGCTGCGGATGGAGAGGGAGAGGCTGGAGTTTGAGGCGAGAGAGCGGCTTTGGATGGAAGCGATGGAGAGGAAGAGGAAAGAGCAGGAGAAGGAGGCGGAGGAGGAAGAGCAGAGGAGGAAAATTCTAGAAGAAGAGGAAGCAGAGGTAAAGAGACTTCAGGATCAGGTACCTCTCTCTCTCTCTCTCTCTCTCTCTCTCTCTATATATATATATATATTTTTATTTTTTATTTTTTATTTTTTGGTTCTTTTTTTCGTTTCTTAGATTCCTGCTATGTTTGGCTGCTGGAGAAATGCGAGAAAGAAAAGGATATTAGACTACACTACAAGTGTTTGCTTGCATTTGCTGTTATAACTTCTGGTTTTTGTTTGTTTGTTTGCTAAGATTTTAGGGTTTCCTAATATTATGGATTTAGCTGTATTTTTTTGTTTGTTTATTTACTTGAAATTCTTGTATTAATCTGTCAGGTTGAGAGGGAGAATGAGCGTAATGAGGAGGACGATGATGATGATTGGGAGTACGTAGAAGAAGGGCCAGCAGAAATTATTTGGCATGGAAATGAGATAATCTTTCGCAAGAAAAAGGTCAGGGTTCCGAAGAAGAACATGGATAAACAAGCATTGAAAGAGGTAATTTTATTCACATCATCAGCTTTTGTATGTATTGTCACCTTTTGCTTTGTAGCCTCTTTTGATTGTTGCTTCAGAAATCGAAAGCAAATGCCATTATTTCTTAGCAGGATGTGGATAGGCCGACATCCAATCCTCTTCCTCCACAATCTGAAGCTTTTGTTGAGTACCAGAATGCATCAGGGATCTCAGCACAACAGATGCCTGAGAATGTTTCTCAGCAAGTTCCAATTTTTGGAACTGAACAGGTATTATTCCATCTTAATTTGTTTATGATGGTTACATTGATTTTTTTTTTTTTCAGTTGTTTCATTCTGATGCCACTGTCGTGGTAAATGTTTATGCCTCCAATTTGTATATGCTGCAGGATAAAGCTCATTGTCCTTTTCATTTTAAAACTGGAGCCTGTCGGTTTGGTCAGCGCTGCAGCAGAGTTCATTTTTATCCTGATAAAGCTTGCACACTACTTATTAAGAACATGTACAATGGCCCTGGCCTTCTTTGGGAGCAAGATGAGGGGCTTGAGGTCTGTTAAATGCTGCCTTCACGTAGTTCTTGTATCCTGATAACACATCTGCCAAACTTCTGCTAAGTGGTTAAGCTTCAAAAAGTAATTGCTTTTTGTGGTACTTTTACTTAAGATCAAGCATTCAATTAGTTTCTTTGACTTCCTGGGGAAATATAAAAGGAGAAGCATAATAGGTTGATAATTTTGACTATTACTAATCTTTTGGGCTGATTTTCCTGCTCCCTGTTGCTTTCCAAATTATGGATGATTTATTTTCTGAACAGAGATATGTTGATCTTCGAAGAAAATAAAGTGTAGGATATCAAAGTTAACTGCTTGAAGTTTCTCCTTTTCTGGGATTTTTAAATGTGGAAATATTCTTTGCTGATTATGGTATATTTAGCAATGTCTTTATACTTACTCAGACATCTGCACGTTGTCATCCTTATCTGTATGTCTTGGATTTAGATTGTATGCCTTTTCTCCCCTTTCTTTAGGTCTAGTACCTTTTATTTTGATACAAGTAAATCATAGTTTTCCCTTTAGGATTGTTATTTTCTTAACATGATTCGAATTGGAGGTTCTTTTCAAGATTCACTTCAGTGGAGGTTCATGTTTTGGCCTGTGTTGGTTGAAGTGAACGATTTCTGGTATTCAGTATCCTTCTATTGGCAATGAGAGTGATACCAATGGAGTATTTTCCATGTTGCCTATTTGTAATGCCTTTTTCTTCTTGTTTCTTCCTTATTTGGATGTTTAATTATGTTCTATAATGGAATTGTCATAACTATGCCTGTATGATGCCCTTGTTGTACTTAACAAAAGTCTTTTTTATTTTTATTTTTTTTTTCTTCTTTAAGGCTTGCTTAGTTAGCGTGCCTTTGAAAGTTTATAGTAGGATTTCTTTTTTACTTGATATGGCATATGTTCATTCTCAGTCTGAGTTTATTCTCCTTAACACGTGCTAGTTTTATGGACACTACTTGGGAATGATCGAATGTCTCTCTAATGATTGGTGTTGTTCATCAGAGTTTGGTCATGAAGACAGCCAAAACTATTTGTACGTGAATGCAATTGAAAATTTTTATCTGACTGAAAAGGTTAGAATGTACCTGAGAAAAGTAAAATCTAAGATAACTAATGGAGGATATTCTTCTGGAGAATGAGTACAGGATATATTTCATAATCTTAATTAGAAGGTTGGCAAACATAGAATCTCTATTGTTACAAAATATGCCAGAACTGTCATTTGAAAATTCTCTTTCATGATCAGCAACAGTGTCTCCAGTCTCCAGAGAGGCAACAGCCGCTGTACATTGATATGTGTTGGGGGCAGGGGGGGTTAATGATACACAATGGTAATGGTATTGCAAAAGATAATAGATCATATCTACCATAATAATTAGTTGAATAATGCACCTACTATTGGTAGCATAGCAAAAATTGAAGCTGAATGTGGTGCAACCTAGCGCATGAGCTGAATGTTGTGCTTCTTGAAATTCTTTGGGTTTGTCTAATCTCCAGATGTATATCTATCTGTTTTTTCCCCTTAACTTGGTTTTGTTTTTTTTATCTTCTCAGTACACAGATGAAGAGGTTGAACGATGTTATGAAGAATTTTATGAAGATGTACATACGGAGTTCTTGAAGTATGGTGAAATAATGAATTTCAAGGTTGCTGACTGCCTTTCTACTAGCCATTCATTTGTATTACATGTTTTTCACCAAGCTGTAATTGTCATACCCTCTACCACTGGAAAATCTTTGAGTTGGTGTCACTTCTCTGAATATCTTGTTGTCTGAAATTTTGTGGACTGATGCATAACTCCAATGAAAATAAAAATAGTGTTCTATGCCGTGTAAATTTACCCCTTCATGTCTCTCTCTCTCTCTCTTTCATGTGTTTTACTCAGATATTGGACTATTAAAATTGGTAAGATAAAAAATCATTCTATGAAATGTTATATGAGGTCTGGGGAGCATATATATATTTTTTTTCTCTAAAATATTACAACTGCAACATTTGATGCAGACCTGTAGAAATGGTTTGTTCCACTTGCGGGGAAATGTTTATGTGCACTATAAGTCCTTGGATTCTGCTGTACTTGCCTTTCAGTCAGTCAATGGTCGCTACTTTGCTGGTAGACAGGTATTGTCTGTCATCCAAACTTCAATAAGTGCTTCTATGGTTATGAACTGTAAGTCTATAATACAGTTCTTTTCCATTTTTTTCTTCCCATTTTTGTTATTTTGGCTTTTTTTTTAACAAGGTTGTCGAGATTTTTGTGTGTTGCATTCAGTATCTCTATGAGTGGCTGCCTGTCTTGTGGGTGTCAGTAATTTTAACTTTGAATATACCTGGGACTATCTCTGTGGATTGTTACTTTTTTTCCCTAATTAACATTTGAGAGTTTCTTATAAACCCTTACCCTACAACTCAATTTCAGCCTCAATTTTCATCCCAAATTCAGTCTTTACTCAGTGTATGTACACCACACACTCCCTCTTCTTTTCAATTTGTATACTAGTCTCCAAGTTGATGGACTAGTTGACTTCACTTGACTATTAATTAGAAACTTTGTTGAGATGCACCATGCATGCCTCCTTTAAGTCAAATGAAAGAGTCATTGAAGCTGCCCAAAGTGCAGATCTCATCTTATTACATTCAAGACTTGGAGAACTGCCTTGTAATTATATAATACATTTCTAATCATGTATGGTTCTTGGCAGGTAAAATGTGAATTTGTGAATGTGACCAGATGGAAGGTTGCCATATGTGGGGAGTTTATGAAAACAAGGTTTATGGTGAGACTAACTTGCTGTCTCTTTGCTTTTCTTTTAGGTAGTGATATTCTGCACAGTGGCCAATGTGGGGTTCCTTCTGTTCTGTATTACTTAGATGATCACTCACAAAGGAATTCTTGATTTTTCTAATCCAAAAAAAAATGAAAGAATATGTGATGCTCTCAAAATATTATATTTATGCAAATTTGAGGCTATTTTTCTTTCTTTTTAGGTTTTTTTTAATGGATTTACAATGAGTAGGAAATGCAGAAGTTAGTGAACGTGTAAAGAATGAACCCATAAGTGAGTCCATAATGCTAAAATACTGACAAACCTCCTGTCTATGCTTAACAGACATGTTCACGTGGAATGGCTTGCAATTTCCTTCACTGTTTCCGCAATCCTGGTGGGGACTATGAGTGGGCTGATTGGGATAAACCACCACCAAAATATTGGGTGAGAAAGATGGCTTCTTTATTTGGTTACACTGATGAGTCTGCTTATGAGAAACCAATGGAGCAAGAAAAAAAAGGGCAGATGAGGACATTTGGCAAGACAACAAAAGCAAATACAGTCAGGTTTGTTTCTACTTCTAGGAATAAAACAAAATTTGCAACTTCTACCTGTTAACTGTGGTATAATAGTCTTGCTTGTCTTTGCTGCTCTTATCCATACAAAAGGTTCCAGATCTGAGCCATGGTGGCTTGATGTTGAAAATATTGTTCTTTAGGCCTCCATTGTACAAAGAAAAAAAAGAAAGATTGGGAGACAAAGGTTTTTAGTCATTGCACATATGCAGATATTTTATTTTGAACAGCATTATATTAATTCTGTCTTTAGGTTTGTTACATGGAGGACAAAGATTAAAATTTTTACCTCCCCAATTTTCATGAACACATGCAAAAAATAGTCAGCTGCACCGATGAATCATGTTCTTCCATTCTTCATACTTGTTTAATTCTTTATGTTAGGCATCATGCCAGAAGATCTAGATCCAGGGAAGTGGATCGTTTGACTTTTGGGGACTATGAATCTGATTCCAAGGAAGGCACTGATTGGCAGAGGGGCACAAACAATAATAGAAAAGAAGGCAAAATCCATGGTAAGCATCCAGGTGAAGAGAATAGGAATTTGAAAAGATACCGTCACAGGGACAGGAGAAGCCATGAGTCTGAGCATGATGGGGATCATCCTAGTAGGGACATTGATAGAGAAAGAGAAAATGATAGACATTGTCATCATTCAACTGGTTATGAGATTACTAAGAGCTGGATTGAGAAGGTTTATTCTGATGAGGAATGGTTGGATGGGGGCAGAAATAGAGATAGACACCGAGATCATGCCCAAAGCTTGGATAACCAAACAAAAGCTGCATTAGACAGCAAAAGTGTACCATATGAATCTGATGCATATCACTTAGAGAGGGACAGGGATGGAGAACAACATTGTTCCCGCAGGGAGAGAGGTTCAAGACACCAGTGTGAGGTGCAGTCCCCAGATAGCGGTTCCTCTGGAGAGTGGCAGTTGTATGGGGACAGAGATAAAGACAGCCATCAGCATCACAGAAGTAAAAACTCGCTACACCAGAAGAGTGTCTTGGAATCTCCAGATGATCACTGGGATGACAGATACAGGGGCCGTGGCATGGATTACAGGGATCATTGGTTGGACAGGGATAGGGGGAAAGGTCATAGTCGCACAAGGAAACGCTCAAGAGATAGTGAGCCATGGTTTTCAGATGACGAGTTGAGTCCAAAGAGATTGAAAGAGAAGTCTCACAGTGAAAAATCTGAATCAGGCAGATCTCTGCTAAGAAGAAATCCAACAGCTCACTCCAGAAGAAATCATTCAAGCCGGGAGAGTGGTGAAGCAGAAGTTCATGAGTTCAGTATCAATTGATCCCAGTTCAACGTGAAAAACTGTTGACTGGGATCATTGGGAACTTGGTGGCAGGCAGCTGTGAGAAAGAACAAGGCACCTGAAAGTGTTGCCTTAAAGAGGCAACGCAAATTTAAATGTGATTTTAGTGAGAACAACAATGAGCAAATCTGTGGGAATTCTAGTTTCAGGGATGAGCTATTCGAGCAAAATAAAATGACACAAACAAGCAGAATTATGTCATACGGACATGCAGAATTCTCTTCTTACCCTGGATTATAATCACATTTCTTACGAGAAGGGCTTTCCAGGGAATACAGCGGACCCTTGTCTGAAAGGGATCCTTTGGGTTGTTTTTGAACTTGTGATTGTTTAGGATGATAGTAACCTGAAAGCTCATGAGGGGTATAGTATCACTCTTATATCGTTTCAGTTCATCAGGTTTTCGCCAAAATGCACAATTCTGTCATTTATTTATTTCTTTCTTTCTCCTTAAATAGCATTTCTTTTTTCCCCGATTGTTTAAGATGAATTGTTTCCAACTTTTTGAAGAGTGTCTCTAACTATGATTTATCTACACCGACGATTGCCCGAACTTGAAACGATCCGATAATTGGGCGCGACAATAAATTCAACACCCCAGATGTGAGCACATACAACAACAACGTGATTCCTAAGTTGCCTTTTAAATTATGTTCACAAGCCATAATTTATGCCATGTTCACAAGGATTTAAAACTATTATCTATGTGTAGACACTATTTTTGTGATGCAGACCTGTTAATTGACATATCTCGTTGCCTTTTTTTTTTTAAAATATATTTATGGCGCTTTTGTTTAAATTTTTATTTTTTCGGCCTTTTTGCCCTCGAAATTCCCTACCTCTTTTTCATTTCATTATGTCAAGCTCAAAAATGAAAAGAAACTTCACTAGAAGGCGAATCCTCTGCAGCTTTTGTTGAAGAAAAAGCAAGCGAGTTAGAGAGAAAAGCTTGCTGGTACTTCTGAAAGCGTAGAAAGGGAGGACAAAAAGTGTCTGAGTAATGAGCTTACACAGCTGAAAGCATGATCAAAGCATTCTGTTTTCAGGTTCAGAGTTGATGTGAGTGGCTAATGGTTTTTTTTTTTTTCTTGTTTTTTAATTCCTCTCTCTTCTGTAATGGCTTGTTCATTAGCCCCTCCGTTAATAAAATTTTCATTGTCTTCTTGCACGTAGCTTGAATAAATGGAATGCAAGACTGTAAATCCTGAGACAGAATCAGAACTTTACTGAAAGAGTGATGAAGATTTACCTTGAACATTGAAGCTCCTGGCTGACTGGAGAAGAAGTCTCTGGTTGGAGGGAAAGCTCTTTGAAATTCTGTTATTTCAGTTACTGAAATTGCAGCAATGGAGTTGGTGTTCAAGGGAAATGTTCCAGCAACCTCTAGTTTTGTTTTAAGTCCTTTTTGTTATCTAGTTATAATGTTTAGTTAGGACTTTACATTTCGTTTTTGTTTTTTTTTTCGAACGGGTAGTTAGGACTTTACTTGTTTCATCTATTTGTGACCAAGAAATCCTCCATAATCTGAAGAGTACGGAGATTGCTTGTAATTTTGATATTCCTTTGCTTTGCTATTCAAAGGAATGGTCCTTATGTACTCATGTATGGTTTTATTGTACTTACGTACAAAAATATTTTTAAGTATATTAGAAATACAAAAATGGGAGCTGTTGTTGCGCCGCTAAAATCTCTCTCTCTCTCTCTCTGGTTTACTTTTCTTCTTCTGGTTGTCTGGTTTTGGTAGAAATCTTCCTTCTGTGTGTGTCATTATGCTTTGTCGCCGCATCCTTTTACCAACAAAGAGCAGCTAGAAGATCTGAAACTGTAACTTGGTGAGGCGCCTTGTTTTTAGCATTTTATCCTCCTTTGGTGGCTTGCATTGCATATAGAGCTGGTTTCTTTGCTCGAATTTAGTTTCAAATCTTTATAGGCAAGTTTCCCATATTCAATGTGCAATGCTGTGCAATAATTTGTTGCCGTTCCCACGTCCAGCTATGTATTTGGCTGACATATTTGCTCAAATTTGGTTTCTAATGTATACAAGTTCAAAGCTCCCTTGTGATGCTGTGGTGTAATTTTTCACCATCCTACATTCTGTCACATCTCTCTCTCTCTCTGTCTCTCTCTTTTTTCTAGTGCTTCACCAGTAGTTTAAATTAGAAAAGAAGCTATGACGTTTGACATTCCCAGAAGGTTCTTCTGGTGAGCGCAATAATTTGGTTGAACATTGCAGGAAGTGCTAAGAAACCACGAGAGTTTGGTTTTATGATATATTGTTGGTATCCAGCACAATTCAAGAGGGGTGACTTTAAAGATTAATAATAAGATAATTAATATAATTTATTAAAAAAATAAAAAAATAAGAAAAAAAATTAAATCCAAGTATTTATATAAATTCAATTGTTATTTTTTTTGAAATTATTATTTTGAGTGTTTTTAATTTACTATTATAACTTAAGTTTTTAACTTGATGTCAAGCTTATCAATAATTTTGCTTGTTATACTAGTACTAAGTCATTAGTAATCAACTCAAAACTCTTAAGATGTAAGATGGTTGCAAGAACCAGAGAGATGAAAGGAATTAGGTTGAATATTTTGCTTACAATTAACTTCTTTCTCAACTAATCTATACAAATTTGTGTAGACGTTAAATTTATGTGGTGGATTCTAACGAAGAAATAAATCCATGTATGTGTCAAATTTATGTAGCAAATTCTGATGACGAGGATAGTGATTTTGATGAATACCTAGATTATGTCTAATATGAATAATGACAATCTTAACTTTCTAAAAGGTTAGATTAATTTCAATTAAAGATAAATTTTCTTGTCTTTAATGGTGAATTAAAAGTTAAATATTTTATAAATTGGTTAGTTGAAGTAGAAAGATGCTTTGATTATGTGGATATACTTAAGGAATGAAAAGTTAAATTAGTAGCTTATTGACTAAACAAAGGAGCCTCTGCTTGCAAGGAAAAAAATAAAAGACCAAAGAGAAAGAAAATGGAAAATTCTAATTAGAGACAGGTATAAAATGGAACAACTACTGAAGAGAACATTTCTTCCTCCAAATTATAAGCATATCATTTTCCAAAAATATTAACATTAAAGCTAAGGCGATTGGTTAGTTCATAAGCACTTACTAGAATTTTTTAGATTGCTTGAGTGCAACAACCTAATAGATTCAAACTATTAGCAAATCTTAAAATACCTTGATGGATTGAAATAGATATGCCAATATGAAACCTTTAAGAATCCATGTAAGAGTAACTATCATTTTTTGCTTGATTCACATAATGTAAAAGTAATATAACATGAAACATGTAAGTACTTGGAAAAGATACTTGACCAATTACATAATGCAATTTCATACTCCCCTTATGGCTATATCAATCATGACATCATGTAGATGGAAAATAGGTTAAAAGGTGCTTGTAAGTAGTTTTAGAGTTGAGGGTTATGAATTTTTTGGCTTATGTGGTGAATTCACTTTAGGAGGTTAGGTTTGTAAAATAGAAAGCGAACTTTGATACCATTGGTCCCTAAGGCAATCCAAAAAAAAGGGTGAATTAAGTTTATTTAGTTCAATTGCTTAACTTACCACTTAATCCCAATTACAAAGAATAATTATAAAATAACTAATAATAAATAACTAAGTAATCAATATAATTAATATATATATATAAACATAATAAAAAAGAGATTAAATATAAAAATTCATAAAAATTTGATTATTCTTTTAATATATGTCATCTCCTTAAAGTCACCACCTAGAGAGTTCTCAATCCAATATCACAACGCAACTCGTTGATCTTGCGTTAAGCTCACCAACAACTTTACTTGTTTGTTTGGTGCCTAGCTCACCAAACACTACATTTGTAGATTTAATGCAAGCCTGTCTTTCCAAGACTTAGGTCACTTGATCTTAAATACAAAACTATATAAAATTTTCTCACAAAATTAGAATATTTATCTTTTTATAGCACTATATCTTCTCTCTCTCTTTTAATTTATTAAAGCACACACATATATATGCCTTAAGGCATTTAGTTTTATTTTTAAACATCAATATATAATATTTAAGTTATACTAGTTATTATGATTGAATATATCTTATCATATAAAAAGTAAATTACAATATGGACCAAATATGGAAAGTTTGTCTATAAAGTATAAATTGACTACTGTGTAGCTCTAATTGACAAATTAAAATTCTCTAGGACTTTTCAACTTTTACACTTTTGTTATATTGGTTAACCGTAGTAATTAATCTAGTCAACCTATTCATCTAATTGACTAACCCAAAATTTTTATAACTTTTTAACTTTCAATATAACATTATTTTACATGTATGATTGGCCACAACAATTATTCTAGTTGACCAATCAATAATTTTTTAAACTTTTCAACATATTTAAATCTTTTCATTTATGCTCCATTTTTTTTTCTTTCTTTTTACAATCTGATTTAAAAACATTTCTTTTCTCTTTCATAATTTGTTCATATTCTTTTCCTAGATTTTATTTAAATTCAAACTTATTCTTTTATGCTTACAATTGATTCAAATTGTTTCCTTCTTTTCAACTTGATAGCTTGTGCTTCCTTTAATAAATTAGTCATAACTTTTATTATAGTGTTCCAAATTATGTACTACCTATTACATTGAAATTAGATGAAAATACCTTTTCAATCATGTTTAGCTCATCATTTAATTTAGTTTTAACTCTCTATAACATCTTTTGGAAGTTAACTAATATGGTTTGTCTTAGTAACTTTAACTTATTATAGTATCTAGGTCATATCTTCATTCATACATTTCCAATTAATATATAGTTGGTAGAATTGAAAACTAAACATATGTAACTTTCCAAACATGTATGACTCATCGTCTAATTTATTTCAAATTAAGTATAACAACTTTTAGAAGTTGACCATTAGTTAACTCACTTTTTTTTTTTATGTTACTTATGTTGTTTCTTTTCATTCTTATGTGTTCGTGTGATTTAACTTTTCCATTGATTACACTCAAACAAACATATTAACAATACTTAATGTTTTGTTTTCATCAAAATACAATATAAAACCTTAGGATTGCAATATATATACCCTTGTAATTTGTAGTACTTTGTGTAATACTAGGTTTGCCTTTTGTCTACAAGTTTATTCTAATATAAAGACCTTAGAAGCTATGTAAAATGATTGTTCCTTGGATATATGTTCATGAATTTATGCAATATTATATGTGGATTGTAGTTTATATGGGGTTTGTTGTTTTGTGCCACTGCATTTATATTGATGGTTTATGTTTACTTGTCTTAGCATGCATGCATGCATGCTCATATGCTATGCAAGATTCATAGATGATATACTTTAGGATCACTAGTTAGCAAACTTGATTTATGTTGAATCTTTGGGTTTAGGCACTAGCCTAAGTGAAGTTGGTTCTATTTAAGCCTTGATACTTGAATCTAGTTAGTAGTTTTTAACCTAATTCTGTTCTTTTAAGCTCTCCAGTTATAGGCTTCAAGTTAGAGAATGCTACAAAATCAAAGATGTGTTCACTTCATTTACTTTTGTGACAATTTTACTTGATTTGGAAAACAATTATAGTTCTAGGAATAGGTTGATGATCAAAGTGAAGGCATTTAAAATGGTCACAAAGCTATGCGTGGAAAAACAAGTGAAATATTCTTATGAACAGTGACTTCTTGGATGCATTATATACCTTTAAAGTCAAGCATTAGAAACATAATAGTTTACTCATTTTAGGATTCATTGTTATAAAGCTAGGAAATCCTAATTTTGCAAAGATGGATTTTCTATTTGGGTTGAAATGTTGAATAATTATTTGTTGAATTGGGTATTTTATTGCAATAGATTGCTATCTTTGTTAATGAACTTTTTGCAATATATATTCTTGCCTGCAGTGTTATCAAATGATGGTCAACACTTAATCCTAATAGTTTACAAAATATTTGATGTTTCATATTGTGATGATATAAAGTTTGCAAATTTACAAAAGTATGACTTGTAATATTATTATTAAATTGTGATTTTTTTGTTTGTTAGAAAATTCTTGAGGGACTCTTATATTCATTTCTTATTGGGTTGAAGGGTAAGATTGATTTCTTTTGGCTATAATTTGTAGTAAGGTCATGCTCAATGTCATTTTGATCCTTAGTTTAAGCTTTTAGTACTAATATAGACATTGGCTTTCCTCTGCAATACAATTAGGGGAGATAAGTTGCTTCTTTTGCATATGCTTATGATCATAAGATGATCGTTGGAAGCTTTGCTTGCATTTATTCTCTCTTTTAGTTAGTAGCTGGAATTATTTTATGAAAGTAAGAAATATTGAAAGATAATGTGTTAAGATAGAAATTCATATTTGGATGAATTGAAATAAAAAGCATAAAAGAAAAACTAATAGTATCTTTATAATGATATTTTAGAATGGACTAGTATCACACGTGGGATCAAGGTTCCACGGGCTTACTTCTTAATATAGTATTTGACCTATTGTTTTAATTCTCTTGATATGCAATTGAAAATTCCCTATTAATGCTAGAAAAGGGGCACTGAGTGTAGCATGTTACTGCCATTTCTAAGCAAAAATTCTACTTTAATTGAAAGATTATAAGGACATTGAGCTAGCAGATTATTTAAACCATATTTTGAGTTCCTTGAGACGTTGAACCTTAAGTCTTTTTTTTTTTCCTCCTTAATAGTACTTAAGTAAATTTCTTATCTTTACGTTTTCACCTATTTGAATAATAGGTTATTAACTGTTTTTGCTTTTACTATTATCATAATTGATTGTTATGGATAAACACCTATACTAGTGTATGAATGGAATTCTAGTTACTCGTTTTACCCTTTAATCTATCTATGTCCAAAATGACAATGAAAAGTCAAATTTGATTATGATTCAAGGAATGCAAATATTTTGGTAAGACAATATGTTTGGTTACATAAATATGCCTAATGTCCACTTAAAATATATGAACTTTCCTTATAACTTTTGTGCTTGCAATTTGAATATTAATAAGGGAGTACAAACATTTTGGTGGGACAGTAACATACTTATATGAATTTGCCTAATTTTCACTAAAAATAAGTAAACTTTCTTAGCAGCCTATGCATGGTATTAGCTATATCTTTCTATCATTTGAGCAAGAGTATTCTTTTAGTTACCAATTTATTCATCACTTTTGGAACCTAGTGAAAGAAGAATTTAACCTTTTTTTTTTTTTAATCTTTTTCATGGATTGATTGCAATTTAAAATTACTAGCCCATTAACATGAAGAGGATGGTCCTTTTCGTTGTTATTTAAAGATAGCCTAAATTTGAGACACTTCTCATCAACTCATAAAAGAAAATAGATTTTAATATCTAAACTTTGAATGTTATCAAATTCAGCCTAATAATGAGAACTTAATTTAAGATGGAGAACTTTGCTCAAAACTTTTACATTATGAACATTTGTTTCTCATTGTCTATGTTATTATTGCACAATGTTGTTTACAAAAAAGTGGTCCTTATTTGCAAGAGATAGCAACGACTTGACCATTATAGCTTTGTTAAAATAAGTTACCCATTATGTGCAAAATTTTTTTTTTTAGGATTTTGAGTTTGTGATCTGTGCAATCTTACATGAAAAAGAGTTATAATCCTTTTATTGCAAAAAAGTGTTTTCCTGAGGTAGTTGGGTTAGTGTGGTACCTCTTTAAATGCTGGCCTTTGTACGCATTGCCAGTGGTGGTATTATCTGTTGCAATTTTTGTCTCTTAACAAGAATTGAACTATGCATAGTTTGTCATCTTATAAATTATTGGTTTCTACTAGTTTATTGCATTTATGTTAATAACAAATGTTGGTTATACTTTTCATTTTGACTTAATCCTTACTTTCATTGTTTGTAGCCAACTTGATAATGAAATCTTTCAACAAACAACTCTGTCCTAACCAAAAATTAAAAAAAAAAAAATTATAAAAATATCTTAATATTTCTTAATATTCATATAAAATTCTCCAAAAGTTTGATATTTTTTTCATTTATGTTGATTCTATTTCCATGACTACATATTGCCAACTATTGATGAAAGTTGGTGATATTGCTATGTCTCTTTGATGCTGCATTTTTTGTTTCTAGTTTCTAGCTTTTATTAAGGCTTAAAGGTTAGTTAAGTTAGTTAAGTCAGTTAACATGATTGTTGGGAAACAATTTCTACCTACGTTAACTTACTCAATTAAACTTTTACTTAATATTATTTAAATTTAAATTTGTTGCCATAATTGTAATTCAAATTTGTATTTAAATTTAAATCATTTTGAAATACTAACTACTAAAAATTTTGTGAATTTAAATTTGGAAATGTATAATATAATCAAAACAATAATGATGTATAAAGCTATGGATAATGATTAATGAAAGGTGAGTTGCTTCTCTTTTAAGTCTAAAAGAACCTTGTGCTCCTTTTTTTTTTGTTCTTTCTAGTAAAAAGAAAACAGAAAACTTACAATAGTAATATCAGAGCATTTTAATTCTTTAGGGACTTACCAAAATTATAAGGTTTAAAAGCAAAAACACTAAAAAGAAACATATAAAGGAATGGAAATTTAGAAGAAAGGTTTGAGAGGGTATAACATAAGAAAACAAGTTAGCCTTTATAAATGGCTTCTGCAAATTTTTGTCCACTGCCACATCCAAAGTTTAATAAAGGTAACTATCTCTAATTGATAATTATGATAAAGACATATCTTAGGGCCTTTGATCTCTAGAATATAACTAAAAATAAGGAGTCATTTCTCTTTTACTAGCAAATGTACAACTAATATGACTTAGAAACCATAGTGAGCTTATGTCAAGGTAATATAAAGCTTTGACATGCATTCATTTAGCTATTACAAAAGCAATTTTCAATAAGATTATGTGTTATGACACAACTAAGAATGCATGAGAAAAGCTAAAAGAGGAATATGGTAGAAGCAAGAAGACAAGAACAATGTAGCTTCTCAACCTCAAAAGAGAGTTTAAGTTACTTAAAATGAAAAAAATAGAAACTATAAAGGATTATGATGATAGACTTATGAAGCTAGTCAATCAAATCAAAATCCTTGGAGAAGATTTTTTAGATTGAAGGATTGATCAAAAGGTTTTGGTAAGCATACCAAAAAAGTTTGAAGCAAAAATATCTTCACTTAAGGACTTTAAAGATCACTCAAAATTTTCTCTAAATGAGCTAGTGAGTACTTTACAAACTAAAAAATAGAGAAGATTGATGAGATTGGAGGAGGGTTCTATTGAGGGTGCTTTCCTAGCTAAGTACTTTAAAAAAGCATAATAAAAGAAAAAGAAATAATACAGAAAGTAGCAAAAAAGGGAGGAAGGAAGCAACATTGTTATAAACAAATGTATCGACCTTATGAACATTGCAAAAAGACCTCTCACCTACCAAAGTATTATTGGTAAAGGTTTGATATTATTTGCAAACATTATAATAAGAAAGGGCATAGAGAAAAAAGTTTGTCCTAAGAAAAGAAAGCCTTACTAGAATCAATAACAAGTATAGGTAACAAATAATAACCATGAAAAAACTGAGGAACATCTTTTTGTTACTACTAGCATTGCAAATGACAAAGATATTGAAGTTTGATTGGTTAATAGTGGTTGTTCAAACCACATGTCACCAAATTTAAAAGTTTTCAAAAGGCTTAATTAATTCTTTTCATCTAGAGTAAAGATAGGGAATGGTGATTTCTTATAAGTCAGAGGAAAGGGAGTTGCTATAATCCAATCTCACTCAGGGGTAAAGTTGATCTTAGATGTGCTATACATGCCTAACATCAATCAGAATCTACTTAGTGTAGGTTAGCTTCTGGAGAAAGGGTTCTCACTAGAATTTAAAAACAAATATTGCACTATTCATGATGCATATGGGGTAAAGTTTTTTGTAGTACCTATAAAGGAAAAAAGCTTCCACCTAAGCCTAAAGCAAATTGAGAATGTGGTATTGCCTACTTCCTCAATGAAAGCAAACTATAGCATAAAAAATTGGGGCATCTACACTATAAAGGCATGCAAAAACTTTATAAGAAAGAAATGGTGCATGATTTACCAAAAGTATCTAATCTTGAGGTTGTGTGTCAAGCTTGTTAACAAAGAAAACAATCTAGATTGCTTTTCTTAACTAATCAAAGCTAAAGAACTAAAAACAAGATGAAGCTATTGTATAGTGACACTTATGGTCTCATAAGCACAAATTCACTCAATGGTAGAATGTATTTTATTACTTTTATAAATGATCTTACAAGATTTTGTTGGCCTTTTCTTTTGAAACAAAAATCAGATATTGCAAAGGTGTTTCAAGAGTTCAAAGCTTGGATTATAAATCAAGTAAGCTACAACATCAAAGTTATTAGATCAGACAATAAAATTGAATATACTTTAGGTTCCTTCAAATAAATTTGCCTAGTAGTTGGCATTCAACAACAATTCATAGCTCCTTACATCTCTTAACAAAATGGTGTAAGTAAGAGGAGGAATAAGACAATAATAAAATGTCCAAGTGTTTGCTTCTTAAGAAAGCAATGCCTAAAAAGCTTTAGGGTGAAGCTATGATGACAGCAACATATCTAATCATCAAACTCCTAACCAAGGCTTTGCATGAACAAACTCCTTTTAGATTTTAGTTTAGGAGAAAACCTTCTTTTAGCCATCTAAGAGTATTTGGCAACATTTACTATACTTATGTCTCATAAAGGAAAGGAGATAAATTGGATTCTAAAGTAGAAACAAATGTCTTTATAGGCTATACAAGCACACTAGGCAACTACAAGGTGTTCAATCATCTCATAAATAAGATCCCTATTAGTAAAGATATCACATTTATAGAAAAGGAGCCTTGGAATCGAGAGAAAGATAATACTAAGATTCTTTTTGCCTTAATCAAACAAATGCAGTAGTTAAGTTCAAAGGAATATGAATCTTTAAATGATTCCTTAGATGATGAATTGATAAATCGTACACCAGTTAAAGAAACATGGTTTCTTTTTGATATCTATGAAATAAGCCTTGTTACTGAACTTGAACCATCAAGTTATGCAAAGGCCTTAGTTGATTTTAGGTAAAGAAAAGCTATAGAAGTTGAAATCAAAGCAATTGAATGAAATGAAACTTGAATCCTAGTGGACAAACCAAAAAAACCTATAAGAGTCTAATGGGTTTATTAAGTTGAATCTAGATGGATCCATCAAAAGGTTGAATGTAAGGTTAATGGCAAAGGGTTATGTTTAATAGTATGACATTGACTACTTTAAAACATTCTCCCTTGTTGCTAGATTAGACAATATTAAGTTACTCTTAGTAGTGGTAGCACAAAAAGGTTGGGAGATGTACAATTTGCCTTCTCAAATGGTGAGTTGCAAGAACAAGTTTCAGTTGAACAACCAGAAGGCTTCTTCAAGCAAGGATTAGAAGACAAAGTCTTTTTATTGAAAAAGGCTCTATATGGTTTAAAGTAGGCACCAAGGGATTGGTACAACAAGATCAATGACTTCTTATTGAAGCTTTCATTCATTAAAAGTAGGAATGAGACTACATTATATGTGAATGTAGGAAAGGAAGGGTTGTTGATAGTTTCAATCTATACTGATGATCTTTTAGTCACTGGAAGTACCCGTAAAATAATTGAGCATTTCAAACATGACATGATGAAAATGTTTGAAATGATTGACTTAGGTCAGATCAAGTTTTTCCTTCGATTAGAAGAGAAACCAACAAAGGAATATTCGTAAGTTAGAAAATGTATGCAGAAAAGCTCCTTTAAAGTTTCCAGATGATGAATTACAAGTGCTTAAGCACACCATTGGTTATTAGTGTAAGGTTATTAAAAGAAGATGGAGCACTTAAAGTAAATCCTAACAAGTTTAGGAGTTTGATTGGCTTCTTGCTATATCTGTCTACATCTAGGCTAGATATTATGCAAGTAGTAAGTCTCCTATCAAGGTACATGTATGAACCTAGCCAAATACATTGCAAAGCTGTAAAGAGAGTTCTTAGATATGTCAAAGGCACAACAACTTATGGCATAATATTCAACAGAATTAAGAAGCTTAAAATGGTTGACTACATTAACAGTAATTGAGAAGGTACTCAAGATGAAATAAAAAGTATCTCAGAGTATGTGTTCACCTTGGGATCAAGTGTGTTTAGCTAGTGCTTAAAGAAACAATTGGCTATTGCACAGTCAACAGCAAAAGCTAAGTATTTAGCTGTTACTGTAGCTGTAAAGCAAGCCATCTGGTTATGAAACATGCTAGCTGATCTACACCAGGCACCAACCAAGTCTACTATGATTTATTGTGACAACCAAGCTGCCATTGCAATCTCTAGAAATCCAATGCAACATGAAAAGACTGAGCACTTTCTGTTGAAGATTCATTTTGTTAGAGAGACTTTAGAGAGGCTCAAGAAAACAATGAAGTCATGTTGGTATTTTGCTTTTCCAAAAAGTAACTAGTAGACATTTTAACTAAATCACTCCATAGAAAAAGATTCATGGAACTGAGAAACTAGTTGGGGGTACAAAGCAATAGCACTAAGGAGGAATGTTGATGAAAGTTGGTGCTGTTGTTATGTCTCTTTGATGCTGCAATTTTTGTTTTTAGTTTGCAACTTCTACTAGAAACCCAAAAGTTAATTAACTTAGTTAATATGACTATTGGGAAACAATTTCTGCTTATATTAATTTACTCAAACTAAATTTTTACTTAATATTTTTTAAATTTAAATTTAATATTATAACTATAATTCAAATTTGTATTTCAATTTAAATTATTTTGAAATATTAATTGTTAGAAATTTTTTGAATATAAATTTAAAAATTGTATGATGTAATCAGAGTAATAATGATATATAAAATTATGAATGATGATCACCTTTCATTGATTATCTCAATGAAATACAAATTTGCGGTTTAAAAAACCTTCTCTTTTCAGTCAAAAGAAAACAGAAAACTTACAGCACCGACTTAGCACAAGTCACGCAGGAGAAACTGCAACAATGAGCATTGATTTGCGGTTTAAACCTCATGTTACAAGACACTTGCCTGTATCTGTATCCCAAAAAAATTAGTTATTTAAATGGCTATTTAAGGTTCTGATGGTGATTCTTTATCCACGTATACTTTGCGTATGTGTTGTTAACAATTAGTAGCTGATTACTTTCTTGTGAGGACTCGAAGTCTGACGAACGGATCTTCCATCTTCAGAAGTATGAGTTTCTGCGGATACAAGAAAAAAGGTTGTCCTAACACAGCAGTTCGAATGTCGTTTCATCGTTCCTGCTCAATAGGTTTGGAACATCTTGGTGTGGAGATTTTTCACATTTTGGTGGGTTATAAATACAGGAATGCAATTAAAATAGATTTTACTTGTAACACATTGGCTAGGCCAGTTGCTCTTGGAAAAACCTTGGACTTATACACAAACTTAAAATCATCCCCTTGTATTACCAATGCGAAACTGGAGCATCGCATTGGCGTCAAATTTCACTCGGCCAATTTAGTGATGAAAATTGGATAAGCAAAAGTATGGGGTAAGGTTGCATACGGAAGACAAAAACATGGTGCTATAGCATTGCCCCTTGCAGTAGTTCAATTTTCAGTTTGAAGGTTTTGCCTTCAAATTTAAATGTTGCTGCTGCATTTTCCCCAAGATTCAGGAGTTGCTGAAGTCAAGTGTCTTGTACAAGTGTCAACTCGTTTAAGCAGCCTTTGTCCGTAAATTTTTTAAATCTGAAAGAGTTTACTTGCTGGTGCAAGCAACTCTGTATGTTTGGAATCTCAAAGGACAGTTTCTTGCTTGAGTAAGCTATTTACTTGTATTTGCTGTTCATTTTGAATTTGTAATTATTCAATCCTTTTAAAACTTCATATATAATGAAGTTTGATTTTCAATGAAAGGTGTAGAAACAGATTTCTTCCAACTTGTTCAGATTAAACTTCTCTCTACAAATTACCTGTTCATTTGTACTCTTGTTATTTATCTTTTGATCTTTAAAGTCTTTTACGTTCATATATGGAGAAAATGTGGCCAAAGTGCTGTGCATTAAGAGTGGTAAACAACCCACTAGCTAGCATCATTAGTCAAATTTATCTCACGGTATTGTAGTTGGCTCGTCGTAGTCCGAAATTCTGTATTCTGTATATATGATCTCAATCTCATAGTTTCCCTTTGTCTATGTCGAAGATCTAATGAGAAAATGTGGGGTTGTTGAGGCATCATTGCCACATTAAGTGCTTGTGCAAAGATGGGTGACAGTTCATGTAGAACGATTGAAAAGGCATCTCAATACCGTTTCTTAATCAGTGGCGACGGAATTTGAGCTTTCAAGGCCTAATCGGTTAATTTGACTAAATGGAACGCTCATTCGCTTCTTTCCTTGTGATGGTACGTCAAATATATTGTCACTTCTATGCAAGTAGTGTTACTTTCAACTTTGAGTGGCTAATCGTTAATGGCGGATGGATGACTCTCACTTCTGAAAGTACACATATGGAGGGTTATTAAGTTTTGTAACGCAAACCATGGCTTTTGCCTCCCGCTATCTAGGGAAATTGGACAAACACCAAACGTCAAAGCCAAAATCATATACACAGCTGGCTAAAAACTAACGAGGGTTGATTATCTGTCACTTGATCATAGTGACACAGCACTTTGGTGTCTTCCGGGTTGATCCTTCCACCCCTCCTTGATTGCACAAATTGTCGTTGAAGATGTATGACAGCCAGAAGCCTGGTTTTAGTGAATTGGAAGCCATATATTATGGTTTATGACATGTCTCACTATTGTTCATATATTCCCACTAAATAGTTAAAATATTATTAAAGTTTAATATATACTTCATTTATAGACCTCATTTAATAATGTATACTTTTATGTAGATAATATATAAATTTTTATAACTCAGATGTTTGTCCTCACAATTAATTATATAGATTTATATTGGTAAAGAGTGCATGTGCTTTGTTTATTCTTTTAGCCTAATAGATTTGTATAAGAGGAGATTTGCCCAAGAGGAGGGTGTGTGAGTGTAACATGTGATTTATTTCCAAACTTTATTAAAGAGTTTAAACTCTTGGGTGAATAATTCTTTGATGAATATAAACTCTAAATGCTTATGATATATTTAGAATATTGGACTGAAATTCACTAGGATATGCGCCTAGAGGTTTAGACATTCGTGCGTGTGAAACAACTCATTAATCATCCCCACCACCTTGCAAGTGGTTTTTTCATTTTTTTTTTTTTTTTTACTTTTCCTTTTGGTGTGTGTTCAAGCTGGTGCAGAATGCGTTAGCTCAGTGAACAATACAATTTAAAGAAATATGTAAACTAAGAACTGTTTTTGTGTAATTTTCACATGTGATATTCATACCATTGTCCGTTCTCCCATTAACAGTGACGTGAGAGGAACTCGACAAGTATCGACAGCATAGATAGGCACTGAAAAATTGAAAAGTTTTGATCACTGTCGTGCTGTTCTTGGACGAGTTTCTTTCAAACCACTGGGTACACACGATGCTTTCTCCTTTCTTGCAAGAAACGCTAACCCCGATGTGATAGAATATTTCCTTCTATTCTGTGCCACATTTCCTTCGGAGATGCTAATGATGCCTTTTTGTGCGCTTAATTGGTTTTGTCATGTAGGAAAACCTGAGGATCAAAGCTATTGGGCGTCTCCGTCCTACTACAATTGGAAATTGAACATTTAGTACTTTCCACATCAAGAATGATCAACTCAACTCCTTTTCCTATAAAGTATTATTATTTCTCCACTCCCCATAATAGCCTACATCAGGAATGACCCCAATTGATGCGCGGTGTTTAAGCTTTTCCTTAATTCCAAGAATTTTGTGTGGTTCTCCTTAGAAAACGCAAGCCCCCCCCCCCCCCCCACTCCACTTGGTCAAGGCATCTAAGGAGCATTGTCGACCAGTATGGCACATTGCATGATTGCCTGGGATCTCCATGTTGCGTGCATCGAATGTGAATTGTGTCAAACATACTAATCTTTATTTGACATGTATTTGTGTTTATTATTAGATTAACATATCCAGAATTTTCACACACGCTCACTATTACTATTCTAATGGTACGTCCACATTTTTTCCCGTCGGCGAGTTGACCAAGAAGGAGAAAAAGAAAATGGTTCTAATTAGTTGCCTTCAAATCTCAACTGTCGGCGAGCCAAATGAAAATGCGCATTTACCTACATGAAAATGTCAAAAGAGTACAAATTCGAAGATAAAGCCACACTTGATCAAAGCTCTTGTGGATTCCATTAACATATATTAATTCATTAATGTAGACTATCTCAATCCAAAGTCAGTATAAATTACTAGTTTTTTTTTTTTTTTTGGGTGATGCAATTTTGCGAATAGTACACTAGATTTGGCACAAGAAATAACCACCCCAAAAGAAAAAGGAATGAAAAACTGAGTGGAAATAGTGCCCCACAATCCCGGGGGGGGGGTTAGTAAAGAGACATAGGAAGTGTCCCTGTCCAACTAACGGATTGTATCTCAATTCGTAGGCCCTTTTGATCATACCAATGAACAATAACTGGGGTTTTGTTGAACATGGTTGGATACTTTGAATGAGAACAACAGAGTCCAAAATTGGCTTTTATGTAAGTGGCTTAATGTTGTCCAAGTTCAAGCTACTTTTGACTTACGTGTGCTTGTTGAGTTTGATGCATAAAATGTGCAGCATATAACCACCATCAAAAAGTCGACATCACGCATGTTCATCGTTGGAATTAACTATTCCGCCTATGTTTTTGCTCCGTCCAGCACACTGAAAAGCAGTGGCTTATGAGCATTGTGAGATGGACACCCGTGTCTATCCCACATGCGGTGAATAGGTAGGAATGAGCAAGAACCTGGGCAGATTGGAACGAAGTTCCCTTCAAACATCCGTGGATTTTAAAAGTAGTAGCATAATTCTTCACATGTCGGTCCAATTGCCATATAAGCTTACAGTATTTTGTTCGGAGAAGGTGCATAAACAGAAGAGATAAACACAAAATTGACATAAGTGACCGTCAGTATGACATCATTTGTGTTCAAAAATTAATTTTAAAAAATTTAGTTTTCCCGTAAATAAAAGACTGATTGTGCAACAACTCTGATTTAATAGATTAGCAACACTGATTGAATATGCAACAAGTTGTTAAAAAAATTCAATAATGATTTCTTTGCACATGTTATCAGTTTTATCATACATTCAATTAGTCTTTGTTGTATATTTAGTCATTTAAAAAAAAATAAATTTTTGAAAAAAGAAATAATGTTACTAATGTCATCATGACGTTGGCATGACGCAAATGCATATTACACTCCAATTTTTGTCCGTATATACACACTATATTTTGTTTGTCATGAGCATATATGACAAGGTTATTTATGCCTAAAGCATAAAATCAAATATCAGTAAAATATAAGAATATGACATAATTAATAATATCTATAATTTTACTATATATTAGTTTACATTTTTAAGTGAATATAAAGTTTTAAAGTAATTATTTGAGTGGAATTAAGACTTAAAATGCATTGTTTTTTTTTTTTCTTTTCTTTTAAATCAGTATTTGACCGATATGTGGAAATATCTCAACTACTTGCTTGAAATATTTAGATATTGTGAGAGTTTTGAGTTATTAAATTCTACAAAAATTCGAATCCATGGAAATTATTTACCATTGCATACATAATTTTACAAAGAAAATAATGTTTGTTGTGATGTGAGAAGACAAAAGCAAGTTGTATCAACCTCGTCACTCGTTTGAAATTCGCTGCCCCTAAATAATTCCGAAATTGTTGCTAATGCATATTATACACATGCATTATTGTTGATTTTATTTTATTTTTTTTTTCCCCACCAGCTAGCATGATATGAAATGTTTAATCTTTGGAAATTAATATTGTGGGGCAGAAGATTTTGTACATATTGCTAGCCGAAAGTAAGATAGAGTTCCAAACTTCGTCAAAAGCATAACCAAAAGCTCGTAAAAGGAATTTTGGTTTTGCATTAATTAGGACAGGAGGTCAAGGACGACTCATCTTGAAGCCAACCAAACCCATACGGATTCTGTATTATATTTTCGATTGATTGACTTCAACGATAGTATCTTATTATTTTCATTGATGAACCCATTGATCTTATATGTATGATTTGAGATTTTCATTCTACTTTATCAATTAAAATAATAATACTATCCCATCAAAAGAATTAACATAATATTAATGCTAGAGAAATTAACATCGTTACCGACTTTTTTTTTTTTTTATGCTGGTCCTGCTCATCAAAATTCATAGGCTAACTCGTAAAGAAAACTTTGTTGGGCCACTTCTTAACATGCATTGATTCTGGAAAATGAAATGAACAACTTCGACTAAGTCCTTGCTTTCGATATATAAAAATAACACAATGCAAAAGCAAATAAAAAGAAATTAGTATTCACATCAGCTTTATTCACATCTCTCTCTCTCTCTCTCTCTCAAAGTCTTAGAATAAAAATTTACTTACAACTACTTTTTGTGTTAGCACTCTGATATCTTTTAAACTACATTGACTCACAACATAAATAAATTGTTTTTATGGCTGAGACCAAGTCAAGGACGTCTGCCTTAATTTGGAGTTATTTGTCCGAAATAAGAACAGGGGGGTTATGTGCTAGAAGAAACGTCCATCCAAATTAGGATGGTCCGATGCTCTGCGCATATTGAGTGTGTCCTCACGCAAATCCACGCTTATTGGCTAGTTGGTCCTAAAATTTAGGATTATGCATTCTTTTAACCAAAAGGATCATAGTGGATGGGAAAAATTTTAGGTGGGTGAATCTATTTTGCCAAGTGGTGATGGATACTATGGCAAATCTCCTCGGAAATCTATAAAAATTTTCACCATGTCAACTTTAACAATAACAATAGTGTCTCAAGTTCACCCATTATCTTGGGCCTCAAAAGCTTTGCACCTGTCTTCTGATAAATATGAAAAAAATTTCATAAGTAAGATCTACGAACACCTAGAAAGTTTCCCATGGTGGATCATGTCGTCTCCATATTCTAGAGCTTGATTGCTCGTGCCATACTGTCATCCTCTATATATATATATATATATATAGATGCCTTAAATATGAAATGATTAACGGTACATTTGTTTATTTTATTTATAAACCAGTATATTTACTTATAGCAAGGATATTTTCGAGACAATTTGCGCATTAATTGAAACTAAGTTTTTAGATTTTAAGAGAGTTTCTCCTCATTTTCAACACAATGTATTTAAGATTAATTTTTTTTTTCTTTTTAGGAAACCAGATCGAGATTAATTTCTTCTCAAATACTTCAACTTTTGTTCTCATTCACAGGGTAAAATGATGGGGGCCAAACTCTTGTGTTAATGGGATCCACATAGGATTCAAGCATCTTGTCTCCACTTTGTCTCCCGCTTTGTCCTCAAAAGAAAACCCCTTCTTTCCTTCGTACTCCAAACTTACAAAAGCCAAACCACAAAGTCTGAAGAATTTATGCATGTTTAATGTTTAGGTTAACATGCACTTGAAAATGTCTGACTTAACCTTGCCGTCAAACCAATGGAGTGCTGACACGAAGTAAATGGATCACAACATAAATCTGAGACTTATGGCCAATAACAATAGATTGATTTCATATATACTTTAGCTTAAAATATAGTTTAACAATAATACAATGGACAAACGTAATTATCCCATTCACGTGTCTGATCATTGCCCATATATATGACAATAAAGATTTCAAGCAAATTTTAGAGCTACTAATATGACACTTAGGGGCCGAAGCTATGTATAGTTTTGAGGGATAAGGCTTTAAATTTTCAAAATGTTGTTATTATTATTATTATTATTTGATACATTTTCAACGAATTCAATGTTGGCTCCAAAATTTTGGTTTTATTTGAATTTCGGCCCCTCATTTTACTTGAATGTTTAGTTATATCCCCAACAACATGCTTTTTTTTTTTTTTTTTTCTTTCGGTGCATGAACTTGAGAAGAGAGGGGACAAAACAAAAAGACAAAGCTATGAACAACATGCATTGTTGTGCATGAAGAAAGATTGTTGTCGCATCAATAATTTGACTTCCATGAAAATGAAAAGATGGTAAAAGTGTATATATGCTAGCTTCGATGGAAGGCAGAATCAATTCACCACCTGGTCAATCTCCATTTCCAGCATATGATAGAGGGGTCCTAACCCTAAAGAAGATGTAGAAGTTCAACATATTGTCTTTCAATCTTCGAACGTGGGAAACAGTCGAATCAGTGAAGTTTACCAAGAGAAACATTAAGATAAGGTGTGGGGTGAGTATTCAATTAGACTGTCTTCTATGATGGCAAAATTGTGGGGATAACATTTTTTCATTCTACTTGTATTTTTTCAATCTACTTGTACACATTCGATCTCAATTGTATAACATAGGCAGTGCTTTCCAATCACATATAAATTCCTTCCACCCACCGGTGATTTCACAAATGGCATGTATTAATTGCATGTTCTCATGTTCTAGTTATCACTTTGAAGGACCTAAATTCTACACATCGAAACGAAAGCACCTGCAAAGAATGAATTTGGTTCACTTACAAAAGTAGAAATCGATTGTAATATGTTAAATCTATATATGTGTATATATATATATATATATTTGGATAAATAATCTACGTGGGCTCTGTAGTGCTTTGGATGTTTGGGAGGCTTTTTTTTTTTTTTTTTTAAGTTTATTAGAAAGTTCACTTTTTCTGATAAGCTCTATATATTAGAAAGTTCATTATTTCTTGGTCTATACATTTACATACATATATATACGCATGTATGTATAACTAGTGTGTCCCCCCACCCTTCCCGACCATTTAGTGGATTAAAATCCAATTTTAAAATTCAAGTACCCTTTCAATCAACAACAACAATTACAAGTGTACTTTGCATGTTACAATAAGGATTGATTAGGCCAATGAAAACCCTAAATAGAGACCATGATACCGAACCAATAACATATGCCTCTTTTTGTTGCTTCACACCGACAAGCCTTTTGACTTGGTTTCCTTGTCTCCTTTTTTACCCACATCAAAACTCCAATACAATAATCCTCTAAACAGTACGTTGCACTGTTCATGCACACCTAATTCAAGATTCATCATTCTTTATTTCACTAAGTGCAATTGCAGGCCACACCTGCTCCTCTCCCCCACTTTTCTCCATTTCTTGTGATGTGACTTATACTGACCGAATATTTGTCGGCATGTCCTAATATTGAAGCATACAAGCTTCAGACTTTCTTTAGTAACTTAGAAATCTGTCTTGGAGCTCTTAATTTTAATATTATATAATAGACTTTTCAACATTTTGGGAAAGAAGAGGACTATTCTCCGTTATATAGACTATAGTTCAATAACTTTCGTAATTGACTAATAGCCCTTCCTTGTTTCTTTTTTTTTTTTTGGCCCACATATATCCTGTAAACAGTAAAGTTTACCTAAAAAAATGACAATGGACATGGTTAGATTAACCATTATTTGATGGGACCTATTTTATAGGGTGTACGAATTTAATGATGTCCATGATTCAACATGCTTATACACTAAATGAAGTAAGTATATGATGAATGTGAAGTTACTCTTCCGTAATTGTATGATTTTCAACGCAGCCGTCGCAGCTAACAAAGAAATTCAACCTACTTTCAAAGCATTGCACTACATCTGATAACCCCAGCAATAGGAGTATGGACAATAGCTTAATTGAGGCAATTAGAATACAAAGGATTAGTCAATTACAGAAGTCAAATACAGAAGATTACTCTGTATAATTTTATTAAAATGATGGAAACAATCAAGAGAAAACAGTAATTGAGTATGGTATTGGATGAATATAAAATAAAAGAGTTTTAACGAAATTCTCTAATTCATAAACACTTTATACTAATGGACTGTAGGTTAAATCCCAATTACTAAAAGTAAATAAGGAACTACAATGTATACTGTTAATTAACTGAACTTCAGAGTTGTTTCTCATTTAGTCCAAAGATCGGATGCAAAGAATTTGTGTCTAACCTGCAGGGGCTGAGTTGATTAAGGGAGTTCGTGTAAGATACGGGTTAGAACTGGCTACTCCCTTGCCTTTTTGCGGATAATGTTACTTTATTTAGTCTTACGATTGAAAAGCCTATCTTGACTTTCAAGAAAATTATGTGGTCTTTTGTAGTTTGCTCTGGGTTAAAAATTAAGGAAATATTTATGGATACAAATAAATATAAAATAATTTTATACTAAATGTGAAATGTTTTATACTATATTAATAATATTTTGTATGACGTAAAAGAAATTCTAATTAATATTTATTATTTTATTACAAATTTTTTTGTATGTTATGTAAATTTTTATTTATTTAATATAAAATATTTTATATGTAGTGTAAAATTATTTTGTATCTATTTACATTAGTAAGATTTGTGTTTGTAAAGTATTTCTCAAATATTAATTATGCTAAAATTTCAACAACGGGGATAGCGGTGGAGGAGGAGTTAATACAAAAGTGAGCGAAAGTTTTGAAGTTGTGGGATTATAAAACTGTCATTTAAATATTTAAGTCTACCATTAGGAAGAAATCCACAAGCAAAGGAAATATCGTAATAACCTGTAATTAAGCGATTTGAGGATATGTTCAAAAGAAGAGGGGACTAGACATTTTTAATAGTGTTGGAAGTGTATTTTGAAAAAAATAAAAAATAAAAAAAGTTGTCCTGTCGAAAGTAGAGGGGATTTCATCAAAGAATTATTATTGGCGCAGTTTGTATTGCTGGTGTGAGTCACTTATTTTTATACTAAATTTATGCTAGTGTAATGGGTGGATTTTTAATAATTTTTTTATGTGAACCCCTTTTTTTTTTTTTTCCTCAACGACTTTTACAAGTTGGTTGTTTAATATGTTTTAAAGTTGAGATGGTTAGATATATCCATTAAAAAATATATGTTTGTGCATGCCAAGCATTCTAATGCTTCAATCCCAGTAGACTTTCATTCTGTTCTTGTGATTTTCTTGTTACGCGGATTTAAAAATTTTGTTGAGAAGTATTAAGAAGGAATATAATTAATATATTTTTATTTATGTGATATAATTCTATAACTATTTTTCTCTTACAACTGCGTTTATCCAATAGTATTTAAGATTTTATAACTTTAGTCATGGTGTTTGCTATAAAAGGACTACTCTATTTTATTACAATTTTGGCAGAAGTTATCTGCTACAAAATTGCAAAAGTACACGAAAATATGTAGAAGTTAACATTTCCATCTACAATCGTGAAATATAATTGAAAGTTTGCTTAAAACCATCTTTGCGGTTTGAAGGATTAATGCCAAACCAATGACCATCATTATTATCTTCAAAAAAAAAAAAAAAGGGAATTTCCCAAAAACAAAAAACAAAACAATTATTTTTAGAAATATAATGACGCATTTAGCAAGAAACTTTATGTTTCTAGTTAGGTAGCAACCCAAATTTTGCTCTTTTTTCAAACGTTTCCCTTTTGCTCGTCTCTTTTGCTTGTTCAAAAATTCGAAGAAGAAAAGCAAATGACTCTAAGAAAGAATATTGTTGGCTTTCTTGCTTTAACTCTTGGAAAGAAAATGGGGAGTATGTCTTGACATAGTTTATCCATATGCAACAAAAACTGAGCAACTTATATTCAACAATATAAAAGTGGCATGAAAACAAGGATCTTCATCTCTATAAAAGCATATAAAGATATTAGAACATTCAAATTGACATATTTTTGGATAGAGATAAGTTGCAATAATTTTACAAAGAACTAAAAGAAGAAAGGGAACCAGATCGATGTTGATTTTTCAAATATTATGTATAATTTTCATGGTTGGATGGGTCGATTTTCATAATTTCACAAACTGAATTGTTTTGGCAAGGTCTTTTTACTTCATTTGATCCTTTGTTTTTGCAAGGAACTTTCAAAATTAAATTGTTGTTTATGTGAAAATGTGTAGGCAAAAGGAATAATAACGCCATTTAAATTCTCACATTCTATTGTCTGCAATTCGGTTTAACATAAAGCCAAAAGAAAGAAGCAAAGGCGGACCAATTCTAAAACAGGGTTATCTATGAGAAATTACGAATAGCTTGATATAGTGAAACCCTGCAAATGATCAACTAAAGTTAGTCTTGAGTTGGACAAAGCAGAATATTACCAAATCCATAGAGCAAAGTATAGAAAAGTTCACAGTTTTGAAAAACTTTTAATGCCAGAATAAAATTTACCTCTAACAGGGAAAACATACCTGTGAAGAGCGAACTGCTTTCAAATCCATAGAAAAAGGCATATAAATTTAGAATAGGAGAAACGAGGACAAAAATTAGTTAGCAAGAAAAAGAGTACAAGTCAAAGGAAACAACAGATTGATACCTCAAAGAAACGCCAATGATTTAAGAGATGAAGAATTGAAACAAAGGGCATTAGAATCGCATAAATGGAAATCAATACTGATTGCTTCATGGAGAAAATAAAGGCATCCTTAAAAATAAGAAATTGAACATTTTTTATTAATTAGTATTTATCTTTTAATTAAGATTTGATATAGGAAGAAAGTGTCAAATAATAATAATAATAAAAAAAGAGACTAAAAATCAATACTGGTTTGAATTTTTAAAAAAGGTTTTAGAATCTATGATAAAAAAAAAGATACTAATGCAAATTATTTTTTTTAAGTGTTTATTTATTAATATATTTGAATGATTTAATTTTTAAATTTAAATATATATTTATAACTAAAATAAGAGAAAATATTTTAATTAAATAAAAAAATATTCAATAATTAATTTAAAAAATAATCTAACTAAATAAAAAAATATTTAATTAAAAAAAAAGAAACTCTTAAATAGTATGCATAATTCTTAAATAATAGAATAATTTTTATAATATATTCTACTTTGGACCCCTCCACTTAAAAAAAAAATTGTCCTTTAGTTAGAATAAGGAACTAACATTTTTCATACTATAACAAGAAATACTTAAACTAAATTAGTATTTTTCGTAGAAACTAATAGTTTCTGTTATGAACCATTATATGAACAATAACGTCATCCAATAATGACAAAGAGTTAATGAGATCTTGAAACCTACGAGTTATAAGCTCACCTTACAAATTAATAAGGTTCACTAATAAATTAATTTTATTCTTACCATGATCTTCCATAATAGTTGGTATTATAGTAGTGACTTCTTGTTCATTGACATCATTATTAGCATATAAGAAATCAATTTACTCAATTACAATATCATGAACAATTGATGTTTCTTCTTCTTTCTAATGCATCTGCTTCTAAACAACAAATGTTGCTCAGCTAACAATCTTGAAGAAGGGACTAGCTAACTCATTTTTAGATTTTAAACTTTTTCCCACTATTTTAATAGGTAAAAATAAGAGTTAAATCATTCTTCAGCTCATTCTAAATCTCATCAAAATGGTCAAGGTAAACTCCAAAATCAATAATTTATGCATCCTTGACCATGATTGAATTTTGGATTTATCTCACCGAAGTCAATATCATTAAACATCAGTCTACCAATTATCTACATTACAATTAAGTTTGCTAGTTACAAGTCTCACATTTTCTTCTTTGTCAATGTTATCAAATTCGAAATAAATTTCAAACTCCACTAACTATATTACAAAATCCTTTAAGAAGAAATTTTCATCAAAGAAAGGAATTCCTCTGAATTCATGAGCATAATACAAATAAATTGACTTTGAGAAAAATCTCTAGTGAAGGTATATTGTAATCATGATCTTAATAGGACACCATAGATAAAGTACTCCTTTCATGATCACTATTGATGAAAAGACTGCTTTAAACTCCATAAGACAATATTAAACGTAGACTAAACTTGCTCTAATTTCAACTAAAGAAACAAAATATTTAAAAAAGAATAAAAAAATTTTACATGGTATGAAACCTAAATTATATAATAAAAATATCCTTTTATATAAAAAGATAAGGTAACTTTTATATGAAGGCAAATTATATGTTTACCACTATATAATATTAATCAAACTTCATTCCAACAATAATCTCCCACTTAAAAATTGATTATTAAACCATCAATAATCATAATGTAATTAAAATCCTATTGTAATTCATAATCTTAGTGCAATACCTCTTCAACAATTAACTATAATGGCCAATTGACAATGCATACAACTTTAACTTCTTTGTAATCATTAACTTAGTCTTTATAGCACATATCTTTACAACTAGAGAAAAAATTTCAATATAGTTAATACTTTCTTTTTGTTAAATTCTCTTTACAACAAACCTTATCTTGTATCTCTTACTATTATTCTTTAACTTGGTATATCTATATGTTGTTCAATGTCTTTTTGCCTTTTGGTAATTGAGTTAGCTTTCAATTGGTAGAATCTTCACTTGTATTACTTCATTAGAGCATTTTGGCTCACCTGTATTAGTGAACAATAAATAATACAAGGAATAAGAGAATCGTTATAGTGGCTTAGATATTATACTAAATTTCATCGCATGTGTCACTGATGCAAAATGCTTTGATTATACTAGAATGTTTTTAGGATTTTTCTAACACTCTTATATCCACATCATTTTCTGAGATTTACTTCAACTCAGAATATTTCCTTTTTCTAACAAGTTCCTCGTATTATCATATTCTACAATATGTTTATTTTTATAAACAACATTTTCATTGAATATAACATCTGTACTTTAGTGATTTTTCCATTTCAATTATCCAAGAAATGATATCTAAATTCATTAACTTTATAACCAATGAAAAAACACTTATAAAATTTAGAATCTAATTTATACCTCTTATCAAAATCCATACCCACATAAGAGATACAACCAAAGACTTTTAGGTGTAAAAGATTTATCGCTTTATTTGTCCATGCCTTCTTTAGTAGTTCTCCATCCGAGAGAACAAATGTTCATTAATTAATCAAATAATCTGTAGTATTGATAACATCATCCCAAAATGTCTTTGGTAATCCAACTTGTATTCTTATGCTATTGGCACACTCCTTCAAGGTTTTATTCATGTACTCAATGATACCATTATGTTGTGGCATCTTTAAAACTATTTCCTTCATCCAAATCCTATTAGTTACACAAAAATCTTTGAATTATCTACTATCATATTCACCGCCATTATCAAATCTCAAGCATTTTATTTTTGTGCTAAATTCATTTTTTACCTAATTTTTTTACTTCTTAAAAGTCATAAACATATTAGATTTATTTTTTGAAAAATAAGGATGCTATTGGAGAAGGACCTTAAACATTAGTGTGCATAACCTTCAACTTCTTCATTTTAGGTGTCCTTCCAAATTTGGAGAAATTAACAATTTTTTGCTTCTTGAAAATACAATCCCATAAATACCAACATCTACAATTTTTATGTCAAAGTACTTGCCCTTTGTTGCAAGTACCTTCATTCATTTCTCATTTATATGTCTAAGCCTACAATGCCAAATCCCAAAATCAATCCTCATCTTAGTATCTTCCACTAAATCTTTTATACCTAAGATTATATAAAGCATTCCAATCATGTTTCCTCTTATTATCACCATTACACCTTTGGTGATTTTTTATGACACATTGACAAAAGTTGTAGATTGTCCTTTTTTAATAAGTTACCTTATAAAGATTGAATTCTTTTTTAGTCTCAAAATATGTTTAATGTTTTTCAACTTTCACATATACTTGTTAACCTCTTGACATAAATATCACTTTTCCCTAACATATCCAAGGGTTCATCACCAATAAGATGAACCTTTCAAAATTATTAGTAACATAGTTTTAAATGTAATTTCTATGTAAGGTTGAGTGAAAAGACACCTTAGAGTCTAAAATTCAAGACTATTGAATTATCAACACTTAAAATCAAAGCATTTAGGATATCTCCAATTGCTATATTTGCAAAATTTTCTTCATGATTTTTTTTCTTTAGTTGATTGTAGTCTCTCCTAAAGTGTCCCTTACAATTGCAATTCCAGTATGTATGCTAAATTTTGATTTACTTCTTTTCCTAGATTTCAATTTTAATTTTATTGTCATTACATTGAGTTTATTTTCTTTTACCTTTAATACTTATGGAAAAACTAAAGTTATATAATATATCAAATTCTTTCCTATAAATATTTTCACTCAAAATTTGATCCCAAACTGTGCTAAATTGTAATTGTTATGAATTAGAAGAACTACTTATTACAATTACAGTAACAATAAAATTAAAGTCTCAACCTTCTTATTAAAATTTATATTCACCAAACTTAATTGATTAAAAATTAAACTAAACTCATTTATATGTTTTGTAATAAAGGTAACATCTTTCATCTTTAAATTAAATAAATTTCTCATCAAATATATCTTATTGGAAGCAAACGATTCCTCATAAGTATAAGTTAATGTCCTTATAAGTCCTTAGGTCATTTTCTTGATTTAGAAATTAAAAGTAATGTTTTAGGTAAATGTAAATCCAATGAGTCCTAAGGCTTGTCTATCTGGCAACTCTTAACTTTTCTTGCTCAATTATATTTTCTTTCCTAAAAAATGCTGATGCAATTTTTATGATTTTTTTTTGTACAAATAATCTTCCATTTGTATCTTTTAAATCCTAAAATTGGAATTATCGAACATTTCAATTCTCAATTTTCCTTCTTCAAATGCCATTGTTCTCACTGTGCTTTGAGCTCCCTTAGAATAAAAGCTCTTATACTAATTATTAGAAAATGAAATATTTAAAAAGGAATACGATAAATTTTTGTGGTTAAGAATTTAAATGTTTTTATATTTATGACCACACTAAAGTTTTATTATTTTAAAAATTTCAAATTATAAAATAAGTATACCTTTTCATACAAAGAGATAAGATAATTCTTACACAGAGATAAATTACATATTTACCTTAATATAATATCAATCTAAAACATGAACACAGGGTAAAAGTAAGAAAAAATAAAAAAGGATACCAAAGGCCAATATTTGATTAAACCTTTAAAAAAAATTTTAGAATTCAATAAAGAAAAAGATAACAAGATAAACTATGTCTTTTACTAAAAGTATTTATTCATTAGAATATTAGGATGATTTAGCCCTTATACTTAAACATGTATTTACAGATAAATTCTCTAACTAAATGGAAAATACTTAATGATTAATTGAGAAAATACTCTAACTAAATAAAAAAATACTTAATGACAAAATAAACAAGAAACTTTTAAATGATTCATGTAACTCATAAATAGTACACATAATTCTAAAATAGTAGAATAATTTTTATAACATATCTTACATTAAGATTAATAGCAATTATAACTGAGGAGTAATGATATTTAGTTAAACTACCACATTAAAATTGATAATGAGTAAGTCACAGTTAGAAAGAAGGTAATAAGAGCATTTCTAATAAGGTGTATGCTAATTATAAATATGAAAATTATTAGCATACATCAATACCACTTAATTTAAGGAAAAGTAGAATATTAGAATTAAAGAGTAATGTTTGGATGACCAAAATTATCAAATTTTAATAAATATCAAATCTCTTTCATGTCAACAATATTTTAGCTAGAATCACAGGAAAACTTTTTCTTAACTTCATAAATATAATAATAAGGAATTAAAATTTCTTTTAGTTAGCATTTATTTCTTAATTAAAATTGGTGGCAACTAGAATTAAAGAGTAATGTTATTTAATTGAATTACCTTATTAAAATTGATAATTAGCAAATCACAACTAAAAGCAAGGCAACATTAGCATTTTTATTATGGTGAATGCTAATTATCAATATAAAAATTATCAGTATAGATCTATAAAGAGAAAAATATCAAAATTAAGGAGTAATGTTTGAATAACTAAAAATATGAAATTTTAATAAATATAAAATCTTTATCACCTTAATAATATTTTAGCTAGAATCACAAGAAATTTTTCTCTCAACTTCTCTCTCTCTCTCTCTCACTCACACACACACACACACACACACACACACACACACACATTATTACATTGCCTTATCAGCTAAAGGATTTGGTGTATTTGTATGGAATGGTGAGATGTCAACATTATTGAATGGTTTAATGAAGAAATTCTAAGGACTATTGAAGGATTTAAGTCCTAAAAGAAGGTCAATAAAGTTATAGGAGAAAAAGTTTTATGTGGTATTGTCAATTTAAATACTTAGGATTATTTGTAAAAGGAGAGAGGAGGATTCCTAACATATATGATCTTATTAAGGTAAGATGGACATGGTAAATAAGCATAATGTTTGGGAATATATGTATTTAAAGAAATGATGATGCATTTAGTAGATATCGTTATTCCATTTAGAGCAATTAATGAAAAGTCAAAACATGTACTAGATTGAGTGCCTCCATTAACTAACTACATAAAGTTCAAAACATTCAATTTTTAGAAAAATGGGTCCATATGGAATTCGAAGAGTGACAAGGTTACAAGGTATGTGTTCTTTATGTCATAAAAAGTTGTTTTTTTCTTTTAAATAAGTCATAATCCAATTTTATTAAATGAAGAGTAAAGCAAAGGCATTACAAGTGCAAAAAGGCAAGGATAAGTAGCAAAAGAAAAAAATAATGTTAGACAATTAGATCAATTCACCTAATGGTTAATTATTTTGTTAATCTATTTAAAATAAAATTATAGCTCTTATTAATATGTTTGAAATTTTAAGTTGTATGATACTTTAATGAATTAAAAGTTGTAGGTACAATTTGTTTCAACCTATTACGGTTGTTGCTCTTTCTTATTTAGCCATTTGAGGAGGCTATTGAGGTATGCTTCTTTAGAATGTGAAAGGAATGAAGGGTTTGTTGAAGAAATATTTTAGATGTTTATGTGCATGATAAACAAGAGAAAGATGTAGAAAATGAAAATTAGACATTTTAAAATTACATAATTGTTTTAAGTTATATATCAAATATCACTCTTGTTAAAGTAAAATCTACCCTTATTAATCTTCAACAAAAGTTATATAAATTTTCTCACAAAATAAAATAAAGTATATTTGATTATAGTTCACATTATTGAAACCAATCCCTTTTAAGTTTAAGATTTTTCAAAACTAAACTTAAAATTATCTACAATTTTTCTACCATAAATTCCTTTTATAATAATTATTAAGACACCATTGAACAATTCCTTCTAAGTTTAAAACCCATTGGATACAACACTTTTTCAAATAATTTAAATCAAAAGACATTTATGATAATTAATTGTATTAACTCTTAAATAAGCACCCTTTGGTATAGTGGGAACCACTTATCCCTTTTATGAGCCCTAGATCTAAATCTAATAGACATAACATTTTTAATGTATCTTTTTATTAAAAGAATTTTATATATAATTGTATACATAACCCTTATGTAAGTATTTATTAATCTAACAATTATGTCTCAAAACACTTCATCTTCATGATAAAAGAACTTAGTCATCATAACTATTTTCGTAATTTTTTTATCTAAAAGTTGAGTCTATAATGTTTGCTTATATCTTTATCACAAACAAAGTTTCCTTGCTTAAGTGGTCAATGCACTTCTTGAATTCCACTTTATACTAGATTTGAAAAATAAAAGAATTACAATTTCTTGGGCCATTTTTTATTTTTGAAAATATACCAATAATCCCCTACCATTTTCAAAGAATTGAAAATATAATAGGTCTTTAATAATTTTGAAAGTCAAATGTATAAATAATGATATCTTGAAATTAAACCATTACAATTTAAAATGTTCATTATAGAAAATTTTAAAAATATGGTAAACAAGTTTTGAACCATAAATTATATTAAATAAGTAGTACAAGCATTTCACTTAAATGATTTTATATTAATAAACCCTTTATTTAATTGAAACATTTAAGGAATCTTATCCTTAACTTTTTTATAGATGTTTTATAGTCAAACCCTTTCATTTATTGGAATGATCCATATTTTACATCCATAAAGGCAAACTCTAAATGCCCCCCCACTATAAAGCATTTTGTCAAGTCTATTAAAAGCTTAAAACTTATCCTTCTTTTACAAACTACAAATAGAAAGCACTAAACACTAGATGAAAATAATTATTTATAGTGTTTCAATCACACTAATACTATTAAACACAAGCTTTAGCATTGTATCAAGTATAGAGTTAAGTTTTCATTATTTATGATTAATTTGTGTGGGCTTGAAACTTATCCTCCTTGATATCTTGTTCACCAAGTCTTTCATCAAAACTTTTGTCAATAGATTAATGATGATTTGACTTGATTGCATAAAATTAATCATGATCACTCCATTTGTAATCAAGTCTCTAAGATAATCATATCTAAATCCATTGTATCTAAACTCACCATTATATAATTGATTGTAAACTCTTACTTAAGTTGCAACATTGTCATAGTGTATAAAAATGGTAAATACTAGCTTCTGTCAGAAAAGAATATCATAAAGTAAGTCCCTTAATCATTCTACTTCTTTACTCATTAAAGCTAATACTAGAAATTTTACAATCACAGTAAAATTTGCTATGTAAATTTTTCTTGAAACCCTAAGAAATAGTACCCTTGCCAAGCATAATATCCTCCTATTAGTAAAAGTATGATCTTTTCTATTAGTGATCCAACTAATTTCTAAGTATCCTTTTAAAATATAAGGGTAATCTATATAATTCAAATCATAATTCTTTTTTTTTTATGTACTTCAAATTTTTTTTAATTCCATGTGGTGTATGTTGCTCATATTATTTACATATTATTCATTTTGCTAATTGTATATGTTGTGTTTGACCTTGTACATATTATTGTATACATTAGACACCTCATTCCTCTAACATTTCCAACTGTGATATTAGACTTCAATAATCTTAGTAAATTTCATGTTAGGATCAAATAGGATAAAGATTAGAATACAATTTGAATAATTAAACTTATTAAGAACTTTTCTAATGTAATGATTAAGTAAGCATTTTGCTTTTTTGATTTAGTAAGATTCTAATACCAAGATGACATTTGTCTCACCAATTCTTTCATATCAAAATTGTTGAACAAAAACATCTTGGTAATTTGAACTTATTCTAAATCAATTTCAAAAATTTAACATATCATCTATATACAACTTGATTATGACACATTTTCCTTCATTAAACTTGCTACAACATACTCATTAGTTCATTAATTTTAAACCCATTTAAAAATACCATTTAATCAAATTTAATCACACACAAGAACTTTAATAATCATCCAATAGCCTTAAACTTTTAAGTAAACAATGTTAGGCTTTCTTTTGTTTCTAAACTCATATGAGGTCATTTTATTTTTTTTTTTGTTGAAACTTTATTTATAATGTGACATGTTGTAAATAATGCCTTTGCCCAAAATTCCTAGGTCAATTTAGAATTTAATAACATTACATTGACCATTTTGCATTAACATATGATTTTTGTATTTAACAACACTATTTTGTTGTGGTGTAAAAGGAATAGTAACTTCATGAATGATTCATATAAAATAAAAAAATTTAGTATTATAATAATAGATCATAAACATTTAATTTCAGCTTTATATTATTTAAAGTCTTTAGTTTGCTCTATACACAATTAGATGTTATGCAAATCACACACATGATTATGGTGTAAAACATATATTTGAAGATCTTTAAATCCTTTATCTTATGTTTTAAGCTTCTCTTGAAATATTTTTATATTTTAAAAATTTCTTTCTAGTTACATCTTACTTTGTCTGCAATTTTCCCAAAAGTGTCTTTACTTTAGTTATACTACAGTGGATATCAAATACTTAATCACTCATGGCATTTAAAATCTATCCTCTACAAATCTCATCATTTATTTATCATTTCTACCTCTTTCTAACATCAGCAACAATCTTATTTTCTAACCATACTAATTTTATAGTATTTAGAATCTAGGCTACTTATAGTGTCACCAAGAAAAAGTGAACATGTTTATTCCATTTAAGGAAGTTCCCCCTATTAAACTTCTTAAGTTTCACAAAGTTGAAAGCTAATTTCTTCTAAGTTCTAGTCATAATTTTTCTTTAAAATTGTAGGAATTGAAAATTGGACAAGTTAAAAATTGTATAATTGCATCAACTCATGAATCAAATGTCATTTTATTTAAAACAAAATTCACCCTTACTAATTTGCAAGAAAGATTAAGTGAATTTCTTCTTAGGATAAAATAAAGTACATTTAATTACATTGTACATTACTAAAATCAAGTCTTTTTAAAGTCTATGATTTTTCAAAATTGCTCTTAAAATTGCATACTAGTTTTTTTTTTTTTTCCTGTAGTAAAATTAGATATGATAGATCATTTTATAATAATTAAAGGAACACCATTTTTTTATGTGATCAAACATCACACCCACATATAAAAATATTTTATATTGTAATCATTAAAAGCATTTTGTCTAATGGTTACTTAGCCTTTTAATGAAAGATGCCTCCTAAGACCAAAACGCATTAAATGCAATTCCTTTTTATGTGATTTAAAACAAAAGACATTTATGGTACACAATTAACTACCAATTAGACATTTTAGTCTAGTAGCAACTACTCCTCCATCTTTTAAGTTCAGGGTTCAAAATTTAATAGGCACAACCATTTTTAATGCATCTTTTTATAAAGTGATATCTATATATTACTATATGCATAACCACCAAATAAGCATCCTTTTGTTCAGTTGTTATATCACTGAAATTCCTCTTTCTAGGTTCAAAACCTAGTAGCCATAACTAGTTTCCACACCTTTTTCTAAAATATGCATCTATAATGTTTATATGAACCTTTATTACAAACAAAGTGTTTTTGCTCAAGTGGTTAATGCACCTCTTAAATTCATCTTTATCTTAGGTTCCATAATTAAGGACTTACAATTTCTTAGACCATTTTTCTTTTTATTTTTTGATAATACACCAATAAAAGCTAGATCTTGAAGGTATGTGTCCATATTATATATAATTTCTATCATTGTTGCAAAAAAAAAAAAGAAAAAAAAAACTAGATGTTGAAAGTATGTGTCCATATTATATAAAATTTCTATAATTATTGCAAAAAAAAAAAAAAAGATGTATTCTTATTTGTTTACTTTTATAATTGAGTTAGTTCTATTATAATATGCTTTTTAGCTCTTAGTTCATTATTTTATCAATTAGTATAAGATAGAAATGACAATGATCCTCACTCTAACATGAACGAGGTCAAAGAAACTTGATTAAGGATTAGTGATTCTTACTCTAATTCTTGAATTTTTAATCAAAGATGGAGACAAAGTTGGTATTTATGTTCTTCACTTTGACCCCAAATTTTTAGATTACAATTTTGGTCTTTATATAATAGTTATACAAATTTTTTTATAGAGAAACAATCAAGTAAATTATCATACTAATTATAACTTTACATATGTACATACTTCAATTTTTCATATTCCCTTTAATATTTACTTTTATAAAACATTTCATCATAAAAGAAAAATAGTCTCCATTATTTTCAATCTCTACATTTGTCTTTTACTTTATTATTAACACCTTATACTCTATTATTGCCTCTCTTAAAAAATCAAATTACAAATATGCTCGAAATGAAGCAATCCTCTTTAGCTTAATTTAAAAATTCAAAAAAAAAATTTATTGTTTTTGTTTTATAATACAAAATTTAATTAATATAATCTTTATTTACTATTAATAATAGGCTTAATGGCGTTGTGAACCTTTGTTTTTTTATACTTACTCTCTTCCACTCATAGACAAATGTGAAAGAGCAAATTGAATTTTTAGATAATAATTGAGTTTTTTTTTTTGTTACATTAATTAGTAATTAGTTTGTTATTTAAAAATTTAAGAATTTATTTTAAAATTTATTATTATTTTATTAAAAAATAAAAAATAAAAATAAAATTCTAAATTCTCTTCCTGTTGAACAGAACAAAGATAAGGACCAATTATAAAATAAAAACAAAAATTGGGATGACACTCCCGTTCCCATTCTACCCCGTTGCCATTTCTAATTTAAGAAAGTTACATTTTGGTTTTATCTTGTATGGTTAATTCTATTTTGAGTGTGGTGAGTTAAGCACGGCCTTATGCCCTTTAATTACAGTTTTTATTTTTCATTAATGAAATTGTTGTTAAAAAATATCTTAATTATTACTTTAAAGAAAGGACTTAAAAAATCTTGATTATTTTAATTGGGATAGAATGAATTGTCGTTCCTAGCACCTAAAAAGAAAAAAATCGACTTTCCAAATTTGCAGAAACCTTCGATAATATCTCCAGGGACTTGTTTTTGGTAGAAGGAACGGACAATCTCGAAGCGGTAAAACTTGGTAGACAGGGCTTCTGGTTTGGGGTGAAGATGCGCTGGCATAACGTGAGTCTGATTAAAATTTTTATTTTTCAAATTTGCGTTTATTGACAAAATCACTAAATATATTAGAAGTATGATAAAATGTGTATTTAAGTGCAACAATATGTGTAATAAATACCTTGAAAATATAATTAAATGCTATTTCACATTTTATCGTGTTTATTACACATTTAATGATTTTTGACCCCAAAAAAAAAAAATTTTAATTTGAAAAACAATTTTAATTATATCAACTTCATAAGAACACTGGCATAAGGCCATGCTCTCCTATGAATTTCAGCAATCACTTGTAATGGTTCTACAATTGACTCGGTGGAATGATCCCATGCGGGTCTAAATGTGTGATAAGGAAAACGAAATGTACAAGTAGACATCAAAAATTATTAAAATTAAAAACAAAAAAATTAATCACACTAACGCTATGTTGGCATCAGCATGAACTCATTCCAAAGTGTACGCTCCCCCGTGAATTTCAACAATTACTTACAATGGTTCTTGATCATTTTGAGCTAAATTTAAAAGAATTGGTGGAATAGTCCCATATGGATGCACACAATATCGTGACTCACGATATTCAATTACTTTCGGATCTACATGTAACATAGAAAAACTGGAATGTCCATGACGTGTACACAGTCATATTATTGAATAATATTTTTTATTAAATAATTAATTTATAATATGATTAAAAATAATTTTATATATTATTTTATTATTAAAAATTATTATTTTAAATTATAATTTAAATATTTTTAACATTAATAAATATATCTAATTTAGTATATATCTCAGTTATTTTTTTTAATGTATATAAAAATTTTATCTGAATAATTATAATTATAATAAAAATAAAAAAAATTAGTTATTAAGTTAAGACGATTTTTTCTATCATATTAATAATTTTAATTTTTATAAAGTTATAAAAATTATTTATTTATTATATTATTTATATAAAAACAACTTATCACAAAATTAAAAAATTTAATATGTATTAATTTTTTAAATATAACTAAATGTATAAGAAAAAAATAGATAGGATGGAATCTTAACTATTTTTGTTGTTGTCGGGCAAAACAAAGAAATTTAATTATAATTACAATATTGAAGGATAAGATGATATTAATTTTCTAGCATAACGTGGATCTAGACATTAAGAACCTATATCTAATCATGGATTTAAGACTCACACGAAGAGCTGCACCCATCGTGGCACAGATATTGCACTGTTTTGGTTTTTGGTACATTGCGTAAGCACATTGCTCTTCGTTTTAATGGAGTTTAAATGGCACGATGAAATTAATGCAACTTGCGTAAGCAATTTGTAACCATTTGATGTAAAGTCAAAATTTACCCTAAGAGATAATAAAAAAAGGGGTTGCTTTTTGATATTATTTACTAAAATATGATTATAATTTAATTTTTATATTTTAAATATTATAATATGTATAATAATAATTATAAATATATTTTTCATAATTATAATAATTTATATATATATATATATATAAAGTGTGAATATAAATAAACTATAAATATAATTCTGTTTACTTAGCATGGGAGAGGTGTAATTTAATAGTTTTAGGAGGAAAGAGAACGCGTCGCGATTGCGATTGTGGACCACCAGATAATGGCCCAAAGTACCACTTTAAATGTCAACTCTAATACAATAAATAACACTCTCACGCGTCCGCGCACGCACACTCACATGGTCTTTCCAAGGTAACAAACCCGAGTACGTCATGGGGGAAATGCTCCTTTTTTCTTCTAGTGGAAGTGTTATCCACGTGAGCATGAAGCGTGTGGGTTTAAGACTCTCTAATGCGACTTGTTGGCTTTTGTCTTAAATCCTATCTAGTTGTTGCACTCATCTAATATTAGCAAATTCTTTATTTTGAGTTATATTTTTCCCTTTATTTTAATTAAATCTTATTTAATTTTTTTTAATATTTAACATTAAATTAATTTAATTCACTTCTAAGAAAGTTAGAATTAAAAAATCTCTCACAAATCTAACAAGAAAGAAGGAGAGGAGGTTGGCCTTGGCCTCTATAAATTGAGCACAATTGCTTGCCTCAGTCTCACATTTTCTTTCAAGAAAAAAGCCAACTGCTTGAGTTAAGAGGTGTAAAGAGAAATAAGAGGCGAGAGAGCCGAGTGGTAAAAAGCTAGAGACATAGAGATGGAGGATGGAAGGCATAATTACAAAGGAGAGAGCAAGTCTGTAGATGTTGTTGGTGAGGAGACTACAGTTGATTGGAGAGGCAGACCTTCCAACCCCAATAAGCATGGGGGAATGAGAGCTGCAGCATTTGTTCTTGGTATCTTTCTCTTTCTTCCTCTCTCTCTCTCTCTCTCTCTCACAATACACAAACACACAACAATAGATTATAATTATATGGTCAAGCATACACATATGTCTTTAAATGTAAAGTGATTCTTAGAAACTCTATTTGATTATTCAAAATAATATTTTGGTGTTGTTTCTATATATTTTTCTCTATATTGATCCAAATTCAAGTTTTTTAAAAAGGACATTTATTTTTGAATATTAAGAATTTATAAAGCAACATAATTGCTTACACATCTCTTTTTTTTAGAAAAGAAAAAAAAAAATCCACTTGCATAATATTGTTTTTCTCCATGTCTTTATTTGCCTTGTATAGGTGGCTGATACTTTGAAACAGCCGACATGAGACTTAAAATGAAAAGATGCTGTCCTTAAAATTTTGACCATAGGAACATGACCCTTTTCTCCTTCTGAAGAACTCACATAGACGATAGGAATTCATCAAATAAAAGTTAAGGGAAAGAATGCAATTTCATACTTTCAAAAATCTATGGACAACCATTAAGACAAGCAAATAGCATGCGGTAGTCTCTCTCTCTCTCTCTCTCTCTCTCCCCCATTATACTGTCTGTTCTAGTAATTGTTTTCATTTTCTTCTTGTGTGGAAATTTCAGGGATTGAAGCATTTGAGATAATGGCAATAGCAGCAGTAGGAAACAACCTCATAACGTATGTAATAAATGAGATGCACTTCCCTTTATCAAAGTCCGCAAACATTGTGACAAATTTTGTGGGAACTGTCTTTATCCTGGCCTTGCTTGGTGGCTACCTCTCCGACTCGTATCTGGGGTGCTTTTGGACCATGCTCATCTTTGGTTTCGTGGAACTTTCTGTAAGGCTTCCTTTTTCTCTCAAATCATGTCATCCTTTTCTTCTTTAATTTTTCCCCTCCACCCATTCTGACTCTTAATTAAAACTTCAGAGTCCCATCAAAATTCAACAATACTGACCAACTTTTTAAATAGTGGACAGTTTATTCAGTTCATATTAAATTGGCGTATGTGCTTCATTTAAGCATTAAAGTAAAAGAGAGTGTCTACGTCCTTCAAGAGAATACCATCTGTATTGTCAGAAACCGTAAAAGGAAAAATACTTTTAACGGACTACTAGATGCATACAAAATTGTCATCAGCAGTGGCACGTCACGTTTAGTAGGAGTGTTGCGTGCATCTCTCTATAGGGATTAAACGGATGAATTTACGAGATTCTGTCTTTGAACAAAGATGACCCCCTTAGTAATATGATATATTTGTCTTTGTATGGACTCAAATTTTAAATTTTTTTTCTATGATTCGCTTCTCAATAAATAATTCTTTTTTTTTTTCCTTTTTTTAAGATTGTGAAATTATATTTTAAATTTAAATAAACTCATTTAAATCTAATAATACTCAAATGATATATTTTCCTTATAAAGAAAATTAAATAAAAATACTCATAAATAATTTTAACTTCAACCTACAAACATAATAATTAATATACTTTTAATGTATTTACTTCTTTTTTTTTTTTTTGGCTTTTTAACTTAAAGACATCCTCTCATACGAGATGCATCGACTTAATTTACTCGGCCTATACCTGGAATGTGAGGGTGGGGTTGGTCCCTCAAAATAATTTAAAAAAAAAAAAAAAAAGGAAAAAGACAAAAGTCGCCATCATGGACGACTATTCTTTTCACTGCAACAAAAAGGACCATCTTGTGAAATCCAACATATTAATTACAAGTGGGATGACATCACCTGATATTATGAATACATATTTAATTTGTTTCATATATAATTATAATAAATAATAAAAATTATAAAAATACAATCAACAATTGTAATAAACCATCTCACTTGTCTTGTGTAAAGGCAGCCCGCGTCCACGTCCATTTAACGAAGGGGGACTGGAGAAGAATATTTTTCTTATCTATATTCTTACATTTGGTTTTGTAGGGCTTCATACTACTATCAATCCAAGCACATCTTCCCCAACTAAAGCCACCAAAGTGCAACATGTTAATTGATGGAGATCAATGTGTAGAGGCCAGAGGCTTGAAGGCTTTAATCTTTTTTGTGGCCCTATACATGGTGGCATTGGGGAGTGGATGTGTCAAACCCAACATGATTGCTCATGGGGCAGACCAGTTCAATCAAAACAGCCCAAAGCAATCCAAAAGGCTGTCTACCTTCTTCAATGCTGTCTATTTTGCTTTCTCCATGGGTGAACTTATTGCCTTAACAGTTCTTGTATGGGTCCAAACACATTCTGGCATGGACGTTGGCTTTGGAGTCTCTGCAGCTGCTATGGCCATGGGGTTGATAAGCTTGGTTTCTGGCACTCTATATTACAGGAACAAACCCCCTCAAGGAAGCATCTTGACCTTCATTGCTCAAGTAATTCGTTGTAATTAGCTCTTTTAATTACGAATTGCTGGTTGCTTTCATTCTGGGCTTATAATTTCATCTTTTTCTTGCTTTAGTTCTATTTATGTTCCGTGCTTTTTTAACGTAATGACCATATGCAATGTTGCACATGCATTGTTCCTTACCTTCCTTCTGGTCCTGTATCGTGTTCTTTCTTACATCAGACAACAGCATATTAAATTGTTGATTATGACCCCGTAGCGTTATGTAATGGCCTTGCGGATGTGTCAACTAGAGATTGTACTTTAAAGTCCAGATTTTGTAGCCACATATGTGCGGTGGCGTCTACAGTGTGATACTGCTAATACACATCATTCATATGCCTTTAAAATAGACGTCATTTTGAGTTGAGCTCATAAAAAATTAGAAATGTAATTCTGTGTAATTTTGCATAATTATAGATATATATATATATATATGTGCCATTTAGCTTTCTAATAATTATGCTAACTAGATTCTCTGTATCCTTATCAGGTTTTTGTGGCAGCCATAATGAAGAGGAAGGAAATTTGTCCATCTAACCCAAAGATGCTTCATGGAGGCCAAAACCAAGTTCTCCATAATAATAATACCTTAATTCCAATGGCCACCGAGTCTGGCACTCTAGTTCATACCCAAAAATTCAGGTAAAATCATATATTCCACATCATCCAGTCTCGATATAATAGAAAGGTGTAAAATAATAGTACCCTTTTTGGTGTAAACTCAAAGGCAAAAACAAGAAGATCGTATATCCCTCCCCACACCCCCCCCCCCAACTCTCCCTCTCTTTAAATCATAAATTGCAAATCCCCTTGAGACTATGTCCTTGAACAATAAAATCTTTATTTGGTCGATCATTTTCTTTCAATTATATTGTACCATGTGAAATTTTTCTTTAAAAAGATCCCAACATGGCTAATCATTTTCATTCTAAAATTTCAAACTTCTGATTTTCCAAACCACAACTAATCTCATGGCCATGTAAGACTTTCAAATGAGCAAGGAAATAACCACATCTAAACAAATTTCAGGTTCCTGGACAAGGCCTGCATCAAGGTTCAAGATGAGACCAACACAAAAGAGAGTTCATGGAGACTCTGCACCGTGACTCAGGTGGAGCAAGTGAAGATACTGATATCAGTTATTCCCATCTTTGCTTGCACCATTGTTTTCAACACAATTTTAGCTCAGCTCCAAACATTTTCGGTCCAACAAGGCAGTGCCATGAATACCCAACTCACCAATTCCTTCCATGTCCCTCCTGCTTCACTTCAATCCATCCCTTACATAGTCCTCATTTTTGTAGTCCCCCTATATGATACTTTCTTTGTCCCTTTTGCAAGAAAGATCACTGGCTTTGAATCAGGAATTACCCCTCTGCAGCGGATTGGGGCAGGCCTATTTTTAGCAAACTTTTCCATGGTATCTGCTGCCATGATGGAAAAGAAGAGGAGGGATGCAGCAGTGGATTCAAACAGAATATTGTCCATCTTTTGGATCACCCCACAGTTTTTAATATTTGGATTGTCAGAAATGCTCACTGCTGTTGGTCTTATTGAGTTCTTTTACAAACAATCCTTGAAAGGCATGCAAGCATTCTTAACAGCCATGACCTATTGCTCATATTCATTTGGGTTTTACTTGAGCTCCTTATTGGTCTCTTTGGTAAACAAGATCACCTCAAGCTCTTCAAGTAAAGGTTGGCTCAGCGACAATGATCTCAACAAGGACAGGCTTGATCTTTTCTATTGGTTGCTTGGAGTTCTTAGCTTCCTCAATTTCCTGAACTATCTCTTTTGGGCCAAATGGCATTCTTACAATCCATCTCTGTCAAGTACGGCACAGCATGAGGCACATAGGGAGGACTTCAACCCCAACTCCAATTCTTCAAAATTCATTGGGAACGAAAGTATACCTTAAGTTATCTATATATTCGAGTCAACTTCCGGATGAATAATTCGATGACATTATAGCAACAGGCTTGTATACTAGTCTTCGATGAAGGGAAGGCAATAAACTCAGATTAAAGGAAGAAATGGGCCCTTTTTTTTTTTTGTAATAGCCACGCATGCTGAAAAATATCATTTTAAGCTTATATTTTCTGTAAAAATCCATTATGCAAATGCAATATATATATAAAAGGACTGCTGCTAGATTGAAAAAGTACCTAGCTTTGGCATTTGTCGTTGAAAATTTGATGGTCTAATTAAGCACACGTAAAAGCCAAAACGACTTCAAGATCCAAAATTTGGGAGAACCAAGGGCACTTTTCAGAAATCCCCACCGTCCGTAGGATATACTTGAAGAATTTAACTAGGTACGACCCCATCAGAGAACATTCATTGCATTCTCCTTATGTTTCTCCCGTGACACCAATTGGCTGTGCACCTCATCCCTCTTTCTATTTGAACGACGAAAAACGAATATGCCATTGCTTTATTGCTTCAGAAAAGGCAACTTGAGCAATCTAACTACTATGACGTGATGCATATAAATGGAACATAATTAAAGCCTCCCAGAAAAGTCAAAAAGGCAAGAAGTGACATCAGACATAATGGGAGAAGACAGGAGGGAGCACCCCAATAGAAGATGCACCGGAGAAGTTCCCATCTTATTGTTTCTTAGAAAAGTCACATAGCAGTTCAAGGCAGACATGCCTCAAACATGTTCTGATGTTGGACGAAGGCATGGTCCCCCACGCCCACCACCACCAAGCCAAATTTTCTCGCAGGGAATGGAGTTTCATCCTTTTGGTAGTGGATTGGATCATGTGGCTTGTTTGACCTTGGCAGGAATAGGAATAATAATCGTAAGTCTATTTGTGCCCACTCATATCAACCATTACACATTTATTTTTCTATAATAATTGAAGATACCCATCCTCTTCCTGTGAATGCCAACTTGCTTTTATGTACAGTGATTTTTTTTTTGGATTTCGTGGTCAAATGATATCAGAGGACGATTTCTTTATGCCCATCAAAGGACCTCGAGATGCTAATCCACGACGAGAAATTAGAAATCATATACGGAACGAGGGCGACCCGTGAAAATACGTCGGTTTATTACTCGTGCAAAGGATCTTGGCAACTTGGACAACTTATAACGATGTTTGTCTCGCATATCACTAGGAAAATCGGGACCTTTACAAAATTAGAAAGCTTTCGTCTCAATTCTCAATTCATATTTAGCCGCGAGCAATCTACGTTTGTGATCTCGTATAACTGCTGCACATTGTATAAACTTCACCTATTTGAGCCGGTGAAAAGCACACCATCCATATGAGAACCACGAGCACAACCGATTACTTTCTCAATATTCCAATCTCGGACAATAAGAAAACAACCGTTTGTTCATCATACGTAGACAACCGTTTGTTTATCATACGTATAACTTCTACGATTTCCCCAAAACCCACGCGCAGTTTGCCAAATGTTGTTGCACCAAGGACCATTGCAAGAATACAGAAGCTATGAGTCCATGCCCGCCCACTTTACATTGGTGGTGGTTCACCATGCTCGTGATGTTTAAGGAAGGCCTGGAAGCCTTTCTGTCCTATGAAGCCAGGGCCTGGCTTACATTTTTACTGAAATAAGAAGTGTGCATCAGTTATTTAGACAGCCCGACACTAATACCTCTCTAGCAAAGACCAACAAATGTAAATCTTCCATTAACAAATACTGGTGAAAGCCTTTACAACGAAGATTGCAAAATGACGCGTATCTAACTGGTTTCACAGAAAATAAACCGTCAAGGGGCATAAAATGCCCTTGGCATCAACGAGACTCTAGGCAAGGAGACTATTTTTGATCACTATCCTCGCTCCTTAAACTGGTTGATCATAAATGTAGGAATAACAAAGCAAGGGTTTGTAAGAAAGATTAAGTAGCCTAATCATCAGTTGTCTCAACATTTGCACCCTTGAGATGCAAGTGTTTTTCCCTCTTCTGGAACTCTGTCAAGCCCTTTCCACTTCCTGTTACGCCAACCTTACCATATGGATCATCAGGAGACTTGAAAATGCTTTCCCTCTTGCGCCCTGAGAAGAAACCAATCTGAGAGAAACAAAAGTACATATCAAGACATAAGAATTCATATTTCAAAATGGAACTAATTGTTTCCATGTTCTTCACCATTTCTGTTGTATCATGTGATTTATAAATGAAAAGCCAACTCTGTGCCCCAAATTAGTAATATCACATCCCAGTTTCCGCTAATGTAATAGCAATCAAACTGCTTGGTGAATTACCCAACTGACACTGTATATTGCTAAAAGAAAATAAAAGGCTAACAGTGCTGATAGATGGTGCTTGTTGACCATTAAGTTCCATAACACTGGTTGGCACCATTATCATTATGACATCAGCATACCAAGTATTTAGTCTCAATGTGGCAAGAATAGGAAAACACCATACTTTAGCTCATCCAATAGCACACAGAGTTCAGTTTCATCTCAGCAAACAGTAAACTTAATTGTCAATTAAGAACTGCCTATAAAGCTCCTTGTATTGTACACGTGTGTACCTTCTTAGTCTTGCCTTTTGTTGTCTGGAACTGCTGCCATGCATTCTGTCGCTTGTTTTGTGCAACTTCAAGTTGCTCTAACCGGACCTTTGACTTAAAAGCATGTATCTTCTTACGCTTGGCAGCTTTCTGTAAATGTTATTTTTTGCAAATTCATCACTATTGCAAACAAAAACTTGCATGTGAATGCAAAAAGAAGTGCTTGGTAATGGAAGCATGAGATATTTATGGGACCCTACTGTTTGGTTAGAATTTGTGATTAACTATCCAAAAAAATGAAGCAACGATTGGATAATGACTGGACAAGGAAACAGGCATCATTTATGGTATTAAATTCAAAAAGGCGAATGAAAACCCTAGTATTCAATTTATGTTCAGCTGAGGTAGAAAGTCAAAAAACTCTTCAAGTTCCATGGCCAGGAAACAGCAGGAATGATCAAGAGGTGGATTTAGTCAATTCCAATTACAGAATGTGGACACCATTAACCATAGCAAAAGTGGCAGTGCACAATCCAATTGATTACCCCATATCAAGAAAATAAAAGGAAATGCCTACCACATCCTCCGGGTCATCAGGTTCAATTCGAAGCTTGGCTGGTAAGCTTTTTGATTGAAAGTCCAATGAAGCAGCTTGGGCAATCTTCCGTTTGATATCTTGTTTTGTAGCTTCAGCAACTCTTTCAGCTTCTAATAAAGCATTAAATTCCATAGGACGTACATTGTCAGGATCCACCTGGCATTAGTCACTGTCAGTAACAAACCATCTGGTATAAAACATGAGAAAATAAATGACAATGAGATCATGCAAATTGCTGTACTTCATTGCCTGTATGTATACTGCAAAAACAGATTTTTGTCTTCACATATCAACATTCTCTTTTTCTTTTTTTTTTTTAGATGACAAGGACTCTCTTTCAGGCAAAACTTGGGGTTGCTAGCACAACATACTATGGCCACAGCTTCCCACTTGAAACATGGAATGCACCTTAGAGAGATTCAAATCTAAGACGTGCATCTAACTCACACAATCCTATGTTCGTCATTATTACTAGGCTGACCATGGGTGGTTATCTACATTCTCATTTTTATCAGGCCAGCCTTTTGGACTCAACAATTTTGCTGCTTTTCTAGGGATCTTTGTTTTATTTTGTTTTTTTTAGCCAGTAAATGAGCTGTAGAATTATAAATTCTAAAAGCCTTATCATTCCAATCCTCTGAAATCATCACACTGAAATATAAAATAACTGACAATAACAACATTTCCATTGAAATTAAAGCTTTGCTTAAGAATATCAGTGGTAAAACAGTAACAAGCAAATCTACAACTCCCTTTTACAAATTAATTCAATAAGAGCCAAGTTCAATTCTTTTAAGTTGATGACATTACTGCCCTTAACTTAGTAACATTTGACATGAGACCCATCTGAGACTCATTCGTATGATCAACTGAATTAATCTAATAATGTGATCACTTGATTCAATGAAAAAAAAAAAAAACTCAATCAATCTATAGACTATCCCCAACACAATTACAATGTAAATACTCCAAGCTGAATAGCATGCAAGTGTAACAATACATTCTCACTGCAGGATAACTGCTAAACAGTAATGCACCAAAAACAAACAAACCTCTTCCTTGTTCCCCCATCCATCATAGGTAACATAATATCCATTTGGGGTATGAGCCTCTATTGTTGCATCATACCTAAACACATAGCTAATCAGATCATGGGCAGCAAGAATAAAGAAGCTAACACAAACAGAAGGAAATAGACAGTGGTTGACTAAAATGCTGAATCTTTTTGTGTTTGTAACATACCATTCTCCATCTTCACTCCATACAGCTTGAACTTTAGCACCAACAGGAAACTTCACACTTTGCTCAGAGACGATGGCTGATTCCTGCTTGAGAAAAAATGGTATCTAATCAGGACCTGACATTTGTCAATGCAAAAATTTATAACTATTGTAACTACTTTTATGTGTTTTTCCATTTTCACATAGGGACATCCAAACCTAAAAAGGCATCAGTCAACGGTTTCTACACCTTGGGTCTAGGGAAACTAGGAGACGTGCTAGTTCCTGTACCAATAGCTGATCCACCAGTCTCATTCTGCTTTGCAGTTGCAAGGAGCTCTTCTGTAAGTGCAATCACCTGCATCTCCATAATGTTAGCAAACTCTAAAACAAATAACAAAAGAAACACAATCTTTGAGATCATAAGTCGCAATTGTCTTTAAAATTCGAACTTAGAATCTCAGTGTGAACATCTCAAATCAGGTGAGGAAGAGAAGCACGCTGGCCATCACGGTACAAAGGACACCTGCAAATGAACCAAGATAGAGATGATGCGTATCCTGATGAAGTTCTAAGTTTTCACAAATAGCTCGAACAATTTTCTTTTTCCAAGAATTCTCCACGGAATTCCTCCTTCCGGAGTGCATTAACTTTATTTAGCATAAAAACCACCCTCACCTTTTCAACCCTGAAATGAAAACAAATCTCCACGGGAGCCATTAGCAGCTAATTAATGTTGCTTGTTTGAGCAACATGTTGATTCCTTCAAGAGACAGGATGAAGAGATAAAAAGAAGAAATGCATCAAAATTGTGGACACTAAAATGGCAAATCTACCCAGACACCCAAAGAGTGAGACCTATAATTGATTCAGTGGTCTTTACAGATAAGGAATGAGCTTATATATTGGATCAAGAAGAACACTTTGTAACAGCAACTGCTAGGATGGACTCAAATAGAAAGACAACAATGCCCACATTATAAAACAAATATGTTCGAGAAAAAAGGTAACAAAAAACAAATATATAAACTAAATGGAACGATAATAAAAAAGGTCACCTCAGTGAGCTCCTTCTTCATGTCCACATATTCCGAGTTTCCAGGATCTTCAACCAAAAGTTGCCTCACCTGATTCACAAGCAGAAAGTAAAACTTACCAAAAAGATCTAACAGTGCATATATCTATCTATAATCCATAATGTAAATAAATAAATATGTATTGCACCAATAAAGGCACAGAGAGAGAGAGAGAGAGAGAGAGAGAGAGAATCTTGAATGAGTTAAACATTGTTTGTGAAATCTTGTTTTCAGAGAACACGAAACAAAGTGTTATTTTACATGAATCCAGCATTCTGCATAAAAATGTTTTATTATAAGGTACACTAGAATGCATGGATAAAGTGTAGACAAAATATCTCATATCAGAGCCATAAAGTTAAGGAGACAATCAAGGAGCAAGAGATTTCACTGCTACATTCTCAATTATATCTTTTAATGTTGTTTTTTCAATTTAATTCTGAAAAAAAAAAAAAGTCCCCATGAATAATCAACAAATCAATCCACTTCAACAAATAAATACAATTTAAGAATTCTCACTGGCATTTAAGCATCATTAAGAATGTGCAGATTTTCCCAAAGATGAGTTTTGCTCTTGCCAATGGGTTACAATGGCTTGCATTCATATTTTGTCAATGACCATAACGTACAATAAGCCCTTTTATTTTTTCAATCAATATCTATACTCAAAGGACATTTGAAAGAAGAATCACAGGAATGTCTCACAGTAACCACATGAAATAAAAAAAACACCCAAAGGTGGAATGATAGAAACTGAGATCCTAACTTCAGTTTACTACCTAAAAGAAATTTCCCACCATGACATGATGAAGACCATTAACTGCAGTTGGGTTAGATACAATGATCTGTCGGGCGATACTATCAAAGCGCTCAAATTGTAGAATTTTTGATAACACACATTTAAATATCAAAATATTGCAACATCAAAATTTACTTGTTGTGTAAGAACTGCCCAGTGAAATTCGGAAAAAAGTATAACGGATTGTGGTCCAAGAATAGTTTACTGGAGTATACGACCATTCATATACATGAACGTAAATTAACAGAATTTTTTTAGAGAAATAAAAAAAAAAAGACAAATATTCACTTTCTCACCGATGTAATTCACTCTCTTAATTAATTCCTTATTCCCTCTAGTTTCCGAGCACATAGACATGGCCATGGCCCAACCCCAAAATCCACAGAGAAACGCGAAGGGATGAGCGACTTTGAATTGCATTGGAAAAAAAAAATTAAAAAAAAAATAAAGAAGAAGACCGAAAACCTTATTCGCATAATTGAACCCAAGACAAAACAAAGAATTCAAACGGACTATAAGAAAGAAGAACAACCTAAATCTAGAAAATTAAAAAAAAAAAAAATCGCACTATGAAATTTAAAAAGATCAAACCGTGATACTGGAAAATAAGCAGGGAAAATTGGAAAAAAAAAAAAGGGAAGGGATAGTAATAACCTGGTAAAGCTGTTCTCTGTAGGTGGAGAGATTGGAAGCCAGCTCCTCGATGCTTACTTCTTCTCCTCCTCCTTGCATTTTTTTCTTTATTTAAAATTTTCTACTTCTTATTGTTTATATTTAATTTGATTGCAATCGAATTGATTAAACTTCTAGGGTTTCCACTCCCGAGTTGTGAAATTTTGCAATTGTAACAGCAGATAGAGAGAGAAAGAGCGATATTACAATAGCACAAGAACTACACCGGATAACTTGATATTTAGCCTATTCACACCAAGATTTTTTTTAAGTCTAGTTTTTTACAAAAATACCCCTCATCTCCCACCCTAGGTATCAGGTTGCCTAGATTTGCTTTCATCGAAGCAAAAGAAATTGGACTGTCAGGCTCATGTTGAGTTAATCTAATCGAACTCAATCGGTTTGCAGAGTGAGTTTAGAACCAGGTAATCGATGAGTTTAAACCAGTTCATGTTTTATTATTACCAGTTTTAATTGGTGCTCGTAGACCCTCTTTCCGTTTTCTCGATGGCTTTGTTTCTTTTTTTATTCAAACTAGAGAAGTTGCTTAACTGAAAAGAAAAGGAAAGTAAATATGATTTTCTGATACCATTCTACCAGCCATTTTGTCGGCTTTCATACGACTAACAAAATTTGTTTCTACAGAATCGTTGCACTTTCAGGTTTGACTTATTGAATAGCAGTTGCAGAGAAAATAAAATGAATAAGAAACTAGAACAAATCAAGCTAAACCAGCACTACCGGCCTATCATGGAAGAATGCAGTTCATATGTAGCATTTGATTCTGATTGTTGATTTCTAACATCAACCCTGATCTTCCCAGGATTTACCTAACATGATTCATACTTTTAATCAAGTCCATTTCATGAATAGCCATAATCAAATCTGAAAATTCAAGTTCTTTTTTTTGTTTCTGAAAAAATGATGCACACCAGTGCCATCAAGTAAAAGCTAAAATTTGAATCTAAACCATATCATCCAGGTTAGCAATAGCAATGAGAAAATCAAGCCTGAATTTTAAAAATCGCATGCCAGTTCCGTCAATTATATCACTTAACCAGCAACCAATTCTACAGTCGAGCCAACCTATCTTTGGCCTCTGATCAGATGTGAAGAAGAGTACATTTGGACTGTGCATCCAAAAATGGGGGCTGAACGATGAAACCATGCCGCCGAAAAGAGGGTAAAATGTTTGCTTGACCCTGTACATAAAAAACTGTGCCAACGTTCCCTGCGATGGGGGCACCCAGGTCATGGGGTACCTTCCCATAAAATTTTCTCTACCAAGATTTTTCACTAGTTCACCTCCAGATTACTCTCTAACTGGGGTTAATAAAGCTTGGTAAAACTCTGATAGTTTTTTCAACCAAACAGACCTTGCATATCAGGCATCAAGCACAGTTTCTTCTCTCCCATTTGGTGCTCCTACGATACAACAATTCAGCAGCCAGGTGCATGTCCCTCACTCATTCCGGATGGAATAATACTTGTCCCAAAGTGTGGGCGTCTTTGAAATCTCATTCATAAGGTTTTTGAATTTGTGACTGCAATCAACTCCACTAAAACATTAAGAAAATAGTCATTAGAAATCAGTAGGATTGACCACATTTTTCAGACAATAATTGCATGGCCTGATATTCTTAATGTTCCCACGTTTCTCCATCACAAGCATGTTTCTGTTTTTTTTGGGGGGGTTGGGGGGGGGGGTGAGTAGGGTGCAACAAAACAAAGGCATAAAGGGCAAAATTTGTAATATGGAGCCACTAGGACTTTGAACCTGGAACCTCTTGGCTCCTAGCTCAGCGTCCCTACCAGTGCAACATAAATGCGGGACAAGGGAGCTCCTTTCTGTGTATGTGTGTGTGTGTTTTCCTTATTCAACATACAACAATTTTGTGGTTCCACTTGGACCTCAAAATTTGATATAATGTTAAGGAGTATAGTTCTATTTACAAAGTATGGAAGCCAAACCTTATGCGATTCAAGGCCACAATTGCTCGAAGAGCACTGCGAATCATGTCTTCATTGCGATCAACTTCTTGCTTGACAGCATCATGCTTCAGCTTAAAATTTATAGTTTTTTGGAGAGGGTCCACCAAGGAGTCCAACACTGTAGGTTAAAATGAACAAAAGTCAGAAAATCTAGAACAGACAGAGAATCCAGGAGAGAAACCTAATTTACTGACCTGCCAATACAGCAGATGGGCATTTATCTGCAAGTTTTGATAGGATAAGATGACAGGGCATTTTAACATCATAATGATCTGGAATATACAGAAAACCAGTTAGCATTTGACAGTTAGCAAAGGCAACAAAAACCATGATGTGCACTTTTGATTGTTTGCAGTAACATTCATATATCAAAAATCTAAATTTTTGTGTAAGCATGAATACCAGAATTTAAGGCAGTTCAAAAAATAAAGAAAACATTGATCCAAACTATCTGATCACTGAAACAAGTTAATTTTGTTTGCTTGGATTGCAAAAAATCTCAAACTGACAGTTAACAGTTGGCTTCAGATCCCAGTATATCCCGCAAACCAAACTATCAAAACAACCCTCATGCAATAGTGTGATAATTTGCTGAAACTTTCAATTCCATATCGAAGGGCCAGCCCAATATTCAAGACCCTATTACAGAGAAGCCCACAGAACAGACACAAAGGCCTGGGTAATGAGGTAAAAGATACATGGTGAAGTTATGTTTATACATTCCCTGATAGCACCCTCTTCAACATCCAATTTGCGGATTAATTCCAGATTTAAAGTCCATGTAACATCTGGAGTGGCCTTGTGCCCATAATGGTCCAAACTACATCATAGGCAGCACTTGGCAGGCCTTGTTAAAGACCACCTTAAAGATTTGCTGATCCTGGGCTCTTACAGGTATTGCCCGTTAGAATTGGTTATGACTGAATAGTTAAACATATATTGTGGACTTTTCAGTTCCAAAGTGAGACTGATAATGAAATTTTGCAGAAAGGAGTATTATTTACTTTGGTTAACTGAACCTAGAATACTCTGCCAGGTTTATCCACATCTCATAATGAATAAATATTAACCAGATGTATCTCACGAAGGATTGATGGGACGTCAATAGGAAAATAAATACTCTCAAGGATAATCATTTCAAGAAACAGATCATTCATGGATTCAAGGGCTGCAAAGAACAAGAAACAGAGGTGTCCTCAATTATCCAAATGGAAAGATAAAAATTCAATGAATCCTATTTCTAGTGGAAAAAAAAAGTGAAAAAAAAAGAAAAAAATTTTTTTTGGGGGGGGGGATAGGAAAGACATCACTCTCCCCCTATAAAGGCTAACAAAGTGGCTACATAAATTTGTTAACAAAACAACTGTTAGAGTTCAGGAGAAAGATATTTAACACTTACCTTCCAGGCCAGACTTCAGGTAAGGAACAATGAATGATGATGGGTTCACTTGATCAAGACAACTTTCCAGTAATGTGTCAACACATTCAAAAGCTGCTTTCCTCAATTCAAGTCCGTCATCTACAATATGCTTGAAAGGCCCAAGATCAACTGTCCGTATTAGCTCTTGCTGCAACAACAGGGCATTTAAATAAGAAAAATGGACAGAGGATCATATACAGGTAACACTGTAGCTAAGGTCATGCTTGCAACTCTGGGGTTTGCCTTAAATGGTTCCTCATCGTCAGAAAACAATGGCCAACATCATTACCATAAAAAGAGAAGTGAACAAAACAGACATGTTCACAATGAGAACAAGTTCCACAAACTTGAATCAACACCAACTCTGATGCAGATAGTTGAATACATCAAGAAAACTAATTAGTGAAAACAGTAAGAGACAAGAAAAATAATCAAAGAGATAATAATTGTCAAAGCACTAGAAATTATCACACACCACAGCACATTTTCTGAAATTCTATTCACTACAGTAACTCTGAATGACTAAAGATGACTTGAATCCAAAGGTGAGAGAGCAAACTTGTCTATGCATTTAATTAATGTGGTTTTCTCCTCATCAAGTATTCCATAGCTTACAGTTAATTTGTTACTAAAGTTCATAGTCCATATATCTTAACCTCAGTGCAAAATACCCATATTAGAAGACGATTCACTTAACAGGATGCAACAGAATAAAACAGGCTTAAAATAGGCAGTCATTAAACCATTAATCATTTAAATACAAATTCAACAACACAAATAAAATGCACATTCAGTTTGAAAAAAAAAAAAAAAACAGAGATAAAGAGAGAGAGCATATAATACAGCTAACATCAAGAAGCAATAGAACACCAGGATATATAACAAGTTATGGATGAAGCATGACCAATGCCAAAAAAAAACAAGAAGAAAGAGTTCCAACACCCTGGTCATACAAGAAGATCTTGACCACAAGAATCTCATGTTATGCTAAAATCATAATGACATGGCAAAACATCAAAGGGCAAGGCAGTATGTGGCAATATACTAAAGCGAGATAGAAGATAAGTCACCATAGAGCATTGAATAGACAACATATACACCAAACCAGATGAAATTTTCATATGAACCCAAGTTTTCAAATTCACCTTCACAATTGTTTGATCATAGAGAAGTGGCAGCAATTCTGGAAGAAATCCCTTTATAAGATTAGGCTTGTTGTGAGCAAAAGTGCTCAAGGCCAACACCACTGCACGCCTAACATGCTGCAAACCATATTGAAATGACACCATTGTGTTCAAACAAATTAGTCCACTAGACACAACAATCAAAAAAATAAAAAATGAAAAATAAAAACAAAAAACATCAAAATAATTGTGCATTGGAGTATCAAAAAATTTTACCCGGTCATTGTCCTTGATAAGCATAAGAAATGATGAAATCTCAGGATAAATAATCTCATCTATCTTCTCCGGCCGCTCAACTATAGAATATTTTATGGCAATCACCACTGTTGCTCGGGTGAATGCAGCTGGACTGGTAGTCCTCACCTAAGGGAAATTCAGAACACAATAAAAATACGTGAATTAATTACGTGATAAGAATTTTTAAGGACTGCAATATGCTAGTCACTTGATGAAGTCAGATACCTTCAGAGCAGGAACAAGTTGTGCAGGTTCAATAAGGGCAATTTTACCCAGGCACTCAGCTACAACATTTCGGACACCTTCTTCTTCACTCTCACAATGATTGAATAGCAATTTAAGTATCTTCTCAACACTCGAATCCTGAAACTCTGCTTTATCTACAGATTGTCTTACTATGACCTGGTTGATAAGGGATGTCAGGAATGCAAGCAGATGCGTTGTTTAAAAAGATAGCATAAGTTTTAGTATAAGATTCCTTTGTCAAGAAATCTCACCTCCTTGAGCGAATGAAGCAAGAGATATTGTTTTTTCTGCTGATTATCTATCTGGTCCAAGATAAAAGGTAGATACTTGGGTAGATTACCAACCGCAATATTGCCCAGAGCATAAGAAGCAGCAGACTTTATTTCTTCAAAAGGAGATTGAAAGGATTCAATAATAATGGTTTCTATATTTGCATGTGAGCTTAGATCTTTCCTTCTTCCAATCTCCCCCAGACAGAGCAAGGCAAGGTGCTGCTTAGCCTAAAAAGCAAAAATGAAAAAATACATTCACACTATAACCTAGGGATGCACGTGCAGATGCAGATTGGACACAAGTGTATATGAGAGAGAGAGAGAGAGAGAGAGAGAGAGAGAGAGAGAGAGAGAGAGAGAGATGCTTCCTATCAGTGCAAGGCATTTGATACAAAATTTTACTAGGCAGGAGACCTACTGAATTGGTACTGCTGTCATCTTTAAGAATCTCGGCAAGCATTTTCACTGTAGATGAACATTTCTGATCACCAGCAGCAATGCAAAGAACAGCCACACATTGAGCTATTGAATACAAAGCCTGTTTTGCAACACCACCAGACTGAGGAGATGGTTTAGCACTTGAGAGAAGAGAATCCAGTAAACTGTCAAAACTTGTATTTGCAGAATAGACTAAAGCAGCAAAAAAGTTTAGCAAAGCCTGCAATATCCAACAAAATAGACTCAGAACGAAGCATATATTTAACCCACAATATATAATCTTCAGTAGAAGCTGTGGGGTTACCAAAAGGGCATGACCCTGTAGCAGTGAGCTTTTAATTAATGTTAGTGCCTGTGGAAGAACTTTGTTTCTAAAAGCCAAACCAACATTTGCACTTGATCTCTTGTCAGCCATCAAGGTGCAGCATAGTTCCAGGGCAAGAGCAGTCATGTGCAAATCTGAATCACTAACAAAACAACACAACATGATGGTCAGCATCTTGAATATAACCACAAAGCGAGCAAAAACCCCAACCTCAAAAAGCCACCAAAAGAATAAAATCAAGATGGAAAACCTTATCAAAGTTGAAAGTTCCACAATAATGACTTCAAAAGCAGATGAACCAATCTGATCGCCATAAGCAACAAGTAGGGAATTTAATGTCCCCAGTGTTGCCTGCCTTAAAGCCCGATTAGCCTATTTAACAAAACATGCAAGCAAAGCTCAGATATCAAATGCATATATTCTTGTGGCACTAAATTTATTTAAGTCATCAACCTGACAGAGACAAACTTCAATACCTTTCGCAGGAACGCAGACAACTCTGAAATCACATGGTCCAAAGCACATGATAAATCAACCCGAAGAGGAGAACCAGCAATAACAGCAAAAGCCTGGCTTCAGAAACTCATGAGATTGAGCAAAATACATTTCAAACTAACAGGTACACAGACATAGCTTTCTAAATGAAGATTAAGTAATACCACCATAAAAAGACATGCACATTGCCAGGACTGCAATACCAAGGACCATCACATGGACAGTCTCTGCAATACTGACCTTCACAGCTGTAAGCCGTGTGATCTCATTCCCCATCCGATCAACAAGTACGGGGAGGCATGCAGGTAATTCTGCCCTAAGGTTGTCACCAAATGTTGAAATGACAAGCCCCATACAAGAAATAGCACATTCTTTCACCTCCTGGAGAAAAGAAACATGCAACCAAACAAAAACAGTCAAAACAAGAGAATGAATATTAGTACACTAAAAAATTTTAAAAGCAATTACACTAACCTGGTCTTGATCTTGGTTTGTTAGGCGTGACATTATGGCATCATATATTGGATTAACAAAAGGTGTGAAGTCAAAACCAATACCCTAATCAGAAAACCACAAATGTTCTCAACAAAGTGATTTGACAACTCAGGCTACAAAAGACTCCAAAACCATTTACCTGAATATTTGGGCGCACAACACGTACAAGTTCCCCACACACTCTTAATGCCTCAGCTGTGACCTTGTAATAACGCTCACCAATAGCAGATAATACCGGATTCAGGAGAGCCTGCAACCAACAGGAGAAAATCCTTTTGATTATGGAGACAACCAAATCATGACACCATTCAAACAATTTTATACTTTAATTCTAGCCTTCTTCCTATATCCCCAAGGCAAAATGCAAGTTATTTGTTCTTTGAGTGCATTTGAGCTGTACATCATAAAAAAGATTCTTATGAAATAAAATATCAACCAGAAAAATTGTAATATTAAGAGGCAATTAATCATCTAACTAACAGCCTTTATTACACATAGTTCAAATATAGCTCAAGCATCATTATACCTTACTCTTAGTGTTCAATACAATGTGATCCATTACCTTCAAGAGCCAATTCTAGTATAACATGCTATGTCTCCATAGATCAAGATTTGTTGCAACTAAAATTTGTTACAATTAGACAATGAATGTATCCATGCTTTCAAGTTGCACAATGACAAAGCATTTTTCACCAGCTAATATTAGGGATGGGGAACAAAACTCTTGCTAATCTGGCAAAGGCCTACGTTGTCAAAATCGGAAAACCCAGCCATACTGCACCTGATATCCTACAAACTCCTCACACATTGATTTGCCAAATATTTCCCTTTCTTTCTCAAAGTTATCCAGTGATATATTGATACCAAAAGCAAAAAGAAGAGTTTCTAGTGGTAGAAGATCAGCACAGACTGCCTCCTCCAACAAAAAAGAGAGACCTCCACAGGAACTTCTAATTTCCAAACAGTGTCAGGAGTGAGACTATCTAGTGATCCACGAGCTAACAAAAAGTGCTACCACGAGGATTTAGGAAAAAAGTTGTAGATATGACATGGCATCTGTAATGAAAGGTAAACATTAAGAGAGCAGAATCATATATTACCTCAATATAGGGGTGGAAGACAGAAGGTGAATGTGAAGCTAACACCAATCTTGTAAATACGAGAGCTTCAATCTTTAAATTGGAGGTTGAAGATTTGTCCTGAGGAAAAATGTAACTAAACAAACATGAGAAATAGAAAAATAAAACTGGATAACCATAACAGTTGAAAGGATGGCAAAATCATGATGCACTTAAAGCAAGATTACTTACATACAATGCCTTCTCAATTCCTGGAATTAGTGAACCAATGTGTTCTGCAAGACACTCTGGCAAGACGACCACAAGTTCTTTAAGAACAGAAAAGGCACCAACCTGCAGACAAAAAGAGAAAGGTAACATATAATAAACAAAAGACAATTAGTCCAAAATGTATATCAGCAGTTATTTTACCTTTATCTTGATAGACTTCTCACGCAACTGCCTATTTATAGATTTAACAATCTTCGGCACTTCTTGCTCCAGTAACCATCTTGGGCTGCACAACATAAGTTCATAGTGTGAACAAAACCACAACATAAAGAAACAAACTATGCATAAAGAAAATAACCCAATTAGTAACTTAATAACACATATAGAAATGTTAAACAGAAGCTATTGGATAGACCCAGTTGATGCTTAATCTACTCGACAGATAATTTACATAAATTGAGTCTCAGGTCCTGTACACCACATAGCATTTAATTTTCATGTCATGTTTCAATTGGTTTGACTTACCACATAGCACATAGACATCGTTTAGTTATAATGTTTTCACATTAAGCATCTCAAATCGTGTATTTTGTGTACAATCATGATACAAAAGGAGAAGAGAAGAGATAGCAAAATGGCATAAAAGGAGAAGATATAGTGAAAGTAAACATCACATTCACTCTGTGTGAAGAAAGTTGTTGAACTGATTCATCATTAGAGCAACTACCTTTGCCCACAGATACAAAGTGTCCACTACCACAATATATCCCATGGTGGTCAAATCTCAGTACAAAGAACCATCAGGGGAATGAGTAAATAAATTAAGGCAGCCACATGATACAATCATTTGCAACAAAATAAAACAATATGGAGAAGCATGGTGAAGGGTTGCAAGGCTACAAGTGAGCAGCAATGCTCTTCCATTCATCAATGTACTTGCCAATCACTATTTCTTCATAAGCTCTTGGCATTAGTATACAAGTCAATTCTCCGTCATAGAACAAGAAAGTATTAATAAAACAATAAAATGCTGTAAGAAGTACAAGAAAAGAACAAAAACCCTTGAAGAGAGAAAGAACTTGAATGTTACGTGTGAAAGTCATACAAGCAAAAAGGAAAATTTTCTTCAAACATATAGCAGAACTGAGGTAAAATAGAAACAAGACACAATGTGATATCCAACAGAAACCTGCCTCGATTCATTTATGTTAATCTGCCCTTTTGTAACATTTCCAGTTTGACGCAATAGCTCAATGAAAGTATTAAATACATCCATCTGCACCGCAATCCAAATCAGATGAGTAACCAGATGGATCTATGTCAGACTAATTAACCAAGGCATACCTTAACATTTTCTTCCCTTTCTTTAAATCTATCAATTAACTTGTGGCAGGCCTGCAAAAATTTAGAATTCAATATTTCAACAAGATACACAAGAAAAGACTATAACAAAATCAAGGAAATCCATTACATCTGGAAAATCAAAACATTATAGCAGTAAAACCTTGTCTGCCAAAAGCAATAAAGGTACATTTTTAATCAACCACCTACAAGTCTTTTTTTTTTTTTGTGGTTACAAGGCGAAGAAGATATTCAACCAAGACACCCCATGTATCAACACAAGGAGATAGATCCTTATATTTTCCCTAGGAGATTGATTCACAAAGTAGTGCAGATATACCTCTTCATATAGCTTTGACAGCAGTTCAGGACGAGAAACAATTAATGCTGCTAGGGATTTAGCTGCTGCTCTTCGGACTTTCCAGCTGACATCCTCATCATCAGTATACTCATTTGCACTCTCACTACAATCCAGCAAAGGCATGAAGATAAGTAACCAGTTTATCAGGCCAATGCACTACGCACTATATCTTTCATAATGGTAAACATACTCATCTTCCTCTTCCTCATGACTCTCATCATCAGTATCTTCTTCCATGTTGTCAGTAAAATTTGGATCATAACTTAAGTATTCCAAAGTAAGATGAAGAATTTCATCACAATAAGAAGTAATATCCCTAGGGCACCTAAGAAGAAAGCTTTCCAGTGCCTGTGATTAAAACAAGACGGATGAGAAAGGAAGGCATGCATATCATAAAGAAATTGGGTGAATCTATGATAAGAGATAAAGGAAAAGTGTTAAATTTATGGCACCTGCAAACTATATTCACGCAGCTCCTCATCATTCTCTGATGCAGTTGTGCAGTAATTAATTAAAACTGGCACAGTGTATCCAAGATGGGCTCCAAACCGGTATCCCACAGCACGGCTAAAGCACACATCATCAAAATGTATAACATTAAAATAATTAGCCCTAAAGAATAACCAAGTGTAGGCCAGACTGCTGTAATTCAAAAATAAATGATTAGAGCCCTCCAAACATCCTTTTTCCAACTAAACATTTAGGATAGTAGATACTTTGCATTTAAACTGTAACACATCATTTTCACTAACAAGTTCAGTTTCTTATTCAGAAAACAAACACAAAAAAATGGAAAATGGAAAACATATTTTACACACACAAGCATAGCTTACCTTAAAGCACCAATCAGTTGAATGTTCGTACGAGTCATCTCAGGTTTGAAATCCTTACTTCTCAAATTTTGAACCACTTCAGTTGTTGCTTTTGCCAACAAATCATCTGATAAGCTTGAGGCCAGAGACGCTGAAAGCCAAAGAATGTGTTAAACCAAATCTTTAAATTTTTGATGTATCAGTGTGGCTTAATTTGCAGGCCAAAACAGCCATTCAAACTTGTCAAAGTTGTCAATGTCCTTTGGATATAGGGAGATTGGAGTATACACACTTCATAGAATCGGTTTGTCACAAAGGACCTACCATCGTAACTCAAACAAATGTAGAAACCATCAAAGAGGACCAATCAGAAAATAAAACACACGCTGGCTCCTCTGACCAATGGAAGTCCATAAAAGAAAAAGCTGATGCCAAATTGACAATACATAACTACAAATTTAATGCACAAGATAACAGACATGAAAGCACAAAACACTAGAGTTAAGCAAATAACAAACAACTATTAAGGAATAGACAAACTACTAGCCCAAACATTCTTTTTTTTCCACAATGACAGATGTGAGTTTTACAATACTGATAAGAATGAATTCAAAATTCAAACATAGGGACAAAGATAATTCAACTTCAATAGCTTACATAAACCTTACCAATACATGAAACAGTCTTCTTTCTCACACTGGCTTGACTGGAATTCAATTGGGACAAAAGCGCATTCAAGAGCAACTCATGGTCAGTTGCCATCAAATTTCCAAATTTATGCAGGACATCACATAATATATCAAGGCATTCACATTTTATCTCTGTTCTTATACCCTGGAAGAGAAAGAATAACAGAAAATTATGGGAAAGAATCTTTAAATGGCCAAGGCATTAGCTTTTGTTTAGTAAACTCACAGGACTAGTTATGCCTCTTATCAACTGTGAAGATAGAGAAACAAGAATTGAATGAGCAAGAGAAGGAGTTGTGACTTCAGAAATGATTGTCTTCAAAGCTATGCTTGCAATGTCACGATGCTGATCTTTTCCACTTAATAATTTGTCGCATAATTTGTTAGTCATGTCAACAACTCGCACCTCACTGACCTTCTTCACCAAAGGAGCAAGACTGCATTACCACATTAACAAAGTTTTAAAATGAGGGAGCTTTGCCGCACAACTAAAGCTTAATATTCTTCTTCCTCTTTATATCTTTTAGTCTTTACATTTAAGTAATTATAAAGGGCACCCAATCAATCCCTTTAAAAGAGAAAAAACTAAAAAACCTCACCCCTCCCCCAGAAGAAAAAGGGTAAGGAGAAGGGAAATGCCCAACAGGGACAATGACAGGCAGGCACAGCTATAAAATAAAAATGATTAAAAACTTAACCATGGAATAGAACCAGAAGAAGAAACAACAAATCATAACAGCATACCACTTCACAGCCAATCCAGAGACATCTCCAGCTACATCATCAAGTTGCTGTAAGACAATATTTGCCAACTTTATCTCCAAATCATTATCGGCTTTGAATCCCTCTTTGTTCAGCTCATTCAGCAAATCAGATGTTGCCATATATCTGTAATCTTTATCCTTACCCGTCATCTGCAAACAAAGCCCAAACAAATCAGACAATTACAACTTGAACAACCGCAAAAAGCATGAAATGAAACACCATGCAAGAACTAGCTAAACTCATGAACAACCACATTTATTGAACAGTCAAATTAGACCATACCTTCTCCAAAATACCAGTAAGTTGCAAATTGGCCATTTTCGCACAACTATACAAAGAATCTTCCACGCACACCGAGAACACCTAACACCAATATTCTGTTATATCACAGCCTAAACACATAAGATAATTTAATAAAATAAATAAATAAATACAAGATCACTTAGGTTTCAAACCAAAGCTTGATGCACCTAAAACAAAAACAAAACAGAAATGTAAACATAAATTCAAAAAATAAAATAAAAATAGAAAGAACATTATAACAAACATAAGGTCATCAAGAAGCAGTCTACTAATATTCCAATCAAACCAAACAATCAAGAATGAAAGAAACTAGAAATACTCTAAACTAATTAAAAAAATAAAATAAAATACATCTTAGCAAAGGTTCGTAACCAAGATAACAATGTGCGAAACTAGAAGCAGCCAACCAAAACCCTAGGCCAAAAAACCAAGCGAGATAAACTGAATAAAGAAAGTGTTAGCTAAATGAGTAGCCAAAACCCTAAGCATTTTTACCAAACGAAAAACAAAAATGAAAAACCCTAGAAGAAACTAAGAACAGCGAGTGACAATAGAGCGAAAATTGTGGAAGCTACATCTAGAAAAAGGACCAAAACAACCAAATTAAAAAAAAAAAAAAAAACAGTGAATGATTCAGTATCCAAAACAGCAAGAAAAAGAGAAGGAAACGTACCGATATCTGATCTTCGTGGAAGAAGAAGAAGAAGAAGTAGATGACTGAGCGGAATCCCTACTTCCCACTCCCACACCCTCGCTCGTGCGTGTCGTCGTCAGCTAAAACCCTATTTAATTTCTTGCGGATCTCCCAAATTTGCCCAGAGATTGTTTGTTCGGTCTCGTCCCACGCAGACTTACCGTTCAAGACGGTGAAGGCCGAAAGTTTGTTGCCACCATTGATTTTCTCTGATCAAAATGCAGCCATTGATTAAAACGGGATAGCCTCTTTGCACAATCCACCCCAAAAATAAAACACGCGATAGCTCACTCTGCACGTTAAAGCGTTGGTAACTATATGCCATCATTATGATAACTAAAAGTGGTACGTTACATTATTACGTGGAATTCGTCGTATCTATATAATAAATATATATATCTATTGAAAATATAATATAATATTATTAAAATTATTTTTTAAAAAATAATTAATTTATATATAATATATATTAATAAATTATTATAAAAAAATAAATTATTTTTTTTATTTAATTATAATATTACAATAATTTTTTGTACGTAATATACATTGATATTATAAAGAGTTAAATACAAATTTAAATTTTTTATATTTTATTAAATTAAATTATAAATTTTTAATTTAATTAATTTAATTTATTAAATTTTAAATTATTATTTAATAAATTTATTTAATTATATCTTACTATTAAATATCAATTATTTGTCAATATATACCATATATACAAAATAGTTAATATAATAAAATTATATTTTAAAAATTATCTTTTTTATTAGAAATAGAGAATTACTTTTTCTTTTTTTTTTCTTTTTTTTCTATTATATGACAATGCACTATCTTTACAAATTTTAACCTTAAATCTTAATTTTTTTCTTTAAAAAAACTTTTATAAGATCCAACAATTCTCTTTTTTTGCATGTACATAGTTTTGGATTATATCCTAAAACCTTCAAAGTGATCTAAGAAAGGAATTGGGACCAACACCATTCAAGGTAAGAGTAATAAAACTATCAAAAGTACTTGTTCTTCATTTTAAGGAATTAAAAAGTGACATTGATGCCTAAGCTTAAATCCACATAGTTGTAAATTTAAAACATTATTTGTTTGATATATATTCTAAATTACACTACAACTACCAACACAAAGATTTTTCTCATTCTTACAAACTTTGTAAGAGCATTTTTGCCTAATTGTAAGACCTTTATGAGAACTTTTTGTAGATCATTGAGTTTCATGCCTCTATAATGCATCTTACTAATCTTTACTAGCATTTATATGATTCTTTCATGTTTCCTACATTTTATTATAAGTTTCTTTTAGGTTGTTTTGCTTTTCTATTTTGAAAGTATTAAATTTATATATAGAGTAATGTCATGTTGCCTTATAAATCAATCAATACTTGCTTTGTATTTTTCTCTTTAGAATTTTCATCCATTTCAACAAATTCATGTTATGATTTTGAAAATTTTGTTGGAAGGTGAAAATTAAAGTTAAATTGGGATTTTTATCACTTAAAACAAATGTACAAAATTATTTCGCATGCACCTTTTCTCACTGTATTCTTTTTAATTATATTTTGACCACTGAACAAAGATTCCTTTTTTCCATTATTGTTTTTAGAATGTATTAGATTATTGAATCGTATCATATGTGGTATGGTAAGTCACCAATTTATAAAGCCAAATGTTGTATATATAAGTGGTAGTAAATATGAAATGGAAATATATTCAGACCAATTTTGTCTTTATGACATTATAGACCAAGTAAGTTAATTGCTTACTAAGAACAATTATTGAATTCCTGATCAAACTTTTTTAATGGCCTTATAAAGGTTGTAAATGACCAAGGGATCCATGACATGATATGCCATGTCAAGGGGAAGGGGTGGACAATAATGATGACATCTTTAAGGATAAAAATGGTAAAAAACATGAGTTTTTTTTTTTTTTCATTTTTTATGTCTAGGATAACATGTAAGTGCTTTTAAAATGATGATGATGATAATAACGACGAAGTATTAGTCAATGTAAGAAAGTCAGTTCAAATCTTTTACTCCAAAAAATTCAAGAGAATGATTGAGGAATCTAATGTTCTTGTAAAGGTTATAAAAAATGGAGATTTTAAGAAAGGTGGATAAGTTTAAAATGATGTGGGATATGAAATTGAATATTTGGATTTAAATGAGTATGACAGATATAAGTATAATGATATTAAAGGGGAAAGTGAAGAAAATAATTATTATAATGAAATTATAATGACAAAAAGCAAATTAGTTTTTTATGACCACAATTCAAAGTGTCTTGATTTTTCATTAACAATGAGGTTTAAGAATGCTAATCAATTCAAAGAGGCAATTGTGAAGTATTTTATCGTTAAAGGGTAAAATCTAAGTATGTAAGAAATAATTATACTCATATACTAGTAAAATGCACAAGTGATGATTATGGTTAAAAGATTAGTACAAGTTATTAAGAAAAATAAAGATATTTTCATTATAAGAAAACTTTTTGAACAAGATTATACAAGTTAATAATATTTAAAAATAAGAGGGTTTCTTATAACTAATCAGCATTGAACATTTTTAGAAACCTATCTAGAATTAACTTCATGAAGCTAATTGATATAAAGCAATTAATGTAAGATTAATCAAAGTCGAATGTGGATCTTTCAACAATAAAAAGAGCCAAGTGCATGGTTATGGACATTTTTACTTGGAATGCTTTAGAAGAGTATGCCAAGATATAGGATTACAAGGTAACATTAATGAAGTCAAATCCATGGAGTACTTTTAAGTTAAATGTGCTTACCTTAACTTTTACTAAAGGTAATCCTCTATTTGATAGCTTTTACATTACATTGTTTACTACAAAAAAGGATTCATAATTGGTTGTAAAAGAATTATTGGATCTTATAAGGCTTTTTTAAAAGGAATAATAAAAGATTTTGTGTTATATGAAATTGGCAAAGATAAGAATAAGCACATGTTTCCAATAACATTAATAGTATGTAATGGTAAGATAATATAAAGTTGGACCTAGTTTATCAATCTTGCAAAAAATGATATATCAATGAGAGATGAAATAAGTTGGACAATAATCTTAAACAAGCACTAAGTATGTATTTATTACTTTTCTTTTATTATTTGCTACACACTAGCTTGACAACTATTGTAAATGCTTTAAGGATTATAGTTTACAATTAAAGAAGTACTTTTGAGAGCAAAGCATAAATATTATGCAAGACATATTTTTGACAAATGGAAAAGGAAACATAAAGGACAAAAATTTTAAAGGCTTTTCTAGCAATGTGTAAAGTGTACAAATGTCCCTAATTTTGAAAGGCATATGATGTAGTTGGGATGTTTCTATGGTAGCTCATGTCGACATTTTGAATGATCCATTAAAGAGATGGTATAAAGCATTTTTTAATCCAAAAGTGTGATATAATTGATAATAACTTATCCAAAGCTTTTAATGATACAATAATTGGTGTTAAATTTAACTTTATATTAGGTATGCTTAAAGGAAGTAGGCTTATAGCAATGAATAAACTAAAAACCAATAAAGAACAATGTGAAAAGTGACTTAATGGGCTTAAATATAGAATAAGGAAAAAATTGAATGATAATAAAACATTAAGTTTTGATTATGAAGTTGTATGGAATAAGGATAATGCCTTTGAGATTATATATAAAAGAGATAAACATATAGTACAATTAAAGGAAAACACTTACAAGAATTGAAACATATCAGACATACCATGTTGTCATGCATCTAATGCAATTTTCAATAAGGGTGATCATCCAAAAGATTATGTCTACAACTAATATAATAAAAAGAAATATCTTGAAACATATTCATTATTGATGATGCTACTATGATAAAAATTTTGGCCGAGATCTAAGAAAGCCCTTATTTGCTTTCCTTTTCTTAAAAAACTGCTAGAAAGACCTAAAAAAAATAAAATAAGAGAATAGGAAGAACCATTACCTAAAGTTAGTACTTTATTAAGAAAAGGATGAAAATTAACATGCATTCATTGCTTCCAATTAGAACATAACAAAAAGTCATGTAAGAATCCTAAAGCTAGCCCCATAAAGCTTAATAAACAAGATGTAAGGAGATTAATTTGATTTTGAGGAAAAGTTAAATATTTTTATATTATTTGACCTTATTTTTTTGAATTGCATAATAAAGGTAGAAAAAAGATGTTACCAATAATTGGTATTGGCACCTTTTATTCATAGTACTCCAATAAGGCAAATTATAATGTAAGTAACAAAGACAAATATATTTATTCTCTAAGACTAACTTTTGACAAGAATGTATAAATATTTGTCATTTTTTTTCTCCTTTAAATATCATCTTAACTATAATTTGACCACCATCTTTAGTTCATTCTATTTTTGAAAATTATTGTTTAGGAGGATGATTTGATATACATTTGTAAAAATAATTCTTATAAGAGTATAATTGTTAGATTAATAGTTTTGGAATTTCTATTATTTTCTAATATATACTTTACATTAGATTTGCTAGTAAGCCTTATAAACTCCACTTTAGTTCTTAATTTTTATATGGCATGCAACCTAGAACTAACACTAAAATTGAGTTGAACAACAAATGAATTAGAGCAAGTGATTGCACTCAACATCACAACACAACTTCTAGTACAAGTAAAAGACCTAATATCATTAGTCCATATTAGCTATAACATGAAAGGAATGTTAAGAGATAAACAACATCTAAAACTATGAGTTGCATTACATTGACACATAAAGGAATAAACACTCAAGAATCTATCCATCATGATTAAATGTATCGAGTAAATGTGTTGTACCATTACATCCATCTTATATGAATGAATTATGTTATATAGCTTGAGAACTCATAGTTAAAATGATTATAGATAAAATACTTTAGATATTTGTATTTCTTAGAATTTTATAGTTAATGGATTATGTTTATATGAGATTGAATATTATATAAAAAAATTGTATGTTCGTATTTGTACATTGGATTAATGGCATTTTCATTTTTTTTGTTACCTTTTTCTTTGATAAAAAGGAAAAAGAAAATAATCAATTTCTTAAATCTAATGCTTCAATATATGTATTAAACAAATAAAATTTTTATAAAATATTACAAGTCTAATGCAAAGAGAAAGAGAGAGAGAGTAAGAAAGAAAAAAAGCATTTATATGCAAGAAAGGGGAGCATTTGGTTGGATGAAAGAGATAGAGCATCTTATAACTTTGTGGAAAATTAAAGGAAAGATGAAAATAAAGATAACTTGTCCAAAATGTCCATGTTGTGTTGATTATTTTGTACATATGACATGTGATATGGCAAGTGACATGATACTTAATGGTAAGATATAATAAAACAACCTTATTATATCACAATTTAAAAGTTGACAATCTAAATTAAAAAAATTGAAAGTTACAACCTAATTTTACACAATGTAAAAAGCTCATAACTTAAATTTGCACTTAATCCCATTATAAATTGGTATGCACCAAGTATAATATTATACACAAGGAGACAATGTAGCAAGCAACTATTTTGCATTACTATCTTTCATCCTAAACTTTATAAAAAATGTCAAATAATTCATGCTAACAACAACCTAATCCTAGAAAATTACAAAAAAAGGGAGTTGTCACCTAATGGACCACTTATCATCAAATAGATAAATATACAAGCCAACTTACTTTAAATTGGATAATTTCATTACAATTATTGAATAAAATTTAAAGTGGTTAACAATGAATTCTCCAAAACTTGAGGATTAATCTCTTAATCATTAGATTGGCCCCTTGGACATAGAAGAAAAAAGGGCCAAAAGTGTTAAATGGAAAAAAAAAAAAAAGAAACAAATGTTTTAAAAGAAAATTCTTACTTGGTACATTGATGGGTAAGTCAAAGATTAACAACATCGATGAATGGGGACTGATGAACTAACCACGGAACAATTTGGTAATTGGTGTAATCGATGACGATGACTCTCTCTATAACCCATGCTCTCTCTTAAATGTCTCAAACTTGTTAAGTGTTGCTTTGTAGCTATGGAAAATGACTTTTGCTTAATAGAAATGGGCTTATTGTCCCTTGACTTGATAAAAATTTTTGGTCAATTAAAATATTACATTTTACCAAACATAAGAACAATGAAACATTTTTCTTTTACAAAAAAATATTTTACGACGAACAAATTAACACTTAAAAAAAATTGCTATTTGTTTCTCTTTAATCCCAAAGGTTATTTTTACTAATGTAGCCTTCTTCCTAAAATTTGAGTTTTCAAGTAATTTAATTATTTAAATATTTTGTTTTAATAATTAAAAAAATATAAAATAATTAATATTTAATTTTGATTTGATTTAACTATTATTTAAATTGTCAATTTTTAATTTATCTAACTCTTTATCTCTTAACATCCCTTCACTTCCTCGCACAAAATTTATTTTTCACTTTTCCTAAGTTGATGAATATCCATTTTATTTCTTGATGCATTCTTTCACACATTGTATCAATAGCTCCTAACTTAGTAAAGTTCACCTTATTAAAAAAATGTTATTTAATGAGTTTCTTAACTACTTTTCACAACTTAATAATGTGTTATCTTTTAAAAGAAATTATCAAAAACTCTTCCAAAATAGTTAAAAGATTGTTGACCTTTTAGCATTATGTTATGGATCACACTTATTAGTTATATATTTTTGTTATTTTATTATTATTATTTTTTTTTTTTTCAAGCATTTTATTGTAGTAAAAATTATTATTTCAAATTAATAATTTTGTATATACTTTTTAGGAGTTTGGGCTACAAGATATTTTTGAATATGAAGAATGGTATAACTAGTCATATAAGGCTTCTAATATGTTGATAATGTATTTAAGATCCATTTCCTTCTTACCTAATTATAGGAAAGAGTATAGTTTTTATTTTTTAATATATAAATTTTGCAAAAAAGAAAAAACCTTCACTTAATATTTTTATTTTTTTTCTTAAATTCCCAATAGATATTTTCTAGTTCATTTTGATAGAAATAGGTAAGGAAAAGACACGACGCTTTGGAGAAGACTAACAAAATAGTAGCCGAATCGGGTTTGTTCCTAGCAAAATTAGATATATTTCGAATATATTCTAATAAATCTTTTTTTGTTATATTTTTTGGCAATTAGCATGGGGTTGTTCAATTACATTGTCACTTTTTTCGTGTTATTTGTTATTATTTATTACTTATTATTTTAATTTTGTTATTTGTTATCTATTATTATTATTTATTTTTTTTACTAATTTTTTTTTTATTAACAAGATTTTTATCAAAAGAGATATGGGATAAAGAAACAGTAAAAAGAGACATGATAACCGAAAAGTTAGATACAGAGAGAGAAGATTGTTAAAGAAAGAGTACGGACAAAAATAGAGAAATAGGAAAAAGAAAAACAGTGACTAGAGAGAGAATGAATAGAAAGGAAAATGAGAGAAAAAAAAAAATATAACAAGAGTAAATGCATGAAGAAAATAAAAAAAGACAGACATTGGGTGGCCTAGAGTCCAATAAAAATGAATAACAAATTGAAAAAACTTCATTTTGAAGTTTTCCCAAATTCTTGTTTCTTTCTTTTCTAAAATAATGTTTTCAATTTTTTAACAAAAAAACAAAAATAAAAACAGCAGCTAAACAATTTTTTATTTTTTTCTAAAAAACAACGAAAAACAGAAATCATCCAACAAAACCAACAAGCTTGTAAAGTTTGTGGTACTGTTACTTTCGCCAATTCAATGCCTCACTTGAACTTCTCTTATTCCTTTATATTTCGTATTTTTTATCCATGCAATCCACACAAATAAATTTTGAAGTTTGTACTTCAATGTTTGCCAGTGCTATTAATACAAATAATTTTTGGGGTTAATATTACAACATTGCCAAACAATCCATCATCGTATGTGTCGATTGTCGGTCTTTGACACTGGGTGATTGTCAGATCAGCATTAGGAAGGGAGCTCTTTTTCTCCGATTGACAAGGAGAAAACGACAAACACTGATAAATAAATAAAGCCAAGTTTTATTTCCCTGCGAATTCTTCTTTTGTTTTGGTGCTCTCTTGGACTATAATGCAAATAAAGCAAGAGGAAGTGTCTTCAATCTTGTTTAGTCAAATTTTTTTTGAGCAAAAGTCTCTTCCTCATATGTGCCTCAAATAATTTCATTGTTTGTTTAGCTGATCTGCATGATAAACTTTTTTTTTTTTTTTTCAATCTTTTTGCTTTGCTGTGAAGATGCTATTCTTAGATAAACTTTTTTGTAAATTGTATCGAAACTTAAAATATAAATGTGTGAAAATGTGTCAAAAATTTTATATTAAAATGAATAAATAATATAAAAATAAAAAATTATAAATTTAATATATATTTATTTTAAATAAAAATGTAATATCAAATTATTTATTCAAATATTATTCTAATTTTTTCTTAATTTTAGACCAATTACCATTACTAGTCAAACTATGTGGCAAATTGTACGTCGATGTATATGTTATATGTTTTTAGAACACATGAGATGAAAATTTAAACAAAAATTAACAATATGGTACATAGATCTGTGTGTGTGTGTGTATATATATATATATTATTTTTTAGATAATATTTGCAGAAAATTCAAGCCTGCACTGTATTAATCATGCCTGGTCAAAGAAGCTTTGTTATTTAGAGGTTGACTTTCATCTTCCTCCAAAAAAAAAAAAAATCACAATTTGTATATTATCTACAATAATGTAAATTGAAATGTTGAACACTCTTGAGATAGTTTTGGATCTGTCATTACTCTTTATTAATTTCTAACAAATTAATCATTGACTATTATTATGTAAATAAAAAATATTATCTCCTTTTATTTTATTTTTGCTTTTTGGACTCCCAACCTTGTTAGAGCACCTGAGATGAGTGATTTCACCGGACATAAATAGAAAAAAGAAAATGAAGAATTAAAAAAAAAAAAACGACTTGGCCAATTGTCGACATCTACCATTTGAGCTCAGATCAAAACAAACACAATATATTATAAATTAATTAATTAATTAATTAATTAAAGTGGAAAAAAATTTTGATTTTGTTTCTTTTCATTTTCAGAGCCAAACAGGCGATAGCGCCAACCAGTCACACGCGCCCTTTATTTTCCAGCTCCAGCTTGCTTTCCTGCTCGCTAGTGAATTTAATTTATTATTTTTTAAAAAATAAATTTGTCCGCCTAAGGAACTCCATTCTCGGCCACCTGTCCACTTTTATTTGCCGCCAATATTCTCTTAGTTGATCCCCAAGCCCCTCCTTCCGTTTATTAAGCTACCCGTTTTCTTCCCGTAAAACAAGCCGAGTACATACACAAAGCAACACTTTTGTTTCCTTCTGTCTGCACTTTTTGTCTTTTTTTGGAATTTTTTTCTTTGCTGCCAAACATGGCGCCGATCAAGGCGAAGCAATCGCGGAGCACGAAGGTCCAAGCTGTAACCAGCACGACGTCGTCGGAGAACGCGGGAATTCTCGTCCGCGAAACGCTGCGTATAAGCGCCAATTCGGCTTCTTCTTCTTCTGATACCACAACTTCTTCTTCTTCTTCGAATGCAGTGGTGACTGTGGCTCCCGTTTCTACGGCGAAATCGTTTTCTTTGGCTGATGGCCGGAGTTTTGGTCTTGTGGGGGAGGAATTTGTAGATTCTACTTTGAGGTTGATCTGCTGCGAGGAAATCGACGGCCGGCGGTGGAATTACATGACGGAGAATGGCGGTTTTGGACGTTTTAAGAAGAAGTCGATCCGCACCGTCAGCTTGCAGGCCGCACAAGCTCCCGTCGAGGTCATTCCTCTGCACTTTTGCTTCTTTCGTTTCCATTTTCACTTTTTCCTTTCCTGTTCTGTTTGGTTGAAGCTTTTGTGTTTAAAGAACGATATCATTGTCAATTGATTTCCTTGTTTTCTTTTCTTTTAAAAAAATTTCTTTATTATTATTATTTGTAACTTCTATTTCCTTATTACTCTGTTCGTTTCAGTTTAAAAATCTTTGTTTACTCAGTGATGCATATTAAAATATCCACCCTCACAATGAAATTGTTATTTTAGCAATTTTTTAATGCACTTTTGGATTTGGAATTGTGTTTTATTAATAGGATTGATACCTTTTGCTTTCTTTGTTTTCTAGAGATTTTTTTTTTTTTTTCTGTCGTTTACTGTTCTTGTTTTGGATTATAATTGCTTAACCATGGAGGTGGATTTCTTTTGAATAGGAAGATTTCAGATGCCAGAGATCAAAATTTCCAGAGCTTAATCAATGTTTGGGATGTTTGTACAATGGCATCGAGTTCCAGTAATGGAGAATCTTGACTATTTCAAGCTTCTGATGTTTTGTGTGAATTGTCAATTGAAATCATCCTGCAGGAATTGATATCATTCGTAAGATCCTATGTAGTGCCAGAAGGCTTCCCTGATAGCGTTACTCCTTCTTATGTGCCATATATGACATGGCGAGCTTTGCAGGTATTATTTTGTTTTACCAAGCATGGGATGGGCTTTTAATTGCTTCAACATAATATTATGTTTAAAATGTTTAACTATGTATTTGTATTTAATAAAAAACTTCCATCCACCCTGGTTATGATTTTTTTACATTTCAATATTTATAGCTTTTTTTTTTATAGCACTTCTTCGGAGGGGCAATGGGTGTTTTCACAACAAAAACCCTTTTGAGTTCAGTTGGAGTCTCTAAAAGCGAAGCTATTTCAGGTGCCATCGCCATTAACTGGATTTTGAAGGTAACAATTATATTTTTATATCACTCATAAACAAGGTAATGTAGTTTTTTTGAGTTTTTTTTGTTTCTTGTGTGGAAATTCCATATTTTTTTAACCACATATAATGTTTCTTGTAACAACAACAGAAAAAAATCTTAATCCCTAATTTAATTGGGTTTATCACATGATTTTTTTCGTTATTCCATGCTTGCACAAAGTATTGTCAGTATATTATTAAGAAAAAGTCAATCTAATAGCTATTGTTCCCACTTTTTAAGGTAACTAGATGCAATTCCCTTTTTTAAGGTAAGTATTGACTAAATTCAAGTCATATGTAACAAGAAAGTCTAGTACAGTACCCTCCATGCACTTTTTCAAATCCTGTCTACATCACCTTCTGCACGCCCATTCAAATTGCCGTAAAAATCCTTTCTTCCAATAGAATTCACTATAGGAGCTCATCCATGATATCCCAGAATCTCTATCTTTTCGGCTTTACCCAGTCTCACTTGTGGAGCATAAGTGTTAAGAATGTTAATCATTTATTTGACTAACACCAACTTCACTAGGATTATCTTGTTTTTAATCTCTTTATTTCCATCAACTCTTTTTTCTGATGACTATCAATAGTAATTGCTATCCCATACTTATTGTTAATATTTCTCAGTGCACTAAAGTTGAAACCTTGTATCACCTATTTTCTTCCTCTTTTCGCTAGTCCATTTTGTCTCTTGTAAATATATATATGTATTATATATATATATATATACAGACACCATTTGTCGGGGTATCACCTTGTATCACCTGTATATTTATACACACCATTATTCTTCTATTCATATCAGCTATCACTTCCATCAGTTGGGGTACCTGTATTCCATGTCCCAAAACAAATACTCTTTCCATGAACTAACTTCTTTACTTGCATGCATCCATAAAAGTGCGGGAACCTTAGCATCTTTTTGTCATGCCTCAGCAATGGCATGACATATCACTTGTGGGGTATGACCTAGACCCTTTCTTGTTTCCTCGATATAACTAAGTCCGGGGTAGCACATTGCCTGGAGGGAATGACCCAATGAAATTGATTGAAAGATTCGTGTCCTGAGGGTTTGGTTAATTTTACATTGCTGCCAACATACTAGAATCCTCCTCTATCTGGAATTGGGACCGGTGATGATGAACACAGGGTCCCATGATTTCACAAAATGTCAAAACTTGTACTAGATGTGGAAATAGATATGTTTCTGAAGGCTTGGCTGTTGCATCTGCTTTATGTTACTACAAATACTGAGCATTATGTCCACTTGTATACCTTGCATGTAATGGCCAATTACATTCATCTTTCTCTATAAAATGTCTTCTATCCTCAAGGCATAGATTTGAAGGGTTGCCACAGAGTATTGCCTTTTAGATCAGTTTAAATGTTCAGTAATCTGTCACTGAGCAGCAATTATTCTGGGTTTGCATGGGCAGATTTTTAATGCTTGGCCCATATTGGGATTATCCTAAGAAATGGTTTGCTTAGCTGTTTGACTTTGAACATACTTGGAACTGGGCTTTTCATATCTTGGGTTTTGACATACACTATTTCCTTATATGATTTTCAAGCTGGAAAGAGATCATATGATTAAAGTGTATAAGAAATTCTGCATTCAAAACCCTAACTTCCCCATGGTTTCACAGCTTAACTAATACAGTAGCTGACATCTAGGATTCTATGCAGACAGCCTCATGTTTCTTGCTTTGTATGAGGTTGCTGATTTGCATTTCATTTTGGTGGCATTTTAGTGGTGTGCTTTGGGAAGAAAGCACTGGCATTGTGGCTTTAAGGTTTCAGTTTCATCCACAAGTTTTTTGTTCAGTATTTTTGCTGCTACCATCTAAAATATATATTTCTCGGACATTTATTGGGTTTTGTGCAACACCAATATTCATTTATTGGGTTTGACTGTGAGTGTACTGTCATCAAGGGAGTTTGACTCTAGGTGATCATTCGAGATTAATTTAGGTTTCTTTTCATGTTCTCTTATATTTTCAGGATGGTGCCGGTCGCATTGGAAAAATGCTTTTTGCTAGGCAAGGAAAGAAATTTGACTGTGACCTGAAACAGGTAAAATTACCTTCAGTTTGGGTAAATAGTGTAATCAGTTCTGATTTTGCAGATTCTAACTTAGATTGTGGTGTAGCTGCGATTTGCAGGTGATCTTCTGATGGAATTGGGCGCTGGGATGGAGTTGGCAACTGCAGCATTTCCTCACCTTTTTCTTCCTTTGGCTTGTGCTGCTAATGTGGCCAAGGTCTGCCGCCTTTTTGTCCGTGATAAATATAAGCCTGTTTAGCTGTATACTGCAGCCTATTTTTATTTTCATTCTTGTAGAATGTTGCTGCTGTAACATCCACGTCAACTCGTACACCAATTTATAAAGCTTTTGCTAAGGGAGAAAACATTGGGGATGTGACTGCTAAGGGCGAATGCATTGGCAATGTTACAGACCTTGTATGCTTGTCAAATCTTCTTGCAATTTAGGAAAGCTAATTACAGTATCTACATAACTGTGAAGCTGATAGGGTCACTGAGCAAAAGACCAGTGTGGCCCTACCTATATGTATCTGTTTAAAGATTACTAGAAAACCAAGAGTACAAAATGGATAAAATTGTCACCTTTCCCCACTCAAGAAGGAATGCTTACAATTGGCTTTGATTGGTACCATTGAACATGGGATATGTTAATATTTTTAATGTGGTCAGAACTTGGTATTCATGACATTGACATAAGGAGATTGGTTGATCATTTTGGATTTCTGTTATTATTATATATCTCTTACTTGCTGCCAGTCTTTTCTATTGGCAACTAAACTGTTGGCTGAGCTCCTGTGTAAATGTCTTGTGGCTTATCCATTAGATTGTGAAAATGGTAAATGACAAATTTGGGGATAATTTGTTACATAGTGAAATCTTCATCAAAGAATTTTGATTTTCTGACATCAGGGCATTCATAATGAACATTGGTCATGGTCCTGGAATCTTAGTGATGATTAGCTGAAAAATTTGTGTTCATCTTTGAAAGTTTAAGTGGCATATAACTTGAGAGAAGTGCATACTTCATACTGCAAAAGAGTTTTAAATTCCTCTTCCATTGTTATATTAATGAGCCCAATTTTTATGGATTAAAGTGCAAGTGTTATATCAAGTTACAAAATAAGCCCTGCCCACTCTGAAGTTTATCGTTCGATATGGTATCATAATCAGGTCATGAGTCGTAGCTTGGATGGTAAAAAGATATTTTAGGTTGAGGTAAATCCAAGATATAGATCCCTAAAATATAAATGGAAAGCAATGCATCAGAATTGCTGTGATGTCGTTAGTTTCCTATGTTTTTGTGGCATTTTATGCACATTAGAGTGAGAGTAACGGTAAATGTTTTGCTGAATATCTGTTCAGAGTCTAAACCAGAGGAGACTATGCCTGGCTAGGTTTGTGGGTTGAGAGTTTGCTATGGTTTGATGACTACTATGATTTTTTTCTCTGAACAAAAACTGTGCAGGAGAATTATTAATATCAACTGAAAAAGTGGTCAATAATTGGTTGGTTCAGCATGGAACTTTGCAGGAGAAATCAAGCAAATAGTGAATTGATGCATGAATTTGTATTCTTGTTATTCATTGAAATATGTATTGTTCATAGGTTTATCTCATGTTGTTGTGCTCATACAACGTAAGCCAAAAACATTGTTGACATTGCACATTCATTATGTCATACTTCAGTATAATAATATTTTCTATTGGATTTGTTCACGAATAACTTGTGATGGCCATGCCAATTTCTGATCTCCAACTCTGCTTGTCTATATGTTTCTTCCACTTTTTTCACTGTCATGGATGTCAGATTTTCTTGAGGCTAACCAAGGTCAATTTATTATATCTTATGAAGCTGGGAACTGGACTGAGCCTAATGATTTCAAAGAGAAATCCTTCCTTGGTTACCACATTTTCCCTTCTTTCATGTGGATATCTCCTGAGCTCTTACCAAGAGGTTAGACACTGTTTAAATAGTTTATTGGGTTGCATGTTTTCTGTTGATTTGGCTAATTGCCTTGATGTGGTTAAGTCAGGTCAAATCTGCAGTGTTGCACACCTTGAACCGTGCCAGATTCAATGTAGTGGTGGATTCTTTCCTCAAGACAGGTTAGATAATGTGTTCCTTAAGCCCCATACAGATAATTCAATTACATGTTGAACCTTCCCACGATGGATTGTCAACCTTTTGTAATTTTTTGTTCTTGTTTACTTTTTAACAATAACAGTTATTGTAAACATGTTATATTAGGTCTAAATATGTAAGTAGGAGTATATTTTTCTCATACACATTGTGTTTCATGTTCATTGGCAGGGCGGGTTCCCACGTTGCAGGAGGGCAATAAGAAGGAAGATATATTCAGCTTTCCTTGGTTAAAGGATAAGCCCATTGTTCTAGGTATTTAGATTTTAGTTATGGAAGAAGCTTTCATCTTTCTCTTCAAATTACTCATTCATGAGTCCTTACCAAAATTTCCCCAAATCTTAGCAGGGCCAAGATTTAAAGATGCATTTCAAGACCCCTGTGCATTTTTTACCATAGGCCCTCTATTTTAGGTAAGCCATTTTTCTGGGAGGGATCAACATTGATGGGCAATTCTTTGCTACTAGGGATGAAACAAGATTTTCCTTTTTATGTAAAAATTTCTCCTATTTATTTTGATTATGTGGTGTTGGTTGATGGCAGAAATAGAGATATATGGTGACATACAATCCATCAAAGGATAAAGTGTATGCATTGTTTAAGGATCATGCAAGGTCAGATGACATCCTAAAAGCAGCATTTCATGTGAGAAGTCCAACTCTTTGCACTGCATCGTTGATTACGCTTTCATGGGACAATGTTGCTTAAAGTAGGAGCTGTAAGCTGCATTTTTCTTGTCTTGCAGGCTCATTTCCTTTGGCATTTCATACATTCATCAAGAGATGGTCAGTCTTCATCATTGAAGCAGCATGAATATTGTCATTCAAACTCTGTTGTCTCAATTGGTGATCTTGAAACTCATATTGCTGAGTCATGTAAAGGGGTCTCAACTTTGTATGGTTCGTTTAAAAGTAAAGCTGCAGAAGAGGTAACTTTCTTACTTTTACACGGAAATCATTTTTCAGCATTAATTGACTTTTTCTGTATAAGTGCACCATCCTGGCTTGCTTTTCAAATGTTTGTCAGGATTCTCTTAAAAATATATGGTGTGCTAGATGAGACGAATGCATGCTTGTATAATACAGTAAAAAGTTCTTGCTCTGTTTTCCTTTGAAAATAGTTTGAAGTGTTTCCTTCCAAACAGTTAAAAACTAACGAGAACTTCCGGCATACCACCCAGAGCCTTAGAATTGATGTGGCTAAAATGAGGAATGTATGTGGTCAAGGATTAAAGATTCAAACAATGATTAATAGTGGTGAAATTCACGAGTGTTCATTCAGTATCTACCATAAAAAAAATTTGTATGGAGGCAGACCCCTCTAAAGATAAACATATTCACATGTGAAATGTTTGGTGTGCGAGAAAAGAAGCAATTTAGTTTTCAAGTTAATGAAGATGTTCAAGCAATGGTGCTAATTTCCGTGGTAAATTTGGTGCCTTAATCAACAAGCCCCGTTTAAGGTTTCAAACAGTACCAGCCAGTATTTCAATTTCTTTTCTCCCATTTCTGAGTTTATGCTGCTTGAACCAAAGGGTTAATGATTGGTTAAATGTGGTCATGGCTATTTACGTTGCTCAATTTCTTGTAGGGTTGGAGGATGTCAGATACACTTCTCAATCCTGGGCGAGCTAGGCTTGTTTCAACTGGTTAAATGTGGCTGCTCGCCTGCTCTTGAACAATTTTGTTTTTGCACTGGTGGGTTTGACACAAGTCCTCCCACCTAGATTTGATATTTTCAGACATGTCGTCTCATTGAAATGTTGAAAACATTATCCTGCAAGGAAGGTGAAACACTAAAGAAGATCAATGGGATGATTCGTAAATTAAGCTGACCATTTCACTATGCTCAGTCCCCAAACACACCTATGCTCACAACATTTGGTTGCAGACCCTCCATGGCAAGGTGCAGTTCTCTGCTGTGGAAGTGAGCTGTAGAAGTTTGTGGATTTAAAGCCATTCCGAAGATACAAAAAAAGGGACAGTTTTTGTGTTATTTTCTTTTGCTTTTCTCAATTTTGACAGGTTGCCTTCCTATTCCGGGTTTCACTATTCTCTATTTGTGCTGAATGCATTGAGATGCCTTTTAAAATATAAGTCCTTTACATTTGTCCATTATAAAGAAGAGATGACTTTTCTTCTACTTTTGTTCTTCCCTAATTTATTGTCTTCCCCGCCCTCATCAATCTGCCGGAGGTAGAAGAGACCTTTCTTGTACTTTTGTTATTATTTAGTGTTCTATTTCAATCACCCATCTGCTCATGTTGGCTGCTTGGACCATTTAGCAACCTCTGGGTCGTCTTTGCTCCTGTGCTTCTGTGCTCGAACTTCAAATTCTGCCTATTGAATGGTAGTCTATTTTTTATTACAACATTTGATGATGTTTATCTATTTGCACTTTTGAATCTCTTGGTTTGGACTTTTTCGATCTGTGCCAACTTAGCCTCGTGCTAGATATTTCATTCACTTAATGCAGGAAATGACAAATGGTAGAGCCATGCTCGGAAATGAAGTCACTCCCCCTCACAGGTTACGGTTTGCTTCCTCATCTTCTATAGGTAGGCTTGTTTGTTTCGTTACAGCGACCATTTAATAATAAATTAGGGTGAGTTTCCATAGGTGGGTCCATCCCCCCTCCGGAATACGAACTATTCATTTATCCATTGCCCTTCTTGTCAACGGAGACAGTTCGCCGTAGAATCTGTTGCAAATGTGCTGTCTTCCTCGCCGTGTGCGGTATATCCTACACTGATTATTGTACGTGGACATAATTCTGATAATGGGGTATGCATTTGCTATTTTTGTTCCATATTAATTACGGATCAGAGAGTGAGGAACGAGGACCAGATGGTAGTTGACTAGTTGGAGAACATGAGAGCTTTTTATAGTCTCTGCAAAAGATCTGTATAAGTCATACAAATTGTTACTTCCACATTGGTACAACGACTCAAGCACTCACTAAAATTACTTTGTTGCCCCGTTTTCATATTTTCTCCATGTATTTTGTGTCTACCGTATAAGTCGCTTCAATGTTATTATTAGGTAATGGTACCCTTTGAAGATACTAGTAACAGAACTACTTGGGGACGAGGTCACTTGAGGGACAAAATTGTCCTCTAGTCCTCCGAACAAGTAAACCCAGTAATGAGCTTCTCTAACGGATCTTAAAAAATTTTATAATTGTTTCTCATAAGACCTGAGAATTTTAATCTATTGTCTAATGATAAGCAATGGCAAATTCTAGTTCCTCTTCGAAAAGAATGAGGAGTCTGTGTTCCCCATGGGATAATAGTAAGTTAGAGTATCCTCTCTGGTATTCACGCTTGAAGCTTCCCTCTTCCAGTGCCATCTGACATGGTCTTCCCTTGTGTGGGGAGAAGTTTCAATACCACGCAACTTGTGCTGTGACTTCCTTTACCTCCACAAGCCACAATTCTGGGTTTATTCAAAGTGTCAGCCATAACCCAATCATTATTTTTCCCTAACCTTTATTTTCACACAACCACCACATGAAAGCCCCTTTTATCAGTCCCTAATTTCGCCTTAAATCTGCATCCTAATTCCTCCTCTACTCAAATGTGAGCATATAACCCTCTAATAGTATTTCTTGACCATTTAAACACTCTTTACCAACCATCGCCTCACTCCCTCTTTCAAACCCCGTTTTTACTTTAAATTAGCACCCCATTCTTCCCTTTTCCTGTTGCAGTCTGTGGAGTAAGAAACAGCTATTGATGAGTTTATTGACAAAACCCACAACATCAACTGCAAGGAGACAATATTGGATCTCGAATCAGATGTAGACGCTGCACATAAAGTCACAAGGTTTGTCTTCGTGGGGGAAGCCTTAGCTGACAAGCAATTCAGTATTGGAGTAGTCAAAATCGTGCTCAAAAGGGTCTGGAATATCGAAGAAGGGCTAGAAGTCTCAGCAACATCTTACTCCTCCGTTTCAAAAAGGAATCCAATAAGGAATGTTGAATGGTATTCCTTGGTCCTTGACTGGGAACCACCTCATTCTCTAGGTGTGGTAGCCACATTTAGGTCTAGATTCAATTGATTTCTCCAAGTCATAATATGGCTCCACGTACATCCATTACTTCAATCAAATGACAAGGGAGAATGCACGTAAGATAGGGGAGCTTTTTGCAGACATGGTTAAAGTTGACTACACTTTAGGTAACTTTATGGAGTGCAATAGCTACATGAGATTCTTGGTGAATTTCTGAGTGGACAGACCGCTGACCAGGAAAGATAAAATGGGCAGGCATTCAAATGAAAGACTCCCTGATTTTTGTTACAGGTGTGGACGATTGGGGCATATTGACAAAACACTGCGCATACGAGAAGGGTAGACTCAGATGCGATACTCTGGACCAAAGAGAACAACTTGAATATCGACCGAGATTACGAGCTCAATCGTATTCAACAAAACAAGAAAATAAACAAATTTAAACCACCAGGAAATTCCCTAGTTGCAGAAGGGCGGAACAGTAGCCAAGATGAAAACCGGAAAAGCTTAGCTGGAACCTTGCTTTTCAGGAAAGGGCACCACGCGCTGGCTAAAGGTGGAAAGAATAAGATACAGGGACCTCTCATTAATTATGCTGATACTGCTAATTGGTCCTACGGGTGCAGCTAGGTCAGAAAAGTGCCTTGGAGAACGAGAACAAGCCTCCGAATTGTCTCCATACGCTAAAACATGGCTCATGGTAGATGAGACACAATGGTTGACTGTACAACAAAAGGTGGGGAATCTCAAGTCTCCCACTGAGAACGAAACAAGAGGCATGAGAAAGAACCCCACTTGAGCTGCTCCACAAGACGCCAATTCTTCAACCTAGAACAGATCGAGTGAAGGGGAAAAAGCAATGGAAATAGCGGACCCCCACATCAAAATGGTGAAGGGGTCTCGTGGGGCTTCACAGTCTATGGTAAGCCCCACTTATTCATTTGGGTTTTCCTAGGTTTAGGTGGACAGTCAGGCCCAGACTGGGATTCTAGGAGAAGATAAGAGACCAATTAATTATAGTGACGGAGTATTTTTTGGGGGTCTTGCAGGATTGCACATTGATGGATAGCCAACGTGGAATAGAGATAATGTTCCCTTATGCCTTGTTGCTGCGTGAAATCATAATTGGCTTTGACCATAATCCAATAGTGTTGATGACAAACTCCAACCAGATCCGGCCTCACTTCAAATTTGAATCAAAGTGGTCTTGCTACGAGGAACGTGGAGAAGTTATACTAGAGGCCTGGTCCATGCTAGTTTAGGGCTCATCTAGTTACATTCTTGCCAACAAATTTAAACATTGCAAGTGAGAATTGAGCAAGCACAAACTGGAGAGAATCAATCAAAGACTAGTTGAGATATAACAGGTCCCACTAACAGAAGAATCCAAAGCCGAGGAGTAACGCTTGGTTCAGGAAATTGATAATTGCTGGAAACTAGCAGGGATTATAGCTGTAGTTTTTTTTTTCAGATGAGAGCTTTGAAAGCCCCTGGACCAGATGACTTCCAAAGCCTGTTTTACCAAAAATTTTGGTACATTGCAAAGAAAGAGGGGAAAAGCATGTTGCACAGCTTCCTTCAAGGGGGCAACCTCCTGAAAGAGCTTAATAAAACCTCCATAGTCCTTATTTTGAAGTGCAAGCATCCATCAAATATGAGCCACAGCCGTCCCATTAGCTTGTATAAATTTGCCTATAAGATCATCTCCAAATTGTTGTTAATAGGATCAAGCCATGACTGCCAGAACTTGTCACACTTTTTCAAACAACATTCGTTTCGGGCCCGCTCTATTCAAGACAATGTTCTCTTCGGTCATGAGGCATTCCATGCTTTGAAAAACAAGAGGAAAGGAAGGAAAGACATGGCATGGAGTGGAGCTTCCTAGAATGAGTTCTACACAAACTTGGCTTCTCGGCAGGTTGGATTCACAGAATTATGCTATTGTACCAGATCATTATCAATGGGTACCCTAGACAACCCTTTAAGTCTTCAAGAGACTTAAGGCAGGGGGGACTAGTTTTCCCCCTACCTGTTTTTACTAGTCTCAGATGTCTTATCAAGTTTCCTATGCCAAGCATAAGAGTGCAAGTGGACCTGAGGTAATAGGATCAAGCCGCATTGCACTAACACTCATTATCGAGCATCCGGGCAACCTATCAATCAGAGCAAATTAGGAATTGAGTTTAGCGCTAACACTCCCGAATTTTGAGGGAAGATATCTGTTGCAATCTCAGAATAAGAGCAATGGAATGAAAGAAAAATATCTGGGGCCTTAGATAAGGCTGACAAGTTCTAAGTAGATGGCTATATAGTTTGTAATTGAGGAAGTAGAACAGAAAGCAGCATCGTGAAAGAAGAATCTACTCTCTCAAGTGGACAGAGAAGTCCTCATAAAGGCAGTTGCTACCGCAATACCTATCTATGCCATGTCGGTTTTTCAATTCCCCCGAAGTCTGTGTTCTAAACTTAATCAGAAACTAGCGTGATTCTGGTAGGGCCAATGTCATTAAGAGCCACGCATCCATTGGGATGGGTGGCACAACACCCCCCCCCCCCCCAAATTAGCCTGCAAGAAGTAGAGGCCATCGAAATCATCCAATTGAGCTATCTGGATGAACATGACGACCTAATCTGGCCCCACGAATGAACAGGGATGTACATAGTGAAAACTGGGTATCACTTCTTGAAGCAAGAGGAAAAGTGCCTTGATAGAGGGGAGAAGGCTCCATGGCAGCATGGCAGCATGGCAGCAATCAGTACAACATGGAAGAGAGTATGGGACACGGGGTCCAACCAAAAATTAAACATTTTGTGTGAAGGCAATTCACAGTTTGCTATCAAGACAGCCAACCTGCGGCTAAGAAATCTTTGATTAAATATTTGGACTATACTAAAATTTAAAACAATTATTTTAAATTACATATTTAATATTATTATTTTTAAAATAAAATTTATTTTTATTAATTTATAATAATAATTTATGTAAATTATATAAAATAAAATTTATTTTTATTAATTTATAATAATAATTTATGTGAATTATATAGTATGATAAAATGAAATATATTAATAAATTATATTATTAAAATTAAATTTTTAAAAAATTAATATATTTTTAAAATTATTTTTTAAAATATTTATAATATTTTTATAATAATATTATAAACATAAATATTTTTAATATAATAATAAAAATATAAAAAAATTGATATATTAAATTACTGTTTAACTTTCAATTTTTATAAAAATGATAATAATTTTTTATTAATAAATACTTTTAATTTGATAGTTAAAAAGTTATTTATTAAATATTCACGAATTTAAATGTTAAAAAATATAATTTTTTTTATTTTCTTATTATTTATTTAAAAATAATGTATAAAATAATTAATTATTAATTATTATATAATTACTTTTTAGTCCAATGATCTTAAACTTTTGTTGTAACTTATAGGTATTGAATTTAACACTCCATAGATACTATTTTGAGTTAGTTGTACTTATTACTCATTAGACATAATAAATAACCAACTAGAGTAATTGGTGTGGTTTTACATCACATATACCTATTGGGTCTCCTAATATGTTTATTACTTAATAGATATAATAAATAATTATGTAAAACAATTAGATTAATAATTATGTGGTTTTGCTAGGCCTCCTAAATTCAAATCCTAAGAAACACATTTATTACTTAATATAATAAATAATCATTTATAACACTTAGACTAGTGATTATGTGATTTTGCACTACGCATTTGTGTGGCATTGAACTACACATGTCCTTTTAGTTTTTTAGGACATTTATTACTTAGCAAATATAATAAATAAATGTTTAGAATAATTTGAACCATTTAAAGTAATTGGCCACACATGCCTTATTAGTCTTTTAATACATTTATTATTTAGTAAATGTAATAAATAAATGTTTAAAGTAATTGGATTAATAGTTATATATTTTTACATTAAATAAGCCTCTTGGGTTCAAATCTTAAAAGGTATGTTTATTATTTAATGGATATAATAAATAATTGTTTATAATAGTTAAATTAATAATCGTGTAACTTTGTACCATTATGTCTCTTGGGTCTCATGTTTACTACTCAATAGATATAATAAATAATTGTTTAATTGCATCATATAGGCCTCTTAAGTTCAAATCTTAAGAGGCATATTTATTATTTAGTGGATACAATAAATAACCATTTATAGTAGTTAGACCAATGATTATGTAATTTTGTACCATACATGCCTCCTAGGTTCAAACTAGGTTAATTTTAGAAGGTACATTTATTACTTAACGAATACAATGAATAAATATTTAAAGCTAAAAAATTAGTGATTATGTGGTTTTATACTACAAATACCTCTTGGGTTCAAATCTTAGAAGGCATATTTATTACTTAGTAGATGCAATAAATAACTATTTAAAATAATTGGATTAGTGATTTTGTGATTTTGCACCATACATGCCTCTTAAGTTTAAATCCTAAAATGTATAACCTTTAATAGTCATATGCATAAATAAAAATATCTTATATATTAAACTTTTATATAGTTCACATAAATGACTATATAACATTATATTTTTCTTTTTAAATAATTGACATATTAAAAAGTCATTGTATTCATATTCTTTTTATAAATGTTTTCAAGTCAAATCTTTTTACTTATTGAAATGACCTAAACATTCCACATTCATATAAACAAACTAGGGTTTTCATTATAAAGTACTCTTTTAAATTTGTTAAGAGTGTTAAAAACTTATACTCTTAATTTTACTGTAGGAACTAAGTAATATATAATCTTAGAATGGTAATAAAAATTTATTATAGTGTTTCAATCACACTAATGATGTATTTTGACTCATTAAACTTAAGATTTAATATTATATTAAGTATTAAGTTAAGTTTCTATCATGAGTGATTTGTATTTATAAACTTGAGACATATGCTTGTTGATGTCTCATTCATTAAATTTCTTGTTAATCCTTTTGTTAAAGGATTGATCATATTTTGACTTAATCTCACAAAATTAATCGTGATCACTCCATTATCAAATTTCTCATATAGTTATGTATCAATTCAATGTATTTGGACTTACCATTATATACTTGATATACATTCTTGTTAGAGTCACAACACCATCACAATGTATATAAATGGGTGTTACTAGTTTTTGCAACAAAGGAATCCTTGTTCATTAAAGCTAATGCTATAAATTTTATAACTATAATGGAATCTGTTATACAAATTTATTTCTTAGAAACCCAAATTGCAACCCTACTAAGTATAAAAATTCATCCATTAGTAAAAATATACTTCTTTTTATCAGTAATCTAATTGGCATTTAAGTGTCCTTTTATAGTAAAAGGATAACCAATACAACTTATGTCATAATTTTTTTATTTTTTTAAATACTTTAAGATTCTATTTACTTCATGTCAATGCATGTCACTTGAATCAGTTATATACATACTCATTTTATTAGTTGTATAAGTTATGTCTAGCCTTATATACATCTTGCATACATTAGACATTTTATCATTTTGGTATATTCTAGTTGTGATATTAGACTTTTAACATTCTTGATAAAATTCATATTATAATCAATTAAGGTAGAAAGTGAAATACAATTTATATAATTAAATTTATTAAGAATTTTTTTAATGTAATACAATTAAAAAAATCATTATACTCTTTTGATCTCACAAAATTTCGATTCTAAGGATGACATTTGCTTCACCCATGTTTTTCATATATAAATTATTAAACAAAAACAATTTGGTAACTTCAACTTCTTCTTAGTTAGTTTCAAAAACTAACATGTTATTCACATATAAATAGATAATAACACTTCTTCCTTCTTTGAACTTATTATAGACATCTTTGTTTGATTCATTAATCTCAAATCCACTGGTAAATACTCAAATCCATTAGTAAATACCACCTAATTAAATATTTGGTGTCATTGCCCAAGTGTTTGTTTTTGTCTATACAAGGACTTAACCAAGTTACACATTTTTTCTCTTGATCAAGTATAACAAATTCCTCATGTTACTCAATTTACTCTTCTTCTTCTAATTCACCATTTAAAAATTCTATTTTCACATATATTTGATGAATTACTAGGCTATAAATTGAGGTAGATGCAATAAGTAGCTTGATTATGGTAATTCTAGCCACTTATATATCAAAATAATTGACATCTTGTTTTTATATAAACCAACTTACCTTTAAATTTTTCAATATTTCCATTGACCTTTATTTTCTGTATAAAAATTCATTTACATCTAATTAACTTTAAACCAAGTAGGACATTTACTAATTTCTAGGTCTTATGACCCATAATGAAATCTATTTCATCATTTATTGCTTTTTTTCAAAACACAACATCTTATAATTTCATTGCTTCATTAAATATATTAAGATCATATTTAGGATTAAAATTTGATTACTTACTAATTTCTTGTTTCTTCTACTAAGAACATATAGTAATCAAAACTAAAAGTTTTTGTTTTCTATACTTTTTGGCTCCTATGAAGTTTAATGACCTTATCATTTTCATTTTCTTTTGTCAATGCATTATTTTCCTTATTAGGAATTTATTTTTGTTTTGAACTTTGGGAAATTAAACTAATTTTGTCAATAATAGTATCCTTCACTTCTATAATTATGTTAATAGGTGTAAAGTTAGGCTCTATGATAATGAATTGATAGGCTTGTTATTATGAGTATACCTTAAGAAAATACACTTAATTTCTTTTCACCCAACTTTAAATGATAAGGCTTATTAATGTGAGCATATCCCATCAAAATAAAATTAATTCCTCTTTCATCCAACATTTTTGTTTTGGGTTTAAAAATTCTAACAATTACTTTATAACGTCAAACTTTTAAATAATTAAGATTTGACTTCCTTTTATTCCATAATTTATATAGAGATATTATGTTTCTTTTTAGTGAAACTCTATTCAAAATGTGGTATTTTATGAGCAATTCCTTACCCAAAATCCATAGTTTAAATTAGAATTAAATAACATGGCATTGACCACTTTTATTATTATTTGATTTTTACATTTAATAATACCATTCTATTTTTTTTTTTTGTAATGAATACTTGTTTGTTGAATGATTTCTAATGATTTAAAGAATGTAATGTCTTAATATTCTCTTTCTCTATTAGATTGTAAGTATTTATTAATAAATTCATATTATAATTCAATTTCAAATTTATAAATTTTGAATTTTTTAAGAATTTCATTTTTAATATATAGCAAGTCATCATGATAGAATGTAAAGTAATAATTAATAAATATCACAAAATATTTTTTTTCCTTACTAATATTCATATATTATGCAGATCACACACGTCATTATAAATTAATTATAATATACTTGAAAATCTTTAAATACTTAAAAATGCACTTCTAATTTTTGTTAACATATAAATTATGCATTTATTTTTAGATGTATCAAAATGTGATAATAATTATAATTTAACCATATTATGTAATTTTTTAAAATTTGTATCCTAATCTATTATGTCATAAAGATGAATGTTCAATAATATAAGTTAAAATATTAGTATTATTATTAGTAATAATATTAAGTTTAAACATCTTATTACCAAAATAATCATTTTTCATAAACACACTTCCTTTGAATAGAATAAAATTATTAACTTCAAATATAAATTTAAACTCAAATTTGTTAAAAAAAAAAAAGCTTAAAATTAAATTTTCCTAACTTTTAGAATATGAAATATATTAGTAAGAGTAATGATTCTTTCAAAAGTGAATTATAATTGTATTTTCACAAGTCTCATAACAAGAACTATAATAGAATTTTTCATGTACACAATAGTCCTATCAATTACTAGTTTCAATCTTTCGAAAAGGCTTTTGTTTGTATAAACATGTCAAGTAAACCTATAATTAATCCACCATATAATATCATCTTATACCAAATTGATCAATGTGATTATAGCAATCATTTTCTCATTTGTTGCTCTAGAAAATATTTGTCTTTCGTTTTGTGTTTTAAATAGATGACAATTAAATTTATTATGTCATTTCTTTTAGTAGAAATGATATTTTTTATTTTTCTTTTACCTTTATGTTGCTTTCTGTTGTCATTAAATTGATTTTTTCTTTTATTGAATGACTTGCTTAATCGTCTTTTTTTCAACTACATGCACTTTTGAAGTGTAAGAGTTTTACTCTTTATTTTTTTCTTATATGCAAAATTCTTCTTTTATACAAAAATATTTTAACAAGTTTTTCAAGAGAAATATTATATATTTTATGCTTAAGGTGTTTCTTTTGAAATCTTTTTATAAAAAAAACAATTTATTCATAATTAAATTTACAATAAAGGTTTATATAAATTCTTTCATAAAATCAACTAAAATATATTTAATTGTAAATTGCACTACTAAAATAAACTCTCAAAAAATTAATATATTTTAAAAATAATTTTTTAAAATATTTATAATATTTTTATAATAATATTATAAATTAAAATATTTTTAATATAATAATAGAGATATCAAATTAAAAAAAAATACTAAATACTCAAAACGTATAAAATTAATTATAATTTTTTATTAATAAATATTTTTAATTTAACATTTAAAAATTTTATTATTTATTAAATAATTATAAATTAAAATAATATATATATATAATTTATTTTAATTTTTTATTATTTATTTTAAAATAATATATAAAATAAATAATTATTAATTATTATATAATTATTTTTTAGTTCTAGTTATTATAATTTTTTTATTGGAATGTCATTGTTCTTAATTCAGTATGTATAATTTTCAGTTATATATAAATGCAATAAATAAATGTTTGTTTATTCCTAGAAGGCACCACAGAAATGCCTTATATGCAGAGAAGAAGACGAAACAAACAATAGAACACCTCTTGTTTTTCTGTGGCCATGCAAAAGCCAAGTGATTGGTTGGAAAATTGGGTATCAACCCAATAGGACAGGTTTTCCCTCTTTTCTAACATAGTGCGACGATACGACAGAGGCGCTGGAAAAAGAAGGCAGACATGCAAGCTTCTTCGATGTGGCAAATACCTGTTGAAACATTTGGAAATCGAGGAACGAGGCCTGCCTAGACCATGTGCCGCTGGACCCTAAAGTAACACTCTGTCGTATAGAAAGGGATTTTGAGGGGGCACACATGACAAAGGAAGCCACTTTAGGGTCGAGACTTCAAGCCCGAGCAGAGGAAAACGCCAGATAGATGCCACCAGGACAAGGGCAGTTGATAATAAATTGCAATGCGTCCTTCAACGTGAATACCAAGCATTCTGGCCTGACAATTATTCGTCGAGACCAAACAGGACGACTTGTGGAAGGCAGAGTAATCTCACTTGGGCTTAATTCTGCTTTGGTGGCTGAAGCAAGAGCTGCCAGGGAAGCGATGCTCATGGCCGAACAACTTGACGGGAGATGGACAGCGCTGGAAACTGACTCTGCTTTAGTATACAAATCCTTGACAGGAGAAGAAAATGAGTACCTATGGGAGATGAGTCTTTCAATTGGAGACATCAAGAAGATGACTTTGGCTGTAGAAAATGTAGTCTTCCGAAAAATCAGCAGATGAGCAAATTGTGTCATCCACGCATGCCTCTATATAGATAAACAGGTGATCAATCTAAGGGTTAGTACAGCTCTTACTAACTCGGCTTTCTTATTAACCAAGGTTCAATTTTTCTTAAGAGCACTCAAAAAGTAAACCCCTGAATTTAAGAGAGCCATTGCATGGCCACAAATATTCATTGATACCAATAACTAAAAAAATAATTTATATAACATTTAAAATAATATATATATATATATATTTATGGACACTGGTAACTTGATGAATATATATGTAAGTGCATGTAAGGGGATCTATTAGTGCATGTAAGTTTTTCTTTTTTCTTTTTTTTCTCTCTATTATATCTCTTTTCTTTTCTTTTTTTTTTTCCAATGGATTGGGAAGGATAAAGTAGATGCAATGTATTTTTCTCTCCAAATATCTTTGCTTAGTGAGAATTCAACGGATCGCACGCAATTTAAGAAAAAGAGAGACAAAAATGACAAGTATGGATAAGAGGCCTGCATCTACGTATCTCGCACATTTTTAGCATCGGTGTCGTGCATTGTGTGCTCTTTACCGCAAAGATAGGCATACCGTCCCTAAGGCATATTCAACTTGTGCATTATGTTTGATAAATTTAACCTGTTATGCTATGTCCTATATGGTTGTCAAATGTTGCACTTTGCAAATTTTTTCTTTTTTAAGAGTGACATGATCAAACATTTGTTTCTCCCCAAATATTGAAAATTATGCAGTTGTGCCTCCTCCTCGCTGAATTTCCATTATAAGCTTCGATGTCATCATTAAGCAATTTCCATTTCTTTTTCCCCTCATTATTATTATTATTATTATTATTATTATTATGTGCCCGTGCATTAAACTCAAGAGAAGTGGAATATGGTGGTTTTGCTTTGTTCACGAGTTACACAACGATATTGTCCTCTGGTTGGTTTTATCTGTCCAGTTAGAATCGTGCATTAACCTAGTGGTTAAAGATGGACTGCTTGAACTTTGAACTGGAGGGATACAACTAGATTTTAATCCATTCAATCACATTTAAGGAAAAAATTTAAAAAAAGAAATGGGATGCAGGAGATGCATGTGCAAGAATGCAGAGAACTTATTAAACAACCTGATGGTTAGGTATAGGAATTTAACCCACCATACACATTTAGCGAAACTGACCCTGACTTATTTTCATTCCAACCAAGAAGTACAGTTTCCTTTTCTTTCTCCCCTATTACGTTTGGACATTAATTTATTTTGGAATTTTTGTCATCTATGTAGAAATGTATTTTTGAGTGAAAAATAGAAATCAGGACACGAGGGAGATTGAAGTAGCAAACTCCAGTACTGTAAAGGATACAAAGTCAAACGTGTGTTTAATTAAAGTTTTGAAAATTAGACACAACCCATTAATTAGACCCATAAAATTGAGAATTAAAATATAATTTAATTTAGTTGACTTTAAATTTTATTAATTATAAAAATTAATAATTAAATCAATAATTTAAATCTTAAATCAATAAATTATTAATAATTTGTTTTAATTCAATTTATTTAAAAAATTAAAAAATATATAATTTCTATATATTTTAATTTTTTAAAAAATAAAAATTATATTATTAAAATTATTTATATATTTAATATTAAATATTAATTTTATCGAATTTAATCTCATTTTAAATTTGTTTGAATCTTAAAATCTTACCACGGGCACGGGCTGGACTATTAAATGCAGCGTGAACCCATTGCCTGCGATCGGTGGATATTAATTGTTCATAGAGAAAGTGACGTAGAGACTTTGGACTTCAGTTTTACCCACGATCGGTGGATATTCATTGTTCATCCATTTATGGGAACAATTGTCAACTTTTCAGCCCTTAGTTTGTAGGATCTCGAACATGATTATCCGTTGTGACATGGAACAAGTGCTGGACTATGCGTTGAATTGCTGGCATACGATCCCGGAAATAAAGGGCCGATGAAAATAGCACGTAACAATCAGAACAGAAGACTCAGAGAGATCGTAATTACAAGAGAGAAACAAGGACAGAAACACCCACCCAAAACTGAAAATTCTTTCAGACCCAATTTGCCTAAAGCTACATGCACAATCAATATTATGTAGTACGAAATATTATAAAGAGAAATCAATCAAGAAACCACCAACCCGAAGAAGGATATTATAAAAGAAAAAAAGATACTGTAAAGAAATTAGAAAAGCAAGGAGAATGGTCAGAGTTTTAAACGATCGACAAACTAAGAGAATGAGATAAGAGTGGAAGAGATCGAACAATAAGCTTCTTCTTAATTTATTTGTAATTAAGTGGTAGTAGTGGTGGTGACTGCAGGGTGGTTTTTCTTGGCTAGATTGTGCTTGTTATTGTGCATCCAGACCTTGAGGACCCTTCTCTTCACTCCAATCTCTTGGCAGAACTGTTGCACCACAGACTCTTCTTGCTTTTGTATCTTCCACCCAACTTTCTCAGCAAAGTTGAGCATTTTCTCCTTCTGTTCCTGTGTGAACTTTGTCCTAAACCTTTTCTTCGCTATTTGGGCAGGCCTGGCCATCAGAACCCCACCACCTCCTTCTTGCTCATCAGACTCTGATGGAAGGGACCCCATGTTGTAGGACAATATCATCTGGTGGTGGTGGGGCGCTGTTGCTGCCGATGCTGCTGCTCTTGAGGGAACAAAATTACCAGCTGCTGTGGAGTACCCTAGCGCCTCAGGGGCCAAAATGTTCTTCGGGTGCCCTAAAATGACTTTTCTTCCAAGCCAAGTGCTGAAATGTGGGTTGTTGTGATAGCAATCAGGGGAGTTTTCGCCTTCTATTTCTTTTCTGTGGAAGTTTCTGTGGCAATTGCAGGCTGAGCAGCTGAGAGCTTCTAGGCTACCCTCTTCACCACTTGGCATGAACTCTCCGCACCCATCAGTGGCATTTCCTCCCATTGCAGCTGCATGATTCTTGAGGCACTCTCTATACCTCACCATTTTCTTGAAAGGTGCATGATGTTCATGATCTAGGCTTGAAGGCATAGAGGGGCCATTGGAGGAAGGGATCTGAGTTGCTGATGAAGAAGGGATGACATGGTTGTGGGGTAAAGGAGGATTATCATGATGGATCAAGTGCCCATGCCCGTGACCATGGCTATGGCCCCCTGCAAATGCACTATTTATTGGAATGGGCATCTCCCCATCATGACTTGAAAGTTCCATTTCCTACTTTCTTTTTGGTGGACAAATATTTTGTATATGTCTTGCCTATCTGTTTGGAGAATGGAGACCTAAAGAGAAAGAACAGTTGAACAAGACAGGAGGAGAATTAGGAAAGCTAAATGATTAGAATTAAAAACCCTTTAGAGCTAATCTCTTTTAGTTACAGCTGGTACGATCTCAAAAATGATTTAAGCGAATAACACAAGAAAGAAGGCACACTCTACCTTGTAATTTCGACTAACTCATACAATAACTTTGGCGGCAGCCATAAGGTGGAGTGGGGGAGAAAGTTACAAGAAGGAGGGAGAGGCTGAACAGTTATTCGGTGACAAAATGGCCAATATTCTGACCAAAAGATGAAAGAAAGAACAAAAGGGTCATCAACCACCTAGACCTTCAAAGCTCATTTCATCTTCTACTTTAGGTCAACTTGGAAAGAAGGATAAAAGAAAGAAGCAGCAAATCGAGCAACACGGCAGGCAGGAGCTGGCAATGAAAACAGTCCACTATTTGCTAACAGTCAACAAATCCACTTCCATATCTGCACATTTCCATCTCCATGTCCTCCTCACACAGTGAGAGAGAGAGAGAGAGAGAGAGAGAGGAGAGAGAAGAGAGCGAGAGTCGAGTGGCCAACAGCCAAAAACACCCAAAAGACTCGTAAAATAGAAAGATGACTAAAAAATTAAACTTCTTTATTTCTTTTCTTATCTGAAAATAGAAATAGGTTAAAGATTACAAAGGCAAAGATGAAGAAATTCCCCAAATGAACTTCTGCACTTCTGTATGATGTGTTTTTCTTTTTCTAAAGCTTAAGTATCTTCCATTGTGGTTGTGGGGGAGAAGATAGAAGTTTATGGCAAAGAAGAAGAGAAAGAAAGGAGAATTTGGAGAGATTAAGGAAGTACAACAAGTGGGGGGTGAAGACGAGAAGAGATAGAGACACGCAGTAAGATAGAAGAGAGTTTTGCCGGTGGGTTTTGAAGGTGAACAGGCACTAAGCAAGGTGCTTATAGTGGTGCTGAGGCCCAAAAAGGAGAGAGAGAGAAGAAGAATTCTTGTTACAGACAGAGAGGGAATCCTCTAGCGAAGGAGATTAAAGGAAAGAGAAAAGGGGTGGGGTGCTTGCTTTGCTTGCACTATCAGACATCAAGTTTTTACGCCATCTGGAGGGAGCAGTATTGTGTCAGAGAGTGGAGAGACAGAGCGAGGGAGAGAGACTACAGAGAGAGAGAGAGAGAGAGAGAGAGAGAGAGAGAGAGTCACAAAAAGAATTATGACAACAGATGTTACTCAGAAAGCGGAAAAAAGTTTATCAGAACTCAGAACTTGATCTTAAAGTTAAAAACTTCAAAAACCCTCTGTTTTTCTGATTATTCATTTTCGTCAAAAAAAAAAAAAAACACCTACACACAAAATACTAATTTAATAAAATATTCATAAATAACACCTCATTAATATTAAAATTATTTATTATTAAAATAATAATTTAATGTATTTTTATATTAATTTAAATTTAAGTTTTCTCAATATTTTCAAATATAAAATAAAAATTTGTATAAAAATCTTATATATAAGAAAAAATTATTTAAATTTAATAATATTTAAATAATAAATATTTTTTATAAAACAATTAAGTAAAAGCTTCAACCGCTATCCCAACTTCAGTTCTAAATGTCCGATTAGACATGATGTTTGCTTAATTAGAGGCTGTGCCGCCGCATCCCGTTGCTCATTCAACGAGGTGATTGGCGGTAATTTTTCTTTCATTGTCCTCATCCATTTTGGTTTCTTTTGTATTTCTTTCTAAATGTTATTATTTAGCATTTTTTCTCACTCCTAAGCCATTTCAGACAGCAAGTCTTGGTATCTAAATGTTGCTTCAAACTGATTTTGAAGGTTACGCGTGTGAGTTTAGAAACAATTTTTTTTTTTCCATTTTTGTAATCTAAATTATTGTTTCTTATTTATTTATTTATTGATAGGTTGCTTAATGTTTTTGTTTATTTCTTTTGCAAAGAGCTTCTTTCAACTAGCTTAATGTAAGCACGCAACTGCTTACATTAATTAACGTAGACGGATCGCCATGCAATTCATGTGAATGACTTCCAATTATATGCAATATAATTAATTCGACTACGTTGAAGGCATTATTCCGTAGAGCCAAAAATCTCTTTTTCATTTTCAAGGAAAGCACAATCACCCAACTTTAAACAAAATAAAATATAAAAAAAAACAACCTTAACAATACATCAATTCCTCGTACACAAATATCTTATTTTTTTTGCTGGAAGACCATTTTTAAAACTTAAACATATGATATATATATATATATATATATATATATATATATATATATATAAAATAAAATAATTTTGTTATTACACTAATAATCACCCTTTATTTACATAATCAAACTGCTACTTTTTTAACTAGCCATGAATTTTTTCCTAAAGGTCATATAATTTTAAGTCGCTTCTACTTTCTTATTTTATAAAATAAAATTAAAAAAAAAAACATATAATATAGAAAGTGGAAGGAGTTATAAAATCACCATAAAAGTAGCACTTAATAACTAGTACATGGAACATGTGATAATTATATACTTGGCTAAGAATAGAAACCTTAGTTAGTGGGCTTCTGCTTTACGCACCGGTCTCACTGTTCAGGGAAACACTAATCAATTAGATATGCCAATTGTCATCTTCAATATGTGCTTGTCAAAAGAAAAAAGAAAAAAGAAAAAAGAAAAGAAAACTCTTCATGTAAGACTATTTAATTCCTGTGATGTTGAATCATCAATAGGGTTACTCAAAATGTGACAACGACGTCCACTTGGAATGCTAAGCCGGATTGCATTTTATGTGCAGACCCATCAAGTGAAAGGCTGGGCACAGGCCTTGTAGAGAGAGAGAGAGAGAGAGAGAGAGAGGGAATAGTTGAGAACAGTTCCATCTTTCCAATCCAACAGAAATGCACCACAAAATTGCAATAATTTGAATCCATGCATTGCACAGTAACATTATATTTGTGTCATGCCAATTAAGATACAATTAGATGCTGATACAAAATGAACGTGTTCTTTTGCTGGTAAAGTCTGTTGATTTTTGTAAGACATGATTCCTGGGTAGACTGCGGATTAGGAGAATAATGTACACTTTCAGCTATTAACATTTTCACGCCTATACATTAGGCTTGAGCAAAACCAAAATAATCTGTAGTTTTTTTTTTTTTTTTTTACTATGGATATATACTTATATTGTTCAAAAAGAAAAGTTGATTTGCCCTGAATCAAAAATTGGGAATGAACCAATTTGCATTAAGCCCTACGCACATCACAAATATTTGGTGGATCGATTGATTAATTGGGGTATTTTAGGTGCTCAGATCGTATATGATTTTGGATGACTTAAGTTAAAATATAACCCCATGATTGCTTGGAGATTTCTTATACAGAATATAATATGTACAATCGTGTGGTTTCGAATCACATCAACCTTTTATCATTCCTAACTGCTTCAATATCGTGGACATACGTGTATTTTTATCAGATAGACAAAGATCATTAAAAAATCTCTATAAAAATGATTTTTTTAGAGTAAGTATGATATTATTAATTGTAATTCATTATACAAAAAATATGTATAGACCTTTATAGAAATGGTTAATCAAATTTTCAATTTAATTACTCTTCTTTTTTTTTTTGTAATTCTCAGTTATTATGGAGTGTGATTTGGATAAATGCATTTAGAAAAAAAAAAAATAAGGACTCGCAAAATTATGGATATTTTTTCACATTTTACAGCAGAGAACTATGCGTGCTTTTTAGTCTAACTTTATTAAACGTAATTATCAAAAATCACTTTATTCTTCATTATCCTTGCCTTTATTCCATACTCCATTCCACATTTGGAGACTTTTATCCATCTTTAGTTTTTTGTTTTCATCTTGGTTGTCTCTTCTACCGGTAATTCTCCATGACGACCACTTTTTTTTCTTGCTTTTTTTCATTCTCTTTTTCTTTTCCGAGTCCTACAAAGCTGGTAGAACATTTTGTACTACATATATCCCATAATCTCATGCTAATATTATTTTAGGAGAAATTTAAAAGTATGCACAACTCTAAAATTTAAGAGATGATCCAAAGGGCTTAGTCTTTCAATTCCATTTCATGCATTCAGATTCAGAATTTTATTTTTAGAGTACTTCTAACAAAAGAATAATTAAGATTGAATTAGACTAATTAACCCTTATTGGCAAACTTAAGAGAGAGAGAGAGAGAGAGAGAGAGAGATTGGGTTTAAGTACGTGCTTGGGTAAAGGGTCCACAAGAATAAATAGAGTGGCGATGACAACAACCTTGATCACAATTTTCGAGAAGTTCAGAGAGACAAATTTTTTTTCTTTCTTTCTTTCTCTTTTTTTTTTTGGAGGAATAGTATATATTCATCAATCTCAATCAATGCCAGCCCAAATTCTTTGCATTGCTTTGGAAGCGCATGCCGGTCTTTTTTTTTTTTTTTGTTGGTTTGTACTTTATTACATATAATTTTGCTCCTTAACATTTCCAAAAGATGGAAGTGAAAGTGCTTGAATGTTGCTCATTTATGTAGAATTAAAAACAGGATACCATCCAGTCAAGCTTAGCTTACTGGAAGAGAAAAATTGATTGAGCCCAGCACTCCGTAAGGTAATCCACAGCACAATCGCGCAATCACATAATCATTGTCTGACAGAGCGAGAGGCTTTTTTTGTTCAATCTTTCTTTTGTACATTGGAAATGAAATTCCCATTTAGTGAAAACACGTTCAATCTTTGAACATCGATTTTTACGTTATGCCATCCTTAGCTGAGGCTCCTGCAAGTAAGGAAAAAAAACAGGAACTTTAGCACTTCATCAATATAAGAATGACCAACCAGGATCTTGTTATCGTTTGACTAAAATAACATCACTACTCTCCTGATAAAAAGCTAGTTATCATTGTCAATTTGTTAATTGAATGTGGGTAACGTCAGTCACTCTTGTATATTAATGAACATATCCATGCCTCAGCCTCATATTCCATGAGCCTTTAGTTTTTAGTTTCTCAAGCATGTGATTCCATATTTATAATCATAGTGGCCGGTGTAATTGTATGATTAACGTACCCCAGAAATCTATTCACGGGGCTCCTTTTCTTTTGGTTATTTTCTTTTTTTTTCTTTTTCCTTTTTGCTATGGCGAAGAATTTCATATATTCTTACTTTAACCATAATATTTTGGTCCTAGTTGAAGGTTTTTTCTTTTATTATTATTATTATTATTATTTTGGAGAGAACCCAGATGAAAGTTGATAATTGAGGGTTACATTATAGTTAGATAGGGTCCAAAATAATTTAATTTGATGAGCAGTCACGTGTGTGTTGCTGCCACATAGTGTAGAGTTTCAAATTCTTGCATATTAATTAACTGCAATTCTTTTAACGAAAATAAGATGCATTTCAGAATATTTCCATTTCCTTTCAAGGATAACCACCCAATTTAGGTAAGGCACGTTACTTAGGGTTCACAAAATTTGGTGTTGTTTTCCTTCGCACTAAGTTACAGTGCATTTGCAAATTTCTTTTCATTTTCTTGTTTCTAGTTAGGATTTGTCAGCTATAAAGGAAATAGGTAAATTTTTTTTTTTTTCCATTTTTCTTTTCCCCATTTGAAGATTGTAAATTGAAAAGCCCGATACATGAACAACGATGGGTAAGTTGTTTGCTAGTTAAAAGCATCCCATTTCATTGGAGTGTGATTGGTGCCTTATCTTAGGAAACAATGCTTCCTTGAAGATGCCAACCATTCTGCATTTAGAAATCAAATTACGTAGTCTCAATGTCTCCTGATGACTTTTACTTGGCCACATGCTACACATGAAGGCTTCAACCGAAATCATTCTGTGCCATTGATTGTCTTTTGTTCCTATGTTTTCGGGTTAGGTGCGAAGTGACTTAGGTAAACAAACATTATATTTCAAGTATTTCATTCTCAATAACTAATTCATACTCATGTTACCGCCTTTGTATGATCTCTCTCCCTGTCTTTCAACCACCCTTTGAGTGAGAGCATATGCACCCATTATTGCTCAAGAACAAGAGTGTATCTTAGGTAGGTTACTTACCTTGAAATGTTCAGCATATGCATGTCAATTTCTTTTCATTCACTACTGTTGGGATCCAAAGCTGCCACCAGTCTATCATTCTAGCTCATTTTGCACTCATGGGTGTTTCATGATTATCTATCTTTATCTTAATTGTTTTATTATTATTATTTTTTTCTCCCGTGAATTATAGTTTCAAGATATTCTTAGAGAATTTATTGCCTTCATGCATCCTTTCACTTTATCATAAATGATATTTGTTATGTTAGGTGGACCATTTCATACTGACAGTGTGAAAGCAAGCCACATGACAAAGGCCTAAAGCTTAGGGTACAAATTACACGATCCAAGGGAGCATAGTGATTGCAAGAGCATGTGTCCTACATAAGTTGGCCTCCAATAAGGCTGAAGCCTCGTTGCAGTACGTCTATTGCCACGTTATGCATGTACATATGTGGTGCATAAGTGCTCTTATGGTCCACACATATGGCAGTGTTTATGGCTCATGAATTAACCTGGAAGTCGCAAAGTAATACATATGAACTAACAGCTAACAGTATGATAGCAATGGCAAATTAACATGAATAAAAGAAAAACCACAAAGGCCACATGAAAATTATTGATAAAGGTCTCTGAACATGTTGGCCAAGCCTCATTAATAAGCTTAAAAATGGGTCCTCGAGTGATAATAAGCTAATAATGCACTGATATTGACACAAGGTAAGCGGTGCTTTCTGCCTTTGGGTCCCTGCCTCTGCCTTATTATATAGAATCTTCAAAATTTATGTGCTTTCAAATTCTCGAAGCTAAAAAGCAAATTGATCTAGCCGTTGGGAACATTCCCACAAGCTTTCTGTTCTTGTCTGGACTTTAACACTAACTAATTAAAGGCCAAATTAAGGCACCAACATTCTCCAAGAATTGGCATGAGATTCAAAGCAAAGGAAACAACAAAATAATAAAGACTATACCTTTCCTTTTCGCACAATTCGTTAGTATCCGGATCTTTCTCCTTGCCCCACCACTTATACCTTCCTAAAGTACGACCGAGACTGTGATGACAAGGGGAAAAATTAAAAAGAAATTAAAGAAGGATAGGGTGGGGGGACAAAAGCAAATTGCATTGAATGCCCTCCCTTTCTAGCTTTATTTCCGTTAAGCATATTCCCATCTTTGTGTAGCCAATTACTTAATTTTCCAAAACTTTATTTTTCATTGTGAATATCCCTTAAATTTATTACTTTTCCTTACGGGGTTCTTCTTAGAAGTGCAAAGCCATTAAGCCGATGCAACCAAAATGGATTGACATAATTATTTTTTGATGGGCATGAGAATGAGATCGCTAGGTTCTAGCTTGTTTGTTCGATAACTCAACTTTTTGAGTAATTATGCGGAAAATGATTTTGCGCATATCTCATCTATCTCGAGCATAACATTATACTTATCGAAAAAAAAAAAGAAAACACTTTGAAAAAGAATTGGTTATTCTCCAATAATCTCTATATTATTACTATGCTAATGAAGCTTTGCGCTGAAGCCATGCGATTAATTAGAGTCCTAAATCAATGCCATGCACAAATTACAACAATTGAGAGTCTTTACCGTGACTTTTTAAATGGTTAGGCTTTTCCTTACTTTAAAAAGTTGACCTTAATTTTCTTTTTTTCAAAAAAAAAAAGGCAGAAGATTATATATATATATATATATATTTTGGTCCTAAGCAGAAGATTGTGTGAATGTAAGGTCAACTACTTTTTTAATTCATAAATGTGCATTCACGACAGAAGGATCAGGAACTATCTTATCAAGATAAATTGATAAGCATGAGAGAAATATCAGAGAGAGAAATTGGGGGTGGTTGGGGTGGAGGGAGGGGGGGGCAGCTAGATAATTTCTAGGGTTTTGAACATTTGACTCTGGATCCAATGGAGGGGACCGCATGTATACAGCGCACAGCTCATTCGAGACCCAAAAACTTCCATCCATCATCTCCAGAACCACCAAGTCCAGTGGTGATCATACGAGTTTGAGGTCAAGAGCTGTGGGGACCACAAAAACATGACATATGCATAAAATAGACGCAATAATAGATGAACAAATATATATATATATATATAGAATTAAATTGATTTTTGATTTAATATGTGCAGTCTTCAAGTCAATTTTAATTTAACAATTTTTTTTTATTCTACTGTTTTTAATAGTGTCTATCCTCCATGTGTCTAGAACAAGATTTCAAAGAATCCAATCTTATAAAACAATGTAAGGAGCAACCATTGGCATGGGCAACAACCAACTAGCTTAGGCTAACCTAGCCCAATAAGTGGAAGATACTTTAATTCAATTTGAAAAAAGAAGAGAGTTAGAAAATAGTGTTTATGCATTTGTTGGGTAGATACATGTTGCCTATCTCTGTACTGTATAATGGAAGAGTATTGCATGCAGTGAATAATGATATGATTAAAGAGTCTCTTTGAGTCAGGCAAAAGGGCTTGCCTTGCTGCTATGGTGTGGTATCAGGGAAGAGTGCACTTGCGTGTGATCCCATAAAAAGACTCAAAGAGAGAGAGAGAGAGAGACAGTGAGAGAGAAACGCATGCTCAAGGCAGAGCACGAGCAAAGAGACCTTGGTGGTAGTAAAGCCCCTTTTTCTTTTCCTCCCTGCGTTTTCAATTTTTTCACGTAATTGTGTTGATTGGGACCCATCTACCCCCAACCCCACAGTTTCTCCGTGTATTTGCTATGATTCTCATTATTCATCTCATGTAATTGCAATATATTTTCTTAACAACAAGGCAAAAAGAAACAAATGTATAATACTCATCTATTAATGCATTCCAAAAAAAATCATGTTACTAATATCAAAACCAGTTAATTGTTAGAACTATTCTTTGGAACATTATAATTTTTTTTTTTTTTTAAAAGGGAGCTGATGTGTTATTTTATTATTTTTGTTCAATTAGATCAACAATTATTTGTTACGGTATGTATTTTGTTACATTTTGAAATATAAAGTGTGAATTGTTTTAGAGCAAAAAAATAAAATATGTTAAATGTGAATTTTCTTATTTTTTTTTAATTGGTTAGTTTCATTAAAATAAATTTTTTTTTTTTCATCATTTCAAATTTATTTATAACAATACATTTTTATAACTTTAATTATTTTTATTAATATCATAAAGTTAGAAGAGCTCTTCATAAAATGTTTGCAAACTTAGGTCGATAAGGGTTAGGCTCGGTTCGGCTTGACTCATTATTAAACGAAAACAATACTAAATCTCTTTTGTAAACTTATTGATTAAACCAATCAAATTTGAATATGTTAAAATTCAGATTAGTTAGTTTGCAGCACTAATTATAGATATTATTACCACATTTCTACCTTCTGGGTTGGTTCACCTGCCATAAAAATAAAGTTAAGGTTGAAATTGAAACGCACCTCAAGAAGTTCAAATCTTTGTTATGCGAACATAAGCCATCTTTTTTTATGGCTGTCTAGATTATGGTTTAGAATTCAACTAGAATTAAATTTATGCGCCTTCTACAGATTTTAAATTTTTATTTAAAAGTACAATTCATATTTGATTCTTTTTTTTTTTTTTTTTAAGAAAATTTGGTTAATATGTCATATATTGAATTGTTTATAGATTTGATGGTGAATAAGTTTATAATTATTAGACTAATAATATCTTAAAAGTTGCTTTTACAAAAATGAGACGCGACCAAAATTACTAATATACTCAAACGGATTAAGTTAATCTTTCTTGGATTCATAGCATGGTGTGCACATTAATCATCAAAAGCACACAGACATTGCAAATATGAAATATCTTTTTGAACTTTCAGCATCACTTGAATTTTCTCCCGAATGAGTCTCGCGCTCAAAGCAATGTCAATTTGTCTATAAGCATGACATTGACATAAAAGATGATTGTGTATACCCTTTAGCCTTTTGTTTATTTTCCTTCTGAAGCCACATAATTTCGACTAATGCCACCACCAATATCAAAAATCCCTTAAAGGGATGAGACACCAGCATGGTATATTTGTAACACATAGCTGACTGACAATTTTGTCTATGAACGGACAACGAGACTTAGACATTTAGACTTGTTTGCTCTGTTGGTCCAGTCCAATATCTAATTTTGATTGCTGTGTTGGTCCTTCCTCAGCCATTATCTTCCATTTCAGGAGCCTGTTTCTATAGCTCACTAGCATTCTATGATTTATTCACAATAGGACAAAATGACAAATGGCTTCAATGTACACAAAACTGGGTACCTTTTTTCTTGGATGGAGGTTTCAACTCCCGTCAAGCGTGGTGTTCTTCATTGCTGGGGTTCTTTCCTATCAGTTCTTTTCTGATTTTTCACTCTTACTCAAGCAGAAGGAAATAGCAAAAATTACAGGTAGCGGAATATTTAAGTGAATGAGAATTGGAGCAATAACGTTGTTGCCTGCAACAATGGCAACCGCAATATATGTAGCGGTTCTTTAACTGAAAAGGTTTTACAAACGAAAAAAGAAAAAAACTCAAAGCAGCTTTAGAAATAGCATTGTCGGCAACAAGTTAAAAATTGCTTCAATTTTTGGGGCCTAATAGGAGCCGGCGAATAACAATAATTAATAAGTATGTTATAGAAATTCCAACAATTGTTGGCTTTTTTCTAGAATGCAAAATCAAACCCCTTAAATCATTAAAAAGGGGCAAAATTCTACTGATGGGGTCAAAGAACCAAAATTGGAAAATAGAAGAGTTACAAAAATTGAATATGTTGTTAAAATGCTATTGATATTAGATTTGTTAATAAATTAGCAGGATTTTCCTTACACTCGAGATTAAACTACAAAGGATGGAATTTGTTGTCATTAACCAAAAAACAAAATGGTACAACAATTTTACCTTTATTCCACCTTTTCTTTTTTCTTTTTTCTTTTTTTTTTTTTCAAGAATTCGTGAGCTGTGCAATTCACAGGTATTTCAATGGACCATATAGTATTTACTAGAAACTGAGATTGTATAAGAAGAACAAAACCGCAACAGCCTTAATGTGAAATATATGGAAACGGTTATTGTCACTACAAAACAATGTCAGGCACCATAAAACTTATTGATAGTGAAAATTGACTTCTTTTTTTTTTTTAGCTTTTTAATTGTGGCAACAGATTCATTATTGAATTTTGTTTTTTATTTTTTTTTTAATTGTGGCAACGTATTTGGTGGTGATTTTAACAATTTCTTCATAGCGTCAATATGGTCAACTATTAATTATAGATCAACAAGTAATGTTCAAACAATTCTGCCTGATATATAGTAATTGTCTAATTGATCCAGAGGTCTCCTAGTAAGCAGTTGCCATTTGCCAAGATTACAAGAAGTGTTCTTCTATACACATTAGAGTTCAATTATGGGGTCAACTTAGGTATATTTTTAACCTTCATTGTTAATTGTAATTATACTTAAAAGATTAAAAATGTGTAATTAATTGTTATGATAATGCAGTCTTGCATCTGATATGCATTAAATTAAATACATTCATACAATTTTACCACACACATTATTGTCTTGCGATCAATGTTTTATATACTGCCCACTTTTAAACTGAAAAATTGAGAGTAAAGGGTCAAGAGTTCAATCGGATTAAACTGCAGCAATGAATCAATTACACCATCCAGAATTCAAACTTAATCTCAGTTTTTACAAAAATGTCCCAAGTTACATTTAGTGCAAAATTTTAACAGAAAAAAACCCAATATCCAAATGTCCCAAAAGCAATTTCTTTCTTTTTACTAAAAAGAAAAAAAATGAACTTTGGTCAGACAAACTAACCCAATAGCAGTTAAAGGGGTGAACCAGTTGTATTGGCTTGTTATTGACTAAATTTGACCGACCCAAGAAATAATAGTCAAATTAATAATTAGACTGATCATGAGAGTATTCGGTCCAACCGGCTGGGCTGATGTGGTCGAAATTGTTTTTAAGTCCATTCAATTGTGAGCATGTGATAATGTAATTTTTCTCAATTTTTATAAATTAATTTATTTATTAAGATGAAAATTCGATACTTCGAAACCATAGATGTTAGTGTTATTTACTTCTGAAGTGTCAGAAGCTGTGATCCAAATTTAATAACATTGCTTGCTTGACATGTATCTATGTCATAAATCAAAGGACAGCCATTGAGCCGCAGCCAGGCAGGTACACAGTACTTCACCACCACATATGGGCTGATCTGAACACTGATGCCAACCCACCCATGTGGCTAACATAGTAAATGCCTCCTTCCCGATACAAAACAGTGTGTGAAAACAATGGCATCATAATCAACGTAGTTTTTTCTCCCATCTTTTTATGCATAGTTTTTTTTTTTTTCATTTTGTCTTTTTCTGATTCTTGGGAAGGGGATTCTCAATGATAGAGGGGGTACATCATCTGCTAAGAGAGAGGATAAAACAAAACGGATGAGGCGTGTAAGAAGAGCACTCAGTTTTATGCACAGTGTTTTTTTATTTTTCCTTTTTTTTTTATTTCTGTCTTTTTCTAATTCTTGGGAAGGGGGTTCTCGGTGACAGAGTAGGAATGCATCTGCTAAGAGAGGGTTTAAAAAAAAAAAGGCAAAAAACACAGATGAAGCGTGTAAGAAAAGCGCTCAGTTTGAAGTGAAATGAGCAAAATTTGGGGCCTTGACAGTAACACGGCAGCAGTAGAAATGCAGCAAACTTTTGCAATGTCGGCAGCTTAAAATAGCTTTTTGCCACTATTTTTATTTATTTATTTTTTTCACATGAACAGAGCAGTTGTGGGGTAAGCCCCTCTGGGTGAAAGATTCTAACCCTATTCTGAACATTAGTTCTGATAGTGCACCCTCAGCTTGGAGTCTGCGACCCAACATACTTTGGATATAGTTGTTGGTCATCTAAGACCTGCAGGGTGTGTGCACTCATCAAAGTCACAAATAACAACAGTACTATGATCAGTTTGTACAGCATTTCTTTCAGAAATAGTTTTTTTTTTTTTTTTAAAAAAAGATATATCAGGCCATTAAATCCATTGTCATGGCCCAGATCCAAACTGGTTTGGAAAGTTAAAAAAAAAACAAAAATAATCAAAATAAAATAAAGGGCAATATATAACAAGTAAGCATAGGTGGATACTCAGGTTTGACTCAAAAATGCAATTGTCAATGTCTTTCTTGGGGATAGAGGTGAAACAAAATTTTAAGCTGAAGTGTTCCACCTAATTCTTCAGGATATACTTGTACCAAAGTTCCATTGTTTCTATTTCAGTTATCCTTAACTAATTATCAATCACAAAAAAGTTCATGTTTCTCTCTTTAATTATCCTTAAATCATAGAGCAGAGAGAATATGAGGTTTGAACCTTCTAAAAGAAACGCAGAGACTTAATCTTGCCTTATTGCAGGTTACGCAGACCTGCCAGATTTAAGTCAGGCTCATTATGCTGCTTGAAAGAATTTGATGAGGCAGTATACCAACCAAAAAAGGCAATAAACAAAATTTTTCATTATGTTCGCCTATCCGGATTCGAGAAGCTTTGGCCAAGAATGCAACATCGTCAGGACATGCTCACTTAGCATCATTGTTTATTAGTGCACTAGCGGTCCAATTTCACCACATGCAGGCTCAGGTGATGGGAATCCAGTGGGGTTCTCTCTTTTAATCTCGTTTTGGGGTCCATTCTTCTGCAACTTCATGTCATCACTTGAACTACAGGGTCACGTCAGGGTTGATCAATATCAAGTTGTAGATGATAGACCGGAATAAGGTCCTCTAAGCTCACAAAAAGCCAGCATAAAATCTAATCTTCTTGTTTCTTCAATTCGTCTAAATTCTTTCCCTTCTAATTCCTCTTGCAAGAATACAACAGAAAGTTCGACGGAGCACCTTAGGCAAGAAAATGAAGTGCTACTTTGTAATATAAAATGGAGAACAGCAAGAACAAGAGCACATTCACATTTTATTATTTCCAGGTCAATGCGGCATCTAATGCAGATAGAGCCATTGATAGGTAATTAAATGTCCGCATGCATATGCCCCATTGCATGGGTCACATACCAACAAGCGGCAGGGAAAAGGCATCAAGATCACCTCATACCTGACAAAGAAAATGCAGGAAGATGCATATTTGAGAGCAGTAGGGTAACCAGAATCAACTATGAATAAAAACCCTTTCCAGTGGAGTGAAAATAAGAAACATAATATACCCTAATACAGAAGGCTGAACAACTATGCTTTCAAATCGAGCAACTATCCCATTATTTGTGTATTATCAAAACTGTTCGAAGAAAAAGCATTCTAATCGATATACACTTCCATTAAAGCATAAAGAAGCTCCAACTTTAGTCACTAATAAACAATTTTCTGAACTCTTCATTCGACTTTGGCTTGTCATCTCCCTCGTCTGCAGCTTTAGGCTTGTTTGGCCTAACATTTCTTGGCAGAAATGCAGTCTTGCCCTTCAGCTGGGCAGTGCCATCCCGCATGCGAACAACAGCGTGTGGATTCTGAGGTTCCCTTGACTTGGAGATTTCAACAGACCTTTTAGAGGCAGATCCTCCATTGCTTCCACTTTGGTCACCAGTGTGCGCTGGCAGTCAAATGCAAACAGAACTTTGCAGTTATACCATATGAAATAAATAGAGGGTAAGAATCAACATTGAATTATGTCTGTCTTTGTGCTGACCCCATGGTTCACCCCTATATCTCTTCCCTTCCCCCACCCCCTGCCCAAGCCTGCCTGAAACTTGAATGTGCCCATGCGGTGCACTTTTTTCTATGTACTGTGCAGGTCCACATTCACATTTTTATCTATCAAATCTTCTATCCACAATATATGTAGTTGAAGCAAAATTATCAAGTAGGTTTGAAAAACCAAATTGTCTGCTTATTAACAAATTGCACTTGAAAGCACCCATGCAGACAAAAACACACGTGAGCAGATGTAAAAGCATGAAGGCCAGAGAGAGAGAGAGATCCTCTTAAGCCTACCACGTTCCTTTGGGGCACTTTGACTTGATTTTTTATTTCGCTTTGGATCTGATCGTGCTATGCTTAGCCTCTTCCCAAGCAACATCTGCTTGTTCTTTGCTACTGCTGCAGCGAGGTGCTCATCATCCGAGAAATCCACATATGCCAATCCCTGCAGAAAGTCAAAGCAGTGTATCTATTTATCTCTACATCCTGAGTCCAAGTCCTACACAACAACAACCATGAGATCACTAAATCTTCAAACTTAACCAAATTCAGTCTCAATCAATTTAGATTGGCTCAGCTACCTAAACTTACCTCCAGAATCAAATTTCAAGGGATAAATATATTGTCACACAAAAATTAAAAAACTATTCTAAAAAGCTTCAAAGGAGGTGTCATACCATTTACTGAAATTGCATATACAGTGGTTGCCACATTGCTCTATAAGCATGCAATGCCCAAATATTTGCTCATGCAATTTCCAAGTCAAAAGATTAGCAGTATCTGACAAACTAATGACTTAAACTTATGTGCCAACTTGTTTATGCTCTTCGCTTCTTTTTCATGGCAGTCTCGTTTATTTGCTGTGTATTGAGGTTAAGTCCATGTAACACATGACATAATTCCAATTTTAACAGGGAAGACATGTTTGTCAGTGAGATCAGCACATTAAACACCAATCAAAACACATAACCAGGCCAAAATGGTAGAGGCTAACACCCTATAGGCATTGCATAAGTGAAAATTAGAGAGAGAGAGAGAGATGGAGAAGGAGTTATACCCTTGATTTTCCCGTGAACTTATCATGCAATATGCGGATTGAGACAACCCCACCCACATCACCAAAGAATCTACGTAAATCATCATAGTTTGTCTGCAAATGTGGTCAATACTGGAAGATAAGTTATGCAAACTTGTAAAAGCCAAACAATCAAGATTCATGAGAATTTTGCAGTTTTTTCAACTTGCCTTAAGGTGAAGATTTGAAATAAATGCAGTGCATTGATCTGTATATTCCTGGAGTTTTCCACCTTCAGTGTCTTTTGTCTGTTTTCCATGGGTGATACCTCTCTGTTCAACCTTGTCTGTGGCCTCCACTGCTGCATTCACTTCAGCTGGAATCTGCAGATCATTTTTATCCTTCTCATAACCCTTGTTTTGGTTTTGAGCTATTTGTTTCTGCCGTTTTGCTGGAGACTGCTCAGCAGTAGTGTCTAAACCTCCTTTTCTTTTTTCACGAGAAATTTTCTTAATGGTATTCTCTCTCTGATCCATTGCACCAGCAAAGGTTTTTGACTCCTGTTGTGTCCTATAAAGCTGAAGCTCTTCCAATCGAGGAGTAACCTGAGAAAGTAAAGGCAGAGCATTTGCATCCAATTACGACTGTTGTGCAACTTGTTCAAAGCAAATTGATACCGACTAAAATTTCATTAATCATGCAGGCACAACATTTTCGTTCACTTCTTGAATTGACATGCCATTCACCCTAATGTTTAATCCCATTTAGTGATCAATATATCTTCCAACTAATTTACATCACAACTTCCCTTATGTCTACAAAACAACAAAACAGTGAGTTTGTAAATTCATTGAGGCTCATTATCCCTTAAAATGCATAACAATAAGCACATCATTACAGTTTAAAGCAAGGATAAGATAAAAGGAACAGTGAACAGGAAAATGCACCTTTTGCACTGCATGATCAAAATCTTCCAGCATACCAAATTGCCTCTCAAAGCGCAACCACGCTCGGCATATTTCCTGAATGATTCTGTTAATTAGGAAAGGAAGGTATCATCTAATCCATGATGCAGTATGCAAATACTTAAATAGAACCTCTGAATTACCCAGAGACCTAGCAAAACTTTGGCAGCCAACATCTTGCTCACTTAATTATGTCATATTCTAGAAAAGGTGACTGTAATCTATACATCTATTCATAGTAGATAGTTTTTCCCAAGAAAGACTATTCTTTATGTCACAACATACATACGTATGTATATGGGCTTGCACACATACCATACAGAGTTTGGGACAAACCTTTTACATATCTCATAAGTAAGAACCCTAAAGTGATAATTTTTTATTATAATACACATCATAAACCCCCTTCCAAAAGAGATCCACTGCCAAAGAGCCCCATTGGTGTAGTTTTCATATATTAAATTGGTTAACTTATTTGAAAGACGGCCACTTGCAGGGAAACTACTTAGTATGTCGCAAGATGACCACACAGGCGCTCATGTATAACACTTGCATTGGAAGTTAACAAGAGAATTTGCTTTCTTCACCAAATCACAGAAACATGATGCAAGAGCACTTCTAGGGAAAAAGGAAAACTACGTATTTATTATCATTCACATAATGATTTCACTAACATACTTCCTATTCCAGCAAGCAACTATTGTGTGATGCCTACAATTGGTTTGACTTGTTTAATGACAGTAAACTAGATATTTTGGTTGTGTATATCTTTTCCATGGGATTTAACAGTCATTAAAGGCAAAACTTATGTTGTATGCTGTGTTGAGTCCTAATTTGACTGGGATTGAGTAATAATTTCAAGGATCTTTCTTAGATGAAATTTCAACAGTTAAGAAATCAAGAGAAGAACCAGGGATCTATTTTATTCTTGCAATTGACCTGTTCTTCACATGCTATGCCCATTTGCAATACTAGAACAGCAATTTTCATGGAAAGAACATATTTACCCCCCCCCCCAAAAACCAATGTGCTTTCTTTTCTTTACTCCACTCTGACTGTCCCCAGTCTTCTCTCTCACTCTGTGTGTTCAATTATATCAATTAGTTTGCAACCAGTCCTAAAATTTTGCTACAGCCTTCACATGTGTGGGCCAGATTTATCTATTGTGTCAAATTTCACTTTTAGTGTTTTACAGAATTCCATGGAGATAGGGAGAAAGTAATTGGGAGAGGGAAATGACTATATGAAAAGGGAATAGCACAAATGAAGATACATGGGGAGAAAGGGAGACAAATATGCAAACCTCTGAACCTGTCCCAGCAAATCTTTTACTGTAGCATCTCTTGTAGATGGACCTAGCTTCAGATGTGTGACCTAATTCAATCTCCATGGCTATATAACCTTGCCAGGCTTCCAACATTGAACCACTGGCAAAAGAAAGAGCAAATGGATAAGAGGGCAAAAGGTTTCACAAGCAAAATTGTCAAACTCCCAAAAATAGTAGGACAAGAAAAATGCTAGCAAGCATAAAAATAGACAAATGATGAGATAAGGTCAGACCTGATCTTAAGCAAGCTCTCCCAAACACCACGGGCAGTCACTAAATCTTTTCCCAAACTCAGCTCTAAGCGGGCCCAATAAGCATGTAGGTTAAGCAACCCATCTGAATTCTTCAGGTGTGATGATAAATAATCAGATGCATACTGCATGCAGAAAATATGCAGTTGAGTTTAAAACAAAAGACATTTAAATGCACACCCGGCAATCCACCAACATATCTAAAAGGTTGTCAAAAGTAGTGCAAAACATACAGATAATGGCAAAATTGTTAATGCCAGACAGGTTAATTATTCAAATACAACATTTGATAATAGTCATTTATCTAGCCTTACCAAATTTAGTTGATTGCAACTCTGCAAACAACACAGGCAACAAAAGTAATTCTACTCATCAGCAATAACACATTACCTTGAAAGTTTCCCTCACTAATGAATAATCCAAGACACCCTCAACTTCACCAGAAGATAAAATTCTCCGCCTCAAACCATCTATCCTTGTGAGAAACAACTCCAGGTACTGCAATAAGTAATGTTTAACTTAAAACAGATGCATACAGTTCAAAAGATGACAACAGACAAAAAAATAAAATTGAAGATGACATCATCACCCAACACATGCAAAATTAGATAATGAAACAGTAGTACCTCTTCAAAGGTTGAAAAGGAGCAAGTCAGAGACTTTTCAAAGACCTGAAATCAATGAAGAAATGCAACAGAATAACCCCATAACCCTTAAGCAAACACATGTTAAACATATTGCACAACAGTGGATGAAACTGGAATCCCATAATTGTTATCACTTGTTGCAATAAGTTTAACTAAAGGAAAGAAAAGGAAAACAATGAAAAAAGAACCGCATCTGTTGCCTAAAGAAGAGAGGCAATCATTCCTTACAAATGCATACATGCCATGAAGACAAGAAGAGGAGCTTACACCAGTAAAGTTAGTTAACATCTGTCATTGCTCAAAAAGCTAAAGCATAACCACTAAACTCCATTCAGAAAAGCAAATATTTTGAAGAAGGGAAAAAACTAAGACATACAGCAGATATCACTTCTTCTGAAGCACGATTACGTTCCAAGGAAAGCAAATGCTGAACCCAAAGTTCTCCAACCCATGGACAATTTTTTGTGGCCCTAGAATAGACATCCTGTATAACATTTCCCACCTGAAAAGTGTTGAAATGTAAGGCAACTTATAGATATTGCAGAGGAGAAGCAAAAGGGCTTTAGATAGAAAAATTGTGTGACAACCTTCAAGGTCTTGTCTAAATACTGTGTATAACCAAGCCAAAGGTCACTTGACACAGGAAAGTCAGTAATGGCTCGTTCATACAGAACTTGAACCCTGGCTGGATCACCCTCAGATTTTTCAAATTTCAAGTAGTTCTGCAATACCCATAAATCCATTTGACAAAAATTAGAAGGTATGAAACACAAATCAATGTGAAAGATAAGGCAAATTCCCTCAATTTATCTCCTAAAAATGGAAAGGAAACATTAGTAAGCCAATGGAATATTTGGAATGCAGAGATCACTAGAGATCATAATGTTACAGGAAGACAAAAGAAGTTATAAATGTAACAGCTTTCAACAATAGATGTACTTAAATCGACGAAGAAAGTATTTTATGAAAATTGAGAGAGTAATTTTAGACAGTACATCATTCATTGCATGTCCATATCATGATGACAGACCCAAAAAAGAGCAGTATGCATTGTGTACCATAAAATTTTGAAATTTTTCTGTGTCAGACACGTCCTTCCTAGAAATCTGCTCTTCATGATGAACACGGACAATATACATTTCCATGGCTTTTTGGTACGCTGATGCAACATGAGAAGATATCCCATCCAAGTCACCTGATAGAGCATCAAGAACGTTCCCATGTTTCACCTCCCAAGCCTTGAAGCTAAGGAGAGTTGACCTCAAATTTTCAAGTGGAACAGACAACTGACGGTGGAATAAACTTCGAATCTGTTGGATCTGTGCTTCCCTAGCCTGCAAGACATGAAGAAACACTCTTATGTGTACATCTGAAAATTTGATTATTCCCAAAAGTGTTTGCTTTTATCACCAAAATCACAAAAGGTAATGCAATATCAATGGACAACCAAAAGCAAACCAGAACAACAATGGATATCATATACTGCACTTGATTGTCAGCATAACAATGAATTGATGAGGATGGCTGCACCATTGTTTTTTTCCATAGAGATGAAATAACATCCAATTTGTCCAATTATTTAGGCACATCTCAAGCAGATTTCTAACCAAGGAAATGGCTGTAATAAAACTTCTTTTACAAAAGGAGTCAGACAAATTTGATGTTGACCATATATAAGACACGAGATCACATCAGCTATATCCAAGACAAAGGTTGACAACAGTGTGGATCAAGAAAAAGTCAAATCTGAACAGTTTGATCAAAGAAAAGCAAATTTATTACATTTAACTTTCACCTTTCATATATTTCTGAATATTGTAAGGGTTTACCAGTTCTAATAATATAATGTGTTACAATGGTTGATCAATGTAGCATTAAGCACAAGCATAGGTCACAAACAGCGCTTCTAATTACGGCTCAGCAACTCTCATAGAACTTGGACAGAGATTTATTAAAGTCAGCTTCTTGCCATCTCCAAGTTGAATAACTAATTGTGATAGTTTTACTTGCATTTTTAGATAGAGGCACCTGGGGATAGATTTGTTGGAACAAGCAATTCCTGCGCATTGCCCAAGCAATGCTCTAATAGAAAGGAAAGTTTGAAGAGCAGATAAGCATCCATAGTATTTAAGGGGAATGTAGTCCTGCCAAGGAGCAGGTCAGTAACAAAGCAGGACATCTTGTACCAAGAAAGAGGAAAACTGCAAGAAATTGAGTGTCATCGACAAGTGCTTCCCCATAATTTTACCCTAAAATGCCATTTACATAACGTGTTTCAACTCATTAACTTATCTTGTTGCTACTGTAAAGCAAAACTATTTAGTTATAAATGACCTACACATTGCTTGTACGACGTCACCCTTGAGAATTAAAAAGATCAAGTAAAACAATAAAAGGACCATCTTTCCAGTGATTAATCAGGACCTAAAATTAGTTTAAGGCATAAATATAAGAGCACTTCACATTTCTGGCCATTCTGGAAAATTTTAGGCCATTTTTGCCTTTGGCCATAATGGCCAGATACTTTATACATCCATGCTTGAAGGGGATAGTCATCAGGAACACATCCCTTCTCCAATCTTTTCAAGCAAACAAGGGGAGCATATGATGAAATGAAAAAAAAAAAAATAATATTAAAAAAAAAAAAAACAGAAGGATTATATGCAAAAGTTGATTGCTTGCACAAATTAGAAGCAAAAGGAATGGCAAGGAAGGGCTCAAATAAATGTAGCAATGACCACCCACCTTTATATCTGTCTCATCAATGGTAAGCAAAATAGCCTGTTCGAATTCTCTATATGCTTCCCATATTTGACTGCCTTCGGAAACATGCAAACCAGCAGCTGTGAGAGCACGCTCAAAGAGGTTTCTGAGCTTTGAAATGCCATCAGCAGAACATCCACTGACTGAAGGATCATTTTCTTGCACGTAATTTAAGTAGTCACACCAAAGAGGAACAGACTGCACTTAAAAATAATATCTATAAAATGTTGAAAGCAATGAGCTTTAGGAAATAAACAATAACTAAAATGTTGCAAAAATCACAGAGTGAAACCAAATTGTGCAGCAGATTGGAGAAACTTCTGCTTCAATCCTCTTAACTTCAAAAAAATGTGTTTAAAGTGTAAGAGCAGATATTCTTATTTACTTAGATTTGGTATCAGATACTATGAACAGAAACAGTTATTGATCATGTACAATGACAGGAAGAACATTTACAGAGGTAAAGGAAAAAAGATGGTTACATGCATTTGAATTTTCTTAAATTTCTTGTTACATCAGATTATCCAAAAGCAAATTTCCCATGATATAATTTTTCAAGTAAAAAAGCTGTCAAACTACAGCGATCAGAATTAATAAATAAGTTAATAACCAGCAAAGAATATGTTGGTAAGTTCTAATTTCGCTGTGAGAATATCTGAATAGGAGTTATAGCACAAACAATTGAAAGTTTATAGCACTTAATCTTATAACTTTTAATTATAATTCTAGTACAGTTAGAGAGCTTGTATCTCTTTCATCATCAAAACAATCAAAACACAGGAATAAATATGACACGATAAGCTTCATAACTTGAAAGAACTTATATAATTAAAAAGCTAGCCAAATGCTAGAAAAAGCAATTGAATTGCGAATCATCTAGAACCCACCATATAATCGAAGATTCCCCTTTCGTAAAGCTTCTCAACCACAGAAAAAGCCTCAGACCTGAAAATTTTTGGTTAAACAAAGGGCAAGAAATTAATTAAATGGTCAAAGAAAACAGAAAAAAAATCTTAATGTTGTAAACTGTTCTAGTGCATATATCACAATTGTATGCAAGAAAAAAAAAAAAAAATAATTTAACCAAGAAACACAAGTCAATTCTGATTCTGTTTTACTCCACATGCATCAATATACTCCCTATGATATATGACAGCATAAATAGATGCAAGTCGTGCACGTAACCTTTTTCATCTAGATGTCACTTTGAAATCAAATAATAAAAGTATTTTGTAACCATATTTCATAAAAATCTAGTCCAAAAGCATTTCAGCTACAGAATTTGTCAACCCATGTGTTACAGAAAGTTATGATGGCGAGGTGATAAAACTCGCAATGTGCTGAGAAAGCAAAATTTGAGACATGTAAGACCTATCCACTACCTTTCTCAAGAATTGCTAAGAAAATTCTCAAAAGCTACAATAGTTATGGCATTTCGAATTCTCTAAAAGCATCAACAACAAAATGGAAGAATCTCTGGTGAATCAGGGTATCTGATATAAAAATGTCAGGAAGAAGTAGCCCTCTCTTATTATTTGCACATCTTTAAACAAAAGACTACACGTAATTCCTTGTTCTAGCAAGCAATCAACAGAGCTAAAGAAAATGTAAAAGTACGCAGTGGAAATAGAAGCTTCATCTTTAGCCCATTCCTGCCACATTTGAGGTGTCAAAGGAAATATTGCGCTCATAGCTTCCCTTGCTTGTCTTAGCTTCTCTATCTCACCCATTTTCCTCAATAATTTTATATACTGCGCCAAAAAAAAAAAAAAAAAAAGGCAGCCAAAAGAACATGCATCAAGTTCAGCAAACAAGCTGAATCCACTAAACAAAACAGAGTGAAGCACTAAAAAGAGACACAAAATAACCATTGGACAAAGATCGGTTCATATACATCTAGAGAGAGAGAGAGAGAGAGATTACTTGGACATGAAAGTCGTAGTTGGAGGGATCGCTGGAGAGGTTGGCTTCTAGGATTTTAAGCTGTGCGCTCTGCTGCGACTCGTCCTCAGAGTCGGCAGAAGACGATTCGTCGCCGGAATCGCCCGACGAATTGGACGAAGAAGGGCTTTTAGTTTTACTCTGGCTTTGGAGATTGTCTCCATTCTCCATCTCCATTTCTCTCGTGGTCTCATTCGACGACTCCACTTCCATTTTTCGCCTCTCTTCTCTTCGTGTCTCTCACCCTCGTTTTGGTTCCCAGGGTTACAGCGGGTTCGATTTGGTTCCCTCGAACAACCAGTTAACTTTTCTCTCTTTTTCTTTTTTTTTAATAAAAAATATATTTATTTTAAAAAATAAGAAAAACTTGAAAATACAATCGTAGAACATAATAATATCTCAAAATTTTTAGTTATATATATATATATTTTTTTTTTGTGAGATTCATTTTATTCTCTATATTTATGCAACTTTTTGCGCATTTAAAATTATTAATAATTCTTGTAAGTGACACAACAAGAAGGCCGACCAACAAAAGATTAATAAAAGGGGGAATTTTTTTTTTTTAAGTCAAAGAACTAACAAGTTGGCATAATAAGTCAAACGGAAAACATACAGCATCTATAATTGTTGTTTCTCCTCCTATTAATATTTTCTTACTCTATTTCTACAGAACTTTGATGGCTGACTTGTGGATTTAAATACATTTTCTACCTCTATTTCTACATAATGCAAAATCACTCTTCTTCGACAAGGGTCTTTAGACCCCGAGTGTGTGTCGCTGTGATGTTGTGTTTGCAGGTAGGTTCCCATGAGCCCACAGCTTGCCTACTTTTTTCATCATTGCCGCGCATTAAATCCTCTTTCCATATACTTTGGTCACCGAATTTATCATCTATTTATTATTAATAAAAATGATTAAAGTTTAACGCTCCACAAAAATGTGTTTTTGAATAAATGATTTTGTGCAAGGTGAAAACCATTTTGAGAGCCCACACTCAATTACAAAGATCGGACTTGCAGCGTTTGGTCGGTTGCCCCCTTCTTTTTTTTTTGGGCAATTGCAGAATGCGCGGCTTAGATTTTTGGAGGTTATTGAAACACGGCGAGTCAAACATTTTGACCCACAAGCACACATGAGCTCCGTTTCTGCCCACGGTGGGTTTGCCTCTCCTTGCAGGGGAGACTTTTGGAGGAAGGGGATGCGAGGTTTAAAACCCTTTGACGTTAAAAGGGGTGACAGAACACAACCATGAGGGGATTTAAGGCCTTTAGAGTGGAGTCAAGATCATGGTCCACGGGCAAGGAACCTCCCCAAAACAATTCGTCCTTTAGGCGCAGTGGAATTATTGGTATTTAGTTTCCCCTCATGAGCACCCATTATTATATGTTGGCCATGATTACTATGCTCATCGTAAGTCTAAGGTAAAATACTGAAAACGCATAAGTTAAAAAATAATTATTAATTTTTTAAAAAATTTCTTTAATATAATCTTAATTTTTAAATTTTTTTCATTTAATTATGAACATTATTAATTTTTCATTTCAAAAATAAAAAATAAGTAACATGTTATATTTAATGATCAATATAAAAAATATATTGTCAATACATATTTTTTATGTATTTATATATATTTACTAGTTCTTTTTGGTGAGAATAAAGTATTTAGAGTATTTGTAATTTTATCTTAGTTGTCAATATATATTTTCATACATTAACTATAAGGTATAACATTTAATTTATTTTTCTACCTTAAATTGTACTACATTAAAAAATAAATAAAATTGAGAAAAGAAAAAAAGAGTAAACAGTTTATGAATATATTGAAAATATTAAAAAAAAATTGAGATTTGTTTTTTAATTTTTTTCTGATCTTATGCTAAAACGAGCCAAAGTAATCGAAGGTCAATTTTGGCACACACAATTTAGTCAAAACCAATTTCAACACTACTAATTCAAGCAAATCCCGCTGAAGAATAGAGATATCATATTTGCTCAAACAAAAGACAAAAAATAGAAATATTATTGAATACCTATGTTATAATAACTAAGTTTTTTTTTCATTGTTAGTCCGTAGGGTTCCTGCCACATTATGTAGCAGTCAACATACGTTAGCTAATTTGGAGCATCATTACATCCAACTGCAGGTGCATTGTCACAAATCAGAGTTCAATCTAAGGGTTCTACAATTAATTGCTCTTAACTCTCTCCTTCCACAATTCAGTATCCACCAAAAATAAAAAACAATAATGTCAGAGCCGAAGAAGCAATTTTAACCAATGCACAAAGCACATCATAATAATTATGCAACGTCCACAATAACAAAGGTGCCATTAGGAACACAGAGAACCACACAAATTGAGCAAATGTGCAGAAAAATATGAGATGCGGAATCAGAAATTGTGACTCGATGCTCACAACTTATTAAATTTTGTTTAATCGGCAATTAGCAATAATGCCATTCAATTGAGCAATAATTAGAAAGGCCCCGTATCTTAGTAGATGAGAATTTATGTCCAGTCTGGTCAATTTGGGCATGAATTCAATTCAATCTACTGATTTAGTCAATTAATTTGAAGATAAACTTCAGTTGTGAGTTCTACCAGCCTCGAACTCTTCGGCTCAAGGTTGATCAGTTGTTGTGGTTAAATTTCCCTCACCCCGGCTGGACAAACTAAAGATAATCTTCAATTTAATTGTTTTTAATAATTAACTTGCAAGTACGCGGTTCCCTCGTGGATTCTAAGGTACAAGAATTATATTAAAATTATAATTGTATTAGATATATTGTTTAGTAGCAACACAACTTTAAAAAAAAAAAAAACACACACAATTTTAAGTGTGACCTGTTTTAATTTTTATATTAAACTAACAAAAATTGAGTTACGTTTTTAATAACAATCAATTAAATAAAATTATTTTTAATTTAAATTTAGGAAAAAGTAACGAAGCAAAATTGAAATGGATTCTGGTGGGACCCATCTTGTTATTCTTTTACTCCTCTCTGCGTCGAAAGGGAACATTTTATTGGCAGAAGAAATGGACGTGGCATACGCCCTCCTACCATCCTTTAAGTAAATAATATATGCTTTTCCTTTTTCCTACCCTCCTTTGCCGCATCCCTGATTGAGCCCAGACCATAAGCTTCTTGTGAATGTTGGTGACAACCTCCCGATGGCATGCTTGTGGACTCTGCAAACAGGAAAAGGAATCCTCTGCTCCCTCATCTGGACTGTTGGATCATTTCATTTTGTTCCAGCAAACAGGGTTTTTTCTTTTGGGGGGCATCAACAGACATGGGGCCTACCACTAATCCTGGAAATCTGTCACTGGGAACCAAGACAGGGCACGTCGAGTTTAGGTTGTTGGACACTTGTACAATCCAAAAACTCGATTCTGAGAGAACTGATAAATGCTAATTAAAATGTATTAACTCAAATGCAGTACAGAAAAGAACTAGACTTTATTGCAACTTTGGTCAAGTTACAGACCTCACACACAACCACACGGTACAACTGCTGCAACATACATGGTTAACCATATGATATAACACACATGGTCAATTAAGCAGTGCCTAGTTTTCCACTTCCAACACACAGTAACAGATTCAAAATTCATTAAAGATAAAAACAGGATACAAAGGAAAATAATCACATCTCGCTTTTTGTGGCCTTGATGTCCTGACCGGTAGAACCCCCATCAACAATGCTAATAACCTTGGGCTGCCTTCTCTTCTCCTGGGCAAACTTGGGCACAGTAACCCTCAAAACCCCATCTTCAAGATGAGCCTTAACGCGATCCAAATCTGCATTGGCAGGCAACCTGAACTGCCTCCAGAACTTGCCAGCGGTTCTTTCAGCCCTGTGCCATTTCACTCCCTCAGCCTCCTCTTCATCACCCTTCCTCTCCCCGCCGATCCTCAACACCCTGTTGTCCTCTACCTCGATCTTTATATCATCCTTCTTCAACCCCGGAACATCCAGCGAGATAACATGGGCTGCTGAGGTTTCTTTCCAGTCGGCCCGTGCCAATGCCAGGTTTTCGATTCCTTTAGGGATTGTTAATGGGGTTTGTTCGAGGACTCTGAAGGGATCCTCCGGTGGAAGCATCAGGTCCCATAAGGACGGCCTGGAGTACGGCATCAGGGCATCGGCTTGGAAGAACACAGAGCCTAGGAACATAACTGTTGCAAAGAGAAATGACACGGTTTTGAACCTTGGGTTGGCCATCCTCCGACGTTATTATTCCCAAACCAAAAGGCAATTGGTGTTTTTTTTTTTTCTCAAAAAAAGAAAAAAAGAGTTTCCTGCACTGAAGAGATCAACACGGCTCCTCCGAAATGCTTATCCTATCCTTCGCCTCTGAGAGGAATTATATAGCTTTGGAGGTGGAGCTAGTAGGCTTGTGCTTGGCGTGTTTTCTGGATTGTTCTTGTAGCTGCTAAAGAATGACAGGAAAAATCTAGTGTACCCGGGGAATCACTACGTAATAACCATCTATTAAAATAGTACTAATTAGGATTTCAACTTTTCAATTTATTATAAAAATTTTATTTTTATTAAAATAAATTATTTTTTATAAAAAAAATTTAAATTATAAAAATACATGTAAATATAAAAAAAATAATAAAATAATTTTTTTTTTACTTATAAATTTATTTATTTATTTATTTATGATAATAAAATTAATCTCTTTGTAACAGTATAAGATACCGATTTTATATTTGTAGTGTTTCTTGCACATTTCAATCAAAGTAATTTTTGGATAAGCGTTTAGATTTTCGAAAACATTTTCGAGTGCTCTGACAGGTTGTGTGTGAATAAAATATTTTTTTGATTTTTTAAATAAATTTGATAATATATATAAAAATTAGTAAAATTTATAAGTAAATTTAATAAAATGTGTAAAAAAAATTCATAAAACTAAGAAATATTATTTTATTTTTACTTTTTAAATATTTTTATGTATTATATTTAATTTATTTGCTTATTCAATTAAATTTTTTGCAGATGGTGAATTTTTATTAAAAATAATAAAAAATATTTTTTTTCGTAGAAAATGTCGTCACCTTCGCGCCTGCGTTCGGGTAGATTTTAGAACGTTCCGGAGATTTCTCGACTTTGTAGGTCGGAAGCAACGTGACTAATGAGGATAAGAGCAATTTTGTGTTTTTTATTTTTTAAATTAAATAAAAAAATATGAACTAAAAATAATTCATAAATTTAATTTCTTTTCAATATGTTTTTATCAATATTCATATAATATTTTCGATACCATTAATTTTTAGGATGGGTGCTTTATCCTTTGAATATTCAAGATAAAAAAAATATTCATCAAATTATAATTATTATTAAATATAAAAATAATATTTTTTAATAATTTTTTACTAAATCTCATATTTTAAAGTTTTTTTTTATGTAATTATTTTTAAATTAAAAATTATTAATCCATAATTTTATATTTAAGTCAAAAGTTTGTATCAAAAACTACGAATACCCAACGGTTGAAAAAAAATAAAAAACAAATTGCACCCTTACTTTCCTAGTATTTTTCCTTGTATTTTGGACCCATTTTTTTCTCATATTGTTGCCCCATTAACTAAAAAATGTCCTGCCGCAGGCAGCACTTCTTTTTCAAATATAAATTTGCAACTTTTATTTACCAAATTACATCCCAAGCAACACAAAATTGAGGACCTTATCATTTAATAGATCTTTCCTATGGTGCCAAATTATTAATGAACACAGTTGTTTAAAGTTACCCAAAACTTATTATTAAAGAAAAGAGATTATATTTCATGCAATGATTACAATGATTTTATAGATTGGACTGACCCAAGTAACAGAAGTGAAAACTTTCAAAAAAAAATAGAAATAATAATAATAATAAATAAAGATTATAATATTATTTAAAAAATATTTCAGTGATTAAATATTTAAATTTTTATTAAATTGGTAAAAGAGGAATTCCCAGAAATTGCTAGACTCCCACAAGGAGGAAATCACATTTCCTTTATTTAACGACGCCTAAAAATCGCGAAAACACTGCATTGGATGGAAGTGTGAAAGCAATCTGTAACTTCAGTTACCAATGAAATCCTTGAATTTAGTGATGCAATCCAATGCTCGCTCAAAGTCACCTTCTGCCGAGGCAAATGTGAAGCGACAGTAGCCAGGAATTCCCGTCCACGAGCTGCTGTTTATACACAAACCTGTGGTCTGGGCAATGGCTTCCCTGATGTTGCAGTCATCTAACTTGACCTCAGAATCGACATCAGCACTACCGTTAGGCGGCCGATACTTGATCTTGATGACCTTGTTGAGATAAGCAGAGGGCTTTGCTGTCATGGAAACACCACCACGAGGATCGAGCACATCCCATCCGCATTTCTCCAGCGTCTAATGCATGAACATTACAAGGAAAAACAAGTGAGAAAGCATGTCTGTGGACCTCTTTTGTCAATGTATCACCTATAGAAGCCATTTGAAGAGAACAATGTCATATATGTTGATATGGCATTTAGCAAATGTACCCAGGAGGACCATAACTAATAAAAGACAAATAAGGGGCCTCTAGCATTACGGGTGTTTACCTCCTTCAGGCGTTTGGATCTACATTCCAACTTTCTCACTTGTTCTTTGACAGCATCTGCTAGGTCCCCTGCTTTGTGCTCTTTTGAACCCAGCAACTTCCTAATTGCATATCTAATTGTGCTATGAGGTTTGCTTAATCCTGGAAAACTGTAGAATGCATCAACTAAAAGAGGATCGTTTAAAACCACAAACCCAAACTTAAGTGCTCTGCTAAGGAGCTTCAAAGACAGTTCTCCAAGCAAAGTCACACCAAAAGATGGGTTGTCAGACGAATGCAGACTTGATAATGTAGTACCCAAATTCCAGCCACCCCAACCTTCAACATCAAATTCCAATCCCGAGAATGAAGAATCAACGACAACTTTTGCTCCAAATTTCGCACTAGTAGTTAGTAAGTTATGCATTTCTTTGTTGCTGTACAGCAAGCCTGTAGGGTTAACTGTTGGACCAGAAATATATACCCATGGCTTCTTAACAGTCTTAAGTGCTCCTGTCAGAAGCTTTTCTGTCAGCTTATGTCCTTTTTGAGGGTCTGTAGGGATGCTCACAATATTTGCTTTCAGAAACTTTGCAGCAGAAACATAGTTCCCATCTGAGCCAGCTGGGAAGCAAAAAGTTCCACCCTCCCGGATGCAGCAGAGGATCAGCCTATTAAACAAAGCTCTTGAGCTGTCTGCATACACAAACTCAGTGCGGTTATTTGTTGGAAACCCATAATTGTTCTCGATGAAATGTTTGATACTAGGAGTGACATCAATTTCTGATTCAGCCATGTTCTGTCGTGCAAAACTTTCAAAGATTGCTGCTTTGACGGTAGATGGACTGGGCAAAAAAAATTGATCCACATCCATGTGAATCAAGGAAGACTTTTCTGCCTCACTTATTGACAGCTCAGAATTATTAAGAACCAAGGTAGCTGAACTGGCGAAGCCAAGCACATCTGGCTTGGCCTTTTCACGTTCTCTCTGAAGCACATTTAATGGGATCAATTTGGGAAGCAAGCCTCCAGGAATAAGAAATAACATTTTTAAGCACAAATTACTAAAATGAAGGGAGAACCTTGATGTAACAGTACTGTTACTCTATTGTAACTTAGAAGTCATAAGTTTGAATCGTGAACACAGCTTTTTTTGTGAAAACAAACAACAGTAAGGCTGAAACTTTCTCAAACCCCACAATGTGGAAGCCTCATGCATTGGATGCCATTTTTTAAGCAGAAGCTACTAAAATCCAGGTAAGAGACCGAGTATCAATAAAAGATGAGATACCAAAAATCAAACAATTAATCATCAATGAAAGCAATCAGCCAAAACACCAACAACAAGATGTTGCTAAAGCAAGGTTTTAAAAACTGAACCGGTCATTGAATTGGAAAGCTTAACGATTCACGATTTGATCGGTTCAATTATTTTAATAGAAATTAAATTGGTATTTAATATTAAATATATATAAAAAATTAAAAATATGATTTTTATTTTTAAGAAAATTAAAACATAAAAGAATTATTTCTTAATTTTCTATAAATTTTTTAAATTAATAAAACTAAAAAAATTGTGATCAATTCACTAGTTTATGGCTCAATCAATTTATTGGTTTGGTCACTGATTTTTATAACTAACAGTTTTTAAAGTAAACTGAACCAGATTATGGTTCTCTTTCCGATTTTATCAGTGTGACTGGCCAGTCCAGTCTGATTTTCAAAACCTTGTGCAAAAGTAGAGTGGTTGGGATACTCATATGGCTAAATTCAGCCAAAAACAAGAACAATTACTCATATGGCAACCATCTCATGATGGAATGCTGAACTAGATGAATAAAAATTTCAGCTAACAATATCATGTTTTAGATGCAGGACAACTATTACCTGGAGCCTAACCTATTAATACTGCAATGATCATTGACAAACTTGACACGTTTTTATATGTCACCCTAAAATAACTTGTAGGTTGACAGTGTCCATTTTTTAAAACATAGATAGACTTAACCAAAATGCAGTAATGAGTAGCTATATAATTGAAAGTACCTAGATAATCTATAAGTGATCAAGATTTTGCAGCTTGCACAATCAAATGCAAAACAAGAGAGAAGGGATCCAAAGCTCACAAAAAAGAACTACACAAAATAGAAAGCTGACAAACCTGTGCAAGAAGATGTCGGTCTGCGAGCTGAAATGCTAGAAGTTCATGGAAAATACAACCATAATAATATTGCCTAATTGGTGAAGTACTTCCTTCCAGTATTTCCACTGTTTTAGACAGGGCCTTCAAGACATCCTCTTCTTCTGAAATGACAAAAGCTACTTCCAAATCTGAATAAACCTGGAAAGTATTGCAATTATTAATATAGGTAGTTTGTAATCTGAACAGAAGCAAAAGCAAATTGTTGACTCCATACTTAGATTTATACACTTTAAGAAAGTTTCCTCATAGAAAAAGCCTGAATTAGTAATATGCAAAATACCTGATTTTTCACAAGACCACAAATGATTGCCGCATGTGAGGGCAAAGGATTTCCTGACAAATATTTTAGGATGCCATTGGAACTTGGAAGGCTGGATAGTTCAAATTGATCAGATATGTCTAAAAAGAGACAAGATCCAATTTCTCTAGTAATGTCTAAAAGCTGCACAAAAGCTGAACTAGTGACAGTCTCAAACTGAGCCAACCCTGTAACAACCATTTGTGGTCTCAGCTTCTTTATCAGCTCTACCAATAAATCTGATTGTCTTGGTGCTTCAATGACTGTAATTGTATCATTTGAAGGCTCATCACTCTCTGTACCCTGCAATTCCAGAAAGTTAAATTTTATGTTGTTCATACATACTAAAGCCACTAAAATCAACTTTTAGCATAAGGAGGGTTCTAATGTCCACGCCAAGAAACTGCCCATTTAGTTTCTCTAAGAGGAAATCAGTCCAGCAAGAACAAATAAAGGGGATTCACAATTTTCCCTTCCCTGTTTTGAAGGCATCCTAGGATTATTTAAACAATAGCCAGAAAAAATAGGCATTGACAATATTATTTTGCAAAATTTATCCACAATTAACTAAGCCTTCTAAGACATATGAAAACATCCATGACAACAGGATTGCAGCCAGCAAGTAGCCCTAAAATCTGCTTGCTTAAGAACAGAAAACTGAGATCATCATTGCAAGCTAGAAAGCCAAGAGCTTGTTGTAATACTCCAAGAAACTCACAAACAGATTCAAAATATGTACTTCACTACAAGCTCCCAAGTGCTCTACTTTCATTAGAAAACTGTGCAAAAGCATGATTCCAAGGCCAAATGTTTGTTCCTAAAAAATGGAATATCAAAAAAGCCATCCACTTTATGACATCTTGGAAATCAGATCCTAAAGTAAAAAAACAATAAAAAAAAAACAAAGGCATCCCAATTCACGAGGCCACCACACTGTAGGGTCTAAGGAAGGGAAATAAGATCCCAAAGTACAATAAAAAATGAAGACAGCATACCTCAATTGCCAAGGATGTCAGCCATTGTTGGGGTAGGTGTCGAGTCAAATGTTCATCAACAATCGCAAGACGAGGTGATAACAACTGAAGAGAATGCTCAATTGCTACAGCTCTTGAAGGAAAGATAACAACATTCTTGCACACATTGCAATAAACAGGTCAGCAATGCCACTCATGACAAAGAACAAATGATACAAAGGAATAGTAAAATGCCTTTGCAAATCATCTCTGTTATTGGCATTGGAATTTTGAAAACACTTAGAGGTCAACAACAAGCTCTCTCAGTATAATGAAGGTGACATAAAGCACAGATGTTAGCTATATAAAGAGTTACTAATCAAAGATAAAGTGTAGACTTTTACTACTAAAAATGATAAATGAGTTTTCATTGACTTGATGCTCATACTTGTTAACTATGTTAATGATAATTCAAGGATTTAATGCAGTTTTCATTTCCATTAGCAAGGAAAGAACAAATTGCACGAAGCCACATAGAATACCTGCTGGTCAAGCACAGAGCATAGCCTTACCTGAGAATTGACTGGAATATGGTGATATGCTCTTAGGAAGCCTGCAACAAGATTACAGAAATGTACACTTCCAGCTGGTGGCTCATATGGGAAACATGAATTCCCTTTCAATTCATTGGCAAGATAAGCTAGGAATGGAATCTTCTCATCGGCAACTGAATCATCTTCAAATGATAAATCTAAAGAACCGCTGACCTCATGGAAGCCATTTTTAAGAAACTTGAAAATTTCCTTAACCTATTGATTTGAATGAATAAATTATGTCTTATTTGCATGAACAACTAGCATGAACTTAGTGGAATACCAGCTAAGTAAACTGCATACCTGGTTTGGTTGACGAAGTTGACAACTGTAAACTGATAAGGCATGAGCTATGCGGCCACCAGCCTTCCCGTAAGCCCATGCTGTTCTAGCACAAATTGGTTGATCTCCAGTAAGATCCATGAAGAACTCAAAACGGTGAGGACTGTTGTTTTCAATTTCAACTAGGGCCGATATATCTGTGTCTGCAGCCTGCAACGGCACATTTTCAAAAAGATTGCATTTTGGATGAAAAGAATTCCAGCAGGAAAGGGTTTTCCTTGCCTGAATAATTTTAGTTTGCCAAAGCTTGTTAACATGAAAGCCACGACGTTCAAACAAGCGTTTACAAACAGCTTGTCCTGGACGGCCACCCATATTAAATATCATAATTCCCATGGGTTTGATGACAGCTATTCCTTCCTCAACAGCCCGAGCAATAAGACCCAATCCAAACTGATCCTCAACAAATCCCTACATGAAATGAAAACCAGAAATCAAAAGAAGTATCTAGCATCAGAGGCACAACCTTTCAGAGCTAATCCAAACTGCTCAAAGATATTGCCAGAGCTCCCATCCCTCCCTACTGCCACACATCCCCACTGCCCCCTCCCCCCCCCCCCCCCCCCCACAAAAAAAAAAAAAAAAAAACCCTCCAAATAAAATTAGATACATATTCAAAATTATTCTGGACTAACCAGATTGGCCAAAATAGTAGGATTTGCAGTACCAAACTAGTTTCAAAGACCAGCCCATATGTAATTCAATTTTTTATCAAGCTCACCAAAAAAAAAAAAAAAAAAAAAAAAGATAAAACTGAAATGCATTAAAATGTATTCTAAAAAGTTGTATTTCAACTATGCTGCCTTAATTATTACTTTCTCCAGCCATTATCAAGGTGCACCACTTAGTTCTACTTACTTGTCCCCTTTCTATGAATAAGTGGTATAAAATTGAAGGTGACTATTACCTGGAGAGCACAATAGTTACTCAATGAATACAGAAACTCTTCGCTTGCATTCTCCGTGATCATTTTTGACATTGCATCTGGATTTGGGTTAAGAATCTGAGAGGAAAACCAGCAAGAGCAAATTACAATTCAAAATAATGAACACAAGGAACACCATACCCCCACCAATCACAGGATACAATAAATTCATCTAGTATGTTTAGTGAGTTCCTATGTTTTGAAAATGTAGCAAAACCTGAGGTATGCATCCAACAATTCGTTCAAGTTGAATGTCATGGTCTCGACAATAAGCTAGCAGATCAGACTGGTGAAACTCCACCCGGTCCAGTAAAGTTTTCTTCTCTGCATCATATATCAGTTGACCTTTCTCATCCAAAGCATTCAAGTATAGATTAATATTGGAAATTTTTATGGCTCTAGGATTAATGTCCAGCCCATACACCTGCAAAAGGTAAGTCATACTCAAAGTACTGTAAGAAAGGTCAAATCAATTATATAATGAAAACAATAAATTGGATAGGAAAGGCGGAAGAAGATCTAGAGTGAACAACACACCTTTGAAGGCAACCACTTCTCAGCAATGGCAATGGATATCCATCCATTTCCACAACCAAGTTCCGCAACTGTTTTGTCCTTGAATATGGACTCTGGATGTCTATTCAGTCCTTCATAAAAGGTGAAGGACCAGTCTTCTGGAATAAAAATGCTAGGGATCACCATCATTGCCAGTTTCTTCCTCCCTTGATAACCTTTGCCAGGCAAAGAAAAGTGTCAAAACATCCATGATAAAACAAGAGATGTACACAACTTAGTATTGACACATTTGTCTTCTAATGAAGATTGGCACCAAAATGATTCAAAAACAAAACAATGTAAAAATCTAAATGGCTCTCATGTGCAAAATGCAGCCAATGTATGTGGCACAGCAAATCAGAGTGCTCCTTCAATGGATATGGGTACAGATGAGCTTAAGAAGAGGAAGTAAATAATAAATAATTCAGATGAAACTACAAGAACAATTGTTAATGATGATTGCTTTGTAATTCAAGCAATATTGCATTATGCAAAGCAAGTAGCTTGTTTAGAGTGAAATCTAACTAGAATGAGCCATTCCGGTAACTTCCTTGCTCACACGGTATATGTACACACAATCTTCAAGCATTTATCTTGGCATTGAACCAACAGAAGTTCCGGTTATGTCCTCAGAAGGCCAATGGCAAATTGAACAAAAGACATGCGGATTATAAATCATATGAGCCAATTTTCTAGTATATTTACATAGAAATATTTTATATAAGAACAAGTAATTATACATCTATATTCTGTTCCTCTAACACCAAGTATAGGTATTTTTCGGATTGAACTCAATGATTAATCTTCTTCTTCTAAAAGGGTCTTATTACACAGATGGAGGCTTGGGACGGAGAGAAGATGCGGTTGACATAACAGGCATGACTGCCAGGCAGATTCCATTTACATTATCTTTTCTTTTTTCCAAAAAAAAACAAGGAAAAAAACAACAATACATGCAGTTAAGGTAGAATGTGCAAAACATGCTTCTACTTTGTGCATTCAGTACTTTTGAATAGCTATATACGCATTTTTTCATTCTTCCTGCATATTCTACCTTACCTATTTACACGTAATACTTACCATGTCACCGGTACCTTTTCTCTCCGTCTGTTTCCTTCGGCCATGTAACATTTCCCCTTTTAAAAACTTTAAATGAATTTGGTTGTTCTGCTTGGTACCAGGCAAACTGAAGCAAAGTTTAACTTAACATGTAGCAGCAAAGTATAATAAATGAGAGATGAAATATGAGAGAGAGAGAGAAGGAACAGAGAAATGTTTTATGTATCATCAAAGCAAAGCATTGGGAAAACAACAAAGTCCAACAAAGATTCAGTGAACATCCGATAAAGACAAACACAGATTGGCTACGGAAAATGCCAAAACAAGTACGGCTCAGGAATACCAATTAACATTTTTTTTAACCCCCCCCCAAAAAAAAAAACTATTTTTTCTATCAAAGTCCCTCCCCCTTCCCTCAAAAAATAATAAAAAAAATAATAATAATTTCCAGTGGGGCAAGAAATAAGTTATGTATGAGAAGGGAGATATGTAGAAGGTAGGTAGGAACCTTCATATTGGTCGAGGAGGATGTCTTGGATCTGGAAATGATACGTGCGGAGGCAGTTAAGGGAGTTGCCGACACTCTTCTTCTGGAGGTCCGATAGGAAGGTCCTGGCCTGGACTCGGGTATTCGGATCCTCCAGCCTCTCTAGTACCGATCTAAACGCGCCGTACGCCTCGTCCCCGGACTTCTCGCACTGTTTCAAGAACTCCTCCACCGTTAAAGACGCCGCCATTTGATCCCGCGCCGCTCGCTATAATCTGCGCTTCACAGCTTTGGGTATATCCACTGGCTCTCCTGCAGAGAGAAGAAGCGAATGCGTGCATATGCGTGTTTTCTTTTCTGTTGTAGCTTGCTTGCTATATGGAGAGAACGAATTAAAAAGTAATTTGACATGTGCTCCCAGAAATTAACGTGATTCAGTCTGTGGTTATGATATTATTTCCTTGACGTCTGACTTTGACAAAGTGGGTTAGGTAGGATTAGCCCCATTTCACTTCACGAGATGCGTAGAATTGCAAACGAAAGGGGAACACTTCGTTTAGATTCAAAATGAGGGTAAGGTAGGAAAGAAAATTATACATCCTAATAATAATAATAATAATAATAATTTTTTATAAGTTATTTGGATAAGTTATAAATTAAAAAAATAATAAATAAAAAATATAATTTTTTGTTTGAATATTATAAAAAAATAAAAAAAACAATTAATATCATAAAATAATATATGTCTTTATATTTAAATTAATAATTTTTTTATAAAAAATAACACATGATATAAAATATATTTATAAATTTTTTATTTTACTTAAATAAAATTTATATTTATAAAATTATTTAGTAAAATAAAATAAAATTAGACGTAAAAATTCAAAATAAAGTCATAATACTTAAAAAATAATATTTAATTTTTATTAATTTTTAAAATTATATTAATTATTATTTTATTTTTAAAATAAAAAAATTAATTAATAAAATTAAAAAAATTAAAAATTAAATTATAATATGATTAAATTTATTTTAAAAATTAATAATCAAAAAATTAAATTAATTTAAAAATTAATTCAGTTATATTTTTTTTATTTTAATTATTTTAAAAATTTTATAAAAATTTTAAAAAATAATTTTTTTTATTTTATTTTTCTTAAAATTAAAATTTATATTATTAATTTTTATATATTAAATATTAATTTTATTAATTTAATTTTAATTAAATTAATTAAACTTTAAACTTAATTTAACAACTTATTTGATTTTTAAAACTCTCAATAAATCTAATTGAAAAGTGTTTCTTGTCCTACAAATATTAAGATCAGAGTTTTTATAATTGGATTAATTCATAAAATCAATAAACCAAAATAGACCATTTGTAGAGGAACGATTATCCCTAAAACATTCAACTGCGGCAAAGGTTATGCTAACATTTGCAAAGGGCAATTTCTTTCATTTGTAGATTTGGCTACCCAAACAGCTGCCATATTAGCTTTTCGATTGATTAACTTGAGTTCAACTTCCTAGCAATCAGAAAACCATCCTATGATATTGTGTACTGTAGGAGCTATTTCTAAGAAAAATATATAAAATATAAATGTAATCAAAATTAAATTTAATAAAAAAATTTAATATTTGATGCGTACTTAACACTATTGTCAAGGATCATTTTCTCCGCTATAGATAATATCTTAGTATATTAAGTTATAATGACTATATTTTTCAAATAAAACAAATCTTCTAATTAATATACACTTAAAATAATATAATATTAATATATTTAATTCAAATTTTTAGAATGTAACAAAATAAAATATAAAAAATATGATTTTTATATATTGAAAAAAATAAAAAACATTTTTTTATATTAATTTTTCTTAAAGATAATTTTTGTTCCAATAAATAATGTCTCGATATACTAATTTATAATGATTATTATTTCAAGATACAATAAACCTTTTTATTAACGTACACTTGAGGTAATATAGTATTAATTTATTTAACCTAATAATTTTTAAAATAAAATAAAATAAAATATAAAAAGTATAATTTCTATATACTAAAAAAAAGAAAATATCTTTTTATTCTAATCTTTTAATTTAATTTCTTATAAAAATATGTATTAAATATAAAAATAATAACAAATAATTATAAAAATTTTATTGTTGTAACGACTAATTTTTTTAATAAATAGAAACAATTTATTTTCTAACAAATAAAAATAACTAATTTTTCAATATAAAATACAAGTATTTTAAAATATACTTAATTTTTTTCAGCATTCCTTTAAATATTTTAAAAGGTTGAATTTTATTGAATTTAACTAATGATTATATAATACATCATCTTTCGGACTACGAACTAAAGATTAGAAAGTATATGCTTTGATATTCAGAAGAATGATGCAATTAAAAATTCCTATAAATTAACAATATTTAGCAAGCTGAAAATGAATGACATCTAGGAAAGTATTGAAACAATTCTATAAAGCTATAAGATAATTTATATGTTTAGGAGATTTAATAATTTGTAGGTACTTGTTACTCTAATTTATAGGAATTTGTTAGTTGTAGGAGTTTACTATTACCTATTTTTGCCTTATCTTTCCTATTTTAGGGTTAGTTTATGTATATATATGACAAAAGTGAGCTCTGTGATAAAACCAATAAAGATCGTCACATGCAATTCCCATTTACATAAATAGTTCTTTTCAAGATACAATGAGATGTTCCTCGAATGAGTAAGTTGCTCCTTGGAAGAAAATCAATATTGTTCACCTTTCTTCTATGCCTAGGCAGATCAAGTGAAAATTAACTCTGCCCAAATTCATTTATGAGCAGAACAGTTTTCGACTCTCAACACAAGAAATACACACAACAAAATCATCTTTCAGTTCTCCTTGAGAATAACTAAGGAAACAATGTATTCCGACTGTGCAACAGGAAATTCTCCAAAACAAAAATTTCCTTTGTCTTCAGCAATTTCTCTCCTGAGTCAATCCACCACAAGTAGCTCCAGATTCATCCATTGAAGGGATAAACCATAATATTAATAATTGCTTTCAAACCAGTCCTTTTGCATGTGATACGATGGAAATTACAATTGAACAATTTTATCAATGTAAACAAGTCACCTTGGAATGAAAATTCAACAAAGTAAGGACATACCACAAATGGCTCCTCACAAAGAGGCTTATGCACTTCTAGGGAGAGATATCTCCTTCAATAGCTTCCTGACCTGCCACTAACCCATAAACATCATGTGAGCAACAAGGAACCCCAATTTATATCAACATCAGCTCTCATGCAAATTTATAAGTGCTTAGATAGCATAATTCTCGAAGACCTGACTAATAGTTAAATCTTCTTATAGAATATTTTGCCATCAATAAAGTTTTCAAGTTTTTCCAAAGTGGACACTGAATATCCTGTGTAGCTTGGAATTTGGCAAGTCAAGTATAGCAACAAACTCAAATCAATCAAAAGTCAAACCTTGATGGTAAACAGGAAACTTTGTTCTCAATGATATGAGCATATCCTCAAGTAAATTGTAATGAAAAAACAGATATGGAGAAAAATGTTGTCTAGACATGGACTTTATGGGGATAACGGGGAAGTGGTTAGTGTTCCGGTTGGCGTAAGGGATGCAGTTTAGAAACCCATAAGAAGGATAGGCTTTATGGTGAACCACTTATGCAATTCAGAAATTGCCTTCCCAGTGATTAGATGTCAAGATTACTTCAGTGAAAAAACAAATTTGTGGGGGATGACCAATGTGTCTTATCATACACAAAGGTTGGACCCTCCCTCTCTCTTCTCTCTCTCTCTCTCTACTTGGTCTTCGGAAAATGACTTCTGTGTCTGAGAAAAGGAAACCATATACAGAAAAGATGACTGAACATTGCAGAAGAAGACAAGCAAGGCAATTGTTGCCAGTCTTCCTTAGTTCATGCAGTACAAATGATATATTTGTGCTACTTCATATTTCACGTGATTGCAGCGAGAATACAACAACATGACCATAGTGCGTTAAATTCCAATTAATGTTAATCTAATAAATGTATAACTCTAATACACCTTTACTAGGTCGCCTACCTATCATACCATCACTCCAAAATCTGGCAGACTTGACCACTCTTAGTTAAAACTCTGATCACTGATCAAATATTTAATGTTTATCTGGCAAATTCCATTTAATGTTTATCTAATAATTGTATAACTCTAATACACTTTTATTTGGTTGCCTACCCATCATACCTTCACTCCACCAAAATCTGGCAAACTTGACCACTCTTAGTAAAATTTATTGACATAATCTCACATCCAAACACGTGAGAGATTTGCTTCAAACCCACTTAATGCCACTGTTCATGTCATTGTTTTGAAACAAACTTGCTCTCCACATTTTGTTCATGAATGTTTTAGCACTGCCACTCCAACAACCACAAAACCATTTGAAATCAACCCACCAAGATCCAAGCAAAAAGCCACATCCCTGTCACTAACAATGAAAAACTATTCACCTAAACATCTTCACCACCACCCCAAAACAACCATCACTTACTATATCCATCTTAAAGGTAAGCTCACAACTCATCACATGAAATCAGCACATTTAATCAAAAGATTCAAACCCATGTTGCTTTTTTTTACTGAAGAAGAAAAAAAAAATCATAAATGGTAATTATTGACAGAAAGAGATGACATTGTGGATGTCATTTATAGTATCTGTTGTGCATGTGCATGTGGTGGGAGGGAGAAGCGTTAGAATCTTTCTGTAAATGGGTCTGCACTTGATTGAGTATTATTATAGATAGTATAGCAGTTGGTGTTGATGACAAACTTATTCACGCATGTAATTGCAATTGTCATTGGTCGAGGATAATATTCTTGGAGGTTGAGGGAATTCCTTCATGGATTTTACTATATTTAAGTATCTAAGAAATCCAGTATGCAATATGTTTAAAGGAATGGAATATTCATTGCCAAATTCAAAAACCTATCTGTATAAACTTCAACTGAATCGAAATAAGAATCTAGCTTAATGTCATTTAATTTGACTTTTTTTTTTTTTTTTTCTTTCAGAATTTGCATATTTAAAGCAGTTTGTATCCTTTTTCCTAAGATGGCTCTTTTTCACACCTTGTACTTGGGTTAGAATATAACATGCATTAATCTCAATCAACCATGCAAGCATTTGAAGAATGCCACAGTATAGCAGTATTACCACAACTGAAACAAGTACAACATTGACCTACCTTGACATCCAACTGACATAAGTGAAAAATATAAATACAAACAACAAATATCTCTATTGCACCTTTCAAACTAATACATAACAATAATGATGAAAAATTTATATATATATATATATTAGGAGAATGAAAAGGTCGATGCCAATATGCTTACCCTGAAGGTTAGACTTGAAACCACAACTTGTCACATGCTTAGCAAGTGTCTCTCCTAACTGCTTTTGCCAGTTCAGTGCAACTTTGGCTTCAGAAACAGGCCACACTATTGCAGTCTCAGTGGTGAGATTGACACTGGCCGAAGAAACTTGCGGCTGTCCAACAATAATATGTTACATAGGATCAAGATGTATGGAAACAGAGCAACAGCATTAGCAAAAGACACAAATTACCAGTTTATCACAACTCGATAGCTTTTCATAGGTTAAGTTGCACAATCGTATATAGCTTTTCATACACACATAATAAACTACCAGTTTATCACATATTGATAACTTAAAACACCGAAAATTGAAATCCGAGTAACTGAACGATGCCGAAGACTTTTTGACTTAGTTCTCTTCCTCATTTCAAGCCGATCAAGAGAAGCGATTATTTCAGAAAAGATAATGTCAAGAATCGGAACAAGGAGAGCTTACTTGGCTTTCCAGTATCCTCTTAACACTGGCTGCACATCCTTCGCAAGTCATTCCCTTAGAACAGACAGTAAAAGAAAAGAACATTAGACCAAACTTAAGTCATACACTACAAGATATCATAGCATAAGGAAAAGAAGATTTGCACAAAGGTTGATGCATATCACATCTACATTTACATGATCAAAAAAGAACTATCCGAGTCGAAATCAAATGAGGCACCCAGAGAGTTCAAGAAAAACAACTTACCCCAACATCGAGTATAATAACATCCGTACTCCAGCCACCGCCGGCTCCCTCGCCGCCACTCCCGCCACCAGCTGTTCCAAACGACGCCACGGAGTTCGAAACACACTCCGGCCGCCGCCGAACCGGCGGCACCGCTGCACACAATCCCCGTACAGGCACAGAAGAAGAAGAAGAAATCGAAGAAGTGAGAGGAGGCAACTTCTGGCGAGAATAAAGGCCGGAGACGACTAGGGGAGTGGCGAGTTGACTCCGGAGGTGGAAAGAGGGGGCTCTGATGGTGAACCGGCGGTCGGGGGCTCTGGATACGGCGAGCATTTTCGGCTTGGCAGATTTCGGATGTAGGACACGTGTCGATTTGCCTATCCGTTTTAAATTAGGCCACCAAATGCGCCGGGCGGCTTTTAATTCTATTTCTACGCTGCCGGTCCCGCGGTCAGGAAACTGACGGCCACATTTAATTCTTGTTAATTTGGGGTTGCATAGGGATTGCCCCATCCTACCTAACCGTCCGTCGCACGTGGACGATAACCGATGACTCCCAACCACAATTTATAGTTAAAAATAACAACCCTCATTTTCCTTGACTTTCTTATAATCCAATCAAAAAGATTTAAAATACGCAAAACATGAAGAAAAATTCAAGATAAAAATAATTTTTTTTAATTTTAAAAAAAATAGATTAAAGCTTCGTTTGAGTTTTGCGGCGTCGTTTTTGTCTGTTACGAGAAGCTGGAGCCAAGACTGACTTGCAAATTCAGTTGAACAAATTGATGGATGTTTTTGGCTTTTCAAGTTTGATTCAATCGTCTTCCTTTGGGACATATTGGTGACGTAGATTGTGGGTTGTTGGCAAACCTTTGGCTAACCAGTGGAGAGAATATTCAACTTGACGCTTATGGTGTGATTGGATGGCGAGAGAGTGAGGGAAAGTGAGAGTGAGAATGAGAGCGAGAGCGAGAGCGAGAGCGAGAGACTCTTGTTTTGTGATATGCTTTTTCTTTTCCAATGCTTGGCAATTTTTGATTTCCTTGTTTTCTAGTTTTTCTTTTAATTTTTTTTATTATTTCTAATTTTTATCCACGTGGCACGATAACACTAACGTGACGTCTAATCACTAATTTATCAATAATTGACTTAGGTTTCGTCCCTGCATCATCTAAACGCAGTCTCCCACTCGTCTCCCCGGCTTGTAGATATCGAAAAATCGTATTATTGTAACTACTCAGGAGATCATCATGTCCTTTGCCGGAGCTTCCGCCGGCGGCGGTGACGCTGCTCATGTCGCCAGGTCGTTCTTCTGCCACCAATGCATCCGAATGGTAAACATAACGGTCTCCCCGACATCCGACCCGACATGCCCTCTCTGCCACGAAGGATTTGTGGAAGAACGTGAAGACCCTAATTCGGTACCTGAATTCGCTTCCCACACAATGAATCCCTTTGGATTCCCTTACGGTGACCCTTTCTCTTCTCTGTTGCCTCTACTCTTCTCCTCCTCTGCCCCCGCCGCCGCCTCCGCCACTAATGCCGACCTTCAAGATCGTAACGTCTCTGGTTCGTCCTCCGGCGACCCTTCCGCTTTCAGTCCCGTCGACTTCCTGCGGAACCATCTTCAGAATCTCCAGTCCGGTGGGGCCCGCATCCAGTTCGTTATCGAGAACAACCCTTCCGATCCCGGATTCCGCCACCTGGCCAACCTTGGGGATTACTTCATTGGGCCGGGACTGGAGCAGCTGATCCAACAGCTAGCGGAGAATGATCCGAATAGGTACGGGACCCCACCGGCAACAAAATTGGCCATTGATTCCCTGCCTACCATCGAAATCGCGGAAGAATCTCTGGATTCTGAGATGAATCAGTGCGCTGTGTGCAAGGACGATTTTGAGAAGGGAGCTGAGGCGAAGCAAATGCCCTGCAAGCACATCTACCACAAAGATTGCTTGATACCTTGGCTGGAATTGCACAATTCGTGTCCGGTTTGCCGGTATGAGTTGCCCACGGACGATGTTGATTACGATAGCAGGAGGCGTGCGACTCAGGGAAATCAAGGGAACGATGGATCGACAGGTAATGGTGGGGAGAATCGGACGGTTGAGAGGCGGTTTAGTATTTCGGTGCCATGGCCATTTGGAAGATATGGGTCCACTAGTGATGGCGGTGGCGGCGGTCAAAACAGTGCCTGAAGATTTTGCATTGAATATTGTAAGTAATTGGTATTTATCAAACTGTTGTGCGACGTCTTTTTCTTCCTTCCCTACTCTGCCTACATTGAGAAAATGAGGGACTCATTAGCTTGCAATTCTAAGTCCTCGCCAGATGAAAAGTGAATAGATCCAGGTTCATTGAAATAAAATTGTTAGATTGATGGTTTTAGAAGCTTAGAATGCATCGGACCCTCTATTGAGGAAAAAGAAGGGGAGACAGAGAGAGGTAGAGGGAGAGAAAATGAAAAGATGAAGAAGAAGAAGAAGAAGAAAAAGTTCTTAGTTTGTACTTTTTTCCTTCTCTTTTACTCGTAGAATGGGGTTGATTGTTTTGCAGATTGCTTGCATAACTTTGGCTGTATTTGGGTTTACTGAAGGATCTTTATGAAGTGTCTTTGTTACCTGGTGAAGGATCAAATTGATAGATTTTTGCCAGGAATGGGGAATACAGCATTTAAACCTATTGTAATTTTCTTTTCTAAGAGCTTGATCAAGTTAGGATTGGTTTCCCTTGAAAGCCATTTGATAATCAGGGTGGTTTCCTTTTTTTTTTTTTTTTTGGTTTTGTGAGTATGTGTGTTTGGGTGCTGATTGTGTCTATTTAATGCTAGAATAACTTGTAACGTGGATTTTTTTTTACATATTTGGGAGTTGCCAGGAATTATATTCCCATGTGTTGCAGATGCATAAGGATCATTTGGAACTTTGTGTATTCTACTCCAGGGAATTCTCAGGTTCATGGAAGGAAGATGGGAAAGAGCTTTGGATTGGGTCCAGTGCCCTTGTGAGGCAAGAGTGAAGACTACCTGGGACATCACTTCATTGGCAGTTTGGTGTTTGATTTTGAAAGAGCGCTAGACATTGAGGCAGTTTGGTGAAGATCTTTTATGTACTCTGACAAAGAAAAGTGAAAACAGATATTGTGGCTTTGGATATCAGGAAATCTTTCCTTATCATTCTGAATGCTTTGTTGTCTAGTTCACACATTCCACTGTTATATATTGTCCAAAGAGAATTGGTTATGTAGGGTATTCTGTAAGGGATTTTTGTCTTGTTCAAGGGTGTGACATACTTGCAGCAAAGTGAGGGAGTGTCTTAGAAAGCTGCTGTTAAAATGTTGTTCATCTCTCATGGAAGTGGAAGTACACCAATATGTTGTGGATAGTTATATCATACACTATTCAGCAACTTATATTTGATTGCACATAATCAGGAACCTTTTGGTCTCAATGTTGTGATTGATGATAGGTTTGATGTAGGAGGGGTCTTTACTTTTTTGCAGTTTGAGCGATTAGGCATAGTTTTTGGTTGTTGTTGGTGCTGCTGCTGCTGTTGTTGTTATTCATATCTCCTCTTCCTCTTTGTCCTTCTTCCCTTGTTTTTGTGTAATCAATAATCTGCTAATTAAGGAAAACAGAAACAAGCTTGTGCTTTGCCATATTATGCTGTGTGATACTGATGAAATAGCAACCCTATGTGTTAAATGGATGTGTGGGCTATTAGTCTTGCAAAAGTATCCTCAATGATTAATATAAACTCAGTTGTTAAAACTGCTGGAGTAGTCTGTTTTGAAATTTGGGGAATTTATAAGCATTGTAAACTGATATGCATTCTTATTGCGTAAAATTTTTTTCTTGTCACATGTAAGAATGCTTACATTATTATATAGCTTGTCTAACAGTCAAGATTTGAAGGTGATGCTTATTTCCAGTAGCTTGGAAGATTTTCATGACATTGAAATAGAGTGAATTGCTAGAATTTTGAATCTAATTAACTGTAAAAGTAATTATTTTTATCTTTGTTGGAAGAAATCATTTGGAAAAGATTACTAGTTTTTTGTGCTTTTTTGGCTAGTGTGGACCTCTACATTGGGGCTCTTTATTTACTAATGAATAGATTGTCTGATGGGGTCGAATCGGAAATTTGTAATTCTTCTCCGGTTTCATTGGCATTCTCGGTTTTGAAGTGACTTATGGCAACACCTGAAGGCATTTGTGTTTGGACACCATAAGATTATAGATTTATTGTTGATGCTGGGATGTAAAATCCTATTGGCTCGCAGCCTGCAGTTATCTGACGTGACTAGACTATTGCAACTGGATTTCATTTCATCTTTCAATGCTTCGGCCTATGATAACAGTTTGGGTAATATTCCAGCCTTTAATCATAATCTGTGCCCATGTTTGTTAGCTCTAACATAATTGTTAACTTCTTGATGTGTTTCCTTTGTTTCAAATATTTTGTAGGGTTGACAATATTGAGCTTTTAATTTATGTATTTTGATTGAGATTTGATGTTGCTGTTCATATTGGTGATAACTTTCGTTGTGCCCCAATATTGATTGTGACCCCTTAGAATATTCTGATGGCATACTGCTGTGGATTTTTGGGTTGGCTCAACTGAATTTTGTTTGTTGACTTTTGCAGCACACTAGCCGTGGGGAAATTACGAAGTGAAATCTCAGAAAATAATGAAAAAAAAAAAAAAAAAACCTCTTGTAAAAGCTGGAAACCGGAAAGGCAGTGCTGTGTGTAAGCGTGAACATATTTGAAATTAGGGGCACCATACACTTAACTCCCTTTTATTAATCCCGTGTTCTGCATTTTTCCTTTTTCCTGTGTCCATGCTTGTTTTATGTTAGATCCCGAGTTCCAAAACTCAGTGTTCAAAGCCTGCCTTCAAGTTCTGTACTAACTTGCAACCATTCCCCCACCAGTCTCCAATGAGTTGGAACCATTTGTGCTTGTTTTGTCTAGTGCAGGGGGCTCACGTAAGCTTCAGTTTTATCAATTTAGGGAATTAGTTCTTTAATTTTTGTGCGTCATGGTTACCAGTTACTCAGCGCTCTGCTTGAGGCCAACTAACATTTTCGCGCATTCAGATGTTAAATGATTTGCTAATGCGGCTGTGCTACTCCATTTTGTGAAGTCAAATGAAATTTGAGGCTTCGCTTGAAGGGTTATTGCACACTTCTAGGAGAACGAGTTGCCACCTTTGTTTCTCAAAGGTGGATCGTTCTGTGCAAATGTGAAGAAATGGATTGAAATTACCTCCTCGTGTGCGATTGCCACTTAAATTTGCAGTTTGCTTGGATTGAATCTCGGGATTTGTTAACAGAATGTTGAGCAATGGAATGTCAATTAATTCTCGGCAATCAATGTGCCGTAAATTTCTGTTTTCAGGGAAGAGAGATTTTAGTTTCTCCATTAAAATCTTATTGACACATTTGATTCCTTGAGAATGAATTGATATCGGGTCCAGAAAAGGACTGCGTTTGGGTTGGCCTAAAGAAAAGTGCGCTTGAACAAGCAAATTTCCCACGAGTCTATCTTCATTCGTATGCTTACGTTCAAAATTGAAGCCTTATAAGATACTGGTTTTGCTATGGAGAAGAACAGAGCCGCCCTGTGTCTTGGTTTCAGTGATGAAAGGCAGCCACTTTTATAGAAGCCATTGTCACGTAGGTGTGATAAATTGCCAAAATGAGCTGCACAGTACAATACGTGCCTCCACAAAAAGCAGATGACACCCTTTTGTATCGTAGATGCGGCCCGAAGCTGGAGTTCCCCCAGGTTCGAAAACGCTGGTTTCCAACCAAATTTTTGTTATTTATCAAACAAATATTAAAAAAAAAAATTTAATGTTGATTAATTTTATTAAAGTATATATATATATATATATACAATTTTAATTATTCTTGTTAATATTATAAAGTGTTAAAATGAAATGTCTATGAAAAAGGTCCAACCCCGACTCGATAACAATATGATCTTCTTGTCGCTAGATGATATCTACGTTGAGTCTTATTTTTAGAGTCATTTATTAAACGAATCCAACTTTAAAATGTCAATGCTCGACTCAGCTCATTTGCAATCCTACTTTGTATACCACACCATGCCCTAAAAGCGCAAGAAGACCCATTGCAAGAGAAGTCCCCGTTGTGCTGATTAAGGGAAGTGGTGGATACTTGACAACCAAAAACTTGTCATTTAAAAATGTGAATCTTGCCTTAAGGTGAGACGATGCCCTGAGAAAGTTTTAGAATTTGGGATTAGATACCCTCACCTATTTTCTTGCTAACAGGGTTGCAAGCAAATCAATATATTCGTTAAAAATTCAACTATTTAGCTTCATAAGAGTTTCGCTCCGATGCATTCATTTGGTTAATCCAATAATATTCAAACTTTAATTTTTAATTTACTTATTAAACAAATTAAACTTGAGTAAAGTAAATTTAATTCTTTTAAACTCTTATAATTTGATAAAAAAAATTTAATAAACGTATTATTTACTTTAGGAGCTTGGTTAAAACTCCATAAGAATTTATTTAACGTATCGTTAGAAACTTGTTATGGAAATGGATCAATGTGTCATTTAAGTTGTTTTATATATAAATAACAAAAGTTCTATATTTTATTTCTTTTTTCCTTACTTTCAATCACACCCTCACTTATCTGGATAAAAATCATTTATGTTCGATAAGCATCCCAGTTCTACTTTCATATGTGAAATATTGTTTAAATATAGCCGAGCCAAACTTAGTATCAATCCTAATTTAGTATCAAATCAAGCTTGATATCAAGTTTAAATCAAATATAATTTTGAGATAATGAAAAGCTTTTATAAGCAATAAAAGACTCAAGCCGAGCCCAAGCATAATAAAATTTTATTGCGCAGGCCTCGAGCTTCAGAATTAAGACTCAAATCAAGTTTGAGTTTAAATAAATTTTCGCCAAACCAAATTAAAACAAGATAGGGTTTATCCCGGCTTGAATCGTTTGTAGCTCTCCCTGCACAAGCCATGCAAGGCATGAAAGTTTCAATCAGGCTTTGATGGTCACTTGTCGTGGCCTTTTCTACAAGTGCATATCCCCTGTGCTCATGCATAACAGCTACGAATGAGGATTTAGCTCCACTGGCTCTCAAGGACATAGAATATATGCAATTATTCCATCTTAAACCACAAGCTCAACCAAGAAAGAGATACTTATCGTCTATGCATAATAACTCATATCCTATATCCTATATATTTCCACCCCAACATAGGAGAGGCAAAAGATATGTCACTTTAAACCATCACAATTGAGCCCCATGCTCGTGTACCTAGCCAGATTTATTTAATCCACAACATGAGTTACCGGTCTACAGATAGGTTTTCACGGCTCATCTCACCAAATATCGTCTGTCTAACCATCCATGTTGAAGTCCTTTCAGTGATAGCCAAGCGGGGCTGGTGCCTCTCTCAATTCCTTACCCTGAAAATGGATATCCTGTGCGGCAGATTCAGACGATGCATCAGCACAAAGAAAAAGAAAAGAAACACATATTGCATAATTCAGAAACAGAGAATGATTATCGGCCCATAATGATAAATTTAACATCAATGAAGAATCCTGAACAAGGCCATGAAAACTGCTGTCAAACCATTGTGAAACTTTTATCGCAGTACAGCTTCTTAATCATTCCTTGTTCCTAGCTATTAGGTCGAAGGCACAGTATAAGATTACCAAATTTTAAACTATGATGAAGGATCCACAAACCATAAACTCTGCCATTCTAATCCGTGTAAATATACTCCTTATTATATGCAACCCACGCAGATTACCAGTCTGCCAATGATGCAAAATAATAATCTCATTTGCTAGCTTGCTCCGGGTTCTCAAACCATCGACGGATAGCAATACAGAAGATAGAACAGAAATTGATACTAAATGGGTAAAAAGAGTGACAGGATGCCAGTTATCTACATGCCTTCGATAACCCCACAATAAAACCCTCCCACAAAAGGAGGGGGAAATAAAAAGAGATACATGGTGGCATGTTCCTACATCTGAATAGCCAACCCTTGACAAGTTCAAGACTTCAATTGAAAGTCAAGTTTTTTTCTCCTTAGTGTATAGCCCAAGCGTATACCCTTACATCAATTCTAAAAACATTTATCAAATATCTGTAACTTCTTGCATTATAATTTGTCACAAGATTTTGTATAATTACAAAATGTGCAGAGAAGGAATCATCAATGCAGTCAATGCATATACCATATGCAGTTGCAGTCAGACATATTAATCCAAGAATGCAATTCTGTTTCTTTAAAATTGTTGCTGGCAGCTTCAAAATTTTATGGAAACATTGGTGGAGGAAGTTTCTTATACTCATGCAACTACACGCACGCACCTTCTTAAAACTTTGACCAAAATGACCTATGTAGGAACATAAAGCAATAACATGAAGGGGGTAATAAATTGATTGAGTGATACTCACAGAGGCAAAATGATTGACATCACGATGGTGAGCTTCATCAGCACGAACCACTGTAATAACATCCTCCAAGGTTGCATCCTTTGGTAGTCTCCAGTAGTCTACTGCAATAGCAGGAGCTGGAACATTTTCAATTTTCCCACCTTTGATATCTTTCAGATACTCTGTATATGAGTGTATGGCTTCCTCCTCCAGATATCCTACAACTCTGTGCGCCAGCTTTGGGGAAAGTAGATAAAGCACAAAGTAGGCATTAAAGAAAATTCCCTGCACGGTAAGAACCAGGAGCCTCTCATACCATTTGGGCTGCACAAGCTCCACCATTGTCATTAGGTGCATTCTCTCATTCTCAGCTTCTTCTAGCAAGGCTTTAATCCAACCTCCACTTTGCTGGAACTTGCGGAGAGACCTTAGATGCAGCAACATACCTCCTACCATACCAGGGACAGCTGCCACTGTTTCCAGCATCATTGCACGACAACCATACCGTCTCTGGAACATAAAGAAAAGATTTACTATCGACTTAAAACAATATAAAATGGAAAGAGTTAGTGAAGGCATGTGCTACATCTAGTAAAAAGAGCAACTGAGATCATATAACTCCTTGTACTGCTAAAATAGCATAATGACATAGGATATTTATCCCTACAGAGAGTACTTTTGGAAAGCTAACTCAACAAATTGACATGAGAAAACAAGTTCTGACAATCTCTGGTTTAGATCCCCCCAAAAAAGGTACATTCCAAGTGGACTGGGTGAATGAAGATTAATTAACCTTTGACCCACTACAATTTCATCAGCAGAGTGGACCATCCTAGGCACTACATCATTGATAGAAGGCATTCAGAGCATTCAAAAATACAATATGTTATTGAGCTTTGCTATGCTGTTATTTAATTCTTATAAAACACAGGCTAGCTAGTAGAAAACACTACCAATAATCCTGGTGGTTTGAATTAAGGTGGGTTATACCACCACACACAACTCAGGTAATACCAATCACACATTCCCAGAGCATGCCCATTTTCACCAAATTATCTTGTCACTTCCCCTTCATGCCAGATCCTGATTCCTTGTAGTAGACACCCAAGTTCTTCCAAGAATTGTTCCTTGAAAATTATTAAAAAGAATTGAGTTTTTGCACCATCCTGAGCCGCAGATCTGAAATACATCAGAGATTCCCCCCAAAAGGAATCCACTTAGCTAGCTTTGTATGTTTAATGCACCAAAATGGGAAAAAAAAAAAAATCTCCTGTTGGCAACTCAAACAAGAAAAAAAGGATGATTACACCACGTTCAAGGAAAGAGCCATTACAATTGATTCAGACAATCAGACACGCAAATATTCAAAAGTGCGTAAAGCTAAATCAAGCTGCTACGGAGCATGGGCTGAGACCGTCGGTCCCAAAATCCGAAAAAAGTGGAAAAAAAATTAATACAAAATGACATTTCCAACTTACATGTTCAAAAAAAAAAAAAAAAAGGACGGAGGAAAGGAAATCAAACCTTAAAAAATATATCAGTTGGCATTCTAAGGATTTTCACAGTCCTGAATGCAACTTTATCTAGGAATGTCTTCGGCACATGATGCTTAGACAGATCAATCGATGTATCAGAACGATACGTCTCCCATGGCTTCACAACAAAAATGAAGATCAAGTCTCTGATTACTAATTATCAATATCATAATTTCATCAATAATTAAGCTTGGAACACAGCCCTAAGCTCCATCGCAAGACGGAGCAGAAAATAATAGTAATAATAATAATAATAACATTATTATTATTTATAATAAAACTGCAGGTTTATCATCATTATATTACCATGAAACAGTTCCATGGCCAGTCAGTCCCGTCCTCTCTCGCGATCCTCGGCCTCGTTATTCCCCAGTAGCTCGAAATCACCGCGCCGTCGCTCGTCTTCCCCACACCAACACCTCTCTCGGCTTCTTTCCCCACCGAACTCTCCTTCCTCTCCTTCGAAGCCACCGCGGCCCCCTCCGCCGTCGAGTTCATCATCCTTGTCCAGTAAAACAATCCAGGAGAAGCCACGTGCCGTTGTCGGTGCCTGAACTCCGCAATGACGTTCAAAACTGGCCTCACAGGACTCGCCGTCGAAATCACCTTCCCGCTACGGCCACAGCTCGTTAACGCGCCTCGCATCACGTACCTCGCCACGAACTGGTTCATTTTCAAGAAAACAAGAAATTCACGGTAAAAAGATGAGAAGGAATGACTTTTCTGATTCTCTTTCTCTCTCCTTTTTCAATGACTTTGAGCGAGAGTCTCAGTTTTCTTTCGCCTTCTTTGCTTTGCCGCTGCTGAGGGTTTTGTTTTCCTGCTTCTCGGTTTAATAGTTTGAATTTTTCAGTTCGACAGCTTGGGCTACAAGAATGCTTTGACGGATGTGGATAAGCTCGAGACTTGAGCACATCTTTATACTGTAAGCCGCGATCTAGTGGATCTAGTGAATCGCCCAGTTCACCGGAATGCAAGTGGGTACGGTAGTGGCAAGTAGAGATAATCGTGTGGGTCGCTGAGCAAATATAGTTCTGTCTTGGTGCCTTTTAACTGGTTTATGGCTGCAGTTAGTCAACCCATTATTTGAAAATGATGGAAAACAACCCGTTGATGAAATGGACGCACATTGAGAATGGTACAATGTGGATGCACGTGATCCTGAGGCCAGATTGGAACTTTTCGCGTCAGGTGTACCAAAAGACTAGAATGTCCCTCGCCTTGCTCGCAATCACATTCCTGCTCCCTTCAATGTTACTGTGACCTGATCGTCGGTAAGGATGAAGGTGAAATTATTTTTTCAAATAAGAAATTTTAAAATATTTTTTGTTTGGGCTGCAGAGAAAATGACCTGATCGTCATAAAGGACGAATGAGAAAACGAAACGGCGGTTCGAGTCCCACCTCCGACTGCGAACCCAAGTCTTCAATCATCGCAGCACGCCACGTCCGCCCAAATTATACTTCGTTGTACATTTTGCATTGCTTGCCCGATGGTGGCGCTAGTGGGCAAAGAGCTTCAACATTATGGATTGTATAGATAGAAACTCTTTGGATTTTAATTATCTATAAAGTTAAAATAAATGTTCGCTCATACAAATAAGAATGTTCTTTTCTAATCTTCCTTCTCTCTGTTTTTTTTTTTTTTTTTTTTAATGAGGGAAAAATTTGTTACTTATGAAAAAATTATGCACATCAACAAAATTTTCATAGTAAAAACTTTTAAATAAGCAGAAATATTAAATTTTAATAACATGCTAGTGCAGATTTTTTCATAGATAGTATAGCCTAATGGAAATTGAACTTTGTCTAACAAGAAAAATTGAATTTAGAAATTGTCTATCATTGATACCAAGAGAATTAAATCTCATTGTGAAAGAAATTTATTGCGATTTGACATAGTAAAAGGGAGAATGAAACAAAAAATGTTATTACTAGCTATGATGAGAATAATCAACACTAATTGTAAACAACAAAATCAAAGAATGAACTAAAAAAAATTATTTTGATTAAAAAATTTTAAAAAAAAAAACTCAATTTGTTACTAATTAATGTAGTGCTAAATGGATGAATTTTAATTTGTTTTGGATTCGTATAGACCTCAAAATCCTGGACATTTGTGGAAGCTATAAAGACCATGGAAGGTATTTTTGTTTTGTTTTTTTGGGGGCCCCGGGGGGGGGGGTCTTAAGAGTATTTTTGATTGGATACATTCCCTATTGGGCCTTTTTACCCCAAAAGTCGAGACATACACGATCTGATGAAGGCAACAATAAGGAAAGGGGCAAAACGAATTGTGGTTGATTGGGTTGAAGAAGGCGCCCAATGTTGCGCGATTGTTATGTTGCAATTTTCTTTTGTTGAGTTTGTCTTGAGAAATTTTACTCAATTGTATTAATTATTTATTATTTGATTTTTGAGATTGGAATGGTATAAAAGTTGAATGGTTTAGCAGAAAAAAACGAACGAAAATGTTAAACCCAAAACTCCAAAAAACAAAATTACATTTTCCTATAATTTCTTCCCAAGTGGCAGAGAGAGAGAGGACTCACGACCATAAGATTCTTAGGGTTGTTGACTTCCAATGGATCAAAAAAAATAAGAGAAAACGGGACAATTGGTTAGTGAAAGAAGTGCTTTGGGGACCGTCTACAGATTGTATTCACAAAAAACCCAACACAAATTAGGCAAAATAATAATAATAATAATAATAATAATAATAAGAGACCCGATTAGCTCTATGGGAAGTACGAAATTCAAATATTAAAAAAACCCAAAAAAATTTAGGCATAAATGGGTTTCTTTCTTTGTCTATCTGAATAATAATATTTTTCGTCTAAGGAAGATCTCAATTATTTTAAAAGAAAAAAAAAAAACAGAAAAGAAAAAAAAAAGTTAATCTTTCTTATACTTTTTCTTTGCAATTTTTTTTCTTTTTTGATCCGGTAAACTTTTGCTGTCCTCTTTGTCGTCAAATAAAAGTCAAATTTCACTTATTAATTTAAAACAAATAAGTAGTCTATTGATCAATGTCTATATATTATATAAACACAAAAGAGAGAATAATTTATTAATAAATAGTCATAATAAGGAACAAAGAGTAATAATGAAGAGAGTTATAATTGAGAGTATTTAAAATTTTTAAAAGTAAAAATAAAAAATAACACTGAAAATATTTAAAATTAATTAAAATAAGAGAAAAGACATATTTTATTAATGATAATGTTAAATATATATAAATAATTATTAATATAAATTAAGTAGATAATGTTAAATATATATAAATAATTATTAATATAAATTAAATAAATTATAATGTGCATTAAATTATAATTGAATTTAATAATTTAACTATTTTTTAAAATTTTAAATTTATTAAAATATTTTAAAAAATTGCAAATAAACTATTATATTAATATCAAATATTATAAATAACGAAAATTTATTAAGAAAATAAAAAATTTGAATCAAATACTTAAATATTCATTAAATTAAATAAATGTTGTCATATGAACATTTTTAACTCAAAAAATTATTTAAAATCATTAACATTCTCCTTAATTTAAATAATACTAACATATACTAGGTTTTGTTTATATATTGTGTAAGTTCTAGATATTTAATAAGAAGTATCAAAATAATAAATTTTGAGTTATAATTTTAATAATAATTAATTAAATTAATTTAAATTTAATTTAGATTTAAAAAAATAGTTAAATAAAATTAAAATTGATTTAATTATAAATTATGATTAGTATATTAAATAATTTTAAAGTTTTAAAATTTAAACTTATATTAAAGGGATTAAATGAAATTAAAATTGAGTAATTTGTTAAAAAAAAAAAAGTAAAATTGCTGCATTTAGATTATAATTAAATTTATAATTAAAATTTTAATTAATAATATTATTATAATTAATACTTGTATCAACTTTGAAAAAATATTACTTGGGTAGAAAAAATTAATATTTAAAAATGAGAAATTTGATTTAAAAAGTAAAAAAAAAAAAAAAAGATAATGTAAGGCAAATATACTTGATTTTATGTATGAAAAAGAGAGATAAATGTATTTTAAACTTCTAATTTATTAAAATACTAATAAATATTATAAATTAATTAAGTTAATATTTAATATTGTAAATTATAAGATTTTATTAAGAAAATTTTAAAATTAAACAAATATTACTAAGTAGACAATTTTTTCTCTAAAAGTTGTTATGAATTATTGATTTTTTTTTTTGTTGCAATTTAGTAATACTAATATATATATAAAGTAATTTCTTACTTATGTTATGCACATATCAATAAAAATTCTGATTTTTTTGAAAAAAAAAAGATATTATTATAAATATTTAAATAACTTTGAATACAAATATAAAAAAAATATTTATTAGAATAAAATAATAAAAGATATTGAATTTGTATCCATGTTACAAGCAACTTTTTTTTTTTTTTGTTAAAATGATAATAATAAATTTCTTAATTTTTATTTAAAGAAAAAGAAAAAGAATTGAAGAAAAGAATTTAAGTAAGTCTATAAATCAAAAAATAATAATAAAAAAATATAAAGCATTGTAGGAAAAGATTAAAAAATATATTTATGCAATAGATTACCATGAGTTAAAAAATATTGAATCATCTTTCTTCTTATCGCAGATAGTTACATTTCTATCATTTCAATATATAAAGTATTTGCAATTAAACACATAAAGATTGAGTTATCAAAATGTTTATTTTATTATTATTATGTAAAAAAGTACCTTACTTACTTTTAAATATAGTAAGCAATTTAATTGAATAATTAGCCAAAAATTAGATTAATCTTTTATATTGGTCTTATCATATTTATATGCTCATACCCACGTGTGTGATATTCATCCATTGCAAAGGCAGGAGATTACATAACAAATTTCTTTTCTAAAAAATCTAGTGGAATCTTGAACAATAAAAATAAGTAAAAGATATAAAAAAGAAATGATAATAGATTTAAGTTGCATAATAATAATAATAACAATAACAAATTAATATTTCACCAAAAATAATAAATTATTATTTCACCAAAAGAAACAATGAATAATCTAATACAATAAAGAATAAGGACATTAAGCTCGGGTTAACCTCATATTAAAAATAAGAACTAACCATTTTATTTTATTTAAATATGGAAGGATCATAATACATAAATACAAAGAGAGACCTATAAAGTAATAAAAATTATAATTCATAGCTAACAATAATTTGTAAAACATAGATTAAAGAATAAAAAAATCAATTTAACAAAAGTGAAGCATTTTGTTGTTGCTTTGTTTGTGTAATATAAAATAAAAGTACCTTGAAAGAAAGAAGCTAAGTTGAGTGGATTTAAATCCTAAATTTCTACTCTAATTTCATTCAAAAGAATAAAGTCTTAACGTTAATGTTCAGTGATATTATCACTGCATATTACCAATAAACCTTACTTCATATAATAAAATAAAACCTTCCTTTTACCTTTACTTTTGTAATATAAACCCTAAACTAATATAATGGTTGACAAAAATCTCATAAATCATAATTTAAGAATAAAGATAATCAAAATACACATTTAACCTATACATTACATAAAAAACCAACTTAAATTTAATTGTTTAAAAGCTCAAATTTACAACCCTGAAGAAGTCAATACCCTTTATATGTCTATATTTCACCATTTTTGTTTTCATTGTCTAATATTCCACCATTTTTTAATGGCGACTCTTCCAAAGTTGTAACTTTTATATCATGGTAAGAAGATGATAACAAAAGAGCTTTTGAGTTTCTCAAAATTTCAACTTTTTTGTAATGAATTTTATGGTCATTGATAGTCAAGTGTTTTAACTTTTTAACTTTTCAATATAATAACATTTGTTAAGAGTTGCAATAACCTAAGAATTAAGTAATAAAAAAGAATAAAAAAAGAAAGATAAATGTGTAATAAGTGGAAGTAACAATAATAGATATATCATATGAATATAAATTTAAGTTGTCTTCTTTCTATATTTTGTTAATTGAAGTTATGTGCTTTAATATTTGTCAATTTAAGTTAAAAACTTATAAAATTTAGTCAACATGGTTCTCACAATTTTATAATTTAGTTAATTGGGATTAATTAGTAATCATTATTTTTACTCCTATGTTGATAATGTTAAAGTAACCATTTGTATTAACATGAAAACTTTTTTTGTTACAAATTTATGGATTAAAAAAATTAAAAATTACATAACTTAAATCAATAATAAAATTTTTTGTATCAATCTAAGCTATTATGTCACTTACCATAATGGTATTAATAGTTTAGATTTATACAAAAATTTGACTAAATTAAGTTAATTAATAGTCTTCTAAAGTCATTTTTATTGAAGACTTCAATCAATAATTTGATTTTTGTTAATTTGAATCACAAATTTTAAGAACTTTGCAAACTTTATATATTAATCTAAACTATTATGTCACTTATCAATCTAAACTATTTGTAGAAGACTTCAAGTAGTGTAGTGTAAAAAGAAATAGAAATGTTAAACAAATTGACTTGATTGTAACTATAGTTGATTGAAAGTAGCTAAAAAAGATGAAGTTATAAAGAGTTTAAAGTTATAGAGAATTTAAGTTAGTCAATTAGATCATGTTTGCAATCAATTGATGAGACTAAACAATATAAAAAGAAAAAGTTGAAAAAGTTATAGTGATTTTGGGTAGGTCAATTGGTCTAAATGTTATAGTTAATTGGTACTTCAAAAAAAAAAAATGTTTTTTGTTTTTGGAATTAATTATCTTTAGGGAAAGAGATCAATATTTAATAGTTAATTTATATGAGAGTTTGAGAAACTCTTGTGTAAGACATTAAAGAGCTTTTTATTATATTCATCTTAAGAAAAGAGAAAGAGAAATTAAAGATTAAGGACTTTAAAAAAGAAAAATTATGATTATAAAAGAGGAGAGAGTACTATAGTAAAAAGTAATAGAGTGTGAGTTTTTAAGTATAATGAAGATCTATTATATTTTTGTGAAAATTTTGCTAAAATTTTGTTGTGATCAAGGTAAAGTAACTAAATATAAAAGATTATTTTCACTTTGTAAAAGAAGAAAGTGATTGTAAAATTAAATTTTTAAGAAAGGAACTTTGAAAAGTGGATATAAACTTTTACTTTGAGTTAAATTATTATAAATTATCGTGTACACACTCTCTTTTTCTTTATCTCTCTTTAATTTTAGTTGTTTTATTGTTTTATATTGTTAAATCTTATCTTATTATCTTTCTTTGAAGTTAAAATTAAGTATGAGTTGAGTAATTAAATTGATTAGACCTAATTCACCTTTTTCTTAAATTGTTTTAAGGACTAATAAGTGGTATCATAGCTCGACTTTTGTTTCATAGGTGTAACCTCTTGAAGTTGATCAATGACATACTTAGGAATATGTGTTATGTGGAAAGTAAAAATATCCTTAAACTCTCATCTTTAATGATACCAACTATAACTGTAGGAGAGACAAGATAATTAGTGATGAATGAAAATTTATTTATTTATTCTATTTTACATTTAGTTATTTTTAATAACTTTTATACATATTTAAGTTGATTACAATATGTTTTGTGATTTAAATATACTTTGAAGTAGTTTTGAAAATTTGTGCATTTAATAGACAAAATTTTATCATTTCATTATTTCATCATTTTGATTTTTGTCCCTTATTTTAGGTATTTTCACTAACTTAAATGTCCATATTGGAAAACTAATGTTTAATAAAATTATAATAAATACCTTATATTTTATAGATTGGGTTATGAGTTCAAATTTGAGTTTGTTAGAGTCTTAAAACATTGCTTTAAAGATAGAATAGAAAACTAAAGTTCAAATCTTAATTATAGTATAATTCCTATTTGAATATTCATATTTAAATAGGTATAATTTGAGTTTTAAATATTCAAATTAAGTGATTTAAAAACCTAAATTAAAGTTTACATTCGAGTCTACAATTGTTACAAAGTTGCCCAAGACCATATTAGTTGCTTAATGGTCTAAAAATAACTAAGAAGTCATTATTGAATTTGTTATAAGTTAAATTGAGTCAGTCTTGATTTTTAACTCGTAACTTAAATTGTAAACCTTAATTTTGGGTAAGATTGAATGCGTTGAAAAGTTAAAGGAGAAGAGTACAACATTGATGAAGAAGGTAGACATTAATTGAGAATATTTATTTAGGAATTAACTTAAAACTTAATATAAGAATTTTGTTACAATTAAGGAAATGAGTTTATTATAACTTAAAAAATTTAAAAGATTTTTTTTTAAGTGTCTTAAAGCTTTCTTATATTTGCTTGTACTTTTTCTAAGATATAAAGAAACACCTTTTTAGCTATTCAAAGAGGGGGAGAAGAGACAACAGTCAGAAACACAAGATGGGTCTCAAATATATGTCTTGTAAGAATTTAGTTTTTTAAAAGTATGTATAGTTAATTTTTTTTTTAATAATTTTAGTGAATTTCAACTTGTTTGGTGTTTTAATGGAATATATTTTTTAGTTATATTGTTTTCTTTTTTATTAGAATTATTTGAATTATTTTGATTAAATTATTAAATAATTATTATTTTAATTCATCTATTTATATATATTGAATTGATTAAATAATAATTAATCACTAGAATTAAAAATTATGACTTGTATTTATCTTATTCATAATCATTGAATTATAAATAATAGTAAAGGATTATAAACAAATTTTCATATTATTGTTATAAATAATTTAACATAAGTTAAATAATCTAAACTTGTATTATTATTGTTTAAATTAACTTATTTTCTTAATTTTTAAAATTGTTAGTATATAACTCTAAAAAATTGTTATAGTGGTATAATAGTTAAAGTTTAAGTGGAGAGTTTATTTAGTTTGGTGAATATTTAAGGAGAAATTTGGTCGACAGAGTTTGTTGTTATTTAAGTTTAATAGTTTTAAAAAAGAGAACATTGTAAATAATTAAAAATATCAAATATTATAATTGTAAATCAATTCATAATTAAAAATTTTTTAATTGATATTTTTATAAATTATTTTTTAAATTAACTTATTTACTTTAATTGTCATAAATTAAGAATTTAATATTATTTTCTTATTTATTTAATATTTTTAAATTTGAAGTATTTGATATTAAATTGATAGCATTTTTTGTGAAATTGATTATTATTTTTATTATCTATTATTGCATAAGCGAGAATAAAGTATTTAATTTTTTTATAACTTTTAGCACAATTACCAATTACATATATATAATTTTATAATTATAAATATTAGAAATTGTTAGAAGTATTGTATTTGTAAAATTGAAAAAGCAATATGTTATATTATATTAGGAAAAAGAAAAGGAAAAATCTGAATTTAAAAGATTATCACAAAATATTATGTTTTGAATTTTGAAATTTAAAATAAAAATAAATCAAATGAATAATATATTTTAAATTAAAAATTTAAAAAATTTTAATTTTTATTAAAATAAATTAAAATATTGATTTGTTTTTAATTTAGATTATATTTAGTTATTGCAAATATTGAGTTATTTAGGTCCAAATTTCACATTATTTCAAATTTTATTTATTTAAATTTTAAATTATTTAAATATTAAATCATTTCAAATATAGATTATTTGAATTTTAAATTAACTTTATTATAGGTTGATTTAACTTAGAGGCCATTAACTTTTTCTTTTAATTCAAATTGAATCAAATAAAATTTTGGATAAATTAAGTTAAATTTACTTAAATTAAGTTAATTTTTACTATATTTATTTATATTCTTAATTAGGAGAATTAATATCATTTAATAGTTATTTATTTAAATTTTAAATTATCTTCATTAGAGATCAAGTTAGTTTAGGGGTCGTCAATGTTTTCTTTTAATACAACCCAAATCAAGTAAATTTTTAGATAAATTAAGTTAAATTACTTAAATAAAGTTAATTTTTATTACTTTTATTTATACTCTCAACAATGAGATATGAGCATCATTGGTTTTTTCTCCATGGAAAATATTCTTCAGTATTTTATATTTTTTGTTTTTTGTCGTGCACTTTTACCGGTTATCCTCCACCCCTTCGTCTTGTCCTGATTTAGTTTTTAAAAACGACAGAATATCTTTGTTTTAGATCTTGTTAACAACTTGTTTATTCCTGGAAGTACCAGTCAGATTCCCCTTCAATCGTGTTTATAGTCAAGACTCCTTGCTACTGTAATACATCCCAAGGGTCGCCCCGGCTGACTTCTAGCGTGGGGTAATGATGACAATGGGGAATTTTCAAAAACGGTTTTGAACATTTTAAGATTTGATGTATATCTTTTTACACAGCTATTTGTATTAAAAAATTATAAACTTTTTTAAAATTCGAGTTTTTTGTGCCCATATGATAAGATTTAATAAAGTTACTTTAAACATATGATAAGTTGTTAAAAAAATTCAATAATTGTATGTACAAGACCGATTGTTTATTTGTTTAATCATTTTTAACGAAAAAATTAATTTTTTATTCCAATACGGAGGCCTCTGATCTCATCTTCTTTTCACCATCAATTGTACCGGTGGCCATTGGATCAAATCCAAAATTGGCGTACGCGCAACGAAGTACAGCTGTACCATTTTGTATTTACGTATCATGAGATATTTGACGGTGGAAAACAAAAGGGTTTTTACTTGATTACTGTCGCCAAAAACATTAGCCCAAAAAACAACAATACAAAATGAAATAAAAAGACAGACAAAAGCAAAAGGGAACCTTCAGGTGCGGCCAGATGTCAATCATCGAGTGGTCCCGCAGTTCTCATAAACTTTATCAAGATTCAGACTTTCTTTCAACCTTTCTCAGTTCACACACGTTTTTTTTTTTGAGTTATTCCTCATTTCACACCTCCGACGAGGAAGACAGAAAGCAAAGGAAAAAAAAAAAAAAATAGAGAGAGAGAAAGGAAATAAAGAAAGATTTCAAATTCCTGGAAGCCTCCTCTGTCTTCTCCCCCTTCACTTCCTCTTTTTCTTCAGTTCAATTTCGGTGAGCGGCCGAGCAAAGAGAGTAAGAAAGAAGAAGAGAAAAAGCGAGAAAGAAAGAAAAAAAGAAGAACGAGAAGAAGGGGAAATCGGTTTCATGCAAAAAAAAAAAAAAAAAAGTTGCAAATCTGAACTTCTTGTTGGCGTGAGCGCGTCGGCGTGTGGTCTGGTTCAATCCTTGGCTTAGGTCTCAGTATCTCGGCGGTGACATGGCGGATCAGGGATCGTATGGAGTAGACCCGCATTTAGGTCAGATTTCTAGCTAATTTTAGATCTATGTTCTGTGAGTTTTTAGTAGTATTTTTTTTTTTTTCTGTACTTTTGTTTTTATTGGTTGATTTATGGAATACTTAGGGTTTTTGTTTGGGTTCACTAGCAACTATTTTGTTATTGCTTTCATCCTGGGGGTGGGAGGGACTGAATAGTCTGTAAGTTATTATTATTGTTTTTTTCTTTTATTTAGTTTGATTTAGAGTTTATCGTGACTTTAGCTCAGTTGAATGAGGAGTTAGTGGATTGTTAAGTGAATTGATGTGCTTTTTAAAACCACCGTTTGAAAGCAGTCGGGTGTTGGGCCAGGCTTAATTACAAGCGCTGTGTTTTGATTCCTTTATGCTATATGCAAGTAGTTTTAGATTGAAATGGAGCCCAGAGGAAAAAAGAGCTTATTGTTCAAACTTTTTGTGAGGACATGCATCATGGGTCATGGCCAATGATGCCTGAGAATGACTGAATTGTCGCTGCTTGCAGAATCATGGTAATGGTTTCATGTATTTATTTATGAGGGGATGCCCTTTTTCCTTTCTTCTAGATGAAAAATTTTCTGTGTATTTTCTGTTTTTAAGAATATGACAGATAGTCATGAATTCACAATTTGACAGAAATTGTCAATGAAGTACAGGAATTCACTTGTTTTTTTTTTTTTTTTCCTTAGTATTTCATCAATTGGAATCGTACATCATTTACTGTGCTAAGAAAGAGAGAACCTGATTGGGCTAATAGTATTAAGGATATGATGATAGGGGAGCTATCACATTACTTTTGACTAAAAAATTTCAACGTCAATCTGATTTGACAAGATGATGCAATACTTTACTGGCCTTGTGTTTTGGTTTTTTAAGAGGACTACAATTTGTTATTTAATATTCTGTTTATGGTTTGGTGAAAGAAGGACTGCAACATATGATTTGGATCACTGTATAGCCTTAGAGCATAGGAATTATGTCAATGCACTAATTCAATGAATGCTAGGATGAGTAATTATGTTATTAATCTTAGTCACACTAATTGAATGAAAGCAAAGCTGGATAATTATGTAGTGACCTGGGGCCATTCTTTCAAAATCTTTATTTTTAGGCACTTGCTTCAATTAAGCATCATTCATACTTGACTTCACAGCATTACTTCAGCCGATGTTGTCTTTGATAATTCTAGAAGATGAAATTGGTCCTCAAATTCTCTTTAGTGCAGAATCATATCATGAGCATCATTGGTAGCTGAGTTTACAACATTAGTTCAACCAATATTGTCTTTTACAATCATATGTGCAGCTTTTGTATGGTGTTTTTTTTCTTTATGGGTGGGGCAGTTTGGGTGGGGATCAATTTCACATACAATAACAGTTGGTTCTGATAATGTTATTCATATATAATCTATTTATTGATATTAGTGTGCATAAAAATAAATGCTATACATAATTCTTGGTACATGCTATGCTTTTTGCTTATCCTATTTTCTTTTCTGACTGCTCTTGCCCATATTTTGCATTTTTTCAATGAAATTATTTGTTCCTTTTGTTCTCTTTCTCAGTGAGTAATGATCTGGTTTTCAATGTACAGATCTCAAACAATTATTTATAGAAGCACAACACCGATGGTTGCGGCCTGCTGAGATTTGTGAAATTCTACGTAATTATGAGAAATTTTATATTTCGCATGAGCCACCAAATAGGCCACCAAGTATGATTGCTGAAACTCGTGCCTAGCCATTGTCTCTTAATTATGTTTACCATTCTGCATTGTATGATTTAACATCAATAAATTGAATTCATATTTGACTGTCTCTAAAATCCTATGTTTGTGACTTTGATTTATTCATTGGATTTCTGGTATCTGTTGCCATTTCTCAACTTGTAACCTTTTGGAGCATTGAAAAATGCAATTTAAAGCATGAATACATGTGGCTATTGGCTTGCAAGTCAACGTGTACTCTAGTATCTTATTGTTATTGTATTTGCTCTAGCTTTCAATATTGCATTAGAAATAGCAATTATCATTTTATGTTGGTCCTCTCCAAAAGAGTGATGCCTCCAGTAGGTGATTTTTTTGAGTTTAAAGGTCTAAAAAATATGGGATGCATGTTCACTCTGTTGTTGAGGCTATGTGGCTGCTTTAAGATCTTATAGAAAATGAGGCTATTTACACACATTTGTAGCTTCATGCATGCCACTTTGTTCTTGCGAGTCCCACTAAAGAACAAGGAAAGTGGCGGGACATGGAGCAATCTTTGTGCGTAAATAGCTTTGACCTTCATTTTTAGCTGTTCTCATGTTTGTTGGTGGGTTACTCTGGTCTCCTAGTGAATTTGCTTCAGGTGGAATACCTGTGGTTAGTTTAGACCATGAAGTATGCCATTACAACACTGCTATTTTGCACCGACTTATGCTTATTATTGTTATTATGAGTCTTCTTTTGAGGAGCTGGAAACTTTATGTGGCAAGCAACTTTTTGAAACCAAATTCATTTTTCTTTTGGTCAATCCTATTTGGAAGGATAGGGCTCCTTCTGAAGACTTCTGTGGCCAGCTATTCTCAATTAGATTGACTAATGTTCTGTGCAAATGAGGAGGCTCCATAGGGCATGGTCTCCTATGTTATGTATGTTGACAGTGGTGAAATGTATAGTTGTATTTTCTTCCACTGTTTTGTTTGTTGGGGTATTTGAATATTAATTCTAGAAAATGTTGGGAGTAAGCTTTTCATCTATCTTTAAAGGGCTTGAGTTGTTCTATTCTTGGCATTTAGGGACTTAAGAGGATTGATATTCTTTCTGTTTAATAATGGCATATTTTTCACTGCTTGGTGTATTTGGTTGGAGAGAAGAGGTGAAGGTTATTTTTGGCTGATGTAGTTACTTTGAGATAAAATCTTGGTTCATGGAATACTCTCTCTTTGGATTAGCTTTCCAAACCTAGTATTTTATTTTTATTTTTGTAGGATTGGTAGGTTGAATGGCGAGTCTTGGTTTAACAGTAAGGTTGTTCCATTGTGACATAGAGGTATTAGGTTTGGGTTGTGTAAATAACCTCTTTGTCAAAACAGGAGTAAGGCTATGTACATTTGATGCTTACCTAAACCCCAATAGTATGGGTGTCTTGTATATAGAGATGCCTTTTTATCTTCCATGCTATTTTGACTTCATAGGTATTATTTTGGAGACAAGGAGTTGTGGAGTCATATTTGGGAAATTTTTATTTGAATTTTATGGAAATGAAGGAAATTTTTTTCTGTGCCAAGCTAAGTAGGGTTTTGCAGATGGATTACTAGACCAAGGGAAATTATTTTGCTTATTGTCTGTTTAATGCACATATGTCCTAGAGTGGTTTCATTTTGTTATAAATAATTGTTTTCATATATTTCCTATATTTTGGGTTACATAATTCCATTCTCTTCTTGTTTATATATTTGAAGAAAGTGGACAATGAATTTTCTTGCGTGTGTTATATTGTTGTCTTAGTTTTGTGGAAAAAATAGTCAGTGTTTAATATATATGTTTGACCTTTGCCATTTTTCATCTATGGATACTCAGGTTTCATCATTTGAGAAATTATTTAAGTAAAATCTACATCTTGATAGCCCTTCATTTATGAAAATGTTGGCTTAAAGGAAAAATAGTTAAAAACTGCACTAAAATGTTATATAATAGTTTTGAATCTGATAATATTTATTATTGTAGAATATTTCTTAGGAGCAAAGAAAAAGAAATCCTTAGAATGTCTTTCTTGGTAATGAGCATATCAACAATTTTGCATTCTTGAACTTTTATGTGAAAATGACTAGGCAAGTATTATGAGTATATTATTTTTGTAATAATTGTTAAAGTGACTCAAATAGTTCATCTAGAAATTAAAAAATATATTTATTTGTCCAATGAGAAAATATATTTTCATTTATCATGGAAAATCAATGTCTTCACAATTTTCCAACTGTCAAGCATTTGGGCTCTTGTTAAAAGATATTATACTTTCCATTCATGAATGGAAAATTTTGGGCCTCTGCTGGTTCTTCAGATTGAGCCCACCTTTTCGACATTTGACTGATGGATAAAGGCAAGAGAAATTTATCTCCATTGCCCAATACAAACTTTCAGCCAAGAAAAGGAAAATCAAACTGTGCTGTTTATGTTATCTCCTTCATGGATTCTATTTTTGTTAATTTTTCCTCCATAGAACTATGACACCATGTTTTTATCACAGTCAATATATACCATATGGTTTCTGATTGGTTAATTTGAGGGCATCATTGCTTGATATGTTCTTCCACAATGCTAGGTGGCTCTCTTTTTCTATTTGATCGGAAGGTGTTGAGATACTTTAGAAGGGATGGACATAATTGGAGGAAGAAAAAGGATGGAAAGACTGTGAAGGAAGCTCATGAAAAGCTTAAAGTAAGTTGGCAGGCAGATGATAACCTTTCTGTTTGTTTAGAATTTGCAGTTCATAGCAGCACTAATATATCTGCTTACATATTTGTTGTGTATACGTAAAATTATGTTAATATTATTCTAAAACTTGACATTCTTCAAGCGAATTTAGGTTGGAAGCATTGATGTGTTACACTGTTATTATGCCCATGGAGAGGAGAATGGAAATTTTCAAAGGCGCAGCTATTGGATGCTTGAAGAGTATGAACTAATCTGTATTTTGCTTGTTTTAGCAGGCTCTCCTTGGGGCCCTTGATATCTTGTCTTCCATCTGTGGATAACCTGTGTTCCTGGAAAGCATGCTTGTCATCATTGTTCTGACAACTGGTCAAATGGTTCCAATGGCCTGCCTTGATGATTTTACCATGTGATCCCAATTCTGGGATAAATTCTTAAAATTTATATGTTTAGGAAAAATTTTGTTTATTTGTTTGCTGTGACTCATCTGTGCACATACTGTTTTGAGAATGTTTTAGATGGTATTTTTTGCAGTATGATGTCTAATTTTTTATTTTAGTTGATGAGATGAGAGACCTGAGAGGAACTATGGGCATTGGCAGTGCATGAATATCACATGTACAAGTTTTGCATTCTCTGTAAGCAAAGATTTGTTGGACGTAGATAGAATGAAGACTTGGCATTAATTGTCTCATCACATTATTCACATTCTGACAATTGTTTTGAACTCTTTTTCCCTGTATAATATTCCTGTTGCTTTATCATCAGGCTCAGTTCTGAGTTAGGAAATGAGACCTTTTCTCAATAGAACTTTTTAGTTTTATATCAAGACTAACATTTAATACATGCTTACCAATGTTTACATCTGCTTTATCTACTTATCCTTGTTGCTTGCCAGATTGGAAAATGATATTCCCAAATAAATGTCCCAACACTCACTTATCACCCAATGTTGGAATCTCCTAAGACCTACTACTTTGAATCCCTTCCATCTGATTCCCAGTTGCACACCCATATGTCTATATGTTTCACATTGACACATTCTCATATGTTATCTCACCAAAAACCTATGACCAATACTAGCAAAGTAGAAGTTTTCTCCAAATGGCCCTGTGTGTGCTTGCAAACATTTATATGCCCAAATACTCTCATCAATGGGTGTTTTAAACTATAATTCTAGGCATGGCTCAATTGACTCCAAAGTGGGTGCAAATATGTAACTGCACAATAGTGTGATAAATGTCCATGTTGAATGCTTCAGAGGCAGACATGAATCTTCATCTTGCTTGGAACTTTTATGTGGTTTGTAAAAAGAGTCAGGAAAGATAATTTCGGCAAACATGTGTTGCCATCAAAGTATATAAGATAGGAAGTTGTTAAGAGATTGGTTATGTGTCAATATGTAAATAGTTTTCCCACATAGTCCTAATTGGGAGATGACATTCAAGGCATTTATCTTTATTAAACATGGTATCAGAGCTTAAGATTTAGGGAGATCTCCATATCCCTCTCCCTCACCCTCCTGGCTTTTGCTCATTCCCATTCTGTTCTCTTTTGAGTAATGCTACTATAATTCTTCCAATTCTAAATTCTCTCAATGATGTCTTGATTTTTTTTGTATGATACTTGTGGTACGTGAAGTTTTTTTGAACACATGCTAATTGTCTTTTTGGCTATGATCTCTTTGGTGGGTGCCTTGTTGTCTTTGTTGCTGTTTATCCCCCTTTCTCACAATTTTCTTTTTTGTATGCACTTGTTTAATACTGCAGGGAATTGATGCACATGGTTTTTGTCCACTATTTGGAAGTAAAGGTAGGTCACTTTTACATTTTGTTCGTACAATGCTTCCTATTGTAATTTATTGTTTGTTTCCAGTATGGCTTTGCAATACAGCATTGGATTCTGGAATACCTGTGGACCTAAAGCTGAAGTTGTCCTATTGTTATTTCACTGGAGTTTTTTAACAGTGCATGGAACTAGGTTGGAGCTCGTCTGGTCCTGGAAAATATAAAATTATCAAATCAATATGTGACTGGTGGATATATGAAAAGAGTTGTATCCCTTGAAACTTGCCTGGGGTTGTGAGGGGGGGCATGTGGGGCAAGGGCGCATCTGCTGGATCTTCTCCCTTTTCAAATACATATAGTAAATGTGTCAACCTTTCCTTTATTGCTTTTATTTCTAGTTTGCTGTCCTGAAGGCTTTTGTTGCTAGGCATTCAAAATATTCTTGACTCTAACGAGAGGGCTATCTTCTCCAGTCCTTAGCTAGACTCTGTGAACTACTTATCTTGTAGGTTTTAACATGGCGTTTGGGGTTACTGATCCAAAACAAAGAAAAGAGCTCGAGAATAGTTTATGGTGCTTTGGCAACTTGCTCTGTACTTGGACCTTGCTATTGTTGATATCATTTGTTTATTTTTTCACATGTTAAGGATGGCTTATGAAAAGAACAACAAATTTGATGTTTGAGTTGATATATTTCAGCTGACTCAACCAAGGTTGTTGTGGTCATTATGCTAGTAAATAGGCTCTAGTGTGGCATTGAGTTGTGATTGATGAGCTATTATTATGTTGTAATAAAAGATTTCTTGTGCCATTTGAATCCTGTTTTGCTAGATATTTTTACTGCTATAATAGTAGCTATTCAGATTGCTCTTACCTGTGTCAACAAATGTTATCTGTCTGGGATAAGCTTTATACTCACTGAATCTAGCTTATATTCAGTTTAGGTTGGTTATATAGAAAGGTTATATATCTTTTGTCTATGCAAAATTACTGTGTTTTGTACAGATCTGTTTTCTTGATTATCATTTTCTTTTAGTGTGCTGTTGACTATTGTATTTATTCGAGAGTTTGTGAACTTAGATCTTTTTATGCAAAATTTCCAGCAGGGTAACAGGTCTAATGCCAGCCCTTCAAACAGTTTCGCAGCTAATCATAACACTGAACCTTCAGGAAATGCAGATTCAAATAGCCCAAGCAGCGCTCTTTCATCAACTTGTGAAGATGTTGATTCAGGTAATTTCTTTCTGGATCTTTACTACTGTTCTCTTTCTCTTACCACTATCAGCCTTTTGCATATGATTAAATTTTTGCTCTGATAGTGAACATCTAATGTGATTATGGTATCCTGATCAACTCTTCAATTGTGCCATGAGTTTTAATTGCATGTTGTGTGCTATTTCTTATTTCATGCAGCGGATAGTCATCAGATGAATTCTGAATACTACAAATTTCCTGGGTCGCCACAAGTGCATGGTGGTACTGCAATGGATAAAGTGAACGTTAGCCAATTGAATTCTCATGTCCTTTATCCTGGTTTAGGTGGTTATGTAACCCTTGTAATCAAAATTTTCTGTCTTTATGCCATTCATCTTTCTTTGTTACTGCTGTAGTTCATATTATTTAGAATTTGATATTAATTTTATACTTGAAATTTTCAGTAGATAATCGTGAAAGTCAGTCATTGGTTATGGCGGTAGGTTCTGTTCTAAATGCTAATGGAGATGTAGCTGCAAATAGTGATAATGCCATTCACAATATTGCCTCCCAAAGCTTGGAATCATGGGAAGAAGTTCTGCAACAATGCACACCTGGTTACAATAACTTACCTTCTCAGGCATCAACAATTTCTGATCAACTTGGTACCACAAGAATTGGAGGGAACATGGATGTGGGTGAGATTTTAGCTCCTAGTACTGGTGCAAAACAGGTGTCTGATGGGTCTTTCCCCATCCAACCAAACTGGCAGGTTTGCTTCTATTCTGGTGTAGTGGCAACCATTGTTGGTTTTCACAAGACATAATTGTCTGTAAATTTAGACAAGAAGTCTATCACTTCTTCGTTCTAGCTTAGGCTCTCTAGAACTGGTGCAATGGGAGTATTCACTTCCTTGTGTCTATTGCTGTGCTATTGTTTTAACTTGCTTATTGCTATTATCTATTTGTTGGTATGTAAGTCAATTGGAAAAATTGGCTGAGCTTGTATTTATTGAAGTTGACATTGTAAGGAATAAGAGCATGTTGAACTGGAAGTAACTATGTATGTTGACTTATATGAACAAATTTGTTTGTCTTGATGATTATCCATTAATTGTCAAACTTCTTCAGATGAGAGGGCAGCTGCATTGTCAGTCCTCATAAAATGGGAAAGCTTGGTGGAAATTAGTAATCTGCATATCCATTTGTATGATTTTATGTAGTATGCCAGTGAGGTTTGAAGATACATGCATCCAGTTCTATGTTGGGCTGACTTCTGTACTGACCAGAATATAAATATGACGTCTGAGCCTGGACCTGGGCCAGCAGTGGTTGGCTTTGCTAGTCTCAAATGATGCAAGAGCAAAAGTTTTATCATTTGCTTGATATTCTGATTTCTATTAAGATCCTGGATATATTTATTACATAACTAAGGGTGCCCATAAGCTCCCACAAGTTGGGTTATGGGGAAGAGTCATATCTCGTATAATCAAGATTAAGCTATTTTTTATTACAACATGGCTCCAGTTTAGAATAATTTTCCATTCTCGTTTAGAGAGAGTTTAGTTCTTGTAAGAATAATGCTCTAATTTAGGATTAAGAAATTCTTCTAAGAACACCCTGGCCTCTGGAATGTTTTGATCTCCCCTTGCATTGTAGGGTAGCATATATGTTATATTTTTAGATCAGTATTTATAAATGATTCACCAAATAATCTCATTTAGTAAATTTTCCCTGTACAGTGTTAATTCCCTGCTTTACTAGGGATATGCCTGCTCTCTTATTCCTTGTTTTCTTTCTCTTTTGTTTTTTCATCCCTTAATTTCTAGCTTGCTAAATAATTATTTACCTTTTTTTCAAGTGATTGAAAGAATTGATTTTTCTGTGTATTGTCAGGGTGTTTTATCATGGTTTGAATTTTTTTTCCCAGATTCCTCTCCAGAACAGCTCCTTTACCTTACCTGCTGGCCTTATGGACCCTATACTGGCTTCAAATTTAACATATGGTTTTGATCCTGATTCATTTGAGCAAAAAACACATATTGCAAATGTAGCCGATGCATTAGGGACTTTTTTTGACAGTTCTGTTCAGCAAAATGAGCAGCTTCTGCAGAACAACCTTCATGTGCAGCTTAGAAATGAGGAACCACGTGTGATTCACTCATATTCTGAAAGTGATGCGTCTTTGGAAGGAAATAACAAATACAGTTTGGGGTGCAAACAAACATTACTTAATGGAGAAGAGGGCTTGAAGAAAGTTGACAGCTTCTCTCGTTGGATCACTAGGGAACTTGGAGAGGTAGATGATTTGCATATGAGGTCATCAACTGGTATTTCATGGAGCACTGATGAAAATGGAAACATAGTTGATGATTCATCATTGAGTCCCTCACTCTCACAAGACCAACTTTTTAGCATTGTTGATTTTTCACCAAAGTGGGCCTATTCAGACTCCAAAACAGAGGTATCAATTATCTATATGAACATCCAATCGTTCAGTTGCTTGTGGCTTTTATAACAGTAAATTAGAGTAGGAAAGTTGCTGCACTGCATATTGTATCCTTAAATTGTTTCTCTTCTTTGATGACTAAGTGGTTAAACTGGGTGTTTCAATTCCTTAAGCTACTGATTTTTAATGTACCTTGGCTTGTATTTGCAAAATTTTATTTTGCAAAAGTCAACTGAAGTGGTAATGTTCATTGAGATCTAAATGTTGTCATTGACTTCTAGTTCAAAAGTTAATTGTAAAATCTGAATATGTCTTAATAATTCTGCTTGTGGGGCTTATATTAACTATCTCTTTTACCTTTCCAAATCACCTTTCTACCTGTCTTTTGTAAAGACATTAGTTTGGCTTGGAGTTAATTCAGGAAATTCTGTGAATTTGGGATTTGTTGCCTAGTCTGTCTCAAATTCTTTGCCTATCAGTGTGGGTAAAAAGTGAAACTTTCTTTATATTCAATTTATTCACTATTGAAACAGGTCCATGTCATCGGAACATTTTTGGTGTGTCAACAAGATGTGGCGAAATGTAAGTGGTCCTGTATGTTTGGAGAAGTGGAAGTTCCTGCAGAGGTTTTGACAGATGAAATTCTTTGTTGCTATGCTCCACCTCATTGTGTTGCAAGAGTTCCTTTTTATGTTACATGCTCCAACAGGTTGGCTTGTAGTGAATTGCGAGAATTTGATTATCATTTGGGTTCTGCTGAAGATTTGGCGATTGTAGATATATACCATGGTTGTCTGAATGAAATGCATCTTTATATGCAATTTGAGAGGTTATTGACTCTCAGACCTTCCTGTCCACCAAGTGATGCCTTTGATGGTGCTAGGGAGAGAAAAACTTTAGTCAGTAAAATTATGTTATTGAAGGAGGAAGATGAGAGTTACCAAATCACAGAACTGATTTCAGAGAAAGTTTTAACCCAGGATGAAGTGAGAAAGCAGATTTTCCAGAAGCTGATGAAAGAGAGGTTTTATTCATGGCTGCTTCACAGAGCAACTGAAAGTGGTAAAGGACCAAGTGTATTGGACAATGATGGGCAAGGTGTGCTACATTTAGCAGCTGCACTTGGTTGTGACTGGGCCATTAGGCCCACTGTTACTGCTGGAGTCAGTATCAATTTTCGTGATGTGAATGGTTGGACTGCCCTTCACTGGGCTGCATTCTATGGCAGGCAAGAACCTATGGACTTAATTTCTATAATGTTAATTGTGTATGGGCTTCATTTTGGTCTTTAGCATCTATTTGTCTTTTGGCAGAGAACCTTAGTTCCTCATGTTGGCATATTTACCATAGATCTTGATAATGTACTTTTATGAATTCTTGCTCATGTTGAGTTGGGTGGAAATTAGAACTTTATTTCAGTCTGGTTAACACAGTTTACAATAATGGGGAGGACATCTCCTCTCTGTCTCTTACACACACACACAAACACATGCACACAATTCTTAGAAACTATAAAGACTAGAATCCCGTCTGGAGTAATTATCTAAGGACTAGAATCCTCTATACTGAGTCTATGGTGACAAAGGCTGAGATTCATTTTTCCTAGCCTAACATTACTTGTAAGCTTGAAGCTACATCTCATGTTGGTCTATAGGTATGACTTAATTTGTAAAATAGTTTGCTTCTAAATGCAATAAGTATTATTAGCACTGTCACTTGGTTTCTTTTAAAGATGACTACAACCATCCATTTGTTTTGTTCTGTGTTTTTGCAAGACCAATAATGACAAGTTTGTTCAAAAAAATCTTTTAAAAAATCTTATGATGATTTTTAAAACTACAGAGAGCAGATGGTTATTGTCCTCATCTCACTCGGTGCAGCAACTGGGGCATTAACTGATCCATCTCCAGAATTTCCTTTGGGTAGAACTCCTGCAGACCTTGCCTCTGCCAAGGGACACAAAGGAATCTCTGGTTTCCTTGCAGAGTCATCTTTGACAAGCTACCTTGAATCCCTTACCGTGAAGGATCCAAAGGAAGATAGAGCACCTGAAGTTTCAGGAACGAAAGCTGTGCAAACGGTTTCAGAGCGAACAGCAACTCCTGTGAATGATGGTGACATGCATGAATTATCACTGAAGGATTCACTTACTGCTATCCGTAATGCTACACAAGCTGCTGATCGTATATATCAAGTGTTCAGGATGCAGTCATTCCAGCGAAAACAATTGACTGATTATGGGGATGAAGAATTGGGTATATTGGATAAGTGTGCTCTTTCACTTGTTGCTACAAAGGCACGCAAACCCTTACATTTGGATGGAGTGGCCCATGCTGCTGCAGTACAAATCCAAAAAAATTTCCGTGGATGGAAGAAGAGAAAAGAATTTTTGATAATCCGGCAAAGAGTTGTAAAAATCCAGGTATGTTTCTGTTATTTCCCTTTTAGAGCTTTAGGAGCTAGGACTGCTAATATCTCTTCTTTTGCCCTGGAGTTCTAGTTGCAGAGATTGCCTTTTTATGAAAACAACTGTAAAGCTATGTACATTTGAACTTTTCCTAGAACTCACTGTGTAGGAGCCTCAAGCATTGGGACACTTCTTTTGTGCTGTGAAATGTTACCCACATTCTTCTATACTCCTCTTTATGAAAAGAATGGTAATCCTATGTACATTTAACCTTTTCCTAGAACTCATTGGGACACCTCTTCTTTTGTGCTGTGAAATGTTACCCACATTCTTCTATATCCTCTTCTTTGACTCTGGTTCATAATTCATGTTGTGCAGAAATATTTTTTATGACGAACTTATAATCTGATTCTGCATAATTTGTTTGCTTTTTGAAGATAAATGGGTGTTTAACAAACTGTTTCAACCATTCAATTGTGTATTTCTTCATGTATGTGCACATTGGTTGTGATGTTTATTCCTGTGTGAAGGCCCATGTGAGAGGGCATCAAGTAAGGAAGCAATACAAATCGTTCGTGTGGTCTGTTGGAATTGTGGAGAAGGTTATTTTGCGGTGGAGACGTAAAGGAAGTGGTCTGCGGGGCTTCCGTAATGATGCGCTAACCAAAGAATCTAATCCACGGTGCTTGCCATCCAAAGATGATGATTATGATTTTCTTAAGGAAGGAAGGAAACAAAATGAGCAGAGGACACAGAAGGCACTTAGCCGTGTGGTATCCATGTTTCATAACCCAGAAGGTCGAGCTCAGTACCGAAGGCTACTGACTGTTGCTGAAAAATTTCGGGAAACTGAGGTAATTTTTGTTTTGTTCAAATTTGAGGATTTCATAGTTTGTGGCTTAATTGATTACCATGAAATGTATTCCAGTTCTCCTAAGAATATATGCTTTGGCAGTCTAACCTCAGTCATTCTTATTCTTTTTTAAGTCCATTGGAAAGTGTCTGATGAAGAATTGAGAAGAATTTTTTTGGATGGTTAGATTCTTATTGGGATTTTATGATTAGGATTCTTGCTGTGGTTTCTTTTCTTTTGTCCTTTATTCTTGCATGTTTCCCATCCTACATCAGTCTCACTCATTCTTATTGATAGAGACAATTTGACAATGCTGTAGACCTCTTTGCTTGGTTATTGTGTAATCACCATCTGAAGTCACCAGCATTTTTTGATGCCAATCAGCTAGCATCAACTTCTACAACATGACTTCATTGCAAAACTAGAAAGGTTGCAGTGTCTTTTGCATTATTGTAATTTGCAATCAAAGATCTCTATGGCTGTAGATCAAACCTGCTGCTAGCAGGCCTCAGTACCTTGTCTTGGTATTTAATAGGTTGTGCTGTTTACCTTTGCGTCCAGCTGAATCTGGGCATCTTTCAGGCCCTTTTGTTTTAAAATGAGGGGCCCACTGATGCCTTTCTTGGCTCACTTCCTAGTTATTTTAACTTCACACCCACTGAGGTGGTGTCCCTTGACGATTGACTACCAGTTAATATTTCCTCATGGACATTTTTTTTGGTTTTGATCAGGCCTAATTAATATCATATTGTGAGCAATTGATCAGGCAGATTTCTGATGAAATTGCTTTGTGTTTTTTTTGTCTTTTTTTGGCTTCTTTTTATGGTGGTTGTCACAGGCCAGTGATATGGCTTTGAGCAATTCTGAAGGAACTGTCGATGGTGATCAAGCTCTTGATGATTTCGACTCATTTTTGGATGACGACGCATTCATGTCAATAGCATTCGAGTGAATGTTTATTTGTTTAGATCACTTGTAGATAGGTCCTAACTTGTACTGTATATGAATTATCTAACCAGTGTAGTGGACAGTTAATGATAATATATCCATACAGGGTTTGTTAATACATAGCATTAACTATAGACAAAGTGGCCATGTATTTTAGGTTTTGCGGATGCTCCTCTTGTTATGTTGTGATAATGCTTATGTGTTGAAGGGGATAGAGGATTTATATTTGGTTAGAAGATATCTGTGTATGTAATTCACATTCTGGTCAAGAATCTAGCCTGAAAGTATTTAGCCGGGGTGGAGCCTTGTGATTCTAAACCTGGGGGTTAACCAGTAAAGCATTGCAATTGCACAAATCTCTTGTGATTTGTTGTGGGGCTTGTGTCATCAAAGTTGATTTCCAGTAAAGCACCAAAATTGCACAAAGCTTGGCGATTGATTGTATAATACAAGCAAGGTAATGGTAAAAGCACCGAGGAAGAGTGTCAATATTCTCTATCCTGGCAGCCGGTGGGGCTGATAGCGAGGGGGCCCGTGGCTTCTGATGCTACGGCCTCACCCCCCCCCCCCCCCCCCCAAATGGCTCTTAATTTGAAGCTAAAATGCTTGTCTGGCCTCGTCGAAACGACGCGTGGCCGAGAGCACTAGGCAGATACCTACATGGCTCTATTTTGTTTATTATCTAATGTTTCTATTTATTTGTTTATTATATAAATACTATGTTTATTGTTTAATGTATCCACTTTCTCTGTTGAAACCAAATAAAAGATAACAGAAAGACGAGGACGTACAGGGGGACTTACATAGCAAAAATTACACGAATGAGCTTCAATCTAATGTCAGTGGAGTCTTTTACGAGACACGCAGTTTTGCGTTTAAGAATCAACCAAATTGAATAGAATTTTTGTTACTGAGCTGGTCATTTGCCTTTTTTCCTTCTAGGCTGTTATCTGCACTTCTGCTGAGAAAGACCTCGTTACTCTCTTTCCCGCCGCTTCTGTTTGCCAAGCTCTGGACCCATGCGACATGGATGTATGCCCTCTCAGCTCCGATGTTTACGAACAAGAGTTCCGCAGCCCTTGTTTCTTGCAAGTAGTGGCGAGTGTTCTGATTCATCCCACACATATAGCTGCGGGTTGAAGGAATGAAAGGTGCAACTTAGTGTTATTTCATCGGAAGTGTCAGAAAAAGAAATCTAATACATTGAACCATTTTACTGGAAAGATGATGAATTCCGGATGAAACCTAGTGCTACATATATTTAAGATATTTGAGCTGTTCCAGTTCATGTCTTTTTGGATGGATAAAACCCAAAGAATTCAGCTGAATGCTGCAAAACAGTTACCATAAAAGCTTAGACACATAGGTGGAGAACAATTTCAACCACAGAAAGCAAGATGTAATCAAGGCGACAAAAAAGCAGCATTTGGAAGATGTGGGGAATGATTTTCAATCAACACGAAACGCGGCATTCTCATAACTTCAGTGAAACAGAGAGCAAGAAGATGAACATATGCGTACCATAAAGGGCCTATATATCATGCCCACTACATGCAGGTGATTTGAGAGCTCTTCGGGCAAAGAAGTCCAGAAGAGTTTTGACTGATTACACACCCGAGCAAAGCCAAAGAACACTCCGTAGTCAAAGCCATTCCGGCAAATATAAAAGGAAAAAATCGCCAAGAACAGCCACTTTAACCTTCTACTACTGTTCTCCACGTCCAAAGGGAGACCGCATAGCTGGCAGCCAATGCAAATTAAATCCTCTGGCTATACTATTGTCTTCAACTTTACTGATTCTGCCGCTCACAAAGCATCTTTTCCTTCTCTAAATCACCCAAGTGTTCTCCAGGTAATTGGTAGGAAAATTTCACCCACATTTGCACTAAAGTTTACGTATTAATCCAATCAACTGATCCGTGCGACAAGTGGAAGAATAATATAAAATAGTAAAAACATCTTCTTGTTAGGAGCAATTTAATTAATATAAATTAATTCTAAGGTAGAACTAAAAATTATCCAAAAGTACACATTCGCTGCTTTTCAATTAGGAAGTTGTGTCACTTCAACAACCTCAAAAAAAGGTTATGAACATTTTTTATCAACTGTTTAGTTGAAAATAAAAAATAACACTTAAAAGTTAAACTAAACCACATCACAAAATGGACTAATTTTTATTACAGTTAGGGCAAGTTTAATAAAGTTACAATTTACCTATTATTTTAAGATTTTTTTTTTTTTTTTTTTGTTTTTCATTAACCTCTGATAAAGTGTTTTTAAGTCGAGGGACTGACCTACAAAACAGAAAAATATCAGGGGTTTTGGGTCGGAACCCAAATGTTGATACTCTGATTGAAAGCTCTTTGTTGTATAAAAGAAACAAAATGTCTATAGAACTCTCTGAAAATTGCTATTTACTTATGAAAAGAGTGACGGATAATCTTGGCGTGACTACTTCATATGTACTATTTAGTAGTGAGATGATGCATGCACTGTAAGTACCGTGGGTATTTGTTGCCCATCTCTGACGCCAGCTTACTTTAAAAAAATAAAAAATAAAAAATAAAAAATTATAGTATTAGGTTATAAATATTTGGTCACTTAAATGTTGCTTGCTTGTACTTTCCTTTCTTTTCAAGGTAAAACATCGGACTTAAGCATCATACTTACTCTCCAGCCCCCACGTTGGCCTTTGCCCTCCATAAATTAGTTATTAAATTAAAAATTTTAAAATTTAATTAATTTAAATAAAATTATTATTTAATTTTAAAAATATAAAAAAATTTAATAATATAACTTTTATATTTTAAAAAAATTTTAATTTTTTTTATAAATTTTTAAAATTAATCAAATTAAAAAAAATTATAATTAATTATTAATTTATTATCTAATTAATTAATTTATTAATATTTAAAATTAATAATTTTTAAAATAAATTAAACTAAATTATAATTTAATTTTTAATTTTACCAATTTTCTCCGTCAATTTTTAAAATCCTACTAAAAGTTATCACACCTGCCGCATAATGCTTCCTCTCTTGAGCGACGCTTCACTGAGACTGCTGTTAGGTCTTTATTAGAAATTCATACCTAGAAGTCAAGTATTCAACTTTGTAATGTCTAATATATAAAAGAAAATACAAGGAATTTTTGCAGCACGAGGCAGCAAATCCTTGTTTTTCTTTGTTTTTTTTTTTTTTTCACTGTTGTTCCTCTGCAAGTTTATCATTTTTGTCGCTGTAAAACTCGGCATCTTGATTCTTGAGTTTCTTCCTTCTGCTTGCTTGTTTAAAAATCAACGGTCCTCAAGCACCCTAAAGCTGAGCCGCCGCAACAGCTGCTGCCTTGTAGCCCATATGAAGACTCGAGCAAACCCAGAATTGAAGACTTTTGGCCATCCAAGTCAATCACTTCGCTTACGGTAGAGTGGCTATTGCATTTTCAGTTCACCACTTGGTTGGTGATGCATCTTCGGTGCACGCATTTGTGGAAAGTTGGTTGTCGTAGCACCACAAATGGCATTAATCGCTGGACCTTGGACTTCGCATCTCTGTTGGACTAAGGGATTCCGTGCTAAGATGTTATCGTTTGCACCTGTCTTCTCCTTGATGGTCTAACCAATTTACTTATTGTATGTGTATGAGTCGAGAATATGCCCCTTGGAGATCCTTGGATCAGTTCCGAATGTAAGCCTATTCAATGGAAGAAAAAAGGGTCACACGTCATGATAGTGGTTATGACGCAAGAAAGAATATCATATAATTCCGTGACAATCAAGTAAATTAGTAAGGAGTATTGCAATAAGCATTACATTAAGAATTATGTGTTGTTATTCAAAGAAAAAAGTTGTAAAATTATTGATCCTACGTATCATGATAGATGTGTTGTTATTCAAAGATAGATATTCAAATACTTGTAGGTGTTTCAACTACAATAGAAACTTTGCCTCTAACTAGTATGAACTTCCCATTACCAATCTTCACCTTACATGAGCAGGAGGCATCCAGAGTTCTTAACTTTGCAACATCGTTAGTCATATGGTGTGTGCACCCATTATCCATCAATCAAGCTTGTGGCGTGCATGCTTCTGAAGTTGTTCTGGCTGCTACAAACAATTGTTCCTCTTTCTATCCTCCTTTTACAACTTGAGATTGTTGAGGTAGAAGTGGTGGAGTCCCTTTGGTTTTGCAAACTCTGGTCAAGTGCTCTAGCTTCTTGCAGATTTTGCATTGGATATCTAGTCTAAATTAGCAGTATCTCTCAGCATGTTTAACCTTTTTGCAGTATTTGCAAGGTAGATATTCTTGCCTTTTTTTTCTCTCCTTCCTTATTGCTTTCTCCTTCTTTCTGGCCTTTTTCCTTCCTTTCATTTGAAGCTTTCGTGGCATCTACTTGCTGTTTCTCTTTGCCTTTTGCTATTAGTGCTACCTCATTGGCATTACTCTGCCTAATAACTCTTCTTTGCTCTAAAGTTTGCAATGCATTCACAGTTTTTGCTAAGGTAAGCTGACTCAAGTCCTTATAGTCCTCTATAGAAGAAACCTTAGACTTATACTTCTTAGATAAGCATCTTAGTACCTTCTCAACCATTCTTTGATTTGTTAATTCCACCTTCAATAGCTTAAGTTAGTTGACAATCTTCATAATTCTAATAGAGAATTCTCTTATTGTCATAAATTCCTTCATCTTCTGTAATTCAAACTCTCTCTAGATTTAGAATTTGAATTTCACTAGTTTTTTCACTTCCATGGAATTCTTCTTTTAGCTTATCCCAAGCTTCTTTTGCTCCTTCATAAGCCCTGATCCTTATGAGGATAGCATTAGTGACTATAGAATAAATGCATGTTAGGGCCTTTTTAACCATTATTGTTTCCTCATTGTGGTGTCTTAACTATGCCATTGTGGGATTGTTAAGGAGAGCAATGATCTTTGTTCTCCCCTATTGTCTCAAGATCTAGAAACCTTAGATATGCTTTCATATTTGCTGCCCTGTTGGGGAGTTTTTTCTTGTAAAAATAGGTGGTGTTGATGCAAGAAAAGAGCTTGAAAAGACCATTATAAATCACTCAAGTGTTTAAGGTCTTTTGGTAAGGTTACTCTGTTTGTATTTTCCTCACATGAGCCTTGAACATAGGCCTTTGAGACCCTTCATATGATCCAATACCACTGATTGTAGAGAGATGAAGAAATTTTCACTAAAATGAAAGAGAGAGTGCAGAGGGAAGAACAACTTTTTCAATAAAATTTGACAAGCATTAGCACTTCTTCATTTCATTCAGGTTCCCCTTTAAAGGGGTTAATACATTGACTTAATACAAGATAAAATGATGATCATAACACATCTCCCATGTCTTAAAGTTAACTTTTGCAAGTAACTTAAATAAAACAAATTTCACCTAATCCCACTAACATTAGGGTTGATGTTCTAGCTTTTGCCAAAAAAAAAAAAAAAAACTTGTGAATTAGTTTTGGAAGCCCAAAGTGTTTTTGTTATAATTCTTTTGTTATTGGTTTTTCAAGTTGAACTTTTACATCAATAGAAGCATAGACATTTGTACAAAGAAGAAAGGAAGAGATAATGCAGATGTGTCACAGGCCTACTTCTTTCATTGATCGTTAGAAACTTTATACACATGATTTGATTTTCTTACACATTTCAAATTGAAATGTTATAGATTATATTAACTTGTACAAAAGGTTAGATTCAAATTCAAGATACAAATTTCAAAATTTTAATTCAAATCAACTTAACCATAAATGCAAGATACAAAGTAAAACTAGTTAACATAGGGCTTAAAACTACTTCAGCAACATGTTTAACCAACTTAACCAACTCTTGAATCTTGGAGGGAAACCAAAGGTGGAAACTAAATCCTGCGCTTGGAATGCAAGCCAGCAGCACCAGCATCTAATAATGTCCTTTTCAAGTTACAACCAAACTATTCATTATAATCAAAATTTTGACCTGAATTACAAGCTGTTTGAAAGGGCAACGGAAAAGCAACTGGGACTAGTCTTTGGGTGTTTTTGTATTTGCACAGAGAAGGCTTCTCTGTCGTTTTCATTTGATTGTTGTATTTGATGGTAGCTATGAATTGAAGGGTCATGTGGAGCTGCCACAGATTTTCTTAATGGGACAAACTTTCTTATTGAGCAATGTTAAGGGTTTTAGACTTTCTAAAGAGTTTTTATACTATAATTATAATTTTTTTTTTATGCAAATTTTAATATATAATAAGATGTATTTAATTATATAGTAAGTTATGTTATTTAGTATAAATATATTACTATAATTTTAGTATTCTTAATATTAGGCCTTCCTTTGCAGAGAAACCATTAGGCCTTCCTCTCCAACGCCGGAGCACCTTAGAATCCATAAGCTTGCCATTCTTGACCAGTTGGTTCCTCGTCATTACATCCCTGTCATTCTCTTCTATTCTTCCACTGGCACAACTTTGGATAATGAAACATCATCTAATAACCTCAAAAAGTCCTTGGCAAACGTGTTAAGGTATCTCCACCCTCTAGCCGGACGACCCAATAATGGTCTTTACATCGACTGCAACGATGTTGGAGCTACTTATATTCAGGCCCGTGTTGCCATCGACATGTCTAAGGTCCTCAACCAACCAGAAATCGAAGAGCTGCAACAGCTACTGCCATGCGAGCCATATGCAGATTTTGTTGAATTTAGTGATCAGCATCTCCTTGCTGTCCAAGTAAACTGTTTTAGTTGTGGTGGGATGGCTATTGGGGTCTGCGTTCAGCATGTGATTGCAGATTCATCAACACTAGCAACCTTCCTTCAGAGCTGGGCTGCTGTTGCTCGTGGTGCCAATAAGGCTGGTGATGGTTTGAATTTGATCTTTGATTGTACGTCTCTTTGCCCTCCGGTTGACAAATTTGACTTCTCATTGAATAATCAAGCAGATGAAGATTTATTACTCGAAATTGCATAAAGAGGTTTGTGTTTGATGGTTCTAAGTTGAGATCTCTGACAGAGTATATTGGCAATGGACCATTCATGGACCGGCCAACGCGCTATGAGGCTGTATCTGCACTGATTTGGGGTGCTTTGACAGCTGCAACGAGAGAGGAAGATGACACCATCAAGGATTTTGTGTTAGCCAGTGCTGTAGATTTCCGGAAGAGAATGGATCCTCCTTTGCGGGAAGGATGCATTGGAAACATCTGCCAAATGGTAACAGCAACTTGCTCTTTGGAAATCAGAACTGGCTTCAACGAATTAGCAGGAAAAATTCACGAGTCGATAAGGCAGGTGAGCGATGAGTATGCAAGGAAGTTGGACGTTAGGTCCTTCTTTAAATATCATAAACTTGCAACCGAGCAATTTGAAAAGGGGTCTAAAACCATGATACTCAGCATCAGCAGCTGGTGCAGATTTCCATTTTACACAGCTGATTTTGGCTGCGGAAAGCCAACTTGGGTCGGCACCACCATGAAGCATAGTATGGGTGCTATTTTCTTGGACACTCCTGATGGTGAAGGAATAGAAGTGCTGCTAGGATTGCCAGTGGAAGATATGGCCAGAATTGAGCAGAACTCAGATATTCTTGAGTATGCTTCTTTTCAGACAGAATGACTATTATTCAAAATTCATATCTCTGAACTGCTAGAGGCACTTGATGTACGTTTGATAAGCTGCACAACCGATGGGATATTGGCACATCCAGTCGGCTTGGTTTCTATTTCTAATGCATCTTCCCCCGCCCCCCCCCGCCCACCCCAGGTGGTTAGAACCCCAGAAAGCCATTATAGGTAACCATTTTTTTTTTTTTTTTATTTCCAATTTGTGGACGGAATTTTCTACGGAGATATCTTTGCAGCCTGTTCAAATTTGGCCTTGAGTAGTGTCTAGTTTGACCAGTCGCGCATTGAAGCACAAAATCTAGCTGTTGTGGGAAGGACACCAGATACATTAAATTCTAATCTTTTGACACTCCGGTTATTTCAAGTCTGGAAACTATTTCAACTTAATTGTATCAATTTATGGGTCATAAATTTTAGGTTTGATGGAGTATCAAGTCGAATTCCCAGCGGGTTAGGTTAAGCCCACCAAGTTAAATTACTCCGGTGAGCTTTGTCACATCTCTAATTGTAGATTCAATACAATGCTTCAAAGAATTCCAAGACCTGAGCTTCTCCTGACAAGCCACAACTCCATTCTTCAGTCAAAAATAGATGGCGCGTCCATATCTACAAATAATCACGCATCTATATCCACAATCAATCCTGCCTTCCCGGTGCTCCTACTTTCCATTCTCCCCAAAAGGAGAAGTTGAAAATAGAAGTCAAAACAAATTTATATCTAAAATTTATATAATATTTTGACCAAACTATTCCCACAACAGAATGCTCTTAATGACAACGCAAATCACAGGATCTGCAGTATACACTTGAGTACCACAGAGATGGGCAGAGAGGAAGGGAGTGGGGGAGGGCTGGAAGTGCTGTTCAAAGCATCACAAAATTGAAAAGGTCAAGGGATTCACAGAATCTTCCACAGCTCTTTTTCCCTCAGGTTTCACTTTTCATCCATTGAGCCAAACCTTTCTAAGTGGTCATTCTGTGCTAAGCAAATTGCTTCATCTGATGGGGTGATACTGATCAGAGATGCGCTTTGGAGGCAGCTTCCGCAAGATGAAGAGTACCATAGCAGATGGCAAAATCTCCACCAACTGCACATATTCCAGTAAACATATAACCAGAGAAAGGAAAAAAAAAAAGAAACACAAAACATATAGCAGAAATGAATTTCTACTAGTTCTTTCACTGGATTATTCAATCTCAATCATTTCTCCCCTACAGCAGTTATAATTCAGGATAGAAGCCAACCGCCAAGGGGTCCATTAAATAGGTTGTATAAACCATCTAGGAGTTATCAAATCACATTGAACATGAAATGCAAATGGAAAGCTTGCACCCAAAAATTTCAGATGCAAAGTTATTGCTACACAATTGTAGCATTACCTGCATATTATTTCCAAGTCTCTCTTTGAGGCAATTTTTCAAGGAAATGTCGGTAAAATTTAATGAGTCCTGACATGTTGTGTACTCCTTTATCTTAGAATTGAAGCAAAAAACACATAGTGGATTTGAGTGGGATACACGCAATTTCGAAGTACTTGAGGGTCATTTGACGATCATAGGGCCATTCAAGTTGTTACAAATAGTGTCAAAATCCTGAGAATCTCTGCCACTCCAATTTTTTTTATCTTGGTCATAAAGTATGGGAAACAAAATTAAAAAAATGTATATCCCAGATTCCATTTTCATTCAAGTAGCTGAACCTACCAGGTAATAGATGAGGTTGAGAATTGGATGATCTAGGACATCAATATCTGCTTTCTTGTTAAAAGCTGAGAGGGCAACCTAAAACAGAAAACAAGAATGATCCAATCCTCAGTACCACAGAACTTTGGTGCATGTATAGAACTTTCATGCACTAAAACTCACCACAAAGCATCTTATCAAGAAACAAGCGCAGCAAATTGCCGTTACACAGCCAACCTGCCAAGAAAAAGGGAGGCAAGTAAGAGCTTTCTATACCAATAATTATCTTAACACTGCTCAAATATATGCACTTAGTGTACTCAGCCAAGGCATATTTAAAAAAAAAAATTACACAGAAAAGGTACAGATGAATAAATAAGTAAATAATCTCTTAAGTTCTATCTACAGAGAACCACCTCACAACAAAGCGTCACAAAAAGGAAAACTATAAGCTTATGTTATAATACAGAATTTAATACACCTTCCCTCACTTGACAAAGTTTTTGCAGTTATCATTCAATTTCACTTTGCATTAATAAAGGATGCTAAGGACTGGTTTTAAGCTATAAGAAGGCAAATAGAAATATCCGGCACAAACCTCATAGAGCTTCTTTTGACGACCTCTAGATTCGATGGGGAATCGTCTCAGCATGACAAATAACCTAAAATCAGAAATTAACAATAATAAGCATATCTCTTAAGGCATGGAATGTAAAAACTGTCTTTAAGTTTGAATTAAATGGTACCTCCCTCCATATATCAAGAACCCCAGAGCAGCACCAAATGAGACAACTGCAAAAGAAATTAAACAGCTTCATAACATTGCTTGCTAGAAAATTATTCTATTCATTAAATTCATTCAACCATTGCCAGCAACCTTTGATGCATGGGCATGAACATGGGAACACGGAGAAGAAAAACACAGAAACAAAGACACCGTAACTCTTAAAAAATTAGGATAAGGGTAAGTTCATGTGTAGATATTTTCAATTAAATAAGTATGAGAAATGAAATGATTATTAAGATAAAAAAAATAAAGGTCACTTTTATTTGTGAGTGTTGCCCATTGTTTAAAATAAAATTCCTTTGAAGGACTATTTCACAAGTTTGTTACTTCATTTTTTTTTTTTTTTTTTTCTATTTAGGCTTTAGTTTTCTCCCTCCTCCATATTTTCTCAATTGCAAATAGATTATTTTTAAATAAAAAAAAAAAAATTGTGGATCAAACTTCTTGCCTTGCCAGACACATGGTCTTCCATATGTCCAAAATGTGTGCCAGCCATTTTCTTAAAATTTTTTTGGCAGACATGGACTGGCGTTTCAGACATACCTCCGCCATGTGCCTGCGTCAAACATTCATCCAACACAACATACCAATGCCTTGGGCATGTCCATTCTTTCCTACTGGCAACTAACAATTCTTCTACAAAATGCTTGCCAGAAACAGAACTTATCAAAAAAAATTGCACAAGAAGTTTATATCAAAAAGGCATTATCGTAAGAATGAAAGAACACTGCCTTTTTTGGGCAAAACTTACTTGAGAAGAAGAGTTTTCCAACTTCTTCTGCTAAAGGACTGCTGCTCAATCTCATGAATATCCATATGCATCCCTGTTATCAGGAAAAATAACTGATCAGGCACCACAGAAAGGACTTTAAAATATCATTGCAAAAGATTAAACCTTTCCACATGCCTGTATGAGATATATGGACCCATTGACAATATAATAGGTAGGCCTTAGTTTATCAATGGGCAGGCTTCTTGCCTAAACAATCAAGGAAGACCAAAATAAGATCAACAGTGGCATACTAGCAGTGCATTAAAATCCAGGAAGCTGTTAAAAAAAATAATAAAAAAAAAGTAAAGAAGCACAAAGAGGAGAAGCAGGAAATGTAGTTACCTGGTGATATATCTCAGCCCAGAACAACACAAGTAATGTATATGTTGAGAAAAATAGGAGACTTGGAAGATCCAGAAGCAACATTTCAAGGGCCTGTAACAGGAAATTTTTAGGTAGTTTTTAACTCAGGAACTCAGAAATAACCTAAAAATTGAAAAATATTAATCTAGAGGAAAATGGAGAAAGAGTTAAGACCACTAGGAGCCAGTGACCAATCTGCAGCTCCTTTTCCCTGGCTTCTATCTAATAAAATATTAGACTGCTTTGCTGACCTATTAGTTGTAGTTCCCTTTTTTGTGTACATATTATTCTTACAATGCACAATTATGAGTTGTACACAGAATCTTATGGAAATGATTCCCACTAAATAGCATGACTGGAACTGGTAGTTGTTGACTGGTAGATGAGAGGGTCTTGAGAGACACGCTTATGACCGTAGAAACTACTTGGGGTGGAAAATTGATGGTTGAGAGTTTGGTGATAATGGTCAAAGCAACAATAATGATCTTTGGAATGATGATAATTGTGCGATGGGGACGGATACGCTAGTCAACTCATATAGGGAAGGGATGGTAGAATATTTTCATCTTGAATACTACCTTGGATGTTGTATATCAAACCCTTTTTTAATGACGCAAAATAGTTTTTTTGCACTCATAAAAACAGCCTGCATATTTACAAAGATGAATCCAAGTGCAACCTCAGCACCAGAGCTGCAAATGAGAAACATACCTTGGGCCTGATGAGAAACACACTTTTGTATAAACCAAAGAGAACAGCCCTCACTGTCAAGATGCACTGTAGTATCAGCAAAGCTTATGCTACTAATAAAAGCAGAACTTTGACCAATTAGACAGTCCTTACGTCCATTCACTAGAAAATTCATCAAGTGGAAAACCTTTTGTGTAGTCCAGCCATATTCTGGTACTCTCAATTGGATACGACAAAGTTGTACCTGAAAGTAAAACACAAGTAATAACAGTTAAACACAACGAATTTCATGTCAACTAGGTACTGCAATTAACAAGGCAGGGCAAAAGATGATAGTAGCATATCTAATGACAAATGAGAAAGCATCAAAACAGAAGCCAACAGCTGATACAAATTCATATGGTTAAGGCCAGCTGCCAAAGTAAGAGTTTTTTCTGTGTGACACCAGCACTAATAATTTGCATGAAATTGCCAACGCATGCAATATGTTGGCTACATTTCTAAGGATAAGGAGTCATTAAAAGATTGTAACAAAAAATAAAAGACGGCTCAACATTTCAATGACCAAAAATCCAGTGAACACGGTCTGATAATCTCAATGCACACTATCTTGAACCCAAGAGTTGAGGACAATTGCCTATAAGCTCATCATATTCGTCATCAATCCTGGCCAACTCTAAATGCAACCAGAATACCAACTAATAAGAATAGGAAAGAGGGATAATTGTGGCCCCACAAGATCCCGTCGCCAACTCAAATCTAAAATCAAAAACTGAAAATTTCCAGGCTAGTTGAGCACTGCCCTTGTCACGCAAATGCAATGCAACGCAACCCATGTCAGGCATGCAATTAAGATTTACCTAGATATAAATGACCTTTACCCTAAAACCCATATACGATTCTCGGATACGTTTTTCATAGAATGTATCGATCAACGATAAATATCCCATAAAAAGAAAATGCCACCGTGCCACCATTAATGATTTAATTCCCATAGACAGATTGACAAATATATGAAGAAGAAGAAAAAAAAATACCATAGATATAGAAATGAAACAAAGAAGAAGATACAATGCTGGGAATCAATCAGATATTACTCTATAATCCAAAATGATAAAGACCCCCACCTCGCCGCCCCGCAAAAGAAAAATAAAAACCAAAGAAAAGAAAGAGATGGATGGATGGATGGATGGATAGATGGATAGTTAGATACCAGGGCAACAAAGGAGACCAATGCATAAGAAGCAGACAAGAAATAGAATATGCCTCTCTGCCATTCCTCCGATTCATTAATCTCATCCCACCAATCCATTGCATTCCCACTGTAAATCCCTCCATCCCAAACCCCAAATCTACTTGTCCTCAAACGCCATGCCATTTTGCTGATTTAAAAGCTATTCTTTTGTTTTCTTTCTTGAAAGGGGATGGGTTTGCTGTTTGTAAATCTTTTAATCTTCGCAGCAGCCGCAGCAGCAGCAGCACCACCAAGAAACTGAAAAGGAAACCAGGTAATAAAGCCAAGAATGTTGACAAAGAGGACAGCCCAGGAAGGATCGGCATTTTCTTGAGAAAGGTCGTGGTTGCGTGGGGGTGGAGTTGGACACGTGGAGACAACATAGGATGGACACATAGACCGGGGGCTGGTGCCACGTGTCATTATTCGGTAATTTCGCATCGGAAATGCTTTGCTTTGCCCCCCTTCCTCGTTCACAGCCGGAGATCCTCATGTTTGCAACGAGGCCCATTCATGCCAGCCGGGATTTAGTTAAAATCATTTTATCATCTTCTTTGACTGGTTTTCTTTTATTTGGTATATTTCGTTGTTGGGTCTTTCTGTTTATTTATTTTTTGTTTTCCAAACATTCAAAAGGAAGGTTGAGTTTTATGTTAAAAAAAAAAAAAAGTTTGTATTTTCTATCTTACAAATTCTCACTACATATTTTATATTTACATTCATTTTTCATGTTTTTAATTTAAGGTTAATTTCACATATTTGGATTTAAAAAACAAAAACTTAAGATTTTAAAAGTAAAAATTCTTAACTACTGGAATGTCTTTTGAAAGACATAATTTTTTTCTTTTTTAACAATAATTTCTATCCAAAATCTCTTAGAAGGTATTTGGATGAAAATAGTTTTATTAGAGAATAAGAATAAGAAAATAAAAACTCTTCAAGTCTTCCTTTTGCTCTATTATTAACACACTAACCTTCTTCACTGCCTCTCTAAATCTTTTATTCTTGAATTAGTAATTAGTTTGATATTATTAAATTCGATAATTTACTTTAAAAATTATTACTTTTTATTAGAAAAATGGGGACAAATATCCATAATTCCCGATGAGAACGAGGATGAGATTTTAAATTCTTCCCTCGTTGGTGATGGGGACACGATGAGAACTAATTATTAAGTGAGAACGGAGGTTAAAATATTATAATGTTTTATTCTAATTCTAATTTTAAATTTAATAACTAAAAGGTTATAAAAAGAATTTAATTTTAATTTTAAAATAAATCAAATATATTATAAAATTTATTATTCGATTTGATGTTATTTTATTTTATTCTTTGATCTGAACAGAAAGTGATAAGGAATAAGGAATGAAGAAAATAAAATTTAAACCTTCACTGTCTCTCTTCATATAAAATTCATAGATCAGTTACTGTAGGTAAACGATTCTAATTTTAAACAGCCCCTTGCATGTCTGTTCACGAAAAGGGCTACGAGCTGGCTGAAAATTTTTCACTCGGGCCGAAGCCTGGGCCCAACCCGAAGAACCTACCCAATATTGAAGATCAAGCTTATCAGCCTATGCCACACAAAAATGTGGGCTACACCAATTATCAATCCGCCATAAATGAGTTGACTGACTGCTTTCTCTTAGACCTGCCTTATTTATTTTATTATTATTTTTTTAAAAAAAATTTATTAATTTATTATGAATGGGTCGGCGTCGGACCCACCAAACCAAACGAGCTAAAGTCTTTCGTCTATGGGACGTCTCCTTCGGACAATCACAAAGTTGAATGCTTGTCCATACGTGATATTGCCTCTGTGCCCTGGACAACTGGACTCTATCATCTCTCTCTCTCTCTCTCTCTCGCGAAAACGCAAACCAACCATACGATTTCCTTTCCCGTTTGCCTTCAACCTACCATATAACGAAACTGTCGAACCCTTCACAAATTATAAAAAAAAAAAAAAAAAAAAACCCCAACAAAAAGAAACAGCTAAAAAGAAAGAGAACACGAAAAAAAGGGGTATAGGCATGGGCACGATGGAAAGCTCGCCCACTTCCATAGCCCCTTTGATTCTAAGGAATTTGGTAACCTCCATGTTAATCTATGCCGATAAGTCCCTCCTCACCTTGGCCGAGAGGTACAGGGTCCTTGAATATATTCGTTATATTTTGACCACATTTTTTCTCTTCTTTCTCCGTTTTCTTCTTTCTTTTCTCCCTTCTTCGGACCATCATAATTTTGATAGCAGCAGTCACCCGCTTAAGCCACCCAAAAACGAAAGCTATCCGCTCATCTCCAGCGGCAAAGGCGGCGGTGAGTCGGGTATCGCCCGAGCGCTTTCTCAGCTCTTGTCGCTCGTTAATGATATTCCGGTCAGCTCTCGGAAATATGAGGTGATTAGATCTTTGGCGGAGAGGCTCGTAGATGAGAACAATGAGGAGGATGTTGAGGTTTTACGCGAAGTCAACAGTGTGGCCCTGTCGGCGGCGTTTGCCAGGACTCTGGGTCTGCTTGAGGCCGCCGTGGTGGACTCGGGGTATGACAGGGTGGAAAATGGCGGCTTGGTTTCTGGGCCGGTTCCATTTGGGTTGAACCGGTTTTTGAAGGCGGTTTGGTCTGTTGGTGAGGGAGCATTGTTCTGGTCTGGGAGGCCTAAGGATGGCGGCATGAACCGTCTGTCTGCATGTTCTGCTGAAAAGCTGGCGGCTGAGCTGCTTTGGTTGGCGCAGAAAATGGTTGCTTGTGGGTTTGGGGAGGAAGCTGTTTATAAATGGGCATCGGCTTCCAACTTGGCTTGGCTTGCTCGCTCGGCTGAGCCACGGCTGCAGAGCTCCTTGATTAAGGTGTCGGGTACGCCTGCTCTTTTTATCTATCTTAAATTAGCATAACTAAACAGCATTAATGTTTACCATTTTATTTTCTTGTTGGGTACATCCAACTACAAAGTTCTTTGACTTTGTGCATTGACCCTTTAATATTGATTATGATTATTGGCGATCTTGATGGGAAGGAGAGACGTGACTGACAAATCAAGAAGTTCTAAATTTTTAGAGATTTTTATAATTGAATTATAATTTTTTTAAAATTTTCGAATAAATGTTAAATTCTAAATTTTTATTTCATATTATTGATATTCTTACAAAATATATCCTAAAAATATAAATATATGTTTGATATTTAAAAAGTTAAAATTTTTTAAATTTTTTCCATAAATTTGGAAAAAATAAAAAAAAATTAGAATTTTTATTTTTTTATATTTGAGAAAAAAATTTAATAAAATATACTTATAAATATAATTTTAGAACATATTTTAGGTTTTTTTTAATACTATTACAAATTCAACAGTTTGATCCATTCATGTTTACAAAAAGACCTCTATATATAGTGAAAATTAAAAGTTAAATGATTAATTTGAAATTTAAAATGATTTAAAATTTAAATGCAAAAAATTAACTAAAATTAAGACTTTTTGAAGATTTATTATACTAAATTGACCTAGACACATAAAAAATAAGGAGAATTGTTGATATTACAGGGATTTGAATTAGAAAAAAAAATTATTCTTACGAAGAAAATGAAAATAAAAATAAAAACACCCTTTTAACCAATCATAATAGGTTATTTATCTAAATTATAGTTTTAAGACTTACCATTACAATCACAAATCTCGTTGGTCTTACATGCCTTTCTAAGATTTATTTGTAAAATTTATCTATGAATGTGTCGTTATCTTTTGAATTAATGTCTTTTCATTGATATTTCATAAATTTGAATGATATATCCTCTTAAGATTTCATTTCATCTAAAATTTGGTTATATTTTCTTTTTCTAATTGTCATTGTAATAAATTTATTATTATTTGTTGTTTCTTACTCCTTTTCTTCCCTAGATTCTCTCTTTTTGATATCAATGGATTAGAAAATTACTATCAAAATATGAAAAAGAAAAAAATCCCATTTCTTAGAAAGGTAGGAAATCAAGGTGGGGTTGCCGAAGTAGACCAAGTGAAATTGATGACTTTACATATTCTCATTGACAACTAACAAGGATAGGCACCCCTTTGATGGATTTCTACACAACATTGAGAAAATGAGCTAAAATAAATATCATTTAGTGCATGTCTTGTATTTGGCACTTGACCATTTTTAAATAGTCATTATTTGTAAGCATTCCATGATTTCATTGAGGGCTTAAACAAGAGAAGGAATAAGACCCTTCATTGTCTCATCTCGTCTTTTGTTTGATTACACTCTCTTACTCTGCTATCCATTTAGTTGGATGAAATTTAATGCACATCAATATGCCAGTGTAAACCCGATCCCATCTAGTTTCCAATTCAAACCGGCGGTTCCTTCGTTCGGTTCTTGCTTGGTTCAGCTACCAAAAAACGTAAACCTTAATTGGACCGGCATGCACTCTGATCATATGGTTCAAACTGGAACCAAAGAGGCCGGTTTGTTTCTGGTTTGGATCACCTCTACGCCGGTGCCCAGGATTAAGATTCTGCCTCAATTGCATTTTGTAAATAAATCACTAGAAGAATGAGTTAAGTGGATTGCTATTTGTTAGAGCTCGATGGTTTTGTAGGCGAGTGGTTTTATAGATTGTAGGTCTCCAATTGGAATTCAATAGTTTGCAATTACTTACACCAGACGCCACTAGTTTTATTTCTTGAAACATTTTAACCGCAAGTCATCATACTATCAATAACCTTTGGCTGTCAGGTGGCTTAATCAAACAAGCCCTCAATCTGGTTTATAGACTAATAGTACAAATTGCTTGGACCTACTTACAGCATTCCTCTTCAAACAAGCCAAAGACTTGGGAATGGAGGAAATTGGAGAAGGAAAGAGAGAGCAGAACAGGGAGACCAAGATGAAGATGCTAATGTCATGGCTACCACTGCTATGCGGAACTAGTAATGGCACTGATGCTCCCGTTCTCAGCACGAGCGAAAAGGCTGAGTTAGAGAGAGTATTGGAACAGATGATAGGGATGCTGGAACAAGAAGAGCAAGAGCAAGTGCTGTCATTGTGGCTCCACCATTTCACGTATTCCTCGTCCTCTGACTGGCCTAATCTCCATGCCTCCTATGCTCGTTGGTGCACTGCTTCTCGTAAGCTTTTAGTCCTTCAGTGAAACAAAAAGTGAAAGTTCATGGCTTTCCATATTACAATTGAAGGGTTAGTTGCTATGTAGTTTGTACGTGTGCAAAATACTCTGTTATTTACAGATTCATAGTGTTGATCAGATATATAGCTTAAACTTACAAAATGGGTATATGAGTTCAGGTGATCTGCAGAAACAAAGTCTACTGGAGTTGAACAGCAGAAACAAAGAAAAGCGATTCTCATATGAATTCCGGTGATCTGGAGGACCCTTCAGCAAACATAAAGAACAAAGTTTTTGATTTCGTGTTGAAGAAATATTAAGTGTGTTATTTGGTTCCTTGTTGATTTCTCTCTCTCTCTCCCTTGTTAGTCTAGTTGGATTGGAGAGAGGAAAATTAATCATAAGTAAAGTTTTGTATATAAATTTTAAATTTCATATCAAATTTTACACTTAGTAATTATTTATACTGTGATTTTATTTTCCTCTTCTTATTCACATTTCTGCATATTAACTACCAATGGAAGCAAAAGGGGAGAAGGAAAGAGAGAGGAGAAAAAGTAAGAGTCAAATTTGATGGCTATTTTTAGAATGCCATGTGATTTTGACATTTTGTTTTGGGTATCAAGATTTGCTGATTTTCTGGGCTCCAGGAGACCTGTTCATCCATAAAATAAAATATGCATAATTGGAAAGACTAGTTGTTTGAAAACGAAAAGAGCAATATTAATTGCAATCATCAAGTTCAATTTTTTATTCTTTTAATCCAAGGTACGTTTCCTGCACGTAATTCTGACTTTCTCCAAATACGTCTCCGTAATAGGTGCGCTGCGTAATCAAACAGCTGTCAAAATATGGTCCATATCAACCATATTCGAGTCTACCAGCTAAATATAAATCCACGCAGAAACCAAAAACAACAGGAATTACAATAATAATAACAAAAGTAGGGCCTGTCTTGTCTTAAAACAATATTCTGCTAAAAAATTGAATCTTCGGACCTGTCAACTCTGAATAAACAAATTTTTAACTAATGACATCTGACAATTAAAAATAATTCATTATCTATTAATTAAAAATTTACTAAAAGTTAATACAATATTTCAGTGTTATTTATTAGAAAGGGTGTATGAGCGCCTCCTCCTGACTGCGTGTGCGATTACGGTTTAAACATCGATTTATAACCAAAGTTTTCTACTGTTGTAGGCAGTGTTGTATAGAACATATGCACTATTATTATTATACTTAAAAAGTTGTACACAAGGTAGTGAAGTACTACGTATGGTTTTCTCTTTACAAATGATTCCAAGTATGTCTCGACTTTGGCCCTCCCTTGACTTCCATTAACACATTCACAGCATAAATTGCTTGGAGTTAATTTCAAATTTGTTAGTTGAAGATAATTGAGGATCCTGCAAACCAACGAGAAAATTCGCTTGAGCATCGTATGATAATAACTCGTTGGAAATGTTGTTCTGAATGATTGGTTAACCAGAGTTGCGCTACCTGGCTTATCCTTGTGCTAAACAGTGCTTTACTTACTCAGGAAGCAATCGGACCACTTGGGCGTAATCCACCAGTTTTCAGCCCACGGATTGCACAGCGCATGGATTTAAGAACACGGCTATACGATAGTCCAGGTTCACTTTCCACTGATTGGATGAAGCTGTAAGTCGAGGCACCAGTGGAAGCATTGCCTGCCAATGCCTGCACAATTGGATTGAAATTGATTGATTTGTTCCAATATAAAATTATAAGCAGGATATGTGATGTGGCCCTGTTTTGCTCATTTGTCTTTGGAGAGAGAGGCACAAATCAGCCGGATTTCATGTGGGGTTGTATTGGAATTTTGTTGGACGTGTGTGAGCTCTTTGTAAGTTCCTCCTGATAGTTGTTACGGATGAAAAATTTTAATTTGCGAAAGTTGCGTCATGTAAAAAAAAAAGCCAGCTTTCCAAAAAGGTGGGAAGAGAGTGCTCAACTTGTTCTCATACAGGTATTCAATTATGAGAAACTTTTAATGATCACTCACAGTGGCATCCACAGAGATCTGATCATCATTGCAGGCACTAAAAGAGATCGCTAGGCCTCCATTTGTTCCCTTGTACGCTTATGGGGAATGCCTCTGATCATCCTTGGAACGGTATCCTTCCCTGCTCGAACAAATTGAAATGTTAAAAAAATTTTTGGACGATGACAGGTAAGTGTGAAGTGTTCAAGCTTGTACCTAACAGAGTTATGGACCTGTCCATCCTGCACACAAATGGAAGGTCAAAAACAGTTTTTTTGTGGCAGGCATCAACGATGGCATGAAGTGTCACTCCTAAAGACAATGGCCGTACAAATTTCTGGTTTATGTGTCCTTCTGTTTCAAAGTCAACAGGGCATAATGCTTCATCAAATGCATCAATCTCGTCTACGTTGTAGTCCCTCTGCCTCAATCCGTGACCAGAGAAGTGAAGCACCAACGAGTCCCCTGACTTACATCCCCGAACAAGCCACCTCAAGGCCAATCGCATGTTCGCTTTTGTCGGAATCCCGATTGGGTTTATCTCATCTTCCTGCAAAATGAGTTTATTTTCATACAATTAGACGGAAAAGAAGCAGATTTCAATTTTATTCCTATACATGTCTACTATGAATGGCCAAGTGTGATTATTATGTTACCTGTGAGCGTGAGTATGGAGTCACTAGGAAACCCCATTTTCTCAACAAGAAGATATCTCATGCAACTAACATCATTAATACTTTGATTTTGTAACTTTTGCTCGGTAGGTCACTCTACAAAGCAATGCCCGTTTCCTGGCATGCACAGAAGGGAGAGGCAACGCTGTCCTTGGAGGCTGGACATAATAGCCGTACTGGCTATTCGAGGCCCAACTAGTCATAATGCTGCTAGTCACCGTGCTTGGAATGCCGGTGAACTGGTTGGCTGCACGGTTTATGGATTCGTGGGCTTCTGACAAAGGATTGTAGGGAGGGATCCTCGTGATGGTTTGGCAGCCTGGACATCTAAAGGATTGAGCCTCCGATGGCACCATTAACTGCACGTTACACCACCTGCATCTTTCAATTCTACTTGCCATTGTTTTCTGTGCTCTCTGTGCATGTGTGTGTCAATGAGTGATTTTATGCTCTGGAGAAGTGATGGAAAGCACAATCAAATAAAGAGAAGTTCAGCACGAGAACAAAACAATGACTGAAGTTCGCTTCGTCTAAAAATGAGAGTGTATTATGTCAAACTTTTGCAAAGTTTTGATGCCTGTTGTCGTTGGAGGACTGGCGTGTGAGGAACCTATTTCTTTTCTGCTTTTCTAAGTATGTCATGTCTCTCCAACCATGTCTGGTTTGGTTGGCACTTTGGTTTGTCCTTGACTGGGGCAACATAAATGGGAGTGTTTTACGTCGAACTTTGAAAAGTTTTGATGCCTGTTTTTGTTGGAGGACTGGGGTCTGAGGAACCAAATTCTTTTCTGCTTTTCTAAGTGGATGTCAAGTCTTTCCAGCCATGTCTGGTTTGGTTGGCACTTTGGTTTGTCCTTGACTCGGGCAACACAAAGGAAAATCGATAAAGGGTAACATTTCAATGCTTGTTGATAAGCAAGAATTGATTGTGGAGTTAATTGTTAGAAGACGGAGAATTGTTGGGCTAATTGGGTTTTTATGTGGAGGGAAAGACCAATTGTTATGGAAGTGATAATTTATTATTAAGTATGTTTGGTCTACAATTCAAAAACCTATATAAGTATCTTAGTTAGAATACCTCATTTGAGATTAAGGAGGCAATAGACGCCAAAAGAAGAAAAGAAAAAGAGAATGAGAGTTGCTAGAAATCCTTTGTTTTCATAATCTAACATTGAACTAATGTCCGATCAAGTTGAATTTTTCATAACTAATAGAAAACATTTTGTTCTTCATTACGAATGGTGGAAATCAAATTTGGTGCACTGTATATGTGACTTTTTGGTTTATGTTTTGCGATCTATGTGCTAGGAAAGATTTTTGCTTGTAGTTTTTGATCAACTTTGTAATTGAAACATCATTTGTAGTTCAATTAAGCTGATTTTTGGTTAGTTGATTGAGAATATATATATCTTGATTTTAAATAGTTAAATCATGATTTGGGTTTCTACAAAGACAGACTTTCATCTTAAAACCAAAATCATTATTTTTTGATAATAATTTGTTCTTTATATTGTAATGGTTTGAGCAAAAATAGGATAGTTATATTTTGTAAATTATAATTCAAACAAACAAATCTCAATATGGTAATCTAATCGTTTAAAATGAACATTTAGATCTCCTTTACTAGCTGACCAAATTTTAGTTTAATCCAACCATTAAATGATGTTCATCCACATGGTTTACCAAAACTATCACAAGATAAAAAATGTTACTAGAAAACATTAATCTTGGTTCTAAGGTAAAATTTTGTTCTTGTAAAAACATTTATCTCAATATGGTAATCTAATCTTGGTTCTTATTACTTAATTATGGTGAAGATGACTTTGGTATCGATTATATGATTTAGTTGAGAAGAAGCTTGAAAAAAGTAAAGATGTTGTATTCTTTGATGATCAAAACATTAAAAGATATGATAAGAAGGTAGTAAGTTAAGCTAATAATAACTTTATTGATATTAATTTAGTTAATGCTCAAGATGACATTTAGGAACATAATAAGAATGTTCGCCATGATCATAATATAAGGAGCATATGATATCAATGCTCCCATAAAAAATCATCCACCTATACCTCTACCACCATTTTAACCATAGATATCTAATAGAGTTCTAGTACCTTATATTTGGTACTTTCTTAATGAGTTTATGATGTTAATTAAAGGGAAAAAACTTAAATGCTATGAATAAGTAATCAAAAGTGAGCACAAACAACACTTGATAAATGTCTTAAAAAAAAGATTAAATTCTTGCATGATAATTTCACTTATGAGTTAGTAAAATTACCTAAAAATAAGAGGGTTTTGAAAAATCAGTGGGTTTATAGGATAAAACAAGAAGAGAATAATTCATGTCCATGATATAAAACTAAGTTAATTATCAAAGGATTTAGTCAAAATATAGGGTGTTAACTTTAAAGAGATTTTCTCATCAGTGGTGAAAATGTCATCCATTCAAGTTGTGTTCAATTTTACTACATGTCAGAACTTAGAAATTGAGTAGATAGATATGAAAACAACTTTTCTCCATGATGTTCTAAAAGATGAAATTTATAAAGAATAACCATAAAACTTTGAAGTAAAAGGAAAAAAAAATCATGTGTGCATGTTGAAAAAGAACTTATATAGCTCAAAAGAAGCTCTGAGGTAATGGTACACAAAATTTGAGTCTATTATGTGAGAGTAAGACTATAAGAAGATAATTTTTAATCATTGTATTTTTTTCATAGAGATTTATTAATGATGATTTCATCATTTGATTACTTTATATTAATGATATACTTATTACTAATCACGATGCTTTTAGAATTAAAATGTTAAAGTGTAAGGTGAAAAGGTAAGAAGTTGTAATTGTCTCAAAAGCAGTATATTGAAAAGGTGTTTCAAATGTTTAACATTAAAAAGGTGTTTTAGTGTTGTGTTTTATAATTTTAAATACAAATTCAAATACAAAGTTTGAAATTCAAAAGCTAATAGCTTTTACATAAGTACAAACTTGATTGAAGAAATATTTAAATACAAATTCAAAATGTTTTGAACTTAAATATAAAAGTACAAAATGAGCTAATTACACGGTATTAAAGGTTCTTTTAATAACTCTTTAACTAAAAACTACTTAATAAGGTTGAGAATTTTGGTTTTTAGTTTTTTCTTCCAAGTTAAAAAACTTAAAATGTATTTAGATGATATTATTAATTTGTGTTTTTTGTTAAAAAAAATAAAACATATTCCTTTAATGACAAAAAATAAATAAAAATTACAAAAAATAAAGATTTTCACTTTTTGTAATTCATTTAAAATTTAAATTCAACTATAGTATAAATATCCCTTTGTCTCTTGTCCCTAATATTCCTTCTCGCTCTCTCTTTTTCTTCCTTCACACTACCTCATTTGCTATCTTTTCTCTTTTCCTATCCACTCTTATGTTTCTCTCTTTTTTTTTTTTTATTAATTCTTTATAATTTTGTTTGAGTTTTAAATTTAACTACAATATAGATATATCTCTTTTTCTCTCTGCCTAACAATCCTTCCCTCCCCCTCTCTCTCCCCCTTCACACTATATTCTTCCTTCTTTCTTCTCTCTTTTCTTCATAGATTTGTTGCAATTCTGTTTGATCTTTAGATTCAACTATAATGTAAGTATCTCTTTTTCTCTATCTTCCTTTGACACTCTCTCCTTTTTTCTCTCTCCCCACCCTCCCTCCACCTCTTTCCCTCTTTTCCTTCTTTTCATGTCTTTTTTACTCTCCTTGCTCTTTTTTTCATCTCTTCAGTTTTTTTCTTTTTTTTTTTTTTTCAGGTTTTTACCTTAGTTCTTTGAAATTATTCCACTTTTACTTAAAATTTTCTATTTTTTAAATTTTCAACCCCAAATTACATTCTTTTTCATCAATTCTAGAAATATTTCTCTTTAATTTTAAGATTTTTTTTTCTTTACTTTGACTTCATTAATCCTCTAATCAAATTTTATTTTTTTTAAATTTTATTCTTAGTGTTTTATCTTAAAAAATTAAAAATTATTTTGTTATATTTTAATATTTTATTTATTTATCTAAATTTTAAATTTATTATTATAAAATTTAATTTCATATCATATTATTTTAGTTAAATTATTTAAGTATTCTTTTATTTTTTATATTTTTTTGGTATAAAATAATATAATAATTTTTCATGATAAGGAAATAAAAGTAAACAGCCAAATGATGCCAAATTAACAATAAACAACAAAGGTAAAAAATAAAAATAAAAAAATAAATAATAATATAACCGAATAGATCCTAACTTAACAAAAAGAGAGATGAATTTAGTGAAGAGACATCAACAAAACAAAACTTGAACAAGGCAACGGCATCAATACTTCCATCAAACAGGATCATCCACTAACTGTTAGATTCTCTTCTCGCAAGTGAGGTGGTCAAGTTACTTAGAATATTACTATTATGTCCTATATTTCTAGCACAATTGTTGAAGATACTTTTGCTGAAATTTCTAATTTTGTATTAAGTCTCAGTGACTCTTGCTCGCTTTCGGGAAACTTTTGTGTTACAAAACGACGTCGCCTGTAATTTTTTTTTCACCCCCACTATGAAGCAGGCCTAAAAAGCACACGACCAGCATAAGAAAACAAGGTTCCTAAAAAATGTATATGTTTTTTTTCCGTCTTTGACATCACTATTTAATTTTGATGATGCTTTAGCAAATATCAATATAATTTTGTGATGAAGTGTTGCGTCTCTGTCTCTATCTCATCGAAAATGTGAGTGAATTTAAAAACAAAATTAACGAATAAACTTTTACTTACAAGTTAAATTATAACAGTTGACATTTAAGATATAATTCATTTCTTTGTAGGTGAAAGGAACGGACAACGATTACATATGGAGTTATGATCCTCAGTCTGTTTGACATTGCACAGGGAGAGCTCAAAAAAAAAAAAAAAAATCTTTACTCATGGGAAAGCAGCAAAATCCGGAGTGGGTACCGAGAGAGTTTCTGGGCTTCAATTATACCATGACAAGAGCCAGAGAGTGCTTTAATTGCATTTCTTTCTCGTGCTCAAGGACTCCCTCCCTTTTGAAATTGAATCTTGATCACAGCTTAAAATGTGTCTTCTGGACATCGAATGGCTCGGAAGCTGAAAGTTGAGGCTTCTGAACACATCAAGCAGCACCGCCATTAATGATAACAGACAATAATCACACGATATTATATATAACTTACTTTAGCAGAAAATGAATTTTGTTTAATTTTTGATGGAATGAGAAATTAGTTGGGAATTACTGAAATGTTTCTTATATGAAATAACCTCTTCAAACATAATCCAAATGCTTTTATTTATGCCTAAAGGCAACAGTGATTTCACGTTAAATTACAGGCACATCATGCATAACTAATTACGAATACATAGGCAATGAAAAATACTATGCATTCCCATAAATCATGGTGATTTCCTGTCAAATTACAAGCATATCAAGCATAAATAATTAAAATTACATAGGTAATGAAAAATACTATGCATACACCTAAATCCCATGAAAATATGTGGCACATAACAAATTTTGATATGTCATACTTAGTCTTGTGAGTAAGCACGTATCACTAGATGTTAACCTGTATGTTGTGTGGATTTTTTTTTTTTTTAAATTCCTGAATTTATATTGTATAGTTTATACAAATGTCAAAGAAATATCATTTATTTAAATAAGATTAATCTCACAAAATTTACGCATAAGCATTACTTATATTAAAAAAGAGTTGGATGAAATTGGACCTAAAATTAACCATAAAGATGAACAATTGTGCGAAAAACTTGTGTAATATTAACAACGATTTAAGTATTCTTTTGGCAAGGAGAGAAAAAAAAAAATTGATTAATTCATATTATTTCAACAAAAATCAAGGAACCACTAGCATGCCCTTAGTATCTTTACATAAATATTAATTTAGAAAATTAATTCCCAAGCCAAGTAATACCTAAATTTTTGGAGAAGGCCCTAGAAAAGCTCATTTAAAAATTTAGACAAGCCATACAGGTTTGTATTTTCTCTCGGCTCCTGAATTCATTATATACACATGAATGATAATTTAATGGTTATATCTGGTGTTTGTGTAATATGTTTGTAAACACGGCCCTTTATGGAATGGAATGTAAATGTGGACTGACCTGCAATAACTTGCAATTGCATATCACTTTTAAGACCCTCGTACAAAGGCATCCCTTTTTGTTGACTTCGTCAATGGCCTCATACATCAGGTCAATGAGATCACCATATGTTATTACAGGATGTTGCTTTAGAAGTTCAATTAAAATGTGGGTCATAACACCGCCCATTGGTTTCCCGGTGAGTGCCTGCACTTAATCACTACAAAAGTAAGCATTGAAAAGAATTTTCAATGTCCTTCGGGATATAACTTGTAATTATGATCTTAGATTTATATCTATAGAAAGAATTGTATAATTCATACCTCCTAATTGAATAAAAAAAAATTTTTTAATATGTGTGTGTGGGCTAAGAATGATGAAATTTCATGTTGGAACCTCTCTTTTTCAATTGATCAAACAAATGGACCTTACACTGGTATCAATAGCCAGCTGATGGTCCTCGCAAGCAGTAATAGAAATTGCCAATCCACCATTTGTACATTTCCTAGCACCAGATGGAGGTCTGTTATCCTCCCATTGCTTCCTGCTCCAAAACATAATTATTGTCAGGCTTTTTCTCAATTCCTTTACAATGTCGTATGAACAGCATTTGAGTAAAGATACAGTAACAATGAAGTAGTCAATGTTGCGGCTGACTTTACTACATATTATGCAGGTGTGTCAATAGTGCTTATGTTTTCTTTTTTTTTTTTTTTTTTTTATGCTTCTACCTACCTATCAAAATTTGAGGGTGACCCATATAAAACTCTTCATTCTCCTAACTCTGTTAAAATAAATAAATAAATAATCAATTACTAAATGAAAATTAATAAAATAAGCAAATCCCTAGCCCCATTCTCAACGCTTTTGACATTTAAAACATGGTTAAGAGACTCTTGGTTTTAGAATGAAAAACATCTAGTTTTTGAGCTAAATTTGCAAAAGAGTGTTTGCTGGAATTTTGAAGCATCAATTTCCAGCAGACTCTGCCGCTGCAGATTAAAATTGTCAAAAATAATTGAAACTTACTTTTCCCTGTTGTACACATACAGAAGATCAAGGATCGTTCCACTATGGCAAGCGTCAACAATTGCATGAAGAGTGACACCTTCGCTGAGGGGCCAAACGATTGTAGAATTGATGTAATTGTCAAGGATCATGCCTTCTTCCAGGAAATCAACCGGGCAAATAGTTTCATCAAACCCGTCAATTTCATCCCCGTTGAAATCTGGTTGTCGTAAACCGTGACCCGAGAAGTAGAACACGAGGGAGTCACCATCCTGGCAGCCCTCCACTAGCCATTCCAGGGAGATCAGGATGTTTCTTTTTGTTGGGGTCAGTTCTGGCTCTGGCTCTTCTTCTACATAACCGAACCAAAAAAAAGGAGGAACTTCAGTTAACCCATGTTTTCATGCAAAGCACAAAATTGGTGGAAAAGAAAAAAGAAAAAAAAATAAAATTAGAGGAATGGAATACCTGTGAGAACAAGAACGTTCTCTTTCTTGAAACCAAAGTTTAGAATCAAAAAGTTTCTCATGTTCTTGACATCATTGATAGTACCCTTGAGCCTGAATTTCCACTGCTTGTAAGTCACCCCAACAAGAAGCGCACGCTTCCGCGGTGGCCTTGTGATCCCGGAAGATGGCGATTTTGAGGCCTGCAGTGGGGACGGCCTACTATTCAATGACTCTTGACAATGTTTAGGGGCACCCGAATTTGATTTTCTGTTCTTAAACTTATCAGCAAAATTTTCTAATAGGTTGATCGTGTGGCACGCCGGGCACCGGATTGCGGTGCCGTTTGTGGTTGTTGCCGTGTACAGTCTTTGCCTACATCTCTTGCACATCACAAATACCCTCCCATGTTGTATCATATAGTTGCAAGTGTCCATTGTTCACATTTGAGTAACTTTTCCGTGGGCCTGATGGCTAAGCCAATTGCAAGAACAACGCACATCTGTGTGCGATATCATCTTTATATTCACTTGGATTTATCAATAGTGAGCTTACCCTATGGACCCGAAAGAATCGTTTCTGCCATCAATACTCCAAAAAAAAAAGTACATTCGACCAAAGCTTGTAAAAGCACATTTCATACGCATGTTGATTAGATTGAAATAGTGAATAATGTACTGTTCAACTTTAATTATAAAAATTTATAATTAAATACAAAGAATGAGAATTGGTTGAGATTTAACTGATAAAAACTATGATACTTTAACCAAAAAAAAATCATTCAGTGAAAAAATTTAGGCTTTTAATCTTTTAATCGGATTCCAAAGCAATGTTTGACAAAATTAACCGCTTTTCCTTTTCTTTTATTCCTTTTTCTGTTTCGTTTTGATTTGGTTTTTTTCGATTATAAATTCAAGGGAATGGCGACTTGATGACGTGCTTTTCATGCACGAATATTCGAAGCTCAAAAGTTTGCTAAATTCCCACGCTCCCACGTGGAGAAAGCGCATGGGAAATGCATATGCATGCAAAATGAAACGTCTTGTCAGCGAATTTTTCCCTAGTCATTTATATATTCCATTTGTCCGATACATTTCTTTATTCTGCCGTCACCGTCACCGCACAAAGTAGGGACAGAACCTGATGCTCAACTTCACAGTTAGGTCGCATGGGATTGGCAGCTGGATACTTTTCATCAGCGTTAGCCCGATCCAGACGGATTCCCACTTCGACGGTGCATGCGAATCAAGCACCTTAGATTGACAGAAAAGAAAATCTTAAAACAAAATCGAATAAATATTTTGAACCCCCACAACAACCGAGAAGGACAAGGCAAAGTGCACCCAGCTCAAAGAGGATTTTTCGGCTTTTTTGAACCCATGCAGTCGGCACAGCAGCTAAAGTCAGGCTTTTTCAGACTTGAAGGAGGGGCTAGCAGCCAAGCTTTTGAACGGGAATGGGGCGGGCATGGTATCCTGTCCTTATTCTCGTCTATGTCCATTTAGCAACTGACTGTTTTATCCCTTTTATAACAACTATATAATAAATTTACCGGGGCGATTTAGACATTAATGAACATTCCAGTCTCTTACTCCAACTAATTAACTAGCAAGAGCGCATGTATTGCAAAGAGAAAAAAATACCTGCTAGAGTTCCAAACGCTTCCAATCAGAACATTTCAGACGTTTCCCATCGTAACCCAAAACGCAACCTAAAGATGCCATCCGATGGTGAGTCGTTTCTTTTTCCTTTTACTTTTAAAATCTCATTATCTATTTAATACGTTTGGAAACAACTTTCTTTTTCTCTCTCTTTTTTTTTTTTTTTTCGACTGTTGGTCTTAGAATTTAATTTAATTTACACGAGAGATTTAAAAAATGTAAAATTTAATTTGATATTTAAATTTTTTATTATAATTATTTTTTATTATCCTTTGAAAAATACTCTAATAATTAAAAATTTAAATTTTTATTTAAGAGTTATGGGTTTTAATTCTAACAAAGAAACATAATATTTTAAAAAATATATATAGAATTTTCTTATTATATAATTTATGATTTAATGATAGTCTAATGAATTAAAAAAGTAATAATAAAAATATTTATTAAACATTTTAATTAAAAAAATTTTAAATATAAAATATATTTAAAAATAATAATATTATTATCATTTAGTTAAATAATAAACTTAAAATAAATCATAATTTTATGAAAATCATGTTTTGCTTGAAGTGTTTGATAAAAAATAACTAAATTTAAAATTTAAAAAATTACAAATAATATATGCATGTTGACAAAAGAATTGATAAAAAAAGTTAAGTTCATAAAATTTTTGCAAATCATTTGTTTACTTAACAAAGGAATTTTTTTAAAATCTTTAACTTTGAAATTAAATAAGACACAACTTATTTTTTAGTTGGGGGCAAAAACCTTTTTTATAAAATAATTTCAAAACTGCATGCCCATCATTTAACAATTCCCAATTCTAGTAAAAATCAGTTCTTATTCAGAGACAGGAATCCGGCTAACCATTCCCGCTTGTCATTTCTATCGGAGGCAGGTCTAAATACCTAAAAAGGAAAATATTTGTTGGAATACACATTTTGATGGAATTCGTGTCTACTCCTCCTCTCTCTCTCTCTCTCTCTCTCTCTCTCTCTCTCTCTCTCTCTCTCTCTCTCTCTCTATATATATATATATATATATATATATATTTTATTTAAAAATTTAAATTATTAAATAAAAATTAAAATATAAATTATTTATTATATTTTAATATTTTTTTATGAAAAAATTTATTAAATTAAAAACCTTAAAAAAAAAAATCTGACCGTGTCACACTTAATTAAATATTAACATAACTTAAATATGATACTATTTAATTATAAAATTTTAATAATATATTAAAAAATTATTTTACTTAAAAATTAAAATTATTAAATAAAATTCAGAATACAGCTGAATAGATTGTAACTGGCTACCTATTATACCGGTTGCTAAATTTTTATTGATTCAACTATTGTTTTTAAGGGAAAAAATAACAATTGCCATTGAGTTATACCTCGAAAAATAACAATTTAACATCCTTTTCATTTCACCTGAACTAGGACAAGCAGCAAAATATTTACGGTTTTCTAGCTCGAGTTTGGGTGCAAAACATTCGACTCGTCACAGAACGTGAGCAGCACGATACAATAGAAAAGAAAAAAAAAAAAAAATTCACAATCGTCGCCAATTGGATACACCTGTTTTGGAGGCAAGCAGAGGATTCAAGGTTTAGGTACCAAGTTCCAGAAAAGACCATGCGAAATGGTAGATAAATTTGCAGGAACATATTGGCACAATTCATACACAAAAGAGAAGATGCAGTTACATTTGATCAAACTATTTCTGGCTGCAAGCTCCCATCATTCTCAATGCCGTTTATATAATCTTGTTGCCAACCTTTGCTGCCAAAAGAAAACTGGAAGCTATCAGCAATACTAACATCACCAGTAACCGAAAATCTAACATGAAAAGGGAAAAGGAGAATAGGGAAAGTATAGCATTGTTGGGCGGACTGATATAAGCAAAGCACCTTCACTTCCAAAATAAAAAGCACCCATCTCTCAACCACTTCCCTTAGAAAATATGGACAGGTCCCAGATGCAGACACCTGATTATCAAAACCAATCCATATGCAGGAATCCTAAATCTATAAAGATCATGACATGGCATCCACGACTACTGATTTGTAAGATACAACATCCACCTCCAGGAAAAAAAAAAAGGTATGCACATAATTATGAATCACAGCAACTTTTATAAATAGATTTGAAAAATAGGAAACTGAAAGACACGAAAAAGGCAAAACTGCTAAGAACTAGCAGTAACAGACAGTTCTGGAGAAAATGCAATTACCTGACACCAGCTATGAGCAATCACTGCCTGACACATCAAACTGCCCGGAAATTTTTGATTTGCAGGTTGGGCACATATAACCAACTGAATCTGACTGTACTTCAGCATCAACAGCCTCATGGCTGAATTCTACTCCACACCATACACACTCAGTTATAAGCTGTTGTCCATTAGCTGTATTTACAACAACCTCTGACTCAAGATGAACTGGGGCATCGTGTTCCCCTTCCATTTGAGTTATGGCCTTGGGCAAAGAAACAGAGTCTTGCTCAGAGCCAACAAAGTCTGGCTGCTCTATTTCCTCCATCCTGAGCCCCTCAGATCCCGTTACTTTATCATGTTTCTTTTCAATCATATCCAATTTGTTCTCTCCCTGCCAAAAAAGATAATTGTACCCAAATCATTTCTTAATCCTAAAGGGTAGACCCAAAAATTTAAAAACAAAAATAATGGCAAAGCCATGGTACCTTTTCTACGATTGCATTGGGTAATGAAGAACAAGGGGATGATTGCAACATCTGAATAGGATGCTCAGGAACCACATGATGAATTAAATCTTCCTTGAAAGGTTTTTGGGTGGTATGCTGCCCCAGATCATTATCTAGTGCACTGTTATTGCTTCGGAATCCAATTTCTATCTCAACGAGTTTACTTTTATTGACTTCATGCTTCAAATGATCAATGTTTTCACCATCTTTCCCACTTGTATCACCATTATCATGTTGTACAACATTGGATAAGCCAATCCTAACTTCCAGCATATCACTAGCTTCATCAATGATTCCCATTTTTTCATCAGCAGTCATATGGTAATATTTTTTCTCATGTATCTCTGGTTCCAAGGATTTGTCTGCCATGAGATCATCTTCCTCACTGAGAGGAGAATCAGAATTTTGCTCATGATCAGAAATCAAACTATGAAGTTCTGTGTTAGAACCTGCATTTTGTTCATCGACAACCATCTCAACAACAGATTCATTATTAAGACCATTAGTTGATGTTTCCTGAATAGAATTCTGAGCTATTTCAATTAATGCATCCATTTTGGAAATTCTTGTAGGTAACTCATCCTCACTTGGTGAGTCACTTCTCTTCTCCAGAGACATTCGGACAGCAGATGAATCTTCAATACCCCTCACATAATTCCTCACATGGATCCCAACATGACCATTGTAACGACGCCTTTCATGAAAAACTTTATGACAGAACTGGCATTCATATTTTCCATCTTTAACTATCACACCATCCCCAACAGAAGAACCAAGTCTATATCTCCTTGTAGTCCTCTGGTGAAGTGATAAAAGGTGCTGCAAGTATGTGTCCTTCTCATCAAATTTCACATTGCATTTGTAGCATTCAAAAAGGTCATGTATCTGAACCTCAGCCAAATTTTCGAATCCCAACAGGTCAACTTTTGTGTGTTCTCCCTGAACCTCATCCTTTTCTGCAGCTCCTAAATGCTGTTCAATGGATATACAGTGAAATGATGAACAAGGTTGGACTAAAGTGAACAACTGAGCAACTCTTTACTTACGCTTTCAGAAGCCAGGATATAGGCCTGCTGAGTATTGTCAACAGCAGGATCCTTTGCCTGCAGAGGACCATGAGGTCCAAAAAGTGATTGCAAATATGCAGAAACTTCCTTAGAAGATACAAAATGTTGTCCACCGGGGCTGAAGAATATCACACAAAGAAAAATAAGATCAGTAGTGCAGGGCAAAGAGAGAAAGGGAATCCACAAAATTAGCCATATGTTCAACATAAAATAAAAATATGAAATGGGGGATGAGGAGAAGTATCATGAAATAATTACCAAGTCTATAAAATGATCTAGATTTGGGGAAGAAAAGGTATTAACAATTCCCAGTTAGAAGGAGGGAATTTTTCAACTTGAAAATGATACATAAAGAAATTGCATCCATGGATCTCACAAAGAATTGAAGTAAATTCAATTGTCAAATCTGTTGGTTGTTCCAGTTTTTGGAAGAAAGGTCCACAAATAGACACAAGTGAAGCACTTTGTCACTTGGTATAATAGCAAAGGCAAGCATTAGATTGTTTAAAAATTAGACTGTCCAGAAAAGCTAGAAAGGCCAATGCTGGAGTAACCTAAATGGCTGAAAGGTACAAATACTTCCTCAGTTCATAAATCCTCTACCAGTAAAAAACTCAAATTTCCATATGAGAAAAGATAATGAAATCATATCAGAGTGGCAATTAAGAAACAACTCTTTAGCCATGTTTCAAATGGAGAAAAGGAAAGGAGGAAATCAAATTCACAACACTGAACCAAAGTTACTTGTAACTTCTAGCAACCATGAGAAGAAAAAAAAAAGGGGGGGGGGGGTTACTGGCTAAACATAGACTTACAATCACCCTCCTGGTGGCTTTATACGTAGAAGCAGAGGAGACTGATTGCCAAAGAAACTATTATTTTTGTGGCAGATGACAATTAAACCTCAGTGGCAAATTTTTCTCTAGAAATTTGTGCTCAAGGACATTCAGATTAATATTCATGAAGCTGAGTTTCCAAAACTAGTGGAGAGTTAAAGAATCACTGTTATATATTGATTTGGCAAGCATTAATAAACCATTGAACCCAAAAGCTGAAGTTATTAAGGCCCAAAAGTGGATTGCATATTAAACACTTAACATGTCCCCTCATGTGCAGGCCCATTGGGCTGAAAACATGAACAAAGCTCAAGTCCTTCTTACTTGTAGAAATTCACAATTAGCAGAAGAATGAGGGACAGTGTGATGTGAACTCAAGATCTCTTGGTTGCAAAGACTCTGAAACCATGAAAGGAAACCATTCAACCCACAAGCTTAAATTATTAACTGCATTCTTAACAATAGGCTTAGATATAGATTCGGAATATTACTTAATCCAAAATTTAAATTCAATTAAACAAAATTAGAAGAAAACAGAACACATTAAGGCAGGGGATGTTGCTGTATGTGGTCTAAAAAGAGGATAAATCATGAGTAAATTCTTTAGTAATAAACAATCATAGAAAAAAATTTTCCTTGAGCATTAATCATGCTTATCTAATCTTAACAAGTTGTTAATTTTTGACACATTTACATTAGATTTAGATTCAATAAAGGCTTTGAGACTTGATTTAGATCATAGATAAAAGGATCTATAGTGTAAAGATCATCAGCATGAGTCATGACTCTGCCCTAAATTCTGCTAGAAAGGTAAAGCTATATTCCCTCCCCCTGATTTAACAGTAGAACCATGTGGGGCAAAATTGTTCCTTTCCATATCTTGCAACAGATAAACCCCTAACTACTTTTTTATTGATTTTCATGGTATAATCATACCAATTTATAGTTAGTTATAGTCTTTTAATCTTTTTCATTCCATGAACATTTCAACTGAATGTCATTCGCCCTTTTTTCCATCACAGTACATAACAGCCACATGAGGAGCATGCACATTAACTGCTATTCTTGTAAAGTTTATGAATGCAAAGGCCTTCCTTCCTAGCTTTATAAAAATCATCCACAACCATAGAAAAGGTTTGCTTAAACACTAGCATCAGAAGACATGCAGCACAAGCTATCACCTAGTTGCAGTCCAATGCAAATGGAACCTAGAGAGGATAATTTTGGAAGAGTCCAACTTCTGCTCCTTCAGATCAAGTGCTTGTGGATGCTCGCAAGCCTCAATCCTGCACCTTTAAATTGCAAGTCCAAGACTTCTAAGAATCTCAATGTCAAACTGGTCACTTCATGAAAAATCTGAACCATTGAATAGCCTCTAAGGATTATCTCACAAGCCATAACTTCATTTCAGTTGGACCAACATTGAGCTAAGCTATGACTTCTATGTTAGCTTGATATTAAATCTGTTAAAATGTTTGCTTGATAATTGTGCATTCCAATTTAACACACCAAGTATTTCAATAAAAATCTTGATTACCCCTAGACGATATCAATAACCCCATTGATCATTGGCAGTTCAACTTTGTTTCAATGACATGTCTTGCAAAACTCAGAATGATGCTTTGACAGAAAAAGGCAATGCAACATTTTTTTCACCTAAAGGGATGTTATTTAACAAGGGATTCTCTATTGGACACAGAAGATACATCCCAATTGCACTCTCATTGCAATGTCCACTTTTGCGCTTTATCCCGTCAGTTCAGAGTGTAAAAATATTAACGCTGCCACAATATATTGATTTATGTTTTTTTTTTTTGAATCGTAATATATTCATATTTTTCTATCAATTATCTCCAAGCTACCATATTTAGGAGCTCATGTAATTGACTTTGGTATTCAGTTTCAACTTGGACAATGCACCAAGCTAGTATATAAGATTAGCACGTGGTGCAAGGAAAAACATTAAAGAATAATCTTCTTTGCGTTCCGCATCTACTTAACTGGGGCTTCTATCACATTCATTTTCCATTTAAGAGAAAGAGAGCTTTCAGGTTTTAATCACACATAAAAATAACTTACTAGTGTAGCTCATGGTGCAATATGCCTCATATTGGACCAAAAAAAAAAAAAAGAAAATTTATCATGTTTTAATGATCTCAAATTTGTTTATAAGTCCTTTTAAGTTCTACTTAGAACTTGCATCAACTAGCACATACACATTTTTCTCTACAAAGGAAAATCATGTCTGCTCTTGCCTTTTATCCTACAAATTATGCCAATTACAACTAACTTTAAAGTTATTGCACAGATTTAAGCCCAATCAAATTACAAACATGGAGAGATAAGAAGCATTTGAATGGTCACAATCATAAACATATTTTACCTAGGTCCTACCACATGGTTGCCATAGCCATCAATCACATAATCCAACATCCCCTCACAAACCCATCCATTCCCAGCTCCAAAATACAGCAAGCACAATTACTAGAAGAAACTTATTATTTCTGTGATTTATTGTATTATATGGTGGATTAAGCATATTGGAATCAAATAACAAAGAAGACCACCCACAAACAGAGAGGAGGGGTTGGAGTGGGACAGACTATGTCATTCAAACAGGATATATATAATAAATATCTTGCACACTAGGCTGAAATATCAATTTAAAAAGTATGCAAAATGGAAAATAAAACCACAACAAAAGCAAGTATTGCTATGAAAAATAGATCGCCAAAATCTTAACAACTCACAATCTACCAGGAGAGAAACTTTTCACAGAGAAATTAAGTAATTTTACTTGTACGCTCAATCTACATTCTTCTGCGTTCATTTCTTAGCAACCAAGCAAGGCAACCAAACTAATCACAATCACGGTTAAAACACCCGGCAAAGGAAAGAAAGAAGTACACAAGCAAGCAAACAAAAGGAGAAGCAAAGAGGGAGACCGGCAAGATCACCTTATATATCTGCGGCAATAAACCCAAGCACGGCCCTCTTTTCTTTTAAGCCCAAGCAGAAGCTTCCACCCCATCGGCAAATGGTCACCAAACTCGGCGGCATCAACTATCTTCCTCTTCCTTCTCCGGCTGCACCATTGCCCTTCTAACTCCCTAAAAAACCCGAAAAGTTCTTCCTCCTTCTCCATCCCCGCCGTCCTCCTCCTCAGCTCCTCCCCAAACGGATCCTCTATATTCGCCAACGCCACCCAGTCCACAATCTCCCCTTTCTTGTTCACTAGGTCAAACGCTACCAAAGCTCTTTCTCTTTCCTCGCCGTTCGAAAGTCTAACTTTGGGTTTCCTTCCTCTTTTCCTCTTCCTAATGCCACCGTTCTCTGCCGCTAACAGCTGCATCGGAGGTGGTGGATAGATGAAATTAACCGGGTTGTTGAAATGGCTGAAGCTGTCAAATTGTAGCGAATCTTGGAATTCAGGGTCGGAGAAGAGGAATTGCTTGAGGAATTTTATGATAGACTGGTTTTCGAGGCGGTCTGGGTCGGCAGATAGATCGTTGGAGGGATACTGATGAGGAGGGTTTGTAGCGGTGGTGGCCTTGGGGAGAAGGCCAGCGACACGGTGACGATGGTGGTGATGGGAAGGGCGGGAGTAGGTCTGGCGGCGAGAGCCGGCGCTTTCGTTGAAGATGGAACGGTCGATGGTGGGAGTTATGGCATCGTCAGACGAGCGGTGGTTGAGGGAGGAGGTGGTGGAGCAAAGGGAGAGGGTGCGGAGCTCAAACTGCGACAGGGATTTCATGTCTATGAAAGGGAGGAAATCAAGGGGCTTTCGCGATGGCTGTACGGTGGCTGTGCTGCTAAGAGTGGCCATTTTGCTGCGGCAGCGGCGGATGTGACCGAGAAGACAGCAGAGAGAGAGACGGGATTTCTATCTGAAACAAGAGATTTGTTACTTTGTTATTCCAAAGATGAGAACCTAAGCACGCACATTGTGCAATTTTTAAAAGATTAGTTTTGTTTGTGTTATTTATTATTATTAATTTTTTTATATTTTTTTAATAATTAAATTACGTAATTAATAAATTTAAAAATTAAAATTTTTAAAATTAAATCAGTTATTTAATTAAAAAATTAAAATTTTTATATTTTATATAAAAATATAAAATATAATAATATATAAGTTAATATATATTGTATAATATTATATTTGAAATATTTAAGTATATATGTTTATAATTTAATATATAATAAAATTTAAAAATAAATTAATATATTATATTAAAAAATATAATTAATATATTTTTATTAATAATATATAATTTATATAAAATATTTAAAAAATAATGTATTCTCATTAAATTTTTTTATAAATATAAAATTCATGTATTTTTTTTATAATTTCAAATCTTATAATTCTTTTATCAATATAAATGTATAAGTTTGGTAAAACTTGTCTTAGTTATAATATGCAACAATTTAATCACAACTATATATAAAAATTTTTTGTTAAAATCAATCTTTTAATTATTTTTTTAACTTTAATCATTGGTATAATCATCCGTGCACATCTCTTTTTTTGCAAAAACGTATAAACCTAATGTCATGAAGTGAATCTACTAAAGTTTATACTTAGTTAATGTACATAAATATTATTTTGAATTTCACAACCTTAAGCTATTTACTAGAATTAATGTTACACATTATTTACTTAGAATTAGTAAACTCGTCCTTAATAAATGATATATCATCTCATACTCTTAAAGTGAGTTTTATTATTATTATTATTATTATTATTTATATAATATGATGTACCATATTATAAATACAAATCATTTTATTTTATTAAGTCTTATATCATATATCTAATACAAAAATTGCTCACTCAAGTTCCGTTTATATGTTATATTATGAGTTATGAACCTTTTCAAATTTTAACTAACCCTCTTTACTCTTTTAGAGAACAAATACTTCTTTGAGAAAAATATGTATAAATAATATCTTGATTCAATTAAAGGGAATTTAATACATTTATAAGTTTTTTTTTATCATTTTTATTTTTAAATTCTTTAAATTTTTCAAAAGAATTTTCATTTGTATTCACTAAATCTTTATAATGAAATTTGATATCATGTACTTGATGAAATATGAGAAAACTCCCTTATTAAGAGTGATTTTGGCCTTTTTATCTAAAAATCAAAATTTAAATGTTCAATATGATTTATAATTAAATGGATTTAAGTAATCAACTTTTTGAAATTACTTATGGCCATATTCCTTTAAAACAAGTCTTTCTTTAAAGATTTACTTCTCCTATGTTAAAAAAAAAAAGAAATTTCTCAAAATTTTATCATGTAGGGGCTTTTTCTAATTATATATGTCATTATTGTTGTCCCTTTAATACTTATAGACTACATTATATTTTCATTAAGTCTATTTGTTATAGTTCTTTTCTTTCACTCTTGAAGGAAGACCATAAGATTAAGATTGGATAACCTTTCTTTACGCAGTCATAACTAAATTCAATAGCTCAATTAATTAGGCATTTATACATATAAAGATTCATTTCAAACTAAGAATAATTCTAAGGTAAAGATTATGAGATCAATTTTACATTTAACTTATGATTTCTAACAAAACATGATTGGTTTAATTTCTTAAATTAACCAATCATTTTCAAGAAAATAAACTTATCATTTCACAATGAAATAATTCTTTTTATATTCTTAAATAACAATCAATTAAATTAATTTGATTTTGATTTTGATTTGAAAAAAAAATATAGTTAAGTAAGATTTAAATTAATTTAGTTATTGATTATTATTAAGATCTTACTTAATTTCAAAGTTTTTAAATTTAAACTTATGTCAAAAAGATTGAATGAAATAAAAACTACGTGATTGATTAAAAAATAAAATAAATTATATGGTTATATGTTGGTTATAATTATATTCATAATAAAAAAATTAATTAATAATATTATTTTTTATCAACTATCAACATTAATTTTGAATAGATATTGTTTAAGTAAAAAAAATTAATAACTAAAATTGAGTTAGTAGGTTAAGAAAAAGTAAAAATAATAATAATGTGAAAAAATACTTAATTTTATAGTATAAAAAATAGAATTAAATATATATTAGAATTTTAATTCTATTAAAATATTAAAAAATATATAAATTAATTATTAAACTAATGTTAAATACTATAATCTATATAAGTTTACTAAAAAAAACCTATAATTAAGCAAATGTCATTAAAAAAATTATAAAATTAAGCAAATACTACTACATAACCTTTTTTTTGCTCAAATGATTACTCAAAACCATTAACTTTTTCTTAGTTTTGACAAATGATAATATATATATATATATATATATATATATATATATATATATATATATATATTAGTATTAGTCTCACATGATACACAGATTTATGATATTTGTTGAAAATTACATTTTTACTTATATTTATTTTAAAAAAATAAAAAAGATTTAAATTTTAAGTATTATTTTTATTTTTAAAATGAGAAAAAATTTTAAAAATATCATTTTTTTCCCTTTCTCTAAAAAAAAATTAAGAGAAAATTTTAATTTTTTTTCTTTTTTTTCCTTAATTATTTGTAGTTGCATTACACAAGTTTTAAAATTATTTGAATGATTACTAATATAAATTAAATAAATTATATTGTATATCAAATCATAATCAAGTACATTTGAGTTTCTAACTATAATTGTTATTATATATAATATGAGAATTTTCTTTAAAAAATAGATTTATTAATATTTATAAAATGTAAATATTATTTATATAAAAATTTGAAATTATTGTGAAAGACTATTAAACTAAATTAAATAATTAGAAATAACAACAATATAAATTTTAAAATTTATTTACATTGCATTATACAAATTTTTTTATAATGGTTAATCGATTAAGCAAAATTTTACTTAATTAAGGTTTTTTTTTTTGTTTTCCCATTTAGAATTCCTAAGAAGTAGTTAATCTAATTGATGTAAAAATCTTTTAATATTTTAAAAATTAAATAAATATTATTGCACAAATAAAATTGATGGTTTAACTAAGAAGAATAACTTAGTTTTTTATTAACTTCGTAGTAGACATTAACTTAATAGTTAATTTATATTTTTTAAAAAAATTAATAGAATGAAAACTTCAATGTGCATATAATTTAGTCAGTTTATTTAATTATAATTTAATATATATCATAATTTATCTCTTCATGTTAATAACTTTTTTATGTATATCTAAAAACCATACAATGCAAATTTATATGTACAATATAATTATAAAAATTGAGAGAAAATCAAGGAGATACTTATATAATTATATCTGCTTAATTTTATGATTTTTTTTAACTAATTTTTATAATTCATAATATTTAATATTAATTTAATAAGTAAGTTATAATTTTTCATAATATTTTAATTGACTTAAAATATCAATATGTAATTAATTTATTTAGTTATAATCTATCGTATATTATAATTTATTTAATTCATATTAATGATTATTTAGATACATTTAAAATTTATATAATATAAATAATCGTAATTAAACAAATAAAAAAATGAAAATAATACTCATAAACTTATATTTTAAATTTTTTAGAAAGAAAAAAATATTTTAAAATTTTTATAAAAAAAACTCGTGATTTAAATATTTTTTATTTTCTAACAAAAAAATACTCTTAATTTTTTCTAATTTTTAATAAAATACTCATAATTTAATTTTTTAAAAGATTTTTATAAATAATATATATATATTTAATAAATATGATAAATTTGTAGATAATATGATTCTAATATATAATATAATATAAATGTATAATATAGATATAAATTTTTCAAGTTTGTAATTCAAACCAAATGTTATTACAAGGGTCATTAATAAATATGTGATAAATTTTGGTTTGAACCAAGTGGGTTGAATCCAGTACTTCAATTAGCTTGGCATGACACCTTGACGTAAGAGCTTAAATGCGGGAGTAAAGCATAATAATACAAATATGTCTCTAGTAATTATAACAATGCAATATAGTCTTATATCTAACAAATGTTAAATTCATCGTATCTATGCAATAAACATCACTGTTACAGACTCCAGGAAGACTCGTCATATCTAACTCGGTGAATGGGAGACTTGGGAAGATTTAATAGCTTGAGGACTTGACGACGGACTCGGAGTCTTTAACTAGAAGGAATGCCTTTCCGGAAGGTTTCGATAGCTTTAATATGGTTCCTTTGACCTCTCTGGAAGCTCAATCTATTAGAAAGAAGACATATCAGTTTTTCATTTAATTGATTGATATTTTCTATTTATATTCTCATCACGACTGATATTTAATAAACTATGTAGTTTTAATCTGAAGTGCTTACTTAATAATTTGATATAATTTAATTGTATATAAAAAATATCAGCCAATTCCAAAGTATAAGTCTTGAGTGAAACGCATAAACAGATCACATTAGGCTCGTTTCAGTTTGGGTTAATTTGATTTTTATATTCAAATTAAATTATTAGCAACAATTTAAAAATTTTTTAAAATTGCAATTAGATCAACATAATAATAATAATAATGAAACAACTATATTGTTATTAGAAATTGTGGATTGATTTAATTAGTTTGATAATTTAAACCATGCATATTAGACTAAAATTGTCATTGACCTTCTTTCATGTTATTAATTTGTTTGATAATCAAAATTTTTGGTATTGAAACATTAATTTTTTGAGTATAAAAAAAATGAGAAAATAGATTTTAAAAAAGTGATAAAGGATAGGTAATTAAAAATATAACAAAATTAAAATACAAGAATAAAGTCTATTTTGATGTGTTGAATGTGAAAGAGTTGTGTTTTGTTGATTGAGTTTTTCTTTTGTGATTCATATCTCTATAAAATGAAATTTCATACTTTAGTATCACAAGATAGCTGGCTCTGGTTTTGTCATTTTTGAACTTTTAAAACCATAATTGGACCGTTGAATTTAATTTACCCTAAATTACAAGCCATATCCAAAATGATTTTAATAATTTTGGTGGTTTTAATTTAATTTATTATAAGATAGCTGGCTTTGGTTTTGTTTTTTTCGGTGAATTTATGATAGAGGCTCAGCTCCAATACAATTTTTTTAATAGTACTGTAAAAACACATTAATGAGAAAAAAAAAAAAAAAAAAAGAGAAGCAAACCTTAGCAAGGCGTCAAAATGAAAGTGAGCAATATTTATTTCATGGGTAACCTATGTCATCTCAAATTCTTTGCATGTACTACTACTCTTCTATGGTTTCTTACCTTTAAATTTAATCGTTAAATATTCTTAACAGCTTGAACCACTTGTATATATTTTTTTTTTTTTTGGTATTTAAATTCAAGATTTTCAACCTAAGAAGCAACTCAAATGCCACTACATCAAAACGCTCATTCTTAGAGACTTAGGAGAGTGCGTGTCCTTGATTCGGACCTCGAGATTAATGCGTGACAGAAGACAGAAATTTAGTATCATATATATTTAAGTATTAAGGATATATCCAAAAAGCCTCCTAATGATCGAATTATAGGTAATATCAGGGAAGACAAAAAGGCGGTTAAATCTTCATATGGGAACAACGCCAAAGGATACTCTCTGATCACCAAGTTGAACTTTGAGAGAGAATGTCAAGAAAAAAAAAATTAAGAAAACTTTCTCGGTTTAAATGGTTTTCTCATAGATGAATGGAGATTCTTTAGGTGAACTCGTCCATCGGGTAGCAACCCAGCACATGAAATTCTGATTATCATCCATGCACCACATTAATTAATTAAGAATTTTCTTAATCAACACATAAAGATATTCAAAACCCTTGAATTGTCTCTGCATAAAAATTAATCTCAACTAACAATAACTATATTAGTCTCAAATTACTCTCAATTACCAGAGATGATTCTCACTCTTAATATCATATTTGAACTTAAAATATATATATATATTTTTTTAAGTAAGATTTTTTCAACTACACAACTCAAACATAATTCAAATAAATATTATTACTAGTCTTCTAACCTTCTCAATTTTCTCAATCGAATCATCAAATTGTTTTTATTTAAAATTTATCCATGTGATTCATTTATTCGTTGAGAGTATTGTGCCTAGGAGATTTTCAAAGTTCTGGTAAGAAGAACCACCTGGTTTAGTGGACTCTTCTGCCTTTGTTTTCCACTCCAAAGCCCTCTTTCTCATTTCCTTTCCTCTCTCTCCCTCCATTAAATCCCGTATAAGCTTTTCCACTTCATCTCTCTTCACGTCACTATTTATCTCCATGCCAATGCCCCATTCACTGCAAGCATACAGACAATTAGTCTGTTGCTCTGCAAAGAAGGGCCAGCAAAGCATTGGCACCCCAGCAGACACACTTTCTAGAGTTGAATTCCACCCCATGTGACTTAAAAACCCTGCGATTGATGGGTGCTTCAGCACTTGTCCTTGTGGACACCACCCTGTTAATAAGCCTCTATCCATTGTTTCAGAAACAAATTCAGGCGGCAAAATCATTGAATCACCAGTAACAAGATCAGGCCTTATGTTCCACAAGAAGGGTCTGTTGCTGTTGGCCAGGCCCCAAGCAAATTCAATGAGCTGGCCAGGAGTCATTACGGCAACACTTCCAAAATTTACGTAGACTACTGATTTGGGTTCTTTAGAATCCAGCCATTCCAGACATTCTGATTGTTCTTTCCACAGGTTGGAGCCAATGCAATTTAGGGCTTCATCATCCCTGACATATTTGTCAACAAGCATATCAAGGGGACCAATGGTGCATATGCAGAGATGCGGAAACATGGCTGAGAGAGCATCCAAAGCTTCTCGTTCAAAGGAGTTGAATGTGTTCAAAATGAGAACAGAAGCTTTGGGAACTTTAGCTATCTCTCCCTGGACGTAGTTGAGCATGATGTCATTTGGGTCTGTAGTCCTGATGAAAGTTGGGAGATCCCTAAGACGAATGTTTTTCATTCCTGGAATCCAATCTACAGTAGTTTCTAGGTACCCGTTTGTTAGATAGCTGGCATCTGCAGATCAAAATTCATCATACAAACTAGTTTAGGAATTGACTACAGAACCAAAATTCCTATGGACTCAAAAACATTTTATATTAAATGCAAAGCATTTTGTACTATACACATAATATTTGATACAGTATAAAAAAATTTACATTAATATTTACTCTTTTACTGTAAGTCCTTTATATGTTGTATGAATGTTATTCATATAATATAAAATACTTTACACATAATATAAGTTTTGAATAAAATTTGAGTTAGTATATGATTTTCCATTAGCTAAAACCAAATGCCCGAAGGGTATGAAAACCTATTACGGAAAGCAAGATCTTACAGACTAATTGATTACCTCCTATATATCATTCATTACATTCATTAGAGCTTGCATGGAAATTTTAAGGACAGGAGTTTAAAATATCAACCATTAACCCTATAGTTTAATTGTAGATTAATTAAGATTTTGAAAATCAGATTAAACTAAATTGATAAGTCAGATTAATAAAACTGAGAATTGAACTATGATTTAGATCAATTAATTTTAAAAATTAATAATTAAACTGATAAATCGGTTGATTTAATTGTAAATTAATAAATTAATTATAATTTTTTTAACTTAATAAACTAAAAATAATAAATTTTATTAAAAATAAAAAAATAATATTTTAATTTTTTTAAAAATAAAAATTATATTATTAATTTTTTTTATATATTTAATATTAAATATTTATTTTATTAATTTAATTTTAATTAAATTATTAATTAATCAATTTTTTTATTTAATAATTAATTTAATTTTAAAAACTTTGATTGATATAAAAAATTTAAATAAAATTTAATTAAAAAATTTAATTAAACATTCAAACATTTGAAATATAAAATTGTACACCTATTTTATATTAAAAAAAAATAAATATAACAAGTATTTTATTTCAAACCATATTTTCAAATATTTTAGAATTATTAAGTACTTTTTGACCGGATGCAAATAAAGTTCATTTATGGGAACATAAAGTTTATTTGTTTGAGGCTTGTGAATGAACTAAATTGTTTAAAGCTCATTTGTAGCTTGAATGGATTAAAGACTAAAACTTTCCCTTCAATGAAGTCATGCCTGAAATTTCCCAAATCTTCCCATATGAGAAAACTATCTAAAAGAAACCATGCGGAGAAACAAGGGAATCTAGGGAGCCTTGTGATTTCACGGGCATTAAAATCCGGCGGCCGGCAGGGGTGGTATTTGCAGTGAGAAATGAGCTTTGAGACGGCCTGTTGAGGACTTTTTTGCAGGTGGATCTTGACTACCCAGTCCTCCTCCTAATTGGCTTTAATTTGGTTTTTATCCTTTAAGCATCCTATTGTAACCGGTCATAAACACACAAAGATGCTCAACAAAGAATGTCTACTGACATTTAAGCTTAAAATCTGTGGGCTTAAGCTATTAACAAATTTTGGTTGCAAAAGAAGACATACCTTTGAGAGGGGTCAAGCCTCTCTCAACAAGAAGATGGTACTGGGTGTAGGCCAAAACACCACAAGCACTAGGCGTCCAGAAGAGAAATTCAGGAATCCCAAACTCTTGTGCCGCTTTAAGAGTAAAGCTCATGGAACCATCAGAAACAATACATGTCACCGGAGGGACGTCAGAATCATTGATCCTGGAAAGTAGATTGCGAAATGGGGCCAAGCAGGTCCTTGAAGTTGAATCACTGAGAGCTGGTACATCTTGGGTTGCATCGGCATCACTGGGAGGCAGCCCGTCCGGGATGGCCTCAAAGCGGAAGTCTGGCAGGCCTTCACAGGAGTTGGAGCCTCTAGATTTAATGAGGCGTTTGTGATTATACTCAGTGTTGACAAAGGTAATGTGAAAGCCATTAAGATGGAGGAGTTTTGCTAGTTTGAATATGGGGTTTATGTGGCCTTGAGCTGGGTATGGGATGCAGACTGCATGAGGTTTTTTACTAGCTGCTGGATTGCAACTCATCTCTCTATGCCAATCTCTAGTTTCTGCTACGCCCAACCTCTGCAGACAGGCTTGCACTTGGGAAATAAAACAATTGTGGCACCCGCTATTTTTGTCAATGTAAGGCTACACGGCTGGTTGAATGTGTTTTATAGAATTACTCAAATTTTCTTAAATCAGATTTATCTTGCCCTCATACTTTAGAAAATTATATATGATAGAGACTGTGTCGGCCTCTCCTATGTATTCAATAAAGCTAGATGCTTAGATCAATCACTAGGAACCAAAAATTTGACGTTCAAGTTGGCATGAAGTGTAAAACAGATGATTATCTCTATTCAATTATGTTGACTAGTGTAAAAAATTTTTTTGAATTTTCGAAGGATTTTGATTCATTGTAAGCATGCGGGCGGAAACATCTCTGACAACCATGTCTTTTTACTGTCACCGAATGGCCAACTCACATGTTCTTGGATTTCTCGCCCCTGCTTTCTTTCGTCGGGGCTCTCTCCCTCTGTTTCTTGTCTTTCTTTTTGTTTTTTTTTTTTGGATGGTGCTGCTTGTTGTTGGTGCCCTCTCTTCTTCTTGAGTCTCCTCAAATGCTAAGAGGCCCTCTTCGTTATAGAAGAGGTGTGGTTGATTTTGGTTGCTTTTTATTAGATGATTGAGATTAATTCTCTTTTTGTTGAATAACTAATGATTGTGGTTGAGACTGATTTGTCCTTTTTGTTGAATGATTGAGGTTATTTCCCTACATATTTAATATTTTGTTGGCTACTGGCGTGCAGAATTCACAATTGAATCATATTTTTGGGCATTGGAAGCTTTTTTGCGGGGCTAATATTGTGGCACTTTTATAGAGTGTATTGGACTTTGGGTCGTGTACTAGACTTCGTAAATTAATTTACAATGATTATAATTTTTTTTATAATTTTTTATGATTTATAATTTTATATTTTATATTTTTTTATTTTTATTTTTTTTATTTTAATTTATTTTTTTAACCTAATTTAATTATAATTTAATTGTAATTATATTTTATATTAAAAAAATATAAATATGAGAGTGAAATTCTTTTTTTATCTGAGTGACAAAATAAAATTATAATATAAGTTATATTTATTTTTTTAATATACTCTATATATTTGAAAAAATTGAATTTTATTGAATTAAATAATAAATATATAATATATTATTTTTGATATCTTTTAAATTATAAAATAAAAAATATAATATAAAAATTTTGATATTTAAAAGGATAGTGAAATAAAAATTTTTATAAATTATAATTTTTTAATAAATAATAATAAGTTTATTTTTATATTATATTTTTTAAAATACTGTTTGATGTGATTTAACATTATTAAATTTTATATTATTCTGATTTATTTTCATAACTACACATTTTACCAAGGATAATATAGGAGCAATCCTCTTATATAGTTAAATCTATGAAATATGCATTTTAATCAGTCTACCATTCATAAATGTATATATATAATTTATTAAAAGTATAACTCAATTTTAATTAATGGAATCATTACATTATCTACAACATAAGAAGAGATTTTATAATTTTAATAGTACATATAATGTCAATTAGTGATTTATTATTATCCATATAAACTTACTTTAAGGATCTTTTATTGTATAAGTTGGATATCTTATGACACATTCTACTTTTATTCTCATTCAATGAATTTCTTAATCTTCTAAGGTAACTCACATTCCAGTCCATTGTTGTAGTAAAATCATGTAAGAATTAAGTCATACAAAACACAAAAATCTCAAGGTTTCCATGGTGTTAAAGGGGTGGTGGAGTTTGAGACATTGGGAGGATTGTAGAGAAAATGATGTTCTTGTCAATCTTAGTGGTCTTGTCTCTTGACAAAGCTATAAGTGCTGGAACTAAACCTAGATTCTCAACCAATGTTGGCTTTGTATAATTATAGTTAGTTCAAACATCATGGAAACCATCATTCTTATTAGGGCTAGCAATCATGGCTCCTCTAAATGTATTTGGGTTTGGCTTTAAACTATCCCTTTATTTCCATCCTCCTCTATGGTTGTATTGAATCTTATTGTTGGGGATAAATGCACCTTTATGTTGTATATGTCTTGGATAGTGATTGCCAAAACTCACAATGTTGTATAAAAAACTAAAGTACTTAGTTTAATCCATTTTAATTTGGGAGAGTTGAAGAGCATTATGACTAGAAGTTGTAAATAATTTTATTTCATTTTCATATATGACTATTCTAGATATACCAAAGTTTTCTTACTATGAGATAACGATGATGTGTGTGATGTGCTTAATAAATATAAAAGAAAAGTAGAAAACTAGGAGGGCAAGACGATAAAGAGATTTAAATTGGATGAGGAAGAAATACATAGTTCTTAGCCATTATTAGATTTCTATGAAAAAGAATGAATTATTCAGGAAGTCACATCTCCTTACTCACTAGAGTCAAATGAGGTAGTAAAGAGAAAAAATAAGACATTGAAAAAAATGATGAATGCTATGTTAGTTAATTTTATGGTTCTTAATAACTTATAAGGGTAAGGTAATACTTTTTGCATGTTACTTACAAAATAGGATTTTATATAAAAAAACAAATAATACTCCATATAAATTATATAAGGATTATTCTCTTAATCTGAGTTATTTGAAACTATGGGGATGTCATACTAAACTACTTTTGCCTAAATGAAAGAAGAGAAAAATATATTCTGAGACCTCAGATTACATGTTTATAGGTTATGTTGATCAAAGTACCACTTATCATTTTCTTATTATTAAAAGTGATATTTTTAATGTTAATATTATCAATGAGATAGAGAATAACAATTTTTTAAGTATATGTTTCTTATAAAAAAAAGGATACCATAGTCACCTACCTTTGTAGTTGAGTTAAAGAGAGAGCCCTCCGTTATTCATTACAAACTAGAGAAGTAAGAGACAAAGATTAGAAAAGTCCTTTGACTCATTTTGATTTAATATCTTTTAATAATTTTAGTATGTGGATAAAAGTCATATATAAAATCAAATTAATTTTTCGAATCATAATGGTACATGAGAATTAGTAAATTTACTTACAAGAGCCAAACCCATAGATTGCAAATGGATTTTTAAGAAAAAAAATATAGATTACATAGATCCATTGACAAGTACAAGATTAAACTTGTTGCAAAAAAGTATACTAAGAAAAAAAAAGATTATTTTAATACTTTTTTTCTTATTGTTAGAATTGCAACCATTAGAGTGTTGATTGTATTGACATATATTTATAATTTTTTTTATTTATTAAATAGATGTTAAAACTGTATTTTCATATGATGATCTTGATAAAAAGATTTATATGTTACAATTTAAAGGTTTTGTAGTTCCTAATAAGGAGATAAGGTTTGTAAGTTTGTTAAATTTTTATATCTGTTAAAACAAGTACTTATATAATGATATGAGAAATTTTATAATGTTTTAATTTTTAATAATTTTTTGATTTTTGGTATTGATAAATGTGTTTATATAAAAATTAAAAATAATACTTATATTATAATATGTTTGTATATTGATAATGTGCTCGTGTATAATTTTAGTATATAATTGATCACATTTTGATATAAAGGATTTGGGAGAAGTAAATGTCATTTTAGATGTAAAGATTTTTAGAAATCCTAATGTTATATTTTTATTGCAAGAGTTTTATGTAGATAAACTTTTTAAAAAATATGAATGTTTTGATGTGAAATCAGTTTTAATTCTTTTTAATGTAAATATGCATTTTCTAAAACACAATGGTAATTGTGTATTTTCAATCTAAGTATGCATTGGTCGTTTGATGTATCTAAAATTTTTTTTGTGTCTTTATATTGCATTGTTATGTATAAACTGAGTAAGTATTGGAATAAGAATTTTGAGATATTTAAAAGGTCCCATGAACTATGATATATTTTATACTAGATTTTTTGATATATTAAAAAGGAATGGTGATGTTAATTAGATCTCTTATTCAGATAAAATAAATTTATAAGTTGTTATGTTTTCACTCTTAAAGGTGGAACAGTGGCTTAGAAGTCTACCAAACAAACAATTATTACTCGGTTGCTTTGGAATTTGAGTTTATAGCTTTAAAGATGGCTAATTTGGAGGTAGATTGGTTAAGAAATTTTTATTATGAGTGAAATTGACACCATTAGTGTTAATATATTATGATAACTAAGCGTCTATTACCTTGCAAAGAGTAAGTAATATAATGGGAAATGTAGACATATTAGTTTAAAATATGAATTGGTAAAACAAATACTAAATAATAAAGTAATATCATTTAATTTCATAAGATCAAAGATGAATTTTATTAATCTTCTAACTAAGTCACTAAGTATAAAGCTAATGGAAAGTACATCGAAAGGAAAGAGACTAATGCTTATAAGACATGATCAAGAGTGATAAGAATCTAACCTATGTGATAGGATATCTCTTGAAATAGATTCATATTAATAATAATAACTCATTTATTGACTTTGTGTGCACTATCAAAATTGTAAATTCCTTTTTTATGGTATAGATAGTACAATAATTCCAATATTTGACGTTGAGTTACATTCTTAATGAATTTTATAACCCTTATGGGTGGTGTGTTATTGAAATGTACATTGATAAATTTAACTCTATGAGAGTAAAGTGGGGTTACTTTTATGGAATCCTAGGTAAGATCTCTATAACTCTTATGAAAACAAAACCTATAAGTACTAAATCATGTCAAATAGTATGATCTCAAAGAGTATAACAGAGGGACAAGTTCATTATTATTCATGAAAAAAAGTCATGATTCATAAAAATTTTAATTTTACCATTCATCTAAATATCCAAGTTTATACATCTTAGTCTTTGGTTTAAAGCCAAAAAGACACCAAAGATGATATGTTATATACTCATTAGTTAATTTAACAAAATTCAATCTTTTAAAATATGTTGAAAATGTTAGAAATATAAGTATATTTTAAAAGATTTATATCCTATATTGAAAATGAGAGGTCTTATTATATTTGTATATAAGATAACATTTGTTTTATATATTTCAAAATAAATAGGACCCAAAAGAGGCCTTGTGCATAAGTGAATGATTTAAAACTTAAACTTAATATAAGAAGCCCAGTGTGACCCCACACAATGGACTAGCCTTGATCCATTCCTAACCCAAAACTTTTTGAAACCTTTTAAATTGTTTTGATCAAACTAACCTTTTTTAATTAGCCATTTTTAGTTATTGGAAAACTTATTGTTACAATAATAAAACTACCATAACCACTAGTCATTATCTTTATCCATAATATTCATCTTTATGAGACATTAGATTAAAAATAATATAAAAAGTGCTTCTTCTTCTTTGTTTAGACACCTAAAATTATATTTTCTTTTGTCATCTTCGTTTCATCTTTAAAATTTTCAACTAAAGTGTATGTTAATAAAAATTTCTATTGTATTATAAAAAGATAGTTATAATAATCTATTACATTAAGACATTATCTTTAAAGATATGCCAACACTTCAAATATTATACTTTTTCTATTTAATTTAATTTCATTTGTATCTATATCTTGTATTTTTTTTTTGTTTGTTTTTAATAACAAATAATGCTTCTTGTAGTACGTAACAAAATGGTACAATAAGCTTCAAAAATTAAATTCATTAAGCTAGTTATTAACATAATATAGTCTCCCACCTACTAGAGTTTCATAAAAAAAATTAAAAATCCCTTGAAAAGAAATGCAAAAATGTTTCTTGATTTGAATTTAGAAACCCTCATATTTACTTTATTTTGCATCCCTATTTCCATTTCCTTTCTATTAGCATCTTTAACATTAAATTCCTAACACTATCCTCGAGGTCAATCAAAAAGGAGACTTTTCACCTTTCATTCTATAAAAGATTTTGAATTTTGTTAGGCATGAACACATTAATATACTAGTTTGATTGTGAAAGATCCTTAATATTTCTTGTATGGGCATCTAAGGCTCAAGAACAATCTCAAATGAGTTAACAACAACTGATTGTACAGTAACAAAGACTATTAGTTATGATTGTTAAATCCATAATTTTAATATCATCCACAACTCAAACACTCATTTGAATACTTATATATATTAGCATAGAGAACTAAGTTAACTTAATCAAATAGGGGATCATATTTGCAATTGAAAAACCAAATAATTTAACACTTCAAAATGTAAATAATTTGATAATCAAGTAGATTAAAATAAAATGATGAATAACATGACATCAAATTTTAAGTGAAAAATGTTTTTTTCTTTTCACCTTTTTTAAAGAAGATCTTTTAAAGGATATATTGACTAAAAAGTTTATCAAAATTAATAAAAAGTAAAGTAAATTTCATTATCACATTTTAAATATAACTAAATTCATAATAAAAACTTTAATTGAAATATTATTATAATAAACTACAAACATTAACCTTGAAGGAAGATTGCTCATGTAAGAATATTATGATCTAAAATTGAATAATTTTGTAAAAAAAAAAAAAAGAAATGATAATGCGAGCTAAGAGAACAACATGTATTTTGAATTTTTAATTTTATTATAATACTTAAAAATATTATAAATGACCCACTAAATTAATATTAAATATTAAATACTCAAAAAAATTATTAAAAAAATATTAAAATTAAGTAAATATTGTCATATAAATATTTTTTTAATTCAACAAAATTACTCAAGGTCATATTGAATATTAAATATCAATTTTTTGTTTTTAGTTAATATTGAATTTGTATTTTTTTAAAGTATTTTTAATAAAATATCAATTTGTCCTCTGTCCTGACATCACCAGTAGCCATTGTTTGTGTCCCACTCAAAGATATAGTTGATACGCATCAAAATGTGTAGGAGATGCATCCCATCCCTTTTGTCCGCACTTCCAACTTGCTCTCTCTTCTAATCATTTTAACACGGGTTTCTGTACCCACGATGAGAAAGCCGAAGCAACCTTGTTATTAGGGAGTAAGGGAGAAGAAGAGAGCTCACAGTTTAACATATAAGAATCAAAACTTTCGGACTTCCGACTTAAAAGAATTAAATTACAATCAAAATTGAGGTATAAGAATATAAAGAGATTTAAGCTAAGAAGGTTTTTTTTTTTTTTTCCGTGGAAAGATTAGAAGTACTTGGAAGATGAAAAGTTATTGCTCAAAATGAGTTAAGGAGGAAAAAGTCTATGCCATGTGCCATACACGAACTTGACCTACATAAACTACTCGAAAGATGAAAAGTTATTGCTCGAAATGAGTTAAAGAGGATGAGATGAATTCAAAATTTAAAATTAATGCGTTATAACTATTGAAAAGAAATGGTATATTATAATGTTTAGGTAGTGTAATCGGGTACATTGAGAGATTATAGCTATAATGCAATGTCAAGTTCGTCAAAATTGAAACTAAAATAATTCCATCGATTTTCTAAATTTTCATATAAGCATTTTTATCCCTAAAATTTATAAGTATATATAACTCTAAAATTAATGATAGGAGGGGAAAATTTAATTTCCCAATAAACATTCATACTCTACATTATATTTGGAAACACAGGTACCAAATTCTGTGCATGATTTTTTAATTACCTTTTAAATTCGACATAAAAATTAAGGGGAGGATTTAATTTTCATATAAGCATTTATACCCTTCAAATTCATAAGCATTTGTATCATTTAAGAGTTTACCAATGTTTTCACCATAATTGAGTTAATATATTGGACAATGTCTTTTTTTTTTTTCCCAATGCAGCCACTAGGACTTTTAAAGCAAGTTGCTCATACCACATGTAATACTAAAAAAAAGAAAAAACAGTCCGAATCTAGCAATTTCTTTTTAATTACACACACACGCACACACACACACATATGTATAGCTAGCTGATATTTTCAAAAGGAAACAAAAAATTTTAGTAGGGATATCTGTGATTAATGTCCCATTCTCAAGTAACTTTAATATTTCTTTTCTAAAGCCAATCCGTCCGATTAAGGTAGGTGATGATGACTTTTGTGGCGGGGTGACCAGTTGTTGCAGCCATTGGTGCCCTTTACCCTTTGTCTGGTCATACTCCTGAAGCAGTGAACTGCCTCGCCAGCAGAAATAAGCGAACTTTCAGATCAGAAGATCAAAAGGCGTCGGAAAAAGGGCCGAACCGGCTGATGGTGACCAGTTCATTACATTCCTTTCAGTTAAAAAACACTCGTTGAACATAAAAGTAATTGACACGGTTAAATATAATTAATAAAGTAATACATATATTATTTCAATAATACAAAAAGTACGTTAATGAAAAAGGGTAAAAATAAAGAGATATTATTTCATTAATTATATCCAACTCTCTTCATCCCTTCTAGTTCTGTATAATTACTTCTTTGATTTTTGCGTACTATGTAATGCCTTTCATTGGAATGGAAGAAGAAAATAGTGATGCTAACAAACCTTTGACTCATTATAGTGATTCTGCCATTAGTAGACACAGTTTATATATATATATATACACTGATTGCATGCATTGCATGCATACATTTATTACTTGTTTGTACATATAGGTGACGCAATAACAATACAGTAGAAGAAGGCTGCGTGATTTCCGAGGCAATGGATCGCTGGAGGGGGGGGGGTAGCTCTTGGTGCCTACAGATCAAAACTATGGCTGTTAAAATGGAGGACTGGCCCGTGGGCCTCTCTTCTCAGATTATGAGATCGGATTTCTTTAGCCACGCTGGACTGTAGCGTTGGGGGACCGCATACAATCACACCCACATCAACATGGCCCCAACCCATCGCTATGGATCCAAATATCTCTGCATGCAATTCATTAAGGAACACGAGCATTAGGATTATGATGATTAAATATCAATGTAGAAGTTGGGGGAGGGGGGGGGGTGGGGGGCATTTTAATATTAAAATTTATTTACAAACAAAAATATCAAAGCACGTGTCTTTGTTCTTTAGGTGGCTCTTGATCCTACATGGGACACACACACACACACATTTTCCATACTTTAGAGGAGGATATTAGGAGCTTGTGCTTAACTTTGTGTGAAGGAAATTGAAATTTATGTATGTGTAGGAACTGGTTTGCCCCACAATATCTCTCTGTATTCTTTCAATGACCATGAATTATTCCAATAGGTTTTAAATACTTGATGATAGCATAATATTAATGAAAGGGTGCAAACCTATTGAAGATGCCCTGAATCAGCCTAACCTATATAACCTGATTGAAACAAAATTGGAAACAAAAGTGAGACTAAAAAGATTAACTAAAAGCTAACTGCCTCTTTCAATGGCTGACCTTTCACTCTACTTTTATGCAATGCTGACTTTGGCCTATCTTTTGGTCTTCTGGAAACCATTGTAAACAACCGACAGCACCTACTTATCAATTTGTGACGATTTCATACTTTACTGACGCAAATGCGCACACATGGACGCGCACACACACACAAGTGTATGCTCTTCAGAGTTGAAACATTTAACAAAATCTATAGCATCCAAAAGACACATACCTTTGAAGTCTGGTCTCAATCCATATCGGATGGTGGTTGCATTTGGAGGAAAGTCCTTATTTGTACCTGGTTCATCGTGCTGCCTCTTTTCAACTTTTATCCCACTTTCCTGATCATACTTCTCTCCCGCTGAAGTTTTCCTTTCCCATTGTAACCATAAACAAATCACAGCACCTCCAAATATAATAACACTTGCAACCATACATACTAGGAAAAGGAGTCCTTTATACCACCATGATGCTATGCTAAATGGATTTATGTAGAAGACATTCATCAAACCTAGCAAAATAATGAAACCAACTGTTGATACAATGACATATATTCCAGACCACACACTATCACCTGTACCAACCAAAACTGACATTCCACATCCCTTGGACAAAGGGCAGGGGGAACAATTTTCAGCCTTGTGAACTTTGCCCTCTTCCTGCACATGATATCAATAGTTCTAATCAAGACCAATGAAATAGGTAATTTATACATACAAGATAGACAAGACCATGCATGGAATTCAAAGGCAGGTAAAAGAGAATCAAGAATAGCCCAACATACCAATAAAGGATCTGATTGTCGAGTAACATAAACCAGGATTTCAAGATTTAGTTTGTCAGAAAAATTTGGACAAATTGACTCCATATAAATGGTTGATAGAAGAGGAAGCTCATTTGATTTTTTTATGGCCCAAACAACCAAGATATTCCTTGGTAGACAAGGTCTCCCTTCAACAACACAGTGAAGAATATCACTCAAGATCGCCAGGAATGGTGATATCCCTATTCCCCCTGCCACTAAAACAAGGTTTTCATACCTAGGAAAACAAGATTGACACAGTCAGCTCATTAGTAGACAAATATAAAGTAGACAGTAAAATTATTAAGCTGAACATATGATAGATCCTAGTTTCAATAAATTTTGTGACATTAGCAACTTAAACAACTAATTTCTCTTGTTAGATGTAAACTTAAAGACATTTGGTTCATTATTTTCACATACATTTTAGATGGTTTACAATTTCCATCTTAGAGTTCAAGGTAGGTCATGGAGTTTCTGTGGCTATCATTGCATACATCAAACATATGTGAGAGAAATCATGGTAGGTCATAGAACTTGCTACGTTGTGAGAGATCAGCTAATACACTCAGATGTCCAGGATGTGAAGACTGAAGTATAGAGTACATACATCAAGTGGTATGGCTGTTCATGCCCATATGGCCCCTCAACAGAAGCTGTTATCATTTGACAATGTTGAAAAGGTAACTCCTTCTCTTCTGCCTCAGATAAGCTAATGATATTTCTCCTAAGTTTGTCTGTCCATTTGCCAAGAACCTTTATTAGAATGGATAGATGATATTTACCATCCAAAGGACTAGATGAAACACTGAATGGATGCCACTGCAGCCAAGATAATCCACGAACTTGAAGGAAAACGAAGCTGAGGGCATTGTAACTTAGATCTGCATGGTCAAAGAGGAAACAAAAATTAATTGTGGCAACAAAAGTTGGTGATGCATGCGTTAACATAAAAATACATGAGATATGCGATAACTCTTTTTTACTTTGAGGTTTTGAAAGGACCAATTCCACTGTTCCACATGGAAGACACTTGGCTGATATAATATTGACAGTTCTTCGAGATTGGCAGAATCTCAGGAACCGGTCAAGCACGAAAAGAAATATTGCACCAGCAGCCATACTGAAAATGAAATCACCGACATGGAATGCCAAGAAGAGGATAAAGACCACATATAGTTGATGGGTGTAAAAGAACAGCTCGAAGTTCCACCTTCTTATAGGATGCAATGATGTCACCCACATCAATAGACCAGCTACAAGGCTGATAACTCCAGCAAAATTGGCAATGCCAATATCTTTCCACTCCAATATCTGCACAAAACAATAAACAATAAATAAAACAAAATAATAATCCTTTTCGCATTTTCATCTAAACATATACCCCTCTCAATCATGAGGGCTGCTCTCACCTCCGAGAAGTAAGAATCCCTACTTGTATTAAGCACAGTATAGTAAGATTGATACAGTGGGGAAGGAGAAGAACAATTTATTTTGAAGTTGAATGATAAGAACTAATATATCATTTTCCCCTGTCCATAGTCATTATCATCTACACATGTAGTTTGTTGCAAAAAACCAACAGTTGGGTACATAAGTGAAAAAGAAAAGTGTAATTTCATATGCTTATGTATACAATTGAGCAAGTAAAGATTGCAGATATGCAGAAAATACCATAATGGCAAACTCACTTCATGTAAGAGTGTGCCCCGCATTGCCCAAGCAATTACATAAAATATCCCATGGAGAGTAAACAGCAGCATTGTTACGTGTCCCAGCCATACATGGTATCTTGTAGCATGCTCAAAAGGGATATCAATGAAGCGCAGAAGAACAGATCCTCTTGCAATTGGAAGAAACAAAAATGCCAGGCAAAATAATCCAATTGCGCCAAAACGGAGTCCTGTCAATTCTAGTATCCAGATGCTGAAATATTAAACAGTTAGCAATAAGACTCATTTCATAGATGCAGCCTTCATGTCAAAGGAATTTACATAGTTTATGAACCATTTGTAAATGCATCCCAAATTATTTCAGATAGTAATCAAGTAAGACCTAATATGCTACTGTCTAGACTTTTTGAGCATCCTAAGTTCTCATTAACTGATACCCCCAACACTGGTTCCCTGCAACCTTGATGTCCCAAATTGTTTTTGGATGTCCTAGCCAGATTCTTAACAAGAAGACTACTCCAGTTGAAACTTTGAATGACACCTAGTATAGGTCTTATCAGTAAAGTTCTGGTCTACAAATTAACCTGATTTAATTTGAACCTTAATGCTAGAATCTGGTATATCAATCAAAATCAGCAAAGGATCTACCAGTGAGCAATCCAAAAGAGAATCAAAGCCACAAAGACTATATGTTGACCTTGTGAACTGTATTTTTTCTTTTTTGTTTTCCATAACATGAAGCATACAAGAGGAAAGTCGTTATTTTTTCCTACTAGTAGGAAAATTTGAATCTGCGATGCTCTACTTTGTTATTACCAATTAAAACAAAGCACCATATAGGGCAAAAAAAGAAAAAAAAAAAAAAAAACACAAAAGGAAGAACACAAAGAAAGACACTGAAGTCAGTTAAAGATTTGCAAAGGGAGAAACAGGGCAGTACGGGAGAAAAAAAAAGACATTGTTCAAAACTCTCTCTCTGTTTTTTTTTTTCCTTGGTGAAGGGAACCAGTGTACCTTGCTTCTCTAGAAGTTAAATGCCACTCTGATATAAGGCCGAGGTTCCGCTGTGTATAAGCATAAAGAGCGCAGACAATGTACGCAACAAATAGCAGAATGCCAACGAACTCTGCAGCAGAGATAACACCAATAAAGCCATCCACAAGAATAGGGAAAGTCCACAGGCGGACTCTTGGTGGTTTCCAACTCTTCTTGCTGTGAAATTGACAAATTGAAAGTTCAGGCTTTATATCATGTATAGAATAAAAGATGTTGCAAATGCGAAAAAACAGAAAGAAAGAAAAAAAAGAAAAACAGAAATCAGTAGTAACTAGACGGGTGTTATTTAAGGGTCGTACTCATGGCGTTGGAAGCCTTCTTCCCCGGAGATCATGAAGTGAGCTATGGAAAGAAACCCAATAACGAGAAGTGGTCCACTGAATAGCACGAAAATGCTTCCTACAGTACAATTCAAATACAAAACTGGCAGTTGCAGCATACGCGGCCAAGCACAACAAAAACATGCTGAAATAAACCAAGTAAAGCAAACGAACGGAAGTACTGTCAGTTGACGAAAGACGAACCTGTAAGGCCAAAAAGCGTTCCACTAGTGGCTTCACTCCATTTCTCAAACAATTCATTGCCAAATTGTGTTGGGAATAGAAAGATAACGGCAACCCAGGCAATGAAAATCACCCAAATTAGAGCACTCAATATCCATTTGGCCGAGGATACCAAAACAGTTGCCTTATTGACACCTTGACTCGAAACAATAAGAGGCTGACGAACCGAGTGTTCATCCATGGCTGCAACAATGGCTAACCAAACAAAACAGCCTTCTTCACGATTCCATTTATCTGGCCACAAGTAAAGCGTAGCGCCACAATACTATATAGAGACTTGGAGAGAAACTCAAGCCACTTAAAAATGCATCGTTGTTTTTGTCATCTGTAATTTGCGGGCAGAAACATCGTACGTCTGTCTTCCCTAGTTACACGCCACAATTATTACAAACAGATAAAACGTAGGAGAAAGGAAAAACACACAAAAATGCCAAAAAAAGAAAAAAAAAATGATATGAGTGATTACAGGGGTTGCCGTACTAGTGTATTGTTAAATATCACCGTCGGCATCAGCTACAATTAATTTACATGAAATTGATGGGAAACAGAACATTGGCCAGTGCTTCTTGGGTCGTTGTGGTGCCCCTTCATCTTCAGCCAGACGACAAAATCCCCTAGGAGGAGTATCACTCGGTAGGTTACCCGACATCTGTCTCCCGAGTTCTGTGGAGAAGAGCAAAGATTCGTGGCATATGTCAGCATTCATTTTTTTATTAAAGATATTCCAAAAAAAAAAAGGAATGTCGCCTCAGACATAAACACATAATTATATAATTATAATTAACTTTTTTAATCTTCTTATATATAATAATTAATAATTATAATTAAATAAAATAAATTTAAATTGTGTTAATTTTTTGTGTTTTTGTTATTGTATTTTTTTTTTCTTTCAAAGAAATAAACAAGATTATTTATAGCAAGATATTAGTACTAAATTAGTACGAGGTGATAAATGAGTTACTTCGTATTATAAATAATATTGTACCAAAAAAATATATTAAGAATAATATCAACAATGTATTTTAGATACTTTAATATGTGACTTTTTTCAATGGCTAATACCTTCCACTTTGGAGGTCTTCCACACAGTCTCTGCGGCATCATTTATGTCAAATAATACTTTTTTGAAAATGATAAATTAAAATCAACAAAAGACACTACACTGTATAGATATTTGGATACTATTAACAAGCAGAAGTCTCTAAATAATATTTTAATATAAATGGTTCTTTTTCAAATATCCAGAAGTGTCAGATATAGTGATGTCTAAGGCAACCTTCTATCTTGCAGGAAAATGGCAATATTTCAGGTGACGTTCTTATAAAGATAATTGTGGCCAAGGGTTGAGACTATGTTGAAGCTTGTCGTGGCTAGTTATATGTGTATGGGGTTGTTCAAGATGATGAATTTATTGTAGAGCCATTTGCTTATGAAATGGAACTAGTGCTTGCACCAGAAGGCTATGCTTGTTGTGGTGGGAGACGATTCATAGCAAATAGCTTTGAATCCCACAACTGGGGTCTACTTCATATCAAAAACATTGTTGGAAGGTTGGTGTTTCGCTATTGGTCTCCCTCCAAAGTATCGTCATATACCTTTAATGATCCAAAAGAATAATAGAATGCTACTGCAGTTTCTTTGACGTGTTGACCTCTGTTTCCCATCTAGATGATGATCCACTGGATTATATTCAAGAGCCAATTAAGAATCAAAATTCAATTTTAGGAAAAGAATCATCCGAATTCCAGCTGAGAGCTAAGTGAGGATCAAGAAGACGAGGGTGTAAAATTGCCACAAGCACTGCTCAAGGAAAAGGTCGTTCAATTGTGTCTTGCGTGAAACATAATGCTTCGTGGCTACATGCTTAATTGAGCGATTAGAGCTCATCATCTCAATTATAAGATTAATTGTTGGATCTAATATCTCTATGTAGTTAAGTGCATGGAGATAGTTGTCAATTGGGCGTTTAACAATCAAAATGCATTTGCATGAATAAAAGTTTTGGCTGCTATTTTCCCGTGGAAATACAATGTTTATAAGCTTTTTTTAGAAGAAAAAAAAAAAGGGTTATTCCAACTTGAAAGTTAAAAGTGATTGCCTTTATTGTGATTAGCATAATTACTGCTCTCTTATTTTCTAACTATATGTATCTCAATTTCTGAGTAACCGTGTTCTTATTTCAAATGAAAGCTATGTGTTTTATGAGTATTGATTTTGATCACATTTAAACGTGAAGATTCTAGCTCAAAGAACTAGAGCTTCGTATTAAAGAACTCCTTTGAGGCATAAGAAGCAATTAAAGTAGGAAGTTCCTTATAGCATATGTCATTTTTAATTTATTTTCTTCCTAATTTGTTTGGCTTTAGTATGTATGCCGCCTCTATGACTCAAACCAATCGAAATTATGCAGTCACAAAGTGTTATGCTTGGATTTGTTCTTATCAATTATCTTACTTTTATTAGCCTTATTATTTTTCAAATACGAAATTTTAGCTTAAAAACAATATTTTTTTTTTTTTAAATTCCTTTGAATTCTATTATACGCTGCCGTAGAACAAGATAAAACCTAATGACTACATGTCAAGGACAAACTTACTTGCAAGTTGTATTTGTTTATCGTATGAATGTGACATATTCCTCTAAATCGAACTCAAAAGTATAAAAATAATGGAAATTTTGATTTGTGTCTCATTTCTACAAATTTTCTTCTAGTCATTGGTTTTAGGGTTAAAGATTTGTGCGGCAATTATTCTCACATGTGCATGGATCAACTTTTAACATGCATATGTAAAAATTGTGAATTACTTCATTGTAATAGGAAAAGTAAATGGTTCAACCAAATAAGAATAGTCCTAGTCGTTGGATGTCAATATTTTCCATCAATGTTGTTCACTCAATGGTGCAAATGATTCTTACTTGGATTCCTCTCCCTGAATTCTTGAAGAGACGGACAATCCACTTTCCAAGTGTGAGTGGACTGCTACTTTATTCTTGTATTGTGTCGTACGTGTATGCACATGCATTCATTCATTGGATGTCATTATTTTACATTATTGTAGTTTTAAATAAATGGTACCAACAAGCTTTACTCTCAGGATTCCGCAGATGGGGAGAATTCACATTCCACGTACGAGTGGTCCATGACTTTGTTCCTGTGTTTTACGCGTATGTATGCACGTGCGTTTGATTTTGCATGCAACTCTTTGCACTAACACTTGTTTAACTTTGATTTGATATATCTGCGATCTACTTGGGATTCTCCTCCCGAGACTTTCGGAAAGAGTGATGGAGGGTCCATTTTCCAATTGCGAGTGGCCTACAACTTTGTTCTTGTGTTGTGTTATGCATGCAGATGCCATTGGCTTTTGCATGTGCTACATAACGCCGATGCTTTGTTTAATTTTGATGTGATCATTCCGTGATTCTGGAAACAATCTACTTCAGTTGTCTTCCATTGATATTTAAATAGTATATTCTATAACTTTGGCTACTTGCATGAACTGGAGATTTTGTGTGTGTGTGTGTGTGTGTGTTTATGCCTACGGAGTGTGACAACATAAAAATTGATGCCATGTCTATCTTTACATGTTCAATTTTATGTTCATATTAACAGTATTCTAACCATAGTCGTCACTCATATTCGCTCCTCTTTCGCTGATGAGGCAACTCTCATGTCTTCTGGCTTTCACATCATTCACCTTGATTCTGGGGAAGGGTATTTGATTGTATCCACCATGGTATCATTATCGGTAAATTCTTTTATTTTTCCTGGCTTTCTTCATTAACACAGTGAAAATGATGCAGGAAGCACCCAGTCCAAATTGCCCCCTTGACCTTGCTTCTGCTCTTGAAATTGGACCAGCTGGAGCAAGATCATCAAATGATTATTCTGCTAATTCTAGCTGTATGAGGTCTGTAATGACAATTGCATTTGAATTTGCAATCGAGAGTCATGCATGAACATGTCGCATCGATGGCTGTCAATGTCTCCTCATAATCATATTCTCCGTCCAAAGGGGGGCACTGGCACTCTCTTCTTCCCACTTGGATTCACGCGCCGGTCTTCGGACAGCACTTGGTACTCCTGAAGCTCAAACGCTCGCTCATTGGATATGCCAGCGATTTAGGTATATATCTAGCCAAGTTTCATAGAACACTACACTAAAGCATTTTTTTTAGCAGCGGTCAAATATTGCTGCTTAGAAGTATTAAATCACTGCCTAATGTTTAAGGCAACAGTATTGTGAGCTTGACTTTTGATAGATACAGCAATATCTGTCCGAAATTAATTTTGATACCACTTATAAGAAAATAAGATAAAATAGGTATATAATTACTGAAAAAAATTTACAATAATTCAGAAACATATGTAATAATAACTAAAAAATATTTATAAATAATATAAATTATATATTTTATATATAAATAAATATTTAAATTTATACAAATAATTAAATTTTAAATTAAATTCAATTTAAATTTTTATTATAATAAATTTTTAATTTAAATTAACTCCTAATATAAATTAATATCAGTATCTACTTAATTCTAATTAGGTGATACTTTTAATTTCAACGTTTACTTCAGTTGATTTCATATCTGATGAATTTTTCAATAATTTTTGTGATAATTATAATCAGGTTATTATTCAAATTTTTTTTAATCAATCTTATTTTATTTCTCTATTTCTCTATTAGATTTTTTCCTAATCTTGAAGACCCATTTTATATTATTAACTTTTTGACCTCGTGGAATAATAGTAAGCTCCCATGTACTATTCTTCTCAACTGCCTTGATTTTTTCATTCATGGCATTCACCCATTTTGTATTTCAAATCGGCTCATCAAATGTTACTAGTTCACAATCTATAAATATGACAAAGTGCACCAAATTCCTATCATCATTGATAATATTATTAAGGATTACCTCATAGTGTTACAATCTAACTGATTGTTGACGATTTCTCTTTAATTTTTCATTCTTTTGTAGAGTTTGTGGCATAGGAATCTATGCGTTAACTGGTGAAACTTCTCCATTTATAGTGCGGATTGTAGCTCAGCATCAAAGTTCTAAGTTTTATCTTCAGCAAAAGTCACATCTCCACTCACAATTACTTTCTTCGTTATAGGATTGAATAACTTATATCCTCCTCTTCTGTAGTTAAGAAAAATTGTCTTCACTTCTCAATCATCTAACTTTGTCCTTGTTTTTACTGGAATATGAGTATAAACAACAGAACCAAATACCTCGAGATGCCTTACAATGGGCTTAAAATCACTCCAGACTTCTTCAAGAGTGATATTCTGAATACTTGTTGTTGGAAATCTATTCAATAAATAAACAGCACATAAAACAACTTCTGCCCAAAATGGATTAAAAATTCCCTTGGCCTTTAACAAACTTCTCATTATATTCATGATTGATTTGTTTTTTCTTTCAACAACTCTATTATGTTATGAGGTATAAGGAATTGTGACTTCATACTTTATTTCCTGTGCTTCACAATACTCTTTGAACTCATTAGAAATATACTCACTACCTCCATTAATTCTCAGAATTTTAATACGGTATCCATTTTATTCTTCAACATAGGCCTTGAACTTCTTAAAATAATTAAACACTTCAAACTTTTTTTGCATGCAATAAACCCATGTTTTCCTTGTAAAATCATCAATGAAGGTAAGAAAATACCTATTGTTACCATGTGATGACACACTCATCAGACCACAAATATCAGAATGAATAAGTTAAAGTGGTTGTCTTGCATGCCAAGTTCTTATCACAAAGGGTTGTCTGCTCTGTTTGGCAAGAATACATGCTTTACAAATTTGATTATGATGATATATCTTGGGTAAGTCTGTCACCATATTTTCTTATTTAAGCAAATTTAAACTGTAAAAATTCAAATGATCAAAATGAAAATGCCACAACTAGGACTTATCTTTGACAATAGCACTAAGACAAGTATAAACATCAGTGGTAATATTAACTCGAAATATCTAATTCTTCATTAAAGGGAATTTAAGAATGAGTGTACCTCTCCTATTAAGGATTGAGAGACAGTTATCACTTAACTGCATATTATACCCCTTTTTAAGTAATTGACTCAAATTAAGTAAGTTACTCTTCATGTCAGGTATATAAAATATATCTGAGATATAATTATGATCTTCAGTTTTCAACTTGATGAGAATTCGCCCTTTTCTCATCACTGGAACACTATTATCATTAGCAAACTTGATTGTGAAGCAGATTGACTTATTAAAATCAACAAAGAGCTCTTTTTTTCCACACATATGATTGGTACACTCAATGTCAAGAAATTAGGTATTATAGTTTGGCTTTTTAGCAGCTGTAGTAACCATCATAAGTATTTCCTTTCCATCATCTGTATCTCCCTTTTGTGCATAATAAGCTGTCTAATTATACTCTTGAGACCTACACTCATTAGTATAATGACCATATTTGTGATAAGAGTAACACTTAACGTGAGACTTGTCATGCCTTCCTCTACCACAACCTTTTCCTTGTCCTCGACCTCAATCTCTATACGTCTGGTCTAATCTCCTTTGACCACTGTATTGATTGTCACCATCTCCATAGTTGTTATAGTGACCTCTTCAACGTCTACCACAAGAAGAACCTTATTTTTGCTTTGATTGATTACTCTGATTGATTTTGGTAGGAGTCTAACTTTGAAGTACTTGCTTTATCGACTTCTTAGTGTGCGTTTCATTCATGCGTTATTCATAAGCTTGCAACGTGCCTGTTAGTACATCAATTGACATCTGAGACAAATCATGTGCTTCTTTTATAGCAACTACAATGTGCTTATACTGTAATGTGAGTGTCCGTAAGATCTTTTCAACTTTCACTTGATCATTCAATTACTTTCCATAAATTCTCATTTGATTTGTTAGGGTAAGTATTTTACTTATATAAATTAAAACTGGTTTTGAAGTTTCTATCTGCAAAAACTCAAACTAAAATCGTAAGATTTGCAGTTTTAACTTTTTAACTTTGTCTATACCTTAAAATAATGTCGTTAAAATATCCCATACTTATTTTGATAAATTTGCTTCTATAATTTTCTCAAAATTTTCATTATTCACCCATTGATAGATGAAATAAAGTATCTTTTTATTCTACTTTTGTAACTCTCTAGAAGCAGTTTTTTGTGCTTCTATGACATCTACTGTAAGTTTTGTAATTTCATTCTTTATAATACTTAATAATTCATTATAATTAAATAAAATTTTTATTTGTACACATCATCTGTTATAATTTTTTTATCCAAAATGGGAACTGAAACAGATATTGTGTTGTTCACATTGAAATTCATAATTTTTTTAATTTGACTCTAAACTTTTATTGTTTGCAATCTGGCCCCTAAACTTTTGTTATTTTCAATCTGCACCCAAACTTCTGTTATTTTCACTCTGACTCCCTTAACTGCAGTTCTCTGTATTTTTTTTTTTTAATGACCGCCGAGTAGTCTCCGGGAAGAAACCAATCTGTCAGTGATTTCAGGGCTGAGAGCGACAGCGGCGGCGGCGGGAGCGGAGGATCAGATTCGGCGCGTCAGATGGAATACCAGCACGTGGATCAAGTACGCGCAGTGGGAGGAATTCTCAGAAGGATTTCAACCGGGTGCGTGCCGTCTGGGAACTGGCCGTGGAGGTATTACCGGAATCACTCCCTGTGGCTTAAACACGCGCGGAAAGTTTGGGACGGGCTCTGATAGCAGTGATAGAAACACGCGCGGAACATTTGGGACGGGCTCTGACAGCAGTGATTGGCCTGTGATAGCACTGTTAGAAAATAGCTCTGACAAGGATAAGGGGAATATGATAAAACGAGTAAATAATTATTAAAAAATATTCATAATAATTAAAAAATATATATAATAATAATTAAAAAATATTTATAAATAATATAAATTATTTATTTTTATATAAAAATAAATAATTTAATTTAATTTAAATTTTTATTATAATAAATTTTTAATTTAAATTAATATTAATAATATATTTTATATAAAAATTATTATCATAAAAAAATAATTTAGTAAAAATTTAATCGATTGATGTTTGACATCAATAGTATTAATTTTTGAGAATTTTATACAACACTTTATAGGTGCATAGATAGCAATTAGGTAGAGTTTAAATTTGTTATGTCAATGAATTTAGATCATAAAAATAATGATGTCAGTATATAAATATAGCATTTTAAAGATTAAATAGTAGCATTTTGAATAATAAAGGTAGTAGTTTTGAGTTAACAATAATTAAAGTTATGGGACAAAAGTTTTGTTTAATTGATTGACTATCCTATAAATTATATTAAATATGTGTATATAAGGGTATTGCTTTTATAAATTTTATATTTGTTTGGATTATTGGTGAATAAATAAAATATTTATTATTTTAAAAATTATATATTAATTATAAATAAGTGAAATGAGAAATTAGTATAAATAATATAAAATTAATGTACTTATTATTACAAATCACTATTATTAGGTTTAAAAGCGTTGCTTTTAATTCTCTAAATCACTACATTTAGGTCTCAAAATCGCTTCCACGCAAAATTGCCACTTTTAGTTCTTAAAATCGTTGCTTTTAGGTCTTTAAATTGTTGTTTTTATTAATCAAAATTGACACTTTTGATACTTAAAATTGCTATTTTTATTACTTAAAAATTGTTACCTTTATGTCTTATAATCATTGCCTTTATGTCTCATTATTACTACTTTCGAGACGAGGATAATCATTAAGTAATAATAAAGATTAAAGTTATAAGTTCTAATAATTAAAGACATATACAACTAATTAAAATTGACTAAGTAGAATTTACAAATAAAATAAACATATGACATATGCCTTTAGGTATACCTAATTCAGTGGACTATGAGTGTCCACTAGAGATTGATAATTCCTTGGCTAATTATACATACATGGAGCACTATAGCAGTCATTGAGTAAACAAAAACTAGAAAAAAAAAAACACATTTGACATGTTGGCATTGATGTTCAAGCTAGGATTGAGTTGTTATGAGCCTGAAAAAAGCATAATAAAGATTTCTTATGCCATTGCAAGTTTTTGAGCTTCTAACCTCTTTTATACTTCAAGTTTCAACTTCTTTTGCACTTCATTTTTCATACTTTGTTGGATTAATTGCATAAAATTTACAAGCACTTTCATAGTATCCTTAACAACAATCTTTCCCTTTAAAGAAGTAAGGTTCACACCTCTTATGAAGTCATATATGTCTAAGATGCTCTTATCCCATGATTACAGTAAAAAGGATCAACTGTTTGATTGTTGACTCCTTATTGACTCTTTCATTTTTCTTTTGAATGTCCTTCATTTTTGTCTAAACACAATAATAACATGTAGTTCAAGACTATCAAAAAATAAAAATTGATTTTGTACTCAAATATGGCTTAATGCTTACAAATTTTTGACTTGTAGTCTTGTTAGACTGCTTGTACACACTGTCAAGTTTTTTTTTTTTTTTTTTTTTGTGTACAGGTAGCCTTAAATATGTCCATTTGAGAAGGTGGCTTTTTATTAGGATTTGTATTGTTTTATGAATAACTGAAATATGACAATAATAATATAAACAACTCAATTAAACTAACCAAAATCAACTACATGAAGGGCACATGATTATAAATTGCAAAATTTGAAATTTCCAACATATAAAAATTAGGAAAATCAAATACATTATTTATAATAACATATTTATTTTTACTATCTACTTTTAAATGCAAATGCATGCAAAACTCTTTTGACCTACTATGTACATATCCGTTTGCTTTTGCTAATTTGTTATATTGGTTCTTGTCATTGCCTATATATGCATATGGAAAAGAATGAAATTAAAATCATTTCTTATATAAATAAGTAGTATATTCATTAGATACATGTTTTGGTTAGAGTAAACCTATAATTCTTCTAAAATTTCAATATGCAAGCAAACTAAGAAATTGCTTTATAGGTACATTTTTTGTATAGTAGTTTAGTCTGACTTTGTTGGTTTTGTATTTAGTAAGGTGATCTCTCTTCAACAACACCTATACAATCCCCAACTTATTGCAATTGTTATCAGTACCCATGTTTTCCTTAAAATTGCTTGCCAATGAGCAAAAATTTGTTCAAATGTAAGATTTTGAACATCTTTATGCAAAATAAATTTTGCAACTTGATAATTAATGAGTAATAAGAATTTTTAATTTAATAAATCATTTTAAAATTTGGAAATGCACAAAATAATTGTCAAATTTTCTTTTTTAAATGTGGAATACCATTTTTGACAATTATTCTAATATTTTGAAGTGAAACAAACAAGTTGTTCATGTTGGTCTTTAACTTGCTTTAGAGTCTCCCCATATCCTAGTTTAGATGCATTTGTCTTAAATATTTTGGGTAAACTGGGATCACTAATATGAAAGCAAGTTAACTTTTTCACCTGTTGTTTGATTTGTCTCACTATGGCTATATGTTTTTCAATCGACGGTTGGGATGAATGCTATTTGCATAACTTGTCATGAAGGGGCTTATAGACAACATGAAAGAGCACAAGCTAATGTTAGAGAGATTTTGGATTGGTTGATTGATACAAGTGCTATAGTCAACTGATAACTTGGAAATAAAGATTTTCAATTTAGAAATAGATTTTTTTTTTGCAAAAAGATCAATGCTCAATGACTAGTTTTTGTTTATTTGGGTCTATAAGAGAATTTGATAAACGTTTTTTTTTTTTATAAGACATAGTAAGACCTTACAAGACCTTAAAAAATTGTATTTAGTTTAAAGAAAGATCTAAGAGAACATGCAACAAAAAAGAGAATATGAGAGAGCAAGGGTTCTAAGAGAAAAAGATGTTATTGTAAAAGAGTAAAAATACTCTAGTAAAAATTAATAAAGAATGAGTCTTTAAGTGTTATGAAGAATTAGTGTTTTATGAAAATTTTGCAAAACTTTTATTGTGATCAAGGTCAAGATGACTAAGTATAAAGAGTTGTCTTCACAATGTAAAAGAAGAAGTGATTAGAAAATTGAACTCTCAAGGTAAAAATCCTAAAGAGTGGATGTAGGCTTTCAATTTAAGTTAAATCACTATAGATTGTTGTACACGCTCTTTATTTTCCATTATCTCTCTTAAGTTTTAAATGATTTTATTGCATGTTTTAATATTTGGTATTATTTATCTTATTATTTTTCTTTGAAGTAGGAATTAATAGTGGGTTAAGTGACCAAGTCAATTAAACCCAATTCATCCTCACTTTTGGGTCACTTTAGGAACCAATAAGTGGTATTAGTGCTTGTTCTCTATTTCATAGGCTTAACCTCTTAGAGCTTATCTATGACATCCCTTCTACTCATATGTATTATTAAAGATGGAAATGTCCTTAGACCCTTCATTTTTTATGGTACCAGCTATAATTACTAGGGAAATAAGATAATCTTTTATATTTAATCCTGGGACTATGAATTTTGGGAAATAATTGAGAGTGACCCTAAAAAAAACTCATAAACAAGTACAAGTAGAAAAGAAAGTGTGTTCACACTGAGGATAAAAATTTTAAAATCCTTAACTCCAAAGTTACTTACATGCTTCATTATAATTTAAATATCAGTGAATATAAGAAATCTTCATGTAAGACAAGAAAGAAGATATGAACTGAGTTTAAAGTTATTTACAAGGGTATAATACAAGTGAAAGACAAAAAATCAATTTGCTTATATGGGAATGTGAGCTTTTTGAGATGATCCAATCTGTAATGCCAAAAAAGATTAGGCTCTGTATATAAGGTTCGTCAACATCACTATTAAGGACTTCAAGACAAATGAACTTGTAAAGAAGATATTGACATTACTTCTAGATTCTTAAAATCCCAAGGTAATTGCAATTACAAAATCCAAGGACATAAACACATTAGACTTAGATGAATTAGTTAGCTCCTTGAGAACCTATAAAATGACCTTTTATCAAGAAAGTTTTTGAAAAGAAGAAAAGATGTATTTTTATAGCCTTCTCCCTTAAAGAAAGAGATCATAATGATAATGAGAGTAATTAGCATACTCAATAAGATTAAAAAAAAAAAAGTTTGTCATGTTAATCAAAAGAATCACATAACTTTAGAAAAAAAAAAAAAAAAGAAGAAGAAAAATGGCAAGACATTGTTCAAGAGTAACCATGACAAGGATAAGATTGTTTATTACAATTGTAACAAAACTAGTCACATTACTTTTAATTTTCCTACAAACAAGAACAAGAATAAAATCAAAAAGCTAACACGTAAAGCTCTCAAAGTTACTTAAAATGACCAAAGTGACTCAATAAGTTAACTTGGAATTCATGGCCATAGAAGATAAGATAAATTCTAACTATGATACCTTTGATGATAATGAGTCTTTGACAGATGAATTGTATAACACTCTAGATTACATGATTAGGTAGTTCAAGGACATAATTATCAAAAACAAGGATTGTCACATTAAGAATATTTTCTCTGAAGCATGAAATTGGATCTTTAAAGGAAGATAATGTCTCTCTTGATGATGAGGTCAAGTTACTCATTAAGATAAAAAAAGTGAGTTGAATAATGTCTAAAATAAGAAAAGACTTGTGCAACCCTTAAAGAAAAATATTCATCTTAAAGAAAAAACATATAAGTTTCAAGTAACTTTAAGTTTGCCCAAAGTAAAGACAAATTAAACATATTATATGACTCTCAAAAGTCTTAAGGTTAGAAAAGTGGTTTAAGATATGCATATTATGCATATTAACCCAAAGCCTCTTAAGGCAAAATAACTATTGCTTGCTCATATGCATAATCATTTAATATAAGCATTTAGTAGTACATCACATAAAAATACTTATACATCATATCATTATAGAAAAGTATCACATAGATATGCATATATGTACATAAGACACACACAAAGATCTAAAGAATTACATAGACATGCATACTTGTATGATAAATGGCTTGATCATGATAAGTAAAATACTCATGTATATAGGTAACATGCTAAAGGTCACATTAGATGTTATTTTTATGGTGACTATGGTCACTTGCAATATTCTTGTAGCTTACAATAGAGTTTAGATGTTTATTCTCAAATAGGTGTCAAAAGCACCATAGTTAACTTATAAGAACCCAAAAAACCCTTGGGTACCTAAATCTAAATGAATTATTTATAGGTATATCCAAGAGTAACATGAATAAAGATGAATGGTATTGAAATAATGGTTACTCTAGACATATGACAAGAAATCCTCAAAGCTTTATTTGCCTTAAAAAAATAAAATTGGTAAAACAATAACATTTGGAGACAATGTCAAAGGTAAGATTAATGGCATTGGAAGATAGATAAGGGAAATTCCCTAATGATTGATAATGTTTCACTTATCAAGGGATTTAAGTTTAATTTGTTAAAAATTAATTAATTATGCTATAAGATTTCATTTAAGCAAAACGCTTTTTATGTTGCTTATTCCAAAAAAAAAAAAAAAAAGATTTCTTATTTATTGTTAAATAGTTGGATCATTCCAAAATAGATGATTTTTTATTTGTTGTTAAATAGTTGGATAATGTGTATATTATTGATTGAAACATTTTAGCTAACCCAAATGTTAAGTGCTTTGCTTCTATTAGTGAAGAATCATGGATGTAACATCAAAGATTGGGTCATGTAGGCATGAAGTAACTATCAAAGTTGACCCTTGGAAAAGGTCTTCCAAAGCTAAAATTTGAAAAGTGTAGGATGACAAATGAGTAAACAAAGTAAGAACTCTTTTGAGAGTGCAAAGGTAATATATATAACTAGACCCTTGTAACTATTGCATATGGACTTGTTTGGTATAACTTATGTTTTATCTTTAGGAGATAAGTTATATGCATATGTCATTGTAGATAATTATAGTAGATTTAAGTAGATTGCATCCCTAGATTATAAAGATAAATACTTAATACCTTTAAGGAATTTCATAAGCAAGTTTAACATAAAAAATTGTATCATATCACTTCAATTAAAAGTGATTATAATGATGAGTTTGAGAATAAAAGCTTTAAGAATGTCCACAATTCTTAAAGTATCTTTCATAACTTTTTAGCTCCAAGAACTCTACAATAAAATAGATTAACTGAAAGAAATAATAAAATTTTACAAGAAATGATTAGAATCATATCAAATAAGTATAGCCTTCCTCAATATTTTTAGGTAAAAGCAATTTATATTACTTGCTATGTATCCAATAGAGTTTTCATTTATCTGACTCTTACAAAGACCTCTAATGAGTTGTAAAATGGGAGAAAGCCTAGAATAAACTTTTAATAAGTCTTTAGTTGTAAGTGTTTTATTCTAAACATGAAAGAAAACCTAAGCAATTTTGAGTCAAAGTTGGATGAAGATATCTTATTGAGATACTTTTTTAGTAGCAAAACACATAAGGTGTTTAACAAAAAGTCTCTCGTTGTAAAGAATTCCATGCATGTTATATTTGATGAAGCTAACCTATTATCTCTTAGAAAAGAAGAGTTCAATGACTTTATAAGTACAAACAAAAACTTGGATAAAACAAATGTCCATTAAGGAAATAAATGTCCATTAAGGCAACAACAATATTCTAGTGATGTTCAAAAGATGCATAATAAATAACTTGAAATGAATGACTTCAACATTCCAATGGATGGAAACCTTGACACTGTTGTTTGATGTGTTTTAAGAGAATGGAAACATGTTGAAAATGCATTCAAAGATCAAATTATTAGTAACTCTTCTAACATTTTAAACACTTGATCTACATCTAGAAACAATAACACTATTTTACTTGTTTCACAAATAAAACTTATGCGTGTAGATGATGCATTGGTTAATTAGTCTTGGATATATGCAATAGAGGATGAGTTCAGCCAATTTGAGAAACAAGGTCTAAACTTTAGTATCAAGACCTAGTGATCATCCTATTATTGAAACTAAATGAGTCTCCAGAAATAAGATTGATGAAAATGGTCAAATTATGAAAAATAAAATAAAGTTAATTGCAAAAAACTACAATCAAGAAGAGGGCATGAAATATGATAAGACTTTTATCATAGTTGCTAGCTTAAAGTTATTAGAATGTTACATGCATTTACACCTCATAAACATTTTAAGTTGTACCAAATGGATATGAAGAGTGTACATTTCTGAATAGCTACATCATGGAAGAAGTCTATATTGATAAATCCCCTGACTTTAAAAGCAAAGAATTTATGGATTATATTTACAAGCTTTTAAAAATTTTGTATGTGTTGAAACAAGTAAGAAGAGTTTGGTATGAGAAATTACATTTTTTCCTAATTGACTAAAGGCTTCATGAAAGATAGAATTGATATTACTTTTTTTACTAAGTTAAAAGGTAAGAACTTTTTAATTATTCAAATTTATGTTGATGATGATATCATACTTGACATTATTAATAAATTATTATATAATGAATTTACTAATGAAATGGAGACAGAGTTTGAGATAAATATGATGGAAGAATTGAATTTCTTTCCTTGGACTCCAAATTAAGCAAACAAATGATAATTTTTGATTGTGCAACATACTTAAGCTTGCTTGCACAAATTAAGTTTTCAACCATCATTTTTAGTTGAAATTTTAGATGTGAAAAAGGCATATAAATCAAAATTTACCAAAAAAAATATTTCACTATTCTACCTTATGGTACCTATTATTATTTATTAATTAAAAATTATTTTATTAATTATACATAATAAGTACAACCAAAGAATGTGCACAACAAAATATTTATCTTTATAAAATTACTTCAAAGAAAACATACACAAAAATAGATTAATCAATAAATAATATATAATTATTAAAAAATATTTTAAAATTTTAAATATATTTAAAAGTTAAATTTATATATAAAAAATTTCATAAATATTATATGTCAAATTAAAATTTTATATTTTAATAATATAAGATATTTATACTCTTAATATATTTTTTTTTATATATGAATAATTTAATTAATTTATATATATAATAAAATTAGAATGGATAAATAAAATTTAAATTTTAAAATTATGAGTTAATTTAATGAGATTGAAAATATATATATATATATATAAAAGATTAAATTAATAATTAATAAATATATAAAAAAATAAATTTTAATAATATATTAAATAATATCTTAAAATTTTAAATATATTTAAAATTTTAAATTTATAAATAAATAATTTTATAAATATTATAAATTATTTTAAATTTGGTATATTTTATCAATTTAAAAATTTTATAGTCTCAAGAACAACGAAAGATTGACGATCGAAATAGATTGTACAAGACGGAAGGGCAAACATGACCCACAGAGCCGAGAATGGTGAAGTCAATTTTGAGAAGAAAGTGTCACTATAGCCCGCCACAGTTGCTGGGTCCGCTCTGACAGCGACTGACAACAACCACCCAGTCTCTGCACCACAGGTCGCAACAGTAAGAGAAGATAAGCACGCCTTTTTGTTTTCTTTTGGGGAGCAAATTTATACGCCAACCATTAGTTATTAGGACAGTTGGTTAATAAGAGAAAGGGACACATTAGTCATTTTATATATCACGAAACGGAGCCTACCCGGATGCAATAATAGAGTTCCGGGAACTTTGACTCACAATCTTTTTGACTTTTCCGTACGGTTATTCGGTTGAAAAACAAAGAATTCATTTTTACTGTGTGCCAAAACTAAAAATCAAGAATACACGGGTGAAAAAAAAAAAAATGCATGCTTGAGTCCATTGGTCTAAAGAATAGGGAGCCATACTCCTTATGCGTCGGATAAAGTGCTCCCCTATACTCATCCAATGGCCTAACTTAGAAATTGAGAGTCTCGACCCCTCCGGAATTGGGGCCTCCTCTCACGAGGTCTTAGGCTTTTTTTTTTTTTTCTTTTTTCATTTTATTATTTTATTTTTGTTATGCTTCCATTTGTTTGTGAGATAAGATGGTGCAACGTTTGGGTGCCCCTCGGCCTGCGGTGTTATAATTTTGCATTTTCATAAACTATTTCTATGTCCATGAGAGTCACTCTACTAAACTGAATATAAGCTGAGGGAAATACAACAAAAATCTATTTGAAGATCTCACCCTCTGTTGACTAGCTACAAACAGGCAATCTATGTTGAGTTTAAAGCATTTATAAAAAGTATGAGTATGTAGCAATGCAATAAAAATGTGTAATTCATTTAATAGTTTGTATTTTTTTTTTTATAATTTAATCCTTTTTTTTTTTTTCACTTACTCTATATCAATATGTGCCTATTATATTACTTTCAATATATTATTATCAAATTTTTCTCATTTATAAATTACTAAATTTAGACCTACCTCATGCGTAAGTTTGTGATTTTTTTTTTTTTGAGAAAAAGTGATAATAAAATTTAGTTAAATATTAAGATAAAATTTAATTATTTTGTTATTGTGATTAATGTAACAATAATGTAATTATATATCAAAATAGATATTCACCTTTAACGTGAGAAACAACCGTAAAAAATTGAATTATTAATATTATTACAATTTGTAGGAGAGAAAACGTAAGAAGAGGTGTTTGTTTTACCTGTTTTGCCTTGCTTCCCTCCTACAAATTCATCCAAATAAGGGGTTTGTTCCCGATTTAAAATTCTTCGGGTATTGACTCACAAGTAGCACCCTTGTGTATAAAAAAAAAAAATATATTAATTATTTTTAGAACCAAAAAAATAACCCATCCGTCTCTTATTAGTGAAATGCATGTACATGCATATACGCTAGTGGGTATCATATAACAATTAATGTCTATTTGAAATTGATTAATTAGGCAACCGTTGGCTTTATATATGGTCTAAAAAAGATAATTATTTATGGCAGTGATTGATTAATTTCCCTCCGTCCATTAAATTAATAGAAGAAAGATGATTTCTAATATTATAATAAAATATAACGGCATTTTGAATGATTATCTTGAAAAATAGAAGAATTTGATCAGAATTCATTCCATTCTCACCTCTTACAGTAAGGTAGACCACCTTGCCAAAAAGCAAACTATTTTGGAGTTCACGCAGTTACCTTACCTCTCTTTACAATTGTCTAAAGGCTAAATGATTAAGAAACTATTGAAAGCAACCATCTTTGGCCACTTAAAAAAAAAAAAAGAAAAGAAAATAAAGATGTCTGTGGATAACCCCTTATTATTATTTGTTTATGACTTGACTCCTTCACAGCACAGCAAGTGTCGTGATCCGTGACCTGTGGCTGGCAGGAGCTGTGCGTACCGATTGATATTTTTCAATTTGTTCGTTAGAGCATTCAGTGCTCTACAATTGTTATTCCCTCATAATTTTCTTTTTTTTTTTAAATTCTCTTTTGATTGTACCCCATAAAAAAACAAAAATAAAAAAAAACAAGTGGTCACAGCATACATTGCTTTTGAGGGCCAGACGTTGATCTTGAAGCCAGCGTTGACTTGTCGTATGTAAGGTTGTCCTGCGTATACGAAATGTTTCAGCTCTGCAACATTGACTTGGGAAAAAGGAGTAAAGATGTATATATATAGATAGGAGTTCGAAGACTGCTTTTCGAGCTTTGTTTGAAGAAATGGGTTCAGCTTCCCTGGTGTTCCTGCTCGTTTCCTTCATCAGTTTTTATGTCGTTTCAGCTTCCACAAGCAGTGATGACCGTAAGTTCAGTAAACAATAAAAGAATAAATAATAAAATGTTTGTTTCAGCTTCATCAGTTTTATTCCTGTCTGTTGTTTTGGTCAAGCAAGCAGAAGTTAGATGCCGTTACTGTCCTTAAGCTTTTTCTGCACAATCTCCATGGATCCGGTGTTCGAAAGATGTGCTGACTTTAGTTAATTATTCATGATGAATCTGTCTGACTATTCGACTTAATTTAAAAGTTTCTGACGAGTATATGGGATATGGGGTGACTGAATCAAGTATACTTTGATGATTACAGTTACTAGATTGTATGCCCTCAAGGATTTCTGGCAAAACACACCACCTAGTTGGGTGGACTCCGACCCTTGTGGAAGCAATTGGGATGGCATCCTGTGCACCTCTTCACGAGTAACTTCCATGTAAGTTAGCGGAGAATTGCAATCGTATTTCACCCTCTAATACAGTATTAGGACTTTTAACATTTTTCCTGCGTAGTTATCACATTTTCCTGAACATTCTCAATTGCAGAAGATTGTCGAGCATGGGATTGATAGGTCAGCTGCCTGGAGACATACAATTTTTGTCAGAATTGAAGATTCTGTACGTCTTCATTTTGCAATGTGCTTCTCTTTTGCTTATGATTCAACTAGAAATGAGTGCTTCACCTACTGTTTTGCTCTCTATATATATATATTGAACGGCTAGATTGCCCTACTCCTATATCTTCTACACTCTCAGGTAGCTTGCAGCACCGCACTAATTAAATCACTTGAGGATAGTCCTTAATATTTTTTGCACTTGAGACGAACATCACTCGTTGTAAATTTATTGGTAACAATATAAAATAAGGAGGTTCGTTCGCATGGCTAAGATTGTTATGATTCTTCTCTGATTACTGGCTTCCTCTTGTAGAGATCTATCAAACAACAAGGGCTTAAGCGGGCCTCTCCCAGCATCAATTGGGAATCTGAATAAGCTCACAAACTTGTAAGGAAATAGATTGCTTCAGAATCAGTTGAGAGATGGGAACAATTTCTCTTTTGATTACCATCTCTAATCAAATTGTTGATTTCTTTTCCCATTGTAGAATTTTGGTTGGTTGCAATTTCTCTGGTCGTATCCCTGACTCCATAGGATCTCTGCAGCGCCTGGTCTTTTTGTAAGGATTTCGACTTGTAATTTTAACTCTTTACCGCAATGTCATCAAAAGTTGTGATTTTCCGGAATCTTAGACGAAGTGTTAAAAGAGCTTGGGCTGAAATATCTGAAAGCCTAAGACCTGCTAAATCTGTTCTCTTTTTACCTGTTTGATTGATGGACTGCAGATCTCTGAATTCTAATCGCTTCAGTGGACCGATTCCACCTTCAATTGGCAATCTATCTAATCTTTTTTGGTTGGATCTAACTGACAATCAACTTACTGGATCCATCCCAGTCTCCAGTAGCACCACGCCTGGTCTTGATATGCTAGTTAACACAAGACACTTGTATGTCAACTTTGTCTCTGCTATCCACCTGATTTGTGCATTTATTTTATTTTCTTGGTACACTAACTAATTTATTCACCATATGTTAATATTTGTGTAAAAATCTTACTCAGTCATTTTGGAAAGAACCAGCTTTCAGGCACAATCCCACCTCAACTTTTCAGCTCAAACATGAAACTCATACATGTGTAAGTTTCACAATTAGTTAAATAGTCAATGCTGAAGCTATCACTTACTGGATGAGCATGCTGAATTTAGTAGTGGAGTATTGGATTTGAGCTTTTACGATGATAAACTTTGTGAAAATTACGTGTCTGATAGTCCCTTCGAGGTTGCATTCTTTAAATTGTTTGCTTTATGTTGGTCTCTTTTTTTATGGATATTACTTTTATTAACTAGTAACTAGGTCTTAATGTAGCAGTGGAGTGACTTTAGAATTTAGTGCCACTGAGTGCCTGAATCAGAGACGATAATGTGCTTTCACATCATGCATTGTCTTTTTATTTTTTTTGGGGTGGGGGGGGGGAATTTTCTTGGTGTTTTTGATCTTTCAACAGTTGAATTCTCCGTATGTACGACTGCAAACAAATTCATCTTTTCTGGTTGACTCTTTGGCAGTCTCTTTGATAGCAACAACCTCAGCGGCAGCATTCCTTCTACCCTTGGCCTTGTGACAACTTTGGAGGTTGTGTAAGTATCGACACCGTAAACTTGAATGACTTCACGCTGAGCTTCCTGCTGTTCAATGTCCTATTAAACTTTTTTCCTGGGCCGCAGACGTCTTGACAGGAATTCATTAACTGGAACTATCCCTTCAAGCCTCAATAACCTTTCCAGTGTCAGTGAGTTGTAAGTAAAATCAAGATAGAAAATGAAATGAAGATTTCATAATGGTTACAATTATAAGACATCTGAATTATATATATATATATTGCTTCTCATAATTGTAATGACTCTCGGTGGCAAACTTTCAGGGTTTTGTCCAACAACAAATTTTCTGGGCCTGTTCCCAATGTTAGTGGCCTGACTGTTCTCAAGTACTTGTAAGATTTATGCACCTATTTGCATAGACCTTTACAATTTATTTATGTTCAGTATAGTTTTACAATTCTTTTTATGCATTCTTTGACAAAAATGTTGTCTGCAGGGACATGAGCAACAATAGCTTTGATGCATCAGATTTTCCCCCGTGGTTATCAACATTACAGTCTTTGACAACATTGTATCTCTCTCTCTCTCTCTCTCTCTCTCTCTCTGTTAACCATATTGGAAATTCATAAGAGTGGTCTAGGAGAATTCACAAGGAACACAACCCCTGCTCCATTTTTTGCTATATTGACAAAAGCAAAAATGGCAGAAATAGCAAAGAAGTTTGATCAGTAACCATAATCCATCAGTCAAAACTTTTGCACATTTTTGTTTGGTGAGGTATTAAGGAGACATACATTTGGGAATCTAGTATTCATTTGAGTTAAATTTCTAATTACTCTAATTAGCTATGGCGTCGCAAGCAATATGGTTTTCTGGAAACAAGTTCCTGATATAGCTTCCCCAGTGAACTTCTGCTGCTCAATGATCACTCATGACAACTCTGAAAACAAATTGTTTTGAGTTTTCCTATTCAAATGTTTCTCATCCTACATTGCATAGGGCATGCAGCATTTTATAAAGCTAGTCTTTTGCAACATTGTTCTACCAGTTAGATCTAATTGTCTCCTTGTTATATCCTCAACTTGAACTGTAGCCCTATGAAGTTTTTTTGCACAGATAGAGTAGAACCCAAACAAGTTGTCCTTGTTCTTCTGCCCAATTCGTTGAACATTAATATTTATTATATCTTCATCCTCATTGGCCATAGCATAATCTTTAGTCCAGCACAATTTTTTGCCTTACCGTTCAGTGATTTCGTGCCGCACTTCTAAATTAGACATTCTTTATAATTTTCTTGCCACTTCTTATACTTTATCAATTGAACAGCATATATAGACTTGCCTGTCCTGAGCTTCTATTTGTTGTCAATACTAGTCTTACAGCAAGTGTGCTTTTCCTTTGGTTTTCTTGATAATCTACATTGTTAGCAAGCGAACCATGGCAGACCGCTGGCCCTCACCCCTCCCCTTCTGCCCAAAACCCCTGCCCCCACAAGAAAAGAAACCCTTCACCTCAGTTACTCTTTCTGAATGTCCAGATATTGGTTATCAACTCAGAATTAGAAAAGAGAATTCCTCATCTTTGATTAATGTTATGTGGCAGAATGATGGAGTGCACACATCTTCAAGGACAGGTTCCTTCTAGCCTCTTCAGTCTTTCCAATTTGCAGACTGTGTGAGTACCAAACTATATCTGGTTGGTACAGCTTCACATTCATGGATGCTGAGTATCCATCTGCCAAAACAAAATTAAAATGATAGCATCCTGTTGTAATGTTGGATTCAGTACAACAGATTCTTGGCCGTTTGATGGTTGATTTTGGCTACACTGACAGGGTACTACGGAACAACTTTCTCAGTGGTTCTTTGGACATTGGATCAAGCCCCAGTGAGCAGCTGCATCTAATTGATTTGCGAGAGAATTCTATATCTGTCTATAAAGGAGGAAAGCGAGTTACTGTAATGTAAGCCACATTGTCTTGTTTGCATTACCTCTTTGTCCATTACAGGGAGCAGAATAAGATAAAATTTTTGAGCTACTCTGAAAATGTTAAACTGCTAGGCCATGTGCTTACTTTTTTTTTTTTTTTTTTTCTTTTGGGGCCATCTCTAGATTAAGATAGTTCCTTGTCTTGAATTTTACAGACTTGCGGATAACCCAGTTTGTCAGGAAACAGGAGCAACACAAAGTTATTGCACTGTTACCCAGCCAACCCATTCAGATGTGGGGACGAGGCTGCCAAGTCACTGTAAGCCAGCTTCCTGCATTGCAAAACAGATTTCCAGCCCAAACTGCAGCTGTGCATATCCATACACAGGACAACTAGTTTTCGTGGCTCCTTCCTTCTCAAACTTGGAAAATTCAACTCTCTATACATCTCTCCAGAAGGCGCTGATGGATTCCTTTCAGTCTCTTCAACTCGCCGTGGATTCAGTTTCTTTAAGAAATCCAACGAAGGATTCCTTTGATTACCTTGTTATAAACCTTCAAGTCTTTCCGTCTGACCAGGATCGTTTTAATAGAACAGTGATTGCAGCTATAGGTTTTCTGCTAAGCAACCAGACATTCAACCCTCCAGAAGGCTTTGGCCCTTACCATTTTATTAGCGATACGTATTTTGCTGGTATTTCCGCCATTCTATTCAGAATCTGGCAAGTCGATGGAATCTATTTTTGTTGTTTCCCGTTTGGTCTGAACAGTATACAATGATTCCTCTCTTTCTCATTGAGCAGAACAGGCAGGATCAAGCAAGTCATCCAGCACTGGCATTATCATTGAGGCTACTGTTGGGGGATGTGTCCTTCTGCTGCTATTGCTTCTAACTGGGATGTATGCTTATCATCAGAAAAAGAGAGCAAAAAGAGCTAGTGAAGAGATCAATCCTTTTGGTACCGTTAGACTGAGACTGAGAATCTTTTCTTTTCTTTTTTTCGGCTTCTTATGTCAAATTATTGCGAGTTTCGGGTTTGACTGTTTGCTTTCTATTTACAAAATTCTAAAACGCAGCCCATTGGAATGAAAATAGAAGCAGTGGTGGTGTTCCTCAACTAATGGGAGCGAGACGCTTCACATTTGAAGAACTTAAGAAATACACAAAAAACTTTTCAGAAGCCAACCAAATTGGATCCGGAGGATATGGAAAGGTTTCTCTCTTACTCTCCCTCTCCCTCTCTCCCTGCTGCACCTGCAGCTCAAGTATTTGGGATGAAATATCAAAAAGGGTGAGATGATTATGCTTACATGTAGTGGAGTCCAAGATCATTGGGAAGTTTCTTTCCATTGACTCGGATGACAAGCTGGCCTAATTTTCTAAAGAAAGACTGCTATGCAAAGAAAATAATTACTTTCCTATCACTTTACAAAGCCTTGCTGTATGAAATGGTTACTCTATTGTGACCCAGAATACAAAACATGGTAGATCAAACGCTTTAATTTAAATGTAAAACCAAAATTTGAATCCTTTACAATGTTGTCATACATGTATTTCTAATCTGATGATCCAAAGGCTGAGGGACTGAAATGGATATGTTGCGTCTATCATTGTGAGTTGCTTATGCATTTTGTTGATGTAGCAGTTGATTACTTACTTTTTTGTGAATTTCCAACGTCACTTAATTAATTTTTTGTGATCTCAATATGTCGTATAAGACGCAGTTGCTATTATCCTTTGGCCAATTTTCCGTTAAGAACCTTCTGCCTTCTGCAGGTCATTTCATTCTCTTTTTCTGCAACTTTAAGAACCGGCAGTTCATAAGTGCTAAACTATAATGATGCAACATCACCACAGATGCGGTGAAGTCATTACATCCTTTAGTACAAGATACTTGGCATGTAGATTTTTTGGGTAATCATATAATATTTTCGGTGGATGTTGTAATTGTTCAAAGTAAATGTGATTTAGAATGTGTTACATCTTGGAACGAAAAATGTTGACACCGTTATGTTACACTCAAAGTATATAACATTGAAAAATTCCCATAATTATGATTTTTTACAATCTTGAAGGGATTTTGCTTATGCTGGCAATTTTTGCAGGTTTATAGAGGAACTCTTGCCGATGGGCAACTGATCGCCGTAAAACGGACTCAACAAGGATCAATGGAGAGTGCAGTGCAATTCAAAACTGAGATTGAACTCCTATCAAGAGTCCATCATAAGAACCTCGTAAGCCTCCTGGGATTCTGCTTTGAGCGACATGAACAAATGCTCATATATGAGTATGCTCCAAATGGTACCCTTAGAGACAGTCTATCAGGTATTTCATGTAGCTGCAGCTGATTCTTTATCTCCATACCACATGAACATTCCAATGGCAATTTTCGGGTTATCTATGAAACGTGTTTATTATGTTTAGAAGAACATCCGACTAATGACTGAGTCCTCTCAAAAAATGGCAAAAGACTGGAATATGTCATCAATGAGACATGCTAATCCATGATGTGCATGTACGGCTCTGTTGTCTATTTGCATGGCCGGAGTCAGGAAGAATATGTTTGTGAATATGAATCCTCGAGTGTAGCCAAGCTACTTCCTCCCCCGCACCCCCTCCCCCGACCCTGGTCACTGTACTTCTACTTTATCGTTTTCCCCTCTCTTTAAAATAATAATAATAATAATAATTGTGGGACTATGGAGAGAATACACTGCATATTTAGTAGGGAATTAAATACTGAATTATTGAAAAACACTACATTTTGCTCCTCTTTGTGCATAATATCGTAATTCGTGTTTTCTTATTGCAACAACACATTTTTCTTGCTCAACATTTTATCTTTCCCGTCCAAGCAGGGCAGACAGGTATCAGACTGGATTGGCCTAGGAGACTTAAAGTGGCCCTCGGTGCAGCCAGAGGTCTGTCCTATCTACATGAGCTCGCTAATCCCCCCATTATCCATAGGGATATAAAGTCAACCAACATCTTACTCGACACACACTTAAATGCAAAAGTTGGAGATTTTGGTATCTCCAAGATTCTGGGAGATGGTGAAGAGGACCATGTTTCTACTCAAGTTAGAGGAACATTGGTTAGTACCTTAGTTACTCCTGCTCAACCATGTTCATCCTCTAATGATAACTAAGAAGAAAAACTCAGTGATAATAAGTATGGTTCGTTATGTTTACTATTCAATTTAAATCAAGTGCTAATAAGTATGACTTTGTGAGAATGTAAATAGCAAAATTTGTTGTTGTATTTCGTAGGGTTATTTGGATCCAGAGTATTACATGACCCAGCAGTTGACAGAGAAGAGCGATGTCTATGGCTTCGGAGTTGTGATGTTGGAGCTGATAACTGGAAGAAGGCCGATTGAAAAGAGGAAATACATTGTAAGAGATGTGAAACTGGCAATGGATGTAACAAAAGATTTATATAACCTCCAAGAATTTGTCGATCCAGGTATTGGCTTGGATGCAACATGGAAAGGTCTCAATAGGTTTGTGGATGTGGCAATGAGATGTGTGCAAGAGTCAGGGGATGACAGGCCTACAATGGGTGAAGTAGCCAAGGAAATTGAGAATATCTTGCAGCTTGCTGGCCTACACTAAGACGTTGAATCAGCCTCCACCTCGGCGAGTTATGAGGAAGCAAACAAGGGAAGTTATCCCTGCACCATGGACTCCTTTGGGTATAGTGAGGATTTTCCACTTTCAAAGATAGAGCCACAATGAGTAATCTCTACTCTCTGCATTGGAATTTTACACAAGGAATCAATTAATGTTGCTTGTAAAAAAAACAAAAAAACAAAAAAACTGTGATTTGCTTTCTTTCTAATTTTCTTATCATGCATTAAATTGAATAGAGTTGAATGTGTGCCTTGGTTGTGAAATTATAGCTGATCTTTTGTAGCTAAGCTTGTAGGCTACAAGTAAGTATTGATGGACATCAAATGTCATGTATGTGTGAAAAATTATACAATTCATCATTCAGCTTATCATTTACTTTCATTTTTATAATTTAACTTTAAAATAATATTATAATCAAATTATTTAATTGTCATTTTATTTTAATTTTGACCACTTTATCATGCAATTAGATAAATAGTTATATAGGTTACTTTTAAAGAATGGGTTCTTCATATATCAAAATTATTGACATTAGTCCAAATTTTGTAGTTCAATGGTTGAGTTTGCTCAATATTAACAACAAATTACTCCTCTATAAAACTTCAAAATTGTGAAAATGTAAAAAAATATAATTTTTTAAAATTTTTTTAAATTGTTGTCATCGTTAGATTACAAAATTGAGAATCAATAATTTTATTATATAAAAATGTTAATTAAATCAAAAAAAAAAAAGAAACAAATTTAATAGATTTAATTGCTTAAAAATTTATTTTGAAAGGATAGATTTTAAGATATTTTATGTAATCTTATCAGTATAAAGTGATATAATAATTAAATTGAAATAAAACTGAAATTTGAGTGATTTGAGTGCAAGAAAATAAAGTTGAATAATAAAAATCAAATAAATGATAAATAGTATAATTTACCTAATGTGGTATTGGAGATTTACACAATAAAGTGTTTACTTGAAACAAGCCATATATTTTGGCATGAGACATTTTTCTGAATGAGACAATTATAAATCTAGTAATGTCATTTAGGCTATATATTTTATTTCACACATGAAGGGGGAGTATGAATGCTCAAAAATACTCCATCGCTGAATTTGTTCTGCCGTTCTGTGTTCTTCCAACCACTCGGGAAATCAGTCAGAATTGACTTAAACGTGTCAACTGATTTTAACAACAAATACAGCCAATCTCGGTATCTGGATGTCCTAAATTCTTTGGTCTAGCACAAGCATCAAATCAAGGTCCTATTCCTCGGATAATGAGAGGAAGAGTATAGCATAGCTCAGGTCTTCGTTTTCTCCAACAGGGCAGAGAAGTACCAGTCATACTTGTGGAATCCTCGATCAAGCTTCATGCCAGCATTCCACCTCAGCTTATTGAAACCAACGCGGTCCAACGTTAGAATGCAAGTTCGATTCAGCTGTGACCCCAGACAGAAGAAATGATCAAGCCAGAAAAGTCCTCCAGGCCTCAACACCCTGCATGTCATAAAGTGTAAATTAGAGCATTGCATCTGGGATCCAGTTGTTCAAGACATGCATGGAATGAACTATATCTAGCGTGCTCTATAAAAAGGGTTGCCTTTGAGAAACACTAACGTGGTTTGGAATCAATCCCCTTGATGCAACAAAGCTATTGAAGGGACCATCCAAGTTAATGGAGCTTGTGACAATGGTCACATTTCTTTCCCTCATTCTGGCAGCAAAAGTGCCAGTCCGGCCTCCTATGTCAAGTTCTACGCTGATAGTGCCTGGAGGCTTTGTTTTAAGAACTTGATCGATGCTATAATCGAGCCCTCCACCCTTACTGTTTGGCAAAGAGTCACCTCGTCTTCTCCGTGCCCTGCAGGTCGAAGCAATCTTTGCAGTCATAGTACCCTGGCATTTTATTGCTGTCAACGAGATACTTGTAGCTTTTGCAAGTGTAAGGATCCCATATAATCCTGTTGTCGGGTGGAATTACCCAAAGGCTCCGGGGAAATGGGGTTGGCTCCACTGAGTTCACAGGGGATTTAGGGTGGCATCTCCAGTGAGGGAGGGGCTCACATCCCACAAGCATCAACCTTTGGGCAACACATCATCCACGGGGCATTCCCCACCACTCTCATATTTCATTTATTTAGCCAACTCCTTTTGATACCTCAAGCATCCTGCGCCAACAGGTGCGTAGACCTCATTGGATCCTGTTCTTGGCGAGTGCCTCAATGGGAGTTTGTAGGGGCCCCGTTGCCAGCACAATTTCACGAAGATCAGCGTCAGATGGGTCTAACAATATTGATCTGTCAACATTTAACTTCACTAATTCCATGGCACTAATGCTTTTCTTATCCCGGCTACTAATTACTTCTTGAAGGAGGGATTGTGCAAGCAAATTGGTGGAATTGGGCTTTTGGTACAATTCGGAGATTAGCGAATGACTGGCAGCAAGTTGCTCTTTAGTGGAGTTGATGAACTGTTGTTGATGACGAAGCAGGAGAGTGGCAATGAAGCTTTAGGATCAAGTTGGACACCATGGTACTAAAGCATTACTCACCGAGTTACAGAATTCAATCTTGTGGCAAGCTTCCCTCTTATTTTCAAATTTCTGTTAAAGTTGTTGCTTTCAATAAAAGGAAAGACAACCAATCTTCTCTTTGAAACTATCTCAGCATATTTTGTTGTTATTTAACCTTGTACTTAAAATTCAAATAGAAGTGAGAATGTTTCATTGATCAAGTTTGCTGTCATAATTTTTCTAATCCCTAGGATTACATTTGAATTAGTTTGACTTCGTATTTAAATGTCTTTATTCGTGCATTTGTATTAGAGCTTGGATCTAATATGCTACGATATACTTGTTCAAATGATCATATATAATAAAATTTGTAATCATGAATATTAATAAACCACTTTATCAAAAGTGATTTCCTTTCTTTTCTCTTAATTACTGCACTAAATTAGAAGGTTTTTGGTCTTTTTTCTTATGTAATACCAACATATGGTATCAAAGCCATAAAGTCCTCAAGAGACTTGTAAATTATGAACAAAAAGGAAGAGATTCACCAGTTAATTTGGGAAAGAGAACTTTTTACTTCCCCTCACCAAAAAAAAAAAAGCTTGTAAAATCTAGAATGACATATACTAGATTTTCTCTTCTTCCTCTTTCAAAGTTCAATGGTGAAAACTACACTCAATGAACAATCACGATGAAAGAATACTTAAGGGCCTTTGATTTATGAAAAGTTACAAAAAATAGAGTTGAACTACTCATCTTTCTAGTGACCCAATCATGGCATAGATAAAAAACCATAGTAAACAAGTTTTTAAGCAATACAAAGCCTTTTATTTTGCTATTGTTGAAATCATTTTCAATAGGATTATAACTTATAATACAGCTAAGGAAACTTGGGAAAGAGTAAAGGAGGAGTTTGGTGGTAGACTAAAGACCAAGAATATGTAGTTGTTAAATCTTAGAAGCAAAATTAAACAATTCAAAATGAAAGAATCTGAAATTGTCAAGAAATATAGTGACAAATTGCTTAAAGTTGTCAATTATATCAAGTTCTTGGTGAAGTCTTTCCTAACAGAAATGTGGTTTAGAATGTCCTTATAAGTATACTTGAAAGATTTGAATCCAAAATCTCTTTTTTAAAAGACTTATGAGACTTTAACACTATTATCTTGGTTAAATTGATAAATACTCTTCAAGATCAGGAGTAAAGGAGACTCATAATATGAGAAAACACTAATGAGAGTGCTTTCCAAGTCAAACAAAAGCAAAAACTCAACAAAAGAAGAGACAAGGAGCAAAGTAAGGAAAAAGGGTTGGTGACACCAAACCTTATAAGAAGAAACAATATCCACCATATGAATGTTGTAGTAAGACCAACCATTTGGTTAAATTTTTCTAGGAAAGGCCTAACATAATCTGTAACTTATGTAAGAAGAAATGCCATCATGAAAAGATCTATAGGGAGAAACAAAATCAGCCATAATAAGATTAACAAGCCAAATCAGAAGCTGAGATGGAATGTGATGAACAACAACCAAAAGAGCAGCTTTTTGTAGTGAGTAACAACATTTCCAATAAGGGTTGTGAGACTTAGCTTATGGACAATGGCTACACAAACCGTATGTCTCCAAACCTTGATGTTTTTAAATCTCTTGATGGTTCATATATCTCCTAAGCCAATATTGGCAATAGGCATTTCCTTTAAGTAAAAGGCAAAGGAATGGTTGTTATCTTTACTCACTTTAGTACAAAAATAATTTATAATGTTTTGCATGTACCTAATATCAGTCAAAAACTTCTCAATATTGGCTAAATGCTTGAAAATGGATGCTTTTTGTCTTCAAAAACAAAGTTTATGTAGTATTTAATGCAAATTGTACTAAGCTTACTTATGTTCCATGAAAAGGAAGAGTTTTCATCTAAATTTGAAAGGAATTCATCATCAAGCTCTACTTGTTTTTAATTATGAGTTAGCTTTGTGACATAAGAGGTTAAGTCATTATCACTATGTTGGTATTCAAACCTAGCATAAAAAGATGCTTGTAAAAGGTATGCTTGATGTCTTTTAACATGTTAGTGTATGTGATGTTTGCTAACTTGGTAAACAAACCAATTTCTCTTTTACTGTTAAACAATCTTTAAGAGCTGATAAGAAGTTCTAGCTTATACATATTGATTTGTGCAGACTAATGAACATTGAATCCTTAAATAGCAATAGATAGTCCATTATCTTTATAGAAGATTGTACAAGATCAAATAAGAAAATTTTTTTTTCTTAAGGTAAAAATTGAAGTCTCATCTATTTTTCTACAATTCAAGGCTTGGATTGAAATACAAATAGGTCATAGAATTAAGACTTTAAGATTTAATAATGGTTTTAAGTACATCTTATAATCATTTAAGAAAATTTGTGTAGATGTAAGCATCCAAAACTAGTATATTACTCCATACACTTCCTAACAAAATGGGTTATGCAAAAGGAAGAATAGGACTATAATGTCCACGATAAGTCACTTGTTAATAAAGAAAAAACTTCCAAAAATTTTTAGGAAAAGGTAATAGCTACTTCTTTAAATTTGTTAAACAAGCTACCAATAAAGGCTCATATAAATCAAACTTCTTTTGAATCTTGGTTCCAAAATAAGCCCTTACTTAATCATTTAAAGATATTTGGATACATATGTTTTGCTCATGTTCTATAAAACATCAAAAACATATTGGACTCAAAAGTAATTGTAACAATCTTTATTGGTTATAACCTACAATTATAGAATTTATCATGTTAATTTTAAAAAAGTGTCAATTCCCAAAAATCTCACGTTTAGTGTGAATGAACATTAGAACTAAGATAATTTTAACTTGAGCAAACTCAAGGTCAACTTGGATAAGTTCTAACATTGTTAAATTCATAAGTTGATTCAATTAATGATGAAGATTACCCAATCAAAGGAACAAAGAGCTTTTTTGATATTTATGAAAGAGCAAATGAAGTTCTTTTAGAACTTATAAACTATGAAAAAGCTTTAAAAATTCCTAGCTAAAGGAAAGCCATAAAGATATAATCTTTTAAAAAAAAATGAAACATAAGGGCTAGTCTTTAAACCAAAAAAAAAAAAGATTATTATTGGTGTGAAATGGATATTCAGGACCAAATATAATATAAGTGAAATAATCAACAAGCTTAAAGTTAAGTTAGTAGTTAAAAGATGCTCATAAGAATATGTAGTTGATTACTATGAAACCTTTACTTCAGTAGTTAAGATGGACACCATTAAATTGCTTACTAGAATTGTAGCACACAAGGGTTAGACAATGCTTGCACTCGATGTGAAATCTACTTTCCTTAATGGTTTTCTATGAAAGGAGATCTTTATGGAATAACCTCTTGGCCTAATCAAAAAAGGATAGTAAGACAAGGTATATTTATTTAGAAAGGCACTTTATGATTTAAAGCAAGCCCTGAGGGCTTGTCATAGAAAGTGAGTTAAAACTTGCTACATATATTGACAATTATTGAGTTGGATCTCTAAAATAAAAGAAAACTTAAGATTTGTATATACCCTTAGAGCAAGGGTTTTTTGTAGGAACTTAAAGGAGCAAGCTATTGTTGCTCTATCAACAATATAAGTATAATTTATAGTTGCTACATCTACCATAAACCAAGCTATTTGAATTATAAAAATACTTTTTGAGTTGAATTTAAAGCAAACAAAGGTCATTCTAATTTATTGTAATAATCAATTCACCATTATCATCTCAAAAAATCTTATTTTACATAGGAAAACTAAACATTTCAAGATTAAGTTGTATTTCATTAAAGAAGTATAAGAAAGCAAATAAGTGAATATGATGTATTGTCTCTTTGATAAGCAACTTGCTAACATTTTCACCAAAGATTATTTATGCAGAAGTTTAAAGTTTTAAAAGAAATTTAGATATGCAATACTTCTAATCAACTAATTTTTTCTTAAAAATACTAATCTCATATAAACTTAGTCTCTCCATTTGTCTAAAAAATAAACAATACATTGATAGTTAATGAAACATCCAAAAGAAATAAAATTAAGAGCAATTTGATAACCCACATGTTTCTAATTTCCAAAATTTTATTAGGCTTCTTTTCATGACTATTTAGTCTTGTTTAGAACATATAAGAAGAATAAGACTTGAGAGAAGTTTTGATATACATCATGAGTATATAATTCACTACCTTTTTATCTACCTTTAAAAAAAAACCTCAGACCATCAATTTGCTAAAGATCTTGATGTGAAGCTACTCAGTTAACAAATATATCAAGTGTATCATAGAAGTTGAAATCAATTTGAAATGAACTAGATGTTTAAGAAAAAATTCCAAGACATAAACATTGGCTGACACATTCCACATTAGTTAAGACTGAAACTTTTCCTACATCAAAATGCAAAAGTCCTAAAATTCCATATCACCAAAGAAATAAACTACATTTAGTTCAATTAGATAAGGAATATATATTTCTAATTTAAATTCATATAAAACATCAAAGCATTCAGCAAAATGTTAGCTTGTTTATTAATTAATCAATGAACTAATCAAAAATTTTTAAATAGAAAAATGAATGGTCAAATATGCAAAATAAGTATAATAATTATTGAAAAAAATGGAAAACAAAAGACGATGAAAAAATGTATAAAAGATGAATAAACTATTTACAAACAAAGTCATATATTTCAAAATTAAATAATTAATAAAAAAGAGTAGAATCAAAATATGCACACTCTTGTACTCCCATAAAACTCCAAAAGAAAACAAGAAGACTAAAATTCCTGAACTCAAATATCCTTAAGGATTTAGGACTTTTTATGTCAAATTTTGTTGACTTATTCAAGTTCTTAAACACAGGATTTCATATTTACTCTTTGTTTCTTACTTAATTCTATTTGTCACGTATAAGAAATTCCATGCATATAGTTGATTTGGTGAAGGAACATACAAAGAGAGAATTTGAGGGGACCAAACCTTAGTTAAGGATTCATAAATGATTTAGAGTAGAAAATTGATGAGGAGTGATGAGGCTTAAAAGAGATTAACTTTTTAGATTCAACATAAAGGGAGAAGGATAGCTTATAAAGAGAAGAGTGTCAAACAAAAGCAGACTTTTTTTTCTTTTTTGGAAAAAGGGATGAAAAAAAAAATCTTGATCCACCTTGTATGGGTCCCATAATTTTTCCTTTTTATCAATTATAGGATCCTTTATCGATAAAGTTTTTGTCATTTATCTAACTAATTATGCAATGTGAGATGATGTGTCCTTCATTTAAGATAAGTTTACTATTTATAAGAAAAAAATTTGTGATATTAACTCTTATAAATGGGTTAAGGCCATAATATTTAAAATAAACCCTATAAATCCACTACGTATAGATTTTAATTGATTCATCTAAAATGATAAAACCCATTAGGTTTAAGTATATCTTTGAAAGAAAAATAAGTATGGATGATAATGTTAATAATCAAGGTTACAAATAAAGTCAAAGGGTTGATTTTAATTAAATCTTTTCATTTATATTCATGCTTTAGTCTATAAAGGTATTATTTATCATTTTGCACATTATGATTATGTAGGCTTTATAGAGTTTAAATATCTATTTTGATAAAAGAATCAAAAAGTTTAATTTTGTCAAAAAAAAAAAAAAAAGAAGATGAATCTTGTATTTTCAAGAAGGTTAGTAAGAACATATTGCTTTTTTGATGCTTTATGTGAATATTAGGGATAGAAAAAAAAAATATCATTAATGAAAGTTTGTTAGTACGAGAGTATTCTCCATGAAGAATATAAGAGAAGCAATCTACATTTTAATAAAAGATCTATACAGAGAAAATTTGAATAATTGAGATTTATATAAATAAATCTAAAAGATTTATTTTGGTTACTACAATTTAAATATAAATTGTTAAAATAATTTAGCATTAAAAGATTTAAAAGATAGATTATTGCTTACAATGCATAACATATTTCTCTTTAAGGATATGCATTTTAAGATAAAGAATTGAAAAAGATATGATAAATAAGATCTATTGTGTATGTTATATTATCTACAAGATTAAATGTATCTAATAAGGATGCTCAAGACTAAATCTCAATGAGAGTTATTAGATAGTAATAATAGACATTTTAGAGTACTTAAGAAGTATTTAAAATAAATTTTTAATTGATGGAAAAAGTGAACTTAAAATTTAAGGATTGTTGGAGAATAGCTTTTAATTTATTAAAGATGATTAAAAGTCATAGTTTGAATAAAGTTTTACTCTATATGGTGAGATTATAAGTTATAAGAGTTTTAACTTGAGATAGTTATCATATTTGAATACATCTTTGTATCTGATGCAACAAAATAAGAAATTTGGAATCAAGAAGTTCATTATTAAACTTAATGAAGTTTTAGACATTATTAAGATATTAATAGTATATTGTGGAACAATGGCTTCATTGTATAAGGAACCTACATCTTTTAAATGATTTAATTATGTATTTGAATGATTCTTTCTCATCATAGAAATAATGAAATGAAATGATGTAAACATAAAGGAAGTTGATAAATCTTAGTGCTAAGCCTTTATTCTAATAAAAACATGATTGTCATATTTAAGGATATGATATATGATTCATAGGTGATTAGTTGTAGTGTAAGTAGGAGATTATTAGTATATGCCTTAGTAATTAGTGTGTTGGTTCCTGTTTTGGGTACATATTTAATATTTCATGCATATTTTTCATCCATTAAAGACATCATTTATCTTTAGTATTATTTATATTTAAAATATAATTATTGATAAGCTTTAAAAATAAAATTCATAGAATAATATACTTTACGAAAGTAATTGTGATTAGCTTATAATTATAAGATGCTTATTCCATTATAGTATTATTCTTAAGCATTCCTAATCAATGTATCATCAAGATAGAATATTGATGAAACTGTGAGATTAACACGTATAATGTTTCTTTCTTAAATAGAAAATAGTCAATCTCATAAATTGAATTATAAAGAAATTTAAATAAGTATGCGAGTGTTTGTTAATAAATTGGTTTGTTATGAAAATTTTTAAATGAAACATTGCTTCTATGTATAAGAAATTTATTATATGATAGTTGTTTAAATGATCCTTAAATTTGAGATCACTAACATATATCTCATAAGAATCAGTATGATTTGACATCATCTTTACATAGTCTTAATTAAGGATCGCTTACGAGGGTAAAGGTTAACTATATTGTAAACTATATAAAAATAGTTGATTGATTAATAAAAGATTTGTTACTCTAAAGTAATCATTAAAGAATATTTTGTTTGTTTCTAGTAAGTATTCATTAAAGAAATTCTTGTATAAAGTAAAATGATGATTTATAAAGAATGATGATCATATTTATGAAATAAATGACCATATTAATATTAGGAAACTAATATATTTTGATAATATAAAGTAAACATTAATTTTGTATTTTATATTTAATTAGAATATTAGTATGATAAAAAAATTAAATTATAATGAGTAATTGCATATTAAAGGGATTAATCAAATTACTTTGATAATTCTAATATTGTATAGTCATAATATGTGACTAGACATTAATTTTGATATATAAATATGAATTGATTAATTAAAAAATTAATGATGAATTAAAGAAATTTAACTAAAAAAATTTAATTTATTTAATCATTTAAAATTATAATTCATATTTATTCTAATATATTAGATTCATAATAATTACATATATAAATATTATTAAAGAAATATAAAATATAAATAAATTTAAAATTAATTAATAAATTTAAAAAATTTATTAGATTAAATATATAATATTTAAAAATAAATAAATTAATGTATAATTTATTAAAAATTAATATAAATCTTTATAATAGAATATAATAATTAAAATTTATATATATACCCATTATATAATGGTATGTCACATTAGAGTCATTAATTTATCTTTTTACTCTCTCTCCTTAAAATAATTTTAAGTTATGAGAATAACTTCTATATTATAGTATTATTAAAAATTAGATGTTTGATTATACTTGTATTAATATTTTACTTAATAAATTAGATTATAATTATATTTAACAAATAATTAATTTGTTTTAAAAAATTAAAATTTTAAATTTTTATTTTTATTATATATTTATTTAATAAATATTATTGTAACTTTTAACATTAAAGGAAACCATTAGTCCTTTCATAGTCCTGTGGTCCTTCATAATACTGTCACTATCCTCGACTTATTAGACATATCTAATTAGCCACCGACATTAAAATTTAAGTAAAAATTAGAGTCAAATCTCTAATTTAACTAATAATTAATTTTTTTTCTATTCTAATTAATATATATATATATATATATATATATTAATGCCCTCAAAATATATCTAAATGAAAGTTTTTAATATCCAAATGAAAGTTTTAAATTTCTGCAGATGCCCTTATTGTTAAGACTAATATTTTGATTTTTTTTAAGCTATTAAATGTTTAACCTCAGCTCTTCGTCTTGTGAATACCTTATACCGAAGACTAATATTTTTATTTTTTTTTTTAGCTATTAAATGTTATTGCCGTTTCAGCCCATCAAAAAAAAAAAAAAAATCTTAGGTCCGCGAGATACCCTTTGTAAAGACAGAAAAAAACCTAGAGAGAGAATTTAGTTTGCAACGCATAAGAAGTAACCTAAGAGCAACAAAAAACGGTAAACCAATTACATTTAACTTAATTTCACAACCAAATGAAACTCTAGATGCAGAAAAATTATTTTACTATCTCCTTACACTTACCATATAACTCAATAAATATTACCATGTAATAATATTGACAAACAAAACAATAATGTCAAATTGATACATACCATGATTATATATTCTTCTCTACGTATTGTGCACCCGGTTGTCAATTGTTTTGAGCTTCACGTGAAGGTCCGTTAACCTTCTTCCAAGGAAAAGAGATTGACCATGCATGGTTACTTTCTATGGTTCCGCTCAGCTCTACACAGAAAATTAAAGACCAAGGGTAACACTGTTGCCCTTCATTGGTTTCTTCTGTGTTTCACCATTATCCAGCTACCATCTTTGTAATTTTAGGTTAACGGATTGAAAAAACAATAGAGTCGTTCTACATCATTAAAGACGAAACCACTTTAACAACTTATATTAAGAAAAGAAGATCAAAAAACTGGACAGAAAATAAAAAAAAAAAAAAAAGAAAAAGTCATTCCATTATTAGAGAATGCTATTTGTGTTTGATTTATTTTAGAGACTCAACTAATTTATCGTTTCTCTAAAGAAAAGTCTCGTGATGACTGTGGCGTTTCCTCCCTCAGGAAGCCTTTGGCTTTCAGACTTTCCACGGTTTCTCTAACAGCATCTTCAACCGGGCTGAAGACTAGCCCAAGATTGATTAATCTCTTGGCGGCATCTTTGCAAGCCCTCAGACCTGGTTGAGTTTCCCCAGCAAACCTGCATGCAATTGAAGTTCAGAACAAGCACTGCCCATGGTAAAATAATTAAACCTACACAAGATAAGTACAAAAACTGGAAATTGAAAGCGGGAAATTAAGGCAAATGTTTAAGGATACCACTGTCCACTGATTAATTTTCCCTCTTCCCTTGTTAGATAAATCATTCCCTTGCTTCAATAAAACATGATCCCCAGGTTGCCCTACTTCCCAATAACACACATTGCCAACTAACCTCCATCACTTTGACCAGAAAACAATCTATGCACAATCCAAGGGCTAATTAGTGAAGCACTTCAGTTAAAATCAATCTAGCCCCCCTTGAAAGACATTCAATTGCACATTTAATGATAGCAAAGGTGATTATAGGATATAGTATTTAATATTAACACAAAGCAGGACGCTATATCTACAGGCAAGGCAGATAAGAAGCAGAATGAAAGCAATGATTCCTTTTATGTATGTCATCATGGACAGGTGGATATGCCATTCAATGTTAATCGTTGAATGAAAACTAGTAGAAACCCAATGAAAAACAAATTTTAACAAGGTGCTACGTTGTGGTCAAATTAATTTACACCTAGGAAGCATAATATCTGCTTAGCTCCAACAACTAGCAAATTTTTGAATACCGAGTTATTATTTGATTATAATCAGGATGTTAGTGGGTTCCATAATTCATTTGTTCTCCACCAAGTAGTGTATTCACTGCCAACAAAATGAATTGTAGAGTTAAAGATAACAACAAGCCAACAAAGAGTCAATATTTTTACCCTCTCACCTCCTCCTCCTCCCTACCTCTCTCTCCCTCTCTGTGAATGTGAACCTTAAAGATAACATGTGATGCAAGCAACAGAAGAATCAAGCAGATGCACAAAGGACGAAAATTTATACCACAACAAGCATGACTTAAGAGGAGCTACATGTGACCAGATGAAAGAGTGATGTCAATTGGTGAAAATAGTCACGAGTAAGCAATAATGTGGAGCAGGAAGGGCTGAAAATACCATTTGCAAAGTGAGAAGCTCCTGCAATTAGATGAAGGAGCCTGATAACCAGATAAAGACAGAGAGCAGGCAACATAACACAGATAGACTCTAAATGAGTATCTTGATTTAGCCAATAATGTTGACGCATGGCATGCTTAGCTCTAAATCCAGTGGGTTGGGGGCAGATGCCACTAGTCCTAAAATTAGTCCCACCAAATGGAAATAGAGGCTTGTAATAATCATGAAGTGCTAATGTGTTTCTTTCTTCTCTGCTCTGCTTAATCCATGTCCTGCAGTGCCTCTATTTCAATATCAGAAGAACATACAAGTCAAAATTCTTGCACAACTAGAGTCTACAAGGTATAAAAGCAAGCGCGCAAAGTTGTATTCTATTTAAGTTCTCCTGCACCAGCCATCACTGCCACTTATTGCAAACTATCCTCACAAGCAAGGAGCCCTCTAAAAAGAACGAAAGCAAGTAAAACAAGCAGAGCAAGAAACCATAAACTACCTGTGAACGTGGAACTCAGGGAAGAGGTTGGAGACCAGATGAGCGAAATCAGCAAACTGGTAGATACCATTGGTGCAAAGATATCGACCGGAAGCAGAAGTAGTTTCGAAAAGTAAGATTTGAGCCTTGGCCACATCTTGCACGTGGACGGCACCGAGCCAGTGGTACTCCTGGGTTTCCTCTGAACCCTCCAGCAGCAGCAACAACACCGCGCAGCTCGCATTCAAACTGGGCTGCAACAGCGGTCCCAGACAGGTTGCCGGATGGATTGCCACCATATCCATCTCATGCTTCTCTGCATACTCCCACGCTGCTTTCTCTGCCAGCGTCTTCGATACCGGATACCATTTCTACAAAATGTTGCCGATCACAATCAAGTGAACAATGGCATAATCAAGATAACCATCGTATCAAACCACAGGAACGGGCATTAAAATTTTGGCAAATGCAATGCACAAGAAAATCATATATATAGTGAAAAAAAATAAATAAGAAAAATAATTGACAGCACCTGGCGGGACTTGCAGTAGCCAAGATCGGTCCAAGAGGACTCATCGAACACCTTGACAGTGGGCCACTTAGGGTTCGGAACCAAGGCGGAGATGGAGGAAGTAAGCACCACGCGCCTCACCTTGAACTGATTGGCCGCCGCCAGGACGTTTAACGTTCCCTGCACAGCAGGCAAGATCAGCTCCTTGTGCGGGTCCTTAGGATCCTCCAGCGAGCAGGGAGAGGCCACGTGGAAGACCCCCTGGCAGCCTTCCACGGCCCTGCACACGGCGTCCGGGTCGAGAACGTCAGCCTCGAAGATCTTCAGGCGGACGTTCGGGGATGATGCGCCGGGGAGCTTGAAAAGGTGGGAAAAGTCGGAGCCCGGAAAAACGGAGGCGTGTATGGAGGTGTAGCCGTGATCCAGAAGGGTTCGCACCAGCCATGAGCCGATGAACCCGCTGGCTCCAGTCACGCACACTGCCTCTTTTTTCTGGTTGTGGTTTGCCATCGGTATTTATATAATGTGATTATTATAATTATAGTAATGTTATCATCTGACTAAACTGGGAACTCCAGCGGAAGTAAAGAGACCGAACTCAATTGAACTGATTAATGGAAACTCAGGAGCGAAATTTCGGAAGTGTATTTTTATTTTATTTTAATAAATAGTTTTTAAAAAAAAAAAAAAATTAAATTATAGGTAATTTTATTTTATAAAAACAAAATATAAATCTGAGTCCAACGAGTGCATTTTTTCGGAGGATCGAGCATTTTATTGCAAGTGTCATTTGGTTTTTTACAGGCATTGAGGTATATGTTTTTTAAGAGATGAAGTATATATATATATAGTTTTTTCCATGATACAATTTTTTTTTTTTATAAAAAAAACAAAAATATGTACATCCTATTAAAAATGCAGTACATTTTTTAATTTTGTAAAAAATTTAAATTGTATTTCTCTATACCAAAAGAAGGTTGGAGCGTTTCCTCCACAAAATTAAAATGGAGTCATGAGTCATGACATGTTTTTATTTCATTCACAGCCACTCCTTGAGCAGGGAGACGTTCAAAGTTTCATCAATCTTTTTTTAGATTTTAGACTGCTGAATTCTGATGGGTTCAACCCTCTTTAATATTTGGGTGCACAACAATTCAAGCATGGGGAGTGCGTGAGAGAGATTAATACAATACAAGAGCAAAGCACGCGCCCAAAACTTGAGCTTGAAGGTCTCTTTCTCACTGCATTCCCAAATGACATCTCATATGTTGCCATGTTCAGGTCGTGGCCATGTTGGTTTCTACTGCTACCAAGATGCTTTTGCTTCCTCTTTTTCCTCTTCATCTGGGTCTGTTTACTGCTGCTGTCACTGCAAGAAGGGAAGGAGTGTAATTGCAATGGGGAAGAGCAGCAAGAGATCCCACCCTTCTTCTCCTAAGGTTAAGACATGACTGCTCACCCGAAATTTCCCTTTCTTTCTTCCATCCCATCTTAAATAATTCTTTAATCTCTATCTTTTCTGACCCTTTTTAATTTTTAATTTTTAATTTTTTTTTTTTGGTTTGTTTGTTTGTTTGTGTTTTGGTCGTCTCTTTTGTGATATTGGAATGTTGCTTGCCGAGGACCGACACCGTGTTTCCCTGTAATGAAGTAGATTGTTCTACTTCTTTTTGTAACATTGTCGTAATAAGGTTGCGTCCTAAATCTCTTTGTAACATCATTTTAGCCTTTTCTTCCCTGACCCTAAGGGCCCCAATTGCTATTATTCCAACTGTTGTACGTGTTCTATTGAGGTGATAATTTCCGTTGCATTAGCGTATGATGACGATCTGCTTCTACTGTCCGTGTGATGTCTTTTTGCTGTTGAGTTGATGCGTCCCGCTTAAAGAAAAGGAAGAGTTTTTACAAAAGTAGTCTAAATACAAGGCACTATAGAAAGATGCTGTTGTATTTGTGATTGGTTTGCCTCGTGCTGGCTAATAATGCAATGGAGGGCTCTTAAGCCGTAGATTACCTGATAGGAGCATTGCATAACCTTTTCCTTTCCTTGAAACCTCATTTTGTGGCTGTAACAGATTTAGTTGTTCGTCTCTTGTGATTAATTTGTAGTGAATTTCCTGGGCAAACTCACTTGACACTTATAACTTGAAAGAGAAAAAATGAAAAACAAAAGGGCCCTTGATGCGTGTCACTTTCGCAACATTGAACCTCCTTAATGAATGCACACATATAGTTACTTTACAGCCTTATATTGGGCCATGATAACAGACATTTTCTGTTGTATTGATCTTGTCCAACAAAGCTATTCAGGGATTCTACAAAAGGTTTTTGAAACATTAACTGATCATAATATGCATTGTTTTTGTGTACATGCTTGTTCAATATTCAGCTCAACCTTCCATTCCATTTTCTTTCCTTGACATTGGCTGTGAACTGTTGGTGTATCATGTTATCTTATTTGTGTGGTTATAGTTTGCTTCCTTTGCAACTTTTAGACTGCTTTTAACAGTCATTTCACAGCTAGGGCTCTGAGCCAGCACCGCCCCCAAGAATTACTTCAAATGTCAAACAGAATTTGCAAATCTTAAAGTTTTGGAAGGTGGGTTATCTTTTGGGACCTGTAAAATATGAAGGGGAATTCTATGTTCAATCTTATCTTATCAACTCAACCATTGTAGGAATTCCAAAAGAGGAAGTCTGGCACCCCTAAGCCTGCTACTAGTTACCGCAAAAAAAAGGTGGAGAAGGAGGATTTTCCAGAAGTTAAAGAGATCTATCATGATCCTACATTGCGTCTCTACTAGTAAAGCTATTTTTTCTGGTTTCTTCCTTCTGTCAATTGGTTATTTCATTATCCAACTGTTGTGTTTACAACAGTGTAGCATTTTCTTATGCTAACTTTATTTTACAGTACAAACCAGGTTATAAACCATGCTGTCCCCGTTGTGCTCGTTGATGGGTATAATGTATGTGGATATTGGATGAAGCTGAAGAAACATTTTATGAATGGAAGGCTTGATATTGCACGCCAAAAGTTAATTGATGAACTTGTAACTTTCAGTTTGGCTAGAGGTGAGTGCAGTTTTTTTAGCCCTTTTATATTAATAAAGTCATTACTGCACAGTTGCTTATCTGTTCCTCACAATATATAGTCCATTAATAAGATGCAATAAAACCATAAATAACATCTGTCCATCAAGCAGAGGTTAACTAAATACAACCTCACACACAATCTGAATATAACTATTAGTTAGGGACTGTGGAGAATGGAGGATTCCATCTCTTAAATTATGCACATTGTGACATTCCTTTCATTTTCTCACCCTAACCTGCACCTGTCTGGTATGATCTTCCAACATGCTCAATCTGATTATTTATAATGGATGACAATTGGAAAGAGGCATTTGGTGAGTTTCCCTTCAGTCCAGTATATTAGGGTTGAATGTTTGTCTTTTATCCTTGCCAAGGAGGCCAAGCACCTCACTTGTCACAGCCCTTTTCTGGACAAATTACCATGAAGAGAACCTGACAAAACGTTATTTTTTCATGGAGTGATAGTGGTTTTCTTTTTCAGTTGGTAAATTATTATAATTTTTTTCTGAATAAAATGTTCTGGTTGTTAGAGGAAAAAATTGAGGAGAGGAAATAAGTCAGCTACTGAGTTCTGGTTCTGATCTTCTGCTTGCTGCTCTGTGTACAATGACATGGAATAGGTTGAACAAAGGGGGAACCATGGAGATGGACAATTATAATTTGATCTCTCAAAAAGTCTGGGGTAATTGTTTGGTGGAGCTTAGGATATAATTATAATGTACATGACTTTTAATGGCTTGAAACACACTTTTTTCCTTTTCACCTTTCCTTTTCATCAATAAAAATATAACAAATATAGGCTCTTGAGGCAGCAGCTTGAATATTGCTACTTATCTATGAAGCTAGGTTCCTTGACTTAAGCCACTAAGAAAAATTTTATGGACTATGTACGTGATCTCAACTTAATTGAGCTGGATGTTTCATCACCTGTTGTGGGTAGGTATAGGCATGATGAAGGGCAAGGATTATTAGATTGATTGCCCTGGCCAATCTCACACTAGAACTAGTTGTATAACTCCTGAATGCAAGTTATGAAATTTTAGTCCACCTGAACTGAGAAATACTGTGACCCAAAGAATATTTAGTTAGGTACATCACATTAGTTAAGCAATTTCTTTAATAACTAGAAAAGTAAGATTTGTTGACGGTACATTAATTTAATGGGCTTCTTCTATCTATAGTTCCCTTATGACTTCCTCCACTGCATATTTTATGTTAAAGTAGAATTTTCTGCATCGCTGGGTTGACCATGACAGTGCATTGACTTCCCTCCCCCTTCCTTTCTTTTGTCAATAACTTCCCATCAGCTAATTAGGTGGATATCTTCAATTGAAGCACATATAATCAGTGCAACTTCTAGCGCCTCAGGGCTAATACAAGCTTCTTTTTTTTCTTTTTTTCCTTTTTTCAGGAAAATAATTTCTTGAACATTTTATTTTGCTTCATTCTTTCTGTCCCTTTCTGTGTTTATTTGCTGTAATATTGAAAAACACTGAAAAAACTGGGGCACTTGCCTATGATGAAGTAAACCTTTTGGTTGTGGAGGGCCCTATGTGAGCTCCAATTGGTTGGCATAGTGGTACACATGGATGGTTGTCACACCAGCCATGCTCCTTGGCCATTAAGAGGGGCAAGGCTGGAACCCAGTATTAACACTTTGATGCCCAAGTCAGAGACAGGTCAAAGGAAGATGATAGAATGGAATGAGTTAAGGGTTGAAGAATGTCCATTATATTGGGACCAAAGAGATCCTTTGTATTTATAGGGCCTAGATGAGCCCCTATTGGTTGGCATGAAATGTATGTGGATGGCTGTCACACAACCCTTGCTTCTTGGCTGTTATTGGGGGATGTATCCTTACTGACACATACTTGAGTGAGTGAAGCAACTTTTGGTCAGGTGTGTGTTAGGGATACCTGGCCTAGTGTCAGCTTGGGTGCTGTTATGCTGCCATGCGTGGCTGAATGATGTGCCAACTGGATTGTGACAGGAGGAGTTGGGGCCCCAAGACATGGATCAGGTTTGGCTTGGGAGGTCTGCTGCAAGGGGATTCTGGGCCCAATTTGAGCTTGAGATGCAAGCTTGGGGCAAGGTTGACTCAGGCTACAAGGGAGGGACTAGGTGGGATGTTGAGCTCAGTGGATGAGAAGGTGCATTCTTATTAGTAACTATTGTACAGAAAATAAGGGAATGTCATTTAAGATGGTTTTGAAATGTTCAATGAAGACCTATGAGTGACTGGTAAAAAAGGATGGAAAATCAGAGTGAATGAGGAGTGGAAAGGAAGAGGGAGACAAAAGAAAAGGGAGCCTCTTATTAGGCAAGATTTGGAACAACCCCATGTGACAGCCAATTGGGTGCACAATAAAAAAATGGTGGAAAAGATTTATATAGGAGAGTTCAACTAATTTTATGATGAAGGCTTTATTGAATTTAGTTGAGCTAATCACACTAGGTCATTTTTGTGCTGGTTAATTGATAGCTTGAATTCAGTTTTTGGGTCTTCTCCAATTGACTTGGTCTGCTGCATTTTTTTATTTTTAAATCCTGCTAAGTAATGTCATGTTTGATGTTTGCTTCTTGATATTGTTGCCTATATTTGATGTTTGTCTGTGTATCTGCTACTTTTTGAAATTTGACAGAGGTGAAAGTGGTAGTTGTCTTTGATGCCATGATGTCAGGCCTCCCCACACAAAAGGAAAACTTTGCTGGGTACTTTTCATCACCCTAAGCTATAAGTGCCTTCCTTTGTAGTTCCTTGTATTTTGTGTATAACTTTTGGCAATGGTTCAAAACCTGCATTCATGGTCATCATTGCATCCTGCCAGAAGTGGGTTGTTGCAAGTAGTACATAGAATGTGACCATGTGGCCACACAGTTGGAAGGTGTTGGGGCATGTTTAGCTACATTTTGAGAGAACGCAATACTTTTATTTGGACAATACAGAATGCAGTACATTTTCCTTTAATCAATAAATATAATTATATAATCTGTTTACACCACATCTGGCAATGTTTAGCAGCTATGGAAGCTTGATTTTGAGCTGAAAATGTCTCTTTTTATTTTGGGGACTTAATATTAGACCTTCAAGTTGGAATTAAATCCTTGACCATTGAGATGTCTCCTTGGTGGCAAAATGATTATTTGATATTTTTGATTTATGATAACAGAGGATATATCTGTTTTTCTTTTGAAGCCAAATGCAAAACAGAAAATTCTTTTTCCTGTTGAAAATTTCATTTTACACAGTATATCATTCACAATTGTGCAGTGTTGATGTGATTTACTCTGGTGAATCATGTGCTGATGCATGGATTGAAAAAGAGGTATGTTGTGATTTCAAGCTGATTGGGAAATGAGATTTTTTTTTTTTTTTTGACTAAATTTCCAATAGAAATTTCTCATATAGTTTGATTTAATGTTGCATGCATCTCTTAGGTAATAGATGATCAATCATTTTTTTCCTCAATTACTTTGTCAATAATATTAGTTGGAGTTTATTTTTTATTTCTTATCTGTTTTTTCTTCATGTCATGCTTCATTTTTTTCAGCTCCCTCAGTTGGTCCTTTACTTCTGTCTACCTTGTTTAGATGATAACTTCTGATCTATCATACACAAAGACAAAGTTTCTTCCATTTCTTCTGAGCTATCATACATGAAAACAAATGTCTCTTCCATATAGCAGGCACGAACTTTTCAGTATTTAGAGCAGCAAAAACCTACCCTAATACGTGAATCAATTACTATTTCTGCATACTGAGCACACCACAACAGTGAAATATTGAAAACTGAATAGGTCCTAGGTTTTGGAGCATCAACTGCCATATGCATGGAAGAGTTTTGTATCCTTGTGACTTACTAAGCTGCATTTGTCTAGTTTTGTATATGCCAATTCTGAAACTGAGCAAGGCAACTGTTATTTTTAGTGATGATGAGCAGAAGGTCTTCTTTCTTTTATCTGGTTCATGTGGCACTCGTTATTGTTGATGTTTATTAGCAAGTGGCAGGTTGTAGCCTTAAGGGAGGATGGGTGCCCAAAGGTATGGGTTGTTACTTCTGACCATGTTCAGCAGCAGGCAGCCCATGGAGCAGTATGCATTCCCCTTGGCTATTATTAAATTTACTGTGGTTATCTTGCAAAATTTATCATGCTCCCTCTCTCTCTCTCTCTCTCTCTAGATCCACATACCTAACTTATATGATATTTTGCTGCACTTCCATGTTTCTGCTTTAACCATGTGGTCTTGAGACACCTACTATCCCATATCAAAACTACTAGAGTTTATAGTGGTTTGTCTAGGCATTATTTAATATTTGAATTTGCTTTCTGCTAATTAGAGTTTAATATATGATTCATTCTTTAGTTTCACCCAACAACCTAAGTTCTTTGGGTTGATTGATTTCTTGATATAGTATTAGAGACGACCAAGAGATCATGAACGCAAATTGCACTGCTCTCATTCTTTCAAATAAATATGAATTTCTATTGTGATCATGCTTTAAGCCCAAGAAAGCTTTATTATGAGGGACATATTAAAGTTTAATAAATGATCTATTCTTGAGCCTTACACATTTAAATTTTTGAGTTGATTGCTTTCTTGACATTGCTTATTTCAGTTTTTTATTCCATTGCGAAATATATGGTGTTGCTGCTCCCGAGTTAAGAACTACTTTAGTTTTATATCATCCCAAAGAAGTGACATTCCAAATGTCTTTTACACCACTGTTATCTTAGAAATGAAACAATTGTTTTAGTGGGTTTTCGGGACAAAATAGTATGTAGACTTAGTATATGATTTTGCCTTGTCAGATGCCTCATGGATAAGTATTGAGCATCTTTTCTTATATTGCTTGCCAACTGAAAGGTTGTGACTTAGGTTTTCTTTTGCTTTATAATTGCCTAATAGGGTTGTTTTACATTGTGATGTCAGGGAGCCTTTGTATGGAGTTGCAAGGCATTGGTTTCTGAAGTGAGCAATTTTTGTGTTTTATGTTTTCTGATGACCTTGTAACCAACTACCTTTTTGTGTCCATTGTTTGACTACCAACTCCTCTCAATGTTTGAAGTATAGATTAAGGCATCTAAGGAGGAGGTGGAAAGGATTCTTCAAGAACAAAGGTCTGCTCTGTATGATAATAGAGTTGATGACTATTTAAGTAATGTCTCAAGGAAAGTAGAAAAATGCTAGAGGATGTCAATCATGCCACTAAGCTAAATTTACTAGTTTCAGATGTAGCAGTGACCTCTTCTAGCACATAATAGTATGCATCATATTAAAAGCCACGACATAAGAGAATTTTGCCGTCTATTAGATTCTGCTAAAGGAGTACTTTTAAGTTTGTTTTTCATATGCCCATGTTGTTTTAGTTGGCTAGTTCTTTTTGTTCTCAAGTAGGTCCTTGCATGACATTTCTTCTGTTTCAGATAAAATATGATATGATTTACAATTGCTGACATGCAAACTTTTGATCTCGACTCTTAGGCCAGGGCAATGTTGAAAGTTTGCTTACCAGCTCAATTATCTTGAAAAATCTGCTGAGCAGCTTGTTATAAATTTTTATCAACCTTCTAGACAAGTAGTTGGGTCATTATAATTTTGCATTAGGAAAAAGGACTATCTTTGCACAAAATATTGTGGTATTTAAAACCCATTTTTGCATTCACTCGATTAAAATGCATTTGTTCTAGATCATTCCAATCCAACGTCTAGGCATCTGCCTCACTTCTCCCTTCTGTCTCCATCTCCCTTATTTTGGTATTGCATTCTTTAGCACTCTTCCTTGCCTCTTGATGCCAATGGTGTTACTTTTATTCTCTCATCAGGCCAACTTCTTTTCAAGGCAGATTGTTAAAGCACAACCTTGATTCTGAAGTTGTAGATGCCCTCTCAGAGCTAAAGAGAAAACTTTCTGAGACAGTCCAAAAGTAGATGACTGTCTTGGTGTTATGCCCTTGAGCTGTATGCATCAACAAGTATTTAGCGATAGGCTAGTTTGTGTAGGGATTTGTCCGAGCGGCCCTGCCCCTTGCCAGAGTGGGGTGGTTGAGCCAAAGGAGGTTCCATTGGATTGGCAAATTGACGATAAATTGCTTTGTAGTTGCTATATATTTAATTTATACCCAGTCCACTGTACATTGTGGTTGTCATGCTGCTAAAAGAAATTTTTGTTGTGGTCTCTCTGTTTTTTTTTTTTTGTTGTCCTTTTTAATGTGTGAACATTGAGTTGGATGCTTAGTCATATGTCTTGTGTTGCATTGGCATATTCAGGGTTACTGTGCATTTTGTGCGCATGTCTTAGCATTCTTCATCAGGCCTTCATCACTTTGAAAAAAATTCTTGTCTGAAACTATGATTAAGAATGATGGCTAGCAAGCTGAAAGCATAATGTTTTGCTTCTGGCTTAAAAGTCATCTGGCTGAACTTTACTAGTGGTTGTGTTGTATGGATTTCTCTGAGGAAATGAGTTCTGGAGGCTCTTACTGGTGAAGGAACCAAAAATTTCAGGGTCCGGTTTCACCGTAAACGGTTTTACAGTGAAGCCTATTGTCACGAGGTCATTACTTTCTCTCCAAAAAGCAACCTACTGAGGTGTGCAACACACCCGTTTATATGACCCAAGGTTCCTTGACAGTGGAGGACAGGCAATCCGTTACACTATGCTCCACAAAAACTTGGTCTAAAGAAGGAAAATTTGGAAGCAATATGAAGCCAGCCACTGAACTGCAGCATGACTGGGAACTTGCTTGATATTAATACTGCTAAGTGCTAGCTAGTACTCCTGCGTGGGAATGGATATGTACCAGAACTTGGAACATGCATGGATTTCTTGATCACTGACCAACTTTTAGCTTCAACTTTTAAGCAAGCAAAGCAGTGATTGTATGGGACAGTTTTCTTAAATTGCGTATAATAACCCTTCCAAGGCTCGTAGGATGCATGCATGAATGGAACACATAAAGAGCCTAAAACAAACTAATTCGTTTGAAGCAGAAGATGAGTGCATTCCCCTGCCCTGTATGAATGGATCGAGCAGATCTGTTTAATGGACAGACCGAATTTGGACATGCTTATATGTTTCTACGATCTACAATCTTTACCATATGTGAAAGTCAGGATGCGTGAAAATTTTTTGTTGGATGACACAAAGGCATGAAAGACTGTGCTAAGATATCCTTAGCTTTAGCATAATAATTCTAGTTATTGCTTGAATTAGATTATAAATATATCACTTTATCAAATTTTAATTTATGAAGGAACCTTATCTAATTCATCTCCATAATAAAATTAAATGAATAATCACTTCTAAATCATTTTAAGATTTACAAAATACAAATTGCCAAGTGTGTCTTATTTTGTAGTTGCAATTTTATTTGGGTTTGCTTAGTTTGTGCTATTATTGTGAACCATGAGAAATTTTAATTGCAGCATAGAGATAAAAGAAGAATACAGTGTAAAAAATTACAAATTATCATCTAAGCATTTACTTTGTTGCATATATTCAAGTAATACATATAACACTGTCTTCTTTATTCACATGAAACAAAAACCTTTGAGTTCATGTGTTTCATAATTCTGAATATACCATGTGGATGTGAGAGGATGCCTTTGGATGATCTTTCAAGTAGAGAGTAAGATCTTGAAAACAAGATTGAATGGATCAAACTGATGAAATTAAAAATTAGATTATGATCTAATTCAATTTACTTTAAAAATAATTAATTTTAAAATTAATAATTAAATTATTAAACTGACTAATTAGAATATAAATTAGTAAATTAATTATAATTTTTTTATTTAGTTAATTTAAAATTTTATAAAAAATTAAAAAAAATAATTTTTTTAAATAAAAATTATATTATTAATTTTTTTATATATTTAATATTAATTATTAATTTTATCAATTCAACACTATTAAAATATTTAAATCAATTGAACTTCTAAATTTTTTAATTTAATAATCAGTTTAATTTTTAAAATCTTAATAAGAACCCAATCTTTACTAATATTCATAGATAATTTTATTGCTAAAACAATAAATAAATAAATAAATAACTTTTATTTTTTAAAGTGATTTAAATAAATTACTTATTTAAATTGTTTTTATTAAGTTAATATTATAAATAAGTTTCATCCACTTTAAATTGTATTTTTTGTTATAATAATGATACTTTTTGTTAAAAAAAATATATTTATTTATTTATATTAAACTAATTTTTTTAATTTTTAATATTATTGAAATATCTTTACTTTTGTGAATTACAAACTTTTTATCATAATATAAAATAAAAAAATTTTAACACGTAAAATATTATAAATTATTTTTTAAATATTTATTTTTATCGTATGTATTTAAATAAAATATATGATATTATTATATTTCACTTACAAATATATATGTAACTAACTATTACCTATAATCCATTGACTACTAATTATAAAATTTATGGTGAGATATAGGGTTAAACCCTATACGTTACTCATAATATAATTCCCTCCTCAAACCAATTAAATTGACTTATACAAAAATAAAAAAAAAAATGAAAGAAACCTTTTTATTTTAAAATTATTTAATGTGATAAGATGTATTTATTTTTTGGACATGTTCAAATTAATATAATATTGTCACGTTTGTACTAATGAAACAAAAATCATATGTTCAGCAACTAATAATATACAACATATATGCAATCACACTACCTTCATTTTTTTTAAAGGGAATTATAGGAATTTACTAGTTAAATGTAACTTTTTAGAATATATATATATATATATATATATATATATATATATAAAGAAACTTAAAGTGATTGGTCAACCGTATTAGATTATTAAACTAATTTTCATACTAATACAATTTAGTTTACTAATTTACACTTATTTTTATTGCAAACACATTTTTTAGATACTTCTCTTTTCTCCCTCTTCATAAGCTATAATAACTCTACCCCATATATATTTATATATATTATATCGGAGGTGTAATTTATATTTAGAAATTTTTGTATGATAGGAGTAAAATTGACAAGGGTTGACAAATAAAGACACGTGTATATTGACAAACTTTTCTTGGTATATTTTAATATGCAATTTCAACTCAATTCTTATGCTTTTATAATGTTTAGATTCTTTTAGTTACTTCATAAAAATTAAAATAAATTTTTAACTATAGGAAGCCTATATTTAACCTTACCTTTGATTTGACTTTTTCAAATTTCTCAAAAATTACTAAAAGAGTTTTTTTTTTTTTTTTAAAAAAGGGGGAAACATGATGATCGATGGTAAAAAATGATAATACTAAGAAATCATTAAAAAGGAAAAAAAAAAAAGGTTTTACATAAAAAAAATATGTGATGTCTTCTGCCTGCGTAGTTGGACTGGACCTAATGGAAATATAAAACTCAAAACTCAAGCCTATTACAAACAGAAGCTTAAGTTAAGAGTGCTTAACTTGGGCCGAGCAGGCCCAAGTAAATGGATTATGAATCAAACATGTCATATAGTCCATTTATCGATGGCTGGTTCGAGCCCAAGCCCATTAACAAGTGTAAATTCTACATTTTTTTTGGGGAAACGAATCACAAGAATAGCCGATGAATTTTTGTGAGCAAAACAACAATAATAATAATAATAAAATCTACGTTAAGAACTCCAAAAAATGCGCAAAAAAAAAGAAAGACAAGGAAAGAGGAATTTATGCCATGGGTCAAGACCCATGTGGGACAAAAGGAGTCCCCCGTAATTACTGGTTTGTTATAATCGGTGAAGTTGGTGATACCATTACTCTTTTTCTCTGAGGAAAAGTTGGTGATGCCATTATTGTTGACATGAATACGTGAATGTTTGGCATCACTCTCTCCCTCTCTCACACGCACACACATGTATGCAAACTCCCCACCCCAACAAGAAAGGGGGCAGTTCTACAGAGAATTTGTCCATTAAATATTCTGGCAGGAGGAGTGGCAGTCGCAAAAACTCAGCCCCACAACCGCTGGTGGTCAGACCCTTTGCGGATCCCCATATACACATACATACATATATATGTCTATGTGTTTGTGTGTGTATAATTCACAAAGACCTGTCAGTCAGTCAGTCAGTCAGTCAGTCAGTCGGTTATATCCATCCAACGAGTTAATGCGGTGCGGCTATGTCACATGAAGTCCAGGCATTTTGGACTTCGTCTTAATTAATTTTCTTTTGCCGACTCTTCCGTTTTGCATCTTACAAATTGCGAATTATGAGTGATTTTTGCACTCGGTCGTTATATATATATATATCTCGAAAGAATTTAAGTAAGCATAAAGGTAGGTGATAGATTTTATGTATATAAATAATTCTTATATCATATAAAAAATATATTTTATATTACATTTAAAAGATGTTGTTTGTGGTATAAAATGTGTTATATAATATATATATTAATTGTTTTGCATTTATTGGAGTCAATAATCTGGGTGGCTACAAGGACAGTCAAAAACAGGCGATGGGGAAAGGCGACTTGGCAGTGGGGCATGATGAAAACCGGACAACGAACAGGGGAGGGCCCAGGATCACATTTAGATTTAATTACGAGGAGTCAAATATTTGACTAACTGCCTGAACGGACCCCAGGACCTGGAGGTCCATTGACCATTACTCTTATCATCTGACTTTTTCATTGAATGCTCTTGTAGTTAAGGCTGGTTGATGTTTGGAGGTGGAGTGGTTGCGTTTGTGTCCACAGAAAGAGCTCAAAAAGGGTATAGTGTAGAAGCGACGGAGTCCCCCCACCCCCTCTTTTTCCTCCGTAGGCCTCTCTCGATAAATCTCCCAATCTCTCTCGGGACCTGTGCATTTGTACCTTTTTCTCATTTCCGTCTACCAGTTCACACTTCATAATAGTTGAAAAACAAGATGTCTCGTCAATGTTCCTTCACAGTCTCTCTGCGGACCGAAAACACGTAGAAACAACATGCTCGTCCAATAATAACAGTAAAGATTCGATTACATAGACAACAATATATATATATATATATATATATATTCAAACGATTGCCCATGCATGACGACGGCAGGACGCTGCTGCTTTTTATGACTCTTTCTCTTGTTTTAAGTCACGGATAAGTAACCGTATTCTTGGGGACGAATTCGATGGTTGACACCTCAAGGGGCAGAAGTTTCAAGCACCAACCATCATGAGTACATACTCGAAACGTTAAAAATTAAAAATTAAAATTGTTTGTCAACTATAGCATAGATATTTGCATTCGATTGGAATTTGTTATATGTAACATATTAAAGTAATAATTTTTTAAAATTTATTTGTGATATGAAATATAAAGTTGTGAAAGTTTAATTCTATCGAAAATAAACCTCTTATTTATAGGTTATGTATATGACTGAGTTTCACTCTTTTTTTCTTTTTTTTTTTTTAAAAATTTGTTAATGGCTTCAGCGGATTGTTTAACTAATTTACTATTTTTAACAAAATTAACTAAGTTATTGGTCTGCTAATGTTTAAATAGTTAGCATTCATATAAATTTTGGTCTTCTAGCTTTTTTTTTTTAATATTTTAAAACCTAAGAAATCATTGTCGTTAAATTATTGGTCTCATGATATTTAAATTGTTAATGCCATATATGCTTTGATCTCCTAGCTTTTTTATTATTATTCTTTTTTATTTTGTGTGTGTGTATGTGTTGAAATCTAGGAAATTACCTATAATATTCTTGTAATTTAATTTCGATTATCAATATGCTTTAAGCATTTTTCTATTCGAGATTTCAATTTGTTTGAAGCAATATATATTTGAAATTCTATAGAGTATAACAAGCCAAAAAATACTCCCAATTATATTCAAAACAAGGAGGAGAATATATTAGAGGAGTTACACATAAAAAAAAAAAAAAAAGGAAAGAGAGAAAACAAAGGCAAGAACTAAATAGTTTTTAGTAGCTCATCATCTCAATGATGGTAACATTTATTTTTTTCTTCTCATTGCATCTTATTGTTATTCAAGTTGGTGTGAAAGATATGAAGATAATATGTTTGTTAAATCTTAGGACAAATTAATAAATGAAAATAAAGAACAAATAAATAGGATTTGCTTATGGAAGGTTAAGAGCAATCTCTATCAAAGAAAAAAAAAAAAAAAGAGAGCCCACTAACACAACAAAAGACTTAGTTGTACATTATAATGTTGGTCAAGAAAAATTATTTATTATTTTCAACTTTATACTTGATAGAAAAATATATATCTTTTAGAGGTAACAAATAAGCAATTCAAGTTAATTTTGAGTTAGGTTATTTCAAGTTTTAAGTCATTTAGATCTCAAGTCATTTGGATTTGGGGTATCTTAAGTCTTTTCTTATTAGTTTATTAGATATCAAATAGTTTGAATTTTAAGTTATTTAAATTTCAAGTTAAGTTATAAGTCATTGACACTTCAATCAATGCAAGTTGGATTGTTTGGAGCTTTGGACAATTTAAATTGAATTATTAAAGTCAAGTCAATTTTTGTGACATATATCTATAAGCATTTTCTCTCTATTACTAAACTAATATAACAAATTTCTACATTTTTACCGGTGGACTTTAGGGAATAATTTTTATTAAAATAGGCTTGTCTTGGGGAATATAATGTGTATGGCATATAAAGCAATAGAAAAGGAAAATTTGAATTTTAAAAATAAGCAAAAATATTACATTAATGAAGTTTGAAAACAGATGTGCCATAAAATATTGAAAAGAGGAAAAAAAAAAAAAGTGAATTCAAAAAATGTGTATAAATATTGTGTTTTTGAAATATTATTATTAAATACATGTATATTGTGAAAGTAGTTTGATAAATTTATTTTACTTATAATGATTTTCATTAACAATAATATTATAAGGTTTATATTTTATTTCATATTTATGAATAAATAATTTAAATTGATTAATTGATATTTCATATGTTGAAATTAGTGTGTATACTAATTCAAATATAAAGAAAATATTTTGAAAATAATAATTATTCATAAATAAAAATTATGCAAATAAAAAATATCCATAATTTTTTTAAAAATGAATTAAAATTTTGAGTTAGGTTTAGTTTATATTAGTTTAGGTTATTGTAGGTTTCTAGTTATTCAAATTTTAGATTATTTACGTTTTAAGTTATTTTATATTCAAATTATTTAGGTTTCATATTATTTTGCATGGAATTATTTGGATTTTGAGTTATTTTAATTTCAAGTCAAGCCAAATTATGGGCCATTGATTTTTTTTTAAATCAAAATAGGTCGAGTCGAGTTAGGTTTATGATGAATTAAGTTCAATTACTCAAATTGAGTCTACTTTTACTACCTTTGATATAAATATTTTTTGGTTTATGTGTTGAATAATACATTTTGAATTGATAAATACACTTATATGTTTTGCAATAATTTTTAATTTTAATTTTGTTTCTATGATAAAGAATTCCTTTTGGAATTAAATGTACTTTAGACACAATTTTTTTTCTTTAAATGTGAATTATCCATAGAAATAGAAAAATATTTTCATGTATAATAATAATAAAAAATCCTTAAACTTATTTAATAATCATTTGCAACCAATTATATTTTACCTTTTGTCTATTGCAATTAACATAAAGGACAAAAAATTGTTATATATTTCAACTCCTTAACTACTTCTATTTCATGGGTCATAAGACTCTATAGTAGTTTTAATCTCATTATATTACTCATTAATTGCATAAGAAAATATTAGATAAATCCAAATAAAATTATATAGGATTAAACCTACCAATTCATGACATCTTAACGTTTAATATATGGATTGACCTTTACAAATGAAATCACATCTGTGAATATTATCTCTCATCTACCCTAGCATTGAATGCTCAAATGTTTGATGTAATTGTCTTAATTTAAAGAGTAACATAATCAAATAACTTCTTATCATAAAATTTCTCTTTAATGAATGACCCAAAGGAGTTATAAAACCCAACACTAAGTGTTATTTATCCTAGGTCCTAAATGATAAATGAGCACAATAAGTTAGCCAAGTGTCACAGACTAAAAGAGATGACACTTATTTAAAGCTTACTTTGCATAATGAAAGTAATGAAATTCTTTAGAATTCCCCATAGTTTGCTATATATTGTACACTCTAAAACTCTATTATGTATTCATGCATGAACTATAACACGTTATATAAGGCTAGTTAGATATTTTCTTATAGTGTCTTAGAAAATTTTAGAAGATGAACATGGTTAATTAGGTCAAAACGATTTTGGTCATAGGTTAAGGGGTGGAGGGCTATATATACCTCACCCTTCCTTATTTTTAAGGCATCCAAGTATCTAAGTATCCAACACTCTAATGACTTTGTTTTAGTGTAAGAGAAAATATTTCTTTGTAAAACTCTTTTGCTTTCTTACTGATTTCACTTATCACTCATGCTACATTCTTGGTTATTCTCCATAAGAAAGCCAATGATGGGTTGAAAAGTTGACTTAGTCACCAATTTAAGAGGTTGGTTTGGCTAAGTATCACATCAGTTAGCTCCCAATGTACTAAAGTTGTAACAAATGGTATTAGACTGAGGGTAGTAATGCTTATGCTAGTTCAATTGATCAAGTTTGGCTAGTTTTGGGTTTACATTAAGGCAAGATGTTTGATGGTGAAAACAATGTTGTCCTTACCATTGGTGAGGTCAAAGAGGTGCAAGCACCCTTAAGAGTGAGGGAACATAATGTTTTTATGGAAAGAAAGACAAAGAGAAGCCTTGAATGTGATGGGATCCCATAAGACAAGGCTTGTAAAGGTGGAAATGGCAATGGTTGATGCAAGAGAGCATCTCAATGTCCTTAAACAAGAATTGGAGGAGAAATTCATAAAACTCTATGAAATTATGGATGTCACACCTTTGACTCTTGATATGGTGGGGTCCTATGTTCATTAAGATCAGTAAGCCCTTTAAGCCAATGTGTTTGATGTGTTTTCCAAGTTCTAAATTTGATTGGACAAAATGCAAAAGGATTGGATGATGTGTAAAGAGACACTCACTTAAGGATAATATAAAATAAGGCACCTTTGAAATTAAAGATACTTAAACCAAAATCTTATGGTAGCAATTAGGATGTTAAAGAGATTAAAAATTTTCTATGAGATATGAAACAAAACTTTGAGATTGCTTATGTTGAAGATAACACTTAAGTATATGTTGTAACCTTCTATCCTGCTAATAATGTTATACTTTGGTGGTGTATGAAATGTAGCAACTCTACCTAAGGTGTTGATATGATCTGGACTTATAATGAGTTTAGAAGGGAGCTTAAGAAACAAATTTATCTAAAAGATGATGGTTTCTTGGCTTGAAAGAAGCTCAAGAATTTGAAACGAGATGACATGATTTGAGAGTAATTCGTAAATTCTCATCCTTGCAACTTGGACTTTCTAATATATTTCAAGTGAGCTACTCTTTAACTTCATAGATGGATTTTAGTTACGGGATGTATAAGAATTGAGCCATTGCAATGCCTTAGAAATTGCCTTTATAATTGTTTTTGTCAAGTCTCTTATTGATTACATTAATTCAAAGGACTATAAAGATACCAATAAGGTAAAGTTTTAGGAGTACAAGGGCACAAAGTATCTTAATACAACCCAAAAAGAGGAAGAAACAAGAATATCACGCAAAGAAGTGATAAACTTTCCATAAGTAAGGCCTCACATTAAGGCAAGAAGTTTAACAAGTAAAGCAACTTCAAACCTAAATTAAATTATTTCCATTGTAGAGGGAATCATTAGGTTCATGACTATATTAAAAGAAATGGCTAAGTATCATGATCAAAGTAAGGAATGAGAGGATTCCTAGGCACTAATAAGTATGCTACAACTCCTTAATTTTGTCAAGACTATGCCTTTATCACAACCAAAAAAAGTCTTATGTATTTAGAGGTAATGCTTGCTAGGAAGTACATCAAGACCATGGTGGATACAAGAATGATACATAACTTTATTTCAAGTGATGAAACAAAGAGATTAAGATTAAAGATCTCTAATGGATTTGATTGGCTAAAGTTTGTTAACACTGTTGCTAAGCCATTAGAAAGCATAACACAAGAGGTAAAAAACTATGTCAAAGATTATGACAGGTGTGATTAACTTCTTGGTAGTATCCATTAATGACTTCTAAGTGGTATTATTTATAGATTTTTTTTTTTTTTTTTTTTTTACTATTTTAAAGGTATTTTTATCCCTTACCTTTGTTTTAAGGCTATTCTTGTAAAGAAAGCCACTTGGATAATACACAATATCATTAAGGCATGGGAAAGCAATTGTAAATTATTAACTATGCAAGTGAAAAAGGAATCAAGAAAGGAGGTGTTACTTTTCTTATAGCCTTAAAGGAGGAAGTTTCTATTACATTGAAGGAGTTGTCGACAGGAGTTTTTAAAATGCTAATAGAGTTTAAGGATGCCTTGTGTCTTGAATTGCCTAAGATGCTCCCACCAAGACAAAGGGTAGATCACAAGATCAAGCTGAAGTTAGGTGTCATAATACCTATTAAAGCGCCTTATTGTATGATACCACCTGATTTAAAGAAGTTGAAGAAACAACTCAAGGATTTATATGATGTAGACTTTATTCAACCCTTTAAAACCTCTTATGGAAGGATGGTCATTTTCCAAAAGAAGTATGATTGTTCGTTTTGAATATACATTAGTTATTAGATTTTCAAAAAGATAACCATTAAGAACAAGTACCCTATTTATAGGAATCCTTTATTGATAACCATTTTTATAGTTTGTTGTCATTTAGTCTTAGTAGTGATATAAAGAATTATTTCTTCTTTATAATTTAATTATCTATTTTTTTTATGTTCCCTCTTTCTTCTTTACCATTTTATTCTCTCTTATCTAAGTTCATCTATTATTAAAATAGGATATATTAACTAGCTTCCAAGTAATTCACTCAAGCCAAAAAGACTAGGAGGTTCCATTTTGGTTAGATAGTGACAAAGCATTCAATCACCTTTGAAGGGGACAACATATGGGTTCAAATTTTAACTTAAAGGAGTGCTAGACGAAAAGGCAGAAAAGGATATATCTAATATGTATTTAGTTGATTCCTCATAGTTTGAGCATTTTAGGACTTTTTTTTTTCATTTTTTTATTTGATGATTTGGTTTTTAGATTCATACACTAAATTCATTTTCTTTTATCTTAAATTGAAGAATTATAATTTGAAAATTTAATTTTAAAAAATTTATCAACATATTACAACTAAAATCAATTACTAGCTCCATTGATAAGTGTATCCCACACCATCTTATAACCAACATATGTTGTAATTATAAGAAAGACTCTTAATAGTCACTTATAAGAGAGACTTTAAATAGAATATATCACATTATCAACATTATCAAAGCAATAATTTACTAAATCAAAAACAAATTCTCACCTAATTGTCCATAAGAGTATAACTAGAAATTTTTCTCTCTTAAAAGAGCTTTTTTATTAGTCTCTCTTGATTACCTAAAAGAAAAAAAAAAAAAAAGAGGATTTGGCCATGAATTTCCTTTTCCTTTACATAATAGTAAATATCCATTACACGAACAATTGACTATGAAATGATTTTCTTATTTACCCAATAAAAAAGTATATATATAACCACTTAGCTTTTCTCTCAAATTTTTGTTAAGACAAAATATTAAAGATCATGGATAAGTACAAAAAGTTCATTTAGACTAGTTGATTTATATATTTGAAAAAAAAGTAATTTTGTTTTCAAGCAATTCACAATGAATTTCTTACATGCAAGATGACAACTCATTATTAACAATTCGCTTTATTTTGACCTATTGAGAACCATGCCCTTACCAAATTTCAAATTCACAAAAAAGAAAAAAAAATAATAGAAAAATCATAAAAGCCACTTAGATATGGCTTAAAGCATATACTTTGTGTTCATCTAGCAATTTCAAGGATGTCACATCCCTAATTCTTGATCTAATGGAGTCTTGAATGCATCAAAAGGAAAAAGTCTTTCAAGCTAATAAGTTTGGAATGTTTGCCAAGTTCCAAACTCAATTAGATGTAATGCCAAAAGATCGGGTAATTATGTAGAGAGGCATTTGTTTGTGGGATAATGGAAAATAAGACATCTTTGAAATTAAAGGCATTCAAGCCAAAATCCTATGGTGGAAATAAAGATGCTAAGGAGATTGACAATTTTTAATGAGTCATGGAATAATATTTTAAGATAGTTTGTGTTAAAGAAAACACTAAGATACATGTTGTAACCCTTTATCTTGTTGATAATGCTATACTTTGGCTATGCATGAGATGCAATAACTCTACCTAAGATGATAATATGATATAGATTTAGGATAAATTTAAGAGGGAACTTAAGAAATAATTCTATCTTAAAAATAAGGGTTTCTTGGCTCGAAAGAAGCTTAAGAATTTGAAACAAGATGACACAATTTAAGAATAAATATGCATATTCTCATGATTATGACTTAAACCTTCTAATATGGTACAAAGTGAATTACTCCTTAACTTTATGGATGGATTGTAGTTATAGGATTAACAAGAATTAAACCATTGCAATGTCTTAGACATTGCCTTAATAATTGTTGTTACTGAGTCTCTTATTACTTATATTAAGTCAAAAGACTCTAAAGATGCTAATTAAACAAATTTTTAGGAGTATAAGGGCAAAGATAGAGGAAACAAGGACTCTTGACACCAATTAAAAAAGGAGGAGATAAGATTATTGCAAAAAGGAGTGTAAGCTTTTTACAAGTAAGGCCTTACATAAAGGCAAAAGAATTTAAAGAAATTATGTAAGAAATAAATATGACTACTATTATTTATTGCCATAGAGTCTAAAGAAACTATCTGTTGGGGTCTATGTTTGTCATCATGACACATAATGTCATCACATGTTATTTTTAAAATTAAAAGGAACTTAGCCCAAAGCAAGTCAGTTGGTAAGGTTTTGTGGCTGAGTTTTAATGTTCCTTACCATACAAGCTAAAGGGAGTCAATCACGTTTTGGGTGCTCTAGGTAGGAAGATGGAGTTCTCTCATATGAGTAAGCCTAAAGGGAGCTTGCTTAATTACATTAAAGAGGGATAAATGCATGGCATTTAGGCCAAAAGTTAAATTGGCCTTTCCAAAAACAATAAGACAAGAAGGTTTTAAGTAGAGGACATATTGCTTTGCACCTTTATGCCTAAATGGGCTAACCCTCAATGTGATCTTATTAAGGAATGTCATGGTATCAAGTGGGTTGGACATTTAGGATAGTGTTGCATTAAAGTATTGCTAAAGAGCACTTATTATTTGCCATAATTATTGGATGATGTAAAGTCTTATATATGGACATGCCTTATTTCATAACAAGCTAATTTGGAGGAAAAGGAACTAACTAGATTGCTTAAGCCACTACCTACTCTTGTAGAACCATGGGAGCATCACCCTTGACTTCATTGTGATGTGCCTTTGCAATTAAAAATTTGAATAGGGAAAGGATTCATGAAATTTATGTTCAAAACATCAAATATTATACTCAGTAATATTACAATAACAAAATTCATCAAAGCAACATAAATATAGCAAGCAAATATTTAAGTGAAAAATAATTAGTGTAAATAGTTACCTTAGTCAAAATTAGATAAAATTGAAATTTTTTAAAAGCAAATACTATTATAAGTAATTCTCTTTTAGCAATTGTATAATTCTTTTAAGCATTATTCATTATTCTACTTGCATAATAATGATATAAAATTTCGTATTTGTCTTATTCATAAGCATTGCACCTAAAGTATTATCACTTGCATCAAGTATGATTTTAAAAGGAAAATCTTAACATGGTGTGGCAAAAATGTAAGTATCAACTAAATTCTCTTTCAACAAATTAAAGTTGTGTATACAATCAATATCAAATATAAAAGGTATACATTTAATCAAGAAATTAGTAAGAGGTCTAATAATGTTAGAAAATTTTTTAATAAATCTCTTATAAATACCTTTATGATAAAGAAAATCTCTAACATCCATTATTGAATTAAAAGGAGAAAGTTTTTCAATTAATTCAACTTTTATTTTATCTATTTCAATTTTTATTAGGCACTTTGCAAAGTAGCACTATACCTTCCTTAACTATAAAATTACATTTTTTCTAATTTAATACGAGGTTAGTCTCTTCATATCTCTTTCCAAAGCATTATATAGGTTTAAAGAAGCTTCTCGAACTTGGTTTGCCCAGTTCAACTCTAACATTTAGCAATTTATCTTTAATATTAACTTTTCATGACTCTATTTTTTTGATACAAAGGATGGATATTGGTACCATTCTTTTGTTTCTTTATGTTAATGATCTAATTATTACATGTAATGGTATTTCATGTATACATTTTCTTTAGAATTATCCAAGTCAATAATTTAAAATGAATGTTTTGGCTACTTTTAATTATTTATTAGGTATAAAAGTATCATTTGAGACTAATAATTACTTTCTATTTTACCTTATGTACGCCTTAATTCTTTTTTTCTCAACTTGGTATTATAAATAACAAGACAACCTTTTTGTTTTTTGAGATAAATATTAAGTTTACACTAATTTTTAGTACACTTCTTAACAATATTACTCTTTATAATTCACTAGTTTGAATCTTATTTTATCCTATAATCACTCACCCTGACCTGGTTTATGCAGTTCATTTAGTTAGTCAATTTACGATTACTCTTAGATTTACCTATTTTGCGGTTGTTCTTCATATTTTACCATATGTTAAGGAGACCTTATTTCATGAGTTTTACTCTTTTATTGATTACTCTTTTTGGCTAAAGGACTTTTGGGATGTTAACTAGATTGGTGATCTTACAAATAAATGATCTATTATTAGTTTTGTTTCTTTCTCAGTAATTCTCTAAGACTTGGTGTAATAGGAAACAATCAATTGTAGAACCTTTTATTACAAAAGCTAAGTATCATGCATTAATGGATACAACACTTAAATTTATTTGGTTTTGATGGTTACTTTATATTATGAGAACAAAATTGCAATTCATGCAATTTAGACAACTCATAAAAATGTGTTTTTATAAGTGTACTAAATACCTTAATATTGATTGTTATTTTACTAAATAACTAATTAATAATAAGGTTATATATATTTGTAATTTATTTTATTAGTAGGCTAACTTGCAAACATATTCACTAAAACTCACTTTAGTTGTCTCTATGAATTATTTTGCAAACTAAAGTTGGTCTTCATAATGCCAACTTGAGTTTGCAAAGTAATTCATGCAAACAACCCAAATGAGTTTTAGTGAATATATTTATAATAGAGCTATATATACTTGTAAGTTGGTTTACTGATAAAATAAATTGCAAGTATATATAGCCCTATTGTAAACATATTCACTAAAACTCATTGTGATTGTTTTCATGAGTTACTTTGCAAACTCAAGTTGATTTGTCTAGCACCAACTTAAGTTTGAGAGGAAATGCTTGCAATTCCTTTTTGATCACCTTAGTCTTCTTATATCTTAATAACATTCATTTCATTGTGATCATGATATTCTTTTCAAATCATAATAATGTCTATCATGATCCTAGTATTGTTCTCATGTTCTAATTGACCAATTTATTAATTTGATAATCAATTCTCAAAACTAATAATATTTAAAATAAATTATAGTAAATTACAGTTTATTCTTAATTTTATCAATTCAACCAATTAATTTGGTTTGATTTTCAGAATTTTCTATAAAATCATATGAACAGGGTTTCATGTAAGTATTATTTTATACTTTTCGTCAGTCCCAGAATATCTCTCTCCATTTTTGTGTCTCAATTCTGCCTTTTCACTCTTCTTATCCATAATTATCATAATTATGCTGAACCTTTGTCAGTGGTATGGACTGTATTTTGACATTTAGATAAGTATTGAAGACACGAGGATAGAAACAAAGACAAATCCTGCAATATTTTGAAAAACTTTATATGGATCAGTTCAGTTGATTCGTTTGGGATGGACAAGAACGTTCAAATGGTCGAGTCATGTTCATAGAGAAAATCCCATCAGTGTCATAATCGCTTGAGCGGCCATTGAATTAATTCGATTCGTCTCACTTTCCTTCACAAAAGTTGGGATTTGTTTTTTTCCTCTCTCTCTTTCTCTCTGTGATTTAAGAGAAGGAAAGATCCTCTGGATATTTTTGAGACGTTGAACGTGGAACGCTAACATCTAAACCTAATTGGTGCAACCTCATATTACGAGATTGGTTGGGCGGCTTAAAGGAAACAATTAAATTCTTGCAGAGTCGACTATGGAATGGTCGGTGATTGGCCAAAATCCTCCCCCTCCCCCCCCATAACGTGTGTGGGTCCGTATCCATTTGATATCATGTTTGATTGATTATCGTGATGCGCTCTTTTCTTGGATTCATTGCATTTTCGTTGTCATGTTATTCTACATCAAACCCTCCGTCTAATCTACTCTTACTGCTGACTATATCTGTCCCCATGACCACAATTATTCCCACATATATATATATATAAAGAAAAAAAAAAAAAGGTGAAAGAGCAGAAGTAATTTAATTTGTAAAATTTATTGTATAAAGAAACCAAGGAAGACGACGACCGCCAATTTGGTCCAGGCCACGAGAACTCTGTGGTGGATGAGTACCCACCAACTAAACCAATTATCCAAATGTATATTCATGTAATGGGGTCCATACTCTTGCCTACGCGGCCTGCAGCGCCCCACTACAAAACAACTGAAAATTTGGTATCCGCTTGCTTGCCCGACCGGAGACTGTTGTACTCAACACCAAGCTGTGTTTTTGTCTACGAGTAATGACTGCAAATTACTAATTTTTACCTCTGTTTTGAGCTTAATGTTTTCCCTTAGATTTAGCTTTTATACTTGGAGGTACCAAAAAGTCAACTCCCCCGGTGCATTAACTTGATTCTAACGCCCGTCGGATCGGTTCTTTTTTCTTTTCTTTTCAATAGTTTGAACTTGATTATGATCCAAATTAAGATAATCCAAAAATGTTGAGCATGACTTAACCTCAACCCAAATGGCTTAAAATATTTTAAAAATTAAAATCAAATAATAATAGTTTTCTCAATTTATTTGTTAAAATGTCAGAATTCAAAATGGTCATATAACTTATTACAATTGGAACACGTTCCTGATCAGCCCCGCCTTTTTGGTACCTCTAAAAATATAATTCCATAGCTCCTCGATTGTGAGCTTGTGTAGTGTGTGGTTTAAATGTAAACGAGGAACAAAAGGAATAATTATTTGTTAACTCTTTCTAATTATTAAGTATTTAAATTTTACAACTTTTATTTACTTCATTAACATATTGCACGGGTCTGCATCATTTATGGAGCATGGGTTACATCCTTAATATTTAATACACTTGCCGACGTTTCTCTTCCAATGTTTTGCTCTAATCTACAGTAAACTCATATCAAAAGGGGCTAAGTGACCTTTTCCGCATATATGATGTTATCTTTGGTAGATATTTTTAGAAGAGGACGTGGGGGCTTCCCACTAGCCATACTGCTGGGTTCCACACAATTGGAGGTCTCGTCGCCCATTGGTGTTGACAATGCATTTTGCGTTTCCTTGCCTCCTTTTGTCAGCATTTAGGAATTGGTAACATTCATTGTTTCCACCGGCACCAGCCGTATATTTCCAATTGACTATGCCTTACGGCTTTTGTTGTTATTTTTTCTTACTACTATTATTCATATATAGTAAATTATGGTGAAAATTAATTAGAGGAGATAAAAAAAAAAGAACATCAAATTTAGGAGTTTCGGTAAAATATGAATATTAAGTGCTATCTATTTTTATATTCTTTCACAATGAGAAAAGCAAACAGAAATTACAAAAAAATATTTTTATACACGCAGAACATAATTAAATCCTGCCTAGTTTACGCGCACTTTACACCACCTCTCCCTCCACAGTTCCTCCAGTGTCCAATCAACATCTTCCAATTCCATTCTCCTAGAATTGTTAATTATTGATAGTTATCATGTGCTCCTTCTCGTAAGGTTTCACGATTTTTGTCTTTACTATGACCTAGTGGTCTTTGACCGAATAAATGTGACCTCAGGTTCAGGGCAGAGGTGGGGGAGAAGTATCTTTTCTGATTATAAATACTTTGTGAAAGACGGATATGATTGCTTTGCTCATTGTTTTCAACTAAAGATGGGTAAATTTTCTATACCATAAGATGAAAATTTCTTTGGCGCACTTGCATGATTGTGCACAAATTGGATCTATAAGATGATGTAAACAACATTGGCATTCAGTACTAAACTAGTTGAGAGAGTAGTGATAACTAGTATTCATTCCCTTCCTTGTACGAACGCATCAACATTCTTTTCTCTGGGTGGTGCGGAAGATGAGATCTATCTAATAGTTTATCCTCAAGAAAATCGGGTTGGCTTTCCCAAAAGAAGGAAAACATAAATGAGGGAGGTTTCTAGTTGCATGGATTTTTATTTTATTTTATTTTATTTTATTTTATTTTCTTTGTTTTTTTGAAAGCAACTTTATTGATCAAGATGACCTTTTAAGAAGGACAACAATAACAACACTGAGAGAGGCCGTTTTTTACGAACACTAGGTAGGCGACAAATCTGTTTACCCACGTAAAGCACTGTTATACTATAATGAAAACCATAAAATACAGTAGCGAAACCATCACATCACACCTAACTCCACGGAAAGGAGAAACCTCACATGAACCATTGTTGCATCTGAATGGAAAATTTTGGTGTTCTCACAATTTTATGCTCAATAATATTGAGAATTTCTCGTTTGAATTAACTAGAATACTTTTTGTTGATTCTATCTTGTAGGACGTAAAATATGCTTGGAATCGTTGAAATATTTGTCGATTAAGATATTTATGGACTACATATGCAGCATAAAAATAGTTTAAAACTTTGATAGAATAGATTAAGGTATTTTTTAAATGTAATCTCAATCTCTAATAGAAGAAGAATATTACTAAACTCATTATGTATTCTTGTTCTTTAAAGTTTCTTAACAAGTTGTTGCAAACCATCATATTATGGGAACATGAAAATAATTCTTGCGATCACAATTTTTTTAAAAAAATTTTATTTTAAAGAGAGAGAAGAGAAAGGCCAAAAACCCTATTGTGCTAATCAAGTGACTAACCATCAAGGGGTTTAAATAGAGGATTCATATTTTTGCATCAAATTTAAGGCAACTGAGATTTTAAATTTAACATGCATAGATATTCTTCATGGATGCAGATAAAATCAATGGATTCGTATAGATTCCAAGGTCACGGCCATAAGCTATGAAGTAATGGCTTAATTTCAAATAGTAATTAAAGTATATTACTCTATAAATCTAATTGGATACACCCATATTCTATATGTATAATATAATTATAGAAGCTAAAAGAATAATAATAGAACAACTATGTGGTGTCATTGATTTAATTTTAGGATTTTTTTTTAATAAACTTTTATAATTTATAATATTTAATATTAAATTAATAGCTTATTTATAACTTTTCTTAGTATCTTAATATAGAATTAAAATTTTAATGTATGTATAATCATTTTCTACACATTATAAAATTACAAGTATATTTAACTTATATTATTATTTTTTTTATCTTCCCTTAATTAGATTTCACCTAACAATTTTTCTTTTATATTAGTGCATTTTCAACTAAATTTTAGGTAATCAATTTTTTCTTAAAAAAATTAGTGTTTATAGTTCTTTTCATCACTGTTGATTAGTTTTATTATTTTATTTGATTTTTCATAATCTTTGTGAACTATAACATGAATATCATGACTTGTTTTCCACAAGCTCAATTGTGGTTCTTCACTTTTTTATTTTTTTATTTTTTTTCATCAGCAACTTGTTAACATTTTAGTTGATAATTAGAGGATAAAATATGCTCTTTTTTTTGTCATTGTATACACGATTAACTCTTTAATCAATTCAAAGTTCCATTTAGGTTTTAGCTTTCACGGGTATTTCATGATTGCTTGTATCATATTTTCATGATCATTTGATTTTTTATTCTTTTCTTTTCTTATTTTATTTATTAAGTAAATTTGACTTTAAAAAATTTAATTTAAAAATTTAAATTCATAATAAGAGAGTTTAATCTAAAAGAAAAATATTTTGAATTTTCTATTTTTTTTCTTCAAAGGAAAAAAAAATATTCATAAATTTTTTTTATTTTCTCTCTTTTTTTTTTTTTAAGAAATCAATACTCTCAAATTTATTTTTTAAAAAAATTTCTCAATTTATATTAATATTTATTTTTCTCATTTAAATTAAACATAAGAAAAATACAAACTTACTAATTTTATTATAGTATAATTACAAAAATTGAAAAGAAAAATTTATTCATGTAATGATATCTTCTTAAAAATTCTTATATTAATTAGAAATATTAAAAAAACTTTCATATTAATTAGATTAATTTTTTTTAAACTACTTTAATTTTGAAATAATACTATAATACAATTTAAAAGAAAAATTTTAATTAAATAAAATTATAACTGATTAATTTTTATAAATAATTTTGTATAGTGAAATAAATATAAAATATTTGATATTATTTAATGTTACTATTTTTAATTATTTAATTTAATTTAATAATATTTTGTATAATTTTGAATTTTTATAAAATAAAAATTTAAATTATCTAAATATGAATAAATTTAATTTTCTTGAAAAATTTTTATAATATTTATAATAATTATTATATTTAAAAATTTAATTTATTTAATTATAATTTAAAATATATTTAATTTAATTTAATTTAATAATTATTTTTTATATATTTAAAATTCACGATATATATATATATATATATATATATATAATATTAATAAAAATAAATAAAAATTATATTAAAAAATTAATTTTAAAATTTTTTTTCATATTTTTAGAGAAAAAATTATTTTTATAATATATTTTAAAAAAAATAAAAAAAATATTTTTAATATAAATATTATTTTATTAAATAAAATATAAATAAAAATATATTTTTTAACAAATATAATAATATGAACATCTTACGAATCGATAAATTCATATACTACGGCAATTTTGGCGAGAGTAACAAGTACATCGAGCAGCACTTCAAATTTATGATGAAAGGGATCAAATTATGGCAGAACTTTCTTCTTTTTTTGGCATGAATTCTTATATTTGACCTAAATTTTGGAGATAGCTTTCATGGAAATAGCCATAATGGCATTTCATTTGTTCTTTCTATCTGATAATTCTGTCCCTTTCGTTTCATCTCAATATACGAAACAAACTAATTACACAAAATTATTAGTCATAGGGACGGAGGCACCTTTTTCCAAAGGCGTTACCGTCCATCATTGGAAGATAATCTTTCTCAATATCTGTCGGAGAAATCTTTGATCAAATCACACAAGCACCTCACTTAGTCAAACAACTCTGTTCTTTTTTTTTTTTTGATAAATGAATAAATAATTTTATTTCTAAATTAGCAAAAGATGGTACAAAATACACAAAGACTGCAGTGCCAGAATCCAAAGAGTAAGGCACACCGATAGAGAGGTTAATTAATGAATTGTTAAGGGCAGCATACAGACACGTAGCATGAATGGACGCTCCTCTTTTCAGTGCAAACTTGAACCTAATATCCCATATCAATATATTACCGTCACATTGTACAAGATCTGAAATAGTGGCCAAAGGTTGTAAAGCAGCCTCAAACAAGTCTGGGAAGCAAGAAAGTAACAGTTTAGGTTCAATCCATTTGTCTTTCCAGAAAGAATTGGATGTACCATCACCAAAAACAATAAGGCTCTCTTCCAGCTTTCTTCTTGTAATTGACAATTTTCCCTCCAAGCTAATATGCCATTGGCTTCACGAGGCTCTATTCCCAGAAACTAGCGAATCTAATTAAGTAGGGTTTTTTTTTTTTTTCCAATTTTATTTTCATTGATGAAAGACTTGGCTAATTGGACAAACTTTTTCTTGAAAGTCTTTATTAAGGATTCTCCGGATTGATTCACATATATCCAAACTGTGTCAATTGAAGTCTTATTTTAATTTTTAAAAAAAAAAATGATTTGTTTGCTTCTTAGTTTGTCTGTGCACGTGTATTGAAAGTGATGATTTCAATTAAATCTTGTCTCGAATTGCGCTAATAAAAAATAAAATTGTGTTAAATTTATGCAAGTGAAAGTCAACATGATTATGTTGATAATGATTATTTTACAGTAGTTGGTGAAAATAATTAAGCGGAACCCTCATCACTGTTGCTAAACAACCATCTGATGACCAATCAACCAAATCTCGTCAGCAAAGGATTCCAGTTGGAAGTAGGGCAACCAGCCAGAATATCACTCTTGACTTTTGGGATAAGCTTCCAGTAATATGATGATCTTTTTCTCCAAGATTGTATGATTTAATTTCTCTGTCCGTATCTAATAAATTAAAAAAAAAAAAAAAAGGAAGAAGAAAAGTAACCAATTAATATGAGCTCCAAGAACCGCATAGAGTTGTCATTGTCATTGAAAATTCTCTTATCTCTCTATCTAATTCTACTACGAAGCGTGAAAGCGTCTGCATACAGCCTTCCCTATAGTACACAAGATCTAAAATGATCTTTGCGGAATTTCAATTTCTTTGCACCGCACCTATTTGATATTTTGGACTTCAAAGAAAAAGACAAAACCAAGAAAGTGTGACTTCCATCTGTAGTAGACATTTAACCCCTCTATTCCCATTGTTCTTTACCGTCTAAGTATTTATTCGCATATTGCCACTGCATTTTGCGCATAAACCCAGCAGTCAGGGACACGGATATACAAAGATAGAGAAGAATACAAGGGTTTCTTTTCTTTTCTTTTGTTTTTTGATTTTCTTTTTTTCCTTTTCCTTTTCTTGGATCCCTCCTAAAGACCCAAGCGCGTTGACATTTTGCAGTTCTATAATAAGATATGTCTGGCTTTTACATTATAACAAGGAATACAGAAAAATGGGAATAGATAAGAAAATCAAGAACTTTGGAATAAACGATCGACAGTAAGTTAAGAAAAAAAGAAAAAAGGGAAATTAATAAAAACATTGTATATTCCTCAAGATATAGAAATGTCTGGCATTAGTCGAGAATTAAAATATTTAATATGGAGAGTCAATAATCGACAGAGTAAATGAGAAAGAGATGGATACGAGAGATAGTTAATTATGCAATTAATTATACGAAAAGAAAAAAAGAAAACAAAAGGAGGGGTGGGGGAGGGGGGGTGGTGTGGGGGAGGAAAGGCAACATGTTGTTGTCATCGACAGGGAGGCGGTGGATCACGGGTATCCCTTGAGTGCCTGGACTCATTGACTCGTATATTTCCAAATCCCCATCTCATCCCCCAGCCCCACCCACATGTACATACATTTTAATGCATATGTATATGTTGTTGTTTTTGTTGTGTTTTGTGTGTGTGTGTGTGTGTGTGATTGATCTCCATCAAGCCCCAGCTCCACATCTCCCTAGCTGACCAATTGCATATCTAAAAAAATCCATGACTCTCTCTCTCTCTCTCTCTCTCTCTCTCTCCCCCCCCCCCCACCACCACAACCCCGATCTTTATTTTACATTAGTACTTACAGGCTGAGCGGAAAGGAAATTTAATTAATATGTGCACGCGAATGCTTACATTTTCTTGACTCGATTTTGAAAGTTCCAATTTTGTATATAGGTGTGCAGGACTAGCAGACACATGATATATGTAAACTACTAGAAAGCCAAGGAACCAAAAGAGACGCTTGCATGAACATTTTATTTTTTATTAATAAGTGAAAAAGAATTTTATTCCTAAAATGGCAAACAACATACCAAATAAATAAATAAATAAATAAAAATACAAGTCTTCAGCCCCATAATCCTTGAACACTAAGCTAGTGCAAACCGGAAACAAAGAAGATTGAATTGTGGTGTGCATGAACAAGATCATTTTATGTTTATATCATTGACTTTGCCTGAAAGAAATCTAGCGTTACATAAGATAGAACGTGTACAATGAAAAATCCAGATAAATTAGATTAAGACATAGTCCAGTTAGATAGTTGATATCAAATGGGGTAATTATCAGACTTTGTGAGATCACGCAAAACCTGGCTAATCCATTAACCAAAGGACTTGCAAGGCATGACTAAAAAGTACAATATGGTTGAGTCTCAAGTCCATATACTGCATTATGTATCTTATAAACTTTAAAAGTTTCATCCCATGAGCAATATACTCGTATAATTAATAGACCTATAATAGATATCTATTGGAGTACTATAGTCACGAGGGTACTCCTGGTAGAAAGCCTAGACGAATTTGAAGTAATGTCGTTTCTTGGAGCTAGGGGCTTGACTCTTAAAAAGCGTTAAGTAATAAAATACGGGCATGAGGTCATACACGTGATGCACGAGGTGAAAGTTCAAACTGAGAAATACTCCAATTTTTCCACAAAGTTTCCAAGACTATTGAGGATCTAAATACTTTTTAATATATTTTCAAAATGTTTTCATTGTTGGCAAGTTTCGAAATAAATGTGGTTATAGAATGGAAGTTATAAAGGAAATGTTGTCTATTTTGAAGAGAAGGATTGTACCATTCCAAGGAGAAGTTGTAACCATTTAACAATGGTGTCAATTGGAAAAAGAAATGGCTATTCCTGGCTGACTCTTAGTTAAAGAGACAATCATTGAACTGAAAGATTATGTTGAAGATACATATTTAATCTAGTGCAGGGGTGTGACTAAAGGGCATGACTAGCCCTAAAAAATGTCATCAATGTGCATGATTATTTGAAAAATTATATTGAATAGTTAAGTCTTTTCATTAGCATCTCTACAGAACTAAGATACAGCTATTCAAAAATGGATATGTCGATAGGCTATAATCTTCGTTGGTGTCTCTGCAAAATCTATAAATAGAGGACCCCTTTCCTATTTGCGCTTAAATTTCACTTAACTTCAATTTTTCATACACAAGTCTTTCTCTCAAAAATTTCCTTTTCAACTTACAATGAATTGCTATAAGAATTTTCTTAAATAAAGTTTATCACAAAAATTGTATTTAAGATTATCAATAGTTTCAGTATAGTCATGTAAGTGTCTGAGGTTTAACGTTGTTTGTGCAGGCACGGTTAAACAAAGGTTCATCCTATCTTAGGAAGTTTGTTTACCCTATAACCATTGAGCAAACTGACCTTGCAACACGTCTTGATGTTATATGCATTTCTAATCACTCGTTTTTTTTTCTTTTTTTCCTTTCCTTTCTATTGTTCTAACAATTTTAAACTAAACTAGAGTAATGATGGTTAACTATACATATATAATTCAATGGTGAAGTTGAGACAGCGGTGGTAAGCAGGCATAAAGAAGAGGTTGAAGGAGGTCGTTGAATGCAGCGGTGGTCCACAATGAGAGTGGACTACTGGTTTATGGGAAAAAGTGTCTCCAATTAGGGCCTATTAGCATAAATATTATTTCATAAACATGCATACAAGTGAAGATATATGGAAAAATGGAGTTTGACTCACCTGATTTCAAATGTGAGTGAAAAAGAAAATGGAATTCAATTAAAATTAGATATAATAAAATAAATTTGTGTGTTCTACATTTATGTTTATACTATCCTCACAAGCAAATAGCAAGCACCAAAAAATGGTTGTGTAAGTACAAGGTACAATGACTCATGCATAAGAAGAAGAATGATGCCAACATTACATGTATGATTTGTAGTCGTCTGACAGACTTGCATCACATAATTTATCTCAAATTCGAGGAACCAATAAAGATTTATTGGTAAATTTGGAATTTTACATGTATGTATTTGGTCCTCATACTTGGTCAAATAGGCCAATGTCATATCGAAACGTCAGGAATATCGAGACTGACGTTAAGGAGAGTGCTGCCAGAAGTCCATCGGTGACCCAAGTCTAGCGCGAGAAAAGAAAAAAGAAGAAGAAACCAAAGGCAATTTGTACTTTTATAATTAACCAAAATGCAGGTCAAATAAGGGAAAATGCATAAGTATTAAAAAAAAAAAATGGAAGAAGAAGAAGAAAATTATTATAACATAGACGCGGCTTATGGTGGTGCAAATCTTCTCGATTAGAATAAGCTATTAATTAGTCTCTTCTAGTTTTTACAATTTTTTCTTTGATATGAAACACTGACAGGTATACGTGTGGTTCATAACCCGTCGATGCTCGTATAGCACTGGTTAAGATGCTATGTTCAAAAGTATTTTTAGTAATGAAATTAAAATTTTTATGGTAAATCAAGAAGAAAGGTCCAAACCTAACAAATGGCCACTCTGTCCTCTTCCTGGAGGAGTCATTTTCTCATCTAGAACACCTTAATGCAATACCCCCTTACATATATAGGTAGGGCCTGATAGCTGTGTGTAGATGTTTCCAATAATTAACCTCCTCCGATCCCCAAATTTCTTCTCCTTTCTACTTACCCTTTTTTATCCTCCCAATTTGGATTTAGTGCGAGAAATTTACTTTTGGAAACAATAGGTATCATATAGTATATATGACACTTTAACCCATGTCATACGACTTATTGTGTTAATGCGCACCCGACTAGTCTCAATCCGTACAGGCCCTTTTTAAAAAAAAAAAAATTATTTTTTTATTTTTTTTCAAAGTTTTTCGAGTATATAAAGTGAAAGACCAAAGCCAAAGGGGAGTTTTAATGATCATCACGACCCTGATTCGCCAGATTGTTTCTTGGTTTATGGCAATTGCTGCAACCATGAGCCACAACAACGATGATAACAATAACAACAACAACAACTCCATCGACAACAACGACAACAAGGATGACCACGAGCAGGACATGGTCATGCCGGGCTTTCGCTTCCACCCCACGGAGGAAGAACTGGTAGAGTTCTACCTTCGCCGTAAGGTTGAGGGCAAACGTTTCAACGTTGAGCTCATCACTTTTTTGGATCTTTATCGCTATGACCCATGGGAACTTCCTGGTAACCAAGACCTTTTCCCTTTCTCTTTTTAAGCCATTGCTGCTTTCATTCCCTTCATTTTGTTTGTTTGTTTGTTTGTTTGTTTGTTTGTATCTTTCCTTCTTTCTTTCTTTCTTTCTTTCTTTCTTTCTTGTCTGTTATACATGTCATACGGCCGCTTGTGGAATTTTATGCTTCTCCAATTTTGTAAATCAACTCGAATTTTAATTATGACAAACATCTGTCACCTCAGTACGTTGCTTGATTGAATATATGCATTGCTAATTTGCATTAACGAACTACTAGAACTAATGAGTTTTGCTGGCCGCTTTGTTTTGTTACCTCAGCCTTGGCTGCAATTGGGGAGAAGGAGTGGTTCTTCTACGTGCCAAGAGACCGAAAATACCGCAACGGGGATCGTCCCAATCGAGTGACTACTTCTGGCTACTGGAAAGCCACGGGAGCCGACCGGATGATCCGAACTGAGACCTCAAAGTCATCAATTGGGTTGAAAAAAACCCTAGTTTTCTACTCCGGGAAAGCTCCAAAGGGCATCCGAACCAGCTGGATCATGAATGAGTATCGCTTGCCGCACCATGAAACTGAGAGATATCAAAAGGTAATAATTGCAACCTCAAGACCTTGGTCTATTTTTAGCTCTTCAAACTTGAGTGGATTGGACGCACAAATTCAATCAAAATTTTCTTTTATCCTAATAAACATATTATTAATATGGAGAAGGCTTTGTGTTTTCCAATTCCCTTTTGGATTGGTGCATCATCTTCACTTCACTAACCCTACTTTTTGGATTGCCTGCCCTTATCTTCTCATAATAATCAGATATATACCCAGAGTTTCTGTTTGTCCAAAAGGGTGCCATGTTAATTATATGCAGGAACCGGGGCATAATAATACTTGCCAGCGAAAATCACGAGCCTCATATATATATATATATATATATATATATATATAGATATATACATATATACTACCAGAATCTAGAGCAAACAATAATAATAATAATAAGAATAATAATAAGAGGATAAAGATGTAGTAACTTAATTTTCCAGGGACTTACACCGAGTTACAGTACTAGAGCTTTCTGCTTTTCCCCATTCTCCTTTAGTTATGAGTTGTATAATTTGATCCTTCTTGTCTCCGCAAAGGTGCGTGCATATGTATATGTGCGTATGTGTGTATGTATAAATGGGGCAAGTTGCCAGCAACATATGCATGATGCTCTTAATATAAACTCTATATTTGCAAAGAAATTCAGTATCCCCTGCCATAAAGGTCTTAATTGTGTGGGTTAATTGATTGAATTCTATACATTTGACACGCCTGTCCTCATAACTGCATTCGATCTGATCTGGTTCTCATCCTAATTATATATGTAGGAAGGATGCATACAGTCAAGCTAGTATTATTTGTCACGATAGTTGTCATCAGCCCCTTACTTGGTTCTGTGTATTTATTTATTTATTTATTTGATGCGCATTCATCCATTGCTTGCCTTGCCTTGCCTTGCCTTGCCTCCATAATAATTCATAAATTTATTCGCATGTAGCAGGCAGAGATATCGCTTTGTCGGGTCTACAAGAGAGCTGGAGTAGAAGATCATCACTCATCTAATTCTCTCCCTCGTTCGCTAATTAGTAATCCTTCCAAGGCATTCTCATCCTCATCATCATCAAGATCAGGGTCTCAATTTGACAAGAAACAACCTCATCTTGCCATGGAAAAGTTGCAGCCCTTTGGAACATTAATGGAGATGGAAAAGTTGAGTACCGAAACAGATGGAAGCAGTGGCACAGAAGTCACTACAGCTCTAGGACTGTCCAAGCACAATGCATACCATCCAATGCCTCCAGCTCCAATAAATTCCTCTCCTTCTCTTGGAGTGGGACTACTACTTCCACCTTCCATGGAAGAAGATCAAGGAATGTTTCTAAAGCATGCTAAACAAGCTTCCTCTTTTGTCCCACCAAACTGCGCCAACCTTTTCTCTGCTGGTGCATCTGCCATCGCTTCAAATCTACCCGATGATCTCCTTAGGCTAGTAAACCACCATCAAGCAGGAATCAACCATCAACAACCACCACAACAACAGCAGCAGCTCTATGCTCATCATCATCAACACCTGCAGTCCTCCGGTCAATTCTCTGCTATGGCATTCACGGTGCCGCAATCGCATCTCAGTGTACCGCCGAGCTTGCTACCAACTGCCTTTCCAGACAGACCGTGGGACTGGAGCCAAATTCCTGAGGCAAATACCAGAGAGTTCAACAATCCTTTCAAGTAATCCATGAACTGCATATATATATATAAGTGCGCACTTTGCATGATAGTAGTATGGTACTAGTATTACTGGCATAGATTATGTGTACTACTTTGCAATACTGCTAGTATGTATGTGCTTAGTCCCTTGCCCCCTAAGTTAACGGCCGTAAAATCATTAGCCCCTGGAGACTTTGTCTGGATTTCTGTATGATTGTTGCTTTATTAATTAGGATTAATTCTGATTATGTCTAACGGCCTCAATAAATCTCTCCTGTATATTTTTGTTTTGTTCTGAAGAGTTTGTCTTTTGAGCTTGAATCTTGATGATTATGTGTTTCAACTTCCAATATATCTCTCTAGTGCAGCTGTGCTTCAATGCTTTAATTACCCTCAAGCAAGTTAGGACTTGGGGATGTTCATTTGATAGAAACTAGTTTTCTTGTTCCAGTTCTGCAATTCCCAATTACGAAGAAAAGGCAGCTGGTAGGAGGACCCCCTTTCTATCTCCCCCAACTTGATTGCGTGTGTGATTGTGTGTCCCAGATTTCAAGATGCTAATCCAGGTCTAGTCAACTAGGGTTACACCTGCTGCAACGTGCATATTTTTAGGTGAATTAGGTGAATTTGGGACAGTTTATTTTTTCCTTCCAAGAAAATATAAAGAGAAATTGAAGTGTTGCTTTTTTTTCCAAAAAAAAAAAAAAAAAAAGTTCTCTTTTATTTTCCTTAACCAAAAATAATGACATAACGGGATGGAAATAAACTGAATTTCTCTCAGTTTTGTGATATATATACATACATATATTGAAAGACTAATAAAGAGAATATTTTTGAACAATAATAAGCAGCGGAATCATAGTTTACGGTTTTAGTTCATTGAAACGAATCCCGTTTCCTGTTCCACATAATCACTATCTATCCCAGATGTTGAGAAATTTACCTATGCAACATGGGATATTTACTTCAAACTCCTCATTGGGTTGGAGTAAATCAACACCGTCAAATTATTCAGCGTCTAGCAGTGATCTACTCAAGCAATATAAAATAACTTGCTCATAAAAACTCAAGTAATTTAGGAAGAGATACAAAGATAGAGAGGATTGAAAACCCTACAGCTTTGAGGATGGCCGATCATAAAGGGGTATTTATATGGGATTCGTACTATCAATCCTACATTGTGTGCAAGAAACAATTTTCTATAAGCCGCACTTACATCGTTGTAATTTTAAATATCTTATACCTATTCCAAAAATTTATATCTTTTTATCAATTTTTAATATCTATGTGACATAATAAATATAAATTATAATTTCAAAATAAACTCTTTTTATTAGTAGGTTTATTGGACACTTTTTATACCATGAAAATAGTTTTTTTTATTTACAAATAAATTATATATCTTTTTTTAAAATTAGAATTTAAAATTTATAAATAAATACAAATCATATATTTCTTCTTAAGATTAAAACCTAAAACCTCTCAATTGAAATAAAAGTATTTAATCATTAGGGTGTTCTTTAAATAATAATTTATTATTATTTTTTTAATTGATCAAATTATATTCATAGTTTTATATAAATATTAAGCAAAGTCCCATTATTACCCAAAAGTTAAGAATGACATGATGATTTGACCTATATTTTTTATGCAAGGTTTCAATTCTTTCATTACTTAATGTTTCAATTAGGTGTATATATTAAGGAATTAACGTGTACCTTTATATTATTTAATTATTTTAATTTTTTAAATTTTAATCATTAACTTTATAAATTACATTAAAAATTCATCAAATCCTCATTTTACTTTTGTGGAGAGTTTTATAAATCAAAACCAATTAAGAAGAATTAGACACTCTCACTAATTATTTTAGAGTAATGAATTTTTTATCAACTATGCATTTGTCACCATATTATTCTTGTTGTGCTCAATATCCATTGTAATAGTCAATCCAAGATAAAAATTACATGAGAGTGAAATAATACTATAATAATTAGATAATCTTAAGTGCAAGATTATTTACATGATTGTTTAGTAATTCATATGTGGTCAAGCTTTCTCTAGTATAACTTTTTTGCAATAACTCTTTTATCTTCTTTCTTAGACTCTCACTCTCTTTAGGACTCATCTAGTAATGTGGTAGGTTAGGAAGACTAGCTCCAAAAACTAAATTAATCTAATGTTAGATATTATGTATTAATGACAACTCATTTGGTAACTTCTTTGATATAATCTTCATCATTTACTATTAGTATATAAATCTCTTTTGATTCTTTAATTATAGTCTTAATCTCGTGATTTTAGTGGATAACTATTATAAAAGTCCTCTCTTTCATTTAAGAAGTCTTGGTTCGGGACTCTCTTTTTATAGGTAATAATGTATATATCACCTTATCCTTTTCAAGTTTATAGACATTCTTTTGAATTGAGTGTTGAGCATTATGTCAATTTTCCAAGGCCACCTAAATAATAGGTGATAAGTATCCACGTTTACAACATTACAATAATCCTTATTTGTGTACAGGCCAATTAAAAAAGGAACATTACATTATTCTATTACTTAAATTTCTCTAATTGTTTTAATCCACCCAATAGTATATAAACTTAAGTGTTTCTCTATTACTAATTGTAATTTTTTAATAGTTTTTATCATAATAATATTTTCTTAAATACCATTATTAATAATCAAATCAAATAAAACACTATTAATCATGCACTTGGTATGAAATAATTTGTTTCATTAAATATCGTTAGCATTAATTTTCTCACCATACATATAAATCTATCATCCTTATACTCGTACTTTTCACCATTAGGGTAGCAATAAACTTCATCTTCAATTCCAATTACTCCTCTTTACTATACTATTTTCATTATCTTTCAATATGGGCAATCATTAGAATGATAGCTTATTTCGTTGCACTCATAGCACTTGCTAATTATAAGTTATTCATAAAGATTAACATTCCAAATTATAACTTTCTTAGTTTATAGTTGTTTACTTACAGTTTTGTCAACTATTGCTTTTTTTAGTTTGACTAAGACCTTCTATTTTTTCCTTTTTTTTACAACAAATTCGTTAGAATCAATATAAAACTTGTAAGAAGATTGAAACTTGTTCTTTTATTGTAACATTATCTCAACTTTTAACATCATATTTCAAATCTTAGATATGTCTAGCAACATTTAAACATCAATTTTATCCCGGATGACTGGTTTCACTCCATTAAAGTATCTCGAGACTTACTTGCTTTTTAATTCCATTAAGTTATTGTATTCAGATAATCTAAAAAATTTTACTAAATATTTATGAACTAACCAATTTCCTTGGTTATAATATTGATATTTTTGAAAAAAAATTTGCTCATAATCTAGAGGAAGAAACTTTCTCCTTAAAAGTTGTTCCATTTTATACTAGTCTCTAACTTGAACTTTCCTTTTTCTACTCCTTCAATCTTTCATTCATTTCCATTAGATAGAGGCTCCTCCTTTTGGCCAACAATTTACTAATTTAACTTTTTATACTCTAGGTATCTTTATATAATCAAAGAATTTTTCTATTTCAACTAACTAATCAATAAAATTTTTAATATTTAATTCACCATGAAAGATAGGAATATTTACATTTAACCAAAACTCATTTAACATTCACTGATGTTGAGTCATTGTTGTTTGTAAGTGACATAATTTAGGTACTCATCAAAGTCATTGTCTCATCATCTGAATCAAATACATAAGTTTAGTGCATATATGGATTTGTTTCTTCATTAGAATCCATCACATAAGTTTAATGCCTACATGGATTTATAGGAATTGGTTGGATGAAAGGCTAATTACAAGCAAAGTCTTTGGAAGTCAACTACTAATGACTTCTAATGCATATTCCAATCAATCAAATTTCTAGCCAAGTTTTTGTAAGGTCATTTATTAGCCACAAATAGTTGACCAAATGACTTGCATCCCTTAATCTTCACTAGTAGGATAGTTGTTACTCTTTCTGTCTCATGTTGCCATCAAAATAAGTAAGACCTACTTTGATATTAGTTGATGTGGTATTTAATATAAATAAAACTAATACTAAATTTATTTCTTAAAGAGAAAGATAAAAATAAAAATAAAATTGATTTATTTACTTAAATATTTATTTATTAAAATTATTTTAATACCTTAAACTTATATGTATTTTAAGATAAAATTATTTAACTAATTAAAAAATTACTCTAATTTAAATTAAAAAATACTTTAATAACTAATTAAAAAATATTTAAAAATAAACAATAAAAATTTTTAAATAATCAATATAATTTTTTAAATAATTTTACATAATATTTAAATAATAAAATTATACTTAAAAACAAAATCTTCTAACTTTTTCTTTTAAATTTTGAACCGTTTCTCCTATTCATGAAAATTTGAACCATCCATTATATGTTATTAAAAATATCCTTGTTGTATTACTCAACTTGAATTCTAGGGAATCGTGCCCACACCACGACTTAGTTTAATCGTGCCTCTGAAGAACAGAAGTTTGGCGTTTGGCGTTTATTCTCTTACTACAACATGATGTCCAATAATTGCCTAAGATCTCCACAAAGAGCGGAGACTTGACATTGAAATCTTCACTGCCTACAACTTCGCAATGTGGAGACAACCATCCACAAAGGACCCTGAAATTTTTAATCACCGAACCATTTGCAATATTTTGATCACCATGGGCGACAAAGTCAATCATCCTAGGGGGCCTTACACCTTCTTCTTGAAGGTCATCCTAGAGGCCTCCGGAATGGTATCCACGCTCTCAATCATATTAATTTCTAATGATGCACCATCAAACGCTGAGTTGTTCTTTTTAATGCTTCGGTTCGAGGAGGTCAATCTCCTCTTTCTATTGGGAACTAGAATGATTATCGTTCATCGAAGGGCAGAAGGGAAGGGGTGGGGGCTTCAGTTGAGGGAGAGAATCTTTTCACCGTAACGCCTTGTTTTGATCGTACATTTCTTTTTTTTTTTTTTTATCAACTTTTGTTATTGACATGCTAATGTAGCCCATATTTCTCCATGCTTCAATTGGATCCCTCTTGGTCAAATTCTCATCTTACCATAAAAAATTAAAAAGAAAAAGAATGAGAGAGCAAAAAGATGAAACAAATCTTTATAAAGTGATGATTGCAGTCTATGTAAAAAGAAAAAAAAAATTCTTACCATTAAGACTAGTATCCACACAGGTAGTCTACGATATGAGCTTTATAAAGATACCAACATCGTACAATTTATATAATATTTAGACTTAATAATGTAACAATGCGGTAAAAAACACGTTGAAGTGTACAATACATTCAACCACATAAATATTTTTTTTCTTTAAATTTAATAAATCTTTTTACTTAATCAGCACGCTCACCATATTACTCTCAATGCATAATTACTAAATTTTTCCTATATTATTTATAGTATTGAAAATTATCTTCAAATTCGTTATTATAGCTAGTTCATATTTGTAAGATTGTTGTATGCAAAGGTGATTTATCAATTTATTTTTGTCTTAATTAATAATTTAGGATCAAAAGAGAAAGAAAAAGAATGGGAATATCCATAGCAATACCTAAAACCTCCTAAAAATTCATCCGAATGTCTATGGACAAGTCTTGAAGTTTTGATCTTAATAATAGCCTCTTTGCTCTTTATTATTTTTTTTTTCTAATTTTTTTAATAAGCGGATAAAATTTCATTGCCGTGAGTAGAATGAGGTATAGGGTAAATTACAAACTGGTGGGGCTCTAAGGAAAGAGATTACCTGGAAGCAAAAGAATAAAAATAGAGGATAAACCAAACAAGTGTACAAGAAAGACAAAAAATAGTTTATGAACTCAAATCTCAAACCATCACACCACTAGAAACAATACATTGACTAGGAAAACTGCAATCATATCATCATTAAGGAGGTCTACAGCTTTCCCCCAAAGGCATAAAGAGGTAACTCTGCCGTTGAGAACCACCCTCGTATTAGCATTTGTAATTCTTTTTTTTTTTTTTTTTAATAATTGAATATTTATTGTAATGGAACAATTAATAGTGGACTCATTGATAACAGCGAGCTAGTGTATTAATGTGAACAAATAAACACTTTCCAAGAGTTCAAGTACCATGATCAAGATTTATAAATAAGCGTGCTTATTACACAAATCGTCATCTAGTAATTTAGAGGTCTTTGTCCCAAAAACACAGGGAAGAAACAAATCTGATGGAGTACAACCTCCACGTTGGAAACTTTGTTATGAAAAACTCCATTGTTTGTCACCTTACAAATAGAAGCGGGGAATATGAGACAAAATTGCTTACGAAGCCAGCCTGGAGCCAGGTAACAAATCCAAAATTGAATAAGAAAGTCCTAGATAGCTCAACAAAGATTGCCAAATGTCCCTAACAAATCTGCAATGGAGCATTGGATGATTTACATCCTTGTTGCTAGAATAGCGAAGGGAGCACACATTAATAATAAACCAGCAACATCTGTACAAATTAGCAATAGTCAGAATCCTATTCCTAGCCACCAATAAGAGACAAGTGAAGATTCTGGACAGAGAAAATTTCAGTCATATGACTCTGGTAGAATAAGTCACAAGAAGTGGAGCGCTTGATCCATTCAACAGATTTTGATGGTAGCTGTTTACGGAGAAAACTTTTGAAGAAGACAAGTTTCAATAAACTTTAATTTGTATGACAGCTAATATTGCTGCTGTCAAGAGCTAATTGAAAATCCATCATATGCCTAGCAGTAATGCCATGCCTAAGAGGTACTGTCCAAGCACCTCTATCGCCACCCCAGTTGAAAAAGTCAGCAACCGTAGCTAATTGGAACGAGTAGGGCAGCATATAGGTAGGAAATCTATGAGCAAAGAATATATCAACAAAGCTACACATCATGCAAAAACTATGTGCATTTACCAACCCCAATTTTAACCTTAGCTCTAAACCAGAAAGCCTAACTCAGCCAGCAAATATCCCTCCAGAGAGACCTGCCAGTAAATTAACATCACCTCTCGGAACCCAACATCCATCCCCATAACCAAATTTTTGAGATATTGCATTTCGCCACAGCACTTAAAAATTCCCAAAGCCATTTACCTGACAATGCCTAATTCATCCGCAAGAAGTCCTTCCACCAAGTCTCTCCAAAATTCTGCCCTTCTTAACTTTATTCCAGGAAAACAGACGAGATTTATTAATTCCAGTACTACCCAAACAAAGAAATTTCGCGCAAATCCTATCAAGAGATATATAAGAATACTTCGGGCCGCTTGAAACAAGGAAAAGAAGCAAAGCGGGACTTCTGAAAGGGTACTCTTGATAAGAGTAAGTCTACTTCCTACAGAAAAAATACATACTCCTCTAAGAAGACAACCGACACCGAATCCTCTAGACCACTGAAGCCTAAACATCCCTAAGTTTCCAATAATCCCCCAAACGGAAGCCCTACGTACTTTGTAGGCCAAGAACGACATTTGTATTAGCATTTTTACTTTAAAAGACTGTGTTATTCCTTTCTTTCCAAAGATGCCAATATATGCATGCAAGGATCATGAGCTGAAAATTCTTAGGAATTGAAAAAGTTAGTTGGAACTTCCAACTCTTTAAGAATTCTAGAACTGATAATGGAAAAGGGACCTGCCATCTGAGAACATCCAAAAAGACTTATCCAATTGTTTGTAAAGAACTTGCAATGTAGAAACAAGTGATCTCTATTCTCATTGTCACTATAATACAAGCAGCATGTGTTGACAATACGTCAGCCACATTTAAGGAAAGGAAAGATACGGATTCTATTCCTAGCTGTTAACAACATGAATATAGAGATCTTTGAAGGACTATACCTTATTCAAATGATTATAGTGGAAAACTGAGCTAGCTGTGAAGCATTAGTTTCAAGTCGTAAACTCGGATAAAACCTTTCAACCGAAAGGATATTTTTTGCAAATGACAACTTCCCAGAAACTTTATCAGATTTACCTAAAAGCAAGCGTCGTAATTGTCCAGGAATCTTTTATAGTCCCTACATGTGTCTTGCAACAATACTGAAAACATTGAACTTATAAGGCACCTTCCAAGATGTTGCCTCTCCATTAATGCACATGAAGTTTGATACTAAAGCCAATGGATGAGAAAAAGCAACAACAAGGTCAAGATATCTCTCATAAATCCACACATCAAACCAGAAAGAAGTGCTATTCTTATCTCCAATTTCGGTGTGCACTCTACTCCAAAAGGTTTGGTTAACACAACTGAAATCTCTCTAGATTGAATAACCGCAACCTACAGCATTTTTTTCCTCTTAGTGGTGTTTACAAATTGAATTGAGCAGTTTAAAAGGATATTTTACATCCAAACCACTAAAAACAATTGCTCTAAAACTCAATGCATAATTGCTCCAAACCATCTAAAATGACTCCATGGTTGGGAATTGGTTATGGATGGTTTGAGGAGGTTTGAGGTGTAAAGAGGCTCTTATGTTCTCAAAATAATCAGAAGCTCCCCAAATTCTAAACGGACAAAATGCAGCCAGTTCGCTCAAAGGTTAGGCTTGGAAGACATCAATCAAACTGAAAGCTAAAAGAGAAATATTCGCAGAATAGCAGCATACCTCGGGGAAATGTTTTTAACGATTTTTAGTTTTCATAATTCTTAGTAACTTCAGTATTGAAGGACCAGAAAAACTCATGATATTGATTATCATAAAGTTGAGAACTTTCTCGGTGAACACAGTTTTTCCATCTCTAGAGCTGTTGTCCCTGCAATATTAGTCCACCATTCTTTTGAGTCAACAACGGGCATACGCAAATTACTATGAAGAAACTCTTATCAAAATGACAATTAATCTTCAACAGGAACAATCTCACAATGAACAGCCATTCTTCTTAATTAATTACTTGAGTAATTATGGTTAATATCTATATAATTTTTGAATTAAGTAACTATGGCAAATTGGAACGATTTTCCACAATTTGTAAAACTTCCAATCTGCATCCAAACTGCTAGGGGCGGTTTTCAAAAGATAAAAGCCATTCATCTTTGTTTTTTCTTCGATTTTGGTGGATGGGGATCTCGACAGATCAAATTGAGCGATTTTTGGTGATCTGGGCAGATTGTGAATACCCCTAGTTCCTCTATAACCAACAATCATTTACATAGCTATCTTTGTGGATAATTGACCATCTCCCTGTTTTTCCTAATGCCACATCCACTTGCCAATTATGGTCTTGTTCACAAAAGAAAGATCTTTACTCCAAAACTAGCATGACATCTGTCTTTCTTAGCGTCAGGCCATGAAAGGAGGTGATATTTCTTATTACCCATGTTATCCTGTCGCATAGATCTCGCACATATATTATTGAGAGAAGTAGACAAGAACTGCCTTTAACAGTAAAACCTGATATTCTTTTGCTTTGCACATAAGCATAGAATCATCTGGAAATAAAAAGTGGGTTAACTTACGTCTTTGTGCCTGCTCATTCATGAAAATCACCTTTATTAAGATTCTATCTTCCACAACCCTAAGGCATCGACTAAATGCTTCCATCATTAAAAAAAAAAAAAAAAAAAAAAAAAAAACAAGAACAGAGGCGATAGACAACTGCCTTGTCTCGAACCCCTCTTGCTTCTAAAATAGCCTTCGGCTTCACAATTTATGAGCCAAAAAAGAAAAAAAAAAAAAAAAAAAAGACAGAAGTAACGCAACTACAAATTTAAGATAACCATTTATAACAAAAACTCATTTGCTTTATAATGAATAAGAGAAACTCTCAATTAACACAATTATATGCCTTTTTAATGTCTAACTTGCCAAACAGCCCACATTTTCCATGACCAATACGAAAATCAAAACGTTCCCAATCAAGGCCAATATCTAGAATTTGAAGGCCACATACAAATGCAGGGTAATTTTGAGAGATGAGTTTGCGTGTCACTAATTTCAACCTCTTGGACAAGGCTTCAGAAAGAATTTTATAGAAACTATTAATTAAACTTATAGGCCTATAATCCTTAATATCCTTCACAACTTGTCTCCTTGGAATGAACACAATAATGAAGTTAGAGCTACGAGAGTGAGCAAAGGGTCCTCTGTAAAAGAAATCATTTAAAGGTTGACCTGTATGCTTTTTTTTTTTTTTTTTAATAAAAGTCCAACACTCTTTGTAGAAAGCAATAGTGAAGCCATTTGGGTCAGATGCTTTATCCCCATCCAAACTCCTAATAGTGGCAAAAATATCTTTCTTAGAAAAAGGACTTTCCAAGTTACTAACTGCAACAAGAGAAAGAATCGAAATCAAGCTTAAAGGTTTAGGCTTGAAGCAAAAAGGCTTGACATGCAAAGACTCAAAATGCTCACGACAGCTCCTCCAACTCATTTTGATTACCAGCCCTTGTAATTTTCTAAATAAGGTTCATTCTTGCTCAAAAATTTGTACTTTTATGAAAATAAGTCGTGTTTTCATCACCAAATTTGTGCCACGGCTCTCTTGAGTTTTGGCATCAAGAAATTTCTTCTATCAAGAGAAGCCTTTTGAGATCAGAACTAAGTTGTGTCCTTTCAATCAATTCCTTCGTAGAAAATAATGAGACTTCTTCCCGTCTATCTAACTCGGCGGTTCTCTTCTGAATAGCGTGCATAGATTTACAAAGGTTTTCACAAACTTCTGCATTCCAGCATTTGATCTTGTCTTTGAGGAGATTCGCTGCCTCTGACTTGACACTCCCACCAAGGTGGAACATTTGTCAAAAAGTCATTCGATTTTGGTCTTATAGGAGATTTATTAGGTTGTGCAACCTTTTAGAATGGATGTTTAAGTCAATTAAATATCTTTCTATAGATATTTGGAATGAATTTTTTGTACAATTTAATTTAATCCAATTCTTTTAGAAATTGAATTCTAATTTCAATCTCTTATTTGATCTAGAATGAATGAATCCAAGTAAATTCTTTTGTTTTTCAAGTGGTAGAATAAAGTACATATAATTTGTTCAATTCTTGTTAGATATAGAAAAAATTGAGCAAAGCCAAATAACCCAACTTAATTTACTCAAAACTCAACTTCACCCAACTCGTGTTGTTTGAAAATTTAGTAACTTAAAATCTAAATTATTTGGAATTGATATAATTCAAAATTAGAATTATCTAAAACAAAATTAATTTAAAAATTAAATATCCTAAAACTCAATTGACCAAATAGTTAATTAATTCAATTCCTAAATAACTTGGATTTGTAAAGCTCGAAATTTAAATGACAGCAAGTCCAAAATTCAAAAGATTCAAAACTTAATATGCCTAAAGCCTAATAAACTCAAAACTTTGATGTATTCGAATTCTAGTTAACCCAAAATTCAACCATGTTAATTTTGAATAGCTTAATTTGAAACTCAATAAACCCAAAACATAAAATATCCAAAACCAATAGTTCAAAACTCAATAAATCTAAAATCCAACAAGGTCATAACCAAATAATATAAAATCCAAAAGAACTCAATTTGGACCCAACCTGATATGCTCATTTGCCACCTTTAATTTTCATCTATTATGATGGAAATTATGGATTCTATCATATGGTATGTGTCATAAAATGAGTAAGTTCAATTAAATTCTTGCAATTTCAAAATTATAACGTCAAACAAAGCAATTGATAGAATTAAATTGAATTCTATAATTTTTTATTCCAAATAAGCTATTAACACATAATTACATATTCACATGTTCAACATGATTTTATCAAATTTGGAAAGATCTATGGACAAACGAAAATAAATAAATGAATACTGCTAAAAAATGAAATTTAGACATGTTTGCTTAACAAAAAAAAAAAGGAAAAAAAATAAATAAAACTTGCATATAAACTACATGCGCCTCTTTGTGTGACAGAAAATGAAGGAAAATCGAAATCATAGAGTCTGCAAATCGATAAGCACTACTTCTGCCGTGTTAACAGTGGCTGTACTTGTTAGAAGAGAAATGCAACCCCCCTTCCAATCACATAATTGCGGGCTGCCTAGCAACAAGGCAACCACAATTGACCTGCCAAAATACAACACCTTGAGATAAAGGGAATTTGTTTGAAACATCATTCAAGTTTTTTTTTCTCTTAATTCCTTTTATCTCTGAAGTTTTATTTTTTATTGGATTGTACCTGTTAGTTCGACAGTTTTCTTAAAGTTTTTGAGGTTTGCTCCCCACAGATTTCACTCATCTTGTCCATTGTGTCCAGCATGTCTTGCGAAAAGCCAAGTTTAATCACTTCCTGGAAATGGCTTCACCGTTTTGCTTACGGCGGTTTAGTAGTGAACTTATAATTATGAGGTCATCTTAGATTTAATATTTATATATATAGCTGATTACATTCCTCCATTGACATCTTAGTACTACAAGATTTCCTAAAACTAACTTAAAATAAAAAACAGAAAAACTTACCAACCAAGCATAATGGCAAGGACAGGATCACTGCCATGATTGCTTGCAGGTAACCTAGGGAAAAAAGCCAGCAAAGTTTCTGTTGCCAAGAGTACATTTGGTGGTTACAAATGTAAACGAAGAAACAAGGCCTACTGTCTTTGCGGGACCAAAGCCTAGCTGTGGGGAGCCCTGAGCACCACTTATCGTATGTGTTAATGACCTGACGCAAGACAGCTAGAAGTGTCAAGCTCTCATCCAACCCGATGGTTTGACTCGAACTCGTTCGGTAAGATGTTCTTGACGTTGATATGAAAATAACCTAACTTGAAAATAACTCAAATTTGAAATAACCAAAAAACTTGAGCTCAAATTGGACTCTATCCACACAATCCTATGATTCAACTCTTTTTTGAAAAAAAAAAAAAAATATTTAAACAATAAATTTCATTTATAAAAAATAAATTTTTATTATTTTTATTATTAATTTTACAAATATTTATTTGAAAAGAAAAAATAAAATAAATTTATTATTTAACATTTTTTTATATTTTATTTATTATATATATTATATTATTTTTAATCATTATACAAATTTATAAATATTATATTTAATTTATATAATTTTAATTTATTATAAATATTAAATTATTTTTAAAAACTAACCTTATTAAAATAAAAAAATTACTTTATTATAATTTTATTATTATAAATTTAAGTTGTATAATAATTTTTATATAAAAATAAAAGTAAAATTATATATATTTAACATTTTTTTAAATCTTATAAGTATGAAAATCTAATATATTTAATATATTTTTTTAATATATATTTAAGTATATTATATTAATATTATATTATTTTTTAAATATATTTATAGATATATATTATAAATAATATAAATATATATATTATATATAATATATTTATTTATTTTTAATATAAATAAATAAAAAAAATAAAAATAATAATATAATATAATGTATATATATAAATAATAAGAATAATATATAATTTAATTTATAATATATAAAATGTATATAAATAATAATATAATTTATATAAAAAATAAAAAAATTTGTTAAAAAATATATATATATATATATATATATATTTTTATAAATTAGTATATTAATTTATAAATAATTTAAATTTATTTAAATTTAAACTCAATTTAAATATAATGTGACCCTTAAATAATTCAACTCTAAATAATTTAAATTTAAAATAATTTAATTTAAATTTATTTAACTTGACTTATTTAATATATCTAAAAACAAATATACAATTTTTGCCTTAATTTAAATTCATTTAATTAGACTCGTTTGACACATCTAAAAGAAATTGTGCAGCTTTTGCCCTTAAATACTAAAATAAGAGTAACTAGCAATTTTATTACTGATAAGTACACTAACACTTAATTGCCTCAAATACTTAAAATATCACTTAGAATATTTTTTTTCTTTTTTGCAAGTAAAAAAGAAATTTTAAGTATTCTTCAAATATCAAGTTAACAAACTATTTTCACTATTCTATTCTTATGACTAGACTTAATTATCATGCCTAATTGACTCAAAATTGGACAAGAACTAGCATGATAGAGAATTAAATTGGCTTGAACTATGGCATTGATTCCAAATCTAAATCATAATTGATCGAAGGGGTAGGTTTATTATGTTTCATCCTTTTCTAAAATGCCTAATTATAGGTTAATTGTTAATTAATTAATGGTTCTAAAAAAAAAAAGTTTTAAAAAAATAATACAAATACTCTAATGACCATTGAAATTTATAAATTTTAAAAATTTTTTAAAAAGAGGTAAAATTGAATTAAATTGGCTAAATAAGAGTTGATGACTGAACCAAACTAGAATTGCCAAGTGAACCAAACTATAACCACCCATTCGAAAGCAAACTTGGTTTGGTTTACAAATGACTCTAAATATAACTAAGTATTATAATCACCATTAAAGCCTTTTTGATCTAAGGAGTCATTGTCAAAAATTCTATAGAAACAACTTACTTAACCTTCTTAAGTAAGGTAGAATTCTACTTTTTCTTTAAGAAGGTCTATCTTATTCACAATAACAACCAACCCACTTTTTACCATCACTTCAAAACTACAGAGAGACAATCCTTTGTTTTTTTAATTCTGAAAAATGAGAAAGTAAGGGTAATGTCCCATAGTCCTGCCCATAAATCAACTTTTTCCATAATTTAATTTTATGTTAGATAGAATGTTTGTAAGGATGTCTCAGGGGGAAAATCCTACTAAACAACAAGCATAGAAAAGACTAAGCAAAGGGAAAAATGATCAAAAATACATGGTCACAAAAAATTCCCAAGGCTTAACAATCAATTCATTCATTATGTTATCCCTTCCTCCCTAAACCATTAAAAGAAAAAGGTAAGACAAAATCCAATACAGAGTGATATGATGAACCTCTTCAACATCAAGTACAAAAGTAAACAGACGAGCTCTCATCAAACTCTTTGTTCATTACATCACTCATAACGATGGTACTCCTTTCTCCTTCCCTATTATTTGCAATCAATTTGTAGTGTCAACTTTAACAAAGCCTAGAAAGCATTGTGTGAAATTTATACTTAATAATAATCAATTTAATCCATGGCTAACAAAAGATAATTTTACAATAATTTATTAATCAATTTTGTTTAGTGCCAAAATGCACTTCATTTCATAATGATGGTACAAAACGCAACAAAAATAGAAGTAATGGACTAGCAACAAATAGCACAAGCTCAATACATTCAATTTCTAAACACAAGTTGCCTACTCTTTAATAATATGCAATTAAGTCTTCTCAGTAATTGAAAATGTTGGTCCTAAAAATACCAAAAATGAGGTTGAATAGACAAAAAACATGTGTTTACAATGCATATAATGTGATAAATAAAATGATTACAACAATAAAAAAATAATAATAATAACATAGCATGCAAAGAGATTAATACAATTATAAAAATTTATATAACTGTTTATATTGGCTAGAAATAAGAAAATTAATTAATTAAATTTAATATGTAATATCAGTAACCAATTCATATAAAAAAATTATAAAATAATTAAAATATGTTATGGTGAAGAGCTTTTAAGTGTGTGAACTTGTACAATAATAAAAATAATTGAAAGTAAAAAAAGTAAAATATGATGAATTATAAAGATTTGAAATTCCTATTCCTACATCCTATCCTCAAGTCCACCATCTTGAAAGTTTGAGCTCCCAATAAGAAAGAGATCAACTACAACAACAATGTGATTCTTAATCACCAACACAAATATGGTTTTCACTTTCTCAATTTTACAACTTTAAAATATACATAAACTTTTCTTTAGAATTTCACTTATTCTAACAAATTTTTTATCTTACGTATTCTTGATATTTAGACAAAAACAACTATATATATATTATTTCCCTATATTTACCTTATGTTGTGTTGTGCTGTGACAACGGTAGGAAGGATTGCTGATCAAGTCTATTATCCCCAAGCTCTGCCCTTCCTTTTCTTGTTGGAAAAAAGCATCTTTCCACTTTCTCCACTTTTCGAGCAAGGCTCAATATGATCAATCAAGCAAGTCTCTCATGGAGTTGGAACCTTACTAATTTAACGATGGAGGACTCGTTAGCAAGATGCAAAGATCCGATCCCCACTGGAACTCAACCTATCCCAATATCCCTTGCTACACACTCTTACCTAGCTTCACGGTCACACTGATAACTATTTACTTTCTCACTATATATATATATATATATATATATATATATATATATATATATATATGGGTTAATATATAAAAATAATTTTAATTTTATATCTTTTGATAAATCTAGAACTAACTTTAAAATGTAATAATTTATGTCTCATGAAATTTTTTTATATCAAATATAACACAACATTAAACTAACATAATGGATTTCATTAAAAATAATAACAAGACAAGTTAACTATATTTATTTAATAACATAGAAAGGATGAATGAACTATTATATGACATAGGATATATCATGAAAATTATTCCTTATTGTTTTACAAATTATGTTATAATTCTTATTTTATAATTTATTTACTTATTTTATAATATTTTAATTTAATTAAAAATTTGAGCTCAAATATTTAAGAAGGATATGTGACATATTCAAAGAATTCTTTCTTTGTTTTGATTTGTTATATTACGTTTTAAATTATTTTTCTAATTAGTTATTAAATATTTTCTTATTTATATTTTAATATTTTTTCAATTAGTTAAATGAATTTAGTTATAAATATGTATACAAACCTAAGGGCTAAACCAATTCTAATATTTTAATATTTTAGTCAATTATCAATATAAATATTTTTTTAAGAGTTATTGTCTTCTTTAATGAACTCTAGGAACCCTTTTAAAAATTTAATTAAGTGTTGACCTTTTATTATTTATTTTTCCGTGCTTTTGTCCTACATCAAGTGGTATCAAAGTAGGCTCAGCCTATATTGATATCATCTAATGAAGTCTAAAGCAACCTTTTCAATAATGAAGATCATCAAGGGAAGACTATAATTTTATAAGATCATGAATACAGCAACTCTTGTATTAGAGATATCAATCACAATCAATCTATTTATAAACATATTCTTGATTTCAAAAATATTTTTTTGTTTGATGGAGATTTTTTCATTAAAAATTTTGTAAGATGATTAGTAAAAATTAATATTTATTTTAAATACACCAATGTTTGTAAGGAAGAGAAAATGACTTTTGCATATTTCAAACTATAAGATGATGTAACTAATTGATAAAATAATATCTAATACTACCAATTTAGATCTAGTAAGCCAAAAATATCATAGATAAATATGAGAAATTTATTAGTGCATAAATTTATGGTGATGATATGTTTGATGAGATTTTAGAAAGGGTTAATAAATAATTTAATTCTTATTTTCTACCCTTTAAATTTGTGAAAAGAAGTTCAAAATTTAAAGATGAGTCACTTTATTTCTCCACCAAATTTTTCATAAAGCATTAGTTAAGAGGATGTCTTAAAAGGTAAATGAAACATTGATTGATAATCACACATTATTTAAGTTAGTTGATTCCTTTTGTATTAATGGAGATTTTAATGATGATCAAACAATTATAATACAAGGATCTTGTTAATTTTTTTACCTACAATATTTGTTAATTTTCTTAGGGTGGACAATCAAGCCAAAGGTAGTATGACATTATTATTAGTTAATGTCATTACTCACATGATGGTTCATAAAAGAAACTATTGGTTTCTATTGGAAATGCTAATTTATTCTAAATATTTATTCATTTGACATGAAAGTCAATTTCTTATTATCAAGTTAAGGGCAAGTTTTTTTTAAATAAAGAGGTTTAATACAGGACATGTTAAAAAAACCATTCCTTATCATCTTACAAATTTTGTTATAATTTTTATTTTGTAATTTTTTATTTATTTTATAATATTTTAGTTGTAATTAATAATTTTAATTAAATTATTTAGAAAAGATATAAAAATATTCAAAAAAGTTTTTTTGTTAATTTGTCATTAAGTGTTTTAGAATATTTTTTTAATTAGTCATTAAATACTTTCTCAGTTAGGTTAGAGTATTTTTTTTTTTTTCTAATTAGATAGATGGGTTTAGCTATAAATATGTATATAAACCTAAAGGTTAAACAAATTTTGATATCTCAATCTCTCAATATTTTAGTAAATTATTAATAAAAATACTTTTTAAAGAGTTATTATCCTCTTTAATGGACTTTAGGAATGCTTTTAGATTCAATTCACCGTTAACCTTTTGTTATCTATTTTTTCGTGCTTTTGTCTCACCTCATCAAGTGTCATGTTATCATTAAGCCTAATGTGTTATCTCATTTTAACCCAAATCCAATATATTCATTAAAATAATAAGATTAAAAAAAAAATCCTCCTCTCTTTTTTTCTCAATTTTTTACATTATTTTTTTATACTTGATGAAAAAATATTTGAAAGATTTCATGAAAAACTTATAACAAACTATCCATTTTTTGTTGAATATTTTTGTCTTTTCCATCAAACCCTTGACCACTTCATGGCTATGAGGAAACAAAAATTCACAACCAAAAGATTGACAAAACAAAAAGGTAAACGAAGAAAATGCATGTAAGAGGGAATTAAAATGAAAATTAAAACCCTTTAGGGATCTTTATAGATGTCATAGCCAATAAAAGACATCTAACCAACGAGGACTTGATGAAAATATCACCGAGTTTAGCCTCCTGAAGCATGTTCCAAAACAACCATTGAATACAATTAGAGACAAAATGAGATAAAGACACCTTTTTTGGCTACCAAGGGAGATAGAGAGTGACAACAAGCATACTTCTTTGGATCTCAATGGTAAAATGGACAACAATGCCATTTTGGTGTGTTTTGGTTTATGTAAGGTCATATTTTTGCCAATTCTTGAAGTTTGCCAATGGTCACAACCAACTTTCCTATGGTAGACAAATAACAATAAGCTAGTACTAAATATATTGCAAGATGCAAAGTTGAAGTTATTTTTGTATATTAAACTTTTATCAAGAATGAGGTGTTTTCCTTTAATATGAGGGTTTGTATGTCTATATACATATATATATATATATGTCAAAGAAAGGTCAATTGGAAGCACTAGCTATTGGATTATAGAAGTTAATTTTTTGTTGGAGATTTAAAGTAATTTACCTTACTTGATTGAAGCATGATTTGCTAAGCACCCATATTTAACTTAAACAAGATTTTCAACCATGATTTTTTTTCCTTCTTGCTTAACTTTACGAATGTTACGTAATTAAACAAAATTAATAATAATAAGGACTTGATTTTCTTGCCAAAAGAATATCCAAGTTATAAAAACTTGCT